>CM055128.1:236745024-238105024 GCA_029206835.1 Rana muscosa
GGGGTTGGCCGTAAACCCAGCTTCCCGGATAGAGTCTAGGACTGCTTGCACTTTTGGCAGATGTGAGGCCCAATCTGTGCTATAGATAATTACATCATCTAGGTAAGCCGCAGCATACTTCTGATGGGGCCTCAGTATCTGGTCCATTTTCCGCTGGAACGTTGCCGGCGCATTCTGTAAACCAAACGGCATTCTTTTATATTGGAACGCCCCGTCTGGGGTTACAAATGCGTTTTTCTCATTGGCCGACTTGGCCAGGGGAATTTGCCAATACCCTTTGGTGAGATCAAGAGTTGTCATGTATCGGGCTGTTCCCAACCGGTCGACCAACTCATCTATACATGGCATGGGGTAGGTGTCAAATTTTGTAACTTTGTTCAGTTGTCGGAAATCGTTACAAAATCGCCAGCTCCCATCCGGTTTAGGCACTAACACTATGGGACTTGACCAATCACTTTGGGATTCCTCTATCACCCCTAACTTAAGCATTTTCTGTACTTCCTCACGTATTGCCTCCCGTCGGGCCTCTGGGATCTGATAGGGTTTTAGCTTCACCCTTTCACCGGGCGAGGTAATAATATCATGCTCTACCCCATACGTTTGTCCCGGCAGCTCAGAGAAAACCTCCTTGTTGCAAAGCACAAACTCCTTAACCTCCTGTTGTTGGGGGTTTGACAAGGTGACTGCTATTCCAACCTCAGGAATCACGCAATCAGACTGAGCTGGTGACAAAGTTTCTGCGACTAGGGATTCCCTATCCCTCCAGGCTTTCAACAGATTAATGTGATAGATCTGTTCGGGCTTTCGCCTTCCTGGTTGTCTGACCTTGTAATTCACTTCGCTCACTTTTTCCATTATCTCGTAGGGGCCTTGCCATTTGGCGAGGAACTTGCTTTCAACCGTAGGGACAAGTACCAATATCTTATCCCCCCGGGATACACTCTCTGCTGTGCCAACTGCGTTTGGGCCAAATGTTCCTTTACGATTGGCATTACCTGTGCAATTCTATCTTGCATCAGGGCGACATGCTCAATCACACTCCTGTGGGGAGAACTCTCACTTTCCCAAGTTTCCTTGGCGATTCCCAACAGCCCTCTTGGGTGTCTCCCATAGAGTAACTCAAAGGGTGAGAAACCCGTAGAGGATTGGGGTACCTCCCTAATAGCAAACATTAAATAGGGAATTAGACAGTCCCAATCCTTTCCATCTTTATCCACCACCTTCTTTAACATTTGTTTTAGAGTTTTGTTGAATCTTTCAACCAACCCATCTGTTTGGGGGTGATACACAGATGTACGCAATTGTGTCACTTTGAACAACTTGCACAGCTCTTTCATAACCTGGGACATAAAGGGTGTACCTTGGTCCGTAAGCAGTTCCTTACAAATACCCACACGGCTAAAAACAAGAGATAGCTCTTTGGCTATGGTTTTGGCCGAGGTATTTCGGAGAGGAATCGCTTCAGGATAACGGGTGGCATAGTCCATTATAACCAAGATGTACTGGTGCCCCCTAGCGGACTTCATTATCGGACCTACCAAATCCATTGCGATCCTCTCAAAGGGGACCTCAATGATGGGAAGAGGTACCAGCGGGTTACGGAAATGTGGCATCGGTGCCGACCTCTGACACACAGGGCAGGAGGAACAATAATTTTCTGTTTCCTTCATGACCCCAGGCCAATAGAATCTCTGCAATACTCTCTCTCTGGTTTTCTCTGTCCCCAGATGACCTCCAAGAATGTGCCCATGGGCCAACTCTAACACCAATTTCCTGTAAGGTTTGGGCACCACAAGCTGCTCAATGGTATCTTCTGCCCTTTTAGCCACCCGATACAGTAGGTCCTTTTCCACGATGAAGTATGGGTAAGTGCCGGTCTCATCTGGGTTCACTAACTCGCCATCTATTTCCACTACGTTTTCCCGTGCCTTTATTAGGGTGGGGTCTTTTAACTGTTCTGTGGCAAAAATTTCCTTGTGAACCTCGAGATCAGAAAACTCCACAGACGGCATGTTTTCGTCTGAGGATGTTGGCTCCTCCCCAGTTTCTCGAGTCTCCCCTGCCAATACCGACAAGGGAAATTCTGGAGAGTCCTCACCACTCTCCGAGGAATTCTGGCTATCACATTCCTGGTATATAGGGGCACCAGTGGGGGGCTCAGGACAATCCCATAGTTCCCAGAACTTTGGAAAATCCCTTCCCACAATAACATCATGAGGCAAGTGAGACACTAATCCCACCCGATGAGAGAGGGTACCTTTTGGGGGTCTCAAAACACACTGTAGTCACCGGATACTCTCGGGTGTCCCCCATGCACACAAATAACAGCTACCTTGTTATTCCCAGAGACCTCTGTAGTAACTAATTCAGCCTTTATCAGTGTCAGGAGGCTACCTGAATCCAGCAATACAACAACATTTCTACCATTAACACACATTTTGCATAAATGTTTCTCAGTTCCCCGCATGGCAGTGCATGCGACTGTCGCAAACAGCGACTGACGTCTGTCCGTTAGAAAGTCACATTGCATGGGTTCATCCACAACTGGGCAATTTGCTGCAATATGTCCCTCTTGTCGGCAGCGGTAACAAACAATCCTTCTTGCTGCCTCTTGAACCCCTGACTTCCCAGGCTGTTCTCGCCAAACCTTGGGTAGAACTCCCACCCTCTCACTCTCTCCACCCTCACCCCTTGGAATCATCTTACCCGCCACTGGGGATGGTCTGGTCTTAGGGTGGAAAGTCCGTGAGTCTCTGGAAGAGGCAGTCAGGTTCTCTGTAGCCAAGTACTTCTCTACACGATCCACAAGATTATCGTCCGTTTCTGGGTCTCCATGGCTTACCCACTTTTGGATGGCAGTAGGAAGAGCTCTCAAGAAACGATCCATCACAACACATTCCACAATCTTTGGTGTGGACAAAGTCTCTGGCTGTAGCCACTTCCTGCTCAGGTGAATGAGATCATACATTTCAGACCTGGGGGGGTTTTCCAAGCCGGAAAGTCCAGTTATGCACACGCTGAGCCCGGACAGCTAGGGTGACACCCAGCCGTGCCAATATTTCAGTTTTTCGCATCACATAGTCTTTTGCTTGGTCAGGCTCTAGGTCATAGTAAGCTTTCTGCGATTCACCAGTTAACAGAGGAGCCACCAGTCCAGCCCACTGCTCCTTAGGCCACTTTTCTCTTTCAGCAGTCCTTTCAAATGTGGTCAAAAACACCTCTGGATCATCCTCTCCAGTCATTTTTGTCAATAAACGACTCACCCCAAAGGACGCAGTATTAGTGGATCTACTTGCCTCACTGGTCTGCGGACTTTGCTGCATTAACGTTTCCATTTGTTGCTGTAGTCTCTGTTCTTGCTTCTGTAACAGGTCTATGAAGCGGGCCTCAGATTGCTGCTGGGCTTGTTGCTGAGCTTCCAGACTCTGTTGCAAAGTTGCATTTGTCTGCTGCTGGGCTGTAAGGCTCTGTTGATGATCTTGCTGCTGGGCTACAAGGCTCTTTTGCAAACCTGCATTTGTCTGCTGCTGATTGGCATTTGCTAGAGCCAGTTTCAGTATCTCCTCCATGCTGGCCTTAAAAAAACTGCCACTGGTTCTCCACCAACTGTGAAGGGGGTTAGCTCAGCAGCGGGTGTGTGTGACCCCCTGGATGGGTTCACCACACAAAAACAGGCACAGCAGACAGTGGTAGGAGAAAACAAAAGGGTGTGGTTTTATTTGAACTATGTACAGACAAAAAAATACAGCAAAAACAAAAGAAACGTGAAAAGAAATCCTGGTCAACTTGACCGCTCACTACACACGTTGGTGTCCCTAACTAACAACTGGGTACAGCCTTGTGCTGTCCCAGTCCCTAGCTCCCTGCTTTTTTGAAGTTCTTAGCAATAACCACACAGGCTTTGGCTCACCGCACAGAGATCACACTCCCCAGACTATCCACACAGATCTGGTTCCAGGTTTGAGCATCTCCCTTAGCATGCTGGGAGTTCTTGTAGAGGCCCTAATGAGCCCACTTACTTCAGCTGGGCTCATTAACACTTTCCCTGCAAGACTCCCCGCACTCCCCCTAGTGGTATAAATCGGCATAAAGCCTGAATCTAGGACATATATACCTTCCATCCTGGATGCAACCTGGTGATTTTACCTGCCTGCTGTCACAATATATATATATATATATATATATATATATATATATATATATATATATATATATATATAATTTATTTATTTTTCCTCCCACTGACACTGGAACATTTTCTACTTTCACTGGCCACACTCCGGCCCCCCTATAGTCTGAAGGACAGTAAACCAGCCCTTTGTTTAGGAAGTTTGGAGACCCCTGATCTATAGCAAAGGAACAGTTTTCCAGTTAGGGTTTCCATTTAGTTTACCTCTCACAATAATACCCAGGAGCTATTATAGCTAAAGTATTCATCAGTATGCATTGTGTATTGACTTTGCTTTGTACTTTTTGCTCTAAATATACTCTGAAATTACTTTTTTCCTTTTATTATATTATGTCCATTTTTGCAGCATAGAAAAAGCTACAGTATGACTAGAGTTTCACGTTCAGACATTTTTGTAATACGTATATTATATATATGACAGCGTAGCTTTTTATTTCCTATATAGCACATTCAGATCTCGTATATTTTCACATTGCTTTAACATAAAGCTGGACTTAAATGGACATTCCCACTTTATAAATCTTCCATGGGCGGTAAAACAAAAGTGCCCAGTCTGTCCTATACTGAATGCTCCCACAGTGCCTTTCCGCAGTAATGTATGCTTTTAGTGGGAGCCAGTATGGCAGCTGGTGGGTGGTAGATGACATATTGGGGCTATGCCTGGCCGGCAATGAACAGGAAACATTGCAAGAGAAAGAATAGGTCAGATTTATAGAAGATGTATACAGAGGTGCCCATTTATGGGTTGTGCAGGCAGACTGGCGGTGACATTTGTCTGCACTCTTCTGAGTACATAAGCATTTAGTGCTCGTTCACCCTGTGTCAATCGGCTGCATAGATCAACACAGCCTTAAGGCAGAGCACATAGAAAACAATTGTTTTCTGTGTGCCATGTTCATATCCTAACGCTGTGCGGAGCATGTTTGCATTTGTGCGCAGCGCACAGCACCACATAAAGTGACATTTAGTGGCTCTTAAGGTTTAAAAAAAGAAAAAGTAACCCGTACGAAACAACACATACCAGTGCACACACTTTAGCAAGTCAGTCCTGAAAAGCAGTGGTGATGTACAGAATAACATGAAAACCAGTCAGATCTCAGTTTGCTGTAGTAGGAGTTGTCTAGTGTGTGGGTTACCACCACCGTTAGCGCATTATCCTGGCCGTTTGCGCTACTTTAATGAGTAGCTCCTATAGTTTGATGATTATTTGCATTAATTTGTGCTGTTTACAAAAAGTATTTTCGGGCATTGCACTTTAACCACTTGCTTACTGGGCACTTAAACACCCCTCCTCCTGCCCAGACCAATTTTCAGCTTTCAGTGCTGTCACACTTTGAATGACAATTACTCAGTCATGCAATACTGTACCCAAATGATTTTTTTGTCCTTTTTTTCATACAAATAGAGCTTTCTTTTGGTGGTATTTGATCACCTCTGGTTTTTTTTTTTTTTTGCGCTATAAATGAAAAAAGACTGAAAATTTTGAAAAAAAACAAATTTTTCTTAGTTTCTGTGATAACATTTTGCAAATGATTAATTTTTCTTCATAAATTTTGGCCACAATTTATACTGCTACATATCTTTGATAAAAATAACCCAAAAATGTTGGAAATTATTTGGTCTGTGTGAAAGTTAGAGAGTCTACAAGCTATAGTGCAAATCATAAAAAAATTATCACATCTGATGTACTGGCGGCCTATCTCATTTCTTGAGACCCTGACAAGCCAGGAAAGTACAAATGCCCCCCAAATAACCCCTTTTTGGAAAGTAGACATTCCAAGGTATTTAGTAAGAGGCATGGTGAGTTATTTGAAGTTGTAATTTTTTCCCACGATTCTTTGCAAAATTAAGATTTTTTTTTTTTCCCTCAAAATTGTCATTGTAATAGCTTATTTCTCTCACATGGCATGTGCATACCACAAATGACACCCCAAAATACATTCTGCTACTCCTCCTGAGTATTACGATACCACATGTGTGGGACTTTTTTACTGCCTGGCCACATACAGAGGCCCAACATGCAGGGAGCACCATCAGGTGTTCTAGGAGCATAAATTACACATCTAACTAGTTGACTACCTATTACACTTTTGAAGGCCCTGGAGCACCAGGACAATGGAAACACCCACAAAATGACCCCATTTTGGAAAGCAAACACCCCAACGTATAATCTATGAGGCATAATGAGTCTTTTGAACGGTTCATTTTTTTCCAGAAGTTTTTGGAAAATGTGGAAAAAAAATTAACGCATTTTTTTTACACAAAGTTGTCAGTTTATAAGATATCTCCAACACATAGCATTTACATAGCAAAAATGACACTCCAAAATACATTCTGCTACTCCTTCTGAGTATGGCGATACCAAATGTGTGGGACTTTTACACATCCTGTCCACATACAGAGGCCCAACATGCATGGAACACCATCAGATGTTCTAGGGACACATAGCATGCACATATTAAGAATTACACCCCAAAATACATTATGCTGAGCAAAACGTAAACAAAAGATTACCTGTGGTTTTAGTAGTGCAGTTCTACACAGCAGGATAGCACTGGTCCAGGCAGCAGGCAGGGACTTCGTCAGCAATGGCATACACAATTGTCCAGGCAGCGATACTGTCCATAAACAGTCCAGGGTCAGTGCAAGCAGAGATATTGTCAGCAGTGCCAAAAATATTAGTCCTGGTAGTAGGCAGGTCCATGTGGTGTGGTCAGTTCATGCGACAGGCAGAGGCATGATGGCATAGGTCCTACAGGCAGCAGGCAGAAGTAGGGCCTTGTTCAGGACAGAATGGGGACAGGGGTAGAGGCTTCTCCCACCCAAATCTCTTTGAAGCCTCCGAGTCTCCAGACCCTAATCTACGGTGGAAAACCAAAAAAAATTGTTTTTTGTCATCCAGAAAAACTTTTCTAGAGCCCCTCACATATGTGAGACCCCTGTGTTGAATCCCACTAGTCCAGTAGCAGGGTACAAGATCAATCCAAGAGGCAGGCAAAAAGCATGGTCAAACAGTCCAAGGTCAGTTCCAGATCAGGCAGAGGTAGTACAGAATCGTTGGGCAGAAGCGTGGTCGAATAACAGTCCAGGGTCAGTTCCAGATCAGGCAGTAGCATAAGGGGTGTGAAGGCAGGCAATGAGGATTACGTTTACCATACTTCACTAATAATTTAGTGAAGTATGGTAACGGCGAAAGTAGTCAATTACACAGAGGCCTGGTTGGGAAGGACACTCGGCACAATAATAAAATGTGTCTCGTCTGACTCCTCCACTGGCACACCTTACATTTTTTTTTGCTGTGGGAGGGACTTTATCGGGAAAGTGACGTTCAGAGAGTCGACTTAGAACATCTGATCGGATGTTTTGGGGTGGGCCATTCTGGAATATCAGGGCAGTGGTGATTTCCTTCTGGTAGCCGAGGAAGGGTAGGGGGTTTTGGGTGGACTTGCGGTAAATAATATAAGAGTTTTATTTATGGCCAAATGAAAAAAATAAATTGCTACTTTTTTATACCAATGGTATGTCCGTCTTGTGGAAAGATAGGGTTCCAGCATTTGGTCGTTAAAGTCGACTCCCCCCATGAACAAATTGTAGTCCTGGATGCATGTGGGCTTTTGGATGGTGGTGCCATTCCTTCTGGGGATTTCCACGAAGGTATCTTTGTGGATGGAAGATAACATGTATACATTCCTTCTGTCCTTCCACTTCACTGCCAGAACCTCCTGGTTTCGCAGACTTGCCGACTCTCCTCTTCTCAACTTCTTATTTACAAGACTTTGAGGAAAGCCCTTCCTGTTTTTTCTGACCGTGCCACATGCTGGCGTCTTCTTCAGGTGAAGGTTGCGAAACAGGGGAAAAGATGTATAAAAGTTATCTACGTATAAATGGTATCCTTTTTTCAGTAGGGGGTTGGTGAGTTGCCAAACAACTTTCCCGCTTGATCCCAAGTAGTCTGGGCAATTGGGGGGATGCAGCTGGGTGTCCTTCCCTTCGTACACTATTAAGCCATACAGGTACCCTGTGACTCGGTCACAGAGTTTGTACACCTTCACCCCATAGCGGGCCCTTTTGCTGAGGATAAATTGCTTTATTTTAAGCCTGCCACTAAATTTAACAAGGGACTCATCCACACGTGTTGGTCCGGGGTATATAACTGGGGGAATACTTCTGAAAAATAATTTAGTAAGGGCCGAATTTTGAAAAGCCTGTCATAATTTGGGTGATTTCATGAGGTACCTGGTTCTGGGCATTACGTTGGAGAAGATTGGCATGTGATAGATGGGGCGTTTGGACCAAAAGGAACGAAAAGTGTTTTTTGGGTTGAGTCCCATGCAAAATGTGAGGCCTAAAAAAACCTTCAACTCCTCCACCGTTGGGTCTCTCCACTCGAAGGGACAGGCATATAGGTTGCACTGGGTGACAATATTAGATAGCATGTCCTCGGTAAAAATTCGATTGAAAAAATTGATTGGGGAAAAATTGTCCGTGTTCACCTGGACTCCTAGCTGGGCAGTGAAAGGGGGAATGTTGGCTTCTCCTGAATTAGGAGGAAGCCACAAGGGGTTCTGGAGGGCATAGGGAAGGCCGGCATGGGTCCTTGGCCTTTCTTGCCGAGGCACTGCAGTGCTGGTGGATGGCACTGCAGTGCTGGTGGATGGCACTGCGGTGCTGGTGGATGGCACTGCGGTGCTGATGGATGCTACTGCTGCCTCACCAGAGCGCCTTCTTTTGGCGGGCCGACTATCTTCCTCCTCTGAGGCTGTCTCTGTTCCACTGCTGAAGACTGGCTCATAGTTTACGTCCGACTCAGAACCTGAATCGGAATCTGAAAAAGAGAGCTCCCCGTCGCTCTGAGGCGTGGAAAGAATTTGGTATACCTCCTCGGCGGTAAAACACCTCTTTGACATCTTTTGGTTGCTGACGGTGGTGATGCGACTTCACAGGTGTGTGGCACAGATGGGCCCTGATTGATTGCACAGATGGGCACTAATGAGGCGGCACAGATGGGCACTAATGAGGCGGCACAGATGGTCTACTGAGGTGGCGCAGATGGGTACTGAGATGGTGGCACAGATGGGTACGGAGGTGGTGGAACAGATGTACACTGATGAGGCAGCACAGATGTGCACTTATTGATGGCACAGATGGCACAAATGAGGCGGCACAGATAGCACAAATGAGGCGGCACAGATGGCACTAATGAGGCGGCACAGATGGCACTAATGAGGCGGCACAGATGAGGTGTCACAGATGCGTATTGATGAGGTGGAACAGATGTGCACTGATTGCACAGGTGGGCACGGATGAGGTGGCACAGGTGGGCACGGATGAGGTGGCACAGGTGGGCACTGATGAGCACGTATTGCACAGGTGCACTGAGGCATCACAGGTGGCACAGGTGGGCACAGATGGCACAGGTGGGAACTGTGTTTTCACTGGGCACTGAGAAGCTGTGTGTAACTCACTTACACACTCACAGATCGCTCTCCCTCCTCACACGCGGTGTCTGTGTGAGGAGGGAGAGCCGGCAATGAGAGATGATCTCATATGTTTACATTTGAGATCATCTCTCATTGGGCACCTCGATCGCGCTGTAAATAGCCGCTGTGATTGGCTATTTACAGCGATCTGTGAATGGCTGTGTCCAAGGGACACGGCCAGCACAGAAGTTCCCTGATGCGCGCTCGGGAGCGCGCGCGGGGAACGAGGAAAGGGGAGGCCGTATAATGACGGCCTCCCGGCATTGTAGAGCCACATTGTGGCCGCTTATAGTCGTATGCTGGGCGCGAAGGGGTTAAATGAAAACTAGAGCAAATGTGTACTTGTGGTTTACAGCAGCCAATCAGACTTCCTGTTTTGCTTAGAAGGTGAATGCTGTCTATATGCCAAGGAAAACTGCTCCATTTTACTCCAGTTTTTATAAATCAACCTTATTGTCTTTTGTGGCCAGTTGGATGCCAAAATAGACCAGCACTAAGGTACAACTGTGCTTAAAGGGATAGACATATAGTGGCTGGTATTTCTGACTTGTTTATAATAGTGCAAACTCCATCGCACCATTGTCGGTCTGGACACGCATGTTAAATCCAATTGTACTAGTATGTAGTTGTAGCTAAAACAATCTGTTCAGTTATAGCATGGGGGCCTTTCCTGTGCATCTAACATTGCAGAGTATATCAGCCTGTGCCTTGTGTGACCAGCTCCAGTCTTTGCTTGTATTGGTGGTCACTGTTATATGGTAAATGGTTTTCAAAATTTTTTACAAATAAATATGTGAAAAGCAATTACAGCTGCAAGTCTTTTTGGGGATGTCGCTACCAGCTTTGCACATCTAGACAGTGACACTTTTACCCATTCTTCTGTGCAAAATATCTCAAGCTCTGTCAGATTGGATGGAGAGCGTCTGTGAACAGCAATATTCAAGACTTGCCACAGATGTTCAATTGTATTTAGGTCTGGACTTTGACTGGGCCATTCTATGAATATGCTTTCATCTAAACCATTCCATTGTAGCTCTGGCTGTATGTTTATGGTCGTTGTCCTGCTGGAAGGTGAACCTCCGCCCCAGTCTCAAGTCTTTTGCAGACTCTAAAGCTGGCTACACACTATACAATTTTCTTTAAAAAAAAAAATATTTTAGATTTACCAAAACCATATAATATGAGGTCAAACCTAAACATTTTCCATTTGTATGCAATCAGGCAGGCCCTTAGGCTACATAGTTTAAGGTAAATCTAAAGCAAATCTAACAACAAAAGTTGCATAGTGTATCCAGCTTAACAGGTTTTCTTCTAAGATTGCCCTGTATTTGGCTCCATCCATCTTCCCATCAACTCTGACCAGCTTCCCTGTGCCTGCTGAAGAAAAGCATCCCCACAACATCATGACGCCACCACCATGTTTCACGGTGGGGTTGGTGTGTTCAGGGTGATGTGCAGTGTTAGTTTTCCGGCACACATAGGGTTTTGCTTTTATGACCAAAAAGTTCAATTTTGGTCTCATCTGACCAGAGCACCTTCTTCCACATGTTTGCTGTGTCCCCCACATGGCTTTCTTCTTGCCACTCTTCCATAAAGGCCAGATTTGTGGAGTGCACGACTAATAGTTGTCCTGTGGACAGATTCTCCCATCTGAGCTGTTGATCTCTGCAGTTCCTCCAGAGTTACAATGGTCCTCTTGGCTGCTGCTCTGATTTAATGCTCCCCTTGCCTGGCCTGTCAATTTAGGTGGACGGCCATGTCTTGGTAGATTTGCAGTTGTGCCATACTCTTTCCATTTTCGGATGATGGATTGAACAGTGCTCTGTGAGATGTTCAAAGCTTGGGATATTTTTTATAACCTAACCCTGCTTTACACTTCTCCACAACTTTATCTCTGACCTGTCTGGCGTGCACATTGGCCTTCACTAAGGTTCTCTAACAAACTGCTGAGGGCTTCAAAGAACAGCTGCATTGATACTGAGATTAAATTACACACAGGTGGACTCTATTTACTAATTAGGTGACTTCTGAAGGCAATTGGTTCCACTAGATTTTAGTTAGGGGTATCGGACTAAAGGGGGCTGAATACAAATGCACGCCACACTTTTCACCTATTTATTTGTAAAACAAAATTGAAAACCATTTATCATTTTCCTTCCACTTCACAATTATGTGCCACTTTGTGTGGGTCTATCACATAAAATCCAAATAATACCCCTTTCACACTGAGGCACTTTTCAGGCGCATTTGCACTAATAGCGCCTGAAAAGCTCCTGAAAACTGCTGCCCATTCATTTCAATGGAAGCTTTCACACTGGGGTGGTGTGCTGGCGGGGCGGTGAAAGTCATGCAAGCAGCATGTTTGAAGCGCTTAAAAAAGCGCCTCAAAAAGCCCCTCTCCATTGAAATGAATGAGAAGCACCCTAAAAGCACTTGGTTCTCTTTTTTTTCTTTTTAAAGCCAGGTTGTCACGTGACCTTAAAAAAAGCGCACCACTGGCGCCCCAAAAGTGCACAACGTTTTATGGCAGTTTTTTTAAGCTTCGAAGTGTGAAAGGGGTCTAAAATACATTTACGCTTTTGGTTGTAACATGACAAAATGTGGAAAATTTCAAGGGGTATGAATACTTTTTCAAGGCACTGTACCTGGGAGGTAAGGAGGGGGGTGCATAGACTGGGATGGAGGTTCAAGTAAGTTTCTGGAGTCAGGCCAGCTGAGGATGGAGAACCGAGAGAAGTTTGATGGGAACTCAAAGTCCTGTGTAAGCTCAGGGTGGAAAGGAGCCCAGTGTACATAGACAAGACATGTTCCACCCCAGTCCCCTGGTGTCATCTCCACTATGTGGAGGCACACTCGCCTCCACACCATCTGGCTGGCCAGCTTCTCCAAAGTGTCTAGGGGAGGTCCCAGCCCGGATCACTGAGCAGCCAGGAGAGCCCAGGGAGGAGGCTGACTTCCAGTGCAGGGAGCCTTGGGCTCCAGGGTGTGAGCGAGTCATCATCTCCCAGCTACACACAGCCTGACACTGTAGTCTTCACTTGCAGTGCTCCTCCACCTTCCTGACTACTCACTTGACCTGGTCACCAGAGAGGTTTTTTTCAGTCACCATTGTGACCAGGAATTGTCTAACCCTGTTGGATGCTATGTAGTTATTTTACTAAAATACTGCTTTCTAGAAATAATTTTGGTAGCTATATGGGCTACAATTCTTCTAGACAAATCAGTATGTTTTAAAGTAGACATAAACCAAGCAACATTTAGTTTGATGTGCTGTGTATCATAAACTGACATTTTTTTTTTTTTAAACTTGTTTGTACCTTTTTTCATGCTAGTTTTGCTGATCACCTGCATCCTCTTTGCAAGCATGTTTACATGCATGCGTAGCAGCGAGGGCTACATGGCATTTCTTAGGGCTGTTTTTTGATGGTGACAACAGTGAATCATGACTTCATAAATTTACTTGAAGTAGCCATCTGAAGCCTTTAGACTGGGGGACAACGTATGAACAGACTTGGGAGATGGGTAACAAGCGTTGTCCTACTATAACAGGAAGTGCCTGGTTTTTGGTTTGGGGAAATTGTATGAAAAATTGTACATATTGTAGTGATCCCTGGGATTCCATTCAAGTAGCAGATCTGGACAACATTTTATTGGTATCGAACAAATTTTGTTGACTCGATGGCAAGAGGGAATGCTCTGACGGACGATTTTTCAGAATTTCCGTAAAAATGTCCAAACCAAATTCTCCTGGTGTATGGTCAGCCTAAGTGCAAACATTTTATATACTATTGTTATAATCCACTTTGACACATCAAGTATTGAACGAGTGATCTGTATTGTGTCGCGGCAGGGCTTTGATGAGTGGAGAGGATGTGCGGGCCTCTCAGTGCACATTATGTGACAGCCGCTGACATCAAAGACAGCCAGGGGAAGGTTTTCCTCCCTCCTGTTTGTTTATGTGTTGTCTGGCACAATGAACCACCCCTTTGTGTAAGAATGAAAGTGTCGATCAACTGCTGCTGCTGCTTTTGTTTTTTCTTTTGTTTTTCTTTGTTTTTGCTTTTTGGGAGGCACGTGCACACTCTTCTGTTCGGCATGGGGTGTTGACAGAGGCGTTTGCACTTTTGTGTGTTGAAGTAGACGAAAAGGCAATACAACCACCCAGCTGCCTCCCTGCTGATCTTCTTTCCTGCATACAGTTTGAAATAAATCTCAAAGCAAATACTTTTTTTTTTTTTTTTACTTTTTCCAAGCAGTCACATGACTACAAAGGTCCAGCGTGTGTCTGTGGAGGACTGACCAGCGCAAAATCAGCAGGTTTGGGGAGAAACGCTGTACATGCATGTAAGGGTAAACACTGATGCAGACCTGCGCATGAATGCGCACAGCCAGTCACGTATATTGGCGGCTGTACGCACCACATGCGCAGGAAAGTGGCAGAAGTTTTACGCTTCAGCACACAGGTGCGGTCATATGTCCGTGTGCAGGAGGCCTTATTGTGATTGGTGGCTGGAGGGGGGATGAAGGATTAAGAGGACAATACAATAAGGCCCTATGTCACACTTCTCTCTTCCTCTGTCACACCATGCTAATTCATGTCACAGCTTATACAGAACAAAGCAGGTAAAGTTCCTATTGCATCATAACTGGATTTGCTTTTCCTGGTTGGCTTGCTCAGCCATATTCTGAGCCATACACAATAAAGCCAACCTGTTTTTTGGATTGAGTAGGGAATAGGTAAAACCCCTGTCTGTTTTTATTTTGACATATGTGTCCTATTGTGTAGAAAGTATAACTATAAAGGGAATTCTTTTTAGTTTTGGATAGAGTGGAAATGGATTAGAACCCCTGTCAGGTTTTATTGCTGTCTGTACCCCCCATTAAGTCGATTAATCTTCTCTATTTATCCTGTTTACCATTATCATTGAAAGTGAAAATAATCGAAAATACCAAATTTTGGGTTGTTTCCAGAAAAGTAATAGAAGGAAAATCTTCCAATGGGGACAATGGTTCTGGTAAGCTGGGGATCCACAAGGAATCCCCTTTATTTGCATGTATTTCCTCTCCCTTCCCGTTTGGCTGTGGGACAGGAATGGGAAACAGCTGGCAAAAAATAAATAAAAAATCAGGTTGCTAACCTTCCTTGCTCTTAGTTCTACTTTAACTTCCTATCCCATTGACATACCTCCAAACTTTTTGAGATGGCCGGCCCTAGTAAAAACCCTGATTCCAGTCATATTATTTTTTAAGGTAATTTTAAAACAGGCAGTTCATTCATGAAATCCTATACCTTACAACATTTTGAGATGGGAACAAGGGACACCTATTAGCAAAAGTATGAAGTAGGACACTCCCCCCTGTCACACCCCCTTGAAGGAGGATTCTACAAAAATATGATTCGTTTAACCCACAAGTGCTTTTTTTTCCCGAAACACTGTTTTTGTGAAACACTTTTTTGAAAGATTAAAAGTGCATTTTATATACAACTATATAGATCAGATTAAAATGAGGGACAAATGAGGAGGAAAGAGGGACAGAAGGACTTTGTTCCAAATCAGGGACAGTCCCTCGAAAATCAGGCACAGTTCCTCGAAATCAGGGAACAGTTGGGAGATATGCATTGACGAAACTGAAAATCTCTCTAAAATGAGGGAAATCCTCATTTAGGACTTTACAATCTTGGCATAATCAACTTTAAGTTTACCAAAACTACGGGGACCTACGTAATCTAGTCACTCAATCTGTGTCCAATCCGCACCCAATCAAGCAGGCCGTTGCACTACATACATGTTAGTAGATCTAAAGGAGATTGTACAATCAGATTGTACAATCAGATTGTAACGCATGTGGTAAGCTTTAGACAATTGTTAATAGAACAAGTGGTCCATTGGAAGCTTTCCCCTCTATTCCTGTTCCTGTGACAACCCAAAATGTTGGAATTTCACTAGCATTCAGTCCAGTTCCTTTAGATGCATCTGACTTTTTGAATCATAGAGCCCATGAATATAAATATTTTTCCCTTTTAACGGGGAGAGTTATCTGTGTTCATCTAAAACATTTACACAAACCAATACGCAAAAGATATTTTTTAATTTTTTTTTATTTAGGCTAGGCTCTGTGAGCCATGTTTTGCGCGGGCACGGCAGCCCATTCATGTGAACGGGCTGCTGTGCCTCCTGAAATGCCGGGAAAAGGTCCCTGCGGCATTTTAGAAGTTGCAGCCCGTATAGGAACCGCAACCGCACCCGCAGGCAGCCAACGCGTTTTTCTGTTTGGGTGGTTGCGGCCACATGAACTTAGCCTTAAATAACTTTTTCTAAGCAGTATTTATATAACACAATCAGCCTTATTAAAGCTTAACTTTAGCCAATTTTTTGTGGGGGAAAGCAAAACTGTACTGTATCTGATCACCGCAAACCTCTAAAGCGGACATCCACTCGTTTTGTAAGTTTATTAAAAGTCAGCAGCTACAAAAAGTGTAGCTGCTGTTTTTTAATAAACAGACACTCACCTGTCCCACGGTCCAGCAATGTGGCCACCCTCTCTCCTCCCCCCCTCCTCTCCACGGCGCCGTCATTGCAAGTGTGGGCACCCAGCTGTGACAGCTTGCAGCTTCACAGCCGGGTGCGCATGCGCGAGGCACGCTGCGCTCTCCTAGTGGCCAGGCAATCTTTTGGGACCTGTGAAGTGTCCCAGAAGTTTGCAGAGAAGGAGGGGTTAGGCGGCTAGGGGGAGAGGAGTCGCCTAGGTGCTTAAAGTGGAAATTCCACTTTTGGGTGGAACTCCCCTTTAATAAATTTTTTATATTTACAGCAAACTCCCCCATCCATCCATCCATCCATCCATGTCTTCATGCTTTATTTTGTTGAGAAATCACTGAAAACGCCCCCTGGCATTTCTGGCCATGGCCATCTTGAGGCAGATGATTCGTATAGCATTTACTTCCTGGCATCCATCTGCCCTTTGCTCAGACAGGGTGTGCTTAGCCAAGAAAACCCCTACTCCCCTCCTGAAGACTCCTGGGATGTATGACATTATTTTGGCCTAGGCCTGCAAACCAGGAAGTAACTGAATAAATGCAAAAAAAAAAAAAAAAGTTTAAAACGAGTACCGTATATACTCGAGTATAAGCCGAGTTTTTCAGCACATTTTTTCAGCTTATACTCGTCACCTTTTTGCGCCTGATCTCTTGGACTTTGGGGACCCAGTACCGGCCGGTGGTAGGTCCCCTGGACCCCAATCTTGGCACCCATATAGCCCCACTCTTTCTCTACAAGTGTGCAGTTTGTTGGCCGGGGAGCACCGATTTTTCAAAGCCGGGCACCCCTTCCATAGACTCCCATGTTAAACGGTAATTTCTCTGGTGATTTTGGGGACCTTGTATCGGCCGGTTGTAGGTCCCCTGGACCCGAAACTTGGCACACATGTAGCCCCATTTCTCCTCTACAAGTTTGCGAAGTTTGTTGTCTGGAGGATCTACGGCCGGGGAGCACCGATTTTTCAAAGCCTGGCACCCCTTCCATAGACTCCCATGTTAAATGTAAGTCTAGTCATGGACACAGTGAGGCATGGGCACAGTGAGGCAAAGTGAAGCACACAGATGGACACCCTAGGCTTATACTCGAGTCAATACGTTTTCCCATTTTTTTTGTGGTAAAATTAGGTGCCTCGGCTTATATTCGGTTCGGCTTATACTCAAGTATATACAGTAAATAGAATAAATCTTTCTATATATTTACTAATGGTAGCAGTATAAGGATTAAAAATAGTCAATGTTGATTAAGAGAGTGAAGTTCCGCTTTAAAGCGGAACTAAAGGCAAGGATAATTACCTATGCACCAATGGTCCGATGACCGCAAGGTCCCTCAGCGTCATCTTCCTGTGCCAGATTTGCTTCCTCTTATCACAAGTGGCTGCTATAGCCACTAGCGATAATCATTGTCTTCTCAGAGAAGACAGTTGCTCGGCAGGAGGGACTCTCCTGTCAACACTGTCTGTGTTGATGGGGGAATCATGCAGATTTCTTTCTTGCAGGAAGGAAATTTGCACCGTGTATGGCCTGCTTTAGAGGCTGCCTGTTTGTCCTTATGAAAATTGCATCCTCTGTAACCGAGGCAAAGAGATGTCGCCCCCCATTGCTAGCGATTGAGATTCAGCAGCATTTGGACCAGGGACATCTGGCTGCAAAGAGAACGATTTCTGTAGGGACACGCAGGCTGCCCCTGTAGAGATCCTGGCAATTTGTCTCTCTAGCAGGATCGCCCGTCTGACATCAGCCTAAGTTATTGGGTTCTGTACTGCTACATGTGGCACTGACGGGCTGAAGGAGCCCCTTTCCTAAGTGTAAGGGAGAGAGCCTCCTATCCTCTCCATGACCCTCCTCCTTACCTTGATGTCTCATTTCAGGCTGAAATCTGGTACTGATTAATCTTTATTTCTTGTGGAAAATGTACATTTATTCCGGTCTTGAAATCTATAAAAATATACAAAGTGGGCCTGTCAAATCTCATGGAATGAACTGTCTCATTCCCTGGCACACTGCTGCATTCTTTGCAGATCGCTCTCTCGTGTGCAGACACTCGTGGCTTTTTGCTGTCTTTGTCCCCCTTGTGGGCAGGATTTTATTTTTTCTAACAAGACCTTTACTTTGATGGGTATCTCAAGAGCCCCATGTAATAGGAAGGGAATGTATTGGCCTAAAATCAGCCCTCTCTGTAAACAAGTTAATGTTGGAAAAAAATGTTTTATTTTTTTATTGTAAAAGGGTGTTATGTACTTTTTAAAAACTTTTGTGCTTGATAGATTGTGAGTGTTGAACCCCCTGTCAAATTTTTACTGGCTGTAAGATATGTAGATGGCAGTCACTGGATCGAAATTAAGGTCAAGAAATGAACTAGAACAATGACTCTGGTTCATAAACAAGAGATGTCCCTAGGGGGTGTGTCAGGTAAAATTGAAGCGGTACATTAACCACTTGCCCTCCGGAAGATTTGCCCCCCTTCATGACCAGACCATTTTTTTGCAATACGGCACTGCGTTATTGACAATTGCGCAGTCGGTGCGACGCTGTACCGAAACAAATAGAGCTTTCTTTTGGTCATATTTGATCACCACTGCGGTTTTTATTTTTTTGCACTATAAACAAAAACAACCACTATAAAACACATCAGTTTAGGCCAATATGTATTCTGCTACATATTTTTTGTAAAAAAAATCCCAATAATCGTATATTGATTGTTTTGCGCAAAAGTTATAGCCTCTATAAACTATTGGATATTTTTTTTTTTATTAGTAATGGCGGTGATCAGCGACTTATAGCGGGACTGCGATATTGCAGCGTACAGTCGGGACACTAACTGACACTTTTGACACTTTTTGGGGGCCAGTGACACTAATACAGTGATCAGTGCTAAAAATATGCACTGTCACTGTACTAATAACACTGGCTGGGAAGAGGTTAAACATCATGGGGGATCAGAGAGTTAACTGTGTACCTAATCGGTGTTTGTGCACGGTGTGGGAGGTGCTACTACTATGGGAAGGCATTGATCCATATTCCTGCTTTACAGGAACACAGGATCAGTACCTTCCCTACTGGCAGAACGGCGATCTGGCTTATTTACATAGGCAGATTGCGGTTGTGGCTGTCTGCATAATGATCGGCGGGTGCCGGCAGACATCGAGCCCACAGTACTCGCAGATTAGCTCCCGTCACATCTAATCACAGTGGGGACGGGTCGCCAGCAGCGCACATGCGCACCCCAGACCCAGAAGTGACGGATCACGTACTAGGTACTTGATCTGGTGCAGAGCGTCTGCCCTGCCATAGTAAATATGCAGTGGGCGCTCGTAAAGTAGGTAAAAAAAAAATAGGAACAGAACAGAAAGTAACAATTTTCTGACATATGCTGTGTACAAATAAGTTTTCTTGAGTAATTTTGAATTGTGCCAGCAACAGGAGTCATTCTGGTCTCCAGAAGGTGGTCGCTTCAGCACACTTTTAAGCCACTTCCAGGAACGTGTGCGTTGAGAATATTGTTCTGGACAATACGAATGCCGCACACCAAGATGCAAAATGATCTTCCTTTGTTAAAATAGACAGCAGGAACAAGTTCCATTCTGACAGGTTTTGCACTAGGCACAGTGAGCACCTGAGATTCAATGGAATCTAATCTCGCCTGAAGTGGCATATAAAATATTATCTATAATTATGGTTCTCATATCATAATTACTCATCTGAACAGAATACTTTTATTATTATTATTATTATTATTATTATTATTATACAGGATTTATATATATATATATAGAGCCAACAGTTTACGTAGCGCTTTACAACTTGAAGGTAGAGAGTACAAATACAATACAAAAATACTCAGTCATTCCCCTGCACAGGCCCCTCATTGAACGCTGAAGATGCAGAGCGGAGTCCCTGCTCTCTGCTCTGAGCAGACACATGACTACTGATCGCTCAGGTCTCGGTCTTAGAGTCAATGGGGGACAGCTGCAGTATCAAACTGAATGCTTGAAAGTATGAAGGTTTTTTTGTTTTTTTTCCCAAGACCTTTAAATTGGTTGTAAACCCTTACATATACCCAGTGAAGTGAGCAGCCACAGAGATGAAACAAATCCTCCTACATAAGTTTTACTTGTATATCTGCTATCTTCCCCTCTCTACACACCTTCTAAAGTGCAGATCATGTTAAAAATCTTTCAACATCTGTCAGCAGCACATAGGGAAGGGTGGAGAGACTGTGTATTTTTAGAGGGCTTGCAGTATTCCAACTAAGGGCCTGATTTTATTTTTGCCCAGGGCCCTAATTGATCTAAAACTGTCCCATAGGCTAATGTAGGGTTCATAGTCTCAATCCCCTTTATTTCCTTCCCAGCATTCTGCCCTGTGATGATGAATCAGCTTCCAGAAAGTACACTGCCCTCTCCATCATAGTCCCGTAGGCCGTAGAGGTAATAACATCCCACCTTTTTATTGCTCCAGTGCCCGTCACTGGTAATCAGCACATTAGTGGACGGTTTCTGCAAGGCTCTCCTGCACATAAGTTCTGACTGTGTACCACTTAGTGTAGCCTCATGCTGTTCATTACACACTTTGAAAAATACTGCCTTCGCATCTTTCAGACAATGTAATTCAGGCTTTCCTTTAACATCAGCTCCACTGTTTTGTTGCCAACTAATGAGCCAGTGTCCATGGCTGTGACATCACACAGGAGATTGTCTCATCCATGGGCAGACAGATTCGTTGTCCATATGTATAATTTTTTTTTCAAGGCTATCTAATGCATGGGCTTACACTTTCCTTGCAAAGACACTGCCGTTCTTTTTTTTTTTTTTTTTTTTTAGATCTATGGGCCTCGTGTGTCAAAAACGCCTGATGGGAAAGGGTCCGGGTAGGCTATGGTATTCAGTCCGACTCTCCTTGTCATTTGCCAGCATGCAGAATGAAAGACAGAAATAATCTGATTGCTAGAGGCTATGCAGACACTGTACAGGAGGACTGGTGTATGCCATGACGGGCTTTTGTATACTGTAGGCTGTAAAAATAGGCATGTTTTTTTATACATTCACAGAGTAGACATGGAAGGTTTGGGGGTCCATGAAAGGTGGGTTGGTTGCAGTTATGTTCATGGAGGCTTCCTAGACCTGTGATTTCACCTCCACTGAGTATTATTTTTTATACAGAATTATTTTAGCGCCAACAGTTTTGCAGCACTTTACAGTATCAGGGCACACAGTACAGTTACAATACAATTCAATACAGGAAAAATCAGAGGGCCCTGCTTGTCGGAGCTTAGAATCTGAAGTGTATGGCTAAAGTTCAGTTCCAGGTAACAAGTAGGGGGTTCTCAAATCAGATTACAGACAAAAGAGACTGGGGTGGACTGGAATCTCACAGCAGGATGGAAAACTAAAGCTAGCCATTGCTGGATTGAAATTTGGGCAGTTGCAGCAAAGACCGACCAAATTTCTATCCATGAGTAGGCCATTAGGTCGACTTCTGTTGAATGGTAACGTTGAAAAACTTTTGTCAATTGGCTGCAGCCACTGATAAGTGAATTCTGACAGTGGCGGGTCCCACAGTCAGAATAAAATATAGCAGCGAGGTTGGATTCCTCCATCCAATTCGTTGGTGTGTATGGAGGAATCTGTTCAAAAAATGAGCCACCTATGGCCAGCTTAAAGCTCTGGGCAGATAGGCACACTGTATACATTGCATGGCTCAATTTCAGTTTTAAATGGAGTTCGCCTTTAAGCTGGCCATACACTAGTTGATTTTTTTTTAACTAACATTTGTACGAAAATTTGAGTTATACGAAAAATTCTTTGTACATTCAACAGTACTACAAAATTGAATTTACTTTTAACATTTGATTTTGGAATGACTGTAATTTGCCAAATGAAAACCACATACACTGTTCGAAATTGGTTTGTTAGAGAAAACTTTCCCATCGCCACTTGTTTTCACTGGGGTGGAAAACAAGTGGCGATTTGACCCCAATAATAATCAGAAAATTAAACAAATGTTCTTAAATAAAAAAATTCTAAACAAATTCTGCTAGTGTATAGCCGCCAGCTTTACCTGCATGTAGCAGGGAGCAGTAGACAGCCCTGCTTATGGGGTTTTCATGCAGTCGACACCTGCTTGAGTGACTGACTGTCTTCCTAAGCCTGTGGTTAGCCTCAGGGCTTGTTTAGGTGATTGTTGAGCTTCATTTATCCTACAGACACAGTTTGTACTTCCTGTGCAGCTAGACAAACTGTCCTGTATGAATGACAGGCTCCCTTTATCTCGTGGAAGAATGTAATTGTGAACTACACATAAATGGTGTCCCTGTGCACACCATTGTATTTTCTTGCGATCATGCACACTGTGTCTGAATGACAAGTCTGATTATCCATACAGACGAAAGGAGCCCACCTAGCTGCGTAAGTAAGTGAAAAGCAAAGATATATAACATGCAGTTCAAAAAGTTTTAATACAAGAATAAGGATCTTTATTTTAGCCATATGACTGTCATTTTCAAATCTCAACTGTCACTTAAAACAACAAAAAAAAACAAGATCCTTATCCTAGAGTGATAACTTTTTAAATGTCCTGCACAATATGTAATGAAAAGGTTTGAAAATGCCCTAAGTGGGATTGCCCCATCCTACAATAAAACAGCATAACTAATTAAATGCGTATATGGAAACAAGCAAAAATTACTTATGTTTACATGCCTCTTTAGTCTTGGCTTCAGACCAAACCCCTGGTCTATTTAACCCATACTCTAAAACCCTTACCACCATTTTAAAATAAGTAGCCATTGGTGTCCGGCTTCTTGTACCTCGTGCTATGGCCAATTCACGAATGACATCCATGGCAGATCTTATGCAGGCTCTTTTCATATATTTTCCTGAGATCCTGTGAAATTTTGCAGTTTAGCTGCAAGTGCTCTCTGGAAGGCATGCACTGATGACACAGCCTTCCCAGGATGCATCTGTGAGGCCCTGGCTAAGTCACTAGAGCCTCTACAGACCAGGAAGTGGATTTCACTTGGTTTTGGATGGTGCATGCAGAGTTGCATGCGCCTGGAATTTTTAGTGTAGAGATGGAAGGTCTGCCTTATAGAGGAACTGCAGTCTGCTAACATAATTTGTAATAAAAACATCTTTGCCATTCGGAAGCTTCCCTGTAACCACTTTGCATATTATTTTATATATACTGTTATTCTGTACTTGCCAAATATGCTGCAGAAATCTCCCTCCACTGAGTCTGGCTGCATCCATTTTAACTGTGGGCAGCTGAAGCTGCTGCCTGTTCATTTCCTAGATTTCCACAGTCACACAGAAGCACA
The DNA here is from genome assembly GCA_029206835.1 of Rana muscosa. NCBI lineage: Eukaryota > Metazoa > Chordata > Amphibia > Anura > Ranidae > Rana > Rana muscosa. Next base: position 236,768,547 of record CM055128.1, read on the forward strand.
CTTCCAGCTCTGCAGCTCTCATTGGCCCTCTTATGACTCATCCCCCCCCCCCTCCCTTCCTGGCAAACTCTCACGAGACAGAGCTGTGCATGATATCATAAGCCTAGGCTTTTTACCAGACAAGAAACAGGAAGTGGGCTGTATAAGGTATTTTCTGGCAGAAAAAAAATGTTTTAGGCCCCTTTCACATGTGCGGATCCCGCGAGGATCCGTTTTTAAATATCCGCTTGCTCAGCGGCGGGATCGCTCCGTTGATTCCCTCTGAGCCGGCGGATAACTAGTCTGTCTCTGCACTCTGTGCAGAAATGGACCAGTCAGATCTCCGCTTTTCTCTATGGGGGGATCGGATGAAAACAAACCGTCTGTCCGTTTTTTATCTGATCCGCCAGACGGATACAAAATAGGGTTTGCAATCGTCACACTTTAGTGGAGAGGATCGGATCGGGGCTGATCGGATGTCAGCGGACATGCCACCGCTGACATCCGACGCTCCATAGAGGTACATGGAACGCCCGTTCAGGTCCGCCTGACAGGCGTATCTGAACGGACCTCACGTGTGAAAGGGCCCTTACTATCCAAAGTTAAAACAACAAAGTCAGAAGATTTAACAGATGGAAAGTAGACAAAGTCACTGAAGTTCCACTTTAAAAGTATAATATGTCTCAATCCAGAGCACCGAGTGTAATTTCTCTGTGCTGCCCATTCCTCTGCTATCTGCATGAGTCTTTTTTCTGACAAGTTTTTATTGCACCAAGAGAAAAAAGGTGACGGGGAGGCATCTCCAGCACACAGCCTCAGCTGGTTCCTGTGTAAAGGGAGGTGTTTCCCTTTCCTTCCAATCGGCTCTCAGAGCTCCCCTCACTGAGTTCTGCAGAGTGTAATCTCAGCTCTCTGCCCCCTGTTTTCTCACAGCCCAGACAAGCTTTATAAGAGCCCTTTCACACTGGGGCAGTGGGGGCATCGGCGGTAAAGCACCACTATTTTTACCCCCGCTAGCGGACGAAAAAGGGTTAAAACTGCCCGCAAAGTGACGCTGCAGCAGCGCTTTGCCGGTGGTTCCGCGGCGCTGCCCATTGATTTCAATGGGCAGGGGCGCTGTAGAAGTGGTATATTCACCGCTCCGACAGCGCCTCAAAGGTGCTGCTAGCAAGACTTTTTAGCGTCCTGCCAGCGCACCGCTCCAGTGTCTGGAGTCAAAGGAGCAGCTCTTTCAGGGTGCTTTGCAGGCACTATTTTTAGCACTATAGTGCCTGCAAAGCGCCTCAGTGTGAAAGGGGTCTAAATTCTGGACGTTGGATGTAGAGAAGAGAATACTGCAAATAGACAGGTACAACTTTTGTAGGAGGATTTACCGTATATACTCGAGTATAAGCCGACCCGAATATAAGCTGAGGCACCTAATTTTACCACAAAAAACTGGGGAAACGTATTGACTCAAGTATAAGCCTAGGGTGTTCATCTGCATGCCTCACTTTGCCTCACTGTGTCCATGTGCATGCCTCACTGTGCCCATGACTAGACTGACGTTTAACATGGGAGTCTATGGAAGGGGTGCCCAGCTTTGAAAAATCGGTGCTCCCCGGCCGTAGGTCCCCCAGACAATAAACTTTGCAAACTTGTAGAGGAGAAATGGGGCTACATGTGTGCCAAGTTTCGGTGCTCCCTGGCCGTATGTCTCCCGGACAACAAACTTTGCACACTTGTAGATGAAGAGTGGAGCTACATGTGTGCCAAGATTGGGGTCCAGGGAACCTACGGACGACCGGTACTGGGTCCCCAAAGTCCGGGAAATCAGGCGCAAAAAGGTGACTCGAGTATAAGCCGAGGGGGGCATTTTCAGCACAAAAAAATGTGCTGAAAAACTTGGGTTATACTCAAGTATATACTGTATTCATTTTCTGTGTATAACCTGAGGCCAGTCCCTTCACTGGGTATATGTAAGGGTTTACTTTAGAATCACCATGACTGTACAGATTCGGTGTAGCCAAAGTTAGGTTTACCAAAACTGTATTATGAGCACCCATTCGAAATCTACAAAGCCTTAGGAGCCGTAGTTGGAACCCTTTTATGTCACATGAAAACACCGTATTGCTTTGGGTTAAAATTTTAATTTCAGTTCAGTAGTTTTGTATGTATCATTACCAGTAATAAAGACCTTTTTGGAAGATGCTGGAAAAAAATAATTTTCCTTTCAAAACAAGTGGTTTTGTATGTGTTTTTAATATTTAGGGGAAGAACATTTAGAAGGAAATATGAATATTCCTGGTATTGAGTTTTCCAGGAGTGCAACTGGGCGTTGCGCTGTCTTGTGTTTTTCGGTAAACTCCTGCCTGAATGAAAGAGACACAACCCCGACTTTCATGTGTCAGCTTTTGTGTGAAGTCCTAACATCAATAGCATCATTTCCACATGGATTCTATTGTGCCGTGGTTCCATTAGGAGTTGTTCACAGCAGAATTCTTTGTAAATAGAGGTAAAGCATAATACATGTACAGGTGTGTTGATGAGGTGCAGCCGAGCACTGAGGACATCCATTGCAGTAATCCCACAACAATCCTGAATTTCTGTTGTCTGATCAGTTAGAAAAATTTACTCCAATTGGTTGGAATTGGTAATTTCACATTGAAGAGTCATTGCTGTGTCTTATATTGCAGAAGGCAAAGTGCATTAGCTCATAGCAAGCAGACATTAATCATCTTTTATTGCTTTGTTCCAGTGTGATATAAAGTAAAATCCGATTGTTTGCTAAGATAAAACTAAACCATACTGGCTTTTTGTCAATAATTTTATAGGTTTGTCCCAAAATTCCAGTTTCAGAACTCTCTATAGGTACAAAAATATGTACAATAATCCTTGAGTAGCTGCATAAAATACAGGTTTGCTTTAACGCGAGCCCTCACTCACAAGTGAGAGTGGTGCTCTTTCTCTTCCTTCCCCACCAACACTTTAGATTTCATTTATTTATTTTTAATGGGGAGCAGATACCTTTGACCAGGTACCCTCTCAGACTTCCTCATTTCTCACCTAGGCAAGAATAACGTGCTTAGGCATGCCCCCTGCCCATGCTCCCCACCCACAGCCTCCTGAGACACGTCATAGAATCTTGCACGTGCGCAATGAAGAGCTGGCTGTGATTAGTCAGGAAGTCATTGCAGGCTCCCGTCCCCAAGATGGCAGCACCATTGACCTAATTGACATTATTTGTAGCTGCTGACTTTACATAAAAAAAAAAGAAAGACCTGAAGTTCCTCTTTATTGCTGCCCTCCTCAGCAGCAAATTCTCACATCTATTTGCTCCTATGCTTAGCACTGCTTAGCTGTCTGGTACTTCTGGCTATGGAGGAGCATGTGACGTACTCCCATTCCTTCTAATATGATAGTGCTCTCACTTTGTGACTGGCCCTGCAGGCATTGAGGGAGTCTTTAACTTCCAGGTAGAGCGAGGACATGGTTAAAACCCTTGTCAAGTTTATTGCCATCTGAGTCCCAACTGGGACATTTCCTATTACTTATCTTCTGGACACAACAGGAAGTGAGGTGTGGAGGGTTTGTCGCCAATATCCAATGAAATGTCTTCTCTCTGTCTTCTGGTAACAACTCACATTTTTTTCTCACTTACAGCCCCCATGACAATGGTCACCAGGGCAAAAAGAGAGAGAATCTCCTCAACAGGCACACAGACAGCTGTTCAGCCTGTACAACTGGATGACAGGCTGACAGGAGCTAAGGCTCTCCCCTGGTTTAAGCGTGTATTTGCACATATCTGTACACCCTATATTTAGGGACAGATATCCGCCCTGCAATTTGTATGTCCAGGGCTGGACAACTTTCCCTAACTGCAGGTAACTGCTGGATGTGCAGATACATACGATACCTACAACGGCAAGCAGCCATGGCTCCTCTGCTCCTCATTCTGTTGTACAGGATTGGCAGCCCCCGCTGATCATAATACCTGGGATTCCAGATGAAAATATTCGCAATATATACTTTCTGCAGGATTCTACAGGTGGGCAATTTTTGCCTGTGTGAATGGGGGCTAAAGTGGCCCTTTTTCTACAATGTAATGCCCCTATATACCGTCCTGGCCCCCTCTCTCTTTAAAATATCACCTGATGTTAGTAGTCCTGAAATGAAATTGTGGGTGAGATGTCACCATCCTTGGAAGATTCCCAAGGAATGCAGTCGGCGAAAGCTCGTAAGAAGATGCTCCAGTCCATTGCAAGAGCTTCTTCTGCTCTGTATTTCCCAGGATCTAGTCTGAAGGAGTGTGATGCCATCCTCGCAAAAGGTCTGTGAGCAGAAGATGGGGGTAAGATAAGTATAAACCCTAAAGCCGTGTACACACGATCGGTTTTACAGATGAAAACAGTCCGATGGACTTTTTTCATCGGACAAACCGATCGTGTATGGGCCCCACCGGTCTTTTTTCCATCGGTATAAAAAAATAGAACATGTTTTAAATTTTACCGATGGAAAAAAAAAACGATAGTCTGTGGGGAACTCCATTGGAGAAAAAACCCACGCATGCTCAGAATCAAGTCGACGCATGCTCGGAAGCATTGAACTTCATTTTTCTCGGCTCTTTGAAGTGTTTTACGTCACAGCGTTTGGGACTGTCGGTTTTTTGACTGATGGTATGTAGGCAAGACTGATGGAAGTCAGCTTCATCGGATTACCGATGGAAAAATCCATTGGTTTAAAATTCATAGGAAATCCGATCGTGTGTACAGGGCTTAACTTTCTTCTTTACAGGTACATTTTCAAACAACTTACATGGGTGATTTTCAAAGTGGGAAAGTATAAATATCTCTGCATTTAACTGCAAGGTTCACTTTAACATTCTGTCATGGCCAAGATGAGCTTTATTTTGAAAAAAAAAAAAACGTTCCTACGGATGATTGGGTGTTTGTGTTCACTTCACCTCGCTTCACACCATAAATCATGCCCTTCGAGTTCGTCCTTCGAGTTCGTCCTTGGCCAGACCTTCTAATATGGTCCTTTCCAAGAGGTATAAAATGCTCAACCCCTGAACTTTTTTATATCTTTCTGATAAAAATCACCTGACATTTAAGCAAATCCTTTAACGTTTATAGGAAAAGCCCATGTGACTACAATCAGAAAAGTCAAGAGAAGTTCAAGAGTAGAGTTCTTGGACCTTATGAAATGGCTCTTGTTGGAGGGTCTCTTGTCCTTGGACATGCTGATTGCTTGGCTCCATCTGGGAGTATAGAAAGCCTCTCAGCATGCTGTGACTGGGGAATTATGAGCTCCCTCGATATATCAGGTAGGCTTCTCCTCTCCTGGGCTGTCACATTACTCAAGATTTTATAACAGCTCGGCAAGGATGCCAGTGGCCCTTGGGACCAACAACACAGCATTGTTGCTGCTTTCAATGTTCAAAAGTAATGAATCAAGTAACAATTTATCCTTAAAATGTTTTGCTCATATACTCTTTTTTTTTTTTTTTTTGCTGAAATGTGTTTTAAAACTAAAGTAAATGTTTTAGTTTGGTGTTGCTCAGGGTGGCATGCTAATTTTTCCTTAACAGTTGTCACATTATCGAGTGCTTTAATTATTGTGTTACTATAGAACAGTTTACCAGTCTTCTGTGAGTCATGGTCAAACTGTGCAGAGTATAAATATACAAACGTATCCATCCAGTGCGTAGACCAACACTTTTGCTGGCAAGAAAGCACGTAAATAAGAATCCACCCGCATCCCACAAAACAGTGTTCGGTGCCTGTGCAGCCTATTGACAAATCTGGGGATTTTCATGGGAAGAGGCGTGTTTATGCTTTGATTTTTCAGAAATATTTTTTTTGCCATATTTCCTTTGAGGGCCCTTTGCACACTGGATGTCCAGCCCCTATACGTACAATTGTGGCCTTTTAGTCCAGAACGCATTCATCCCTGAACGCATAGGACCCTAAACATGAGTACAGCGCTCTACCCTATCCAGCAGCAGCCTAATTCAGCCTGCCATAGACCTTGAGAGACAGCATTGGACACCCAGTGCGCAAGGGGGCTAAAGGGGGGCTACATGGGTGTTCTTTGGGCATGGACTGTAAAACTGTAGTCCTGCCCTTTATTGTAGCTTTTGTCCATTTAAAAAAAAAAGAGTTGGTTTATAGCAGTAGCCTCCAAACTGCAGCCGGGGGTCTGGAGGTGGCTCCTTGCATTTATCTGGCCCTTAGGGCGCTACTACATCGACTGACAACCACATGGGGCACTATTCCTCCCACTGACACCAATGATGGGACACTATTCCTCTCACTGACAATAACGATGGGGCACTATTCATTCCACTGACACCAATGATAAGGGACTATTCCTTCCACTGACACCAACAATGGGACACTATTCCTCTCAATGACACCAACAATGGGACACTATGCCTCCCACTAATACCAATTATGGGAAATTGTTTACCCCCACTGACACCTGGACATCATCTACTCTCACTGACTACAGCCTCTACTCTCGCTGACTACAGTGTAGCCCCCCTGTCCTTGCGTTTATCTGGCCCATAGGTGTGCACAGCCTATTGCATTAGGGTGTGCACCCCAAAGTTAAAACACCTATTCGTGTGAGTGTATGTGTATATACTGATGGTGTCAGTAGAACAGTTGACGGAGTCAGTGGGGCAGATAGTGATGTCAGTAGGGCAGTGGATGGTGTCAGTAGCTTTTATTTTTATTATCTTTTTACACTTTTTTTAGGAGCCCAGTTAAGGGCCTGTGGTGAAATATCAGGGGTCTAAACAGGGGAGATCAGCACCACATGGGGTGATTAGGGTGTGCCCAGGCACACCTGTCACACCCTGTGCTCACACCTATGATCTGGCCCTTGGGGCAGTATTACGTCCACTAGCAAAATGATGGGACACTATTCCTTCCATTGACACCAGCGATGGGACACTATTCCTCCCACTGACAACGGTGGTTCACTATTCCTCCCACTGACGCCAATAAAGGGACACTATTCATCCCACTGACAAAATGATGGGACACTATTCCTCTCACTGTCATCAACGATAGGTCACTATTCCTTTCACTGACACCAATGATGGGACACTATTTCTCCCACTAATACCAAAGATGGGTCACTATTCCTCCCACTAATCCTGAAGATGGGTCACTATTCATCCCACTGACATCAATGATGGGACACTATTCCTCTCAATGACAATAACAATGAGACACTATTCCTCCCAGTGACACCAATGATGGGACACTATTCCTCTCAATGACAATGAGACACTATTCCTCCCAGTGACACCAATCATGGGACACTATTCCTCTCAATGACAATGAGACACTATTCCTCCCAGTGACACCAATGATGGGACACTATTCCTTGCACTAATACCAAAAATGGGGCATTGTTTACTCCCACTGACACCTACACATCTTCTACTCCCACTGGCCCCAGCTTGTTCCCCCAAAGTCTGAACAGTAAACTAGCCCTTTGTTTAGAACGTTTGGAGAACCCCAGTTCATAGCATTATGTATCGGCACAGGTTCACTTTAAGCGAATTCCTTAGCGTGCAGGCAGTTGTAAAGTTGAACAATGTGATGCACATTTTTTTCTTTTTAACTTTACTTGATGTTTGTCACTATGTGTTGTGGCATGAACGAGGCACATAGAAAACAATTTGTTTTCTTAGTGCCCTAGCGGTGACCTGCATTTATTCAGTGCGGGAAAAACACAGATAAGAGAACATAGTGTGAAAAAGCCCAAAGACATTTTTGACATAAAGAAGTTCAGGGGAATGTGGTGCTCTCAGGTGAAATAAATTGCATGTGGGCACCAGGTGTTTGATATGAATTGTTTTTAAGGGACGATTATGCCCTGACACAGGAGTAGTTATAGAGCGGTAACACAAAGCCTTGAGCTCAGTTACAGAAAAAAAGAGGGTGGTGGGATGGAATAATGGCATTGGGGATAGCAGCAGGTGTTAGGATAAAAGCAGAAATTAAAGAGAGAGGTAAAAGGAGGGGTCGCACGTAGCTAAAAAGTCCTTTTGAAAATTTATGTCCAGAGATTCTTGGCAGGTGTATGTAGCATGTTAGATGTGCTGCTTTTTAGGTATATCACCTATTGATATAAAGTTATATACCTCGGATTTCGTTTTACATTTCTCTTCGTATGTTCTCAGTGCAGTTTTCCTAGAAAAGCCTAAAATATACTCCAACTTTGGTATAGTGTGTTACAGCCCAGGTTGCTTTTGCCTAGATATTATATACAGTATATGTTTTTTACCATAAATGTAGTTAATGTTTTGTTTCAGTCTCTGTCAGATGTGCATTTGCTTACTGACAGTTTCAGACCGGCTGTGTAGTACCAGAAAAGAGATATGAGAGTTGTGTTAACATGGTCTACAAATCGCATTAAAAAGGAATATTGAGAAGGCATGCCTGTGATGAATTAAAAATCAAAGACAGGTTCCTAGCTGACAGTGAGACATTTCTGCAGAGAGAAGAGGGAAAAGTAGGGGGATCTACCTGAGATAAAAATAAATAAAAGGTAATAGAAGGAATATCAGTTGATGATATTCTCATTGTGTTTGTGATGTACAATTTTTGAAACTTCAAAGATTGAACAGCAAGGGTCCATGGGCCTTTTATGCATCTGAGTTGCTTTATTCCTCATATAAGTCAATGTGAATGCAAAAGCAGCTCAATGCAGCTTAGAAGCAGCTTGAATCAACGCTTAGATCAACTGAAAGGCAAATCAAAGCAACTCAAACAAAAGTCAAAGGATCTCAAAAGAACCTGAAAGCATGCTGCCTTTGACTTGATTCTATGTGTGAAGCCCATCTAAGCAAGCCCTAAGCATGTTCATAGTGAGTTAATATGGGCAGCTACTTGAACAAAATTGCTTATAAGCAGGGGGGTGAACAACCTGTGGTTGTGGCCCGTGACCTCAAACCAAAGTGCATGCAAATGCTCTGGGATGGCGGGTCGGCAAGCCCAGATCACAATCAATGGGTTGCCGACCCGCCATCCCAGAACATTAGAGTGCATGGAGCCGGTGCAGCAGTGGAGGAAGCAGGCGGAGGGAGCAGGAGCCACAAAAGACACTTCCTCTGTAGGACCAACTCCTGTCCCAGGCGGAGTGATACCTGGAGAGTGATGCCCGCAGAAGCTGGAAATGGAAAAGGTCAGTTTATTAAACATCACATACACTGCGCTTATGCAATGGCCATATTGGCACTTATTAAAAAAAAAGGGTTATTAGGCTGCTTTTACACTGATCCACAGTTGCAGCGCAGTGCACCTGGGCCTTTCTTGCGGGTTAGTTGCATAAGCCATAGACTTTTTTTATAACTTGCGGGTTCGGTGCACTTTCTGAAAGCACACCAAAACTCCTGAATGCAGGAGTTTTGGTGTGCTTTCCGAAAATGCACCACAACCGCAATATGTTGAAGTCTGCAGCTAACCGGTAGGAAAGCCCCAGATACACAGAGGTGCGGGTAAACCGAAAGCATGTCAGTGTGAAAGCAGCCTTATAGGGGGCTCAGGACAGTAAGGGCATATTTACATTTGTGGTTTGGGGGTAGTAAAACCCCATAGTTCATTGGGGCCCATGACTGTTTGCCATCACTTCAGTGGCCCTCGCTCTTCAAAAGGTTGAGCACCCCTGTTATGAAGAATGCACCAGTCCTATGAATTTAGCAAGCCATACACAGCTGGATTGCATTATTTTCAATAGATTTACACGGATGGAGAAATCTGCACTGCTGGCTATTGTATTCAGATGGCCGCAGCACCCACGGCTGCTTGAATATCTGAACATCGTCTACATCTGATTGGACGCAGTCCTTGTGTAGCTGATCATTTTTAACCTGACTTTTGTTGAGCCAGGTGGTGTATGCATGTGTGGTTAGGGCTTAAAGGCAGCAGGGGTCAAGCTGTGGGAAGGCAGCAGCTGTAAGATTATGTGTGGCACACCCAAGTTAAGTTTGAAGTGGGACTTCATTGCCCCCCCCCCCCCCCCCCAAAAAAAAAAAATCCAGGGCAGCGCTGAGAATTTTTATTTGTGGGTACCTACCAAAACGAGGTACCTGCCCTCCCCCCAAAAAATAGGGGGGACGGTAGCGCTTTAGGAGTCCAAAATGAGGTTTTACTCCAAACTTATAATAGGTGCTACAGCCAAAGTGTTTCGGCACGCACACGTTGGTCCCCTTCATCAGGGCTTAAAATATATGATAACCAATGGTATAGACTTAACATTTTTATTTTAACTGTATTTTGAGCATTTGGCCGTGTTCAGCAGCTGATGGAAGGCCCAAGCTAAAGTGTCAGGCTCAGAAAAAGTAGATCAAGCGAAATACGGGGCAAGTACAAATGCGCAAAAGGTAGAACGTTCAGATTTCTGCATATCCCGACCATCTCTTATTATATCCTTCAGCTGTCCCTGAAAAATTCGGGGCATTTGGGAGTTCTGAACACATAGCACGGCACTCAGTGTCTGTCTTTTTAATGCCCATGTCCTTGGCAGTATTTAGATAGTGGAACTATTCATGTCACCATATGTCTGAACAACAGGTACTTGATAAACGACTTTCATAAAAGCAGGGAACAGAGCCGTGATACATTGCGCCCTTCTGTGAGCTGTACTTGACGGCAGCACAAGAAGGAAACATTAAAAATAACTGCTCAGTTGCCGAGGCTCCTGTCTGAAAAATAGGGCTGAGAGGAGGAAGGCTTGGCCTGGGAGACATGTGGGATTTTGGCTGACCGCAGGGAAGGCGAGGGGCCAGAACGGACTGGGCTGGGTTCCCACGCTCTCACGCGTGGCTTACAAGGTCTGATGTAAGATTTCATAATATCCCAGGCAGACAGCAGGAGGAGGAGAGTGGGCCTTGTGTTGTGTGTGCTGGCCTATGAAGTGGGAGGGACATGACGCAGACCTCTGGCCTGCTTGATCTTTTGCTTCAGAGTGACAAACTTTGTTCAGTTAGTTAGTTGTGTGGCGTGCACTTGCATCCAAAGAAAGGCCGCAGCATGGAATTAGACGTTGCTATGCAGGGGAAGGGGGGCCTGTACAGTAGGGGATACCCCACAGCAACCGCCGACACTCCCCTGAATTTTCTTGTTCGAACAAGAATTGCATTTTTAGCTTGAAAGAGCGGGGAGGAGAGAGCGAGAGGGAGGAGAAGCACTCTGTTTCAGAGGGGGGCTAAAAAAAAATGTGTGTCAGACAACTTCCAACTCTGCTAAAACAAAGAAAGAAATAGACTGTTATTAAAATGTCAGGCAACAGCCACTGCGGAATAAATTGAGGGAGTCTGTATTAGAAATGTTAGGCAACATGCAACCCTGGAATATAACAAAGAACTGCGTTCGATTAGGAAAACTGGGGTAGGAGCAGAGCTGTTGCATGGAGCAACATGGTTTAAAGCAAACCTTTGATGGACACGTGAGGGCCCTTCATAAGTAAGGTTTGAGCCTCTGATCTGGAACAAGCATGCAGAGTTAGGACACCTTGCGTGCATACTTGTTTCCAGGTAAGGGACACAAAGTACTGAAGTAAAAGGGTGAACATGGCAGCCAGGAAACTAGTAGTTGCAAAATGTAAAGATGAAATAGCAGCCTGTCTCTCTCAGAAAAGTTTTCCTTTAAGCCCACTTTGCACTGTGGGTTGTGTTATTGCACCTGCAGTAAAGGTTTACTTTACCTTTTACATCATTATCGTACATCACAATTTCCAAGGCATACCTGTAGGCAGGGCCAGTGCTAGACTATTTTGTACACGCCTACCCCCCATGATGAGGGTTGGTGATGGGTAGGTGAGGCAGTATAGAGTGGGTGTAGGAGTGACGGTATGAGGGGTAGGTGGGGGTGAGGTGGGAAGGCATTTTTACAGGTACCAGAAGCAGGATATTCAGCTCGCCTGAGTCCTTAAGTCCCGGTGGTCAGCCTGGAACATCTGTGCAGAGCCTGTCCTGTGTCCCATTTTCCTGCCTGCATTGATGTCTCTCCCTGGCTGGCTAGGTCTGATGGAGAAAGTTCCGTCCTTGCCCTCCTTCTTTGAATGCTAGGACCATTGAAGACCTTGCAAACAATCACATGCTTGCTCTGCACCCAGGCCCTGACTTTCAGAGAAGAAGGCCAAGAATGGAGGAAGGGGAAGTCTGGGGAGCATGCCGCCACTGCCGCTCAGCCTATATTCCCTGACAAATCTGATTGCTGAGGCCGTGGTGTGGCTCCATGCGGCAGCAGGGACTAAGGGGGCATTTGGGCAGGGTGCTCGGTGGGGGTTAGGACCCCCCCTAACCCCCCCTTATATACGACCCGGTGGCTCAGAGAGGGCTGCCTAGTTCGCCTAGCGGCAGCGCCGGCCCTGCCTGGCCTCTCCCTAGCTTGTCCACAAAACCTCTACCTACCTACTTCCTACCTGCCGGCCATTGGCCCCATTGGTGCACGGGTGAGCGGTCTGGCTCCTTTAAACCTTGCGCACGAACAGTGTACACTCTCTCTCTTTCTCTTTTGCGACGCTGAGCTCAGCTGCTGCTGTAACAGAGAAAGAGTGCGCATGCCCAAGTTTTGAACAAATCATAATGCCTGTTCCTGTGCTGATGGGGTTGGGTGCCCTACAACTGGCATTACTGCAATTTATGTCTGACAGGAGGGGGAGAGGACAGGCTGGAGAGAACATGGCCTACAGGTATACCTTAGATATTAAAGCAGTAATAAGCCCTAAACCAAAAATGTAATATATTGCAGCTTACCATTTATTAGATGTGGTGACTGCTTTCGTCTTTCTTTTTTTTAGGCTTTTGATAAAGGAGCACAGGGGGCACCTTTTGGAAAGCAGCGTTGTTAATCTGGGGGGAGGGAGGGGACTGTTAGATGTACTATCAGATTTTAAATACACAAACAAACTCCAGCTAAGTGCGATTTCAGATTTGACTTGAGTCGCGCATATATGTGTTGTGTTTGTGCTGGGAGTGCGCTCGATCGCACGCGGTGACAGCTTCAGGGCTTCTACTAACGACCAGGACCTGGGGGAACGGGATCCCAATCACATGGTCGCTGTCAAAGCCTCTGATTGGCTATCACAGTGATCATTCAATCTGTAGCACACCCCTGTGTGTTGTTTTTCTTCTGTGTAGAGAATAAACAACACACTTTCCTTCTAGCAAGGATAAGATACTGTATTGTATATTTTCTTCTGCTAGAGGACACGTCTGCAAAAAATTTTTTATCTAAAAATTAACCAGTGTAAACACAGCATCTCCCCGTTCTGCCTAGTGACAGGACACTGATCGTGTGCTCCCTGTAATCGGGAGAAGTGATCAGTGTCATGTCACTGCTAGCCCAGCCCCCACACAGTTAGAACACATCCCTAGGACACTTTTAACCCCTTCCTAGCCCCCTAGGGGTTAACCCCTTCCCTGCCAGTCACATTTATACAGTAATCAGTGCATTTTTATATCACTGATCGCTGTATAAATGTGAATGGTCCCAAAATGGCATCAAGTGTCCGATGTGTCAGCCATAATGTCGCAGTAACGATAAAAATCGCTGATCGCCGCCATTACTAGTAAAAAAAAAATATTAATAAAAATGCCATAAAACTACCCCCTATTTTGTAGACGCTATAACTTTAGTGTAAACCAATCAATAAGCGCTTATTGTGATTTTTTTTTTTTTTTTACCAAAAATATGTAGAAGAATACGTATCGGCCTAAACTGAAGAAAAAATTTAGTTTTTTTAATATATTTTTGGGGATATTTATTATAGCAAAAAGTAAACAATATTGCTTTTTTTTCAAAATTGTTACTCTATTTATGTTTATAGCGCAAAAAATAAAAACCGCAGAGGTGATCAAATACCACCAAAAGAAAGCTCTATTTGTGGGAAAAAAAGGACGTCAATTTTGTTTGGGAGCCACATCGCACGACCATGCAATTATCAGTTAAAATGACGCAGTGCCGAATCGCAAAGTGCTCTGGTCTTTGGGCAGCTAAATGGTCCGGGGCTGAAGTGGTTAAAGTGTTACTAAACCCAGGAGCCTGCATTCACTATATCTGGCCTCCCACAGTACACAGAACATGGAAATGCTATTGTTTTAGTAAATATAAACTGCTAAATACCTTTTCTTATCAGCAGTTTATAGCAGTCTTATGACTTCTATCAGTGTCTGGTTAAAGCTTGTAGGAGTTTTCATTCTACTTTGACTGTCCTATGAGTCTGCATGACCCCTGACCCTCTGTGTGGACAGTGCTGATTGGCCCTGTGCTGATCACATGCACCCTCCCAAGAAAGAAAAAAAATGATAGCAATACACACCAAACTGAGCATGTGCAGAGTGCCCCCCTAGTGCCCCCATCTCCATCCGGAGGTGGATTGGGGACTGTGGAAGAAAGGGGAGGATCAGAGAAGAAAGAACCTCTTCCACAGTGAGTATAACATAGAGCTGGGCGATTTTGGCCCCAAAAAAAATCTGAGATTTAAAAAAAAAAAAACTTGATTCACGATTCGAATCAAGTTTTTTTTTTTTCTGATGGACACCGCGCCGGTGATAAGGAGCTGCGGGCAGGAGTTTGCTGCGATCCTGGGAAAAGGCCGCGGACTAGGCCGAAGCCACGGCCTCGCCTAAAAAATCCTGCCCGCAGCTCACTGCGATCCTGGGAAAAGGCCCTGCCCGCAGCTTGCCGCGATCCTGGGAAAAGGCCCTGCCCGAAGCGGCCTTTTCCCAGGATCGCGGCGAGCTGCGGGCAGGATTTTTTAGGCGAGGCCGCGGCTACGGCCTAGTCCGCGGAGCGCCGGTCCTATGGAAAAAAAATTATCGATTTGGTCAAAATCTGAATCGATTTGACCTCACAACTCGATTCAAGATTGAAATCAATTTTTTCCCCAGCCCTAGTATAACAAACATGCTTTACTGCATATACAGACTGATTTTACTGTTGTGGGTTTAGTAACACTTTAAGGCCTGCTCCCCCTTGACATTTGGGCAACTTTTTTTGGAGGGGGGGGGGGGCGGCATTAACCTTGTTTTCCAAAACGTCTTTCAGGACAGCACCCGAGAGATCATGGCTCCTCCTCCTACAGGAAACACCTCATCAATTAATTCTTTAATTGGAGGCCTCCACGTTGCTTCCCTCAGTTTTTTGTGTTTCCTCCAGCTGGAGGAACACCTCTGGGAGAGCCACGATCTCTCAGGGCTTTCCTGGGAGACAAGGTTCTCAAATCAGTTTTTTTTTTTTTTTTAGGAGATTGATCCTCCCACTTACCTCCTAGCATGGACGGTCCCGTGGGCTCCCTCTCCCTCTTCCGTGCTCGGGGAGAGCCTGTACAGCCCGGGAGGGCTGCCTCCTTTTTCTTCAGAGCGGTGGTTGCTGTACTCTCACCGACCGCTGGCGAAAGCGGCGTGGAGCTCTGCGGCGGCCGCCATTGTTCTGGTGGCCGAGGAGAGCCTCGGCCACGTCCTGTATGGGAAGAGGCAGCACTTCCGGGTCGGCGCGCGCGTCATTTCCGGCCGCAAAGCGCAGAGGGAGAGGGCAGGGTCACCTGGTGCCTTAAAGTTCCGGTTCCAGGTCAGCGCGGCGGCATTTTTGAATCTGGAACCGGCGTTTTCTCTTCACCACGCATCCGCAGACAGCTATGGATAGCGATGCAGCGGATAAGGGGGCAAGCCAAGGCACCAGCAAGGCTAAGGTAAGGGACTGTGTCCTATTTTACACTGGGCCGCTTTCTCCTGTAGAGGGGGGGGGGTATTCACCCTTCTCCCCCCTCCATCTCCCCCACCCCCCATCTCCCTGGTGGTGCAGTGGCTGGTGATTTAGCATGTCTGCATAATATCTAGGGGTCTTTTTGTAAAAGTTGATGGTGGTGGTGCATGGCTTGCGGGGCACAAGGAAGTGAAAGTGTTTTTTCCTATGTGCACCTGGGTGTATTGATTTGTACTGTGTAACAGTTTTTTCTTAGCGTGGTCCCTGGTTTTATTTCTTTTCTGTTTGTGCAGGCCAAAAGTTCTGCTCAACCAGTGAAGAGAAGGTGCCCTGTCTGCAAGGAAAAGTTAAGCGAGGCTTGGACCAAGTCGCTTTGTGCAGATTGCACTGCAAATGTAGTCAGGGAAGAGTCTCCATCCTTTTGTGGCGATCTAGTATCTACAATTAAGGATGAACTCCGTGCCACCTTTCAAGCTTTTAGGTCAAACCTAAGAGAAGAACCAGGCCCTTCAAGGGAACCTAGGGCTCCGCAGCCTTCTTCAGAACCCCAAGACGGCTCTCAAATATTATTGGGAGGTCCGATAGACGCTTCCCAAGAATCTGCTTCCCTTGCTCCAGATGGAACAGACTCTGAGGAGGAAGAAAATGAAGCAGAGAGCGCTTCTAAGTACAAAATGTCGCTTGAAGAAGTCGCAGGACTTTTAAAAGTAATCCATGCGACTTTGGGGATTGAAGAGGAAAAGAAGGAGCTCTCCCTACATGACCGCATGTATGCAGGTTTGGGTGATCCAAAAAGCCGTGTTTTTCCAGTCCATTCAATAATCTCGGACATGATTAAAAAAGAGTGGTTGGAACCTGAGAAAAAGCCATTTTTTTCCCGGTCTCATAAGAGAAGATTTCCATTTGAGGACAACCCGGATTCCATCTGGAACAAGGTTCCAAAACTGGACTCTGCTTTTTCACAGGTCTCAAAATCAACTGACCTTGCCTTTGAGGACATGGGCATGTTAAAGGAGCCCATGGACAAAAGAATGGATTTGCTTCTTAAAAGGGCTTGGCAGTCTGTGATGAACAATCTAAAACCAGCAATGGCAACAACCTGTGTCGCTAGGAATTTAGAACACTGGATTAACCAGATGAAGGCCCATGTTACGGCGGATTCTCCAAAACAGGAGATTCTGGACTCATTTACAACGCTTTCTGCAGCAGTATCATATATTGCGGATGCTTCAGCAGAATCCATTCGTATGTCAGCCAGGTCAGCGGCTTTGACCAATTCTGCTAGGAGAGCATTGTGGCTTAAAACTTGGCCAGGAGATGCTGCATCTAAAAATAGACTGTATAGCATTCCCTTTGCAGGGGATTTGCTATTTGGTTCAGAGCTGGAGTCCATTCTTGACCGTACGGCTGACAAAAAGGCGTTTCCGGTCAAAAAACAACAGGTACAGACCCGTAAGCGTTTTTTTCGTCCCCAAAAAGGACAACAGGAAGGAAAAACGCAAACCAAAAGGAAGCAGTGGTCTTCCCAGAAACCAAAAGGTAGGAGTGGAGTGCTCTTCCATCCTCCTGCGACCCCCGGAAAGCCGCAGTGACAATCCACCCCAAGTAGGGGGAAGACTCCAGGAGTTCATTCCCCAGTGGAGAGACATCACTACAAATCAGTATATTGTAAACATGCTCTCCCAAGGATATGTGGTGGAATTCACGGAAGAACCCCCAAAGAGATTCCTAGTGACAAACGTCCCGAGGGATCCGGTCAAGGCACTCGCCATGAAGTCCCTAATTCAGGAACTGATATCCCAGAGAGTCATTGTTCCGGTTCCAACAAGGGAGTTCTTCCAGGGGTTCTATTCTCACGTTTTCCTTGTACAGAAACCTTCAGGAAAGTACCGCCTCATCCTAAATCTAAAAATGCTGAATTTGTCAGTAGAATACAAAAGATTTCGGATGGATTCCATTTTCTCAGTAAGAAGCCTCCTGAGTCAAGGATGCTTCATGGCGTCAATAGATTTGCAGGACGCATACCTCCACATTCCTATTGCTGCCAGATCTCAGAGATATCTGAGGTTAGCACTGAGAGAAGGGAAGAAGGTGGTACACCTGCAATTCAGAGCTCTTCCATTCGGCCTGTCATCTTCTCCAAGGGTGTTCACGAAGGTAATGGCCGAAGCTCTAGCACCCTTGCGTCTAGAGGGAATTTCAGTGATTCCTTATCTAGACGACCTGCTACTGTTTGCCCAAACAAGAGATGGACTTCAGAGAAACTTGGACAGAGCACGTGCTCACCTAGAATCCATCGGATGGATACTAAACCTCCAAAAGTCCAATCTGATTCCCTCTCAGGAGGTGTTATTCCTGGGTTTCCGTATCAACTCTGTGGAGCAAAAGATTTTTCTCCCAGAAGAAAAACGGGAAAAGCTGTTAAAGGTTGTGTCACTCTTACAAACCAGTCAGCTTCTGTCCATCAGGAGGGTCATGTCAGCATTAGGAACCCTGACCTCTTCCATACCGGCAGTACAATGGGCAAAGCTCCATTTCAGGCCACTGCAAAAGTTTCTGTTAAAAATCTGGGATCGCCAGCAGAATTCACTAGATTCACTGGTGAAGATCCCCACCAAAGTAAAGAGGAGTCTCTGGTGGTGGAAGAACCAGGCAAGACTCTCAGTAGGCCTGTTATGGTCCTTTCCAACCCAGGTAAGGCTAACAACCGATGCCAGCTCCTGGGGTTGGGGGGCTCACATGAGCGGTCGTTGGGCTCAGGGATCTTGGTCCACAAGGGAAGCAATGAGATCTTCAAACTGGAGGGAACTAAAGGCGATAGAAATGGCCTTATTGTTCTTTGCAGAAGAAGTCCAAGGGCGACATACACAAATTCTGTCGGACAACGCCACGGCGGTGGCTTACATAAACCGACAAGGGGGCACCAGAAGCAGAATACTTCAAGGCCTAGTAGAGAGCATTCTAAATTGGGCAGAGCTCCATACTCAATCCTTGTCCGCGGTCCATCTAAAAGGGACCCTAAACAGGATAGCGGATTTCCTCAGCAGGAACCAGGTGTACGAAGCGGAGTGGCAATTGAATCCAGATGTCTTCAATCTAATAGTGAAGAAATGGGGACAGCCAAGAGTGGATCTCTTTGCGACTCAGGAAAATACACAAATATCTCTCTTTTTTTCCCTGAACAGGAACGAGTCATCTCTGGGGGTAGATGCTCTGGCGCACAGTTGGAATTTTCACCTCAGCTACGCCTTCCCTCCTTTTCAGCTGATTCCGCAGGTCATAACAAAAATCCGGAAAGAGGATACGACAGTAATCCTCATCACTCCCTTCTGGCCCAAGAGGCCCTGGTTTTCGGCTCTTCTACAGATGCAGATCAAACCATACTGGCATCTTCCCGTGAGACAAGACCTTCTGTTACAAGGTCCGCTGTTTCACCAAGAAGTAGAAAAGCTAAAACTCACAGCCTGGCTTCTGAGGAGCAGCTCTTAAGGAGAAAAGGATTCTCGGATAGGTTGGTGGCTACCCTCCTATCTAGCAGAAAGAATGTTACCAGAGCAATATATCACAAAGTCTGGAAAGTCTTTAACTCTTGGTGCACTACATCCGGCAGACCATTAAAGCAGATTTCTTCTATCTTGGAATTTCTGCAAGAAGGAGCAGACAAGGGCCTAGCGATCAGTACCCTAAAAGTTCAGGTTGCCGCACTGGGGGTATATTTTGAGAAATCTATTTCATCAGAACCCCTAGTAAACAGATTCTTTAAAGCCCTCACTCGGGCTAGACCGATAGTGATCAAAAACTGTCCGTCATGGGACTTATCAGTCGTTCTACAGGCCCTGACCAGGGAACCTTTCGAACCTCTCAATTTAACCTCCCTAAAGCTAATTACTTTAAAAACAATTTTTCTAGTAGCTATTACAACAGCTCGAAGGATCAGTGAGCTGCAAGCTTTATCTATCAGGGAACCATTTTTTTCTATTTTTTCAGACAGAATTGTGCTGAAGACGGATCCTAACTTTTTACCAAAGGTTGCCTCAGTTCAAAATAGAACCCAGGAGATAATACTTCCTACGTTTTGTTCTAATCCGTCGGGTAAGAAGGAAGAAGAATTCCATACCCTGGATGTTAAAAGAGCAGTCTTAAGTTACCTGGAAGCTACTAAAGACTTTAGGCGTTCAGACGCACTATTCATTTTATTTTCCGGAAATAAAAAAGGAAGACAAGCTTCTAGAGGAACCGTTGCCAGATGGTTGAGAATGGCTATCTCAGACGCCTATTCCCTTACAGGCCAGGAGAGTCCAGTAAGTATCAGGGCTCATTCTACTAGAGCTTCGGCGGTGAGTTGGGCAGAAAAAGCTGGTGCCACCCCCGAACAAATCTGTAAGGCAGCTACATGGACAAGTCTGACGACCTTTGCCCGTCATTATAGATTAGATCTCATGACGGCTGGGGACCAGGCTTTCGGAAGGAAAGTCTTACAGGCTGTTGTCCCACCCTAAATGGGGTAAGTCTCGATTATCCTCTTGGGTGCTGTCCTGAAAGACGTTTTGGAAAAATGCAAGTTAGACTTACCGGTAACTTGTTTTCCAATAGGCTTTCAGGACAGCAGGATCCCGCCCTTTTTTTATGCTGTGGCTGTAATACTATGTAATAACTGTCGCTTATGTGTTGCAGCTGGGGCTGGAGGTTCTCTACAAACAACTGAGGGAAGCAACGTGGAGGCCTCCAATTAAAGAATTAATTGATGAGGTGTTTCCTGTAGGAGGAGGAGCCATGATCTCTCGGGTGCTGTCCTGAAAGCCTATTGGAAAACAAGTTACCAGTAAGTCTAACTTGCATTTTTGACAGGTACCCCGCTCCCATTTCCGCTCGGATCGCCTAGGTGATCCAAGCAGATGTTCTCCCTCCCCACTGTGTTCTGGGACACGTCACAGGTCCCAGAAGACTGCCTGACCATTCACAATGCGCAACGAGGCTCCCGCATGCACAGTGGCACCCAGGAGTTAAGATACCTGAGACCGAAGATGCCCCCTCCTCGGGTGAGCACTTTTTATTAAAAGTCAGCAGCTACAGTTTTCCTAGCTGCTGACTTCTAATTTTTAGAAAAATGACTGGAGCTCCTCTTTAATATTTTTAGCCATGTGCAACTCATGATAAAAAGATAATTGGGATCTGTGCCATTAAACTTGTCAGGCACCAAGCAATTGTGATATAATGCAAAGCCATAACAAGCCTAATTAAAGGAGGAAAATAAATAAAAAAGCAGTGGTTGTAGCAGATTCAGGAAGAAGAGCCATCCTGCCTGCATGGCCTGGCCTGGACCTCTGCTATTGCCTGTTCTGTTTTTCACTAATTTGGCTGTGAATCCCAGCTCAATGTGACCTACAGAGGGATATGGACTGTGAGGGGACTGAATGCTACAGGCTCACGTCCAGGAAACCAATAATAAATACAGCTTTCTGAATTTAACTCTGTCATTAAAAGCCTCTTACTGTGCCAGTAGCAAACACGGAAACTATTTTTGAATGCTTTTTTGAAGGAATGTTTGAATTTAAATGTGGTGAGGAGCATTAAAATGTTTTCACTTTGGTTTACCGCCCACCTACGGGAGTTGAAAATAAGACATTGCCTGACGCCTTTGCACATCATATTTACAGGATTAAAACATACCTGTCTTGTCCCCGGAGGAAGCCATTTTGTGTGCTTAAAGAGTAACTCCACTTTTGTTGAGAAAAAAACATTCCAGTTTGGGTGATGCATCCCTTTTAGATGTGATTTCCTATTGGCAGTATCTCACCAAAAATGAAATATTTGATGAAGGGGATGCCAAAAATCTGACTTGTATCAGACTGTGTAGACTTCTGGGAAAATCAGTGCGCCAATCACACAAGCAGGAAATGCTGTCTCTGGGGGGGTGGTCTATACACACTCTGTGTACAGAACACCTCCAGTTAGCCATATGGCATTGCAGTTTACAGAAATTTACAGAGCTGCAGATTGAAAAGGAAAGGTAATTTTTAATAATATTAGGCAAGTGTAAATAAGCTGAGGGTGAGTGTGTAGCCGCATGGTGGGGGGGGGGGTGTCAAGCGGGGATGAACGGGAGCCGATTCTCCTCCCAGCCTCCACCCCCTGTCATTCTCTTAGCAGGGCCTGGCTTACAGCGGAAGTCAGCAAAGAATTATGTGAGGTGGAGGACGGGAAGGGGGGTTTGGCGGGAGCTGTAACAAAGTTGACTTTTCCTATTAACAAGCTGGTGATTGGTTCCTTAGACCGCCTAGCAACCAATCACCAGCTTGTTAATACGAATTGTCACTGAATAGGAAAAGTTAGCTTTGGCAGCTCCCGCTCCCATGTCCAGTGCTGTGCCCTGTTGTAAGTCTCTCTGCATCCTAAATCCGTGAAAGTGTCATTCATTGGTTTTAATTTTTTTATGCTATATTGAATATAGCATTATGATGACTTGACAAGACAGTAATGATGTATACAGTGCCTATAGTAGACAATCATATTTTATCCTTATTTTATTTATCACAGATCAATAAAATATGCTTTATGTTAATAGTGTTAACGTTTTTGTTGTTAATATTTATTTTTGTAACTTAATTCTGCATAAAACATTTGACAGTGTCATTTCATGAGATAATTTACGAGGGCGTGTTTAGAGGGTCGGAATTTGGGCCGGGGCAGGGTAGGGGTTGGGTGGGGCAACTGGTGGTGAGGAACTCTAAGGCCCCTTTCACACTGAGGCGCTTTGCAGGCGCTATTGCGCTCTAAATAGCGCCTGCAATGCGCTCCAAAAAAGCCTCTCAATACTATCCAATGTGAAAGCCCTCGGGCTTTCACACTGGAGCGTTGCGCTTGCAGGAGGCTCAAAAAACTCCTGCAAGCCGCATCTTTGAGGCGCAATAGGAGCGCTAAAAATAGCGCTCCTGTAGCGCCCCTGCCCATTGAAATCAATGGGGTAGCGCCTCTAATACGCCCGCAAAATGCCTCAGAGGCGTTATTGCGGGCGTTTTTAACCCTTTTTCGGCCGCTAGCGGGGGTTAAAATACCCCCGCTAGCGCCTGCAAATCGCGGCAAAAAAAACGGTATAGCGGCGCTAAAAATAGCGCCGCTATACTGCCAGCGCATCCAGCGCCTCAGTGTGAAAGTAGCCCTAAGGCCTGGCTAGTAGCTCAGGACTTGACATTTTGAGCCTTGTTATATGCTAGAGCTGCACGATTAATCGTTAAAGAATCAGATTGCGATTCTTTCCCCTGCGCGATCTTAACAAAGCATTTTCCCCGATTCTAAGCAGAGTTCTCTGCTCACAGGTGTAAAAAAAAAAAAGAAAGACAGCCAGCCAAGTTTATGACAATATCACTTCGATAAACAGAAACATTGTAACATTTAGTCCTTTTAGATCAAAGGAATGAACTTTGGTCTGTAAATGAGGGAAATTTAACCACTTAAAGACTGAACCTTTTTCTGACATTAGTTGCTTACAAGTTGAAATCAGTATTTTTTGCTAGAAAATTACTTAGAACCCCCCATACGTAGCCCATTTTTTTTTTTTTTTAACATCCAGGTAGCCCAATTTTTTTTTGTTGTTTTCAATAATGTTATGAGAGAATTGTGATTTTTATTCTAAGCAAAAAAAATTGTGATTTTCATTTTGGCCAGAATCGTGCAGCTCTAGTATATGCTATATTATTTTTTATTTTTTTTTGCTATTTTCTTCCCCATTAAAGTAGAGCTACCCTTTCAACCATAATCTGTATTCAAAAAGCAGGCACTCTGACCTTTGTTTCGGAACTAAAGCCCTGTACACACGATCGGTTTTACCGATGAAAACAGTCCGATGGACTTTTTTCATCGGACAAACCGATCGTGTATGGGACCCATCAGTCTTTTTTCCATCGGTTTTAAAAAATAGAACATGTTTTAAATTTTTCCGATGGATCAAAAACTGATAGAAAATTCTGATTGTCTATGGGCAGGTCCATCGGATAAAAAACCCACGCATGCTTAGAATCAAGTCGACGCATGCTCAGAAGCATTAAACTTAATTTTTCTCGGCTCATCTGAGTGTTTTACGTCACCGTGTTTGGAACGGTCGGTTTTTTGACTGATGGTGTGTAGGCAAGACTGATGGAAGTCAGTTTCATCAGATTTCCGATGGACAAAACCATTGGATTAGAATCCATAGGATATCCGATCGTGTGTACGAGGCTTAAATGTAAAAAGCGACGAGGGTTCAGCAACTCATTTCAACCATAATTTCCGTCATTATGTGGGGGGCTGATCATGCTCGGTGGCTATTCTTAAAGCAGTATCTGAGAAAGCCATTAACCACTTAAGCCCCGGACCATTTGGTAGCTAAAGGACCAGAGGTGAATTCAGAATTTTGCACTGCGCTGCTTTAACTGTAAATTGTGCGGACATGCAATGTTGTACCCAAACGAAATTTGCGTCCTTTTCTTCCCACAAATAGAGCTTTCTTTTAATGGTATTTGATTGCCTCTGCGATTTTTATTTTTTGCGATATAAACGGAAAAAGACCGAAAATTTTGAAAAAAAATGATATTTTCTACTTTTTGTTATAAGAAAAATCGAATAAACTCAATTGTAGTCATACATTTAGGCCAAAATGTATTCAGCCACATGTTTTTAGTAAAAAAAATGTCAATAAGCGTATATTTATCGGTTTGCGCAAAAGTTATAGCGTTTACAAACTAGGGTACATTTTCTGGAATTTACACAGCTTTAAATTTATGACTGCCTATCTCATTTCTTGAGGTGCTAAAATGGCAGGGCAGTACAAAACCCCCCCAAATGACCCCATTTTAGAAAGTAGACACCCCAAGGAAATTGCTGAGAGGCATGTTGAGCCCATTGAATATTATTTTTTTTTGTCCCAAGTGATTGAATAATGACAAAAAAAAAAAAAAAAAATTACAAGTTGTCACTAAATGATATATTGCTCAAACATGTCATGGGCATATGTGGAATTACACCCCAAAATACATTCTGTTGCTTCTCCTGAGTACGGGGATACCACATGTGTGGGACTTTTTAGGAGCCTAGCCACGTACGGGACCCCGGAAACCAAGCACCGCCTTCAGGATTTCTAAGGGTGTAAATTTTTGATTTCACTCCTCACTACCTATCACAGTTTTGAAGGCCATAAAATGCCAAAATAGCACAAAACCCCCCCAAATGACCCCATTTTAGAAAGTAGACACCCCAAGGAAATTGCTGAGAGGCCTGTTGAGCCCATTGAATATTTTTTTTTTGTCCCAAGTGATTGAATAATGACAAAAAAAATAAAAAATTACAAAAAGTTGTCACTAAATGATATATTGCCCACACATGCCATGGTTATATGTGGAATTGCACCCCAAAATACATTTTGCTGCTTCTCCTGAGTACGGGGATACCACATGTGTGGGACTTTTTAGGAGCCTAGCCGCGTACGGGACCCCGAAAACCAATCACCGCCTTCAGGATTTCTAGGCACAAATTTTTGATTTGACTCCTCACTACCTATCACAGTTTCGAAGGCCATAAAATGCCAAAATAGCACAAAACCCCCCCAAATGACCCCATTTTGGAAAGTAGACACCCCAAGCTGTTTGCTGAGAGGCATGGTGAGTATTTTACAGCTCTCATTTGTTTTTGAAAATGAAGAAAGAACATTTTTTTTTTCTTTTTTTTTTTCAATTTTCAAAACTTTGTGACAAAAAGCGAGATCTGCAAAATACTCACAATACCTCTCAGCAAATAGCTTGGGGTGTCTACTTTCCAAAATGGGGTCATTTGGGGGGGGGTTTTGTGCCATCTGGGCATTCCATGGCCTCCGAAACTGTGATAGGCAGTGAGAAGTGAAATCAAAAATTTACACCCTTAGAAAGCCTGAAGGCGGTGATTGGTTTTTGGGGTCCCGTACGCGGCTAGGCTCCCAAAAAGTCTCACACATGTGGTATCCCCGTACTCAGGAGAAGCAACAGAATGTATTTTGGGGTGTAATTCCACATATGCCCATGGCATGTTTGAGCAATATATCATTTAGTGACAACTTTGTGCAAAAAAAAAAAAAAAAATTTCTTTTTTCCGCAACTTGTGTCAACATATAAAATATTCCATGGACTCGACATGCCTCTCAGTATATAGCTTGGGGTGTCTACTTTCCAAAATGGGGTCATTTGGGGGGGTTTTGAACTGTTCTGGCATTTTATACACAACATTAGGAAACTTACATCCACTCTTCTAACCACTTGAAGACAAAGCCCTTTTTGACACTTTTTGTTTACATGAAAACATATTTTTTTTTGCAAGAAAATTATGTTGAACCCCCAAACATTATATATATTTTTAAAGCAAAGGCCCTACAGAATAAAATGGTGGGTGTTGCATTTTTTTTTTCTACACAGTATTTGCGCAGCGATTTTTCAAACGCATTTTTTGGGGAAAAAATACACTTTTTTTAATTTTAATGCACTAAAACACACTATATTGCCCAAATGTTTGATGAAATAAAAAAGATGATCTTAGGCCGAGTACATAGATACCAAACACGACATGCTTTAAAATTTCGCACAAACGCGCATTGGCGACAAACTACATACATTTTTAAAAGCCTTTAAAAGCCTTTACAGGTTACCCCGTTAGATTTACAGAGGAGGTCTACTGCTAAAATACTGCCCTCGATCTGACCTTCGCGGTGATACCTCACATGCATGGTGCAATTGCTGTTTACATATGACGCCAGACCGACGCTTGCGTTCGCCATTGGGCAAGAGCAGGGCAGGACAGGGGTGCTTTTTTTTTTTTTCTTTTTTTTTTTTCTTTTATTTTTAAACTGTTGCTTCCATATTTTTTTTTTATTTTTTTTATCATTTTTATTGTTATCTCAGGGAATGTAAATATCCCCTATGATAGCTATAGGTAATGACAGGTACTCTTTTTTGAAAAAACTGGGGTCTATTGGACCCTAGATCTTTCCTCTGCCCTCAAAGCATCTGACCACACCAAGATCGGTGTGATAAAATGCTTTCCCAATTTCCCAATGGCGCTTTTTATATCCGGGGGGGGTCATTCCCTCCCACTGCTTGTAAAAGCAGTCCAGAGGCTAATTAGCCACTAGGATTGCTTTTACATGAAAGCCGGCCGCTGGCTGAAAAGAATGATACCAAGATGATACCTAAACCCGCAGGCATCATTCTGGTATAAACATTCAAAGTCCAGCAACATACCAGTACGTTGCTGGTCCTTGTTGGACATGTATTGTAATCTTTTTTTTCATGCAGCCTGTTGGCTGAACGAAAAAAAAAGATTGATCGGTGGGTATGCCCACCATTAGAATACCGCCCTTCATCCACCCACTTCTAATGATGGGCATACATGCACCATTTATATATGCCGAAGCATGGGGGCATCTTCCCGCAAAAGTTATGCCGCGTACACATGGTCAGACTTTTCCACGGGCAAGCCTCCGTCGGAATTTCGACTGTATGTACGCGGCATTAGGAGCAAAATCGCTCCTCCGCCCCTGCTGCCCCAATGCTTCGGCATATATGCTTTTTTTTTTTTTTTTAACTGTGGTGGCGAAATCACCTCCTACAGCACTGGAGTCGCAGGGATCAGGCCTGTCTCTGCAAACGCTGCAGTTATGTGTGTTGTGTTTTGCAAGTGACAGTGATCGATCGATACTGCACTTGGGTGGCCTGGGCTGGACGGAGGGGCAAAACGCAGGTGCTAGCAGGTATCTGGGCTGATCCCGCTAACACTGCGTTTTTGGGAACCCTAATATGCTGGGGATGCTAGTATAGATCTGATCAGATCAGATATTGATCTGTTCAGATACTATACCACTAAGGGAGGTGTATGCTTCACGCGTGGGTGTTAGCGTTACTGGCACTAACCTGACGCTGCCTGGGGTGTGACGCAGACCCTCTCTGACGCTAAAACCTAATTGATATCACCCGCCGGGCGATCAGGGGGTTAAACTTTTATTGGGTTATATACGGCGGGTGCCCTGACACTATAAAAAGCAAACTAACTAACCAGCGTCACCCGTAACACTTATATGGTGATTACTGGTGAAAGGGTTAACTAGGGGCAATTAGGGGGTTAAAACCTTTATTAGGTAATATATGGGGGTACCTGACGCTATATAAAAACCTGACGGCGAACCTAAAAACAAATTACTGGCTACCGATCTGCATCACCGACACTAAGACAACGATCAGAAAAATGATCGCTTAGTGACAGTGGTGATAGGGGGTGAAAGGGTTACCTGGGGGGCGATCAAGGGGGTTAAACCTTTATTAGGTAATATATGGGGGTACCCGATGCTATAAAAACCTGCGGCGAACCTAAAAAAAATTACTGGCTACCGATCAGCATCACCGACGCTAAGACATCGATCAGAAAAATGATCGCTTAGCGACGGCGGTACTAGGGGGTGAAAGGGTTATCTGGGGGGTGATCAGGGGGTTAAACCTTTATTAGGGGGGGTTAGGGGGCTACACTGGACCTAAAACTAAATGTACTGACACTTTTACAGTCACAAATGTCACTGATTGCAGTGATCACTAAATAAATGGTCACTGCAATCAGTGACACTGTGACTGGGGGCTGGGGGGTGATCTGGGGGGGCGATTTATGTGCCTATGTGTCCTGGTGTCAGTGTAGTGTTGTGTGCACTAACCTGCATCTTCTCCTGTACGGCGCTCGGTATATGTGAGCGCCGCAGGAGAGATGACATCACTTCCTCCAGCCTGTGTAAACAAGTACACAGGCAGGGGAAGCTCTCATTCGCCGGGAGCGATCGAGAGGGGGTGGCCGGAATCGAACGGCTGTCCCCTCATGCCGGATCGCTCCCGAAGGTAAAACGACCGCTCACTGTAAAGAAGGGGGGTCCGATCGGACCCCCCAACTATACAAAGGCAATCTTGTACATATACGTGATTCTGCCTGTCGGTGCCATTCTGCCGACGTATATTTACAGTGGGCGGTCGTTAAGTGGTTAAATCAGGGTTTCTCAACCAGGGGGAAAAGAAAAGAGGGGCACACCAACCTTGTGCATTATAAAAATTATATAAAACTGCTCACAAACAATTGGGAGAAATCTTGCGATGCAAGGAGTTTTCAGGGGCCACTGCCGGCTGATGCGTTTCGAAGGATTAACTTCTTACTCAGAGCCCAGCAGTGTTGTCTCCTTCAGCTGTCCGTGTGTGTATGTGTGTATATATATATCAGGGCTCGACAAACCCTGGGCGCCAGGTCGCCATTGCGACTAGAATTAGCGACCTGGCGCCTGGGGCAGCACAGCTGGGGTATCCTGTCTCCGTGCCCCCCCCCCTCCGCGTGATCGCGTCGGGCCGCGCCGGCCGGTAATTGAGGCCGCGGCTTTGCGGCCTTCTGCAGGCCTATGCTTCCTTCTGTGGTCTATCGCCATCTTGTGGTGGCCGTTGGTATGACAGCCAGCAATGCTAATGGAGTTTCCCTGTCTGTTTTCCCTGCCATCTCCTTCCCTCTAATTAGAACCCCCAAACATTATATATATTTTTTATTCTAACACCCTAGAGAATAAAATGGCGGTCGTTGTAATACTTTCTGTCACACCGTATTTGCGCAGCGGTCTTACAAGCGCACTTTTTTGGGAAAAAATACACTTTTTTTTATAAAAAAATAAGACAACAGTAAAGTTAGCCCAGTTTTTTTTATATTGTGAAAGATAATGTTACGCTGAGTAAATTGATACCCAACATGTCACGCTTCAAAATTGCGTCCGCTCGTGGAATGGCAACTAACTTTTACCCTTTAAAATCTCCATAGGCGACGTTTAAAAAATTCTACAGGTTGCATGTTTTGAGTTAGAGGATGTCTAGGGCTAGAATTATTGCTCTCGCTCTACCGATCGCGGCGATACCTCACGTGTGGTTTGAACACCGCTTTCATATGCGGGCGCTACTCATGTATGCGTTCGCTTCTGCGCGCAAGCTCGGCGGGACAGGGCGCGTTCCTGGCTCCTAATTTTTTTAGCTGGCTCCTAGATTCCAAGCAAGTTTGTCAAGCCCTGAGATATATATATATATATATATATATATATATATATATATATATACACACACACACACACACATATGCACCAATAAGCATTCAAACAGGAACCTCCCAAAGGGGCACAGAGAGACCTCCCACCTCTGTGGGCGGCCCACGGCCAGAAGGAAATGCTCACTCGAGGGTGGTGGCAAGACCCATATAAATGAAGCAATTGATTGATGAAAAATACAGGGGGCAGCAGCAACCCTAGGGTTCCTCCAGAGGTTGCTAGGGGTTCCTTGACCAATGAACAATTTCTGTTTCTCGGATTAGTTCCCACTGACACCATTGATCTTCTGTGCTATCTGTAAGGAAGTAATTCTTCCCAATGACCACAAAGATGAGCAGCATTTTTCCCACTGACCATTATATTAATGATGTATCACGAGTTGTAGATATAGTAATTTTTACCCGAAGTTCCTTGAGACCAGAAAGTAATTTCAAGGGTTCCTCTGTGTTAGGTTTAGAACGGCTGCATTACACTGTAACTCCAGTAGGTGTGGGTAGGTCAGATCCGCTGTCAGGCTTTTATTGCTGTCTACGCCCCCTGCGAGTTTCACTCTCACTTTTTGTCCTGGTGACTGCTGTCTCTATTACAAAGTGATGGGAAATCTAAATGTCACAGTTGTCAATGGAACAACAGGTGAAGGTCCCATAATAATTGGTGACAACTGTCGAAAGCAAAATTTCCTCTTACTTTCAGGAAATTTCTTCTCACTTGTCATATCTCTAGAATAGGAAGTGATGGGAAGTCCTCTGATTAGCAAAATAAACACCAATAGAATCTTAACAGATC
This sequence comes from Rana muscosa, assembly GCA_029206835.1. NCBI lineage: Eukaryota > Metazoa > Chordata > Amphibia > Anura > Ranidae > Rana > Rana muscosa. The sequence goes on from CM055128.1 coordinate 236,799,120, forward strand.
TTCTAACCTAGTTATTCTCAACCAGAGTTCTTGCTGAGATCCTTGAACTGTGTCTAATTGACTTACCATCGGATACTTAGTGCCTGCTTAGTTTCAGGGCCAACACCACTTGCCGATGCCAGAAGCATGATACCAAATATCTTTTTAAAGTCCAACTCCTGGCAAAAACAACTTTTCCTATGCAGTGGGGTTGTACGTGCACGGCATGGGTTAAGGCTGCATTCACACCCGAGCGTAGTGACTTACTGGCATTTTTATTTGAGAGTTTTTGAGCGTCTTAAGAAGTGTATTACAAAAGATTAAGAAGCATATTACAAGCATTTTACAGCTTCAGGCGTTTTTGTTTAACCAATAGAAAACACTAGGGGTAGGAGAAGGAGAGGAAATTGGGGGTGGTGAGCTGCTGTATGAGCAGAAAACGTGCAACAAAATGCTTGTAAATTGCTCAAGTTAGGCGTTTCTATTGAAGTCTATGTGGCTAAAAACGCTTGTAATATGCCAAAAAGAAGCTCATGTAATTTTTGGAGCGACAGGTGTTTTGCTTCAGGCGACAGAACACTCATATGTGAACAGGGGGCAGAATATCGCTCAGGTGTGAACAGGGCCTAACTGCTCGTTTTGTCCAGGGGAAAGAAGAAAACGATATACTCGCCCGATCCTCCACTCCACCGTGTGTCACTCCCCCTCGATTCAGCGGTGGACTGTTCCTGATGTCCTCCCATCCAGAGCAGGTCTTTGGGCGTGATGATGTCAGGAATAGTCCACTACGCTAGACCGCAGGGGTGGGGGGCAGGAGCCACAGAGACCAGTCTTGCGTGGAGGATCGGAGGATTAGGTCCATCTCTGCACAGTGATTGGAGACGGACCTGTCATCCGCCTGCTCAGCGGGGATCAGCGAATCGATCCCCCAAAAGCGGAGTACGTCGAGTAGACCACCCATGAGAAAGAGCCCTGTGCAGTGCCGGCACAGCCTCACTGCATGGGAAAACTTTTTGTTTGCCCTGAGTTGGGCTTTAACTGTCTGTAAGGGTGACAATATTCCCACTTACCACCAATGTAAGAGACATTGTCCCGTTGATTCCAGATAAGCTGCTTTTCGTAAGAGTTTCCTGAGACCTAAAACTGTATTTAGGGGCTCCTCTGGGGTAAAAATATTGATAAAGATTGTTCTAACCTTTCACCTACTTTATCCAATAACTAGAAAAACGGTTTTGGCTGGAGTCAGTGTATGTGAACCCTAACAATAAGGCCCCTTTCACACTGAGGCGTATTTCAGGCGTTTTAGCGCTAAAAATAGCGCATAAATAACGCCTGAAATAATTCTGCCCCAGCATTCTCAATGTGAAAGCCCGAGGGCTTTCACATTGAGGAGATGCACTGGTGGGAGGAAAAAAAAATCTCCTGCAAGCCGCATCTTTGGAGCGGTGAAGGAGCGGTGTGTATACCGCTTCTTTACCGCCCCTTCCCATTGAAATCAATGGGACACCGCAGCTATACCGCCCGCAAACCGCTGCTGTAGCAGCAGTTTGCGGGCAGTATTAACCCTTTTTCGGCCGCTAGCAGAGGTTAAAACCGCACCGCTAGCGGCCGAATATCACGGTAAAAACAATGGTATAGTGGCGCTAAAAATAGAGCCGCTATAAAGCCAGCGCACCTGCCCGCCCCAGTGTGAAAGGGGCCTAAACCTCTCGCGTTTGCTCCCATTTGCTCTGGTCATATGCCATTAAAAGCATTTTGTTATATTTGTTCAGCAAGTCAAAAAAAAACTGTTGATCACCACAATACTGTGTTGAGGTGGATTTGATTCTGTGCATGCTCATGTCAGCATCTCTCACCGCACTGCAGTGCTGTTATGGTGCAAAGAAGCAAATTAAATGTTATTTTGTGACCTTTCAATAAAGTTAAAGATAAGAGAAAAAAAAAAAGTGCCTTTCATTGTAAAAAAAGCAAGGCACCACGCTTACACAATGGACACCACCAGCCCATGTGCTAAAATGAGTGTGCGGACTGGTGTGAATGAGCCCTAAATTACAGTATATACTCGAGTATAAGCCGACCCGAATATTAGCCGAGGCACCTAATTTTACCACAAAAAACTGGGAAAACATATTGACTTGAGTATAAGCCTAGGGTGTCCATCTGCATGCCTCACTGTGCCTCACTGTGTCTATTAGCCTATGCCTCACTGTGCCCATGCCTCACTGTGTCCATGCCTCACTGTGCCCATGCCTCACTGTGTCCATGACTAGACTGACGTTTAACATGGGAGTCTATGGAAGGGGTGCCCAGCTTTGAAAAATCGGTGCTCCCCGGCCGTAGGTCTCCTGGACAACAAATTTTGCACACCTGTAGAGGAAGAGTGGGGCTACATGTGTGCCAAGATTGGGGTCCAGGGGACCTACGGCCGGCTGGTACCGGGTCCTCAAAGTCCGGAAGATCAGGCACAAAAAGCTGACTCGAGTATAAGCCGAGGGGGGCATTTTCAGCACAAAAAAATGTGCTAAAAAAAAAAACTTGGCTTATACTCGAGTATATACGGTAATTGCCCTGCCTTTGGCCTGGCAGCTATGTGGAATTTACTTACCTGTTATGAGCCATAAGAAGTATATAGTGTCCCTGACTAAGCCTGGGTTCACACTATTGCGAACACAGACATCACATGTGATTCGCACCCGCACTGCTGTGCCGATCACATGCGATGTCTGTGCAATGCGAGTTCAGCCATACAGTTGTTGTTTTTTCCCACACTGGAATCAGATCGCATGGTGTTCACACCCATGCAATCTGATTCCTGTCCGACTCCACAGTTCGCACTGCGATCTATGAACCGATATGAGGGTGTCATTAATATTGCATTGACACCCACAGCGGTTCGCAGAGGACAGTGTGAACTGCCTGCGAGAGAGATGTGATGCTCGCTGGAATCATGCTGGTTACCGCATCGCTATAGTGTGAACCCAGGCTAGAAGGAGTTGTAAAGGCAGAAGGTTTTTTTATCTTAATGCATTCTATACACTGTCACTGTACTAATGACACTGGCTGGGAAGGGGTTGAACATCTAGGGCAATCAAAGGGTTAACTGTGTGCCTAACCTGTGCCTCTGCTCAATGATCGGTGGGTTCCCCATGACTAAGCTCCGGGGGGGGGGGGCGGAGTGAAACGCATTGGTGGCGTGGCCTGGTCGTAGTCCAGGCTGAGCTTGCCACTCCATTCATTGCAGTAGGACACCATAGATGTGGGATTTCTAGGGGTTACCCTTCGTTTCTTTAACGGACGATCGGTGGGTGTCAGTGGACATCCATTGCCCGAGTAATCACAGCAGAAGTGGCTTGCCGGCGGTGCACGCACATGCCTCCTAGGCAGAAGTACAGAATCATGTACATATGGCACGTGATCCTGTGCAGAACAGCCGTCCTGTAGCAGTATATCTGCTAAGGGGTGGTCGGGAAGTGGTTAAAGACCTTTGTCGCATGTTCTTATGTTTGTACTGTGTATGACATGAAATGTAACACATGGCATCAAGGAATCAAAGCATAGAGGATAACCTAACTCAAGAAACGAAATCTAAGGCTGGGTTTACACGGAGCCGATCCATTGGATGGACTCCGCTAGCTCAGTAGGAGATCGCTCCGTTGATCCCCCGCTCAGAGGCGTTGCTAGGGGGGTGCGGGGGGTGCGGTCCGCCCCCGGGTGACACCCGCTAGAGGGGTGACACCCTCCCTTTTTTTTTTTTTTTTTTTTTTTTTAATTTTTTTTTTTTTTTTTTATTTATTTTTTTTACAGCTGACCCATTCATTGATTAATTTCACCCCGCTGGGCTGGAAGCCTGGAACAACACCTCCAGCGCCGCGGCCGCGCCTGGTGTGTGTCCTCCGGCTCCTTATTCTTCCTATTCCTAAATTCCAATCCTCCTCCCTACCCTACAGAGCCAGCGAGTGACTCAGCCTGTCACATCATCACACTGCACTGTGATGATGTGACGACACGTCACTGCAGCACACACACAACTTTCTCCGCCCGGGCGGCGCGGCTGCTGTGTGTGACGGTCGCTGCCCACAGTGCCCAGCCCTCCTCCTCTCCACTCTCCAGGAGTACAGACTGTCTGAGACTCCAGCTGGTGGCGGCGCGGCGCACAGAATAAGAACAGGTGGGGGGGGGGGTTCTACACCGTCGGCCCGCTGGAGCACAAGATGAGATGTGTGTATGGGGGGGGGGGGGTTGCCTTTGTAAGAGAGCTAGTGTGGGACAGTGGGAGGACTCAGTTTCAGTGTCTGGCGCCCTGCCCCTGACGGCCTGTATATGATATGATAAGGAAGGGGGGGGGGATGCAAGGTGGTCTGCTGCTAGACACAGCTATAGATTTTATATATATATATATATATATATACTATGTAATATAGCTGGTCCAGCCGCCCCTCCCCCCACCAGACCAGCTAACTCCTGTGCTACTGTGCCTATTATATGTAATATAATATATCTGTGTCCAGCAGCCCCCCCCCCCCCATTATCAGACAGCCAACACTCACAATATAATTTATATTAGCTGACTGAGACACCCCCAGCCTGAGCTGGTCTGATGATGATGATGATGGGGGAGGGGAATGCTGCTGGCCACAGATATATTATATTAGATATAGGCACAGTAGCTGAGTGACACACCTACCCACCCTGAGCAAGCTGGTCTCATGGGGGGGGGGTGCTCTGTGTCACCAGGTATGATAGCTGAGCGGAGCCGCCCTAATCTGGCCTGATAAGGGGGGGGGGTGTCCACAGACCACAGCACCTGGAGTGCTCATCATGCTGCAGTTAAGCCAGTAAAAGAAAAATTGAATATGTTTGTGTCTGCAATCGAAGCGCTTTGTGATCCTTCTGAAAATATGGACACAAGAGGAGCAGCAGAATGTCTACTGCCTGCTGTCTGTGATTTTACGTTTTTGTGCTACCTATACTTCTGGGGTGATGTACTTCAAGAAGTTTATGTTACACAACAGTACCTGCAGACCAAAGGCTTAAGTCTGGACAAGGTGGTGACAAAGCTAGAGTCACTAAGACTTTTTCTGTTTGAAGAGCGCAGTCACCTAGTGGAACATGCAATTAAGCAGGCACATTTAAAATCTAAAGAATATGGAATTGCCGTAGAGAGAAGAGCCAGGTTTAAGAAGAGGATGGCAGGGGAACAGGCACGTGATGCTGGAGGCATAAGTCTACAAGACGAGAACAAGAGGGCAATGCTTGAGTGCATTGATCGCTTCCATTCTGAACTCCAGATCAGATTAAGAGCCATCATGGAAGTTGCAGCCATGTTTGAGGCTGTTCAAGCAAAGAGTCTCATATATGAAACTGAAAAAACATTAAAGGTGTCCATTCCAAAACTGACCACTTTTTATGACGAAATATCTGAGAGTGAGCTGTTAATGGAAATACCCAGACTGAGGAGACCTCTCAAAGCAGCCAAGATCAACCTAGAAGAAGTCAAAGATTGGTCGGCTTTACAAGTTTTGACCTTCATAGCAGAATGGGACTTCATTGAATCTCTTCCAACCCTTTCACTATGTCTAAAAATATTTCTGACAATCTGTGTGTCTGTGGCTTCATGTGAGAGGAGCTTTTCAAAGTTGAAGCTGATAAAAAACTATTTGCGTTCAACGATGGGACAGGCAAGGCTTTCTGATCTTGCAATATTATCAGTTGAAAGTGAACTAGCGAAATGTATTGATTTTGATGATGTTGTTCACAATTTTGCAGCTGTCAAGGCTAGAAAAGCAAAGTTTTGATTTAGATGTTAACTAAATGCTTTCATATTTGTTCCTGTTTTTGTGTTATTTATTTATTAATTCAGTAAAGTTTAAAGTTAAAATAAATACAGTTCTTTAACAGTTTAAGCTTTGATTTCTATTATTTTCATATGATTTTGTTATTCAAATTTGCTAGTTGATTGATAGTTATTAACGGCACTACTGTTGCCAATATATGCAGTGTTATTAGGGTGAAAAAAATTATTGGGGGGGGGGGGTGACACCATGTTATACCGCACCAGGTGACACCAACCCTAGTGACGCCACTGCCCCCGCTGAGAGGCGGATGACAGGTCAGTCTCTGCTCACTGTGCAGGGACAGACCTGTCAGACCCCACGCTGTTCTCTATGGGGAGATTGGATGAAAATGGACAGCCTGTCCGTTTTCATCCGATCCGCGGACGGATGTTGAACATATCGTCATTTGTCTTGTCAAATTGGATGGCAAGTGGGTGTCAGAGGACACATCTCCGCTGACATCCGCCTGCCCATAGAAGTCAATGGGTGGCCCACTCGAATCCGCCTGAAAAACGGACAGGTGGATCCGAGCGGGCCGATCATGTGAAAGGGGCTTAATATATTAAATCTTATCAGTCCTTCGATGTAGTGGCTGCATTTGTTTTCTTTTTTCAGGCTAAGAACATTTTCAATAGTCGCAGAATTGCAGTGTCCTCATGTCACATGAGCTGAACCAAAAAGAAAAGGGATGTTATCTTTCTTCAGTAAATCACTTATCTGCCCTTCTTCATGTTATGTAGCTGATCAAAGGCACACATGTTTGTAATCTAGCCTATGTGGCAACCCTGGCTCCCTCCATTGAAACAGTGGAAGAATTTGTGTATCCACCCAGGGACAGGAGGTGTTATTTGCAGGATCACCAGGTGAACATAAAAGAAAATGCCTGAAAAGAGAGGGAACAAAGCCATCACATCTAAAATAATTATTAACCACTTAAGCCCTGGACCAATACGCAGCATAAAGACCAGGCCCCTTTTTGCAATTCGGCACTGCATCGCTTTAACTGACAATTGCGCGGTCGTGCAACGTGGCTCCCAAACAAAATTGACGTTCTTTTTTTCCCACAAATAGAGATTTCTTTTGGTGGTATTTGATCACCTCTGTGTTTTTTTGCGCTATAAACAAAAATAGAGCGACAATTTGGCAAAAAATGCAATATTTTTTACTTTTTGCTATAATAAATGTCCCCAAAAAATATATAAAAAAACAATTTTTTTCCTCAGTTTAGGCCCATACGTATTCTTCTACATATTTTTGGTAAAAAAAAATCGCAATCGCCGTTTATTGATTGGTTTGCGCAAAAGTTATAGCGTTTACAAAATAGGGGGTCGTTTGGCATTTTTATGATTTTTTTTTTTTTTTACTAGTAATGGCGGCGATCAGCGATTTTTTTTTTTTCGTGACTGCGACATTATGGCGGACACATCGGACACTTTTGACACATTTTTGGGACCATTGTCATTTTTACAGCGATCAGTGCAATAAAAATGCACTGGTTACTGTAAAAATGACACTGGCAGTGAAGGGGTTAACCACTAGGGGCACTGAAGGGGTTAAGTGTGCCTAGGGGAGTCATTACTACTGTGTGGCGGCGTTGCTACGAGTGACACGTCACCGATCTCCGCTCTGATTACACAGAGCGGAGATCGGTGACATTGTCAGTATGGGAGCGGGGAGATGTTGTGTTTACACTAAATCTCCCCGCTCCATGCCTCCGTGAGACGATCGCGGGGATCCCCGTGGCGATCGAGTCCACGGGACTAGCGGTCCGACTCACGGGGAAGGCAGGGGGGTCGCGAGTGCGCCCCCGATGTCAGGCAGTTAAAGGGGACGTACAGATATGTGATTGTGCCTGTATGTGCCATTCTGCCGACATGTATATATACAGTGGCTGGTCCTTAAGTGGTTAAAGTGTTATTTTTTTTTGTTTGTTTTTGGGTTTGGATATGCTTTATCATGAAAGTATTTTTCTTTTCCGGTCGATCCCCTGTATCTCTGTAGACTCTTCCTGGGCCAAGAGACACTATAGACCAGCATTTCTCAACCTTTTCAACACAGAGGAACCCTTGAAATAGTTCTCCGGTCTCGGGGAACCCCTGCTAAAAAAAAAAAAATCTACAACTCCTGATACATTAGTGTAATGGTCAGTGGGAAGAATGGTCCTTACACTTGTGGTCACTGGGAAGAATTACCTCCTTACAGATAGATAAAAGATCACTGGTGTCAGTGGGAACTTATCTGAGAGGCAGAAATTTCCCAGTGCTGAAGGAACCCCTAGCAAGCTCTGGAGGAACCCTAGGGTTCCACGGAACCCTGGTTGAGAATCACTGCTATAGACTGTGTGTATATGTCAGACATGTGTAAGGTTTGTTGCATCGTTGCCTAGCGAATGATATACATCTGATAACAGGGAACTTTAACAGGAAGTATCAGCCCTCTAGCTCTAATTCTTATCTAAAATGGTAATAATCTGATGATTTTGTTGTAGATGGAGAGTTCATTTGTTACATTTCTTAAAGGCAATTTTTGCTGTTAAACAGCACAGAAACGACAGTGCTCCTATGTTGTAATATTTTATATTGTCACGAAAGCTGAGTTATAGCATAAATTACACACCAGGGACTTGTGTTATTATTATCTGCAGTCTTGAAGTCCGCTTCCTCTTTCCAACAGCATGAGAAGGTGAGAAGGCTATGGAACTAATCAAGGCCAGCATTTTAGCTTCTGGTGTATAAGAGATAACTTTATGATTAGTGAGTGGCCTGTTTCCTCTGCTTAGGCTGCTTAAGCTGTGTGCCCACCAATATACAGGAAAAATATATGGTGGTATGGAGGGACTCATGAGCAATAATTGTATGCGGAGGAGGGGTGACTGCAAACGGGTCCAGATTTTGTGAATTCATTAGGTGCCCAATAGGGTCGATTCACATATGTGCAATGTGTTTTTTGCGCATCACGCTTTTATGCATGTTTTTAGCTGTGCCAACATTGAACTCTATTACAACATGCGTTTTGACAAAAGCGCATCAATGATGCAGCATGCAGGACTTTAATGTAGCATGCCTAAAAACGTGCCATGCAAAAAATGCACCGCATGCATGTTAACCAGCCCTTAGGCCCCTTTCACACTGGGGCTTTGGTGGTAAAGCGCGCGCTATATTTAGCGGTGCTTTACCATCGTATTTGCGGGGGTATTCACCCACTAGCGGGGCGCTTTTAACCCCCGCTACCGGACGTAAAAGGGTTAAAACCACCTGCAAAGCGCCGCTGCAGCAGCAGCGCTTTGCCGGCGGTATAACCACGGTGCCCATTAATTTCAATGGGCAGGAGCGGTGGAGGAGCAGTATACACACCGCTCCAAAGATGCTGCTAGCAGGACTTTTTTTAGTGTCCTGCCAGCGCATCGCTTCAGTGTGAGGAGCGACTCTTTCAGGGCGCTTTGCAGGCGCTATTTTTAGCGTTCTAGCGCCTGCAAAGCGCCTTAGTGTGAAAGGGGTCTTATAGCAGGGTTCGACAAACCCCAGGCGCCAGATCACCTAAAAACGTTGATTGCGATACCCATGTTAGGGCTCATTTACACTTGCTTCGGCTTCAACAAACACTAAACGCCTACCGCTTCAACATGCTTTTTTTTAATGTGTTTTTGGTACTTCGGTGGTGCTTTGATGATGCTTCAATGATGCTTCAGTTGTGCTTCGAGTGAGTTTTGTCATAGACTTCTATTGAGGCTTTGAAGACGCTTTCAAGCACCACGAAAGCGACATTGGGTATAATTTTTGAAGCACAACTGAAGCAAAGCAAAAGCAAGGTGTAAACAGGACTGTGAGCTAACCATTTTATTTAGTGACAGGGGCTTTGACTGGTGGTCAGAGAGCTTTAACAAAGCGTGTCCAAAGCCTTCTTTTGAAGCAAGTGTAAACTAACCGTTACATATTACAAGCACGCCGAAATGAGAGAAATGATTCTAGCACCAGACCTCCTTTGTAACGCTACACTGATGACTTCTAGGGGGCTTTTAAAGAGTTAGCCTGTGGAAAATATAGGGTACTGACATGTTTAAGGTTTGACATGTTGGGTATCTCTTTACTCGGCACAACCTCAGCTTTTATATTTTGCCCAAAAATTGTGTAAATTATTGCATTTTTGCGGTAATATCGTGTGGCATAAAAAAAATTGGAATTACCATTATTTTATTCTCTAGGGTGTCTGCTTTCAGAAAATATATAATTGTTTGGGGGTTTTATGTAATCTTCAGGCCTAAAATGTTTTAGTTTTTTTTTAAATGCAAAAACGTCTCTGGCTGTGCAAGGGTTAAAGGATAAGTTCACCTTCGGGAACATGTTACATGTTCCGCCCCGTAAGATTTGTTGATAAAAAAAAAAAAAAAAAAACCTGGAGCCTAACTATTTTAGATGGCTCCTAGATTCAAAGCAAGTTTGTCAAGCCCTGCCTTAGGCCCCTTTCACACTGGCACGTTTTTCAGGCGGTTTAGCGCTAATATTAGCGCTGTTATACCGCCTGAAAAAATCGTGCCCTGTATTCTTCAATGTGAAAGCCCGAAGGCTTTCACACTGAAGCGGTGCGCTAGCAGGACCGCTCCAAAAGTCCTGCTAGCCGCATCTTTACAGCGGTGAAGGAGCGGTGTGTTCACTGCTCCTTTACCGCGGCTGCCCATTGAAATCAATGGGACACCGCGGTAATACCGCCCGCAAACCGCGGCGATAGCCGCGGTTTGCGGGCAGTATTAACCCTTTTTTGGCCGCTAGCGGGGGTTAAATTCACCCCGCTAGCGGCCGCATACCGCGGTGATAACGACGGTATAGCGGCGCTGAAAATCGCGCCGCTATACCGCCACCGCACCTGCCCGCCCCAGTGTGAAAGGGGCCTTAGAGGTTTGCTTATCACATTAAGACTGTTGTTTCACAAAAAAAACATTATTGGTTCCAGTTTTACACTCTGGTTATTCTAATTGGTGCTGTTTGATGGCGGTAGTGCTTGGCGGAGTTCTTCTTTAAGTATTACAATGTGACCACTTCTTGACTTATACAGCAACCACTTGCAGATCAACTTTCAGAAGGCAGATTAATAAGTGCTGCTTTCTGATTGGATGTTCTGGAAAACGTCACGCCACTGTTCTGCATGCTATCGGTAGTGTCTGGCCTCCTCCTTATCTTGTAATAAGGTGGAATGAAAGATATTACTTGTAGGACGGCATTACTTTGGCTCCATTCACATCTGTACGCTGCGGGAACATGGCGTATTATTCAAGTTTCACAATGTGCGATGCAAGATTTCAGCGTGTGTCTTTCCTATGTGTCTGGTCTGAATTTGTCATGTTTTTTTATAGAGTGTTGCTGTTGTCACCATTTTTCAGGACCCCAATTATTGGTTTGTGATTGGATGCTCCAGCTGCACATGCCAGAGGGTAGTCATTTACAAACTATTAAAAAATGAAAGAAGACTTTTTAATAAGAAGATAATAGGAAATGTATGAAGGAATGAACTGAGAGATAACTGTATTGGATGTGAAAGTTGTGCTGTGTAATGTTACAGCAATTTAATATTTTTATTGTTACAGCAATTTAATATTTTTATTGGGGAAAGAAATGGACCTTTTCAGAATTCTATTGAACTGAGGTGTGGGGTGAAATGAGTGGGCAAGGAAATCCAATTCAATTTGACCACATTGTTGTTAATTTTTTGTAATACAATCCGTTTTTGTTTTTTTTTAATCTAAAGAATCTAAACAATTATTTATAGTTTTGGGTATGACTAAGTTAGTTCTTACAACCACAAAATGTAACTTTTGTCATTCCTCTTTCTATTCCATATTCCAGTACCAGTGCTTAGAGGTTGTATAAACTTCCTCTCTCATGACAAAGCTCTCTAGCAATCCCTAGATAACAGCTGTGAAAACTCAGACTGGAAATTATTATACTTTTAAATGTAAATTTGGTCCTTAGAGAGACCCTTGGGATACAGTAACATCATCCCTTCTCTCTCGATTGGCTGGAACAATTTATTTTGCTGTTGACCGAGTTCAACCAATAGAAAAGAAACAAATAATTTAGTCCAATGGTGAAAGGAGGGATAATGAAAGTGAAAGTAAGTAACATTGATTTCTCTTGTCATCCATGGACTGACACAGCGTGTCTTATACACCTTTACACGTGGGTTATGTCCCTGCTTGCAGGAGAAGACCTAGGCAGAATGTGAGATGTTATACATACATTCTAAACAGCCAGAGCTGAACAGCCCCGCCCAGGGGGGCGGTCCCTCCGGCATAACCCTCCCACTGCAGTCAGCAGACCTCAGTTTTTTTCTGCCTAGCAGAAGGAGAAGACGTGGCTCTTTCAGGAGCCAGTCTCCTGACCTATTTTTATTCCTTTTGGAATTTTTTCCTATTTTTTTTTTCTTTTTCTTTTGAGATCTTCTATCAACTGTCGGCTGGGCAACAGGTTGGGTACAAGATATCCTCGTAGTCTTCCCTGTCCGACCATCGAGCGTGCTGATCCTCGCCTTGTGTGCGTGAGACTCAGTTCACGACATGCCCCACGACTCCAGGGGTGGCCGGTGGGCTTCCAGCTCCGCGGTCCTCTCAAGATAGAACAGTCCGGCTGTATCTTTCGCGGTGGACCGGGCCGACAGCTACTCAGTACCGCACTGTGATAGTTCTGTCAGAAACACACCAGTGGGTCCCTCAGGGGACGGGTAAGTAGTCTCTCCTGGCTGCAGGTGAGTACATGCTGTGTGTTTCTTATGTGGGGGATTTCCCTGTCTCCCCCTGTGTTTTTTAATGTCACTCTCTGTGCACTTCGCTGGCGCTGTACTGTGTGGGGTGCCTGGGGGCCATACTGTCCTGGGGGGGGCTCATGCTGCTCTGCATTTCGCTGGGGCTGTTTATTTGAGAGTGAGGGGCCTGGGCGCCGTTCGGCGCCATGTTTGGTGACTGTGCTGTTTTTTACATTGGCGGCCATCTTGCCGTGGCCGCCAGAGCACATTGCGGCGGCCATTTTCTTGTAGCCGCACCTTCTTTTAGCTCTAGTTTGGCCTCTAGCGCCGCTCAGGAACGGCGCGAATCTCCTCACAGTCTCTCTCCTCTCAGCTCACTCACGCTGAGCAGCGCGGCGCGGAGAGACAGGGCAGCGGAACCGAGCGGTCCTGGTCAGGTTGGTGGGTCCCCTGGGCATTCCCCTACTTCAGTCAGCACAGCCTGTGGGTGGTCTCAGAGGGGGACATTATGGAGTCAGAGTCACCAGCTTCCCCTAACATGCCAGAGGCAGCAGCCAGTGCTCCAGCACCTGCGGTCCCTATGGGCCAGTTGTCGGCAGTCCTGGAATCATTTCTGACCAGGATGGAAGCTGTGTGTGAGCACAAGGGAGCAAAAAAGCGCCCTCTCCCCACTTTATCTCCACAAGGGGAGTGCTCTGATTCAGATATGGGCCTAGCTATTGCTGCTCAGGACCCTAGCTCTGAATATTTGGATGGTTTTGAACAGGACATTCCTTGTGAGGAAGACTCCAGTTCTGAGTCAGTAAATGACAGGGCGCTTGTTAGTGAACTCATTGATGCTGTGAGGGACACTCTCAAGCTAAATGCTGCGACTGCAGAACCTCAGGCGGATACAGTCTCCTTTGGTTCTTTTAAGACCAAGCCTTCTAAAAAGGTTTTTCCATATGTACCTTTCTTTGACCAGCTCATTGACCAGGTCTGGGAAAAGCCGCAGAAGACTTTCATGGTCCCGCGGCGTTTGTCTATTAGATACCCCTTTGAAGACGCCCTGCTTAAAAAGTGGGCTTCTCCCCCGGTGGTCGACCCTCCAGTCGCCCGTTTAAACAAGGCCACCACTCTCCCGATGGAGGGGACTCCTGCGTTTAAGGACCCCACTGACAGGAGGTCAGAAGTGGTGAGTAGAGCCATGTTTGCCTTGTTGGGATCCGCCCTACGGCCAGTAGTAGCGGCGACCCTTGTGTCTCAGACACTCACGGAATGGGCAAAAATTTTGCACCAAACTGTGCAGGAGTATAACCTTCCTCCAGACACTATTGCTCTGGCCCACCAGATGGTGCAGGGTCTGATATATGTGTGCGACGCCACGTTGGACGCGGCCCCTTTAATATCCAGGGCCTCTGTCTCGGCGGTGGTATTGCGTCGTCTCATCTGGTTGAAATGCTGGTCTGCTGACCTAGCCTCTAAGAAGCTCCTGACGGATCTACCTTTTAAGGGTGGTAGACTTTTTGGTGCTGCTCTGGATGACATCATCAAGGATGTCACGGGAGGTAAAAGCACTCTCCTTCCTCAAACTATCAAGGGTAAGGAGGCCCGACGTAAACCGGGTCCTTCCTTTCCAGCAAAAAAGGTGTTTTTTTTTTTTTCGTCCGTCAGAGTCCACGGGTAAGCCATCCCAGACTGACAACAGTGCGGCTGGCGGGCACAAGCGCCCCTGGGTGCGTAAGCCGAACAAGCCGGCTCCCAAGCCCGCCTCCGCGTGAAGTCTTGCCCCCGCCCGTCTCTGGGGTGGGGGGACGACTTTGCAGGTTCACGGATCGGTGGACCTCCCGGATCTCCGACCGGTGGGTGTGCGAGGTGGTCACCTCAGGATACAGAATAGAGTTCCGCTCATGGCCCCCAGACAGATTCTTTCCCTCAGATCTCCCTCTCCTTCCTGCCCGTCGGGCAGCCCTCTTGGGGGCTGTACAGGATTTGATCGGGTCCGGAGTAATTGTGCCGGTTCCGTCCCAGGAGAGGTTTCAGGGGTTCTACTCGAATCTGTTTGTTCCAAAAAAGGACGGGGTTCGGCCAATCCTGGACCTCAAGGCCCTGAATACCTTCGTGAAGGTGCAAAAATTCCGCATGGAATCCATTCGCACAGTGATCGCGACACTCCATCAAGGGGATTTTCTGGCATCCTTGGACATCAAGGACGCCTACTTGCATGTTCCGATCTGCGCCAGCCACCAGAAGTTTCTGCGCTTTTGCGGCCGGCGAAGTCCACTATCAATTTGTGGCTCTTCCAAGGTGCTTGCTCCGGTCCTAGCTTTGCTGAGACAGCGAGGCATTGCTATCGTGAGCTATCTGGACGATTTTCTTCTAAGAGCAGACAGTGGCTCAGAATTGGAAGAAAGTGTGACTATCGTCAGTCAGACCCTCAGGGAGTTTGGGTGGCTCCTGAACGTTCAGAAGTCGGTTCTAGTCCCGACTCAGCGTCTGGAGTATCTAGGTCTGATTCTGGACTCCTTGGAGGCAAGAGTCTTCCTACCTCCAGACAAACTACTGACACTTCAGTCTGCAGTACGGGTGCTGACGTCCCGAAAATGATCGTCAATCCGCTTTTGCATGAGAGTCCTGGGACTCATGGTGGCCTCCTTCGAGGCCGTTCCTTATGCCCAAGCGCACACCAGGGCTATACAGAAAGAGATCTTGTCCACTTGGGACAAATCCCCGTTGTCCTTGGATCTTCAGATCCAGGTGAGTCACCTGGTCAGGGCGTCCCTGACGTGGTGGTTAAGGTCCCCGGCTCTTCGGTCCGGGAAGTCGTTCCTCCCCATCCAATGGATGGTGATCACGACGGACACCAGCCTGACGGGCTGGGGGGGGAGTCTGGGGAGTCCTGTCGGCCCAAGGGCTTTGGACTCCGGACGTAGCCCTCTTACCGGTCAATGTGCTGGAGATACGGGCAATCAGACTGTGCCTCTCCTCATGGTCGGAGAAACTACAGGGTCACTCCATCAGGATCCAATCGGACAACGCCACAGCAGTGGCGTATGTCAACCATCAAGGGGGGACTCGGAGCTCAGCTGTGGCTTCCGAGGTCGCCCGCATCCTGAGGTGGGCCGAAAGAAGCGTGCCGGCTCTGTCGGCCGTCTACATTCCGGGCGTAGACAATTGGCAGGCGGACTATCTAAGTCGCCAGACGCTGGACCAGGGAGAGTGGTCCTTGCACCCGGAGGTCTTTCAACTCCTTTGCAGACGGTGGGGCACGCCGGATGTGGACCTGATGGTCTCTCGACTCAATCGCAAGGGGTCGAGGTTTGTGGCCAGATCCAGGGATCCCTGGGCGGATGCCTCGGATGCGTTGGTGGCCCCATGGGGTCAGTATCACCTGATATACGTTTATCCTCCGCTGCAGTTGCTGCCTCACCTGCTCCGCAGGGTAGCGACCGAGGGAATTCCGGTGATCCTCGTTGCTCCGGATTGGCCTCGGCGTCACTGGTACGCCGATCTGGTACGTCTCGTCGCAGACGTTCTCTGGCGGTTACCAATACGGGGGGACCTTCTGTCTCAAGGTCCTATATTTCATCCTGCTTTTACAGTCTCTGGCTTTAACGGCATGGTTATTGAAAGCCAGGTGCTGAGAGACCGAGGTCTCTCGGATTCGGTCATTTCGACCATGTTAAGGGCACGGAAGTCTTCCTCCAGAAAGATCTATCACCGTACTTGGAGAGCTTACATCGCCATGTGCGAAGAGCTGGACTGGCGCCCACGAACGTATTCCGTTCCCAGAATCCTGCATTTTCTGCAGCGTGGCGTGACCCAAAAGCTCGCTTTGAGTACCATTAAGGGTCAGATTTCGGCCTTGGCCATCTTCTTTCAGCGACCGCTGGCGGGTCATCCCTTGGTTAGCACCTTTGTGCAGGGGGTTCGCCATGTGCTCCCCCCTGTCAAGCCTCCTCTCCCCCTGTGGGATCTGAATTTGGTGCTCTCGGTTCTCCAGGAACCTCCCTTTGAGAATATTAGAGATATTCCCCTCTTGACTTTGTCTCAGAAGGTGGCCTTCTTGGTGGCCATTACTTCCATTAGACGAGTGTCTGAGTTGGCGGCCTTGTCCTGCAAGTCGCCCTTTTTGGTCATCCATAAGGATAAGGCGGTGTTATGTCCGCGACCTTCTTTTCTGCCAAAGGTGGTCTCGGCCTTCCACTTAAATGAGGACATTGTCCTCCCATCCTTGTGTCCTCACCCATCGCATCCCAGAGAGTTTGCGCTTCACACTTTGGATGTGGTACGAGCCTTGTGGGTGTACCTGTCTGCTACTGCCTCTATTCGGAAGTGTGACTCACTATTTGTGGCTGTCTCTGGTCCAAAACAGGGCCAAGCGGTTTCGTCTGCCACCATTTCTAGGTGGATCAGACAAACCGTCATTCAAGCTTATGCTCTCAAGGGGCGGGCGCCTCCCTTTCCGGTTACGGCACATTCCACCAGGGCAATTGGTGCTTCCTGGGCTTTCCGACATCAAGCGTCGGTTGCACAAGTGTGCAAGGCGGCGACCTGGTCGTCTGTTCATACCTTTTCTAAGTTTTATAAGGTTGATGTGGCTGCATCTTCGGATGCTTCCTTCGGCCGCAAGGTGTTGCTGGCCGCTGTTTGATGTTGCAACTCCTCCGTTGAGGAGCTCTGCCTTGTTTGGAGTGAAGTTTTTGGTTTTCCATTTATACTGCTCCCATCCCTCTTGACACTGCTTTGGGACATCCCACGTGTAAAGGTGTATAAGACACGCTGTGTCAGTCCATGGATGACAAGAGAAAATAGGATTTTTGTACTCACCGTAAAATCCGTTTCTCTGGCATCCATGGACTGACACAGCACCCACCCTTCTTTTCGAGTTTGTACTGCTTTGTTACGAACTGAGGTCTGCTGACTGCAGTGGGAGGGTTATGCCGGAGGGACCGCCCCCCTGGGCGGGGCTGTTCAGCTCTGGCTGTTTAGAATGTATGTATAACATCTCACATTCTGCCTAGGTCTTCTCCTGCAAGCAGGGACATAACCCACGTGTAAAGGTGTATAAGACACGCTGTGTCAGTCCATGGATGCCAGAGAAACGGATTTTACGGTGAGTACAAAATCCTATTTTTTACACTGTGGTTTCACAGCTGCTATTTAGGGATTGTTAGAGAGCTATGACAAGACAGAGGTGGCAGGGAGTAGTTTACAACAGCCTCTATGCACAGGTTCTGTTCGATGAAAGGGCAAGAGAAATGGGATGGTGTACTTTACCATTTTGCAGCTGCCAACAAAAGGATTACACTGGCAGTAGTATTGACGTGGAAACCCCTGCTGTTATAGCACCCAGGAGTGCTTTTTCCTTTTTACAGTAAGCTGTCAGTCTTATGTTAAAAGTGATTTGAGGGCTTTAAAGCCGCCCAGTCATATCTACCCCTGTTATGTTGTATGATTGCATAGTATGGTTATGGAGAGCTACAAGGAAGTAGTCATTGTTAAAGCCCAACTCAAACCTAAACATTTTGTTCGTATTGGACCCTCATCTTTCTTCCCTTATGACAAGGTGTAACAAACACAGCAAGTGATGGGATATTTTTTTAATCCAGAGGCAAAAATCAAAACACTTTTCTTTAGTAAAGGGGGTGGTTAGCACATCTGTAAGTTTGACAGCCTAGTCTTATACTTTTAGAGAGTCGGTATTTATATACGAAGTTTGGCGTGACCCTGTTTAAGTAGAACTATAAGCTAAACTTTTTTTCATTTTGTATAGAACAAGGGAGGGTTATAACCCCTGTCAGATGTATTTTTTTTTCTGCCATTGAGGATATTTTTCTTTACTTCCTGCCCCATAGCCGAAACCGGAAGTGAGAGAAAATATCTGCAAATTAAGGGAGTTCCTTGTTTCCCCTCCAGGTCACCATAACTAGTGTTCCCATTGGAGGATTTTAACTCTATTACTTTTCTGGGAACAACCCAAAATTTGGGTTTTTTCTTTTTACTTTTACTTTCAATATATTTTTTTACATTTTAGTAGGTTACAGAGTATAAACCCATGCAAGGACATAAGAAAGAACAATGCGTCAGTGAACTTAACGAGAATGTAGAGTATGCAAAAACAACCGAATCAGAAAACAATGAATATTATAAGTTTGCAAACAATACTTACAATAATACTGAACAATGTACCTAAAGAGTAATTCCACTTTTGTTGAGAAAAAAACATTCTCGTCTGGGTGATCAATGTACCTTGCAAAGATTTTAACAAACTTAAGACATGCAGAGCTGCAGTCTAATTTAGACAAGCTCCCTGCTTATCTCCCTCTAAGCTCCCTCCCAACACAAATTTTCAGCTACTGTTATCTCGTGTATCAGAGAACTTGTCAGAAGTAACTCTGCTGATAACAGAGGAACGGAGCACCAGAGAGAAACTGTACTTAGAGTTTTGGTGAGAGACAAGTAAACAACACTACAGATAGATGATGTGCTTAGGTCAGATTAAATGGGTTTACAACCACTTTAAGTTAAGACCAAGCGCTAACTTTGAGCCACAAGGCATACATAGGGTTGGCGCATAGGTCCGGTCTTATTTTCACTTTCAATGATAACATCCAAACAGGACCGATAGAGGGGGTAAAGCTCCCTAATGGGGACACAAACAGCAATAAAAACCTAATGGGCATTTTAATCCATCTCCACTCCACTATTGTAAGTTGGGCTTACTTTGTATGTGATGTCTAATTACTAGCATATAGTCTGTCATTAAAAGAGAAGCTCGGGAATGAAGCAAAAAAATCATACTCCCCTAGATGGCTGCTGCTCCGATCCCAGCTGCAGTTGTTGCCCACCACTTTTACCCCGAAAACAAAGCGATAAAACACCACTGATCGCTCAGATCTCCCCCTCTGCTCTGAACAGAGAGCCGTGACTGTCAGTCACCAGCTCTCTGCTCTGCCCCTCCATTGCTCAATGGAGCACTGGGCTGTGAAGGGGGCGGGAGAGGCTGGCTCAGTCTCCAATCGGCATAGCTAAGAGGCTGAGCCAGCTGCTGTAGTCCAGGCATCTGGGTGGATCCAGATTGTAAAGTCTGGCATCTTTCCTTGGCCTGGACCGTGGACTGGCTGAAAACCGGTCACAGGATTGCAGAACGAACTGCACTCCCGTGATCCATAGGAGTAGTGCAGCCAAAAAAGCTTTGGCTATACTTCTTTAAAGTTCATCAGCAAATGCTTATGCATGTTAGGTGGTGTAAAGAGCATTGAGACTATACAAAGTGTAGTAACCTATATCGGCCAATCAGATGTTAGCTTCTGCAGTTTATAGAAGAACAATCAAAGCTGATTGGCTGCATTGGGTTTTCTGCAGTGCGCACAGTCCTGGATATACGGTACTTTAAATATGTTGAGGTGACATGTATACATGCATGTACTTTGTGGCTGATGGATCAAAAGTCTAAACAGCGATAGAGAAGTGTACTATAAACCGCAGTGCAGTTTGCTCTTTGGCTCTCTGCAGGCTGTATAGACAAGTACAGCAGGAATGTGAAATATTGCAGTGTTGCCAAGCAGAAGATTGCATTGTGCCTGGCTGGGCCAATACTGTCATATCACTGGAGGGAGCAAGCTTTTTTTATTTGCTCACATAGCAATGAGGATCCGTGCCTTGATGGAATATAATAGGGAGCTCAAGTTGAAATATGCTGGCTTTACTATAGCTATAGTTATTATCAAAGCATTATTATACAGGTATGGAATCTAATACGTGAGTGGATTAGACAAGCGATTCTGAATGAGGGTGGTTTTTTTTTCTTTTTTTGTAAGATACAGCATAAAACTGTGCCACAGCAATAATGAAATGCCGTTTCCAATAACAACCCATGGATTTCACCAGCAGGCAGCGTAGAGCGGTTACAACAAAGCAAGATGAAGGCTCTCTTCTGCGTGTGATTGCTTTCTGCATTGCGTGTTGACATAATTAAATAAGACTGAATGTGTGAGATCTAATTACAGTTCTGTAACTGCCCACTGCGCCCACCTTTTCCTGTGTCATGAAATCGGTTTTGCTCCCCACTACAAAGAGAAAACATTTTGCTGAATTGTCAGTCTTCTTCATTAAGGAAAAGCTCACAGCGTAACGTTCCGTAACCTATAGCAGCCAATCGGAAGCAGCCTCCGGTCTCCAGTGGCGTGACACGTTTCACTTTGATCTTGTTGATATTCTGACTGGATCAGGGAAAAATACTGAGCCATGTGTTGGCATTTTTCTTATTTAGAGGGAAGCAGTTTAAATGGGTTGGAAATGTTATAGTACCGGGCTTGTCGTATGTGTGCTATAATCATACAATCACTTTGTTGTTTAATCAATTAGAACAAAGCCTTACCTTCAATCTGGTATGGTTGTGTAGATTCGTGCTTACAATGATTTTATTGCACGCTGTGGACTTCTCAAAATGTGCATTAGAAAAAAGTATGAGTCAGTTAGAGCCGCCTCCTTTCCTGGCATCATCTACCTCAGGGGTTCTCAACCTTTTGAAGAGCGAGGGCCACTTAAGTGATTTGGTAACCAGTTGCGGGCCACAATGGACTGAAATGGTAGGGGTGTCAAGCTAAAATTCATTGCAGGCCGCATCTGCCTTATGGTCGCCCTCAAAGGGCCTATTCTATCTGTAAGACTAGATGTCCAGAGCACCCTTACATCAGATGTCAAGAGCTTCTCCACCATCAGAAGTCAAGAGGATCCCACCCTCCCTTACATCACAGTACACCCCCCTTACCATCTGCTGCTGTTAGGAAGAAGCTGGGGGCAGCGATGGGAAGCAGAAAGTGCAGGGCCTGTAGGAGGACCAAAGGAAGGCTGGAGTCAGCTGCCATTGCCTGTTGAATCCTGAGACCAGGGGAGGTGGAGATAAGGGGGTGCTGCAGCTGCACTGCACTGCACTGCACAGAGAGGTGCAGGATCTGTAGGAGTTCTGTCCTCTTCTCTGCTGCCGACTGGTGAGACAGGGGGGTGGCAGAGACCAGACTCTCTGCGGCTGCATGAAGTGCAGGATCTGGTGAAAGAGTTCTGCCGACTGCTGAGACAAGGTAGAGATGTGGGAGGTGCTGCAGCTGAAGGATAGCTGCGAGGGCCACGTGACATGACCCCTTGACCTTGTGTTTGACACATATGATGGGATTTTATCACCCTCTAAACCGCAAATGTAAATAAGCCCTTACTGTCTTGAGCTTCAGTTTACCCATACCATGGGTGCAGCGCAGTGCTCCTGCAGCTTTCCTGTGGGTTAGCTGTGCTTTGCCATAGACTATAGACTATTACATCTTGTGGGTGTGGTGCACTTTCAGAAAGCACATCAAAACCTGCAGAATATAATAGAAGTCTATGGCTCAGTGCAGCTAACCCGCAGAAAAGCCGCAGGTGCACTGTGCTGCACCCATGGATCAGTTTTAACCCTTTTATAGGTACTATGATGCCCAGAGTACCGTATGTGTTGTGTAATACACTGGCCTTCTTTACCTTTTGCGGCTGCTGCTGGCTCTGCAGGCTGCTAGAATGGTTAGGAGGTGGAGTGCTGTAGATATCACTGCCTGGGACAGGAGCTGGCGCTTCAGAAGGGAAGCATCGGCCTATGCGTCTCCGCTGCCGGCGCTGGCTCACTGCACTCTGATACTCTGGGATGGCGGGTCATCAAGCTCAGATCGCAATCAACGGGTTGCTGATCCCGGGCAAGTGCTTCCCTGGTTTGAGGTTGCAGGCCACATCAGAGGGCTCCGGTCCACAGGTTGAGCACCCCTGATCTAACACTTTCCTTCCCAGTCTGACTGTCTCATGTCCACCCCTTTCATTTATTGGAACTCCATTCTTGAAATCTTGGAGGATCAGCATCTCAGGTGGGCATTACCTAGGTAGGTCTACATGCAAATGAAGCCTGCCTAGTATTGCCCTCTACGCTAGGCTGACACCCATCCATTAACCACTTGCCGACCACCGCACAACGATGTATGTCGACACAATGGCACGGGCAGGCAAATGGGCATACCCGCACCCGCCGCGTGCCTCGTGAGTGTGCTCGCGGGTCCCGGGAACTCGATTGCGGTCGGCAAAGACAGAACTTTGTAAACCAGGCTAGTGATCTAATGTTCCCTGTGATCGGGAACAGTGATCAGTAACGTGTCACTGGTAGCTCCTCCCCCTAACAGTTAGACCCACTCCCTAGGACACACTTAACCCCTTCAGCGCCACCTAGTGGTTAACCCCTTCACTGCCAGTGTCATTTTCACAGTACTCAGTGTATTTTTATAGCACTGATCGCTGTAAAAATTACAATGGTCCCAAAAATGTGTCAAGTGTCCGATGTGTCCGCCATAAAGTCGCAGTCAAGATAAAAATCGCAGATCGCCACCATTACTTGTACAAAAAAATAAATAAAAATGCCATCAAACTATCCCCTATTTTGTAGACGCTATAACTTTTGCGCAAACCAATCAAACGCTTATTGCGTTTTTAAATTTTTTTTTTACCAAAAATATGTAGAAGAATACATATCGCCCTATACTGAGAAAAAATTTGCTTTTTAAAAAAAAAATTGGAGATATTTATTATAGCAAAAAGTACAAAATATTGCTTTTTTTTCAAAATTGTTGCTCTATTTTTGTTTATAGCGCAAAAAATAAAAACCGCAGAGGTGATCAAATACCACCTAAAGAAAGCTCTGATTGTGAGGAAGAAATGGACATCAATTTTGTTTGGGAGCCACATCGCACGACCGCGCAATTGTCAGTTAAAGCTACGCAGTGCCGAATCACAAAAAGTGTTCTGGTCTTTGGCCAGCCAAATGGTCCGGGGCTTAAGTGGTTAATTAATTTTGATATTTGCATTACTACTCCCAAGAGCCAGCCAACTGCTTGCATCAGGGATGAGGGCTGTTGCGAGAAGTACTAAGGCAGGGTGCTGTGATGTTTTTTTTTTTAATGCAGCACCCTGCAGTCCCCTCTCACCAGCCATGATCTGCTTGCATTGAATTTAGAAGTGCAGAGAGCTGGTGATGACATCACTGGAGCTAAAATAAGGTATGTCAGGGGTAGACAACCTGGGGCCCTCCAGCTGTTGCAGAACCATCATGCCTCTGGGAGTAATTGTAACTTCCAGCCTTGCAATGCCTCATGGGAAATGTAGTTCCACAACAGCTGGAGGGCCCCAGATTGCCTACCTCTGAGATATGTGCTGAGAACAGAAATCAGCATGTTAATGAGGCGGAAGTTGTGAAACAGGGAAAGCAAAATATTAACTTAAACTAAAATTTTAAACTTTTGAAAGAAATCTATGGTCACAGCATGTGTTTTCATTTGTTAACATCCACATTTTTATAACAATACAAACAATAGTTAATTTTGAAGATTTAATAGAGCTTAAGGACCACATATCCCATAGCACCTTGCTGCCTGCAAGCAGTGATTCCTGTACTGACTCCTCCAGAAGCCCCTCCTCCTCTTAGCACCCCTGTAGATCAGAAGTCAGGCTCTGTGAAATGTGTGACTCAGCAGTGCCTACTCACAGGATGCGTGTCACAGAATTGAAGGAATTAACTGTATAGGGACCTTTACAAAGTAAGTTCATAAACTTCAAGTGATTCTAAAGGTTGTCTTTTTTTTAAATAACAAAGATATCATACTTCCCTGTTTTGCACAGAGCATCCCTGCTCCTCTTCTTTATGGGTCCCCTGCCGGCGGTCCTGGGGTCCTGGCTCTTTCCCCCTGCCGAGTGCTAGGTAGGCACTCGAGCAGGCTTGCTCCCGAGCCGTGATCCTGTGAGTGGACATTGTCCATTCACACACAGAGCGCGGCTTGGCCCTGCCTGCCGCTCTTTCCTCATTAGCTGCAAAGGACAGCTGAAAGAGCCAATGGCTCCTTCCGCTGTGTGAGCCATTGGGAAGAGAGAGATCCGCGAGAGCCATAGCTCACATGCACAACACTGGATCAAGATGGAGCTCAGGTAAGTATAAAGAGGACCTCGGGGGGGGGGGGGAGCTGCACCCAGGAGGTTTTTTACCTTAATGCAGAGAAAGCATTAAGATAAAAAAACCTTCAACCTTTAGAACCACTTTCAAGATAGTTTGGAATAATAATGGCCATTCAGGCTAAAGTGAAAGGTTCTCTTAAAGTCTGCCCCCCCATCTCCCTCACTGATACTTGTCTTCATCACACCCCACCCCTCATTCTACTTGGCTGCCGTAGCCCTTTGAAATAGCTAGTTCCTCCAGGTATGGAAAAATGCTACTAATATGAGGGGCGAGGGAGTAGGGTCATAGCACCATGTAAGCTCGCAACACAGACCGATACGGAGCTCACACACAATGGGCTTTCTACTCTGGCCTTCAGTGGACAAACAAAACAAAGATGGAGCATATGGAAGGGATCAGCTGAAAGGGTGGTGGGCTATCAAGAGAACCTGTCACTTTTGCCCAAAATAGGTAAAGTGACCAGACCCCTTTTTGTTGCATGAGCACTGTCGTTAAGCAGAAGAGAGAGAGAGAGAGGGAAGCATGAGTATGACCCGTCTAAATATGACTGTTGATTGGTTGTTCTGTGGGACTATCGCCAAGATTCAGGTAACCATTGCACCTAAAAATGTTCGCTGATGCCTAATTTTCAAACCTCTCCTGTTTGTCTATGTCACCATAGAAGTGCCTACACTGGATTGAGTGTTGCTATAGGTTATGGTTCTTTATACACCAGTGGCCAGATGTTCCGAAACCGACACAAATAATGCTTCACTATGATGTCCCATAGCACACTCCTTCCTTCCAGCTAGGCAATTTGTAAAGAGGATGTTGAGCAGGAAGATAAGGACACCTTGGATGTGTCCTATGGATGTGTAGACAACCCCCCCACTGTCAGCCTTGTCCCCCTGGGGAAGACATTCACAAAGGGATGCGCTTGTGTGCCAGTATACATTATATGTAGAGCCATTGTGCCAACACAGCTCTTGCCAGCCTTTCATGACACACATAATCTAAATCGTTATGTTTTTATACTCTCCGCTGCTGTTTCTATTTGTTAGTTTTTAGCCTATTGTGGGCCAGGCTGGTTAATAAATGGTATAGATATGAAAGCTTTTAGGGCTCATTCACATGGGCTCAGAGGGCACACCGATAGAATTTCTGCAACCTGTACAAACCAATGACCGGCTGATAGACCTCATGGATGTACGCATATCCAAGTGGTTACATGTGTACAGGGATAGACAAGCAGCCTTGGACTCAATCTGTCTGCATTCAGGACTGCTCATCGGTCCCGGTATCCATGTAATCGCTCAGATGTGCTTGTAGGATCATTGTCTGTCGTCCTGCCATTGGTATGTACAGATTGCTGGCTGTGGCTGTATGTAAACGCTGGGTGCAGAAATATGCCATTTTCTGTTTAGTATGGCCCTCTATGCCCATGTGAATGAGCCCTTTATTTATTATTTTTTTTATGTATTTGTCATGAATCTACAATAAATTGGCTCTTTCCACAGGAAGGGTCAATGTTTCAAAGAATATTTGTGCTTTTACTGAAATGGTTGCTATCAGACTGCATGTATGGCAGGCACTTAATATTAGCTCTACCAGAAATGAATGTTTCAGCTTGGGTGGGCTGAATCAGAATTCAACCCCCCCTCCCCCCACTCCACCAGATCCACTGAAGGGGGCACAGGTGGGGACATCCACTTCACCTTGCCCCACCTATTTGTGTTTTTTTCTCCTGTGTCTGCACAGTAGCTTATCTGAGAAGTGGTAGTGGATTACAGGATTTTGAAAAGGTAGAACACCTTTTGAAGCAGATCGGTTCAAGGACAATGTATGTGTATAGTATGTCTTAGGGATGATTCTGTTTTCTTTATGAAATGTTCCTTTAAGTTGGGATCTACTCCTAGAGAAAATAAAGGGAGAGGATATGTGATTTAAGTGCTTTTGTTATTAACTGTAAAGATGAATTTCTCCACAAAGCTAATGGCTACAGAGGTATTTCAAGGTTTTTTACGTTCACCTTTAAAAAAATATATAAATAAATGCACATCTTTTTGCAAGTCAAAAAATGTGCATTTTTTTTTTTTTTTATACTAGGAGCCTGCAATGCAGGACTCCCGCAGCTGTTTGTGTAAGCTGTCTGCTCGTACCTCATATGGACAGGCAGTTACACCCTGACAGGAAGCATCAATGAACTACCTAGTGTGCTCAACAGCACCCTGGTAATTCATTGAGAACCACAAACGGACAGCTGCAAAGGCTGTTGGTATTTGTAGTTCTCCCAATCTCAGAACTCTGTTACTAAATCATGTGGCTGGGTGGGCGGAGCCCCACATAGCTGACATTTTTTTTAAATTGTGACAGCGAGTGCAGGGAGAAGAACCCTGGCTCGCTGTCACTAGAGACAGCAGATTTGGGATTTTTTTATTTTTTTCCCGTTTTTAATACATCTGTCAGTATTTCCTTCTTGGTGTCCTCATTGGAAGATCAACTCTCACTTCTTGTACTGGTGATACCAGGACAAGAATGAACAGGTGTGGCTGTCACTGAGACAGGAAGACAGTGAGCAATAAAAACCTAGCGATATACACAGCTTGAATTTTGGCAGATGTTGTTGGCACCGTTTGGCAAACTTTGCTTGAAGGAGGCGGGCTGAAAATTGTTGGCTGAATAGTGACTGCATTCTATCAGATGCGGTCCCTGTTTGGGTATTCAGACGTCCGTAGGCAATGTAGCTGCTTGAATAAAATGGATGGCATAAAATGGATGGCAGAGGAGACTTCTCCATCTATGCTGTTTATTGTGGATAGGGGAATCGAGCGATTTTTGCTCGTTCAACCAGTGGTGCTGAGCAAGAGAAATCTAAACATGTATTGCTAGCCTTACCCTTTCCCACCTCATTAAATAAATGTGCCTTTGCTGCTCTCTCTGTTCCCATCCAAGATCTCTCCCATCATTTATTGTGTTTTTGACAGCCTGTCGCTGGTGAATGTAACTCTTCTGTGGGGACACTGCAATAAAAATCTCTATTTATTGTGTCACAGAATTTGAACAAGCATGCAGATAAAGAACTTTGACATTGCTCTGACTTTCCTGATCTGCAGTGCTGAAAAAGTACTGAAGACAGTGAGTCAGCATGGTAGCCAGGTAACCAGCATTTTCTAAAGCCCCTATGTTTGTTTATCTTGTAAAAGGTTCATGGAGCTGTGTATATGGCGTGAGGAAGAATCGCATCAGATATAGCTGTTCAGCTGTCATAGATGAGAAGTGTGGCATCAACCTTGGCTTGGAGACCACTTCCTGTACTCCACACCTCAGCATCACTTATGTCAGTCAATTACTTCTCCGGGTGACCTCACTATGTCTCTACCTGCTCTGGCAAAGCTAGCTAGCTGAACGTTTTGCGGAATTTCCGTAGTGTTTGTGTACTGGCCAGCATTTTCTCCCCGCAGGTAGAGGAAGTTGGCCCTCCAAGCAAACAGGTTTTGACAGCTGTAGCTTGGTGTCTCAGTGGGGAACTTTGAGCCGCTGCCAAAGGGTGGGAGGGGGACCTTAGCAAGTTTTATTTTCCAAATGTTCATTGCATTGCTTTGGGGCATCAACTTCATAAAAGGATAGTTGGAGTATGTCAGCCATTATATTTTTGTCTTTGGTGTAATCATTTGGAGCTAACCTTTGAGATGGATAGACTCTTTCTATGAAAAAGGGAAAAACATCAACTGCATAATTTACATGAAATGGCTTGTTTTAAAACATGTTTTAATAGTCTTCTTGAATACAAATTTTTGAATTTGAGAGGATCACCATACAAGTATTGGGGGGGGGGGGTTGGGGGGGATCTTTTCATACAGCTGACTTTCTTATAAATGATTCTCTATACAAAATACTGCTAAATACGATTTTGTTGCATGTTTTGCCCCACAATGACAGTCCAGGCTCTGACCCAGTAAAAAGAAACATTTAAAACCAAAAATTGTTATTTTATTTTTCACATTTTGGGTAGAGTAGGCTGGTAAAACATCCTTTTTTCTATATCCCTTGGGGAGATTTACATTTCTTTCTTGTTCTGTAGACAAACAGGAAGAGATGGGATATATCCCCACAGTAAAGGAAATCATCCCTGAAGGCTACCATGCATGGCTCCAATTTCAGCCATTTCATGCAGAATCGGCCAAAATGCAAGCCAAAGGTGCACAACCTGGCTTAACAGATACTTTTAAAAATCAACTTTTTGCCCCAGACTCTGTCAACAAATTCCAGGCCCAAACAAGGCCTACATCCAATCCGATACAGACTCTGGGTATTCTGGAACTAGTAGCCTGAATACCAGTAGCCACCAGGGGCAATTCGTCCATCTGCACTGTTTTAGCTTGGATGGATCAATCTATTAGATTTTTGTTGTTTAGCCTGCAAGCCAAAGGTCAATGTGTTAATCCCTACTAAAAATGTACAACACATTGTAGACAATGCTACCCTGTCTCCCTAGTGTATGCTAGGGGCAGGGAGGAGTGAGAGACTTGGTCTTCTATCTGCTTTCTAGGGGCTGAATATACCACAGGCTGACTTGTTGTAATACAGCAGCAATGTTGTAATACATTTTTGGAGTTCCAGGTGCTCCCTTATCTTTACAGTTGTTCAGTATTTAGTTAGCCTTTTTTTACTGTCTTGAATATACTGAAAAGTACAGTTATCCTTTAAAAACATCTATTACTCTGATCATTCAGGACGATTTTAGGAAAAAAAACCAACCTCTTCTATTCGCTTTTCTACATGTAGCCCTAGACACTCTTTCTAAGCTTTTGTAAATACTTGGTCCTTGTAGGCATTGAGGAGCACGCAACTTCCTCCCACTAATCCATTATCAAGCTTGAGTGGCCAATTGCCAGGCCCAGACACTGTCACCTGACCAGAAGGAAGCAACAGTTAGGCTTGTGTAAGCTCCATCGGCATCAAACATGGAACTTACAAGGGGTTAGGAAACAGTCTATAGGTGGAAGGGAAATATCGGGTGTTTTTTTTTTTTTTTTTTTAAATTACAGGAGAATCTGTAATTTTTTCCTAAGTACATTCTGGACACACCTTGGTGCTAGGATGAATACATTCGTTACATAATCAAAGCATGGCCAATTAAGATGGCCACAGACTGAAATCGGGAGAAGATGTCGGCGCTGGTGAGGGAGCTTGTGGACAACATGTTACTGGAGGGGAGAGGAGTATTGGAGGGTTTAGTTGCATGTTATGCAGGGAGGCTGAGAAATTATGTCGAAATACAGGGCACCCTCTAGTGGTTAATCCACAGATCTTTGTATTCTATGCCAGGGTCTCCAAATTTTACAATATCAGCAAGAGGGCCACATTGTATATTTTACAAATATTTGTGGGCAGAAAAAAATAATTTACCCCTTCTGTCAGGGTCCCCATCAGAGTTCTCTATACATCAGATCCCCCCCCCCCCCCCGCACCAGGGTCTCCATTAGAGTTTCCCCTTACATCAGAGTTCCCATCAGATTACCCCTTACATCAGGGTCCCCATCATATTCCCCCCTTACATCAGGGCCCCTGTCAGGGTCCCCTTGTACATCAGGGTCCCAAACAGAGTACTCCCGTACATTGTTCTTTATGATTAAATAAATATGAAATATTGAGTGCTTAAGAATATGAAAGTTACATAAAGAATGTAATAACCCTGTAATAACACAAGATGTACTCTATGCTAAATACAATAAAGTGAAGGTCTTCAATAAAGCAGAAGGGGTGTTTTTTAATACCCAGTGCAGTGGATTAGGGAATACAAAGTATTTTTTGTGCATTATAATACATGACTGCCTTGCAATTGTGTTGTCTTGATTATAGATGATTTGATATTTTTGGTCCTGTGCCGCCTACTTGTAATAAGTGAAATGCTCAGACTTGTTCATTGCCTCATAAATCCCCGCTTTATGATAGATGGTTTTTAGTTAGGAAAATGGAATGCTGAATGCTGAATGCTTTTATGCAGTTTTGCAGTGAACCTGTTTGTACAAGCACTCCTGCTGTTAGTGAACAGTATTATACCATGCCATTTGTATCGCCTTATGAATGATCCAGTGAGGTCGGTTTATGAAGCCTGGAGGAAAGGAACATGGAGGTGTGTTATCTTTAGCAGCCAATCACCTTAAAGTCAAAATTTTTCTAGGAAGGACAAGAAAATAAAATCTTGACGAGCTGTACATTTTGAGATTTGTATCCTCGTAATGCAGAGTGTTGGTTTGAAAGTACAGAGTTCGTCATTCCAAATTAACGGGAATGAATCAAAATGTCAGATATTGCCGAAGCTGTAGAGAAAACATGCAAATTGTGGCGGAGAGGAGGGACAGATGTTGTAACAATTACCACCTCGTCCAATCAGCAAACAGTATGTATTTACTGAAAAAAATACAAGATGTTTGCTGAATGACGGAGTTAAAGTAGCAAGTGAAACGCAGTGTTCAGTGTACAGATGGCAAGTTGTTCCAGCAGCACCCAGAACAGCACTGACTCTATGTAGCGCACAGACTACTCGGCTGCGGGTTTGACATATCGTTAATTAGATGTTGACCCAATATAGGTTTAAAAAAAAGATAATTCCTGAAGTTCAGCTTTAAACGGTTGAAATGGGAGCTGTCCAATCAGATATAACAAAATAAGTTGTTTTGTGGTCAGCACTCTAAAACTGATATTTCAGAAAGCACCATTGGGTTGAATTATCTGACCAATCGATAATTTTTAATTTTTTTTGCTTTGAATAGAGTGAAGAAGTATACGCCTAGGTTCACACTTGTGCGGGTCAGTCGGGAGGTGGACTTGGTCTGCAAAACATATCAATTTATGGAAAGCTGTCTCAACATTCACTACATCAGAGTAATATATATTAGGACACTTACCATATGTGGCTGTTATTTGTAATGTATATGTAATTTATTGAAAGACATGGGGCTTATCATCTGGGACGGAAATGGTTTACATGTATGAATATGTTGTGTGATATTTTAGAGCCATCTGGGTCCAAAATGTTTTAAAAAATGTTATTAAAAGAGAAGTAGCCCAAAGTGCACAGGAGTGCACTTTGTTCTGCACAGGCTAAGGCCGGCTGACGTCACTCAGCTGGTCCAGACTTTAGAGCAGTGGTTCTCAACCTGGGGGTCGAATGATGATTTGCCAGGGGTCACTAAATCCTGGGCTGTTCCTGAAGCCCGCACCACTCTCTCAGCCTTTTCGTGGATGCCCAGCGGGGCTGTCCATTGAGCCTGCGGCCGCCCACTCAGCTTCTTTGCAGCTGCCCATTCAGTTCACGGCATGGGTGGGGGACAGAGACTAGAGGTCAGCTAACTGGTGAGGAATGTGAAGGAGGGGCTAGAGGTGACCCTATTTCCTGATTTCGGCATAGGTGTCACTGCTGCGAGACACCACAAAGTCAGAGACAATGAAGCCAGAGACACAGTGAGTAACACTACCTGTGATTATAGTTGCCATTAAAAGTCCCCACTACAGTTCTCAGATCAACAGATGACCTTCATCAAGAGCACCTAAGTTGGTTAATCAGAACTCCCCGCCAGCACTTCCACTCATCCCATTCCTCCCACCACCCCACCAAGGAGTAAGAGGAGAAATAAAAATAGAAAATACATGGAAGGGAGAGGAAAAGGGGAAGAACAAAGAAAAAGGGAGAGAAAGAACAAGAGAGACGGATAGAGAGAGGGATGGGGGAAAAAAACAAGAAATTAGGATAGAGAGGGATAAAAGGGAAAGAAAGGACCAACAAAGAGAGAGTTGTACATTCTAAAATGTACCATAAGGGGTTTTAATACTGTGCGAGTGGAAGGGACTCAGGGAGCGCTAAATGTCCATGGGTTAGGTGCGCAAATTACTTGTCTTACCTTGGGTGCTGACAACCCATGCTACGAAAATAATTTTACTGTTAGGGGTCCCCACAACTTGAGAAATTTTATTAAGGGGTCACGGCACTAG
Source organism: Rana muscosa (assembly GCA_029206835.1). Taxonomy (NCBI): domain Eukaryota; kingdom Metazoa; phylum Chordata; class Amphibia; order Anura; family Ranidae; genus Rana; species Rana muscosa. Next base: position 236,831,637 of record CM055128.1, read on the forward strand.
AAGGTTGAGAACCACTGATCTAGAGAGACTCTAGAGAGATCTAAGCCAGCTGCTCCCACCCCTTCCACAGCCTGGCACTCTAGTGAGCACTGGAGGGGAAGAGCACAGAGCCGATGACTGAAAACCAAACAGCGGTCTTTGATTGCTCAGTTCTCAATTTTAGAGGCGTGGGGGACAGGTGCAGCACCAAAGCGATGTGCTACTTATGTGTTTTTGCTTTTTTTTTTTTTTTTTTTTTCACCACTTTTAAAGAGGAGCTCCAGTCTACCCCCAAAAAAATTCAAAGTCGTCAGCTGCAAGTACTGTAGCTGCTGGCATTTAAAGAGTTACTAAACCCACAACAGTAAAATCAGTCTGTATATGCAGTAAAGCATGCTTGTTATTCTCACTGTGGAACCTAAGGCATTGTGTAAAAAGGCTGTTTAATCCTGTCTCCTCTGATCCTTGCATACTTCCAGAGTCCCCAACTCATCTCCAGATAGTACAGAAGCTAGGGGACAAGTTGCACATGCTCAGTTCGGTGTGTATTGCTAGAGAATTTTATTTTTTCTTTGGCCCTGTGCTGATCACATGCACTCTCCCATCAGCACTGTCCAGACAGAGGGCTAGGGGTCCTGCATCCTCATAGGACAATCATGGGAAAATGAAAATGACTTCTACAAGCTATAACCAGACACTGCTAAAAATAACAAGACTGCTCTAACTGCTGATGAGAAAAAATATTTAGCAGTTTTTAAGTTTTTATATTTACTAAAACGATTGCATTTCCATGTTCTGTGTACTGTGGGAGACCAGATATTGTGAATGCAGGCTCCTGGGTTTAGTAACACTTTAATATAAAGACACTTACCTGTCCAGGGATCCAGCTCTGTCCTCACCCGAGCCGATTCTTTAATTGGCTTCAGGTCCAGACACCGGCATCTTAACAAAGGGAAAGCACTAGAGAAGCTTTGTGGCTTCACAGCCAGCTTCCCACTGCACATGTGCGAGCCACGCTGCGATTTGTGGCTGCTTCTGCAGTCTTCTGGGACCTGTTGTCCCAGGAGGGTTGTGGCCGCACTTCCGCTCTAGCCACTGTGGCAATCCGAGTGGGAGTGGGTACCTTCAAATCCAGGTACCCGCTTCCCCCACCCCAAAAACTGCCAATTGTTAAAGAGGAGGGGGGAGGATACAAACAAGCGGAACTTCCCATCTGGGTGACAATGCTCACTAGTAGGGGCATAGACAGCAATAATCCTCTAACTGTTCCCTACTCTTTCAAAAACTAGAAATAAAAGTTTTAGATATACTTTAAATGGTCCTCAAAAATTACACTCGCCTGCTCGCATTTTGCGAGTGAATTTTGAGGGTTGGCGAGTGTGGGCTGCCTGGGAGCGGGAGGGGGGGGGCGATCGTAGGGGATGAGAGAGGAGAGCTGCTGCCATCTGATCACCGTGCGGGGAACATACCAGCTTTCATTTCAATAGCAAGCTGTGTGTTCCCCGCCGCCGCCGGGTTGATCATCGCGCGGGGAACATACCAGCTTTCATTTCAATAGCAAGCTGTGTGTTCCCCGCCGTGCGCCTTCATATACAGCCCCTCCCCCTTGTCTGGGCACTTTGATAGACAGATCACCCGTCCCAGGATTGGACGGTTGATCTGTCTATCAAAGTGCCCGGACAAGGGGGAGGGGCTGTATATGAAGGCGCACGGTGGGGAACACAGCTATTGAAATGAAAGCTGGTATGTTCCCCGCGCGGTGATCAACCCGGTGGCGGTGGCAGTGACGGCTCTCTTTCCCTAGTACACAGGTAGGCCATTGGTGACCTACACAAGGCTGCATTGGGGACACATGGCTGCATTGGGGACACAAGGCTGCATTGGGGACACAAGGCTGCACTGGTGGACACGGGCAGGCTGCATTTTTGGGCATGAATAAAGTTGTTGTTAATATTTATTTTTATAACTTAATTCTGCATAAAACATTTAAGTGTCATTTCATGAGATCATTTATGAGGGCGTGTTTAGGGGCGGGGTTGGGCGGGGCAACTGGTGGCGAGTTACCCTTGAGATCTGGCTAGTAGCTCAGGATTTGAAATTTTGAGCCCTGCTTTACACACCACAACTTTGTGTAACGAAAATGTGTCAAGTGTCCTCATCTGTTAGCTATCACCTACAAATGTATTTTCTTGTCTTGGGGACACAAATAGACCTTCTTAGACAACACAAACCTAACCTTTTAGGCACACATAAAAAATAGTTTGGTTGTTAAAATGTCAGGAGTATATTTAGGAGGTAACTACCATTGTACAAATCTCTATTAAACTGTACAAAAGCAAAAAAGGAAAAGACTTGCTCATATCTCATAACCATTAGACTTTTGCTTGCATTACAATATATTGCATGCTCATTTACAGTCCCTTGAAAAAGTTATCATACCCCTTGAAATTTTCCACACTTTGTCATATTAAAACCAAAAACTTCAATTTATTTTATGTGATAGACCAACACAAAGTGGCACATAATTATAGTGGAACCAATTGCCTTCAGAAGTCACCTAATTAGTAAATGGCGTCCATCTGTGTGTAATTTAATTTCAGTATAAATACAGCTGTTCTGTAAAGCCCTCAAAGGTTTGTTAGAGAACCTTAATGAACAACCGCATCATGAAAGCCAAGGAACACACCAGACAGGTCAGGGATAAAGTTGTGGAGAAGTGTAAAGCAGGGTTAGGTTATAAAATAATATCCCAAGCTTTGAACATCTCATGGAGCACTGTTCAATCCATCATCCAAAAATGGAAATAGTATGGCACAACTGCAAACTTACCAAGACAAGGCCACCCACCTAAACTGACAGGCCGGGCAAGGAGAGCATTAATCAGAGAAGCAGCCAAGAGGTCCATGGTAACTCTGGAGGAGCTGCAGAGATCCACAGATCAGGTGGAAGAATCTGTCCACAGAACAACTATTAGCCGTGCCTCCACAAATCTGGCCTTTATGGAAGAGTGGCAAGAAGAAAGCCATTGTTGAAAGAAAGCCATAAGAAGTCCTGCTTGCAGTTTGCGGGAAGCCATGTGGGGGACACAGAAAACATGGAAGAAGGTGCTCTGGTCATTTGAGACCAAAATTAAACTTTTTGGTCGTAAAGAAAAACGATATGTGTGGCTGAAAACTAACACCTACACATCACCCTGAACACACCATCCCCACCGTGAAACATGGTGGTGGCAGCATCATGTTGTGGGGGCAATCGTAGAAGATGAAAGTTCGCCTTCCAGCAGTACAATGACCCAATTATACAGCCAGAGCTACAATGGAATGGTTTAGATCAAAGCATATTCATGTGTTAGAATGGCCCAGTCACAGTCCAGACCTAAATCCAATTGAGAATCTGTGGCAAGACTTGAATATTGCTGTTCACAGACGCTCTCCATCCAATATGACAGAGCTTAAGCTATTTTGTAAAGTAGCATGGGAAAAAATGTCACTCTCTAGATGTGCAAAGCTGGTAGAGACATCCCCAAAAAGACTTGCAGCTGTAATTGCAGCAAAAGGCTGAATACAAATGCACGCCACACTTTTCACTTTTCAGATATTTAGTTGTAAAAAAATTGAAAATCATTTATTATATCTACAATTATGTGCCACTTTGTGTTGGTCTAGCACATAAAATCCCACCAAAATACATTAATGTTTTTTGTTGTAACATGACAAAATGTGGAAAATTTCAAGGGGTACGAATACTTTTTCTAGGCACTGTAAATCAGCCAAATTAATTAAAATCGTGACTTCACCCATGCATATATTCTTTCTGTTGTCTGACAAGGGAGTTATGGTGGATCAGGGAAGATGCCACTCTATTGTTGATCCTGTCTACAGACATTGAAATGACATATCACTATATCCGTTTCCACTCAATATATCCATACTATATTAATACTAGAATATATAATGGCTGCGAAATATAACCTATCATGTACACTATATTGTCAAACGTATTGGGACACCTGCCTTCACACGCACATGAACATTGATGGCATCGCAGTCTTAGTCCGTAGGGTTTAATATTAAGTTGGCCCACCCTTTGCAGCTATAACAGCTTCAACTCTTCTGGGAAGGCTGTCCACAAGGTTTAGGAGTGTGTCTATGGGAGTGTTTGACCATTCTTCCAGAAGAGTTCTGTCGGGTTGAGGTGCAGGCCAGTCAAGTTCCTCCACCCCAAACTCGCTCATCCATGTCTTTATGGATCTTGCTGTGTGCACTGGTCCAAATCATATGGTGGAGGAGGGATTATGGTGTGGGGTTGTTTTCAAGGGTTGTGCTTTGGCCCCCTAGTTCCAGTGAAGGCAACTCTTAAGACGTCGGCATACCAAGACATTTTGGACAATTTCATGCTCCCAACTTTGTGGGAAGAGTTTGGGGATGGCCCCTTCCTGATCCAACATGACTGCGCACCAGTGCACAAAGCAAGGTCCATAAAGACATGGATGAGCGAGTTTGGTGTGGAGGAACTTGACTGGCTTGCACAGAGTCCTGACCTCAACCCAGTAGAACACCTTTTGGATGAATTGGGACGGAGACTGCGAGCCAGGCCTTCTCGTCCAACATCAGTGCCTGACCTCACAAATGAGCTTCTGGAAGAATGGTCAAACATTCCCATAGACATACTCCTAAACCTGGTGAACAGCCTTCCCAGAAGAGTTAAAGTTCATGCACATATAAAGACGGGTGTCCCAATACTTTTGACAATATTGCGTATAGTGCATTTATTTTATGATATTCTTTGTGTATATGTATACAGTATATGGTGGGTATTGGTAAGGTACATCTGGTGGAGGCCACAAATGCACAGGGAGAAACAAACAGCCTCCATACATATAGTGTTTATGATGAGAAATAAGCCCAGGACTCCAGTGCTTCAAGTCTAGAGTTCTGATCTCCAGCTTGCCACATACCCTGTACACATTTGTTAGTCATATTTTTGAACTGTCCAATCAAAGTCTTGCTGTTTATGGCTGTCTTTATGGAAGTCTTTGTATATTGTAGTGAACGGCTGTTTTGGTAATGGAGTGCAGATACTTTGTGACATGCAGGTTGTGAATTGTCACGATACAGACAAGTCTGTTAGTATGGAGTGATTCAATGCGCAGTGTCATACAATACAACGTATTCGTTATCAGTAGATACCTAATGTGAGTCTCCGAGTGTTCTTTCTCCTCTGCAGATATTAGATGTTGTTCTGATGTGCTGTTTTTGTGACTCCAAGCTCGCTAATCGTCCAAAGTGTTGCAGTGATTTCCTGCAACCTTATATTGTGCTACATGGGTTAATTAGAGGGGTATTCCATTCCGTGATGTCACAGAGGTGGAGCGCACGTCGGTGCCAGGTCATGTGACCAGGGCGCTGATCTTCTGCCAGCTGATCTGACAGCCGGCCACGTGCATTTCGAGCGTGGGCCAGCTCTGAGCAGAAGCCGCTGTGCCAAGGCCCAACCCTCAGAAAGGGAGGGGTGCTGACTTCTAGTGCAAAAAGTGCAAGCTATTTACCCACTACTTTTCATTTAGTAGATTTACCCTAAACCTTTACCTTTTTCAGGGAGTTTTCACATTTAGTTCTTGATTTTTCAACTTTAGAAGACAGTACAACAACAATGATGTTCATTGAAAAAAGAATTTTCTTTATCGTTCCCCTACCTAGAACAATGAAAGTTATATTGCAGCTGGTTAATGTGTGTTGCAGCACATTGTCAGTATATAAAGTACAGTAAGTCTGTATGTAATAATAATTTGTTTAAAGTGGTAGTAAACTTTGAAAACAAAAAGAAACTTTCTTTTTGCAAGGTTAAGGCATAATGTGCTAGTATGCATCACATACTAGCACATTATGAAAGACTTGCCTTGTAAAGAAGCCCTTCAGCAGCGCGCTGTCACCGCTGCAGAGGCTTTCCTTCTTCACCCCGGTCTTCCTTCCGAGTTCATGGGCTGCAACCGCTTGAATGACCGAGCCGCAATGACATTACTCCCAAACGTGCACGCAGTAGTCACGGCCATGGCACAGAGCTCTGAAGGAATAGCAGGGGTATGACGTTCCCTCAGAGTGCATGTGCCGGTGACGTCACTGGCTGCCAAACAAGCAAACCTTATTATGAGCTTACCTGTAGGTGTAAAAATCAAAATGCTAAGTTTATTACCACTTTAAGTATCAGAAGCCTAAGCTTAATTCTTTTTTCGTTGTGAATATATTAGAAAAAATAGGATTTTTATAACAGCTTACCTGTAAAATCCTTTTCTTGGAGTACACCACGGGACACAGAGCTAGTCATTACATAATGGGTTAAGGGTCACCAGCGGTGATTGGACACTGGCACAACCAATGGAAGACAGTTCCCCTCCATATAACCCCTCCCATCAGGGAAGTACCTCAGTTTTGTAGCAAAGCAGTAAGGTTCCCATAAGAAGGGGGGGACCTCTGTGTCCCGTGGTGTACTCCAAGAAAAGGATTTTACAGGTAAGCTGTTATAAAAATCCTATTTTCTTTATCGTACACCACGGGACACAGAGCTAGTCATTACATAATGGGACGTCCCAGAGCAATGCTCATATGAAGGGGGGGAGACACAGATCAAAACAGGCCGCTTGCGGACCAGAAGCCCTATACTGCTGCCTGCAGCACACTTCGCCCAAAGGCGGAATCCTCATGTCCTTTCCCATCTATTTGATAGAATTTGGAAAATGTATGGACTGAAGACCAAGTTGCAGCTTTACAGATCTGAGCCATCGAAGCCTGGTGGTGCACTGCCCATGAAGCACCTATCGCCCTGGTAGAGTGCGCCTTAACAGGAAAAAGAGGAGTCCTGTTCTTTAAACCATAAGCTTGAATAATTACTTGTCTAATCCACCTGGAAATGGTGGATCTTGATACCGCTTGGCCCTTCTTGGGCCCATCTGGTAAAATAAACAAAACATCTGTTTTACGTATCTGAGCGGTTGCTTGCAGATACACCTTTACCGCTCTCCCTAGATCTAGAGAGTGTAATAATTTTTCCCCCGCCGTCCGCGGGTTTGGAAAAAAGGAAGGCAGAACAATGTCTTGATTCAAGTGAAAAGCCGACACCACCTTAGGTAGAAAAGCCGGATGGGGTCGTAGTACGATTTTGTCCTTGTGACAAATTAGACAAGGCTCTTTACAAGAAAGATCTGCTAGCTCTGATACTCTCCTAGCAGAAGCTATAGCAATCAGAAAAGCCAACTTCCTACTTAATATAATTAAAGGAATATGGCGAATAGGTTCAAAAGGTTGCTTTTGCAACACTGACAATACCAAATTCAAATCCCATGGACACAAGGGAGTCCTAACTGGAGGATTTATCCTCAGTACCCCCTTAATGAATGTCCGAACTAGGGAGTGAGATGCCAATGGTCTCTGAAAGAAGACTGATAGAGCCGATATTTGCCCTTTGATGGTGCTAAGGGCTAAATTCATATCCACTCCTAACTGGCAAAAAGCAAGAATCCTGCTTATTTCATATTTCTGAGGATTCCAACTTCTGGATTCACACCAGGAAACGTATGCTCTCCAGACTCTCTGATAGATGAGTCTGGAGGCTGGCTTTCTAGCATTAATGAGCGTAGAAAGAGCCAGACCAGAGACCCCTCTCTTTTTAAAAATGTGGGTCTCAGCAGCCAGGCCGTCAACTTTAGCCTTTGTAAGGAAGGGTGGAATACTGGACCCTGTGACAGCAGGTCGTGTCGGAGTGGAAACTTCCAGGGCCTTCCTATCGCCGTTTTTACAATCTCGGCATACCAAGGCCTCCTGGGCCAGTTTGGGGCCACTAGGATTACTGGTATTCCCTCCTCCTTGATCCTGCGAAGCAGTCTTTGTAGAAGAGGGATCGGAGGGAATGCCTAGATCAGTGAGAACTGATTCCATGGAGTTATTAGAGCGTCTGTATTATTAGAGCGTCTGTCCCGTAGGCTAGAGGATCCCTCGTTCTGGACACAAAGTTGTCCAATTTCTTGTTGAACCTGGCAGCTAGCAGGTCTACATCTGGGTTTCCCCATCTCAGACATATGGCCTGAAAGATCTCGGGGTGAAGAGACCACTCCCTGGTAGCAGCTGCTGACGACTCAGGTAGTCTGCTTGCCAATTTTCCATCCCTGGAATGAAGATTGCAGAAAGGCAAGGTACATGCTCTTCTGCCCATGCCAGGATCCGGTTCACCTCTCTTTGGGCTGCCCGACTGCGGGTGCCTCCTTGGTGATTGATGTAAGCTACTGCAGTAGCATTGTCGGATTGAACCCGAACTGGGTAGCCCTGTAACCTGTATGTCCAGGTTTTGAGGGCTAGATATACCGCCCGGATCTCTAGCACATTGATGGGCAGGATCCCCTGAGTCTTGGCCCAGGTTCCCTGGGTAGAAGCCTCCTCGAATACTGCACCCCAGTCCGATAGGCTGGTATTCCTAGATACCACCTTCCAGGCCACTGGGAGGAAGGACTTTCCCTTCCGTAAATTCCTGGCTTCTAGCCACCAATCGAAGTTGTGGCGTACTTGTGAGGACAGGCGCATGGGTATATCCAGAGCTTGGCTCTTCCTGTTCCAGGAAGCTAAAATATTGCCTTGAAGTAGTCTCGAATGAAACTGGGCGTAAGGGACCGCCTCGAAGGAGGCTACCATCTTTCCCAATAGTCTCATGCAAAGGCGAATAGACGGCCTCTTGTTTGCTTTGACCTTGTGGATCAGGTCTTTCAGAGACTGTATCTTCGGTTCTGGCAGGTATACCTCGTTTTGGGCTGTATCTATGATCATGCCCAGGTACCCTATCCTTCTTTGGGCCTGGAGAGAGGATTTTTGTAAATTTATAATCCATCCTAAATGCTCCAGGTATCCTACTGTAGTGTGTACAGCGTGACCCAATCCGTCCTTTGACTGATCTATTACTAGTAGATCGTCCAGATAGGCTGTTACCGCAATGCCCCGTGTTCTTAGGTTACTAACAGAGGAGCTAGCACCTTTGTGAACACTATGGGCGCGGTGGCTACACCAAACGGCAGAGCCACAAATTGAAAGTGGCGATCTTCTACCGCAAACCTTAGGAATCTTTGGTGAGCGGGGAGGATGGGTATGTGTAAATGTGCGTCCTTGATATCTATGGACGCCATGAATTTTCCGCCCTTTAAAGTGGCGGCCACGGATCGGATCGTTTCCATTCGAAAATGGCGCTCGTTCAGGAACCGATTTAGGGATTTTAGATCCAGGATGGGTCTGACATCTCCATTTGGCTTTGGAATCACAAAGAGGTTTGAGTAAAAACCTGAACCTCGCTCTTTTTGGGGTACGTCTGTAACTACCCCTTGAGCCATTAAGTGATTCAAACCTTTGAAGAAGGATTCTCTTTTTTGTGGATCCTTGGAGAGTCTTGAACCTCGGAATTGAGAAGATGGGATCTCTCGAAATTCCAGTTTGTACCCTGAGGATATTGTGGATACTACCCAATTGTCCTGGATTTCTGACCACCAAGTTGCTCAGAACTGACAAAGCCTTCCTCCCACTCGGCCGAGCGGGGGCGCCCCTTCACTGAGAGGCTTTGGGGGCTTGCTTATTAGCTCTTGCACCCCACGGCTTCTTGTTCTTCTGAGCTTGCCCCTTGGCTTTTGTGGGCGGCTAAAACAGGCCGCCGCCACTGGTTGGAGTCAGATTTCCCGGGAGCTGGGGAGAGAGCGTTTAAAACAAGATCTCTTGTTTTTCTTTCTCTCAGGTAAAAGTCATTTTACCACTTGATCTTCTGTATATATTTTTCTAAATCTTCCCCAAATAGGCGTTCGCCATGGAACGGGAACTTGCCAACAGCTTTTTGCATGGGGTCTCCGCTGACCAATGCTCAAGCCAAAGTACTCTGCGCATCTGTACCAGCTGGAGTGTAAGGCGTGATGCCTGTATGATAGAATCTCTCATGGCATCCACTGTGAAGCATAAGGCTTTTAGGCAAATTTTTCCCAATTTCTAGCCTGCTCTGAAGGCAGTTCCTTCAGCCCCTGCTTTACCTGTTGGCTGATGACCTGACCCATACCGACTGCTGCTACTGCAGGTTGGGTAATTGAGCCGGCCAAAAGGAAGGAGGATTTCAACTTCCTCTCAGAAGGATCTTTTAAACCCTTGTACATTATCCACCGGACATGTCAGGTTTTTATTTACACAAGAAATAGCCGCAACTACCGCAGGCAGGCTCCATTTCTTAAAAAAATTTTTTTTTTTTTTTTTCCCCCATAGGATAAAGAATGTTAAACCTTTTTGGAGGTGAGAAACGCTTATCTGGATGTTGCCAGTTTGCGTATATTAGATCCTCTAGTAACGGATGAACCGGGAAGGAGCATGCACCTTGCAGGGATCTTAATGACCCTAGGGAGGAGACAGGTAATTCCGTTACCTCCGCAGAGGTTAACTTAAATGCACTGCTATAGCATTGTACCTGTGACCTTAAAATCTGGCTCCTCATCCTCTGCTGATGTAGCCTCCTCCTCCTCATCCTCCTCCCTCAGGTACTTCTGAAGGGAGGTCCAATACTGGAAGAGACCTGCTTCGCTTATTGTTCCTTTTTAGAGGACTTAGCGATTAAGGTAGCAATTTTTTCCTCCAGATTATTTAGGGCAGCTGATAAAGTGTCCTCAGTGACATATACAGGCCCAGGCTCCACTGGGGAAGCCGCCATACCTGACAGAGGTAATGGCTCATCCTGAACAGGTGCATTTAGCAACCCAGGAGAGAAAGGTACCGAGTCAGCACAGTTAGAGCCTCCTCTCAGGCGGTGGTGCTTTCTTATCTCTTTTTGTCCGTATTACTTCCCCTGGAAGGCTTACCGTTTAGACAAAATACAAGGTACCTAAATGCATATACTACCGTGTTCAGTTTAGCAAATACATTAAGTATGCAACTTTTAACACATAACTATGCATAACATGGATGTCTTCTAGGAAGTACCCAATCCAACCACATGGAGTCTTACGTCCCTGTATAGCTGCTGTGTTTCTCTGCCAAGAATAAGAGAACTAACGAGCTTGCTTGCTGCTGCAGTGCTTCTCACACTGACAGTCTTTTAAAATTGGCGCCGTTTCTGTGCCTGCGCGCGCCACGTGCCCGCGCACGCCTTCGCCCCCCCCCCCTCCGATAAAGCGCGCTCCCGCGCGCGCGCGGCCCTTAGCGCTATGGCGGTGGCCATAGTGAGAGAGGACTCTCATCAGCCCTTGTTCCCACTTACCTGCATCTGCAGGTGTCTGGTCGGCCACCGAAAGGAGGATCGGGGTGCCCCAGCAAGCTCAGCAGCGGAGGTGACGAGCAGTGTACTTCGCTGAAGCCGACACTGAACAGAGTGAGGTGAGTATATTCAGCTCTTTACTCCCCCCAGTGGTGGAAAAAAAGAAGACATCCACTTTTTGAAAAAGGTCCCAACCTAGTTATGGACCTTCTAATCTCACCTTATCCACGCCGCAGGTTTTTCTGCTGAAAGATTTCAGACAGATACCAAACTTCACCCTTCACGGTGGGCTATGTGTGCCAACCTTCAGGGATATGGGTTCCTATTTAAAGGATACCTCTCCCCTGGGCCTTGTACAAGACTCTTACCAGGACTTTATAGCGAAATAGCGAAAGTGCTGGATCTTAGAGCCCAGTCCTCCGAAGAGAGACATTACAGGCGACGCCTCATGGATGAGGCCCGGATCCCATCCAGATTCAGCTCATTTGTAGGCGTCTTGGATGGATCCGAAAGCATAGCTCTTTTACCCCCAGAGGGTCTCTTTGGTAGAGCTTTCCTTTAGCACCTCCTAACGCGTCCAACACCTTTCGACACTGGCGAAAAAACTGAGGTACTTCCCTGATGGGAGGGGTTATATGGAGGGGAACTGTCTTCCATTGGTTGTGCCAGTGTCCAATCACCGCTGGTGACCCTTAACCCATTATGTAATGACTAGCTCTGTGTCCCGTGGTGTACGATAAAGAAAGGTTTCAAACCCCTGTCAGTTTTTTCTTTTTGCGGTGTGTTCCTGTTATAGTGACCATTATCACTGTGGCTAAAAATGAGGCACAATCCAACATTTTGAGTTGTCTCCAGAACAGGAAGGGGTAGAGTTCCAGTGGGGACACTTATTGTGGTGACAACTGTCTTACAGCCCATTCACACAGGGGCGGCACGACTTGTGCCGCGACTGTGCTGGGCGATCTCAAGACGACTTCAAAGCAGACTTCCAAAATGACTTCTGTATATAAGTCAATGGAAGTCGCCTTGAAGTCGTCTTGAAGTAGTACAGGAACCTTTTTCTAAGTCGGAGCGACTTCAGTCGCTCCACTTAGAATGGTCCCATTGTACAGAATGGGACGCGACTCGTCAGGCGGCTGAGACACCTGACGAGTCGCCCCTGTGTGAATGGGGACTAAGAGTAGATATCCCTCACTTAGGAGAGATTTCCTCTCACTTCCTGTTGTGACTATGGGACAAGAGGTAAAGGGAAATCTCCTAATGGCCAAAAGCAACACACACAAAAAAAACAACCTGACAGGCATTTTAACCATTGCCTACTCTATCCAATTACAATATAATATACAACTATACTTGCGTTTTGCTTTATAATTGAGCTTTTTAGGAATCTGAATATTGAGGCTTAACCATGCAAATTGTGTCAGATTACTTATAGAAATTGTGTGTTTCCCCGACATTTGACTTAGGCCCCTTTCACACCAGCGGAACGTATGTCCGCTTTTTCATCCATCCGTGTACGGATGAAAAAGGGACATACATTGGTCCCTATGAGATCGCGGGTGTCAGCGGATGAACATCCGCTGACAACCGATCTCATCCGTGTCCGCAATGCTTCGTGTTTCTGGATAGAAAAATTCCTATTGTTCTATCCGTCTGCGGAGCAGGTCGGATGAACACAGACAGACGGTCCGTGTTCATCCGATCCCCCCCATAGGGGAGAGCGGAAATCTGACAGGGCGGTCCCTGCACAGTGTGCGGGGACCGCCCTGTCATCTGCCGGCTCAGCTGGGATCAACGGAGCGTTCCCCGCTGAGCAAGCGGAGGTTCACGGGGAGGATCATTACTGATCCATCCCGTGTGAAAGGGGCCTTAGCCTGGCCCTAGCCGGCATGTCAGAGGTCACCTGACATCTGACAATTGTTGACTGTCAGATGCTTGGGCTTGAACAAGATCTCACAACTTCTGGTGGCGCATCCAAGTGTCAAATAATAGAGAGAGCCATGCGGGGCAAAGCTTTCCAGCAGCACATACTGATCCTTTTCATTCCCTGAAGCTCTGTTCAGCCGCTGGAGGCAAAGAGAAGAATCACAGAGTAAGCTCCATGTCGACCCTGCACAAAGCTGAAGATGCTCTCTCTGTTCCTATGTGGCTACGCTAGGTGTCAGAGCTGCCAAATACGTAGCACCACCAGTCCTGCCACATGGAAGGAAGGGGATGAATCACATGCTCAACCAAACCTGTGTATTTTCTTCTGCAGCTGAATAGAGCAATAGGGAAACAAAGGGAAGCAAATGTTCTGCTGGTGAGGGCTGCCATTAAAGTGATCATCTTTAAAGAGACACTAAACTTTGCCTGGGCAGGGTAAAGTAATGGGGCACCCCTGACCCCTTATACTTGGCTTCCTGTGCACCCTTTACAGCTCCTTGCTCTTTAACAGTTGTCGTAAATCCAAACACTTCCAGTATGGGGGAGTATGTGACCTGCTCCCTTGTGATCATGCCAAGGTCTTTAAGGTACAGTGGCAATGGGGAACTGACATTCTGATCTATTTCTAAAGATTGTCCAGCAGATTGCTTTTGGTTTCACCATACATTCTCCTGAATTTTTCTACAAATTATAAATTGTTGATGGCCCATTCACACTTTATGCATTGTTGAAACAATGCATGGCAGTGTACATGCTCTATGTGCAGTGCATTGTGGTGCCATTCATCATGAATGACATCCCAACACATTGCACAACACACCACAGTGCATATACTGTATGTTGTGGTGTGCTGCATTATCAAAAAGCGGTCAGACAGGTTGTTCAGTTTTAGGGCTACAGCGGGAGGGGCTAAGCGGCCAGCACGGTGGTCACGTGACCTCCAGGCTGATGTCAGAGGGATATCTCGGCCCCTCCCGCTGTAGCCCTGAAACAGGTTATTAGCCTGGGTACACACTATTGCGATGCGGGAACCAGTGCAATTCCAGTGCCGATTCTAGCATCGCATCTCCCTCGCAGGCAGTTCACACTGCTCTCTGTGAACCGCTGCAGGTGTCAATAAAAAGTTAATGACACCCCCAGATCGGTTCGCAGATCGCAGTGTGAACTGTGAATTCGGACAGCAAACAGCTCACATGGGTGATTCCGATCCGATTCCAGTGCGGGGGGGGGGGAGGTTTCTGCACCTTTTTTGTGCGAACCCAATACAACTGTATGGCTGAATTTGCATTGCACAGACATCGCAATGCAGTGCCAATCACATGAAATGTCTGTGTTCACAATAGTGTGAACCCAGGCTTAGCGCGCCCGGGAGTCACGTGACTGGCCTGAAGATACGTGACAAAAAGGTTTTTAGAGGCATAATATTTAACAATTACACAGTGCATTATGCCTTTAATGTGAATAGACCCTGAAACATTGTTACACTGAATTTAAAAGAAAAAATGGTAGTTAGCAGAATTGCATATCAGATGCACAGTGATACTGAGACAATGACAAAACTGGTGGCCAAGGCAGCATGCACACCGACGTTTACTTGTTCCTGAGTCTAGAAGTGTACAGGTGGCTTTTCTGCTCCTGACGAGCTGCAGTGCCATATACAACATCCAGTATAAGTGAATGGCTGGGTTCACACATATGCGGATTTCGCCGCATCCAATTCGCACAGCAGGAGATTGTGACCGGCTCTCTATGGAGCTGGTTCACATATCTCTGCAGGGGCTCCTGAGCGAATTGCACAGAAGTCCTGTGTGTCTTTTGCTCCATTTCAGGTCCAAATTCAGCCCAAAATTTGTGCTGAAATCAGACCCGAAACAGTGAATAAAGACGCACCGGACTCCTGCTGTGAGCTGTTGCGTGTTCTAGTGTGAACTCAGCCTGGTAGCTTTTGCATCGGGTTTTACTCCTGTTGTGGCGTTGTGTACTCAGGGAAATACACCATACGTGCATGTATGGGTAAGGACCAATGCAGAAGCTATCGTGGCTTACAAGGTAGCGGGCGCATACAGCAATGCTGTTGTGGCGCAGAAAATCACAGGACATTTTACACTTCTAGGCTCAAGAACGTGTAAACGTCTGTGTGCATTAATCAGAACAGTTTTCAATTTATGTCTATGCAGATTCTGGGCTGAGGTTGGCACACATTTCTGCAATAATTTTATAATATATGGAATGTTAGGAATGTGACTTGAAAAGGGATTGTAATGTGTGTGTGTGTGTGTGTGTGTTTTTTTTGCTTTTGTCAAAATGTTGCAAGAATGAGTAGAGAAATTCCCACAAACTGCTTCTTTTTTTTTTTTTTAAGAGGCAAAACAGCTAGAAGCATTAAAGTATTTTCTTAAAGGAGATGTTAAGGCAGAAGGTTTTTTATCTTAATGCATTCTCTGCATTTCTTTCAGATTTTTTTCCCGTCCTGGATCTCCACTCTGTCCAAAACTAAAAAAAAAATAAGTTTTACCTTTTTAGTTCTACTTTAAATAGCTACAGAAAAATTAAACTTTAAGATTTTCTATACCCCGATTTTATATTTTTATTTATAATTTTTTATTCACATGGTGTTCTTTGTTGTGTTTGTTGTATTTTTGTGGCACCATGTCTGATGGCCTTTTTCAGAAAATTTTCTCGAGGTAGATCGCCGGGTGTTTTCTCAATCCTTGCAATTGCTCATGCTTGGGACCAACATGCAGAATGTGATGACACATGTGCTTAGCCAACTGGTACACACACACACACACACACACACACTAGGGCCAATTTAGACAGGAGCCAATTACCTTACCTGGCTGGAAGTCCAAATATCCACCTATTTTGCACCGTTTGAAAAATTACTTTTTTTCACTTTGGACTCATCTAAGTGTCTTTTGACGCAGTTTAATGGACATTTCGGTTCTCAATACGTTTATGTATATGTTGTCTCACTTTTTTGCATTCTATTTTTTTGCAGGCAATGTCATTAATGTATGTTTAATTTTGCACTGTCACATATATATATATATATATATATATATTACATGTATCACTAGTTACTTAGTCCTTACCAATTACCCTACCAGCATGTCTTTGGTGTGTGGGAGGAAGCCAATGCAAGCAAAGGGAGAATGTGTAAACTCCATGCAGGTAACATCCCAGATCAAGGACCCCAGTATTGCAAGGTAGAACTAACCACTAAGCCACTGTGCTACCCAGGCCATAGTTACAAAGCTCATTTGACACCAGCAGGTCCTACTTGCCGCATTTATAGATTTTCCATTCTACTAATGGTTTTGGTGACATTTTCCATACTTTAGTATGACAAATGCCGCGTACACACGGTCGGAAATTCCGACAAGAAAAGTCCGATGTGTGTTTTTTGTCGGAAATTCCGAGCGTGTGTATGCTCCATCTGACTTTTTCTGTTGGAATTTCCACCAACAAAAGATTAAGAGCTTGTTCTCTACTTTTCCAACGGAAAAAGTTTCTATCGGAAAATCCGCTCGTCTGTATGCAATTCCGACGTGCAAAAAAACACGCATGCTCAGAATCAAGCAGAAGAGCCAAACTGCCTATTGAACTTCATTAATCTCGGCTCGTCGTACGTCACTGCGTTCTTGACGGTCAGAATTTCCGACAAGATTTGTGTGACCGTGTGTATGCAACACAAATTTGAGCCAACACCGGCGCTATACCGGCGGAAATGCGGCGGTATTCGGCCGCTAGCGGTGCGGATTTAACCCCCGCTAGCAGCCGAAAAAGGGTTAATACCACCGGCAATACGCCTCTGCAGAGGCGCATTGCCAGCGGTATAGCCGCTGTTTCCCATTGCTTTCAATGGGAAGGACCGGTGTAGGAGCGGTAAACACACCGCTCCAAAGATGCTGCTAGCAGGACTTTTGGAGCGGTCCTGCTAGCGCACCGCTCCAGTGTGAAAGCCCTCAGGCTTTCACACTGGAGACACAGCAGCCGCTGTTTAGGGTCGGTTTGCAGGGGCTATTTTTAGCGCAATAGTGCCTGCAAACTGCTCCAGTGTGAAAGGGGCCTTATAGATTGAAATGTGTGGTATTTTTTTTTTCTTTTGAAGGGGACATTCTCATCCTTCTAATGGATTACATAGAGGACCAATTGTTTCTCAGTTATGGTTTTTAGCTTGCAAAAGCACATATTTTGCGGCTTTATTATCATCACTATTGCTGTAGTCATCTCATATGATCTGTTTATCATTTATTTTGCAGTGCCGTATAAATGTGCAATGAGTTCGGCTGGAATGATAGGGGTTACTGCACTTTGCTCTATTCCTATAAAATAAATCTCGGTACTGCTGTTATTTAGAATGCTGTGCATGTGTAATATAATT
Source organism: Rana muscosa (assembly GCA_029206835.1). Classification (NCBI taxonomy): domain Eukaryota; kingdom Metazoa; phylum Chordata; class Amphibia; order Anura; family Ranidae; genus Rana; species Rana muscosa. The sequence goes on from CM055128.1 coordinate 236,849,182, forward strand.
GGCCATACTCTTGGGTGTCTCTGTGTGGGCTGACTAAGTATGGACAATGAACGCCTGTGTGTGACACGGAAATGTACCCCTTGTCGACACATTGGAGCCTGACGGAGGCGGGAGGCATTGGGTAAGCAGAGATGCACCAGGGGAGAGGGAGCTGCCGGGATCTACAGGAAGAGTGTTCTGTGCGACTCAACAATTCCGACAGAACTCCAGCTCCGTGAATATCTCATAGTTGGATAGTTATATAATTTTTTTTTTTTTTTTCAAACCTATTTATGTGAACATGAGAGCTGGATAAAGACAGTGGGATTATGCAAATATATACATTTCAGTAGCCGGTTATTACAGTCCAGGGACCAGTAGTTATTTTTTGAAAGCCCTATACTTATGATTAAAAAAAAAAACGTTATAGTAAAATTCTTGATTGTATTTTTTCAGTCCCCTCTGCTGGGTTGTCCTAAAAAAAGTAAAAAAAAATATACTTGCACTTCTGAGAACCCCATGAGGAGGCGGCAGTCTCTTCTGGGTTCTGGAATGATGTCTTAACTGTACCACACACTGTGGTCCGAAGCCCCCTGGGATGCATGACATGAGTATCCCTGGAGGCTGCACGGCTATGTCATTCACACCTAGTGCTGGGTCAGCTTAAAAAAAAAAAAGAACGGTTAAACATATTTGGTATTACCACACCTGTGTGAGAATCTGTGATTTTGATAGGGGGTGGGAGAGGGCAGTAATATTATGGAAAGTGAAAGAAGGGAAAGAAGATCTTTTTACAGTATATCCTTAGCGCTAATTTTTTAAGAAAAAATATTTTGGTATGAGTGACAAATGGTTAGGACTCTTGTGTTTTATTTTATTTTTTTATATCTGTGTCCCATTGGTGAGATTTCCCTTTGCTTCACCTCGTGTCATGGAGACAAAACAGGAAAGTGACAGGAAATCATTTCAAATTGAGGGAAATTTTTGATAATTATCCTCAGAAAAGGTGTTCCCCCATTGGAAGAAGTCCAGAGAAATATTCCCAATGCACTGAATAAGGCTGTTGAGTAAGTGGGTGCTCCAGTGGCCAGCAGTTGGAAACTTGAAACACTCAGAATGAAGGCTATGTCGTGAGCACACCAAGGATCTCCAAAAAAAAAAAAAAAAAAAAGAAAGGGTCCTGGGCTTTATTTGACAATACCATCACAGCTAAAGCAGCAAAGTTTCGGGACCATGCGAGACCCCTTCATCTGGCATGAGACATCACATGCCAGATGAAGGAGTCTTGTGTAGCCCCAAATCTTAACAGAATACTCACAAACTTGTGTAGTAAAAGCGCATGTCAAAACACAATGTAAACCAATCACCTCTAGGACTGCTGGAAAGCTCCAAAGGTGCAAGCAGACCAGATGGTGTCCGTGATGTCTAGGCTGACGTGTTTTGAGGGAGAACCGTTTAACTCAGAGCCCTCTTTTACTACACACATTTTTGAGTATTCTGTGTATCACCTTTTTATCCTTGTAAATCCTTTTTTTGTTTTTCATTGTTTTTTAGTACCTTTGGATACCCATGGTCCTGAGAGGGCAGCAAGGCTCTAGGCATTGGCAATAAGGATTAGGATACTACTTAACTTTGCTGTTTATATGATCATCAAATAAAGCTTATAAGCTTTAAGGCTGGGTACACACTATTGCGAATTGGAGGCGGGTTTCCCCGCATCCAATTTGCAAAACCTGCATCCAATTTGCATGTCAGGAGATTCTGAACGACTCTCAATGGAGCTGGTTCCCACAGTTCCAGGGTGGCTGCGAAGCAAATTGCACAGGAGTCCTGTGCGTCTTCCGGTGTGTTTCAGGTCTGCTTTCAGCCAAAAATTCAGACCAAAATTGGACCTGAAACAGTGAACGGGGACGCACCGGTCCCCTGCTGTGAGCCGCTCTGTACGGCAGTGTGAACCCAGTCTTATGCGGCGTACACACGATCGTTTTTCATGCCATTTTTTTTAAACCAACGTTTTTCTCGTCGTTTTTTTTCATGTTTCCTCTCAAGCCTGTCTTGCGTACACACGATCATTTTAAAAAACTTTCAAGCAAAGCGCAGTGACGTACAACACGTACGACGGCACTATAAAGGGGAAGTTCCGTTCGGATGGTGCCACCCTTCATGTTAGTAAAGTTTGTTGAGCGACGATTCGCGCTCTTCAGCCTCCTGCTTTTCAGTCCGTTACAGCGTGACGAATGTGCGATCTCCATTACAAATGCTAGTTTTACCAGAACGTGCGCTCCTGTCTCATACTTGATTCTGAGCATGCGCGTTTTTTTCACCTCGTCAAAGCATACACACCATCGTTTTTCACGTCGTTAAAAATGCTACACACGATCGGTTTTAATGCCCATTTTTAAAAATGGCATTTTTAACGGCATGAAAAACGATCGTGTGTATGGGGCATTAGACTTTGGAGAACCTTGGTGTGTGCTGGTGACATATCCTTTGTTCCCATGTTAGTCCTTTTGTGGTGACAGCAATTTAAGTGTTGGAGTTCTCATCTCTCTGTCCTGGTAAACATTGTCGAAGAAGTTTCCAGCCTTCTAAACAAATGTTTCAACTTTCAGACATTTTAAAATTTTGCTCACATGTGTGTGGCCACATTTGCGTGTCAGCATGTTTAAACGGAGTAGGAAGTAGTTAAAAAATCTTAGCTGTGGTGATTCATTGAGCCCTCTGTGTGTCTGTGTGAGCTGTGTTGGATGACGTTATAGAGGAGAATGGCATAAACGTTAGAGGTGTCAGGTACTGGGTTTGTGTGTTAATTGCTCCTCTGTAGACGTTAAAAAATTAACTCTATGTAGATGTAACACAATTTATTCCAGTTATGTTTTTTTAGAAATCCAAATTTCGAAAAAGAGCTAGTATAAGTACCTGGTTCTGTTTTTTGGTTCCAGGTAATCTTCTGCACTGTAGCAATGAAACTGGTAGGGAGATGGAGGGGCAGAACTGTTGGCTGATTTCCTTTACTTGACTATTTCATGCTGTCAGTCTAACAATAGGAGCTTTCTCACAAGAGGGCAGTGCAAAGAGAGTAAAATGATGTTCATTAGCATCATACTGTTCCTTCTTTTTCCAATTGGCAGGCTGAGGACAGGCCACTAAAGCTGGCCATGGGTGAGTAGCTTTTTTTTTTTTTTCATTCTGCCAGCAGGCTAAATGAAAGAAAAGGGGAACAGATTCCTCCATCCACACAAGCCGGGGTGAATAGAGGGATAATTCTAACGATCTACTTCTGCCGAGCAGGACACACACTAATTGAAATATGGTTGGTCCCTGTTGAACCTTCCAGATTTCAGTTTGATTGTGACCAACTTTACTGAACTGCATTCCTTTTTTTTGCAGTGGAGAAAAGTGAGGTTACTAACCTGATTATGTTGTCTGGCAAATGTGTCTAAATTTCAAGACTGGTTGAGCAGATTTTTTTTCATAGGTAAGGCTTCATGTACACTAGCAGCTCCTAAACTTAAAGCGGTTGTATACCCTCCCTGACCTGTTTTACCTACAGGTAAGCCTAGATTAAGGCCTACCTGTAGGTGTTTGCAATATCTCCTAAACCTACATGGTTTAGGAGATATGTGCCACAAAGAATTCACCGATGTCTACGGCGCACTGAGAATAGCCATTCATAAAACCCGCAATGCTGGCTTTGACGGCTCCTGCACGCATGCGCGGAGTGACGTCTTCGCCGATCCAGGCAATCACAGCGCCGGAGCGGCGACACCCGGAGGTAACCTTCCGGAAAGATGTCTGCGGCCAGAGGGGGAGACGAGGATGGCTTGGGGGGCTTCGATCTAAGGTAAATAATTCATAATGAGCTAGTATGCTAGGCATACTAGCTCATTATGCCTTTGTCTTGCAGGTTTTTATTTTTTAATTTTTTTAAATATTGGGTATACAACCGCTTTAAAGAGGTTGTTAAGTCACAAACTTTTTTTTTTTTTTTTTAATCACCTGCAAGGGAAAGGCATAATGAGCTAGTATGCACCGCATACTAGCTCATTATGAAATACTTACCTTAGAACGAGGCATCGTTAACTCACCTGGTCCACGCCGAGGGAGATGACATGTTGCCTCGGCGTGTCTTCCGGGTATCACGGCTCCAGAGACTTTGGTCCGGCGTCTGCCGAGCCTTCAGCCCAAGAACCCCCTGTGCGCATGCGCCGCTGCTGTCAGCGGCGCATTGCGAGGGGAATATCTCCTAAACCGTAAAGGTTTAGGAGATATTTTTTTTTACCTACAGGTAAGCCTTATTATAGGCTTACCTGTAGGTAAAAGTACCAAAATGTACTTTACAACCGCTTTAAGTTTAGGAGCTTTTGGCATTTTTTTGCCAAAGCTCCTAAACTCAACTCCATAAAAGCCTATGGGGTTGATTTTACTAAAGGCAAAAAAACTGCACTTTGCAAAGCTTAGTAAATGAGCCGAAGCTCTGCTGACTTCCATCATCCAATCATGTGCAAGCAAAAATGCATTTATTTTTTTTCCTTGCATGTGATTGGGTATTTTTTGCAAAGTGAAACTTTAGCTCATTTACTAAGCTCTGGAGCAACTGCATGTTTTTGCCGCGTTTTCCTGCTGTCAGGGTTGGCTAGTGTACATGTAGCCTAAGGCAGTTTACATAGTTTACATATTTTATATTTTTAGCAAGAAATGTAGTTGTTTGCCTAAATTTGTCATTGCATTTAGCATCAGAAAGTTTTGGAACTTATTTGCATTTTAGGCAGAAGTCCTTTTTCTATATGTAGCCTGAGTCAAGGATAAGGGGCACCACTAAATGTTCGCACTTCAGCAGGGTTAACATAGAAAAATGTTAGTCCAGGTCAGGTTTAAGCAGAAGCAAAGTCACCAAATGCACATTCAAATAAATGTTAGCCCATCTTGCAAGCTTTAAGGTGTGCACCCTGCAGCCCTAAAAAACTATTTAAAAAAGCCTCAATTTTGCAGTTTGTGCAGGGGTAAATAGGGCAGCACATGCACACATTCACATTAACAAAATTGCTGCAGACCCTTGGCTGTTTCTCACCTCCACACAGCCTAAAAAAATGGAGGTACTAAGATGTTTCTCATGGCCAGTTGTCGGCTCCATACCACCTTGTAAGTTTGAACATTGAAGGGTATAGGGAATGCAGAGAGAGGTAGTTACCCAACGTAGGCTTCAGGAAGTACACTCCCAGTCACCTTGCGAGGTGCTCTCTGAACTCTGGTTGCAATTGATTACATACAACTCAGATTAGGAACACAGAAAGTGAGTAAACATTGTGATACGAGCACAGTTGCAGGATGTCATCAGTAATTTATTGGTTGCCACAAATGCAAAAATTGTTCTTGTAAGTACATCATCTTATTCTGTCAAGGTTCCACACTTGCAGGCCACATACTCTCCAACATATTGGTCAGAAAAGACCAAGCTGTGTAACCAGGCCAGTAAGTAAGGGGGCACCTATACAGTATATTACTAACTTTAAACTGCCACATGTCCAGGGTTCAGACTCTAAGGCCTCGTACACACGACCGATTTTCTCGTCCAAAACAGTCAAGAAAAGTGCCGCGAGAGTTTTTTTGTCTAGAAAAACGTTCGTGTGTATGGTTTTACGACGAGAAACTTGACGAGAATCTCGACGAGAAAATAGAGAACCTGCTCTCTATTTTCTCGTCAGGATTCCAGATTTCCTCGTCGTGTTTCTCGTCGGCCTGTTTTGTGACGAGAAAATGGTTCGTGTGTATGCTTTTACGACTCTTCCAAAAGCGCGCATGCTCACAAGCAACTATGAGACGGGAGCGCATCTTCTGGTAAAACAAGCCTTCATAATGGAGAGAGCACATTCGTCACGCTCATAAATATTTCATAGTTTAAATGTTCTGCATTGAATTCTTCGTTAGAATGTTACATTAATCAAAACGAGTGACCTTCTTTTGCTGCTGATATTCACACAGAGTTCTGCCTTATTTTTAACCTTTTTCATGCTGCTCTTTATAAGATTTATGTGTATTATATCGTGCAAGTTTTTAGGAATAATTTAAATGGTTAGATTTTTCAAAATGATGTTAATTATAATTTCTCAATGTTTTGATAGCGATCTCCCATTTAATTTTCGAATCTATATTTTTAAAATTTCACACCATGTTTTTGAGCTAATCAGATTTAGTTATTCTTTTGGGGGGGGGGGGGTGATATCTGTGCCTTTTATTGTCAGTCAAATGTATCTGCTTACTCCAAAGCTTGTTTTTTTTTATTTAAAAATACACATAGTCAAGTATGAACTTAAACAAAAAATACATTTATTCATGTTTATAAATTAAATAAAGAGAAGGCAGCGCTGGAGAAGCTGCTGCCATTTGTGCATCCCAGGGACCCCAGAGCACACAGCAACCCTGTGTGGACACTAAAATTGGGAGCTTGAGAAGGCCCACATTTCAGAACACAATCTGATGCTGGCCTCCCAGAGGTCAGGAACAGCAGCAGGTGAGATATATGTCCCAAGTGTGTGGTACTACAACAGGCTGCCTTCTGTCCGACCACAATGAAGCAAGGCCATCACTTCCTGGCAACCTTCCCTGCAGCCTTTCCTGAAGCCTTTCCTGAAGCCTTTCCTGCAGCCTTTCCTGCAGCCTTCCTTCTTCGTTTGGCTGGAGGCTGGCCCACTGGAGGGGTACTCCTGTCAGGAGGAGGAGGTGGAGGTGTAGCAGAAGGGGGTGGGGAAGAAGGTGGAGGTGTAGCAGAAGGGGGTGGGGCAGAAGGTGGAGGTGTAGCAGAAGAGGGTGGGGCAGAAGGTGGAGGTGTAGCAGAAGAGGGTGGGGCAGAAGGTGGAGGTGTAGCAGAAGAGGGTGGGGCAGAAGGTGGAGGTGTAGCAGAAGGGGGTGGGGCAGAAGGTGGAGGTGTAGCAGAAGGGGGTGGGGCAGAAGGTGGAGGTGTAGCAGAAGAGGGTGGGGCAGAAGGTGGAGGTGTAGCAGAAGGGGGTGGGGCAGAAGGTGGAGGTGTAGCAGAAGGGGGTGGGGCAGAAGAGGAAGGTGGAGGTGGAGGTTGAGGTTGGGTCAGTTGGGCCACCTCACATATGGCGGTATTGGGGGTAATTTGCTCCATCACCCCCTTGTTGAGCAAGGTGATGAGCAGGGGCTCGCATAGGAGGCGTTGCTCCATGCGCATCACCTTGAACTTAGCCTCCACTAGGCCGGCAATGGCCTCTTCAGGGGATGTGGGCTCCTTGAGGGTGGCATGGGCCTCTTTAATAAGGGCCATTGCTGCCTCACTGGTGGTCCTGTCCCTCCTGCCTCTTTTGTGAAGCCGGATGGGAGGCACCTGGGATCTGGTGCTTCTCCTTTGCCCTGCCACCTCCTGTCTGCCACTGGGCCCTGCCACCTCCTGTCTGCCACTGGGCCCTGCCACCTCCTGGCTGCCACTGGGCCCTGCCACCTCCTGGCTGCCACTGGGCCCTTCCTCCTCCTGGCTGCCACTGGGCCCTTCCTCCTCCTGCCTGACAGTTTCCAGACCCTCCTCCTGGCTGATTTCATCCTGTGTATGAAAAAGGAACATAGTTTAATATGTTGGTTTAATCTTTGCATCAAACTTTGTAATCCTGATGGAAGCAATTAGAATGTAAATGCATAAATCCTTGCTTTAAATTTCCCACTACATCAGCTTGACTATTTACCACACAATTAAGTGCAGAATAATGTCTACAGATCATGATTTCACTTGTGGAATACAAAATAATGTATGTTTCTCATCCTGACATATTTGGGAAACATTAATTTTATCCCACTACATTTTCAGTTAATACTATACCTGGCTCCAGATGGACAAATCAGGATCATCCAGGATGGCTGCCTCCTCTTGCTCCAGAGAAGGCTCAGGTTGGCTGCAGGGAAGTCTGGGGGGAAGAGTGGAGAGTGATGGCCTTGGCTCAATGTGGTCACCCAGGAAGGACATCCCGCTGTAGTACCACAAAATCGGGACATAAACATCATCTGCTGCTGCTCCTGACCTCTGAGAAGCCAGCACCTTAGAGCGTTCAGTCCTGTAGGTACCTCTCAAGCTCCCAATTTTAGTGTCCACTTGTTTTGCTGTGGCTGTGGGCACCTTGGTATGCACAAATGGGAGCAGCTTCTCCAGCGCTGCTTTTCTCACCCCTTTTTTTTTATGGATGGGGTTTTTGGTCTCCCACAGAGCCGGCAGCTCCCTTACCCGGTCAATAAATTCCGCCAAGTACTCTTTGTCGCTAATAAAGACATTCATATTGTATCTGCAAGTAAAATAAATTATATTTAAATAATGTGAGGCAAACAGTCTAACCTCCTTCACATCCTAGTCACCATATATATCCTCCACCAATCTCAAGACAGTATAGGCCAACAATTTTTACAAGTCTCACAAAATCACATACCTTCGTTCGCACGTCTGTCACTTGAACTCCTCTCTCCGCACACCGAACGTACTATAGTCACATGTGTGTTTGCTATATACACACCACGCATGCGTCCAAATTCGAACACGTCGCTCCGCACACGTCGCCCGCCCATGACGTTCTAACTAACATCTTTTCCCCGCCCCTTCTCTTTCGGCGCGCAGACAGATATGGCGGAGTTACAGCAGGTGTCTGATAATTCCGCAACTAGCGAGGAGACAAGCCCGGAGACCGAGGACACGTCACGATCAAGGAGGAGATTCAAGGCATCGAATATGTCTTTGGCGGAGATGGTGGACATCTTGGTCAAGGCTGATTATGATGCCAAGCATGGGCCGTATAGCAAACCAAATAGAAGGAAGGCCAAAATCCTCACTAAAGTTGTGAAGAGTCTGAGGGCGAAGTTCGGGGTGAAACGCTCAAATGAGCAGCTCAGAAAGAGGTGGTCAGACCTCAAACTGAGGGAGCCAGACCAGTTGAGGATCATAAAGAGGATGCTCGCTAAAAGTAAGTAAAATGACGACCTTTCTGCTATTAATCTTTTTAGAAACTGACATTTTTTTTTTTTTATCATATTGGACTCCCTTCCAAAATGTAATATTTTGAACTAGGTTGGGCACAGTAATCGTTCGTTACGTTACCGACACTTCGTTCGGCCACTATCCGCGGTTTTGGCTTATTTAAGAGCCACAAAAGTAATTGGACATCTGCCATTTTTGATCAAGTATTGTGGATAATTTTTAAGTCTAGATGATGTGTTTGTAAGGAGAATGAAATGCAAACTTTAATCAGTGTAAAGGAGAGGACACTCAGCAGCTGCTTCCACATCTGTACTTTGGAGCACTATAGTGTGGGCCACCAGACCCGCCTTTTTTGGGTGTCCCACACAGGTGCATCAGAGTTTATTTGTGGTGCCTCCATGTCCAAAAAATTACATCCAAATGTGAATACTAAACATATTTGGGGTCATAAATAATGCATTTTTCTTTAAATTCCGCACAAACACACACTTGTACCCCACTTCCAAACAATTTAGCCTGTTTTTAGTTTAACAATGAGATTTTTACAGTGTGATAAATAGACCTTTGGTTTTATTCTCATAGGGGAGAGAAGACTGGGAGGAGGACACTCCAGGGAGCACATGCACCCCACAACTTCCAAGCAACCCCAAACTCCCAAAGATCCACAACCGAAAGATGTGCAGGAAGTTGAGGTGGAGGAAGGAGAAGTGCAGGAAGGAGAGGTGGATGACGTTGTGGATCTGGTCACCACAACAGGTCAGTATCTGACACCACAGCTTAAGATAAGCGAGGTAGGCCTGCAGAGTTTTATTAATTTTTTTAATGGTTTTTAGGGGATGGAAATGTTGTGAAGGATAGCACACGGTTCTCTGCTGACAGTGCCCTCTGCCTCATCCAGCAAGTGATGGAATGTAGCACGGAACTGGACCTAATTAAACAAAGAATCCATGTGATGGAACAAACATTTAAAGACATTCTCGATGTTTTGGGGAGAATTCAATAAGCCATCCAAACACATTTGTTTTTACATGTTTGTTTTTATATTTTTTCTAATTTTTTGAGTAACAAAGCAGCCAAAAATTGAATATGCACACAATGTGTGAACATGTGCTATCTGCCATCAGGGGATATCCATGTACGTCTTTTGTGGGTGCAACCCCTTCCTCATCTCAAAAGTCGGTGAACTGAGGAAGGGGATGCACCCCCAAAACACGTCCATTGATCACCCCTGATGGCAGATAGCACATGTTGACAATAGGGATCAGGATTGTAAACTTCCTATTTGCAAAAAAGTAAAAATGTGTGCATTTTGAATTTTTGGCTGGGCAAGGGGTGGCAGGACCCCATATTAGGACGGGCACATAGAGACATAGTTTGTGTAACTGAATGTCTCAGATTGCTCAGAGGTATCCAATGTTGTCATTTTAGAAATGCAAGTGGTATTTTTGTATTTTCATAAGCCAAAATTTGCCGGGTTGTGGCCAGGCCAACCCCAAAGTAAAACAAAAAAAAATGTGCAGAGAGTAAAATATTTGACCACAAACAACGTGTAGCTACTTTTTATAATACTCTCTAAGCTTATTTGGTTCTTTTGTAAGGTAACATAGTGAAATTGGTTGTTATTTACTAAAGTAAAATACACTTGCCACTACAAATGCACAAAGACAAACTAGGAGACAGGAAAGAACAAATAATTAAAGGTTTAAACAAGATTTTTATTGGGATACTTAGACATAGGCTGGCATAGGAATTGCCCCCCTACCCGTGAAATACTCCATGTATTTGTCCCGAACCACACGGGCATTTTGGGGGGGCAAGCCAAGACGGGCAGATTCCAGGCCCGGAAGGGGATTTGCAGGGGAAAGTCCAGCCTCTGGCAAAACTGAGGCCATATACGAATTAGATTTTTGGCTCAGAAAGTTGTGTAGCACACAGCAGCATAACACTACATAGTTTATTTTGTAGTCCGCCAAGTGGATGGAAGTCATAAAAAGGCGGAACCGGCTGGCCATTATGCCGAAGGCATTTTCAACGACTCTTCGGGCCCTGGCCAGCCGGTAATTGAACACACTCTTCTCTGGGGTCAGGGTCCTCTGTGGAAATGGCCTCATAAGATGCCGTCCGAGTCCGAAGGCTTCATCAGCCAAGAAAACAAAGGGGAGTCCTTCAATATTCCCTGCATCCGGTGGCAATGCAAGGTCGTCACTCTGGAGACGGAGGGCAAACTCCGTCTGGATGAAGGATCCCCCATCGGACATCCGGCCATTCTTCCCTACATCAACATAGAGGAATTCATACCGTGCTGACACCACCGCCATCAGCACAATGCTATGAAACCCCTTGTAATTGTAGTAGTAGGATCCAGAATGGGGTGGCGGCACGATGCGGACGTGCTTCCCGTCTATGGCACCACCGCAGTTGGGGAAGTCCCACCGCGTGGCAAACTCCGATGCCACAGTCTGCCATTCCTGTGGCGTGGAAGGAAGCTGTGGAGTGAAACAAGATGAAATAATATTAGAAAAACAAAGGCATACATTACAAGGAAATTCTATCCCAAAAAATTAGAGACCAACATCAATCTAATTATACGTTTATTAAGGTGTGTAAAAAAAGTATAATGGAAGGCTCATTTATCATATTCATCACCCCCTCTGATGGGCCATTACTAAATTATTTTGGGGGGGGGGGAGATGTGTTTGGCCACAGGATAGCATTGCAGTGGCGGTGCGTCCAGAGTGGGCGCTGGAGCACTGCCCCCTCTCTCCTGTGCCCATCACTCCGAACAATACATAGGTTCATGCGTTGCATGAACCTATGTATTGTCTATGCCGCACACTATTCAGGTGGATGGCCTCTTGTAAAGCGACCGACATATGAATAATTGCGGCATTTAGGGGGTTAAAATTGCAGAGCAGAAACAGGTATTAAAATAGTCTTGCAAATTACAACCTGAGGGATGTAATTGGCTTCCTCAAAGAAAAATCGGGGACGCAAGGAGGGGGGCATTCCTTGTGTAAACACTGACAGGCTGCTCTGCCAATCATGTTCACCAAGTCTGTTTAATGGTAACATGATTGGCTGATGCAACATGAAGGGAAGGAGAAGACATCAAGGACAGAAGAAGGATGGCGCTGACCACAAGAAGGTAAGTGCAGGGCTGGGGGGAAACTGGCTGCATTAGAGGGGACTAAATGGCTGCATTGGAGGGGACAACTGGGGGCGTTTATTAGGCAACAGAGCAAAAAAGGAGGAAGTTTATTTCCGAAATTGGGGTTGGAACCCCCCAACATTTGGAGCAACAGGCGCCCCTGCTGGAAAAGTTAGTGAGGGGAAATATTTAGGGAGGATAAAAAAGGGGCAATCTAAAGCTTCCAACATGCATGGGGACAAAGGGGACATTCTCAGCATATTACAATCATGGTAATTAGGGAAGGATGAAAGAAATACAATACATTAGCATACATGTAATACATAAAATGTGATGTTAAGGGAGAAAACTTACCCTAATATAGTCCTCCTGCAGGACTTGTATAATAGCAGAACAGGTGTCTGGGATTATGAGGCCCAGAGCCTGGGGGGAGATGCCTGTGGTGAACTTCAAGTCCTGCAGACTTCTCCCTGTCGCCAGGTAACGTAACGTGGCGATGAGCCTCTGCTCAGCACTGATGGCTTCCCGCATAACGGTGTCCTTCCTGGTAATATAGGGGGACACCAAAGCCAACAGTTCCTGAAAAACGGGGTCAGACATCCTCAGAAAATTCCTGTAGTCCTCAGGATTATTCTCGACGATCTCCCGCAGCAGAGGCATGTGGCAGAATTGGTCCCGCTGGAGCAACCAATTCTTGGTCCATGAACTCCTCACACCATTCATGGACTGGTCTTGGTCCAAAACAAGCAGACCAACACCAAGCGCACGCACAGCACGAACTCGACGACGAGAACGTCCAGGCGACATGGCTAGGAAACGGTCGTCTAATCAGAACGTACAGAACAGAACGCACTTTAGAACAGCAAGGCCTATGAATAACGAACTGAAATTCAGAAACGAACAGGCAAGAACGCACTGTAAAACAGATACGACCTGCCTAGACCCCCTGAAAGTCAAGATACGAACCCACAAGCACAAACTGAACGGCAGAAAACGATCTGAAAAGTACGAAGACGGAAAAGCGCGAATCGTCTCTTCCCAAACTTTTACTTCACACGCGGTAACACGAGATCAGCAAAAGCAGCCCAAGGGGTGGCGCCAAGAAAAAAGATCTTCCCCTTTATAGTGCCGTCGTACGTGCTGGACGTGAGAGTAGAGAACCACGAGGAAATTGGAAAATGACAGTGTGTACGCATAGAAAGCTTGACGAGAAAATCGACAAGCTTAACAAGAATCTCGTCGAAAAAAACGACGTGTTTTTTACGACGAGAAAATCGGTCGTGTGTACGAGGCCTGAGAGGATCTATAAAAAAAAATCCTGGTCCAACCAGATATATTGGCCTGTAATGCTGTCACTCACCATAATGAGAGAACTTGGATAAGATTGTGTGTTTGATAAAGATCAGAACGTCTTTGCCTTGAATTATAATGCGTTTAAATGTTTACAAAACCTCTCCTATGACATAAGCTGCAAACTATGCCATACCTCATGAAGTATGTTTAATAGACTTTTTTTTATGTGCCACGTACAGTAGTTTGTACTGTAAGAATCTGTTGGCTACATCTAAATTACATTGTGGGTACACATATACATGTACTGCTGGGAGAATTTAAAGGAGCACTTTGCCCAAGATTAAATGCGGAACATTAGGTTATGTTGACGATGAATTAATTTTATTTGTGAGTTACAATAGTGCATGCAAATCATTTATTTATCCTTACTTGAATGCACTTTGTGGATGCAAATGGGGTTAGTTTTGCAACTACATTGCATAGTTGGGGTTCAGATCCCACATAAGCGGGAAAGAGATGAGCTGCATTTTATTTCAACTCCTCAGAGTCGCTCTCGAAATTCCTAACTTTTTATATTTTAGCACTCTCACATATGTGAAAAAAAGGTGTGTAAGGCGGCGACCTGGTCGTCCGTTCACACTTTTACTGAACTTTTACAAGTTGATGTAGGTGCATCTTCGGATGCTTCCTTCGGCCGCAAGGTTTTGCAGGCGGCTGTTTAGAGTTACAACTCCTCAGTTGAGGAGCTCTGTTTTGCTTGGGGTGAAGTTGTTTTAATGCTGTTCCCACCCCTCATTTTGACACTGCTTTGGGACGTCCCACTTTGTCAAGATTAAGGCTGTGTCCGTCCATGAACGAAAGAGAAAATAGGACGGAAAGTAATCGCATCTCTTGAGAAATCGGCTGTTTGTGTGGAAAAATTGTTTTTTTTACTAACCGTAAAAACCTTTTCTCTGAGTTCATGGACGGACACAGCACCCACCCCTCTCTATTTTTTTTTTAAAGTTTGTACTGCTTTTGACGAACTGATCTGCTTTGTGCAGGCTGAGGGGATATAGTCAGTAGGACCGCCCCCTGGGCGAGGCTGTTCTGCTTTGAAGTTGTTGACACTTTCTGCCTAGTCACTCCTAAAGGAAGGCTAATACCCACTTTGTCAAGATTAAGGCTGTGTCCATCCATGAACTCAGAGAAAAGGATTTTACCGTGAGTATAAAATCCTATTTTTCCACACAAACAGCCGATTTCTCAAGAGATGTAATTACTTCAAACACTACTTGCAATAATTAGGAAATGTCAGGACACTTTTGCAAGAGATAATGAGCCCTGAAAATGCTTGGTATAGTATGCAAAGCGTGCAGCCACAAGATTGGAATCCTGGCATGCTGGGAAGGCAGGACAGCTGCAAGCATTAAGACAGCTCGTGGGAGTCTTGGATCTATCAGTGAAGGTACTCGGCTGGGTTCACATATATGCAAATTGTATGCGTTTTTAACCGCATCCAATTTGCATAACATGTGAATGTGACCAGCTTTCAATAAAGCTGGTTTACACGGATGGCGGGGAGGCCGTGGTGCAATTTATGAAAAGGGTCCTGTGTGTTTTTGGGTCTAGTTCAGGTGCAAATTCAGGTAAGAAAATCACACCTGAACCGGTGAACAGAAATGTTTCGGACTGCAAAACGCAGCCGCATATGTGTGAACCCAGCATTCGTACATCAACCCTGCTTCTCATAGCCACTATGAGGAACCTGCTTTAGGGTTAGGGTCACATTACAATCTGACTGTAGAATCATCTTTTTATTAAAACTTTGAAATACAAGAACCAATCCAATCTATACAATCAATTTGTACCCAATAGGGCAGGGCCTTGCACTACATAGTAGTTGCTTTTATAAAGGAATGTTAACCCCTTCTTGCCGGCTGTACGTATTTAGTGGCAGCACGGAGGTCGGTCTTATTCTGTTTTATCACAGAGGTTTGCATTGCCATTTTGTCTCTGGAGCGCACTCCGTTTCACGACCCCTGCTCCTGGTCACAAATTGAGTCAGTAGAATGGCTCCCAATCATGTGATCATTGTGACAGCCAATCACAGTGATTATATGATCAGATACAAATAATGCACACATATGTAGGTATCCCCATGCATGTCTGGAGAAGAAATATTTTTTTCAGGGTTGTTTTGTGGAGGGTGATAGTAATGGCAGGCCAGGTTTCTTTGATAATGAAACGCAATCAGGAGATATCCAATAATATTTGCCTCCAAATGAAAGCCAAATTCATCCTAAAAAACACAGTATAGTTGTACCTTGGATACACTAAGTAGTTGCAACAATATGTTGTTTTAGCAACAACTGCCAACATTTCCTTCCTTCTCTTACTGGGAAAAATACTCAAGTCTAAGCTTACATGGGGCTCTGGACTCTTCCCATATTCAAACTCTGGTGCTAGGTGATTGTCCCAGGGCTGTCACATAGTCACATGATCTTCCATACCCTGCACAGAATGGCATACGAGTGATAGAAGGATATGTGCTGCTGGGTAGGGCAGCATTAACCACTTAAGACCCGGACCATTATGCAGCTTAAAGACCTGGCCATTTTTTGCGATTCGGCACTGCGTTGCTTTAACTGACAATTGCGCGGTCGTGCGACATGGCTCCCAAACAAAATTGCCGTCCTTTTTTTCCCACAAATAGAGCTTTCATTTGGTGGTATTTGATCACCTCTGTGGTTTTTAGTTTTTGCGCTATAAACAAAAATAGAGCGACAATTTTGAAAAAAAATCAATATTTTTTTCTTTTTTGCTATAATAAATATCCCCAAAAAATATATAAAAAAACCTTTTTTTTCCTCATTTTAGGCCCATACGTATTCTTCTACATATTTTTGGTACAAAAAAAATTGCAATAAGTGTTTGATTGGTTTGCGCAAAATTTATAGCGTCTACCAAATAGGGGATAGTTTTATTGCATTTTTATTAATATTTTTTTTTTCTAGTAATGACAGCGATCAGCGATTTTTATCATGACTGCGACATTATGTCGGACACTTTTGACACTATTTTGGGGCCATTGTCATTTTTACAGCGAACAGTGATCTAAAAATGCACTGGTTACTGTAAAAATGACACTGGCAGTGAAGGGGTTAACCAGAAGGGGGCGCTGTAGGGGTTAAGTGTGCCCTGATGTTTCTTACTGTGGGGGGGCGTGGCTTAGCGTGTGACGTCACTGATCGTCGTTCCATATGACAGGGAACAGACGATCAGTGACAGGCTCACTAGGAAGCACGGGGAGAGGTTTGTTTACACTTACCTTTCCCCGTTCTTCAGCTCTGTGACCCGATCGCGGGACACCAGCGGCGATCAGGTCCGCTGTTCCCGCGGGGACGGTCACGGAGAAGAGGACCGGGTCCCACGGTGGGGCTCTTAAAGGGGCCCACCGTCCCATTCTGCCGACGTACATCGTCGTGAGGCAGTCCTTAAATAGTTAAAACACACCTGTTGCTTTGCCTTGCATGGCTTTAATGGCTTTAAAGGTGCAAACACTAGGGCTGTCATCCTGGTTCTTGTGTAACAAAATGAGGGTCACCAGCGAAAGGGACAATAAAATTAAAACAATGTGCAGGATGGGAGTTTAGGCTGCACAGCCTGCATGCTTGCATTCTAGTTAGGGACTCTCGAACAAGTAAAGCCCAAATCAGGTCAGCTATATAGACTACACTTTTAAAGACAGGTCAGAACTTGCAGCTTTCATTCCATATTTCCGCCCTTCCGAGTTTCACAAGGTAGAAAAGTCCTTTAACGTAAACATGTCATTAAAAAAATATGGGGCTGACAATGCTAATCTCCATTCTAAAATGCTAGTTGCTTTGGTCTAATCCTGATCCTGTGGCTTTAATACTTTATGAGCCACTGACCGGAACCATGTATTCAGATCTGGTAAGTAACAGCAAAGTCAAAACTCCTTATTTTGCTCTGAGATATTAACTCTAATGCCGCGTACACACGATCGGAATTTCCGACGACAAAACCGTGGGGTTTTTTTCCGACGGATGTTGGCTCAAACTTGTCTTGCACACACACGGTCGCACAAATGTTGCTCGGAAATTCCGATGGTCAAGAACGCGGTGCCATACAACACTACGACGAGCCGAGAAAAATCAAGTACAATGATTCTGAGCATGCGTCTAATTGATTCCGAGTATGCGCAGCACTTGTGTATCGGGAATGGCTACACACGGTCGGAATTTCCAACAAGAAATTTTCTTGTCGGAAAAATTGAGAACCAGCTCTCAAACATTTGTTGTCAGAAATTCCGACAGCAAATGTCCGATGGAGCCTACACACGGTCGGAATATCCGACCAAAAGCTCTTTTGTTGTTGGAAATTTTGATTGTGTGTACGCGGCAAAAGTATTGAAGCAAGGAGAAGCCAGCAAATGCAGCCTACATTCTGGAGATGAGCACACATCCAAAATCTGCTCAACCGCAGATTCTGCTCTGCCATGTCTCAATGTAGACTAAGAAGACCGTGCGTAAACCTCATTCAAGCAGATAGGCTAGCTTGTGTTAGACTAGAACTGTCATTGATAAGACACTTTCAGATGTACCAAGAATGTGAAACAAATTATTTAATGGAAGTGTACAGACAGCCAGCTAGATAAAGAGAACTATTCGTCTTTTAAGATAGCAGAAGCATTTTCCATGCAAAAGCTAAAATCGTATACTTTGTTTTGTAAGAATGATATATTGTGATAATAGCCATTCCGTCTGTGGTAGCTGTGGTCTTGCAGTATATAATATTTCAATGACTGTGCACTGATAAAGAGTATCCTGTGTTATGTAACATCCATCATCAAAATTAAATTAAAAGCTAACGCTATCTAACATGGACATTCTAGTAATGGGTGGGTACTGTTGGGATAGATCACATGCCAGTTTCCTATAGTTCCTCAAGACTCCAGTGCTGAGATTTCCTAGGCATGATTATTATCTCTTCCTCATTCATATGACCATAATGAGGGTGTCACATATTTGCTTATATCAGACTGTTAAAGCTGAACTTCCAGCACAAAATCTTCCTTTAAGATATATTTCTTAATGGACACAAGAGATATCAATTCACTGTGTATGCTCCAAATACCTTTGCAGATCAAGGTCTTACCTTGTAATGGTAGCAGTGACATCATCACTGTGCTGTATATAGCTTGTGCAGAGAACAGAGCAGTGGGAGGGACCCAGCAGGCTTCACCCACTACAGGCTGCCTGTAGAAAACTACAGGAGGGGGCGGATACAAGACCACTCACCCTGCACAAGGAGAGAGAGCAGCAATGAGCGGTCTCTATTACAGAAACCTCACATAGGATTACTGCACAGATCTGGAAGAAATGCACAAAGCACAAGAAGATTCAAGAAAGAATACGCAACTCTTGTATTTAGACAATATTTACGCCATCTTGGAGTTTAGTTTTAAAATAATTTTCAGGTCCTGGGGAACCCCTGCTAAAACTAATACTTTGGGGGTCAGTGGGAAAAATATTGCTTACAATGGTTACCAATGTGAAGAATTGATCCCTTAGTGGTCAGAATACCACCCTTACAGACAGCTGAATAGATCATTGGTGCCATGAAAGTGGCTATACCAAGTGTTGTTGACCCAGGAACTTTATAGGCACCATTAAATGGGAAGTTAATTGGCCACAGCTCAAGGAACCCCTGCCAACATTTGGTGGAACCCTAAACTTCTGCATAACCTTGGTTGGAAATGGCTGGCTTACATTATAACGAACAGATTTTGGAAATGTGACATCAAAGTTTGGCTTTATAATGAATGCAGCAGACTGAATGAAACTGTTTGCGATATCTTACCAACAAAGTGATTGAGAGAAGTATAAGTAGCCAGCCTAAAAAATCACCAGCTAATGACGGTTGAGCTGACATTTGCATTGGTGCTCAGGGAGAAGATTGCATTGGTGCTCAGGGAGAAGATTGCATTGGTGCTCAGGGAGAAGATTGCATTGGTGCTCAGGGAGAAGATTGCATTGGTGCTCAGGGAGAAGATTGCATTGGTGCTCGGGGAGAAGATTGCATTGGTGTGCGGGGAGAAGATTGCATTGGTGTGCGGGGAGAAGATTGCATTGGTGTGCATGGAGAAGATTGCATTGGTGTGCGGGGAGAAGATTGCATTGGTGTGCGGGGAGAAGATTGCATTGGTGTGCGGGGAGAAGATTGCATTGGTGTGCATGGAGAAGATTGCATTGGTGCTCAGGGAGAAGATTTCATTGGTGCTGAGGAAGAAGATTGCATTGGTGCTGAGGAAGAAGATTGCATTGGTGCTCAGGAAGAAGATTGCATTGGTGTGCGGGGAGAAGATTGCATTGGTGTGCCGGGGAGAAGATTGCATTGGTGCTCAGGGAGAAGATTGCATTGGTGCTCAGGGAGAAGATTGCATTGGTGTGCGGGGAGAAGATTGCATTGGTGTGCGGGGAGAAGATTGCATTGTTGTGCGGGGAGAAGATTGCATTGTTGTGCGGGGAGAAGATTGCATTGGTGTGCGGGGAGAAGATTGCATTGGTGTGCGGGGAGAAGATTGCATTGGTGTGCGGGGAGAAGATTGCATTGGTGTGCAGGGAGAAGATTGTGTTCTGTGCGGGGAGAAGATTGCATTGGTGTGCAGGAAGAAGATTGCATTGGTGTGCAGGAAGAAGATTGCATTGGTGTGCAGAGAAAAGTTTGCATTGGTGGTAAGCAGTGAGTGTGTCCAGGGGAGTACAGGGTGCTGTGCCTCTTAACTTCTCCATCCTCAGAACCCCGGCACTTCAGTTTTAGTAAATCAACCCCAAAGTGTCTTGAAGATAAAAAAATAAATACATTCTGCTCTGTGTAACTTGTTACATTACACTAGTATTGATCTTGCTGCGCTGTGTTATAATAAATGCCCATATATCTACACTGATAATGACTGTTTTGCTCCCTATAATCACAAGTACACAGTAACAATTTCCTGTGATGATGAGCGCTGGCGGCTGTGTCTCAGCAGGGAATATCGCGGCAAAGGGGTTAATTGGTTTGGAAGCACACATCAGAGAAAAGGTGGGGTGTTGCTATGCTGTGCGGTAGGGAGGGGTCTGCTGTGCGTTCTATATGTGCATGTGGGGACCTGCCGCTGGTTGGGGGGGATTAATCCCACAAGGGGTCATGAACTAGCAGGCAGAGCTCTGACTGTGTTCTGTGTGTGAGCTTGTAGCCAGCTCTACATTCAAGTTAAGGGGTTACTATCACAGTTTGTGGGCTTTGTATGTGTCGGGGAATGGCTGTGATTTGGCAGTAGTGAACATCCTTCGTCTTTCATACTTTGGGATTTGACAAAGAGTGTGCTATTGTGTACTGGAGCTTTTTGTTTCCTTGCACCAAAAAAAGTTGTCAGTTTTTAGTTCACACGACTTCTACGTGTTTGCCAGCGAAGGAGTTAAAACGCTGGCCCTCCACCCCTCCAGCATGGCCTCTAAAATTCTTTATACAGCTGTCCTAGGGCAATGTACATTTATGAGACGGTGGATGCACCCCATGCTTTCATTGCACAAATATGAGCTGGACAAGTTTGACTGGCTTTTGTGTGCCCGAACATGTACCCCCAGTTTTTATGAGACACTAACTGACACGCATGGGATAGGGTATCTGAACATAAAAGAGAAGTCGCCTTTTGCAGCAGTAGTTTAATTAGGGTTTAAGCTCCTACAAGTGGAGGAACCCTCAACATGCCTCCATATGCCTAACGCTGATATTTTTATTTTTTTTGTTAATTACTAAACCCAGGACCCTGTATTCACTATATCTGGTCTCCCATAGTTCACAGAACATGAACATACAAGTATTTTAGTAAATATAAACTGCTAAATACTTTTTCTTCTCAACAGTATATAGCAGTCTTGTGACTTCTATCAGTGTCTGGCCGAGCACTGGTTAAAGCTTGTAGGAGGAGTTTTTATTCCTTTTTGACTGTCCTATGAGGTTGCATGACCCCTGACCCTCTGTCTGGACAGTGCTGATTGGCCCTGTTCTGGTCACATGCACCCTCCCAAAAAGAAAAAACAACTCTCTAGCAATACACACCAAACTGAGCATGTGCAGAGTACCCCCAAGGCTCTGTACTATCAGCCAATGGATTGGGGACAGTAAAAGAAGGGGACGATCATAGAAGACAGGATCAAATAGACTTTTTACACAATGTGGAGGATTAACCTCTTAGGTTCCACAGTGAGTATTACAAGCATGCTTTAATGCATATACAGATGCATTTTACTGTTGTGGGCTTAGTAACACTTTAATGTTGAAACTAAAATTCTTAGGGCTGTTCGAGGTTTAGAGCTATCTTTGGATGGGTTCTGAGCAAGCTCCTTTAAAGAGTCAGTCCACCCATAAGAGGTTTTCCAGATAATGGTGACATCTTGGGCCTGTTGGGTATATATTGGGTCTTCTGTTTCTGTGACAGACAGGCAGGCTGATCTGTGACAGACAAGAACTGTGCAGGCACCATGACTCTGCCATCTCCGAGCCAGCATCTCGGGAAAGACATATTAACCACTTGCCGCCCGCCCTATAGAGGATTGACGGCGGCAAAGTGGTTTCAAAATCCTGACTGGACGTCATATGACGTCTTCAGGATTTTGAGCCGCTGCGCGCCCCCGGGGGCGCGCATCGCGGCGATCGTTGCTGCGTGGTGTCAGTCTGACACCCCGCAACACCGATCTAGGTAAAGAGTCTCTGACGGAGACTCTTTACCACGTGATCAGCCGTGTCCAATCACGGCTGATCATGATGTAAACAGGAAAAGCCCGTCATCGGCTTTTCCTCACTCGCGTCTGTCAGACGCGAGTAGAGGAGAGCCGATCGGCTGCTCCTCTTACAGGGGGGGGGGGTTTGTGCTGATCCATTATCAGCACAGCCCCCCCGAGGATGCCCACTGGACCACCAGGGATGCCACTAGACCACCAGGGAAGCCCACCATAAGGTATGCCACCCTAGACCACCAGGGATAATGGATGCCAATGCCAAATGGAAGCCAATCAGTGCCACAATGGATGCCAATCAGTGCCCACAATGGGCACCACTGATTGGCAGGCATTATTGTTTGGCACTGATTGGCATCCATTAGTACAGTGCCACCTATCAGTGCCCATCCATGCCACCTATCAGTGCCCATCCATGCCCATCCGTGCCACCTATCAGTGCCCATCCATGCCGCCTATCCGTGCCTATCTG
Organism: Rana muscosa; assembly: GCA_029206835.1. NCBI lineage: Eukaryota > Metazoa > Chordata > Amphibia > Anura > Ranidae > Rana > Rana muscosa. Next base: position 236,871,831 of record CM055128.1, read on the forward strand.
TGCCCACCCGTGCCGCCTATCTGTGCCCACCCGTGCCGCCTCTTCGGTGCCCATCCGTGCCGCCTTATCTGTGCCCATCAGTGCAGCCCCATCAGTGCCCATCAGTGAAGGAGAAAACTAACTTATTTACAACGTTTTGTAACTGAAACAAAAAAAAATATTTTTTTTCCAAAGTTTCGGTCTTTTTTTTATTTTTTAGCAGAAAATAAAAAATCGCAGAGGTGATCAAATACCACCAAAAGAAAGCTCTATTTGTGGGAACAAAATTATAAAAAATTAGTTTGGGTACAATGTAGCATGACCGCGCAATTGTCATTCAAAGTGCAACAGCGCAGAAAGCTGAAAATTGGTCTGGGCGGGAAGGTGTATAAGTGCCCAGTATGGAAGTGGTTAACTAGGGGTGCACTGAATGGAAATTTTGGTGCCGAAACCGATACCAAAAATTAAGAATACACTAGGCCGAAAACCGATACCGAAAATGACTGTTTTTAAAAAATATTTATATTTTTAGTATTTTAAATAAAATGTATACATTTTTATATAACACAATGCTAATAGTATTAGCAAAATTTCCATGCGGTGCACCTCTAGCAGATATGATGCAGGAGATGGTCAGGGACTGCAGACATGGTACAGGAGATGGTCAAAGACTGCAGACATGGTACAGGAGATGGTCAGGGACTGCAGACATGGTACAGGAGATGGTCAGAGACTGCAGACATGGTACAGGAGATGGTCAGAGACTGCAGACATGGTACAGGAGATGGTCAGAGACTGCAGATCTGGTACAGGAGATGGTCAGAGACTGCAGATCTGGTACAGGAGATGGTCAGGGACTGCAGACATGGTACAGGAGATGGTCAGAGACTGCAGACCTGGCACAGGAGATGGTCAGAGACTGCAGATCTGGTACAGGAGATGGTCAGAGACTGCAGATCTGGTACAGGAGATGGTCAGAGACTGCAGACATGGTACAGGAGATGGTCAGGGACTGCAGACATACTACAGGACAGTGTTTCTCAACTCCAGTCCTCAAGGCGCCCCAACAGGTCATGTTTTCAGGCTCTCCATTGTTTTGCACAGGTTATTTGATCAGTTTAACTGCTTTAGTAGATCCCACAGCTGTTTCATCTGAGGGAAATCCTGAAAACATGACCCGTTGGGGCGCCTTGAGGACTGGAGTTGAGAAACACTGCTACAGGAGATCAATGCGGCCTCACCAGTTTACATCAAATGCAGCCTCACCAGTGCCTGTCATATGCAGCCTGCCTGTGCCTCACCAGTGCCCAGCAGCCTACCAGTGCCCAGCATATGCAGCCTGCCTGTGCCCGAATCAGCGGCAATCTCTGTGTGTCACAGAGCGGATTTGAATTGCCCGGGCCGCAGTAACAATGTCCCGCCTCCTGTGACACGTCACACTGATTCAATGTCCCGCCATTGGATCAGTGTGCCGTCTATCACAGAAGGTGGGGCATTGTTACTATGGGCCGGACAATTCAGCTCTGTCACACATGGGAAATCGAGGAGAGGAGGAGGAGGGACTGGAGGACTGGGCGCGCCAGAGGAACACTCCCGCAATGGGCGGCACCCGGGGCGGACAACACCCCCTTTTGGTATCGGCTGTTTTTGTCATGCGGCCAAATTACAAAAACAGTTTTCGGGCGATAATTTTCGGCTGCCAAAATTTCGGTGCACCACTAATATTGACCCTGGATAAAACAAAGATTATGTTATCCTTATGAGAAATCAGATGAAGACAGGAGTACTGTGGTCTCTGTGAGATGTAATAAATGCTAAACACACATTGATTAGCATTCATGGACTTAGAGGAAGTAAACCCTGCCTTTTTTTTTTTTTTTTTGGTGACCTGTAAAGTAAACACATAATGTGCTGATATGCATTGCATACTAGCACATTTGTGACACTTACCTGCAAACGAAGCCCTCATTGTCCCCGCTGGAGGCCGCATCTATCTTCACCCGTCTCCCTTCCAGGTCCGCAGACTCCGGCTGTGTGACTGGCCGGAGCTGCGTGACATCACTCAAACGCATGCCTGTCACGGCACAAGCCTCTAAAGAAGCGGGACACGGGCGGACGTTCCTTCGGAGCGCATGCGCTGATGACATCATTGGCAGCGTATACAGTAAGTATCTCCTAAACTGAAGTTTAGGGGATATTTACAGTACCTATAGGTAAGCCTTATTATAGGCACACACAATCAAGGGAAGTTTACTTCCTCTTTAAAGGGTAACTTCACTTTTGTGCAGAAAATAAATTGCAAATAAAAAATCCAAAACATAGCATATACAATTGCTACACAAGTCATATTGTAATTGAATGTTATTAAAAAGTACCTTTCCTTTCCAATTTGCAGCTCTGTAACCTCCTGTAAATTGCAAAGCAAGATGGCAACCTGGAGGTGTTTTGTACACAGATGGTGTACAGAATGCCCCCCCATTTATATCATTTTCTGCTTGTGTGATTGGCTCACTGATTTCCCAGAATTCTGAGAGAGAAGAGGAGTGGGGAGGGTGGCAAAGTGAAGATCTGCTTTTAACAATAAAAAATATCTGACGCTAGGCCCTTTCTTTTTAATTTTGTTCTGTTTCTCGCATTTCAGGCCAAAAAATGTGTGCTTTTCTGAATCCAGCACTCATGTGATACCACATCATAGTAATTGCCTCCTGTGTAACAGGCTAAACCCTATTTTCTAACAGGTGTAATTATTGTATTTGCTTGGCTACTGGCCTGCAAGGTTTTCATACATGAAACACTCCTGCGTTCTTTTGACCATTTTTGCTTTAGCCTAGTTTTGGTAGGCATCTAGAAATGAGGTTAAGCTTGTACTTGCTTTGCCATTATATGGCGTTGCTGAAAGTATAAGAATGTATTTATTATGCAGGTATTTGGCACAGAGTACGTTAACCTTATACTTGTCCTCTGATTTTATGCATTTGGCGATCTTGTTCTGCGGTTAAGATTCCTTTTTTTCAATGTCTGCGTCTCAAGCTCTTGTTCTTTCTTTTATTGTGTAGGTGTCTGGATTTTGAGAGTGTGTTTTCACTTGAGCTGTAGGTCTCCCACTCCCTGGGTGTCACAGACTTCCTGTAGACTGCAGTGTTATTAATACTTCCTGTGGACTTCTTTGAGGTGCACAGTGAGGGGCTTCAGGCTGGTAGTTGTCTCATACTAGTCCTTCTACTCAAGACACTCAAGTAAAATCCCTTAGACTGGCCTTTTTGTCCTAGTAATACCAACATCCAAATGTGAATAGATAACATTGAATGAGTTCAGGGGCAGTTGAAAAAAGCGTTCAACTGCCTCTGAACGTACGTTTAGCAGCGTCCCGTGTACATGAGGCCTAACAGGACAGGTTCCACTCAGAACAGGCCTCGCCATGGTCGACCAAAGAAGTTGAGTACACCTGCTCAGCGTCATATCCAGAGGTTGTCTTTGGGAAATAGATGTATGAGTGCTGCCAGCTTGCTGCAGAGGTTGAAGGGGTGGGGGGTCAGCCTGTCAGTGCTCAGACTATACACTGCATACTGCATCAAAATGGTCTGCATGGCTGTCATCCCAGAAGGAAGCCTCTTCTAAAGATGACGCACAAGAAAGCCCGCAAACAGTTTGCTGAAGACAAGCAGATTAAGGACATGGATTACTGGAACCATGTCCTGTGGTCTGATGAGACCAAGATAAACTTATTTGGTTCAGATGGTGTCAAGCGTGTGTGGCGGCAACCAGGTGAGGAGTACAAAGACAAGTAAGTGTGTCTTGCCTACAGTCAAGCATGGTGGTGGGAGTGTCATGGTCTGGGACTGCATGAGTGCTGCCGGTGTTCTGTCGAAATATGTGCCCGGCGTCAAAAAGTGCCCGCGCATGCGCAGAACGGAAGGACGCTCAAGCTGAGTTGCCGATCAGCTAGAGTGACGTCCCTTAGCGCATTCGCACATCATAGGAGCCTTTTTTCAACGGGAGATACCATTTCTCAGCCACTATTTAATGCTATGCAAACAGAGGAGGTACGCCGTTTTTGTAATTTTGTGCCTCGCTGTTGTGCTGCGGGTTTACAGCGAGGCACAATCTGACATATATGGTGTCCCTCCGCTGATTGGCAACTCAGCTGGAGTGCCCTTCTGTTCTGCGGATGGCACATTTTTACCATAATGCTTAGTTTTCACTTAAAATGATTCTAAAGACAACATAAAAAAAAAAATATGTTATACCTACCTGCTCTGTGCAACAATATTGCACAGAGCCAGTCCCTTACCTCTTCTTTGGCGGTTCCCTGCTGGTGCTGTCCACTCCTTCTTCCAGCGGATGCATCTATAGCGAGCTGTGTGCTATAGGGCACCCGTGCGGGCATGTATCAAGCGGAGCTGCGTGCACCCATAGACACACACACAGCATGGCTCTCCCATGCTCCCCACTCCCTCCTCATAGGATTTGCCTGACAGCAGCAGGAACTGATGGCTCTCATCGCTGCCTTTGTCTCCTGTGATACCAGGAAATGGATGAGCGTTGCAGCAGAAAGGAACATCCTTGGATCATGAGAGGAGGCAGGTAAGTGTTTAGGGATGGGGGTTGGTTGTAAAAGAGCTAGTGGAACATTTTTAACCTTAATGTAGGAAATGCATTTAACCACCTGAGAGCCGGGCCATGTACAAATGACGGCCTCAAGGTGGCTCTATAAATCGGGGAGGCCGTCAATAGACGGCCTCGGCTATTCCGGCCACTGGGGGGGCGCGCGAGCGCCGCCGGCAGCACGCACGCGCGCCCGGCGCATCACTGAGATGCCGATGCGCGTGCCTGGCGACCGCGATGTCCACCAGGTACCCGCGATCGGCCGGTACAAAGAGCAGGGACGTGGATCTCTGTGTGTAAACACAGAGATCCACGTCCTGTCAGGGAGAGGGGACCGATGCTGTGTCCCTTGTAAATAGGGACACAGATCGGCCACCTCCCCCCAGTCAGTCCCCTCCCCCACACAGTAGTAATCACTCCTAGGCAACACATTTAACCCCTTCCTCGCCCCCTAGTGTTAATCCCTTCCCTGCCAGTGTAATTTTTACAGTAACCAGTGCATTTTTATAGCACTGGTCACCGTAAAAATGACAATGGTCCCAAAATGGTGTCAAAAGTGTCCGATGTGTCTGCCATAATGTCGCAGTCACAATAAAAATCGCTGATCGCCGCCATTACTAGTAAAAAAAAATATTATTAATAAAAATGCTCTAAAACTATGCCCTATATTGTAGACGCTATAACTTTTGCGCAAAGCAATCAATAAACGCTTATTGCGATTTTTTTTTTTTTTTTTTATATACCAAAAATATGTAGAAGAATACGTATTGGCCTAAACTGAGGAAAAAATATATATATTTTTTTAAATTGATATTTATTATAGCAAAAAGTTAAAAATATTGTTTTTTTCAAAATCGTCGCTCTATTTTTGTTTATAGCGCAAAAAATAAAAACCGCCGAGGTGATCAAATACCACCAAAAGAAAGCTCTATTTGTGGGAAAAAAAGGACGTCAATTTTGTTTGGGAACCACGTCGCACGACCGCGCAATTGTCATTCAAAGTGTGACAGCGCTGAAAGCTGACAATTGGCCTGGGCAGGAAGGGGGTTTAAGTGCCCAGTAAGCAAGTGGTTAAGGTACAAACATTTTGCCTTAGGGTCCTTTCACACGGGGCGGATCCGTGCAGATCCGCCCCGTGAAGCTCCGCTTGCTCAGCGGGGATCGCTCCGTTGATCCCCGCTGAGCCGACGGATGACTGGGCGGTCCCCGCACACTGTGCAGGGTCCGCCCTGTCAGAGCGCCGCTCTCCCCTATGGGGAATCGGATGACGACGGACCGTAGAGTCCGTTGTCATCCGATCCGCTCCGCCGACGGAAGGAAAAATAGGGTTTTCCTCCGTCACACTTTGGCGGAGCGGATGTCAGCGGACATGTCTCCGCTGACATCCGTGCTTCCATAGGGCTACATGGAGGATCCGTTTCAGGTCCTCCTAAAAAACTGACAGGCGGACCTGAACGGACCTCCGTGTGAAAGAGCCCTTAGGGCCTCATGTGCACTGCTGCTGGTAAACAGACGTTTAGGAGCAGTTGGGAATTTTTTTCAACTGCCCCTGAACTCTCCTCTGTTATTTTATCAGTACATGTACACTGGTTTGTTTATGCTCGTTTCCAGGCAGTTGTGTCTAGAGGCTTTTTCTTGAACCCAAAAAAATGCATTCAGAAGCTGTTTAGAGGCAGTTAAAGTGCCAAACGCGGCTAAGCGCGGCAACTCTCGTTTAGCAGTGTTTCGTTTACAGATGTTTTTTATTTTACCCAAAAAATTATAATTTTTTCAAATGCTTCTAGATGCAAACGCAGCTAAATGCGCCATGTAAACGTGGCTAAACGGTCGTTTTTAGACACTGGTTTCTAGCTGTCAAGTTAAATCGTTCAGGAGAAGTTGAACAACGTCCCGTGTATATGAAACCTTAGAAGCACTTTAAACAAAATTTATGTGAAATGCACTGGAATGACGAATTTCACTGAATTTTGACATTCACCCTTATTCTGAACCAGCTGTAATTCATCAGATGTCTGGGTCTGTAAAGGTTAAAGTGCTCTAAAGCTAGTAGTTGTCTTCAGTTTTAGAGTATGGAAGTGTTAAAACCCATGTCAGATGTTCGGTTTATTGATATTGTGACAAAAAGTACGAAGAAATAAATATTTTGCAGTAGTCGCCAAAACAGGAAAGATGGGGAATCTTCCAGTGGGCACAGTTGTTTCGGGGACACCTGTCTAAAAGTGGTTTACCCAAGTAGAGGCTGCTAGGGGTTCCTTAAGCACTTAGCAATTTTTGCCTCTTAGGTAAGTAACCTCTCATCCAAACTATCTTTTCATATATAATGGGAAAATTCTTCTCTCTGACCAACAATGTAAACTATTGGCAAGTGTTCTCTAAAGCCAGCCATAAATGGATTGAAATTTAGCCGGTTCAGTAGGGACCGGCAATTTTTTTTACATCTATGGGCAGGCAGGTTGATCGACTTCTTTTGTTCGACTTCTGTACAACCAGCCTGATGGGAAATTTTTGCTCGATCGGTGCTGCCAACACTGATCAGTGTATTCCCAGGGCAGGGAGGCTTCCCTTCTGTCAGAATACAATAGCTCTAGATTGCCCCGAACACCTTGAGGCTGGGTTCACACCTATGCGAATTGAATGTGCGTTTCCCCGCATTCAATTCGCATAGCAGGAGAATGTGACTGGCTCTCTATGGAGCCGGTTCACATATCTCCGGTGCGGTGTGCCTGAAAAACGCATGCCTTTTTTGGTGCATTTCCGGTTCAATTTCAGACCAAAATTCGGGCTGAAATCGGACCTGAAATGGTGAACCAGCACGCATCGGACCCCTGCTGTGAGCCGCATGCGGCGACGGTGTGAACCCAGCCATAGTGTGTGGATGGGGGAATTAATTATTTTTCTTTCGTTCAACCCGCTGGTTGAATGTAAGAAAGTGAATCCTTTATAGGCTGCCTAATGCCGCGTACACACGATCGTGATTCACGGCGTGAAAAAAAATGAAAAACGAGGGAACGGCATGTTCCCCCACACACGACCGTTTTTCCCGTCATTTTTCTCTTTGACGAGAAAAACGACCGTCTGTGGGCTCCGCGGCAGTGTCTCCCTATGGGAAAACTGCCGCGGAAAAAAATGATGGAAAAAACGATGAGAAAATTTAGAACATGTTCTAATTTTTCTCGTTGTTTTTCCTGCCGTTTTTCTCAACGAGAAAAACGGCATAAAGCCCACAGACGATCGTTTTTCTTGGCGAAAAAAAAAAATGTCATTTTTCCCGACGGGAAAAATGATCGTGTGTACGCGGCATCAGACTGAAATGTTATTTCAAGGGTTCTACCATGTTAAAAATTTGTATATGATTTCAACTCACTTTAGAACCATTTCCCAAATGGACAATTTATAGTTGAACCAAAGAAGCTTTGGTCTTCTATATACTTCAGGTTTAGGCCTGGTTCACACCTATGCATTTTTAGTGCTTTTTGCATTTTTTAGATTTGCACTACAGTCCATTTAACATGGTTTCCTGAGGAACACGTTCTGTAGTGCAAATCTGCAAAAAAGCACTAAAAATGCATAGGTGTGAATAGGCGTTATGCTGCGTACACACGAGAGGAATTTCCGACAACAAATGTTCGAAGTGAGCTTTTGGTCAGAAATTCCGACCGTGTGTAGCTGGTTCTCTATTTTTCCAACAACAAAAGTTATTGTCGGAAATTCTAATTGTGTGTAGCCATTTCCAACGCACAAAAGTGCTGCGCATGCTCGGAATCAATTCGATGCATGCTCGGAATCATTGTACTTCATTATTCTCAGCTCGTCGTAGTGTTGTATGTCACTGCATTCTTGACCTTTGGAATTTCTGAGCAACATTGGTGCGACCGTGTGAATGCAAGGCAAGTTTGAGCCAACATCCGTCGAAGAAAAAAAACACGGTTTTGTTGTCGGAAATTCAGATAGGGTTGCCACCTCATCCCTTTAAACCTGAACACATATTAATTACACAGGTTGTGTGGCTGATTAAGGTGGTAATTAAACTCACTTGGTGCCTTATCTGCATTAAATTAGCCCCTGAACCTGTGTAATTCATATGTGTTCGGGTTTAAAGGCATGAGGTGGAAACCCTAAATTCAGATCGTGTGTACGCGGCATAACTGTGATTCTTTGGGGTTGATTTACTAAAGGCAAATAGGTTGTTCACTTTGCAAAGGAAGTTGCACTTTGCAAGGCTTAGTGAATGAGGTGAAGCTCTGCTGACTTCCATCATCCAATCACGTGCAAGCAAAAAATGCTTGCACTTGATTGGATATTCTTTGCCAAATGAAACCTCATCTCAATTCCCTTAACTCTGGAATCAATTCCCTTGCAAAGTGAGCAGCCAATTTGTCTTTATTACTAATCCAATTACTATCAACCCCTTTGTGTCTTCTTCTAATGAGAATAAGCTCTGGTTCTTCTGTGATTTGGTTCCAAAGCGGCCTGCTCTCATTTTCTATTTTATTATTGTTTTTCTTTTTATTAACACTCAGGTGTCTTTACCTGCTTTTATACATTTGGATGTTTGACCAGCCATTGTCGACCAAGGTTCCTTCAAAGTTTGCTAGGGGTTTCTTGAGCTGTGGCTGATTTGACTTCCCATCTGATGGTTCCCACTGTATGTGGACCAAAGACATTTGGCAGAACCAGCGGTATTATTTCAGTTATTTTTATTTATGGGTCTATAGGATATTCTGACCACCATTGTAGGGGGACATTATTTCCACTGACCCCTGATCAGTTGATTTTACTAGGGGTTCCCTGAGATCTTCTAATTAATTTAAGCGTTCATTTTGGTGGTAAAAAGGTTGAGAGAGGCTGTGGTAGTAGACCTTCTCTGATTCCTCTGCTATTTGGCTCTAAAGAGGTTAAGCCTTCTCTGACTCTTTCAGTATCTGTTTCTAGAGAGATTATGTTTTTGATCCTTGGGTGTCTGGATCTAAAGAGGTTAAGCCTGCTCTGATCCTACAGGTGTCTGGTTCTGGAGAGATAAGCCTGCTCTGATTGTACAGGTGTCTGGTTCTGCAGAGGTTAAGCCAGCATGGTGTCTTCAGGTATCTGGTTCTAGATGGATTATTCTTCAGGTGTCTTGATCTCACGAGGTTATGCTTGCACTCTCATTTCCTGCATCCTTAGACGCTCCTGGTTAACTATTTTTAGAACCTCTATTTTCAGTTGTGTCACATTAACCTTTTGTCTGCAGGATAAGCCAGGGCAGCGTGGTTTACTTAGATGCATCGTCAGAAGACAGGGGTCATGTTGTGTGAAAGGTTCAATTAAATAGCCTGGCTTGCCTAGAGAAAAGAAACCCTAATGCCGCGTACACACGATCGGTTTTCCCCTCGGAAAAACCTTGGATGGTTTTTCCGATGGAATTCCGCTCAAGCTTGACTTGCATACACACGGTCACACAAGTTCTCTGAACTTTAGACTGTCAAGAACGCGGTGAAGAAGTTCAATGCTTCCGAGCATGCATCAAATTGTTTCCGCGTGTTTTTTTTCCTGTCGGAAAAGCATACAGACGATTGGTTTTCCTGATAGGAATTTTTTCTGTCGTAAAAATTGTGAACCTGCTCTCAAACTTTTGCTGGCGGGATTTCCGACAGCAAAAGTCCGATGGAGCATACACACGGTGGGAATTCCCAACGAAAAGCTCCCATCTGACTTTTTCTGTCGGGAATTCCGACCGTGTGTACGCGGCATAAGAGGAACTGCAGTCTGCTCACATAATTTGTAATTAAAACATCTTTGCCATTCTGAAGCTTCCCTTCAACCACTTTGCATATTATTTTATATACAGGTCCTTCTCAAAAAATTAGCATATTGTGATAAAGTTCATTATTTTCTGTAATGTACTGATAAACATTAGACTTTCATATATTTTAGATTCATTACACACAACTGAAGTAGTTGAAGCCTTTTCTTGTTTTAATATTGATGATTTTGGCATACAGCTCATGACAACCCAAAATTCCTATCTCAAAAAATTAGCATATCATGAAAAGGTTCTCTAAACGAGCTATTAACCTAATCATCTGAATCAAATAATTAACTCTAAACACCTGCAAAAGATTCCTGAGGCTTTTAAAAATTCCCAGCCTGGTTCATTACTCAAAACCGCAATCATGGGTAAGACTGCCGACCTGACTGCTGTCCAGAAGGCCATCATTGACACCCTCAAGCAAGAGGGTAAGACACAGAAAGAAATTTCTGAACGAATAGGCTGTTCCCAGAGTGCTGTATCAAGGCACCTCAGTGGGAAGTCTGTGGGAAGGAAAAAGTGTGGCAGAAAACGCTGCACAACGAGAAGAGGTGACCGGACCCTGAAGAAGATTGTGGAGAAGGGCCGATTCCAGACCTTGGAGGACCTGCGGAAGCAGTGGACTGAGTCTGGAGTAGAAACATCCAGAGCCACCGTGAACAGGCGTGTGCAGGAAATGGGCTACAGGTGCCGCATTCCCCAGGTCAAGCCACTTTTGAACCAGAAACAGCGGCAGAAGCGCCTGACCTGGGCTACAGAGAAGCAGCACTGGACTGTTGCTCAGTGGTCCAAAGTACTTTTTTCGGATGAAAGCAAATTTTGCATGTCATTCGGAAATCAAGGTGCCAGAGTCTGGAGGAAGACTGGGGAGAGGGAAATGCCAAAATGCCTGAAGTCCAGTGTCAAGTACCCACAGTCAGTGATGGTCTGGGGTGCCATGTCAGCTGCTGGTGTTGGTCCACTGTGTTTTATCAAGGGCAGGGTCAATGCAGCTAGCTATCAGGAGATTTTGGAGCACTTCATGCTTCCATCTGCTGAAAAGCTTTATGGAGATGAAGATTTCATTTTTCAGCACGACCTGGCACCTGCTCACAGTGCCAAAACCACTGGTAAATGGTTTACTGACCATGGTATTACTGTGCTCAATTGGCCTGCCAACTCTCCTGACCTGAACCCCATAGAGAATCTGTGGGATATTGGGAAGAGAAAGTTGAGAGACGCAAGACCCAACACTCTGGATGAGCTTAAGGCCGCTATCGAAGCATCCTGGGCCTCCATAACACCTCAGCAGTGCCACAGGCTGGTTGCCTCCATGCCACGCCGCATTGAAGCAGTCATTTCTGCAAAAGGATTCCCGACCAAGTATTGAGTGCATAACTGAAAATAATTATTTGAAGGTTGACTTTTTTTGTATTAAAAACACTTTTCTTTTATTGGTCGGATGAAATATGCAAATTTTTTGAGATAGGATTTTTGGGTTTTCATGAGCTGTATGCCAAAATCATCAATATTAAAACAAGAAAAGGCTTGAACTACTTCAGTTGTGTGTAATGAATCTAAAATATATGAAAGTCTAATGTTTATCAGTACATTACAGAAAATAATGAACTTTATCACAATATGCTAATTTTTTGAGAAGGACCTGTATACTGTGATTCTGTACTTGCCAAATATGCTGCAGAAATCTCCCTCCACTGAGTCTGGCTGCATTCCGTGGGCAGCTGAAGCTGCTGCCTGTTCACTTCCTGGATTTACACAAACACACAGAGGCAAACCTCTAGCTCTGCAGCTCTCATTGGCCCTCTTATGGCTCATCCCCCCTCCCTCCCTCGCAAACTCTCACGAGAGTGAGAGCTGTGCATTATGTCATAAGCTGTATAAGGTATTTACTGGCAGAAAAAAATAAATTACTATCCAAAGTTAAAACAACAAGGGCAGAAGATTTAATAGATGGAAAGTTGAAAAAATGACTGAAGTTCTGCTTTAAGTCTCAAAATCTGTGAGTGTTACATGCATTTTCGAAGCATTATGGATGCAGATCATACTAACAGACACTGTTGCCTTCAGTAAAAGCTTCATACTTTGTTATTTCAGAAGATACCTGTTCAGCAGACCTTTCATGTTACTGACTTTTTTCTTTTTTTTCTTAATCAGCTTGGGTTTTCTGAATTGTATTACTCTAGGAAATGTGTTTGAAAATAATTGGCATATCATGCGTTATAACGTGCCTACAGATTATTTCCTGTACTTGTAGGTGTAGGCATATCAGTCACTGTCCTTCGAAGAATTTAGGTTCCCATTCATACACAATCGAAGGCCAATTTATTAGAGAGCAAATTAATTAGAGCTGAGCAGCAGGCAAACAGAATACACATATGGCAAAGGATTTGTAACTTTTGTGACTTGTAAATCAGGTCAATGACTCCACATTTTCTGCAAGAATTGTGTAAACCCTAAAATGACTTTCTCTTAATTGCTTTATTTTGGTATGTCTAATATATCGCTGGAAGAATTTTGTTATATTTTTTTTATAAATGCAAAAAAACCTGTGCTATCTCAAAGAGCCCTCCTAGCTCCTATTTTTGGACTACAGAATGATCAACCTTTATTGTGGATATCTGAGAGTAGGAGTGGTTGAGTAGTTAAGCAAAAGACAACTGGACAGGGCTGACACTATTCGAATAAACAACAATGCTGTGTGTTGTAAGCCCACAAATGTACTTAGAAGCTGAGTGCATATTTAGCAGCTCAACAAGTATTTTCCTGTACTTGCAGAGTCTTTAAAGTGGTTCTAAAGGCACAAGGTTTTCTTTATCTTAAAGCGGAGTTCCAGCCTGTACAAAAAAATAAATAAAAGTCAGCAGCTACAAATACTGTAGCTGCTAACTTTTAATATATGGACACTTAAGCCCTGTACACATGATCTGTTTTACCAATGAAAACAGTCCGATGGACTGTTTTCATCGGACAAACCGATCGTGTATGGGCCCCATCGGTCTTTTTTCCATCGGTGTGAAAAAATCGAACATGTTTTAAATTTTTCCGATGGATAAAAAACCGATAGCAAATTCCGATCGTCTATGGACAAGTCCATCGGTTAAAAAACCCACGCATGCTCAGACTGAATTATGAGACGAGAGCGCTCGTTCTGGTAAAGCTAGTGTTCGTAATGGAGATAGCAAATTCGTCATGCTGTAACAGACTGAAAAGCGCGAATCGTCTCTCACCAAACTTACTAACACGCGGTAACACGAAATCAGCAAAAGCAGCCCAAAGGGTGGCGCCATTAGATTTGAACTTCCCCTTTATAGTGCCGTCGTACGTGGTGTACGTCACGTCGTTTTGGTGCGGTCAGTTTTTTGACTGATGGTGTGTGGAGAAGACTGATGGAAAACAGTTTCATCGGATTTCCGATTGAAAAATCCATCGGATTAGAATCCATAGGATAGTCGATCGTGTATACAGGGCTTTACCTGTCCAGGGTTCCCGCAATGTCGGCACCCCGAACCAATTTGCACATCGGCTTCGAGTGCAGGTGCTGACATTGCAATTAAGGGAAACTGGCAGTGAATCCTTCAGGCTTCACAGCCGGTTTCCTACTGCCACATGCGCAAGTCGCGCTGCACTTGCTGAGTGGTCCCCTCGTCTTCTGGGACACACACACAGGTCCCAGAAGGCAGCGGGGGGAGGAGGAGAGCCAAATCACTCAGGAAATTACGTACCTCGCCACGGCGGAGTACATAGGAAGTGAAGAAGAATAACAATGGAAAAGAAGGTAAAACAACAGAAAGAAAAAAAGTTAGCCAATAAGTTTATAAAATGCATGGATTGACTAGATGGCGTAAAGTCTTGTATGTGGGTGGAACTCAGTTTTAATGCATTAAGATGAAAAAAATCTGTGTGCAGCAGCCCCCCTTAGCGCCTCCTAATACTTACCTGAGTCCCATCTGGATCCAGCGATGTGTGCACGAGAGACTCAGCTGTCCAGGGACTCTCCCTCCTGATTGGCTGAGACAGTAGCTGGCGCCATTCGCTCCCGCTGCTGTCAACCACAGCCAGTAAGCCAATTAAGAGAGAGAGGGGGAGCTGCTTGCTGTGGGGGGCACTCAACAGGAGGGAGGGGCCAGGAGCGCAGGCGAGGCACCCGAGAAGAGGAGGTTTTGGGCTGCTCTGTGCAAAACCACCGCACAGAGCAGGTAAGTCTTGCATGTTTGTTATTTTTAAACAAAAAAAAAATAATTGACTTTAATACCACTTTAAAGGGAAAACTCATAGGGAAACATGCATATATTGCAGAGATGTATGGCATTTTAATTTTTTTTTTGCTTTGCCCCAATGTTTTAAGAAATACAGTGGTGTCCCCTTCCCACTATATTCTTCTGACTGGACAGTGAAGTCACAAAAAACTCACTGATAAGCAATCAATTCTGCTTTCCTCTCCTGTACCTTGTCAACACACATGCATGGAGCAGAGACCAAATGTTTTTCAGCATTGCTCTTCCTATGCCAGACTAAGGCCCCTTTCACACTGAGGCGTTTTTACCGCGTTTTCGCGGTAAAAATAGCGCTGTAATAACGCCTGAAATAATCCTGCCCCAGCATTCTCAATGTGAAATCTCTGAGGGCTTTCACATTGAGGCGTTTTGCTGGCTGGGCGTTGGAAAAAATCCTGCAAACAGCTTTTTTAGAGCAACTTTAGGGCGCATAAAATAGCGCTGTAAAAACGCCTATCCCCATTGAAATGAATGGGATTCGCGGTAAAAACGCGGTAAAAACGCATAGGCATAAGCGTTATGTTAAAAAATAGCGCTAACGCCTATGCGGTTTTACCGCGTTTTTACCGCGTTCGCGCTAATTTTAGCGCGAGCGCGGTAAAAACGCATACGCGTTAGCGCTATTTTTACCGCGATCACGGTAAAAACGCGGTAAAATAGAGGTACAAAATCCTATAATTTTTGAGCGTTTTTTCAACGCCTCAGTGTGAAAGGGGCCTAAGGCCGACCATAGATGAAGCAATTTTCTTTCAAAATTGCTCGATTCCCATTGATGGGGGAATCCCTCCATTGTATTCTCCCGGCAGGGGAAGGAGGGGGTTAGGGAAACCATCCCTGCTGGGAGAACACAGTGATTATTGCTAGCCACTGGCAGTAATCGCATGTAAAATCCGACAGGCTGCTGAACCAGCCGAGATTTGAACCGTCTATGGCTGACTTAAATGCTACTGTGAAAGGCTGATATCAAGACAGATAAGTATGCTAGTTGTCTTTGAAATACATGAAATTATTTTTTAGGCCCAACTCTTTTATCTATCCAATTATCTTCTGCACTGATACAAGATTTGTATTTTCTGTGCCCAGTCCCTGTCTTCTGCACACTGCAATACATACATTACATTTTATAGTCTGCGCCATCTTTCTCTGTCTTGTTGCTGGTCTAGAAGAACATGGAGCCAATGGGTTACACTTAAGGACATGCCCCCACTGGAACGATGACACATGTCACTGTAATTCAACATGCCAACAAGGAAGGTATACCAAGTATACACACTAACCATGCCCACCACCAACATTTACATGCCAAGTCAATGCAGCTTTTGCGGGCAGAGATAATGTACATGGGCACTGCCACAAGTATATCTTCCTCATTTATGGCCCTGAGCATTTATGGTGCAGGTAGCATGCATTGTATACAATGATGTACCCCCAAGGGAGAAACTTTAGGAGGGCTGGTCTCCTACTAAAAGCTTGGTACACCAAATCTGAATGGATATAGAGAGGTGATTCTGGCTTGAAAGCAGTATACAATTGCATTAAATGGTGCTTTTATATCTTTGTGAAGTTTTTCTTTAACCTCAGCGTATGTTTTTGGATTGTGGCAGGAAACCCACACAGACACAGGGAGGAAATATAAACTCAATGAAGATATTGTTCCATGTAGATCAGAACCCCAAATCCAGAGGTGCATGGCCAGGCCACTTAGCCACCATTCCCTAGTATGTGATTTAAAGGCATTCTTTAGAGGGGCTTGGCAGAATTGCTGTGCTGAGAGAATATAGCCGTGCCCAGGTTCTTACCCTAATTTTTTTTTCTTCTTTTTTTTTAGAGTGACATTATTTGGTAAAATGAGACAAACCAAAAAATGGAAGCAAGAGTGACAACTGGACTGTAGAATCTTGTGCACCTATCCTACATACCCTCCTCCTCTTACATTGCTTCTTCCTGTCCACTGGTATTTATCTTTTATTTTTTTTTCAACTTCATCTGTGATTTTGATCTAATTTATCTTTTATAAACTCCATATCTTACTGAAAGAGAACCTGTGAAGATGAAAATTAGGTAGCTGTTACATGTTTGCTTTACTGCTTGGTGATTCTCTGACCCCAAACAAGCAATTGTAGCTTGCGTACTTATGTCAGGTCACTCGATAAGTTGTGAAACACGCAACAGGATGACTGCTTTCAGAAGTTTGCATCTACAATAATAAAGGCTCATGCACACGGACGCAGTTGGGCGTACAGCTCCAGAATCCAGTGTATTTCCTTACCCAGGAGACCACAGGTGTTACAGCATACAGCGGAAGCCAGCAGACTGTACAAATCAATAACAGGCTGTCAGATGTCATGGCTGTACATCTATAACCATGCATCCGAGTGGTTACACGTGTACATAAATTAATAACTGTCAAAAAGAACAAACAGTGGGGTGCAAGCACCTAGTGCAATACCAAAGGGGGAGCTCTGAAGAAGAGGGTGTGCCCCGAAACGCGTTAGTTACCCAGCTTTGTTAGAGGTTGCTGGAGTACGCGTATCCTGTACTGGATGGTGTCTTGTGGTTTTTAAAACGCTTAAATTTTGTACCTTTGTGAGTATCTCTGTGCCTTTTTTCAATTTTCATTAAAACTTTGGTAATGCACTAGGTGCTTGCACTCTCCTGTTTGTTTACACTAAATTACCCTATCTGAGGAGGGATGCATCTACCAAGCATTCCGGGCACTTATGAATTTACCGCTATCTTACTGTGGAAAATCTCTGAGTGCTGGGAGCGCTTGCATTTTTCTTTGTGGCGTCTGACAGCCTGTTATTGATTCGTACAGGCTGCATGACTCCACACCTGACACCAACACCTGACTCCTAGGTACAGAAATGTGCGGGTGTTGTATGCTAAAATGTGTCAGTGTGCATAACTGGGTAGTAGCAGCTACCATATTTCTTATTGCTTTTATTTTTTAGTTTATTTTTTTAATGCCCATTTTTCTTTAAAGCGGTAGTAAACTTTTTTCTAAATTGTACCTACAGGTAAGCCCATAGCTTATCTGTGGGTACAGTGAATATCTCAAAAACTTGCAGTGTTTAGGTAATATTCACACTGGACGCAGCCGGTGATGTCCCCAGCGCATGCGTTCTGAAGATCTGCTATACTGTGCCAGAAGCCGAGGGCATGCACGGGAGTGATGTCATTGCATTGCCAGCCACTCCCACAGCCGAAGCTTGCGAACCCGGAAAGGAAGACCACGGGAAGATGGAAGAGCCCTGTCAGCGGTGACAGTGTGCCGCTGGGGGGGGGCTTAGTTCCGAGGTAAGTATTAGGGGTCAACCGATTATCGGAGCGGCCGATAATTGGGGGCCGATATTCACATTTTTCAAATAATCGATATTACCGATATTGGTCAGATCTCCTCCCCCTATCCCCACGCGTCGCTAGCTGAAGTCTCTGCCAATCTCTCTCAGCGGCGGGCAGCAGAGGGATGACATCGTCTCTTACTGCCCGCCTCGCATCACTGCTGTTCCACCCCTACAGTAGGGGGCGCACAAGCTGCTCCTGACAGAGCTGCAGCCGCGTGCGAGCAGAGAGTTATGTCATCTCGTACCACCCTCCTGCATGTGGAAGTTTACCTGCATCTGGGTGGCAGAAAATAGTGGCAAGTGACATGCTGCATTTGGGTGGCAGGTGACAGTTGCAAGTGACATGCTGCATCTGGGTGGCAGGTGAGAGTGGCAAGTGACATGCTGCATCTGGGTGGCAGGAGACAGTGGCAAGTGACATGCTACATCTGGGTGGCAGGTGACGGTAATGTACAGAATATCGGCCTTAAAGGCGGCCGAAAAAATCGGTATCGGCCCTGAAAAAAATATCGGTCAACCCTAATAAGTATTTCATAATGTGCTAGTATGCGATGCATACTAGCACATTATGCCTTTGCCTTGCAGGGGATTTTATTTTTATTTTTACTTGGCTCGGTTTACTACCATCTGCGTTTTTTTAACGTCTTAATACACAGATGAAATATAGATAAGGAATCTGTATTGTTGGCCATCCAGTCGTGAGATTTAGGCCCCATGCACACGAGACGCCGGTGCAAACTCTGCTGAACACACGTTTTTAAAGGCTAAAACCGGCGTTTAAAAACGCCCGTTTTGCCGCGATTTTAGCGGCGTTTTACCGCGTTTGCGTCTATAGGCGTTTAGTTAAGAAACATCATAAGACCCTCCCTAAGCTCAAAAAACATTATTATTTAACCATTTCAGCCATTTTGGGAGACCAGCAGCTGAGAGAGCAGCAGTGTACTTGTATTTAGCGTATCACTTGCCACATCATCTGCCACAAGCTGTGGATTGTCCACTTGCCACGTCACCTGATACGTCACCTGGCCACGTCACCTGCCACAAGTTGTGAATTGTCCACTTGCCACGTCACCTGCCACGTCACCTGGCCACAAGTTGTGGATTGTCCACTGGCCACATCACCTGGCCACGTCACCTGCCACAAGTTGTGCATTGTCCACTTGCCACATCACCTGCCACGTCACCTGGCCATGTCACCTGCCACAAGTTGTGGATTGTCCACTTGCCACATCACCTGGCCACGTCACCTGGCCATGTCACCTGCCACGTCACCTGCCACAAGTTGTGGAATGTTCACTTACCATGTCACCTGCCACGTCACCTGCCACAAGTTGTGCATTGTCCACTTGCCACGTCACCTGGCCACATCACCTGCCACGTCACCTGGCCACGTCACCTGCCACAATTTGTGGATTTCCACCTGCCACGTCACCTGGCCACAAGTTGTGGATTGTCCACTTGCCACGTCACCTGCCACATCACCTGCCATGTCACCTGGCCACGTCACATGCCACGTCACCTGGCCACGTCACCTGCCACAAGTTGTGGATTGTCCACTTGCCACGTCACCTGCCACGTCACCTGCCATGTCACCTGGCCACGTCACATGCCACGTCACCTGCCACAATTTGTGGCTTTCCACCTGCCACGTCACCTGGCACAAGTTGTGGATTGTCCACTTGCCACATCACCTGCCATGTCACCTGGCCACGTCACATGCCACGTCACCTGACCACGTCACCTGCCACAAGTTGTGCATTGTCCACTTGCCACGTCACCTGGCCACGTCACCTGCCACGTCACCTGCCACAAGTTGTGAATTGTCCACTTGCCACGTCACCTGCCACGTCACCTGGCCATGTCACCTGCCACAAGTTGTGGATTGTCCACTTGCCACATCACCTGGCCACGTCACCTGGCCATGTCACCTGCCACGTCACCTGCCACAAGTTGTGGAATGTTCACCTGGCCACGTCACCTGGCCACGTCACCTGGCCACGTCACCTGGCCACGTCACCTGCCACACGTTGTGGATTGTCCACTTGCCACGTCACCTGCCACAAGTTGTGGATTGTCTACAGTGCAATGCAAGCAATTACAGTTTTTTTTCATATTTTTTTGATGGTTTTTCATCATTTGCCATAATTTTTGAGATTTCTAATGTAAAAAAATAGGTCACCTTTAAAAACGCTAATAAACGAAATCGCGGCAAAACGCCGGTACCAGCGTTTTGCCGCGTTTAGCCGCGTTTTGCGTCTGAATCGTGGAAAACTTTTGCGTCTGAACCCATTTTTTTGCTTCTGGAAAAACGAGGTTAAACGCAACTGCCTAAAAACGGCAATAAACGAGACAGTGTACATGGTCACATAGGATAACATTGAATGGGTTCAGGAGCAGTTGAAAAAAGTGTCCAACTGCCTCTGAACGCGCGTTTAACAGCAAATAACAGCGTCTCGTGTGCATGGGGCCTAACACAGCCACATAACACAACACATCCAAGTGGATGACACTGAAATCTGAAAGACCACAAACTGGCCCTTTGTTTAAGAAGTTTGGAAACCCCTGGTGTAGAGCAGTCAGAATATAGTTAGTCAGGTTGAAAAAAGACACAAGTCCATCCAGTTCAACCATAAAAATAAATAAAATAAAAAATATCGTACAATCCCATATACACAATTCTATACCCACAGTTGATCCAGAGGAAGGCGAAAAACCCCAGCAGAGCATGATCCAACTTGCTACAGCAGGGGAAAAAAATCCTTCCTGATCCCCCGAGAGGCAATCGGAGATTCCCTGGATCAACTTTACCTATAAATGTTAGTACCCAACACCTGGTAAACAATTCTATTTGATTGCTGTACTGTGCGATTGCTTTCTCCTTCCTAATCGACCTACAAAATTCTCTTTTACTCCTGTGTCCCTTCTGCTTTATTTTAGTCATGTTTTACCCCCTTGCCTCCTGTAACTAAATAGTCTCAGCATACCACACCACCACACTTCGCTGATGCCCCCACCTCTATCTGGACTGAGTAAATAAGCAGATTAAAGATGTGGATTTGCATGTGATTGAAGTGGGATGCTGCAGTTCAAAGATTCCCACGCTGAACCACCATCCGCCTACTCCGACATGCCACCACTGCCCCGACACCAGCATTACTAATGCCACCACACCCCCCCTATTACCGAGAGGTACATGCACCAGAATAATAAGGCTGAGAGGACCCCTTGTAAGCAGGCACGCTTTCTAATATAAGCTGCATTGTTGTGTAGCTCAGATCTTAATCTGTTATGTGGATAATATTTTGTTGACTTCATTGGCAGCCTTCTGTTTTTCGGTGACATTATCTGTTGTGGTTACCGTACTTGGAATAGATGCAGAGTTCCTAGAGCTCCTCTGATATAATCATGTACTCTCCTCATTCATAATAACTGAGATTGTGCAGTTTAGAAGTCATTTGCTTATATGAGCCAGCAGGAGTTGAAAAATTAAGATTGAATTGAGGAAGCGCAGACTAAAGCTACCCATTGAAGCGGAACATATAAGGATGCATTCATACAATCAGCTAGGCCTTTGCATAATGGTGTAGAAATCAACTTATGTGGTGTCAAATAGGATTTAATCTTAAAAAAATAAATTGCATATAAAAATGATTTATAGATATGATTTCAGCTACAATCTTTTGTAATCAGAGCTCCAGAGTGGCAGCAGAGAGATCTTCAGAAAGGGTAGAAAATGTCACAAATCTTCGATCAGTGGATAATAGTCATTATTTGAGCCTTATGCCTTGAGATCAGCAGCTCTCCACAATGCCTTGAGATCAGCAGCTCTCCACAATGCCTTGAGATCAGCAGCTCTCCACACTGCCTTGAGATCAGCAGCTCTCCACACTGCCTTGAGATCAGCAGCTCTCCACACTGCCTTGAGATCAGCAGCTCTCCACAATGCCTTGAGATCAGCAGCTCTCCACAATGCCTTGAGATCAGCAGCTCTCCACAATGCCTTGAGATCAGCAGCTCTCCACAATGCCTTGAGATCAGCAGCTCTCCACAATGCCTTGAGATCAGCAGCTCTCCACAATGCCTTGAGATCAGCAGCTCTCCACAATGCCTTGAGATCAGCAGCTCTCCACAATGCCTTGAGATCAGCAGCTCTCCACAATGCCTTGAGATCAGCAGCTCTCCACAATGCCTTGAGATCAGCAGCTCTCCACAATGCCTTGAGATCAGCAGCTCTCCACAATGCCTTGAGATCAGCAGCTCTCCACAATGCCTTGAGATCAGCAGCTCTCCACAATGCCTTGAGATCAGCAGCTCTCCACACTGCCTTGAGATCAGCAGCTCTCCACAATGCCTTGAGATCAGCAGCTCTCCACAATGCCTTGAGATCAGCAGCTCTCCACAATGCCTTGAGATCAGCAGCTCTCCACAATGCCTTGAGATCAGCAGCTCTCCACAATGCCTTGAGATCAGCAGCTCTCCACAATGCCTTGAGATCAGCAGCTCTCCACAATGCCTTGAGATCAGCAGCTCTCCACACTGCCTTTAGATCAGCAGCTCTCCACAATGCCTTGAGATCAGCAGCTCTCCACAATGCCTTGAGATCAGCAGCTCTCCACAATGCCTTGAGATCAGCAGCTCTCCACACTGCCTTGAGATCAGCAGCTCTCCACACTGCCTTGAGATCAGCAGCTCTCCACACTGCCTTGAGATCAGCAGCTCTCCACAATGCCTTGAGATCAGCAGCTCTCCACAATGCCTTGAGATCAGCAGCTCTCCACAATGCCTTGAGATCAGCAGCTCTCCACAATGCCTTGAGATCAGCAGCTCTCCACAATGCCTTGAGATCAGCAGCTCTCCACAATGCCTTGAAATCAGCAGCTCACCATAAATTGAGGGGTGACCTAGAGGTAGTGGTCACCCAGATGGGCAAATCCATGTGCAATAGCACCAATAAGAGTGCCACTGCCAGAACAAAGCCTTTTATTAATTGTACAAGAAAGTATCAGGCAGCCAACTTGTTTTGGGTGCCAATCATTGCTAAAACTTTGCAGACGATACTGGCACAAACACTTACTGCAAACCTCCTGCCATAGATTTGTTTGCTGAGGAGCTTTGTTAACATTTCGGCAGCCTTGATGAAGAGGCATATTTTGGCTCTTAAAACATGTTGCTTTCTTGTGAAATTGTTAAAAGACTTTTGGACTAAGGCATTGTTTTGGTGCTCTTAGTGGTTTTATTACAAACCAAGAGATTGTGTCTATCAAAGCCAATAAACAGCCATTTGGGTTAATGGCATTTTTAAAAATGATGATTAGTAGAGGAAATACACTATATTGTCAAAAGTATTGACGCCTGCCTTTACACGCACATAAACTTTTATGGCATCCCAGTCTTAGTCTGTAGGGTTCAATATTGAGTTGACCCACCCTTTGCAGCTAGAACAGCTTCAAATCTTCTGAGAAGGCTGTCCACAAGGTTTAGAAGTGTGTCTAGGGGAATGTTTGACCATTCTTTCAGAAGCACATTTGTGAGGTCAGGCACTGATGTTGGACGAGAAGGCCTGGCTTGCAGTCTCCACTCTAAACCAACCCAAAGGTGTTGTTTTGGGTTAAGGTCAGGACTCTGTGCATTCCAGTCAAGTTCCTCCACCCCAAACTCACTCATCCGTGTCTTTATGAACCTTGCTTTTTGCAGTGATCCAAATCATTTGGTGGAGGGGGGATTATGGTGTGGGGTTGTTTTTCAGGGGTTGGGTCCCTTAGTTCCAGTAAAAGGGAACTCTTAAGGCATCAGCATACCAAGACATTTTGGACAATTTCATGCTTCCAACTTTGTGGGAACAGTTTGGGGATGGCCCCTTCTTGTTTCAACATTACTGCACACCAGTGCACAAAGCATGGTCTATAAAGACATGGATGAGCGAGTTTGAGGTGGAGGAACTTGACTGGCCTGCACTGAGTACTGACCTCAACCCAATAGAACACATTTAGGATGAATTAGGGAGGAGACTGCGAGCCAGGCCTTCTCGTCCAACATTAGTACCTGACCTCACAAATGTGTTTCTGGAAGAATGGTCAAACACTCCCATAGACACACTCCTAAACCTTGTGGACAGCCTTCCCAGAAGAGTTGAAGCTGGTATAGCTGCAAAGGGTGGGCCAACTCAATATTGAACCCTACGGACTAAGACTGGGATGCCATAAAAGTTAATGTGCGTGTAAAGGCAGGCGCCCCAATACTTTTGACAATATAGTGTGTGGAACCATCCTCCCCTCCTTGAGAAAACTTCTAATTGGCTAGTATTAATTATTAGTTATTATTAAGTTCTAATATTATTATAATATAATATTAGTATTAAGTTAGTATAGTGTTAATGAGTTAGTATTAAGGCCCTGTTAATGCCAATTTGCGAGGAAGTAAACGGCGGACATTGAAGTGTCCAGTCCTCTAAGTTTAAGACTGTTGAATCTGCTACTCCTGGGTCTTGCATGACAGTGGCCTCCTGGGGCATGCTACATCACCACAGCTGCTGCAAGCACAAGAACTTGGCAGCCTAGCTTAGTAATATGAAGAACAGGACAAAAGAATTAATAATTTTGACCAGAATTATCTGTTTTGATCAGTTGAGGATGGTCATTTTGGTTTCTTCAATGGAGTAAGCATTACTTCCCATTTGTTAAATTGTTGTATAACCAGACAATAAATCAACCCTAATGCCGCGTACACACGGTCGGAATTTCCGGCAACAAACGTTCGGAAATTCCGACCGTGTGTAGGCCCCATCGGACATTTTCTGTCGGAATTTCCGACAACAAAAATTTGAGAGCTGTTTTTCAAATTTTCCGACAACAAAATCTGTTCTCGTAAATTCCGAGCGTGTGTAGACAATTCTGACACACAAAATTCCATGCATGCTCTGAATCAAGTACGAAACGGAAGAGCTCGGTCTGGTAAAACTAGTGTTCGTAATGGAGATGGCAAATTCGTCACGCTGCAAACACATCACGGACTGAAAAGCACGAATCGTCTCTCACCAAACTTCTATTAACACGAGATTAGCAGAAGGAGCCCAAAGGGTGGCGCACTTGGTATTGAACTTCCGTTTTATTGTGCCATTGTACATGCTGTACGTGACCGCGTTCTTGACGTTTGCAATTTCCGACAACATTTGTGCGACAATGTATATGCAAGACAAGTTTGAGCCAACATCCGTTGGAAAATTATCCACGGTTTTGTTGTCGGAATGTCCGATCGTCTGTACGCGAGATAAGAGTGGCCACATAGAGTCATATCTCTCATTTATAACAATGTTCTCTTTGAAATCCCTGCACATTTTAAACTTTCTGGGGCTTCTATTGTTGGCTTGTTCAAAGTTAATACCATGTATATGAAAGGATTGTTCTCTTCAATAAGAGAAAGTAGTTGTCATCGCTCAGAAGGACACCCCTTCACTGCCCATTTATTGCAAGTAATGCTCATTCAAAGGAGACCTGGCAGCACAAGCATTTTTCCTGGTACGGAGGGGTTAATGTATACCTCTGGAGGTGGCCCAGACGGATCTGCTCTTGTGCCTGGATCCATTCACATGCCATGCACTTTTTGCAAAGCCGTATGCCAGGCTGCACAGAACTACAAAAGCTATGTTATCAGCCTCTGACAGTGTAGCAAAGAGATCAGAGAGAAACTAAACTATTCTCTGTTTCTGAAAAACCTAGGATAAGCTTTTTATGCAGTATAGAGGGAGACAAATGTCTTCTAAGCCTCATCCACACTGATGCAGCTAGCTTTTGGTAGGCCACATTTGTGTCATTGCTATTATTAGTCTTCCTAATGATCATATGAGTTTTCATTATACTATTGTAAGCTGTTTGTTATATCTCAACTAGTGAAAAATGTAGGTTGATCCTGCCAGAACTCTAGTAAGCTTATGACATGTCATGTTCTGCCTCTGTTGGCTGCTGACAGTTAGCATTCCAGTTTTCTTTGTGGACTACATAACACCTCCCCCTCTATAATAGAGATGTGGAGGTATTCTGTAGTTCAAACACACTTCCTACCTCAGGGTGAAAATGCTGCTACTCTATAGATACAGCACTATAGATGAAATAAAGGAAAAAAAGACAAATAAAAAAAGGAATTCTGCACCACATCTAAATGCTGGTAAGCTTCAACATGTTACATTTTTGGCCTTTGGTTTAGATACACTTTAGGTAGGATGTTATGGTAGACTTCATGACTTAAGCTAATCCTCCCTTTCTGGGAGGATTAGCAGTTCACCGGTTGAATTTACTGCTTGCCAGAGGTTTCCGCTTAAATCTTTTGCACCTATCACCAATTCAGACCTTTTCAGTATAGCATCTGAAATACAAAATGCTGCATTGCCCCTAAAAAGCCCCTGGAGCTGAAAACTAGATTGGGCAGTTGGAAAATGTAAGTTTTATGATTGAAAGCTAGGGCACAGGGGTGACTGCTATTTTATACACTGATAAGTGATGGCTATTGAAATCCCATTAGCAGTTCTGTGCCAAGCTGTGGACAGATACATTTTTTAGGCTGATGAAGCAAAGTTTCTCTTTTGGGCCATTTAAGTTCTGGAGCTACACATAGGCCTGGGATTGCCCATTTCTACTTATATAAATAACCTATCTGTCCACCTTCACCATTGTACAGCCAATTAAGGTAGTCTCTCCATGCCGAGTGTGCACCCTTTGGCAGCTTTTTACAACCAACCTAGGTAGTCTCTCCATGCCGAGTGTTCTCTTTTATATCACCATTGTACAGCCAACCGAGGTAATCTCTCCATGATGAGTGCGCTCCTTATGTCACCAATGTATCACCAACCAAGGTAGTCTCCTCATGATGAGTTTGCTTCTTATATCACTATTGTACAGCCAACCGAGGCAGTCTCTCCATGACGAGTGTGCTCCTCATGTCACCATTGTACAACCAACCAAAGTAGTCTCCTTAATGCAGAGGGTGCTCCTTATATCACTATTGTACAACCAACCAAGGTAGTCTCTCCATGACGAGTGTGCTCCTCATGTCACCATTGTACAAGCAACCAAAGTAGTCTCCTTAATGCCGAGTGTGCTCCTTATATCACTATTGTACAACCAACCAAGGTAGTCTCTCCATGAAGAGTGTGTTCCTCATGTCACCATTTTACAACCAACCAAAGTAGTCTCCTCATGCCGAGTATGCTCCTTATATCACTATTGTACAGCCAACCGAGGCAGTCTCTCCATGACGAGTGTGCTCCTCATGTCACCATTGTACAACCAACCAAAGTAGTCTCCTTAATGCCGAGGGTGCTCCTTATATCACTATTGTACAACCAACCAAGGTAGTCTCTCCATGACGAGTGTGCTCCTCATGTCACCATTGTACAACCAACCGAGGTAGTCTCTCCATGACGAGTGTGCTCCTCATGTCACCATTGTACAACCAACCAAAGTAGTCTCTCCATGACAAGTGTGCTCCTTATATCACTATTGTACAACCAACCGAGGTAGTCTCTCCATGACGACTGTGCTCCTCATGTCACCATTTTACAACCAACCAAAGTAGTCTCCTCATGCCGAGTATGCTCCTTATATCACTATTGTACAGCCAACCGAGGTAGTCTCTGCGTGACGAGTGTGCTCCTCATGTCACCATTGTACAACCAGCCAAAGTAGTCTCTCCTTGCCAAGTGTGCTCCTCGTGTCACCATTGTACAACCAGCCAAAGTAGTCTCTCCTTGCCAAGTATGCCCCTCAAGTAAAAATAGCAGCAAGAGACCAGTCACATGTAATGTCCGTGACAGACAGGTGGGCTTAAGAACTGGTTACACCACCTTCCCAGAATCAGTATGAATCCTAACCTTACATGTTTGCACAGGACATGGCAGGATTTAAGCCTTGCAATCAAATACCAAGCTCCCTAGGTGATATACTGCTGCTTTCAGATATATATGGATACAAGTTCTCCTTAAGATAATGTTATTATTGTGCACACATAGTAAAGTACGTCTGAAGAATGAAAATATGTAGCATTGGGTTAAAGCTGGACACACCCTCTAATTACAGTGTAATTGTATAAACTCTAAGGCCTCATGCCCACGGACGTTTTTACAGCCGCGTTTTTGAGCGTTTTTTACAGCTTAAAAACGCCTGTCCATGTTAGTCTATAGCTTCATGCCCACCTAGACGTTTTTGAGCTGCAAACAGCATAGACGTTTTTAAGCTGTAAAAAAAAAACAGGACCAGTGCATTCCTCAGCGTCGGAGTTAGGCAGAAAAAAAACGCGAGCGTCAAAAAACGCTCAATAACGCGCGGTCGTGTTTTTTAGCTCCGACGTTTTTTGTTTTGTTTAAAAAAAAAAAAAAAATTTACAATAACAAGGACAGGCGTTTTTAAGCTGTAAAAAACGCAGCTGTTAAAAACGTCTGTGGGCATGAAGCCTTAACCGTGAAGATTGCTGTGTATAGTATCCACCCCCCCCCCCAAATCCCTTAAAATGGTACAGTCCAATACTGAGGCCCCCCTCAAGATTAACATAGTATTCATTGTATTGCTGTGCTGAGTTTTAGAAGAGTACACTGGCAGCGATGTTTAACATACATTTCTCCTGAATAGCGTGCAGTCTTGGAAGGTAGCCATTTTAAGCCTGTGTTTTCCACACAAGAAATTCCTAGTTTTTCCTGTAATCGTAATAAATTGTGTTACTGCTCAGATGTGCCCCTAACGGCATGCCTTCAGTCAGTGTGTAATGGACTGCAAAGTTTACCCTTGATCTGCCATGAATGACAGACAAAAACTTTAGCATTGGTGCACATTGGTTTCAGACTATGTTGTCGGAAATTAGACTTATTGCTCACACCTCCCCACTATTTATGGCTGTAAATAGGGGCACCGATCAGCTCAAAGTATGTAAGCAAAACCCCTGCCACGCCTAGCAACATCTAGAGGAACCCCAAGGTTACATGGAACCCTTGGTTGAGAAAGGCTGCTATAAACCATTGCATGTTGTTGATTACATCCATCATTCTAACCCGTTAACCATACCATGGAATGCCTGCTTAAAACTGCCTACAGGCTCTGGACTAGGCTGAGTTCTATCTTCACATCTTTTAAACCGGGGGTTAGCAACCTATAGCTCACGATCTACCAGTAGATCGCGGAGAGGTGACTGGTAGATTGCGGTCTTTGCTTGCTTACCCAACATTCCAGGGCATTAAACAGAGTGCAATGCAGAGAGACGACTAGAAAAGTTGGAGCTGTAGTAGGGAGTAAGAGTCACATAAGCCGATGCCCCCTCTGTAGTGCTGGCTCCTGTCCCATGCAGAATGATACCAACTGCACTCCATATCTTATCCCAGCTAGCAGTCTCCAGAGTGGTACTAGCAGCAGGAAAGAAGGGATCTTTAAATCGATGTGAAGCAATACACTGGGCATAATACTATGGGGCTGCATTCAAACGGATGTGCTGCGGTTTCCCCACACCACAGGTGCAGTACAATGTAACTGCAGCTTTCCTGTGGGTTTGCTGTGCTTAGCCATAGACTTCTATTAAATCCTTTGGGTGAAAGTGCATCACACCTGCAGGATATATTAGACTTCTATGGCAAGGAAGCATGCAGTTGCAGAGTGGCCCCATTTAATTGAATGGGTCGCGATTGGCAAGCGGTGGCACCCACCAAAAGCAACAGAGGGCTTTATTCCTTCTGTAGCATGTGTACACCTTTTGGCTGCTGTCTCAACTCAAGCGCAGGGTTTTACCACCCCCCAACTTAACATGTGAACAAGCTCTAAGAGTGACGCTGCCGAATGCAACGAGGGCTCATTCACAAGTGCAGCAGGCACTGCTGTTCCTCTGAAAAGCAATTTGAGTGTGTTTGCCAGGTGGTGAGGAGGCGATATGTTGCCTCCTCACGACCTGATTTAAACTGATTGCGGTAGCAATTAGAGGTTTAAATCGGGTGTGAGGAGGCGACACTGTGCGGTGATCTTTGACTTCTCCCATGTTATTCAAGTAGATCTCCACCTCTTTAAGGTTGCCTACCCCTGTCTTAAACCATTCTCCTGTTCTGCAAAAGCAACTTAATGGTTTTTGCTCAGTTGCGTCAAAGAGGCCTATTTCTTTCACTTTGTGCTGGTAACATGTTTCCAAAGCTATAACTTCTTCTTTCTTCTTCCTTCTTCCTTCTTTCATCTTCCTTCTTTCATCTTCCTTCTTTCATCTTCCTTCTTTCATCTCCATCTTCATCTTTATCTTCATCTTCATCATCTTCTTCATCTTCTTCATCATCATCATCATCTTCACCTTCTTCATCATCATAAGACACAACAGGATAATGGGCCGGTGACCACATTAAAAAAAATTTTTAGGTGACAATAGCCACCAGGGCAAAAAGTGTGAATCCCCCAGTGGGGACAACAATATAATACTGGCAGTAGTTTTAGAATGCCCATACTTTATCCAAAACGTATTTTGGCTTTCAATGCACTTTGATGCAGAGTACCACCTACTTACCATCTCTGCCATATTATGTTGGTACTTCTCATGATTTTCTTCTGCCATTTGGCTCCTTTTATCTTTTGTTTACGATCAAGGAAAATTTGACTGGTGTCCAAAGCAAGCAGGTGTAGCCTTTAATTTTTAGAACCTGCACTAGAAAATGACAGGTGGAATCTGGTTGGATGCTTTGGGTAGCACAGATACTTTGCTCAGATTTTGTAGAAGTTGGACCAAACAAATTATTTGCTAACCATTTTGGGTGGATCTTAATGGACTGAATCATTAGCCAGCATTGTTTATTTCTCAGGGGCACCAAAAGCAGCAGTTATGTCTCCCCCCTTGCTATGTCCCTTCATGGAGGTTTCACTCTCCATGTTGAATGTTTAATTAATATTAGAAAACAGTAGTGATGACTCCTTCAGCTAAAACAGAAATGATGCCCTGTGCTTTTGGGAGGCAGAGCAAGGACTGTTGGCAAAGGGTGCTCATGGAATACTAGAAGCCACTGGGTAAATCGGCCCACTAGCATCCACCCGTCAATTTAATAACCGTTATGGGTATATATGACTTAAAGAACTTGAACCATTTCTCTCCCATGCCTTCATATTATAACATTTCTGAAATGCAAAATGTGCATGTATATGTGTGTGTATGTGTATATTGGTGTGTGTGTATATATGGATATATAATACACTTGTACATATGCACACACTGTATATGTGTGTGTGATATATTTATAT
The DNA here is from genome assembly GCA_029206835.1 of Rana muscosa. Classification (NCBI taxonomy): domain Eukaryota; kingdom Metazoa; phylum Chordata; class Amphibia; order Anura; family Ranidae; genus Rana; species Rana muscosa. The sequence goes on from CM055128.1 coordinate 236,903,062, forward strand.
ATATATATATATATATATATATATATATATATATATATATATAAGCCTGCACAGAAATATGAGTTGCAGACTGGTATCATTTTAATGCAGCAAACACAAAGCAGCTGTTGATTCCAAGAAGTCTCCATAATGAACCACGTGTAAGTCAGAGCTGGAAGGTAAGGCTGCACAGTTAACTCCTACCAATCTGCAGAACGCTGGCGCGCCACGCCGACTAATACACTGTCAAGTTCCTTGGCAATGCCAGGGTTAACCCCTGCTCTGCCAGTTCTGCAGCTGCTCGGCATCCTGCACATACTAATGTATTTATCAATAGTGCAGAAAGCAAGGGAGGGGGGTGCGCCCTGCGGCTCTGTTACTGTGGGGGAGCAGGGAGGAGAGGAAGGGGAACATTGCCATATATCTTCTCCTTTCTGGCTCGCTTTCACACTCCATCAATATGGATGTCTCTCTTTCTCCCATTATCTTTAGCACCATCACTCTTGCTCGCTAATCCAATCCTGTCTCCTGTTTTTTTTTTTTTTTTCTCTACATTTTTCTTTGTCCTTTTACTGCTCCCTTCATTCCTTTCCCAGCATCTCCATCTCTCCACTGTAATTGTTTGCACTCCACTCTTGGATTAGACATTACTTAGATTGTCTTCACTCTCCCCTGGTATTTTTCTTCTTCTTTTTTTTCTATCTGTCTTTGTTTCCTTACTTAGTTTCATCCACAACCTTTCCTGTTTCCCACCCACCGTTTTGTTTTTTTTCCTTTTCTCTGGTCTATGTTTTTTTCATCTGCACTGCCATCTCTGCCTGCTCCCTGTAGCTCTGATCCCTATTCCTCATCTTGGCACTCTGTAGCCTCTCTGGCTGTCTCTGCTTCTTTGTGGCTTTCTATCTTCAAAGTGCTTCTGTTTCGTCCATTACTGTGGCACTCTGTCTCCTCACTGTGCTACTCCGTGTGGTCCTCTGTTCGTCTTCGTTGTGGCCTTTTCTGTTAGTCCTTGCTATTTGCTGTTTCTCTTTATTTTGGCTGTTTCTCTGCTTACTATGTCTTTCTCTTATCACCATGTCTGTAGTTTTCTACCCCCATGGTCACTGTAGCTCTGTCCCTGCTTATGTAGCTCCCCCACCCACTTATTATGCAGTAACTCTCTCGTGCTCATTTTAACTTTCTGATTCCCACTCTCCCTCTTTCTCCTTGCCATGGCTTTCGGTCTCCTTCTCATGGTGGCTTCCTCTCTCCCTGTGATCCTCATGGTGGATTCCTCTCTCCCTGTGATCCTCATGGTGGATTCCTCTCTCCCTGTGATCCTCATGGTGGATTCCTCTCTCCCTGTGATCCTCATGGTGGCTCCCTCTCTTCCTGTTTTCCTCGTGGTGGCTCTCTCTCCCCCTGTTTTCCTCGTGGTGGCTCTCTCTCCCCCTGTTTTCCTCGTGGTGGCTCTCTCTCCCCCTGTTTTCCTCGTGGTGGCTCTCTCTCCCCCTGTTTTCCTTTGTGGTGGCTCTCTCTCCCCCTGTTTTCCTTGTGGTGGCTCTCTCTCCCCCTGTTTTCCTCATGGTGGCTCTCTCTCCCCGTTTTCCTCATGGTGGCCCTCTCTCCCCCTGTTTTCCTCATGGTGGCCCTCTCTCCCCCTGTTTTCCTCATGGTGGCCCTCTCTCCCCCTGTTTTCCTCATGGTGGCCCTCTCTCCCCCTGTTTTCCTCATGGTGGCCCTCTCTCCCCCTGTTTTCCTCATGGTGGCCCTCTCTCCCCCTGTTTTCCTCATGGTGGCCACCTCTCCCCCTGTTTTCCTCATGGTGGCTACCTCTCCCCCTGTTTTCCTCATGGTGGCTACCTCTCCCCCTGTTTTCCTCATGGTGGCTACCTCTCCCCCTGTTTTCCTCATGGTGGCTACCTCTCCCCCTGTTTTCCTCATGGTGGCTACCTCTCCCCCTGTTTTCCTCATGGTGGCTACCTCTCCCCCTGTTTTCCTCATGGTGGCTACCTCTCCCCCTGTTTTCCTCATGGTGGCTACCTCTCCCCCTGTTTTCCTCATGGTGGCTACCTCTCCCCCTGTTTTCCTCATGGTGGCTACCTCTCCCCCTGTTTTCCTCATGGTGGCTACCTCTCCCCCTGTTTTCCTCATGGTGGCTACCTCTCCCCCTGTTTTCCTCATGGTGGCTACCTCTCCCCCTGTTTTCCTCATGGTGGCTACCTCTCCCCCTGTTTTCCTCTTGGTGGCTACCTCTCCCCCTGTTTTCCTCTTGGTGGCTACCTCTCTCCCCTTGTTGCTCATGGTGCTTCCCTCCCTCCCACTTTCTATGCTTCTCATGGTAGCTCTCCCTCTCCCCTTGCTCCCCATAGTAGCTTTCTGTCTTCTTAATGGACATCTTTCCTTTCCTCCTACAAATTGGTTCTATCTCTAACTTCTCTCTTCTGTTTCCCTCCGGATTGTGCCTGCATCTTAGTTTCCTCACTTTTATTTCCCTCTCCCTTCTTCTGACTGAAATCTGTCTACATAGCCCCTAACTGCCCACCTAATTCTACACTCCATCCCATCCCTTTTCAGTTTCTCAGTTTACCCCCCCTCATCTGCCTTCATTAGGTTCCTTCACCTCCTGGGTTATATTGTGGACAAACATTTCTGTCAATGGAGTCCTTGGATGTCTAGCTGCATCATTCTGCTGCAACCGTCTCTCATTTCCTCAGTTTTAGGAGCTCCCTCCTATATTTTCCACTTTACTCATTCTTAATTGGCATTTTATATCACATTCTACCATCTTGTGACCACTGTTTAGTTTTGCCTTCTTTTCTTTTTCTCCTCACCACTTCCCATGCCCTCTCATTTTTTTCTCCTCTCCACCCTGTTTCTGTCTTTCCCCTTCTCCCATTTCTTTTCCACCGTATGGTATATTAACAGAAGTTACACAGTCCGTGGTAATGTCTGTGTAAACATGCAGTGTGCAGCTGCCAGCCCGAAGCCTCAGTATGCTCCAGAGTGTCACATTCTCGGTATTACAGCCGTGCCAGGCCTCTCACACATTGATGCACCATAACACATATTCATAGCACAGACAGAGGAATTGCCAGCTTCCCTCCTTCACACATTCACTATTACACCATCATATTATTCACAGCCAGGACTTAGGCTTCACCATGCTTGCCTCTGTGCCCAGACAGAATGTTACTCAGCTTATTTATTAACATCTGCAATGGGTGGTAAAGTGATGTAACCACCAACAGCCAATCCACTTTAAGCTGTAATACAGGAACTTATACTAAGCACAGTTTGTATATAAAATGGCCACATAGCATAGCCACAAAGTAATCCCAAAGTGTATCCAAAGCCAAAACATTTTCTTTATTGGTTTTGGATAGTGTAGGAAAGAATTAAAACCTCCATTTCTTTTTTCTTTTTATTTTGTATCTTTGACCCATTTGGGAGATTTCTTTCACTTTCTGTCCTAGAGACAGAACAGGAAGTAGATTCCTGACAGAAAAATGGCTCCATCTTACAGAGAGGGTTGATTTCCCCAGGGAGGTAACAGACAACAATAAAACAAATACAAAGATTCTAACCAAACTAGTGGTACTATGGGCAAAACTAAAAATGATGTATATAATGCAGTGTGTCAATAGCAATAAAGTGCTATTAAACCCTCCACTGTTTTAAAAGTTAGGTATCTATTCATATAACACAATAAAAAAAAAAAATGTTCCCAGTCACTTATTGGCCAAATGTTTCAAAACCACTGGCACAGCTTTTCCTTGAAATTCTGGTGGGAGGGGAGCCTGTGCAATGTGAACTTCATAACATCACATGACTTGGACTACATGACTCATTCTTGGAGCCTTAGATGCAAAGCGCATGCACACCATGGAGGGGGGGGGCTAGACAATAAGCCATCAAGGGGATTCCAAACTGCCAGGGATAGTTGTATGGCGATCTGCGGGTGCGCCATGGAGCGGGTGGCTCCAGGGGACTCTGAGAGGGATCTGAGCCACCCTAAAACTGAAACGTAAGAAAAGGATATTTGTAATTGGTGTTGTATAGGGAGGCATATTGTAATAGAGGACAGGAGGAGAAATACGATAGAGTATGGGCAAGTTGGATAGAGAACCCCATGAGGACTTCAGAATAAAGAAGGTAGGAAGATAGGGTAACCACACCATAGAATGAAAGGGGAGAAATTAATGTGAGTATAAATGTTTTTTTTTGTGTGTGTGTGTTAATTAAATGAATGTTGGCGGAATTTTATTAATGTAAGTTGTGAAATGTATATTTGTCTTTTTGTATGGAAAAAAATTAATAAAAAGATATAAAAAAAAAAAAAGTAATTGGTATTTCAAAGATATGACAGGCGGAAAGCAGAATTAAAATGTCCAACCAGTGTGTGCAGACCGTTACTGCTGTATGTCATTTTTATATACACAGAGTTTAGTATGACTTTTAACACAGCAGTTTTTCTTGTTTTTCCTGACAGCGTTGAGGATTATTGGAGAGTGTAGATGCAGACAATATCTACGGTGTCGGATACTGTACCTGATCGAAGCCCCTTCCCCAAATTCGTAATTGATTTTATTTACTGGCTTCATTAGATCCTATAGCTACAATACCATGCTGCTTGTCTGTTAATCCAAAGAAGCGTATTCAGACTAATGAAGGCTGACATCTGATTGTTTTTTAACCACTTCAATACCATGCACTTATGCACCTTCCCGCCCAGACCAATTTTCAGCTTTCAGTACTCTCACACTTTGAATGACAATTACTTAGTCATGCTACACTGTATCCAAACAAAATTTTTATCATTTTCTTCTCACAAATAGAGCTTTCTTTTGGTGGTATTTAATCGCCACTGGGTTTTTTATTTTTTGCGATATAAGCAAAAAAACAGCAATTTTTAAAAAAAAAAAAACTTTTTTTTAGTTTCTATTGTAAAATTTTGCAAATAAGTAATTTTTCTTCATAAATTTGTGCCAAAATGTATACTGCTACATATCTTTGGTAAAATGAACCCAAATTAGTGTATATTATTTGGTCTTTGTGAAAGTTATAGAGTCTACAAACTATGGTGGCAATCACTGAAAATTTATCACGCCTGATGTACTGAAGGGATATCTCATTTCTTGAGACACTAACAAGCGAGGAAAGTACAAATACCCCAAAATTACCCCTTTTTGGAAAGTAGACAGTCCAAGGTATTTACTAAGAGGCGTGGTGAGTTTTTTGAAGTTGTATTTTTTTCCCACAATTCTTGGGAAAATTTAATTTTTTATTTTTTTATTTTTTTTTACACAAACTGGTCATATTAACAGTTTTTTTCTCTCACACAGCATATGCATAATTGCAACTACACCCCAAAATACATTCTGCTACTCCTCCTGAGTGTAGCGATACCACATGTGTGAGACTTTTACACAGCCTGGCCACATACAGAGGCCCAACATTGAAGTAGCACTTTCAGGCGTTCTACAAGCATAAATCGCACATATCCTTTCTCAACCACCTATTACACTTTTGAAGGCCCTGGAGCACCAGGACAATGGAATTTTCCACAAAATGACCCCATTTTGGAAAGCACACACCCCAACGTATAATCTATGAAGCATTATGAGTCTTTTGAACGGTTCATTTTTTTCCAGAAGGTTTTGGAAAATGTGGACAAAAAATTAAAATGCATTTTTTTTACACAAAGTTGTCCATTTATAAGATATTTCTAACGCATAGCATATACATAGCAAAAATGACACCCCAAAATGCATTCTGCTACTCCTCCTGAGTATAGCGATACCACATGTGTGAGACTTTTACACAGCCTGGCCATATACAGAGGCCCAACATTGAAGTAGCACTTTCAGGCGTTCTACAAGCATAAATCGCACATATCCTTTCTCAACCACCTATTACACTTTTGAAGGCCCTGGAGCACCAGGACAATGGAATTTTCCACAAAATGACCCCATTTTGGAAAGCACACACCCCAACGTATAATCTATGAAGCATTATGAGTCTTTTGAACGGTTCATTTTTTTCCAGAAGGTTTTGGAAAATGTGGAGAAAAAATGAAAATGCATTTTTTTTACACAAAGTTGTCCATTTATAAGATATTTCTAACGCATAGCATATACATAGCAAAAATGACACCCCAAAATGCATTCTGCTACTCCTCCTGAGTATAGCGATACCACATGTGTGAGACTTTTACACAGCCTGGCCATATACAGAGGCCCAACATTGAAGTAGCACTTTCAGGCGTTCTACAAGCATAAATCGCACATATCCTTTCTCAACCACCTATTACAATTTTGAAGGCCCTGGAGCACCAGGACAATAGAATTTTCCACAAAATGACCCCATTTTGGAAAGCACACACCCCAACGTATAATCTATGATGCATTATGAGTCTTTTGAACGGTTCATTTTTTTCCAGAAGGTTTTGGAAAATGTGGAGAAAAAATGAAAATGCATTTTTTTTACACAAAGTTGTCCATTTATAAGATATTTCTAACACATAATATGTTCATAGCAAAAATTACACCCCAAAATGCATTCTGCTACTCCTCCTGAGTATGGCGATACCACATGTTTGAGACTTTTACACAGCCTGGCCACATACAGAGGCCCAACATCCAAGTAGCACCTCCAGGCATTCTAGCAGCATTAATTGCACATATCATTTTCTGACTACCGATCACATTTTTGAAGGCCCTTCATATATCTAACACATAGCAGGTACATACCAAATAACAAAAGATTACCTGTGGTTTTAGAAGTGCAGTGGTCCACAGAGGAGAGCATCGGTCCAGGCAGCAGGCAGGGATGAGGTCAGCGACAGCAAAAGCAATCATCCAGGCAGCAGGCAGGAATACTGTCCATAGTTCGCACAGGCAGAGATACTGTCAGCACAGCCAGAGCACAGCCAAAGCACAGGTCCAGGTAGCAGGCAGAGGTGTCCCGGCAGAAATGCTGTCCAAAGTCAGTAGAGGCAGCAGGCAGATATATGGTCAACACAGCCAAAGTATTGGTCCAAGCAGCAGGAAGAAACATGGTCCATAATGTCATGGGTCATTACAGGCAGTAATATGGTCAGCACAGCCAAATTATTGGTCCAGGCAGCAGGAAGGACCATCAAGCTTAGGGCCAGGAGGACAGGGGTAGAGGCTTCTCCCACCCAAATCGCTTTGAAGCCTCCGGGCAACCAGACCCTGTTCTTGGAGCACAGAAAACGAAAAACTGGTTTTCTCTACTCAGAACGCTATTCTGAAGCCCCTCACATATGTGAGACCCCTGTGTACTAAAAGTAGATGGCCAAAAGATCAGTCCAAGTGGCAGGCAAAAACATGGTCGATTAACAGGCCAAGGTCGGTACACGTGGAAGTCAGAAACGTGGTTTAAATCGGCAGGCAGAGGCATCGTCGGTAAACAGGCCAGGGTCAGTTAATTAACATGGAAGGTAGTTAGTAACATGGTAGCAGGCAAATAGGGAAGTGGCAGTCTGTTAATAATAAGGGGAACTAATGGATGTATGATAATTTTTGAAGCAATTTCCGATGCACAGGCCAGGTTGGGAGGGACAATCGGGACAATAATAGCTGGTGTCTCTTCTTACTCCTCCTCTGCTGCATACACGGCATTTCTTTTGGCGTCTTCTTCCAGATTCTGTGGGGGGGATGCTAAAGGGATAGTGTCGCTCGTGAAGCCGACTCACACTATCAGAGCGAATGCTTCCTGGGGCGGGATCTTGTTGGTAAATGAGGGCATCGATGATATCTTCGATATATTGGAGGTAGTGGAGTCGGTGATTTTGAGTTGCTTTTTGGTAGCAGACAAATGAATTAAAAAGGGCCATGTGAAACAGGTGAAACGCAACTTTTTTGTGCCAATAATGGGACTTTCTGGTTGATAAGTAGGGCTGTAGCATCTGGTCGTATAAATCCACCCCCCCCATGTACAAATTGTAGTCGTGGACACATTCAGGCTTTACAATGGAGCCGCGTCTTCTTGGGATCTCCACCATGGTGTCATTGTGGATCGTAGAGAGGATGTGGCCATCTTTCTTGTCCCTCCACTTCATGGCCAACACCTCCTCGTTCCTCATGGATGCCGATTCTCCAGGTCGCAATTTTTTTGTCAATAAATTTTGTGGGAATCCCTTCCGTTTTTTTTTTTAAGGTACCGCAGGCCGGGGTTTGTTTACTGTAAAGGTGGCGAAAAAGGGGCAGGCTGGTATAATAATTATCAACATATAAATGGTAACCTTTTCCGAACAGGGGGTATGCCAACTCCCAGACAATTTTCCCACTGGTTCCAATATATGTGGGGCAATCACGGGGCTGGAGCTGGGAGTCTTTGCCTTCGTAGATCCTGAATTTGCAGACGTATCCAGTGGCTCGATCACATAATTTATTTAATTTTAACCCATACCTGGCTCTCTTGCTTGGTATGTACTGCTTGAACTGCAGTCGGCCGGTGAAATGTACGAGGGACTCGTCCACACAAATTTTTTGGTCTGGGATGAAAACTTCTTCAAATCCCTGGGAAAAGGCATTGATTAGGGGGGGTATCTTGTACAATTTGTCGTAGTTGGGATGATCTCGGGGAGGGCACTGTGAATTGTCATTGAAGTGGAGAAAGCGCATAATCATGTCGTATCTTTTCCTGGACATGACAGCGGAATATATGGGCATGTGTTGGATGGGGCGTTTGGACCAATATGAATGGACTTCGTTCTTTTTTGTAAGCCCCATATTGAACATAAGGCCCAAAAATAATTTAAATTCCTCCAATGTTAGACGCCGCCACTGGAACATGCGGGCGTAGGAAGAATCGGGGTTGGCAGCAATAAATTGGGATGCATACAGATTCGTTTGATCCACTATATTCTGCAGCAAATCTTGTGGGAAAAATAAACAAAAATAATCAAATTTAGAAAAATTTGTAGGGTCGGGCTGCACACCTGGCTGTGCGGTGAAAGGGGGGATGATAGCGGATCCTGAGTTGGCAGGCAACCATAAGGGGTTTGCCAGGGCATCGGGAAGGTAGGATTGGGGCTGGATTCTTCGGGTTGGGCGTGCATTTCCATTGCTTGTACTGGGCTCCTCTTCCTGGGGTATGGCGCTGCTGGTGGTGGGCAGTTCTCCTGATCTTGGTGCTGATCTTGGTGCCGATCGCATTCTTTTGGGAGGGACGGTTTCCTCCGGGGACTCGGACTCTGAGCCACTATCCTCCACTGGCTCGTATTCCGAACCAGAATCGGATAATGGGAGCTCCCCGCTGCTCTCATCATCCGACATGGCAAGAATGGCATATGCCTCCTCAGGTGTGTAAACCCTTTGGGACATTATGGCAGTGCTTATTGGTGGGCCTGTGTAATGGTACTGCTGGTGGTAGTGGTGGCGGTCTGTGTGGTAGTACCGATGGAGGTATTAGTGGTGGGCCTGTGTGGTGGTACCGATGGCGGTATGGGTGGTGGTGGTACCAATGGCAGTACAGGTGGTGGTGGTACCGATGGCGGTACGGGTGGTGGTGGTGGCGGCGGTACCGATGGCGGTACAGGTGGCGGTACGGGTGGTGGTGGTAGCGATGGCGGTATGGGTGGTGGTGGTACCGATGGCGGTACAGGTGGTGGTGGTACCGATGGCGGTACAGGTGGTGGTGGTACGGGTGGTGATGGTACCGATGGCGGTACAGGTGGTGGTACAGGTGGTGGTGGCACTACCGACGGTGGTACGGGTGGTGGTACTGGTGGTGGTACCGATGGCGGCACTAGTGGTGATACTGGTAGCGGGCCTGTGTGGCAGTATAGATGCTGGGCCTGGTGGCGGTACTGGTGGTGGTACTGGTACCGATGGCGGTACTGGTAGCCTGTGTGGCAGTGCCAATGGCGGTACCGATGGAGGTGGGCCTGTGACAGATGATTGACAGATGGGCTGATTGATTGATTGACAGATGGGCTGATTGATTGATTGACAGATGGGTTGATTGATTGACAGGTGGGGTGATTGATTGACAGATGGGCTGATTGATTGACAGATGGGCTGATTGATTGACAGATGGGCTGATTGACAGATGGGCTGATTGGCTGGGCTGATTGATGTGCTGGGCTGTGTGACAGGTCCTCTTTATGGGGGGGGCGTGTTGTGCACTGTAAATTTATGTAGACAAACTACACTGAGCTAACTTACTGATCTCTTCTCTCTCCTCACAGATCGGTGTGTGAGGAGAGAGCAGGGATCAGGTAGTAACTCCTGTGAAGTTTGTTTACATTTGTGACCGGCTGTGATTGGACACAGCCGGTCACGTGGTAAACAGCCAATTCATTGGCTGTTTACTCTGATCGGGGACGCGCTGTGTCCAAGGGACACTCGCCTTCCCCGATCCCCGCTCTGCAAGCCTGTGGCGGCGCGCACGGAGCGCGCCGCCGTGTTTGTTTTGACAGGTGATCGGCTGTGACTTTGACACAGCCGATCACATGGTAAACAGCCAATGAAATTGGCTGTTTACCGTGATCGGGGAAGCGCTGTGTCCGAGGGACACATGCCGTCCCCGATCACCGCGCTGCGCGCCCCCGCGGGCGCGCGCAAGGCAATATCCTGCAGGACGTCATATGACGTCCAGTATCGATATTGCAACCACTTCCCGGACGTCAATTCGCTATTGACTGGGCGGGAAGTGGTTAAAGGATAAGTGCACTTACCTTAAGAAGCCCCCCCACCCCCAGTTGCCCTCTCCTGACCTTACAAACTGTAATCCTTATAACTTTGTAAAGTTCTGCTTCGGCTGAGCGAGCGATCTGCCCACATGCACTGCCTTTTTGTTGAAATTCGGAATACAAAGCCCAGCATATACTGGATATTTTTCTGTAAGGCCGGTACCATCCTCACCCTGGCACAGACCTGTCTATTCACAATTGACCAGTACATGGCGAATGTGGGCAAGACAGGAAGCTTTAAGCTGGTCATATGCATAACAATTTTATCTGTAGATTCCCCCATCCTCTTTAAACAGCATGGATGGACGTATTCTAATGTTTTTCCGCCAGCACAGCCGCTGCAGCTGATTTGGATGTAATTGCTGTTTGGCTGGTGGTTTTCCACCTTGCTCCTTCAATTTCTCATTCGAAGTTTGTTGAGCCAGATGGTGTCAGCAGGGGTAACCAATCTGCTGAGATTCAAGCTGTGTTTGGCCAGCTTGGAAGCCCAAATTCAGTCAAAATTTTGGTTAGTTTTGTATACTATGGGGAAGGTTAAAGCCAGCCATAGATGGATTGAAATTTAGGCGGTTAAGCAGGGACTTGCTGAATTTTGATTCATCTGTGGCCGTTCCTTCTTGATAGAAGTTTATCTAATGATTTACTTTTGTCATTCAATCAGCGACTGCTGTGCTGATCGGAGTCCCACTGTCAGAATACAACAGGACAGAGGGGAGGAATCCTCTATCCACCTCACCTGTGTGGATGGAGGAATCCATAAGGCTTCATATTAGGCCCCTTTCACACTGACGGATAGAATGGTGCTTTTAGCTGCGGATTTTATAGTTTTCTACCGCAGCTAAAAGCACACAATGCTTTCCTATGGCCCCATTCACACACAGCGTTTAGCTGCGATTTCGTTACATGCGCTTCGGTGCGAATAGAAAAAATAGAATTGAATGTATCCAGGTGCGATGTAGCGCAGCTATCTGCACATAACTGCAGGTAATCGCAGTGCACTGTCAGCTGCGGATAGCAGCGTGAACAAAAGAAAAAAACAACAGGAAGCACATAAAAATAAAAATGGTTGCTATGGGGATGACAATAATGGCCAACCGCAGCTAAACGCAGCCGCATGTAAACACACGTAAACGCAGCTAATCGCAGTGTACAAATGCAGCTGATCGCTGTGCCTGGGGTCTTGAATTTCAAAAGAAAGAAACATGCTTTTAACTGCGGCAGAACAGCCGCCCGTGTGAAAGGGGCCTTACAGCTTCTAAACTTGAGTTTAGGAGCTTTTGGTGTTTTCTTGGCAAAGCTCTAAACTCAACTCCATAAAAGCATATGTGTCCATGTACGCATAGGCTTTTAGGATCGTTTAGGAGCTGTTTTGGTTAGGGGAGGTTCAACCGCCCTCTCCTGAACGTGGAAGAATTGCGTTCAGTATAGGAAAGTTTTGACCGCTGGTCAAAAAAGGCTATGTGTGCATGAAGCCTAAATGTGTTTTTAGATCAGCTGAGTGAAACATAAAAGTCCCATCTATTGGCAGCCTAAGGGCCCTTTCACGCAAGCTGTCCAATCAGGTCTGTCAATTTTTCAGTCAGTTTTTCAGGTGGACCTGATCAGACCTTCCAGTCTACCCTATGGAGCGGTGGATGTAAGAGGACACGTGTCTGCTGACACCTGCCACCATCTGATCCGATCTTGCCTGCAAAAAACAGATGGACGGTGGTCCTATTTTTCACCTGTCTGGCGGATCAGATGGAAACGGACAGGCAGTCTGTTTCCATCTGATTGCCCCTTAGAGGAGAGCGGGACTGTGTCCGCTCTGCAGAGTGAGCAGTGACGGACCTGTCATCCACCTGATCAGCGGAGTAATCCCCCAATGGGCAAGCAGAATCCACTACACAGAGGCAACCATGTAAAAGGGGCCTTAGAAGCAGGTGTAACATTTAGCAGTGCAGCTGTAGTGAAACTACTAATCCCAAGTCTTGCCTGTTACTATTAGGCTCCGTTCACACTAGTGCGACTCTAAAGTTGCACGATTTTCAGTGCGAATTTAATTTAACTTATTACACTCTATGGCATTCAAGTCACAAACAAAGTAGAGCAGGAACCTTTTTTCTTTAGTCACATAGATTGGAATGGGTGAAATAAATTTAAATACAGGTAAATGGGTTTCAACTTGACATGCAACTTCACATGTAGCAAGTCGCATGACAAGTTGCACTAGTGAGAGCGGAGTCTTAGTCTTGCCATTCCTCTTGGGACCTATAGTTCAAAAAAGTTGGTGTACCAAAGGTTGCCAGCCCTTCCTTAGACTTGTAGAAGTCTGTGTTCCTGATGGGGAAATTTTCCCCTCACTTCATGTTCAGTGTCGCAAGACCAGGAAACAATGTAATATCTGATGGGGACAGAGATGGCAAGAAAAGCTCATTCATTTACCCTAGGTTCACATCTATAAATTTTTTAGTGCGTTTTGAAGTTTGCAGAAACCCACTACAGTCATTTTAACATGGCTTCGTATGGTACTTGTTCGCATCTATGCATTTTGCAGCCGGTGCGTTTTTGGAAAGGGACTTTTTTACTTTTTTCCCAGTGTGTTGCGTGTAATAGACTTCAATGGAATCGCACCAGAAACGCAAGTGTTGTGTTTGTAATGCGATTTTTGATGTGTTTTGCGGTTATTTTTCTGGTTAAACACTATGTAGCTGGTTGCTAAGGAGCTGGCGGGGAAGCCAGCCACCTGCGTCCTTAACAACCAATGAGTCATCAGCTGTCAGCTAAATGTAAAAAAATTAAAAATTAATTTTTTACAATTTTATTTTTTGATGCAGGCCTTTTTTTTTTTTTTTTTACATTAAGCTGTGAGCGGGGAACCCAGCTCACAGCTGATGACTTAAGGGCATGGCGGTCGGCTTCACGGCCCGCTCCTTTGCAACCAGCAATCTGCAGTCTGTTTTATAGAGATAAAAAAAAATGCAAAATGCATAAAAAAACAGTTTAAAAATGCGAAACGTGCCTGAAAAATGCATCAAGCGCAGCCGCATAGATGTGAACCTAGACTTAGTATGAGGTGAAGCATTATAACATCAGTGAGGTTTTTTATTGCTCTCTGTGTCCCAGTGGCACTCACACTCTTTAATTTCTTGCACTGTTGTCACCAGACAGAAAGTGAGGAGAAATCTCTCTAGGAGTACACAAACAGCAATAAAAGCATGTCTGAAGTTTTAAATCTTACACAATTTATCAAAAAGTAAATAAAAAATAAATAAAGTGTTGGCTGGAGCAGAGTTTTCCAAAAGTCAGATGGGGGTGATATGATTGTTGTTCTCCTGGCTGTGGATGTATATTAGGGGTGTGGGGGGTAAGTGAACCTCCTTGCATTGTGTGCTCTTATTAGATAAAGCCTTTATGTATTCAAAGGAAGCCATTGTCCGCCTTTATCATAAAGCCCTCATGCGTGAAGGTGCTGGTGTAGAAGGTTCACACAACTCTTCATCAATTATGATATGCATCGGCTGCCTTAGCACAGTTGTACATCACAACCCATCTGATACGTTCAGCGGCATGCCACAAATGTGCCAGTTTTGTCATGCAACATGTCTTATTGCCCTGTTTGAAGCTCATCACCTTTTCATATTGCACCGTCACAGCAAGATTGTACCATGTATGTGTACAGACTGACAGTGCTACCAATCGAAGGACAGGACATACAAAGGCAGAGAGACAGTTTCTCCGACACACCAATGTTCACTATCACAGCAACCAAGTTATTTTCAGCCTTGGCCAGTGCTGTCATGACCAGTAATAATGATAAAACATGACTGGACTTATTTGGTAACATAGAGCTAGGAGCAGAACTGCATAGTTACATGGCAGTTAGATTATTGAAAGCTTTTTTTTCTGATTGTTTCTATAATACACATCACTGCTCCACTATGCTTCCCAGCCAGTTGCCTCATGTGATTTCCAGATATAATTGATATTGCTTGTTGCTGTTTTTAGCACGCGTGAAAATCTGTTCCAGTATATTCTTCCTGGATGTATAAAGCTCAGTGGTGGTATATAAATTCATTAAACCATTCACCATTTTTATTAACCGACATTTGATTGTTTTTTTTTTTTTTTAGGTACGTCATGTGACCTAGCAAGTTAGCTAGTACAGGTTTAGGACTTCTGTTGCCACACGTGTACTTAATAGTCACATTATCACATAAAGATCCATGGGGGTTTGTTCTTTGAACATTGAAAAGATCAGTGATGTCCAGTGTCCCATAGTAACCAGATTTCGCAAGGTTTGGTTGCTATAGATTACTATACAAAGTGATAAGAATAGCGCTAATCCACACACAAAAAAACGTTGCAATCTTAAATGGTGAATACTACAAATTATAACGTGTGTGTATATGTGTTTAAACCAATCGTTCAACATTTACATGTGTACATATGAGTGTTAAACCAATTCAATATGCAATATCTATAAAGTGCTAGTGCGTAATATAAACTCTATGCAACATCATATAAAGTTGCTGAGATAAGGTGCAGAAAAGATTTAAAAAAAAGTGCATTGATGAATATCACTATTAAAAAAAAAAAAAAATACAAAATATGCCAAATGAGTGAACAGTCTTTCCTTATGTGATTATCACAAAAAAATCAGAAAAGCAAACTTCACCAATACGTGAATCCTTCACCGCTGGGCTGGGGAAGTTTGCTTTTCTGCGTTTTTGTGATAATCACTGTTCACTCATTTGGCATATTTTGTATTTATTTTTTAATTTTTTTAATAGTGATATTTATCATTGCACATTTTTTGATCTTTTCTGCACCTTATCTCAGCAACTTTATAGTATGTTGCATAGAGTTTATATTATGCACTAGCACTTTATAGATATTGCATATTGAATTTGGTTTAACACACATATACATTATGTACACACGTAAATGTTGAACAATTGGTATAAACACATATACACACATGTTATAATTTGTAGTATTCACCATTTCAGATTGTAAATTTTTTTTTTGTGTGGATTAGTGCTATTCTTATCACTTTATACAGTTCACTAATTTCGTTTTTTCACAATTATTAGAGTAGCAGCTGTTTATTTGAGCACACATCTGTGGCGCTGTTACTACTTATTACATAGATTACTGTACACCTGGGGTGACCATTGCAGGATTCAGAAAACATTCAGTTAATTGACCAAACAATTGTGTAAAGAGTCCAAATTCCTTCAATACAAAAGGCAGCGAACGTGTTTCAGGTGCCAAAAATGCTCCTTCATCAGGGTTTAAACACTGTAGCAAGAGTAACTAATTAGACAGTTATAGGTGATTTTACCTATATTTCACAAAAGATGAACTAAGATTGTACGATATCCCCACTCCCCCGGTCCCTGCTGCCCATATAGCCAGGGTAGCCGTCCAGGGATTTGAAACCCCTCCTTCTCTTCCCCTTATTTTTGTAGGGCTTCCAGGTTCAGATCAGAGTGATTCCAATTGGTCAGAATTGCTCTGATCCTTTCCGGAAGCCCTACAGAAAGAAAGGAACGAGGAGATCAAATCCCTGGACCGTTGCACCAGGTTCATGGGCAGTGACCACTGACCACCCATGACGGTAAATGCAGCCGGGAGGGCTTACGTGGTTAGTTCACTTTTTTTTTTTTTTAAAGATGAACTTGCCCTTTTTTTTTCGGAGACATTTTTTGACCCCTGAAATGCATTGGATGCCTTTTTTATATTCCGTATCTTGTGATATTGTTAGTGGACATTTGAGACCATTGTTTAGCGTGCTTTTATGCTCTTTTACACTTGAATTTCTCGAGTTGGGTGGACCCCATTTTTTCAAGGGTTCCTCTGCTTTATGGAGAGCTGCCATACAAGAGCCATTAGCCCATAACCAATGACTTGTTTTATAGGATAAAGATCTGTTCGCAGCTCCCCCACTCCTTCCATGCCTAATCTAGTCAGCGGGCAAATTTAGAAAGCCAGTGAACATGAACTTCTGTAGGCAAGAGCAACTTTCTGTGTTCATTGGCCATTAGACGACTTGGGTTTGTCCATTGCTGCTGCACATTGTTGTTCTTTGCCCTCTGTTATTTAGTAAAGCCGTATGTATTCAGAGAACGGGGGATTGGCGGCACACTTATCTGTCTGCGGTGATGTAACATTACATGGTATCCACAGAGCAAAAAGCCGTTGTTCCAGGCCATACACAGTGAAATACCTATTTCTGTTATTCACAGCAGGCAGCGGCAGTGCCAGACTCCCCCTGGCATTTTGATACATAGCAGCTCAGGTACAGGCAAGCTTAATTTCTTGTACCGCTGCACATGTATTCGCACCTCCATCAAACCCCCGCCAGCCAGTGTGACGTATATGCTTATACAGTATTATACCTTCCCAGCCCAAACAGAAGCACTGCCAGCCTTCACTTCACATACTTATCTGCAGTTCCATGGATTCATAGTGCAGACAGAGCCAGCCTCCCCCGACTGATACTCTGTTGTACGTGTTAATAATAGCACAGTGGCAGGCTTCCCCCTTAATGGGAACAAATAGGCCTGGTGTATCAACATGTTCTTACTCCGAACCCGAATTAAAGTAGACTTGTCATAAAAGAAATACATGGGCTACCGGTGCTGACTTCTGAAAATGCACATTGCCGGGCTGGTACTCACTGGCTTCTCTACTTATTGATGCACATGCAGTCCAATGCTAGCACAGTCCAGTGTTTTCAATGATAAAATTGGTTCATAGTAGGGACAGGTTAAGGCCGGCAATACACAAAGCAAACTTCTTTCTTGCAACTATGGGTTGCAGGAAAGAAATTTGCTGGATTCCCCCATCAACACAGACAGTGCTGACAGGGGAATCCCTCCTGCTGGGCCTTTTTCTTCTCCTGGCGGGGGCGGGCGGGGGAAGCCGTCCCCTCCGGGAGAAGACAGTGGTTATTGCTAGCGGCTATAGCAGCCGCTAACGATAATTGCAAGAGAATCCGGCAGACTGGTTGTGCCCACATTGATTGATCAATCAACTTGGTACATTCAGCCTGCCCATTGACGGTTCAATCGAACTGTGTATGACTGGCCTTAGCCAGGGTAAAGTGTAGAGTAAAGTCCTTTGTTGTGCCCGTTAACACTGGCTTGATCTGCCCATCTGAAACTATTTGTTATTTTCTTACCTGACTCTATTTAAGCAGAGAAAAACTTCCTGAGACCTGACGAGGGGTGGGGGGGAGAGACTTTTTGGCACCCGAAACTTGTTGCTTTTTTCTGCTCTTTGCACTCTTGGATGTTTGTTTGGCTCTTTTATCGGACTGTATGTTTGTGAATTCCCAGTTCCCCGTTTCTAAGGGATGTCATCATTTTGTGGAGCCAGTGTGCTAGTGAAAATTTGTGACCCATTGAAAAGCTGTATCCAGCGCCCTGTCTTTACTTTGTTTACTCTGAGTCAGTGACCCGGAACAAGAGTGCAGATCAGGACGGTTTGTGATAAGTCAGAGGTCCTTATCAGCATATTTGTTCAAGGTCAGTGACTCAGCGTATTTAAAGTGTTACTAAACCCAGAACCTGCATTCACTATATCTGGTCTCCCACAGTACACAGAACATGGAAATGCAATTATTTTAAGAAATATAATAGGCTAAATACCTTTTCTCATCAGCAGTATACAGCAGTCTTGTGATTTCTATCAGTTCCTGGTGAAGCTTGTAGGAGGAGTTTTCATACTGCACTGAGCTGTCCTATGAGGCTGCAGGGCTCCTGATCCTCTGTCTGGACATGTCTGGACAGTGCTGATTGGCCCTGCGCTGATCACATGCACTCTCATGCGGCGTACACACGTTCGTTTTTCATGCCATTTTTTAAACTGACGTTTTTCACGTCGTTTTTTTTTTTTTATGTTTCCTCTCAAGCCTGTCTTGCGTACACACCATCATTAAAAAAAACGCCTGAGCAAAGCGCAGTGACGTATACCACGTACGACGGCACTATAAAGGGGAAGTTCCATTCGAATGGCGCCACCCTTCATGTTAGTAAACTTTGTTGAGCGGCGATTCGCGCTTTTCAGCCTCGTACTTTTCAGTCCGTTACAGCGTGACGAATGTGCTATCTCCATTACGAAAGCTAGTTTTACCAGAACGAGCGCTCCCGTCTCATACTTGATTCTGAGCATGCGCGTTTTTTTTCCCCTCGTAAAAGCATACACACTATCGTTTTTCACGTTGTTAAAAAAACGACGTGAAAAAATTGAGCATGTTCGAAATTTTTAATGGCCGTTTTTCACGCCGTTAAAAATGCTCTGGAGCATACACACGATCGGTTTTAATGCCCATTTTTAAAAATGGCATTTTTAACGGCATGAAAAACGATTGTGTATATGGGGCATCAGAAGAAAAAAAAAACTCTCTAGCAATACACACCAAACTGAGCATGTGCAGCCTGACTTCAAAGGCTCTGTCTTATCCAGACTTGTCCAGGGGGACAGTGGAGGGAGGGAATTATCTGTGCATACAAGATCAAGCAGCCTTTTTACACAATGCAGAGGATTAACCCCTTAGATTCCACAGTGAGTATAACAAACATGCTTTACTGCATATACAGACTGATTTTACTGTTGTCGGTTTAGTAACACTTTAAACTGGGGAGGGGTTGTAATGACAGCCAGGCAAATAGCAGTATCCATTTTTCTCTTATCAAAGTTTTCTTTTAAATTCTGTGTAATATCCAATCAGATTTCTTAAAGCTGTTCTGCAAGTTTGACTGTGGAAAATCATGTCAGTTCTTCGTAAAAACACAATGACACTTCAGGCCAGTTGGAAGCTATGTCGTCCATCGCAAAGCTTGAAGTAGATGTAAATTGGATGACATTTACCATATTTTGCTAAAGCTTTCACCTTTTTTTTCTTCTTTTCTTACAACTCTGATTGCCTGGAGACTGTTTGCAGCCACTTTATGTCTACATGCCTGCTCACTAGCAATGACTGCATGGCATTTCATAGGAAATGTTTCATGGTGGTGATAACAGTGGACCAAGCGTACATAATGTGTGTTTGAAATAGCGAATTATCTTTGAGGTTCATTCACACGAGCCCATACTCTAAAGTGCCGTGTGTAGGGTCAGTGCAATGCATTACAATGCATGAGGTTTGACAAAGAGAGACCTTTAAAAGGTGTTGCCTTGTTCCCTGGACCCCGGTCCAGACACCGCTTCCACCCCTTCCCCTTATTGGTTCACCCAGAAGATCAGACTGCTGGTTTTAAGATACGTGTTGCAGGCCTGTTAAGGAAATGTGATGCCATTTCAACATCCTTTGCAGCCCCGTCACAGGCCCTCATCTTCTGAGGGCTGCTGCTGGACCGTGCACTGTCCCAAGTGGGAAAAAGTGAGTTGCCACTTTGTTTAAAGGGGAGTTCCAGCCTTTTTTTATGTTTATTAAAAGTCAGCAGCTACAAAAAGTGTAGCTGCTGGCTTTTAATAAACATACACTTACCTGTTCCACTGTCCAGCGCCGCCCCGCCCGGAGCTCCGCTCCTCTCCCCCCTCCTCCGCCCGCGCCTCCATTCATAGTATGGGCACCCGGCTGTGACAGCTTTCGGCTTCACGGCCGAGCACTCACTGCGCATGCGCAAACAGCGCAGTGCTCTCAAGTGGACAGGCGATCGCCTGGGACCTGTCACGTCCCAGGTGATCGCCTACAGGGAGGGGCCATCAAAAGACGATATGACAAATCCTTGTTTAAATCCTAGCTAAAGGTAAAACTTTTTTTTTTTTTTGATATAGTGAAGAAGGTTTAGAACACTTGTCAGCATTTATTGCTGTCTGTGCCCCCTATTAAGGAGATTCACCCTTTCTTATTGTACTATTTACCATTATCATTGAAAGTGAAAGAAAATCCCAACTTTTGGGTTGTCCCCAGAAAAGTAATATAGGGGAAACCTTTCAATGTGGTCCCCAAGGTATTCCCTTCATTTTCAGGGATTTTCGTTCACTTTTTGTTTGGCTATGGGACAGGAAGTTAAAAGAAATCTCCCCAATGGGACACAGATAGCAAAAAAAAATCTCACTGGGTTTATAACCCTCCCTTGCTCTATCCAAAATGAAAAAAAAAAAAAAAAAAGATTTTGCTTGGAGTTCAACTTGTGGGCTATTTTTCTTGTTATTATAAGGCATCGCACTGTTTGTATTTTTTATTGTTTGACTTTATTAAAGCAGAGGTCCACAAAAAGTGAACCTCAGCTATTTGGAACCCTCCCCCCCTCCGGTGTCACATTTGGCACCTTTCAGGGGGGTGCAGATACCTGTCTAATACAGGTATTTGCACCCACTTCCAGGAATAGACCCCCACGGGAGTCACGCCCCTTCGCGTCACACCCCCCCCCCCCCCCCCCCCGCTGTGTTCTGGGAAACACACTGGTCCCAGGAGACAGTGGGGACCAGTGAGGACGCACCACGCTACTCGCGCATGCACAGTAGGGAACCGGGCAGAGAAGCCGCAACGCTTCACTTCCTGATTCCCTCACCAAGGATGGCGGCGGGGGCAGCTGAGAGACGAGCGATTGCTCGGCTTCGGCTGCCGACATCGCGGGCACCCTGGACAGGTAAGTGTCCATTTATTAAAAGTCAGCAGCTGCAGTATTTGTAGCTGCTGGCTTTTAATATTTATTTTTTTCGTGGGACCTCCGCTTTAAGTGTCACGAAATGACATTTCATTCAACTCTATACTCCAGTTTGCAGTGCATAAAAAGGCATACATTTTTCATTTTTACTCCGCTTAAAGAACTGCACAAGTATGCACAAGTATGTTGTGAACATAATTGTTTTCTATACACCCTTACATTGAGCATGTGTTGATCAATGTAGATAGATGCAGCTCAATGGACATGCTGGGAACATGCCCTAAGGCTGGCCATAGAAGAAGCAAATTTCTTTCCTTCAACCACAGGTTACAGGAAATAAATTGGCTTGATTCTTCCATCAACACAGACAGTGCTGACACTATTGACAGGGGAAATTCCTCCCGCGGAGCCATTGTATTCTCCCGGTAGGGGGCGTCTCCGCTGGGAGAAGGCAGTGATTATTGCTAGCAGCTATAATGGCTGCTAGCAATAATCGCATGTAAAATCTGGCAGGCTGCTTGTACCCAAGTTGATTGATCGATTAACTTGGGTATATTCAGCCTGCCCATACATGATTCTAATCTCGGCAGGTTCACCTGGAACCATCATTTGAACCATGTATGGCCGGCTTTAGTCTCCATGGGAAACCCATGTGACAAGGGGACAATGCAAGAGCACAAATGGAAGGCACAGAGTGTTGTCACCCTAAAACAGGAGCTCCCAAATATTAACCTTCATGACAGGCTATCCAGGAAAGCTGCAGATTTAAAAATACAACTTTTCAAATTACATTGACACGTTAAAGCTTATGTGAGATTTTAGTGATTTGGGCTTACATACTTTATATTTACAGAGTTGGACTGGTTATTAAGTGTAGCACATACAGGTCTCTTACAGACACTTTGCAATCACTTTTTATTTCTGAGGTAGTGTTACATGCATAGTCACATACTTAGACTTCTTGTCACACACATATAGCGTTCCATGATTGCACAACCCGGGAAGGGTACTTATACCAGCCTGACCTTTATGTAAACTGATTTCCATTATGTTGAGTTGCAAGACAGAAGTAGACAGGTTTCCCTATTACATAATACGCAAGAAATGTGGACCTATGTCCTGTCACACGGATGCACCATTCGACAGATTTCCTACCATTATAGTTAGACCCCTTTCACATATGGCCACGTTAGCGCTAAAGCAGTGCTCTTTTTAGTGGCGCTTTACTGCTGTTTTTGGCCGCTAGTGGGGTGCTTTTAACCCCCCAAAAAACTCCAGTTTTGTCGCGCTTTCAATGCGATTTTAGTGCGCTTTCAAATCGCTGCCCGTTCATTCCAATGGGCAGGGGCTTTTTGGGAGCTATGTATACAGCGCTCCAAACCCACCCCAAAGATGCTGCTTGCAGAACTTTTTTTTCCCCTCCCACAAAAGCACTGCCCCAGTGTGAAAAGGCACCCTGGAATGAATGAGAGGTGGTTTTCAGGCGCTTAGTAGAGGCTATTTTAGTGCTAAAGAGCCCCAGTGTGAAAGGGGTCTTAAAGTGGTTGTAAACCTCCAACAGGAAATATGAACACAGCATATCCCTCTTGAGAGTGTACACATTTTTGTCTGCTGCTTCCTTGCTCTATCAGCATGAATCACTTCTGACAGGTTTTCCTGACACCAAGAGAAAAAAGGTAACAGGAGAGGACGCTCCAGCTCATTGACAGCCTCAGCTCTGTTTCTGTGTGCTTTGTGGGGGCTCTCCTCCATCCAATCAGCTCTCAGACCTCTCTTCACTGAGCTCTGCAGCGTACAACTTCCGCTCTCCCCTTGTTTCTGAACTCTGACAAGCTTATAAATTCAGCACTTTGAAGGGATGTAGAGAAGAGAAGACTGCAAATAAACAGGTACAACTTATGTAGTGTGAGGGGGTTAACTCGGTAGCGGGTGTGTGTGACCCCCTGGTTGGGCTCCCCACACAAAAACAGGGCCAGCAGACGGAGGTTGTGGTTTTCAAAATCAAAAGGTGTGGTTTATTTCTCTATGTACAGTGACAAAAACACAGCAAAGCCAAAAAGAAACATAAACAAAATAAATCCTGGTCAGCGTGACCTCTGACTAAACATGCAGGTTTCCTAAACTAACAACTGGGATCAGCCTGGTGCTGTCCTAGTCCCTAAGTCCCTGGTTTAGTAAAAGTCCAAACAAATAGCCACACAGGCTTTGCCTCACCGCACAGGGGTTCACTCTCCCTAGACAGTCCACACAGGTCTGGGTCCAGGCATGAGCTAACATCTAATGAATCTGGGAGTTTTTATAGAGGCCTTAAACGAGCTGACAAGCTTCAGCTGGTCTCATCAACTCCCTGCCTGCACGACGCCCAGCACTCTCCCTAGAGGTATGAATCATCCATGAGCCCACTAGCCTCAGCTGGGCTTCATCAACTCTCTCCCTAGTTGTATAAGTCGGCATAAAGCCTGAATCTGGGCGAAATATATCTACCCCCCTGGATGCAACCAGGTGACTTTACCTTCCTGCTGTCACATACCCCCCCCCTCTTGTTTTAACCTCGGGGTTGGAACACCAGCAATCAGGCATTCATGTACTCGAGACAAAGCATCCACATTCCCCATTTGAACGCCAGGGCGATGCTTTACTGTGAAGTTGAATTCCTGGAGGGCCAGGAACCACCTATTCACTCTTCTATTTGTTTCCTTGTTTTGAGCCATCCACTTTAATGGAGCGTGATCCGTAACCATGTCAAAGTGCCTACCTAGCAGATAGTACCGAAGGGAATCTAGAGCCCACTTCACCGCTAAACACTCCTTTTCAACCGTGGCGTAATTTACCTCATGGGACTTCAACTTCCTGCTGAGGTAAATGACTGGGTGCTCTTCCCCGTTCCAGACCTGGGACAATACTGCTCCTAACCCCACATCTGACGCATCACTTTGTACGACAAAGTCTTTAGAGAAGTCGGGTGAGTACAACACTGGCTGGCTACATAAGGCTTGTTTCAAGAATTGGAATGCTGCCTCAGCCTCGGGGGTCCATTTAATCATGACCGACCCTTTCCCTTTCGTCAGGTTGGTTAGGGGCACAGCCTTAGAAGCAAAGTGGGGAATGAAGCGCCGATAATAACCCGCGATTCCCAGAAAGGCCCGTACCTGCTTCTTGCTGTTGGGACGTGGCCAACTCTGGATGGCCTCGACTTTGTTGAGTTGGGGTTTTATCACTCCCCTGCCAATGGTGTACCCAAGATATTTGGCCTCCTCCTGCCCAATGGTACACTTCTTGGGGTTAGCCGTAAACCCCGCTTCCCGGATAGAGTCTAGGACTGCTTGCACTTTTGGCAGATGTGAGGCCCAATCTGTGCTATGGACAATTACGTCATCCAGGTAAGCCGCAGCATACTTCCGATGGGGCCTCAGTATCTGGTCCATTTTCCGCTGGAATGTGGCCGGCGCATTCTGTAACCCGAACGGCATTCTCTTATATTGGAACGCCCCGTCTGGGGTTACAAATGCGGTTTTCTCTTTGGCCGACTTGGCCAGGGGAATTTGCCAATACCCTTTTGTGAGGTCAAGAGTCGTCATGTATCGGGCTGTTCCCAGCCGGTCGATCAACTCATCTATACGTGGCATGGGGTAGGTGTCAAATTTTGTAACTTTGTTCAACTGACGAAAATCGTTACAAAATCGCCAGCTCCCATCCGGTTTAGGCACCAACACAATGGGACTAGACCAATCACTTTGGGACTCCTCTATCACCCCTAAGTTCAGCATTTTCTGTACTTCCTCCCGTATTGCCTCCCGTCGGGCCTCTGGGATCCGATAGGGTTTTAACTTCACCCTTTCACCGGGCGGGGTAATAATATCATGCTCTACCCCAGATGTTTGTCCCGGCAGCTCAGAGAACACCTCCTTGTTGTGAAGCACAAACTCCTTAACCTCCTGTTGTTGGGGTTGTGACAAGGTGGCTGCTATTCCAACCTCCGGAATCACGCAACCAGTTTGAGCTGGTGACCAAGTTTCTGCGACTAGGGACTCTCTATCCCTCCAGGCTTTCAACAGATTAACGTGATATATCTGTTCGGGCTTTCGCCTTCCTGGTTGTCTGACCTTGTAATTCACTTCGCTCACTTTTTCCATTATCTCGTAGGGGCCTTGCCATTTGGCAAGGAATTTACTTTCAACCGTAGGGACAAGTACCAATATCCTATCCCCCGGGGAAAAGGTACGGGTCTTGGCTCCACGGTTGTACACTCTCTGCTGTGCCAACTGCGCTTGGGCCAAATGTTCCTTCACGATGGGCATTACCTGTGCAATTCGATCTTGCATCAGGGCGACATGCTCAATCACACTCCTGTGGGGAGAACTCTCACTTTCCCAAGTTTCCTTGGCAATATCCAACAGCCCTCTTGGGTGTCTCCCATACAGTAACTCAAAGGGGGAGAATCCCGTAGAGGATTGGGGCACCTCCCTAATAGCAAACATCAAATAAGGAAGTAGACAGTCCCAATCCTTTCCATCTCTATCCACCACTTTCTTCAACATTTGTTTTAGGGTTTTGTTGAATCTTTCAACCAGCCCATCGGTTTGGGGGTGATACACAGATGTACGCAATTGCGTCACTTTGAACAATTTACACAGCTCTTTCATAACCCGGGACATAAAGGGTGTACCTTGGTCCGTAAGCAGTTCTTTACAAATACCCACCCGGCTAAAAACAAGAGATAGCTCTTTGGCTATGGTTTTGGCCGAGGTATTTCTGAGAGGGATCGCTTCTGGATAACGGGTGGCATAGTCCATTATAACCAATATGTACTGGTGCCCCCTAGCGGACTTGATTATAGGACCTACCAAATCCATTGCGATTCTCTCAAACGGGACCTCAATGATGGGTAGAGGGACCAGCGGGCTACGGAAATGTGGCATCGGGGCCGACCTCTGACACACAGGGCAGGAGGAACAATAATTTTCTATGTCCTTCATCACCCCAGGCCAATAGAATCTCTGTAATACCCTCTCTCGGGTTTTCTCTGTCCCCAGATGACCTCCAAGAATGTGCCCATGGGCCAACTCCAACACCAACTTCCTGTAAGGTTTGGGCACCACAAGCTGCTCAACGGTTTCTTCTGCCCTTTTTGCCACCCGATACAGTAGGTCCTTCTCTACGCTGAAGTATGGGTAAGTGCAGGTATTATCTGGGTTCACTAACTCGCCATCTATTTCCACTACGTTTTCCCGTGCCTTTATTAGGGCGGGGTCTTTTAACTGTTCTGTGGCAAAATTTTCCCTGTGAACCTCCAGATCAGAAAACTCCACAGACGGTAGGTTTTCGTCTGAGGAGGTGGGCTCCTCTCCAGTTTCTTGAGTCTCCCCTGCCAATACTGACAAGGGAAATTCTGGAGAGTCCTCACCACTCTCAGAGGAGTTCTGGCTATCACATTCCTGGTACATAGGGGCACCATTGGGGGGCTCAGGATCATCCCACAGTTCCCAGAACTTCGGAAAATCTCTTCCCACAATGGCATCATGCGGTAATTGAGATACTAACCCCACTGGATGAGAGAGGGTACCTTTGGGGGTCTCGAAACACACTGTAGTCACTGGATACTCTCGGGTGTCCCCATGCACACAAATAACAGCTACCTTGCTATTCCCAGAGACCTCTGTTTTAACTAATTCAGCCTTTATCAGGGTCACAAGGCTACCTGAATCCAGTAATACCACAACATTTCTACCATTAATACACATTTTGCATAAATGTTTCTCAGTTCCCCGAATGGCAGTGCATGCGACTGTCGCACACAGCGACTGACGTCTGTCCGTCAGAAAGTCACATTGCATGGGTTCCTCCACAACCGGGCAATTTGCTGCAATATGTCCCGCTTGCCGGCAGCGGTAGCAAACAATCCTTTTGGCTGCCTCTTGAGCCCCTGACTTCCCAGGCTGTTCTCGCCAAACTTTGGGTAGAGCTCCCACCCTCTCACTCTCTCCACCCTCACCCCTTGGAATCCTCTTATCCGCCCCTGGGGATGGTCTGGTCTTAGGGTGGAAAGTCCGAGAGTCTCTGGAAGAGGCCGTCAGGTTCTCTGTAGCCAAGTATTTCTCTACACGATCCACAAGACCACCGGCCGTCTCTGGGTCTCCATGGCTTACCCACTTTTGGATGGCAGTAGGAAGAGCTCTCAAAAACCGATCCATTACAAACACGTTCCACAATCTCTGGTGCGGACAAAGTCTCTGGCTGTAGCCACTTCCTGCTCAGGTGAATGAGATCATACATTTGAGACCTGGGGGGTTTTCCAAGCTGGAAAGTCCAGTTATGCACACGCTGAGCCCGGACAGCCAGGGTGACACCCAGCCTTGCCAATATTTCAGCTTTTAGCATCACATAGTCTTTTGCTTGGTCAGGCTCTAGGTCATAGTAAGCCTTCTGCGATTCACCAGTTAACAGAGGAGCCACCAGTCCAGCCCACTGCTCCTCAGGCCACTTTTCTCTTTCAGCAGTCCTTTCAAATGTGGTCAAAAATACCTCTGGATCATCCTCTCCAGTCATTTTTGTCAATAAACGACTCACCCCAAAGGACGCGGTATTAGTGGGACGGCTTTCCTCACTGGTCTGCGGACGTTGCTGCATTACTGCTTCCATTTGTTGTAGTCTCTGCTCTTGCTTCTGTAACAGGTCTATGAAGCGGGCCTCAGATTGCTGCTGGGCTTGTTGATGAGCTTGCTGCTGGGCTGCAAGGCTCCTTTGCAAACCTGCATTTGTCTGCTGTTGATTGGCATTTGCTAGAGCCAGCTGTTTCAGTATCTCCTCCATGCTGGCTTAAAAAAAACTGCCACTGGTTCTCCACCAACTGTGAGGGGGTTAACTCGGTAGCGGGTGTGTGTGACCCCCTGGTTGGGCTCCCCACACAAAAACAGGGCCAGCAGACGGAGGTTGTGGTTTTCAAAATCAAAAGGTGCGGTTTATTTCTCTATGTACAGTGACAAAAACACAGCAAAGCCAAAAAGAAACATAAACAAAATAAATCCTGGTCAGCGTGACCTCTGACTAAACATGCAGGTTTCCTAAACTAACAACTGGGATCAGCCTGGTGCTGTCCTAGTCCCTAAGTCCCTGGTTTAGTAAAAGTCCAAACAAATAGCCACACAGGCTTTGCCTCACCGCACAGGGGTTCACTCTCCCTAGACAGTCCACACAGGTCTGGGTCCAGGCATGAGCTAACATCTAATGAATCTGGGAGTTTTTATAGAGGCCTTAAACGAGCTGACAAGCTTCAGCTGGTCTCATCAACTCCCTGCCTGCACGACGCCCAGCACTCTCCCTAGAGGTATGAATCATCCATGAGCCCACTAGCCTTAGCTGGGCTTCATCAACTCTCTCCCTAGTTGTATAAGTCGGCGTAAAGCCTGAATCTGGGCAAAATATATCTACCCCCCTGGATGCAACCAGGTGACTTTACCTTCCTGCTGTCACAGTAGGTATATGTAAGGGTTTACAACCACTTTAACCGGCAATGCCATGACATTTTATGTGTTGCCTTCACTAGTGTCAATGTGCCTAAGTAAACATTGTTCTGGACTTCCAAATTGTCTACTAATCCTATGTCCCTGCAAATTGAGAGCCTACTTAGGTCCCAGTGCAAAGCCTATTTCCATCCGCTAGACCAAGGGTCTTCAAATTATGGCCCTCCAGTTGTTCAGGAACTACAATTCCCATTGTGGCAAGTCATGTCTGTGAATGTCAGAGTTTTACAATGCCTCATGGGACGTGAAGTTCCGCAACAGCTGGAGGGTCGTAGTTTGAAGATCCCTGCGCTAGACCTTATGCAGTATAATTTGCTGCCTGGATAATGCTGGGCTTTGACTGGCCATTTAAAGCCAAGTCCTGGTCCATTTTCATGGAGGGTCAAATTCAGCACAGGTTTTACGTGGACTACCTATGGGCATTGTTTTCTATATACAATACAAACTATAATTCCTTTACCTAATTAGCACATTTGTTGGAGGTCTGGAGCTTTTGTAAAAGACAAACACTAATAATCAGCCTATTGCTCAGATTAGTTGCATTGCAAGCAAAAACTGGGTCATCTGTGTCCAGCCTAAACGGTATACTCTAGTGCACTGCATAACCGCACAAGAGATCTACCCATACAATCTACATATGTTCAAAGAATGATAAACCTCCAAAGATATACCACTCTGTTGCACCATCACATGTATAGACTGACAAGGCCTACCTTCAACTCACCTTCCTGTTCTTTGCGTCACAAGCAGGGCCAGACTGTATTTCCTAACAACATGCACTGCCATGTATATCCATATCCTAGTCAGCTCTGCTTCCCTACACCTACTGACACATAAACATATGCACAGCCCACACAAAGCCGCTGCCAGTGCTACCACATTACATGTATTAGCCGTGCAAACATGAGCATGACTTGAATTTTCCCTTTATGCTGATACACTATTGCATAGCAAAGTGACTTGCTGATTCACCATTGTATGTATTTACAGCACATAGAGAGAGAGAGAGGCTAGCTTGCACACAGTGACACACCATTACATGCATTCACAGCGCAGACAGAGGGAATGTCGGCCTCGTTCTCAGTCAGTAACATAGGATTATATGTATGCCAGCAACACACCATTATGTATATCCCGAGTGGAAGACAGACATGCTGCAGGCTTCCTCCCCGTTAACGATACAGCTTTAAGTATAGTCAAGGCATAGACTGACCTAAATAGGTTCTCCAGATACAAGTAACTACGGTATATTTGTTAAGCAGTTATAATGGGCAGTATGTACTAGTAAAATATTTTTCCCCACCTACAGTCAGCCCTTGATTCTACCAGGAACAGTTATATATCATGGTTGTTGTAAATGAGGGTTGGCACTTCTGGGATTTCACTAGGGCAGCCTTCGTCAACCAGGGTTCTCTAGAACTCAAGGATCCTCCAGAGGTTTCTAGGGGTTCTTTGAGAAATGAACAACTCTGCTTAGATTAGTAGCCACTGAAGCCAATTCTCTTTTTAGCTGCCTGTAAGAGGGGGATTCTTCCTACTGACCACACATGTACGGAACATTCTTCTAAGTGACCGTTACACTAAGGGTTCCTCCATGTTAAAAAAGTTGAGAAAGGTGGCTCTAGAGCACATGTGTCAAACAAAAAGCCTGCTGACTGAATTGAGCCCACAGGGCCATTTTATGTGGCCCTCACACCTCTCCTGCAGCTGCGGTACCCCCTCATCTCCGCCCACACCTTTTCTCAGCAATCAGCAGCAGGGAGGAGGACAGCACACCTACAGGTCCTGCGCCTCTTTATAGCCGCAGTACCCCCTTGTCTCTGCATTCAGCTGACTCTAGCCCTCCTCTGTTCCTCCTCCAGACACTGCACTTTCTGCTTCCCAGCTCCGTTTAGCTTTTCCCCGACAGCAGTAGGGAGTGCACTGTGATATAAGGGAGGGTGGGGGACTATTGACTTCTGATGATGGGGGGATCTCTAGTCTTACAGATACAACCGGCCCGTTTAAGGGCACCCATAATGCTGATGTGGTCCACAATGAAATTGAGTTTGAACTCCTGCTCTAGGGAGTCTCAACTCTGCCATTTGTCATACATCTGAACTCTTTCTGACCTTACAAGTACTTTCCAGGTACCTACCTAACTTATCCAACACCCCAGAGAATTGCCTTAGCCCTAAGTCTACCTTTAATTACAGTCTGAGACTTCCATTATGTTATACTATTGTTATTTTTCCACAAGTTTCAACTGTGACTCTTATCTCTAATCACCAGCCTCACCCAACACAGGTACATGACCCTGCAATTAGGATATTTCAGGCAGCCGCTGGAAGAGAAAGAAGTCATGAAGGTCAAGTGCAGAGTGAAGGCTGCATTTGAGGCATTCATGGAAACCAATAAGGAAATGTATGGTGGGATCAAGCTGGAGACAACCTTGCAGATAATTACATTTTTGAACTCTATTCTCTGCATAATTGATAGTGTAGGGACTGCCAGATAGTAGTACATGAAAAGAGATGGGTGAGTTGGGTGGAAAATTTCAATATGGCATGAAATCTACCAGTCCGTGTTCATTGGTAAAATGTAAATGAAAGTTTTCACGTTTGTCAGGGACTCTTCTTTAACTCCGGTTTCTCCCAGATGAACAGTTTGCCAGTCTTCAATCTTCTCCCCCTCCTGCCTTGCCTGATCCTGTGCATATTCCATTGTCCCGTATCTTGGAGAGTTAGTGCAGGTATTGACTCCCCCACAGTCCCATAGTGAGATACATGCAGCAGTAATCTAGTGATTAATGTCATGCCTGTGGGATTAGCATGTTTTTCCTTCTCGGTAGAAACTTGGCTATACATTTCCTGAATTGCATGTTCTTATTCATGTATGAGCATTGATGGAAAGCCTGCCAAATTGGTTCTCGGTATGGCCATGGTGCGCTTCCCATGATAATGAGGAATTAGAGGAGGAAAGTGGATAGGGGGAGCAGGTGCAGGCCTAAATCCAACTGACCCCATCTTGGCCTTCAGGGCATTACTGTAGGTCTTTGTTGTTCATCACACTGTAGCTCTGTTGCATTATCCTTTTTGAACATTGCTAACATTTAACACCATCGATCAGCCAGGCACTGTCTACCCATCTTCCTCTTTTCCAGCGTTTCTCTGCCTTGATATAATATTTACCCTTTAGGCTCCGTAGGCACATTAGTGCAATTTCTCCTGCGCCTGCCATTGCACTGCCATGCATGACAATGGAAATTGCATTATTCTATATGGTGGCTGTTTACATCAATGCAACTGTGCTCACCCCACTTTAACATTTTTTAGCGTCATTGAGAGCAATGCTGTGTTTATGCCCATTTTTTTATATGCTTTTACAGCTTTTATATGATAAAGACTATACATATTGGTAAGTATCTTAAGTCTTTTTTGTTTTTTGTTTTTTTTGTAATACTCTCAGATGTGAAACACTGTAATAGTCATGGTGACCTAGAAATTATTTTTTTCACTGAAGGGCTTGTTGCTTTTCTGATATGATAGGCTTGGTGTATTAAATATACAAACATGTAAAATGTCTTGTTGCCAATAGATACTAATCACCTTCTTTTATTTATTCTCAAACTGCCTGTGTAAAATTGACCAAAGCAGAAGATTGGCTGTTGCATTACGTCACCAGTAAATGGTACTTAGCGAGCTTCTTTCTATTTTAAAAGAAAATGTTCACTTACAGGGTAATTCCCCAAGCTGGGTGACAGTTTATATCATGTACCCACCAAAGTGAGTGTATTTGTTGAAAAAGATTCCTCAGCAACGTTTGCATTAGTACATATTTGTTTTAGCCCAGTCATGCTTTGCATTATGCCAGCTCAAGCACGTACAACTTGACAACCTGACCATTGGTTTTAATTGCTTCCCTCAGTGGTGCCCACCCGCCACACCTTCTTCAGGGTGAACACCTGCAGTGTGGGCAAAACTCTTGACAAAAAAACAAAGGCACTGGATGCCGTACTGCATTCAGCTTTAGTGTAAACACAGCCTAAAAGCATGCAAACTACAAGTTTACTCTGCATAGCAATTCTTCAGACCTATTTAAACAAAGTACAGAAACCATATAAGTAAGATCTTATTGGTTCTACAGGACACCCATACATTTTGCTTTCCTTGACTTTTGAAGACCCCAAGATAAATTGGCTAACATTCCAAGATTTTGAAAAATGGCAATATGACCCCCCCGCCTTGTTTTACTCATGCAGGGCAAAGTAACAGGTTCACTTTAACGCTATCCCCACAAGCTGCATATACCTGCCTCCCTTTTGCTTCCTTGCTTTTAGTGGTGATCAGAAGCAAAGGAAGAAGACCCAAGTTGTGACTGAGCTTGCACGGGGCTGTGTACCTTCTCCTGGTCTCAATGTGGCAATACTGGGTGCCTAAGTGGCCAATCATCAAGCACTAATGCTTTCACATTGCATGGACAATGTGTTAAATGCTTTATTCATAACTGGAAGTACCAGATATTTGAATGAGAGAGGAAAGGGAAGGTTTGTGCTGCAAACCTTGACCTTGTCACCACAGGGTCACTTTTAGCCAATGGGTCACCATTAAAAGAACCGTGAATATACTTAGTGCAAAATACCTGCTACTCCACCAGCTGCTGTGGTTCCCTACACTGGCTTGTACATCACCGCAGGACATGTGAACTGGTGGAGGGGGGGGGGAAATCACGTATTCAACAGCTTGCAGTGGCTGGGCAGTGGATATGTAGTGGCTTTTCCATGCATGTGCCACCATATAGGTGAGTATGCTTTCTTCTCTTGCAGGTAAACTATTAGCTAAAAGTGACCCTGATGTGACAGGGTCACTTTAAAGGAATCTTATGGAGTTACTCTTAATGGGCAAAACAAGGTTTGGTTTATGGTGCTGGAAAGTGCCCAAAATACATATGACTTACCCAAAAAAACTCTGGAAAATTAATGGAACCAAAGGATCTGAAAGTTTAGATAGTTTGTGGAAACATGTATTGACCCATTTGGCTTAGTGCACCCTGTTGGGGGTGCTTGGCAGGTATTGAAAGTTGTTCCCATTTGAGGCTCCCCACATCATTGGCTGATGCCCGGGAGGGTAGTGATCAGACCACACCCATTTTCCCTAACTAGCCAGCACTTGCCTCCAGGTTTTAGCTCCATTTTTCTCCTGACATAAACTTGTAAAGTCATCAGAGACAACCAAACAATTTAACAGAGAGTCCTTCCGTGGATCTGCAGAGAACTTGCCCTAAGGGGGATTGGAGTGTTTATGTTGACTACCCTGTCAAGCCTATGTGTAGCTTTATTATTATTCTTATACAGGATTTATATAGCGCCAACAGTTTACGCAGCGCTTTACAATATAAAAGGGAGACAATACAGTTACAATACAATAAAATACAAGAGGATTAAGAGGGCCCTGCTCAGAAGAGCTTACAATCTAATAGGGTGGGGCAGGTGGTACAAAAGGTTGTAACTGTGGGGAATGAGCTGATGGAAGTGGTAAAAGCTTTAGGAACCAAAGTGTTTAAAATGAATAAAGACCATAGGAGTTGACCTCTAGTTTAAAATTACCTTGATTGAAATTGTACGCAAGGCATTTGTCAACAAGTGGTTTTATCTCAGACACATAAGCTTTTAAAGCTAGTAAACCTTTGTGACAAGCCATCATTCAGTGTCTCAGAAAATGACTATACTTGACATTAAACTTTGCTTTAGCCTGGCTTCTTTTGAGTTGTTATGTAAAAAATGTGGAGCCTGTAGTACAGAAGGAGACCCATAATAAACGTGTATAGCAGGGATTAACCTCATCCTGCCAAAAATGCATTAAACCATTATTGGTAAAGGAAAAGGGTAGTGCCAAAAAGGACTGTTGCTAACACTGGTGCAATAACCCCAATATTAACCATGCAACACCACTGTATTTCCTATATGGTGTTATTTTGGGATCTTCTTCATATCTCAACACCATGTGGCCCAAAATCAGTTTCTGCTTTGTTTCTTCATCAACAAGCATTATCTTTGAGCCATAATTATTCTTTGTTCCCCTTGTGCTGTTTCATTGCTGAGTTCAGTTAGAGGGGCCTCCTCCCCTATTATCTGACGATTTTCTTCCTCCCTTCCTCGTGGGACTCTCATTGATCCCTTAATGTCCTGCAGTTAAGACTGAGCCATGAGTTATTGTCTCTAATGCACTTCAGCTCTTCCATCTGAGCAGGGAGTTTATATGGACTTAACTCTTCTCCTGTCCTGAGTATTTTCTCCAATCCTGATGGCATACAGTAAAGGCAATGTAATGTTGGTCACTTATGTGCATTTCAGAATAGTTCTAAGGAGATTTTTCGAAACTTGAACGCTACTGCTCTAATATTCTATTTTATCAAGTAAAAGTAAAAGCAACAGAGTTGCCCAGCTTTCTCTGTACAGTGCAAAGTTCCCAAGGCCGAGAAAGGGTGGATATGCCCTACTTATTACATATTGGAAGAATGATTGTAGTTTTTACTTTTTGGAATGGTTTGGGTAACCCAATGGGAGAATCATATTTGGAGAAATGCTGAGTTAATTTTGGCAAAGTGATATATGATTATCAAGTATGTAAATTGAGAATTTACTACAGGGCTAGGTTTAATTTGTTAACTAGAGTCCTTATGCCATCGAAAAAACTGTAATATATATCGCACACATTAAGGCCTTGCAGACACCAGCGACTTGGCATATACAGATATCTTTTGCTCACTTAGAAAAGATGCAAGGAAATTGCACATGTACCTAAATGAAGAGGTCATGTTCATGATGGTATCCTCAACACTCTCCTGATAACTGCATACAAATATATCAGATTTTACTTTTCTGTTTGCGTTTGCTGGGTGCCATTATCCGACTCTTGCCTGACATAGATTTCTTTCCTTGCTTTTTAAAAGAGAAGGTTGTGCACTTAATATGCTACATATGTTTAAACTTGTCACAAGCCTGGCAAGTTTGAGCTGAGTATATCATGAAGAAATACATAAACGGAGGCTGTCTTCATTAGAAATCCCATATCAAAATGATCAATAGATCCATAGGCAGGTGAATCATAATGCAAAACTTGACTTGGCAATGACAAGTTTTAGAATCGGGTAACGAAAAGATAGATTTTGAACAGAGGCTGAGTCTGTGTCTTGCCTTTCACATAGGACAGGGGTCTCCAAACCAAGGGCCAGTTCACTGTCCTTCAGGAGGGGCCAGACTGTGGTCAGTGGGAGAAGAAAATACCCTGGTATCAATGGGAGTAAAGCATGCCCCATCATTGGTATTAGTGGGAGGTATATTGGCCACTGTTGGCATTAGGGGATGAAATAGTGCCCCATTATTGGTGTTTTTGGGAGGAATAGTGCCCCATTGTTGGTATCAGGAAAGAATTGTGCCTTCATCATTGGTGTCAGTGGAAAGAATAGGGCCTTGCAGTTGGTGTCAGTGGGAGGAATAATGCACCATTAGTTGGGTCAGTGGTAGGAGTAGTACACCATTGTGGGGGTCAGTGACAGGAATTATTCAATGTATCATTGGGAAGAACAGTGTCTCAAGGGCCTGATGAAGGCAAGCAAAGGGCCACATCTGCCCCAGTGCCTCAGTTTGGAGACCACTGACATAGGATGACCCTCCAACTGTATTCTACTTCACTCATACTTGGCTACTGTCTAAATGTCCTTCTGAAGGGTGACCTTTTCACACTGAAATTTTACATTTTATCATCTTACTCCACTTTTGAGAAGTCAGGGTGATAGAATCTTCAGGCTTTTGCCAGTTATATTGTTACTGATAATACTGTGTCCAAAGAAAGATATATTCAGATGTTGCTTGTTGCCATGATGAAGGAAATTGTAGGTAGAGCTCCCTCTGGAATGCATACATAGGATGAGATGAGTTCTCCTTTTTTGAGCACCATGGACATGAGCCTCTATGGGTATAAGAGAAGTTTAGTGAAATATGATTCATCAGGAGATGATTTTGGTTAGTTGCTATAGGTTAATGTATCGTAATTGGTCTTTGTTGTGTCTTTTTTTCTGGTTAGTCATAACTCTACCATGGAAATGGTTAACATCTCCGTATGGAATATATAAGGTAGATTTTTAGTCTCTATAAAATGCTTCAGTGACAGGTGTTAAGGCTGCTGCTTGTATCCGTGAACATTATTTCTTTTTTTTCCTACATAGTTACTAAATCGCCTGGGACTTGGAAGTAGAATGATTTCAGAAATGACTTTGGCTTAATAATGTAATTTTTCCTACCACAGCTGTCTTCATGTGTGCAACATATGCAGGCCGTCATTCTCACTGCATCCGGCATTAACTTTTCTTTACTCTGGGTTACTTGGAAAATTTATCAATCAAATGCATAAATATATTTGTCTCGACATAACTACTCAAATCTAGAAGCCTGCTCCAAAAAGTAAGAAGCCAAAAAACATGCAGTTTTGATATGCCTTGTGTATCATTGCCGCCATATATACAGCCCATCCCCGCAACTCCCACCCGCCACAGCAGCCATTATTTTTGTTCTTTTATATATCATATGTTTTATTATTAGCATATGTTCCTAAAAGGGACAGAGCACTCATTTAATTGACTAACCTGTACAGTTTTGAGATGCTTGTCTAAAAAATATAAACAATTACAATTTTTCGTTCAGCATTTTTTTTATAAAGCCTAAATCATAATCGAATGTGGTTTGCTGCAGATCAGTTGTCACATAGCATTATTACTAAGTCAGTGTAAGATTAATGGACGTTCCTCTGTGTAATATGAATCATGAACACAGCCGTCGTCTCTGTGACATGTACGAGTACCATTCTGTTTCAGTTTACTGCTCATTTTAGAGTGTATAGGAAGGATAGTTGTCCATTATCTGTAGTGACTGTCTCCCACTGAGAGATGAGGAGGTGATGGTGATCCACACAGATGAACTAATGGGGATACGTTCTAAGACATTGTTTTAATAATGCAGGTGAACCACAGTCAAAATATCTACGCGTTTCGGCCATCAGGCCTTACTCAGCCATGATGTTTTAGCCAATTTCCATGGCACCAGCTTTTCTTCCTTTTTTGCACATGGAGGTTTGCAGAGACCTGGCTGGGTGCCATGTTCTTGAGGCTGACCAGGTATTACACAGGTGGTAGTAGCTCAGATACACCTGTTCCAGTGGGTATACGTGACCCTCTGTCACAATCGTCATCTTTTAAAAAAACAAAATTGGAATGATCCTTAAAGTGAGTCTGTGATTTGCCTCTGCAATGGAACAGGTTGTTGTTGACTTGATTTCCCTAGCAGCATATACTTGCCGTTTTCATCCACTCCTGAATTAGTAAAGCACAGGTTTGCATTAAGGTGGTTGTAGGTGGGCAGATATCCTACTAAGATGTTTGTCTACTCCAGAAAGTTGCATTAGCACCTGGATATATACCTATAAATTAAGACCTGTTGAAGACCTGCCTTAAACTAGCAATAGACAGTTTGAATTTTGGACCGTTCTACAGGAACTGGCCAAGATTTTAACCATTTATGTACCCACTCCACTCTAACCAAAGAAAAAACTTGATGAGCAGGAGCCTGATACGTGTCCTATGCTTAGGCAGAGTTTGTTTGGGGCTAATTAGAGTCTCAGATGAAGAAAATACTCGAATTTGGATGTCCGCATGCCAAAAGCATTGCAGATAATATCTTACCTGCCTTTGTTTTATTGTTCTACAAAGTGTATCTATTCCCTTATCTACATGGCTCAATTTCTCTCTGGTTCCATGCAGTTTGGTTCTTCTTTACTGCGGTGCTTGTAGTGTGTTGATGCTTCCCTCTTGATTTCTTCTGACACCTTCTCACTTTGCTCCTCTCTCACCTGTCTGCACATATGTCATAGTCTCTCAATCCTCTGCAGTGCTCATTCATCTGTTCTGCCTCTTATCACCTGTGTTCTTTCTCACACTTCATAGGAAAACAAAGGAGTCACCATAGATACAGTCTGGACGGCACTGCGGGGGAGTGTGGAATGATATAGTCAGGATTCGGGTATACTTTATTCGGCTGCACCCTACCTGAACATACCTGTTCTTCTGCCTTGCTGGCATTAACGGGATTCTGTGCTCACATTCTTTCACACAGTACAAACATCTTATTTTTTACAAAGTAAATAAAGGTAGTGCCGGGTGCTTATTTAAGTAACTCCAGGCAAAACATTTTTTTCTGTTTTTAGGATAGAACCTCCATCGGTGGGATGTGTTGGAAGGACAATTGTGATGAAATGGTGTTCTAATTTTAAAGCGAATGTCCAGGCAGATACAAAAACACCAATTAATTTCTTATAAATGAATGAACATTAACATTTAAGTGCAATTACTGCAAGTGCTTGAATTAGATCTCAACCTCCAGTCATCCCCGGTACAGCTGCATATAAGCTGGGAAAGGTAGGGGCAGCAAGAGAGGCCAATCAGGCTTTTGCTGCCCCTTTATTAAACAATTCCAGAGAGCAGAGAAGAGTCAGCTCACCAACCTGGTTGTGATGTCTGCCAGGGCTGTAAATCTCAAGATTCATTGAACAGAAATGCAAATCCTTTACAAAGTGAAAAAGCACCCACATCTGTGTATTTAACTTTTTTTCCTGTAGTTTAGCTGCAAATGTTTTGGTTTGATTGCTGTAACCAGGAACATTTCATTCGTAGAATTTAAAAACTGTTTTAAATAACTATCTGTATTGCACATAAGGCTCCATTCACACTTGTGCGACCTTGGACACAAAAGTTGCATGACAAATCACACCCCATGTTTTTCATTGACAACCGTTCAAATATGTGTGACTTAAAAAAGAAAGTTAAAGCGGACCTTCAGTCATTTTTCATCTATTAAATCTTCTGCCTTTGTTGTTTTAACTTTGGATAGTAAAACATTTTTTTTTCTGCCAGTAAGACCCCTTTCACACTGGGGCGGGCAGGTGCGGTGGCGGTATAGCGGCGCGATTTTTAGCGCCGCTATACCGTCGTATTTACCGCGATATTCAGGCGCTAGTGGTGCGGTTTTAACCCCCGCTAGCGGCCGAAAAAGGGTTAATACCGCCCGCAAACCGCGGCTACAGCCGCGGTTTGCGGGCAGTATTACCGCGGTGTCCCATTGATTTCAATGGTCAGGAGCGGTATACACACCGCTCCAAAGATGTGGCTTGCAGGAGATTTTTTCTCCTCCCGCCAGCGCATCGCCTCAGTGTGAAAGCCCTCAGGCTTTCACATTGAGCATACTGGGGCAGAAAAACTCCTCAGTGTGAAAGGGGCCTAAATATCTTATACAGCCCACTTCCTCTTTCTTGTCCGGTCATTAGCCTAGGCTTATGACATCATGCACAGCTCTCTCTCTCACTCTTGTGAGAGTTTGCGAGGAAGGGGGGATGAGTCATAAGAGAACCAATTAGGGCTGCAGAGCTGGAGGTGTGCCTCTCTGTGTCTGTGTAAATCCAGGAAGTGAACAGGCAGCAGCTTCAGCTGCCCACCGTTAAAATGGATGCAGCTAGACTTAGTGGAGGGAGATTTCTGCAGCATATTTGGCAAGTACAGAATCACAGTATATATAAAATAATATGCAAAGTGGTTGGAGGGAAGCTTCAGAATGGCAAAGATGTTTTATTACAAATTGGCTGAGTAGACTGCAGTTCCTCTTTAAGAATGGAAGTGGGGGGTGGAGGGTTTATCAATGAACTAAACTCATTTTCTAATCTACTCTAGAGTGGTTTCCACTGGCAGGCACATAAACGCCTATTAAAAACTGGTTGATGATGGTCCACTTTCTCAGTATTGATCTTACAGATGAAGAGAAAACAGACTACCATCATTGGCTCAGTTTGCATAACCTTGTCATCCATATTGTGTTTGGCCATCATCCAGTGTTTTATTCACTGTCTCTACATTTCTCTCTCGCCTTCTGTGTGTATAAAACCTTGTATAAAAAAATCATATCTTATTGTTTTAGTTCAAGGTGAAGGACTGTCTCAATCACTAGTATATCTCTGATTTGATGTCACACATAAAGTATGAAGTACATTTTCCATGAGACCTCCTCAAGGAGGAAAGTAGACTTCATTACTCAAAGCCTTCTTTGCTGCTCTTCATTGAAAAATAAAGAACAAACTTCATATTGGTACTCATTGTCCTTGTAGCTTTGGAGTGAAGAATTGACTCTGTGTTCTACACATTATTACCTAGGTTTTTTTTTTTTTGTAACGTTCATGATCTTTTTACAACAGTTTCACAAGTTTTGTAATCCAAAAGTAGAAACCCAGTTGTTTGGATCACAATGAGGGACAACATCCTAAATCCTTAATTTTTTGCAGTGTATCTCATCACTTTTTATATTAAAGGGGAACATAAGTCTCAAATCTACA
The DNA here is from genome assembly GCA_029206835.1 of Rana muscosa. Classification (NCBI taxonomy): domain Eukaryota; kingdom Metazoa; phylum Chordata; class Amphibia; order Anura; family Ranidae; genus Rana; species Rana muscosa. The sequence goes on from CM055128.1 coordinate 236,944,274, forward strand.
ACTGTTTGGCCATTGTTTTCTGTAAAAGGACAGTTTCCATAATATATCATTTTTTTATGCTTATGTTGGGGTGTAGGCTCCATAGCCAGTCAGCTTTTTTTGCCAATTTTGGTTTTTACTCGGACATTAAGATTACACCATATGTAATTGTTTTCACAATTTTTCAGGTCTGTATGAATTATAAATACATAAAAAATAACTGCGCACTTATGCACCCCAAAATACTCCTTAGAGCTGCAAACACTTAAAAAATGTATCCTTCCCAGTGAATATGATAAAATAATAAAATGTTGCGCTAAAAAATAAAAAAATAAAAGGACAATAATAAATAACACAATAAGTGTATATAGTGTAAATAAATTAAAGGTGAAAGATGACTATAAAGTAACAAATTAGTAAATCATATTGTGAACTTTTAATTCATAATAAGTGAAATAAAGTCCTAAAAAAAAGAAAGATCCAGTTGAATCGTGATGTAGTGTTGCTCGGTAAATTTCACTCCAAAGGTGTCACCAACATTTACCCAAAGTGTAGTTGGAGTGTCTGCTTACCAAATTGTCATGACCCTCTTGTTGCAAGAGAAGTCATATGAAGCATGTGTAATCACTCAAAGCCACTGATGCAATTCCCAGACAGCTTTCTCAAACTCTAGCATATTACCAATGGACGAGCATACCAGGACTCCACCAGTAGATATTCATGTGAAAAAAGCAGAGACACGGCACTCTACAATCACATAAAACAAATGTGCATCAATACAAAAATCACCAAGCCAGCATGGACCAATAGGTCCGGGGGGCGTGATGATGTCGGCATGAGGCTCCGTCCGACGGATTTCATCATAAAGATTTCTTCTGGGGCAGTATGAATTATTTTCTTTTACCTTATGTAATAGTTTTCTTCCCTGCTTACCACATCTAGTGAAGGGCAGGTTTCATAATTGGTGGGTATTTTACCTGTCACTTCAAGGTTGAAGGATAGGCCCAGTGGTCCATAGATACTTTCTCATTGTCTCACATCACAACAAAGAATGATTACTGTGATCCAAAGCTGGTGTTCACCACGTAAAAAGGACATGCCCTCTTCTCAGGAGAAGAGATAAGATAGACAATAATTTAGCTTACTTAGGAACCTTTCACACTAGCGGCACAATGAGGTTTTACCTGTCTGTTTTTCAGGTGGACCCAATTGAACCCTCCATTCTTCTTTATGAAGCAGACATGTGTCCATTTACACCTGCCCACATCCAATCCGATCTGCTAAAAATAGACTAATGGAGTTCCGTTTCCCTTGGGGGGTTGGAGGGTTGGCAGTCGGGTTTAAGCGGATAGACAGTCCATTTTCAGCCGTCCGCCCATAGAGGAGAGCAGTCTGTGTCTATGTCCGCTCTGCATAAGGGAGCGGAAACAGACCAGCTATCCACCTGCTCAGCGGGGATCAGAGGAGTCCACCCCCTGAGAAGGGGCCTTAAAGTGTAACATTTTTAGTTGTCATAGGTATAGAATGGAAAATTTTCGATGTGGAAACTTGTTGCCATGTCAGCTGTTTAAGAGAGGATTTCCCTCACTTTGGAGACATTTCCTCTCCATTTCTGTTGTCCCTATGTAATTTAGGCCTCAGTAGTATCTTTGTACAGGGTATAGGCCTTTTTCATTTTGGATAAAATGTGCAAGGGTTAGAGTCTTTGTCTGATTTTTTTCTGTGTGTGTCCAAGTTGGGAGATTTCCCCTTACTACTTGTCGAATTAAAAAGAACTAGGAAATCTCTGTATCAGAGGCACAGAATAAAGCACAGTTTTAGTAGAGGAAAGAAGGATCAGATCTTCTGATAAATGTTTTTATTGCTAAGTTTTCTTGATCTGGTAACCGCACCCTCTATTTCTTGTGAGTGTGTCACAAGAAAGGGAAGTGAGGGAAAATCTCCCCATTTTACCCAACAGAATTATTTTACTCTTCCCCCTCTATCAAAAACTAAGAAAAAATTGTCTGGAGTTATGCTTTAAACATAGCATATGTAATTAAATTACTTTGGTTATAAGGTTTAACTTTATAGCTGAACTAGGAGGAATATTTTTTTCTTTTTTTAGATGTAATCAGCAGCCCAGTTCTGAGAAGCGTGCAATCTGTGCTTTTGGTTTTGTCAAAACATCAAAAGGCAGGCACTGTGCTTAAAGCTTTCCTTGTGTTTGTCCCATCTGGGTACCAGTTGGATTTCTTAAGCTGCTAAAAAGTTTTGATATACCATTGATTGCCATAGAGGGTTCTTTAAGATATTAAAGAAAACTTGCTTTACTATGTCTCGTCTGCAAAAAGACCTCTTACCTTCCTCCTCCCAAGATGCTTTAGAATGTACACTGAAGCCTAGTACACACCAACATTTGGCCCGTGTGTATGGCAGCCGCCCGGCTTCTGTCGAAGGGTCATGACTGAAAACGGTCTGACGACCGGCTCCCAATCAGCGCTCTCAGCCAATGGCTGAGAGCACTGACCAGAGTGTTCTGGTGGGGGGAGCATTCCCCCTGTCAGAACACAATAGCACAGCAGGGGAAATCGCTGTGCCAACATCGGATTGTGTTAGTACAGCGGCCCCGACATGAGCTGTGGGTTTTTTTTTTTCATTCAACCCGCTAGGTTGAGCAATAAAATACTAGTATGTACTAAAGCTGCGTATTATCAGCACACCTCGGTGCCTAGATGAATGGAACTTCCATGAGCATGTGTTACAGTTATGTCACCCAGGCCAAAGAAACCAAAGTCGGGGGGAAAGATGTTTGCGCCATCAAGGTTGCTTATGGACGTTGCATTATTTGAAAAAAGGTGAGTATTGGAGGGTTTCGTTTCTTGACTCCGCAGCAGCACAAACCATTACTTTGCTCCACTTATGCAGGAAAGACAAAAACACTTCTGGGTATAGGTATAGTGCAGGTGCTTGATAATGTCACGTGGTGGCAAGGAGAGTTTCTGAAATCTTGGGCAAGCTTCAATCAGAGCTAACATTGGACTATATGGTTGATTTACTAAAACTGGAGAGTGCAAAATCTGGTGCAGCTGTGCATAGAAACCAATCAGCTTCAAGGTTTCATTGTCAAAGCTTAATTGAACAAGCTGAAGTTAGAAGCTGATTGGTTACTATGCACAGCTGCACCAGATTTTGCACTGTCCAGTTTTAGTAATCAACCCCAATGTTTCCTCGCTCCAAGCATCTGAATTTAAGGGAAAGGCATCTGGCATAGGCAAAACACAGGTTTGCTTAAAGTGCATGTTTACCATTTCACAAAAAAAATGAAAAGGTAAACTAACACCCTATACCCTTCCTGTCCCCACTGCACTTGGCTCCATGGGTGATTAGCTGTCACTGCCCATGCAGCCGATGCAGCAATCCAGGGATTTGAAAGCCCTACTCTTCTTCCTTTTCTTTCCTTAGAGCTTCCAGGACAGATCAGAGTGATTCTGATTGGTCAAAGTAGTCAGATGGAACCATAATCTATCTGATCCATTCCAGAAGCCCTAAGCACTTTAACACTTGAAGTCTAGTCTCTGGCCTGTTCAACTCTGTTGTAATGTGAATGCAAGAAGCGAAACAAAGGTAGGTACAACTTTTAGACAACCTTTTATAATCATCCCCTGCCCTTAAAGGGGTTGTAAAGGTTCGTTTTTTATTTTCTAATTAGGTTCCTTTAAGCTAGTGCATTGTTGCTTCACTTACCTTTTCCTTTGATTTACCTTCTAAATGTTTGTTTTCTTTGTCTGAATTTCTCACTTCCTGTTTCTCCTCACTAAACTTCACACCATCATCCGAGTGGTGTTTAGTCAGCCAGAACAGCTTACTGAACAGCTTACTGAGGATAAACAGGAAGTGAGAAATTCAGACAAAGAAAACAAAGAAAAAAAATATTTAGAAGGGAAATCTAAGGAAAAGGTAAGTGAATCAACAATGCACTAGCTTAAAGGAACCTATTTAGAAAATAAAAAACGAACCTTTACAACCCCTTTAATTTTATATGTGGAGTTCTCACTGAATGTTGAACTAATGCCTCAGTTGTGTATTGAGGATCCCTGTACAGTTCCATGATTTCAATAACATTGATATATTGAATTTGTGATGAAGAGTTTAAAAATATCTATAAAGAATATAAAGCAAAGCGTACTTGAAGTAGTCTTTTTATCATGAAAAAAGCCTTATCAACTTTGTGACTTAAGTCTCAATAGGCCTCAGGACTCATAGTCGCACATTACCGCAGGAAAATGGTCTGTTTTGTCGATGCGGGCTGCAAAGGAGGGATTATTTTCTCAAGCTAAGACTTTATGGGATGCAGCAGAAAAGACCTTTTCATTAACTGACTAATTGTCCTTCATTAAGAACTCGCTGGCAAGCCAGATGGGCATCCTTGGCACAAATGAAAGTAAATCTGGCACCAAAATAAAAATTAATTTGCCTTCATTTGGAGTGTTGTTGTTGATACTTTTGGACACCAGATCAATGAGGGGAGAAATAAAGACGTTCCAGAATAGAATGCGGACATTTTGTATTGTCTGTTGCAGTCCCTTAATGGTGAATCTTTTGAAGGCTCAGCTTAATTTATCTTTTGGGAAACCAACATCAGAGAGAAGATGAGGTTTTCTATAACAAATTATTTTTCATCTTCTCAGTCTGTTCCTATGTGATCTGAAAATAGCTTAAAAAGGTGATGTATTTAGATTTGGCACACATTTTTATGCTACCCATAGGATAGTGAGAGCCATTCCACCATATCTTTAAAGGGAAACTATATTGTATTTGCAGTGAGTGCATTGGGTAATTGGGTAGTATTTACCTCCAAAAAATGTTTTAATGTAATTTTTTACACGCTCTTGCATGTAGATATTTGTAGATTAGCCACTAAAGCATGGGTAGGCAACCTTTAAGAGGTGGAGATCTACCTGAACAATATGAAAGAGATTCAAGATCAGTGGGGTTCGGTGCCCCCTTTTTTTTTTTTAATTAACCAGCAAGGCCCAACTAAATGGTAAGGAAAGTTTTGAAAAATATAATAAAACAAATGTCACTGTAAAAATATAAACTTGACCTACCTTGTCAGTAGGACAGTGGACAGTATCAGTTGGGCAGTGGACAGTATCAGTTGGGCAGTGGACAGTGCGTGTCAATCGGACAGTGGATGGTGTCAGTGTTTTTTTATTTTATATTTCTTTTTACAATTTTTTTATTATTTGTTACAATTTTATTTTCACAGCTCTGTTGGGGAGCTTTGGTCTAAACAGACCATTTGATGTCTCACTTTGGAGACAGAGAAAGGATATTGAGGACACTGTGATTGGGGGCTGTAATTGCTAGGGGCAGTGTAATATAGAGGAAACTGCACTGAAAAGGGGCACTGCTGCAACCATTACATTGCCCCTTTTATAGTACAGTCCCCTTTATATCTCAGTGCCCCTTAACAATACAGCGCAGAGGACTGAATGTGTGAATATCCCATCACCGAGTGACCAGACCCCCCCCCCCCCCCCCCCCAGGCTGCTTAGTCTACAATGCCGGGGCTTTTTTTTATTTTTTATTTATTCAAACATATTGAATTTATTTTATAAAAAATCTGAGTTTAGTGTCACTTTAATCAAAAAGCCATGGGTGACTTAGGTCAGGTAAAAAGGTGTATTTGTGAGCTGCCCATCACTCCTAAATGTGCATTGCACACTACCAAGTGTATCTCCACAGCCTCCGTATAGTATAATATTAATGGCTTCATTACTGGTATTGTGAGAAAACAGATAACTTATAGTTCTTTATGAACTTGATGATGTTGTGGTGATACAAATATCAACTCCACCAATGTGTGGGAAATTTCTTGATTGAAACAGTTTTGTTAGTTTTGACATAAAATACATTTTGGTCAGTAAGAGCAGCTAATAGCTTAGTTAGGACAGAAAGAAGTTGCTATCAAATGTATTTGCTTTCCCTGCTTACACTGTCCCATACAAAGTTCTAGCTACAAGTCCTTGCAGACAGAAGTCTCTATGTGGGGTTCTGTGTCCTTCACTCCTCTCCTCTATAATTCTGCAAATCCCCTATCCCGCATGAGGGATTCCTGCCCCCCTCCAAGTCTCTCCACAAAGAGCCTAGATTGTTCAGTAGCCCAGTGGGTCTGGCACAGACAAGCCACTTGGCTCATTCTCTGTCTGAACCTTCTCCTGCCCATCTTTTTAATTTCACACAACTTCTTTCTGAATGTTATCTGCCAAGTCAGTATAGAGTTCAGAACGACATGGCAAAAAAGGGTTGTAGGTGCTTTTGCCCACCTTGTAGGAATGGCCATATACTTCTTAACTCTATGTGACAATGCTGGGCCAATCTCCAGGCACCAGAATGGTCACATAGGGAGAAACCATAGATTTCTGTAAGCAAAAGCTTGTGGGTGACTCAGGGCAGCAGCAGAACGGAGCAACAGGAAAGGCTAAAAAATGTGCTGCTCGGTAGAAGAGGATTAAGGTAAACCTGCTTTTTGCACAAGTAACGCACAAGTTAAATTTAAGGCCAGAAGGCGCTTTGCAACTCATTTGCCCACCAATAACACCTTTGACATTCTTAAAGGAGCAGTGGGCACCAACTTTTTTTTTTTTTTTTAACACTTATGCATTTTTCTGACTGTTAAAGTGGTTGTAAACCCTTAAAAAAACAACCTGCAAGACAAAGGCATAATGAGCTGGTATGCATAGCATACTAGCTCATTATGTATTACTTACCTTAGATCGAAGCCCCCGCAGCCGTCCTCGACCCCCCCCCCTCCGACCGCAGACATCTCTCCCAGAGCTTACTTCCGGGTATCGCGGCTCCGACACTGTGATTGGCAGGAGCCGCGATGACATCACTCCCGCACATGCGCGCGGGAGCCACCGGTAGCGGCACATCTAACTGAAGCAGCGGCATGACATGCCATTGCTTCAGTGCGCATGTGCCGATCACTTTGGCACATGCAGACACAGGGGGATATCTCCTAAACCGTGCAGGCTTAGGAGATATCCAGGGTAGCTACAGGTAAGCCTTAATATAGGCTTTCCTGTAGCATAAAGTTATAAAAATGGGTTTACAACCACTTTAAAGGCATGAGGGGAGCATGTAATTTTATTTTCCGCCCACAATAAGTGTTGATGTTTTTTTGAAATTTCATAGGGTTATATCGTGTTACCAGTCTAGCTATGAATGGTACTTAGCGGAGTTCCTAAGGTGGCCTCACATGAAAAGTTTGTCTCTAAAGTTTGCTTTTCCACCTGATATGCAAAGAGTTTAGGCAGAGAATGTCATGTAAGATCCACACGCTTTATTACATGGCGCCGGCTAATCTCTGCAACATCTGCAGAGACTAAAAAGGATGGCTTTTGAAATGTTATATCTTGCTCCATCAAAGTCCTAAGCATCAGCACGATCTCATGTAAAATTGTTCTCATTCCATAAACTGTCAAATTGTCTCGTTGCATGATGGCATCAGACACTTTTCAGTCATGCAGTCCTCTATCTATTGCATTTCTTGCAAAAAAGTGCACTCGAAGCCTTCTGAAAAGTAATGGTAATAAAAAGGTATTGTATGGTGTCTGCCACCGGGCAGAATGGTTACGTTTAGAAGTCCAAGTTTAATGCCCAACTCAATGCTCCCCCCACTCTATTTTTTGTTTTTTATTCATTTATTTTTTCTTACTTTTTTATGATGTCACATGACACACCGGGGTCTTCTCCCAGTGGTGGGTGGTCCAGGATGATTCACAAAGCAATGTTGACTTGATGACATTAGCACTGCCCCAATATAATGTGGGGAATTTATCAAAACTGGAGCATCTGTGAATGGACAACTATCTGCTTCTATCAGTCTGTTCAGTTAGGCCCGGTTCACACTGGTGTGACAAGCGCTCCAACTTTGAGAGCATAAGTCGCATGATAAGTCGCACCCCATAGTGCAATGGAACCATTCTAATAGGAGCGACATGAATTGTTCCGACCTAGAAAAAGGTTTCTGCGCTACTTTTGGTACACTTTCAGCAGGACTTGCATTGACTTCTGTTAAAGAAGTCGTATGCAAGTGGTGCCGAAGTCGCACTGGGTTGTCGGCTTTAAAGTCACGGCAGTGTAAACCGGCCTTAAGCTTTAATGGTTGCCATGTACAACTGTTGCATATTCTGGCTGCTCCAGTTTTGAAAAATTCCTCTTTTTTGAGTGCAGGCCACCATGTTTGGGGTGGGTGGGGGAATGATACTCTGCACTCTCGCTTTTCTAAAGCTTGGGCATGTATACAATTTTCTTGTACAATTTTCATTTAGATTTACCAAAACCATATAATATGAGGTCAAACCTAAACACTTTCAGTTTATATGCAATCAGGCAGGCCTTTACACTACATAGTTGAAGGTAAATCGAAAGAAAATTGTATAATGTATGGTCAGCTTTAAGCCCCATACACACGGTAGGACTTTTGGCCAACAAACTTCATTTTGAGCAAGTTGGACCAACAATCCTACCGTGTGTACAGAAAACCATAGGACTTTTGTCCAATGGACAAAACAACTAATGTTAAAATCAACCAACAATAGCAGAAGTTGACCAAAGGGTGGCGGAAAAGAGCAGAAAAACCACGTGATGTTGCAAAAAGTTTTGGGAAAGTTTGCAGAAAAGTCACTCCTGTGGTGTGTATGCTATGGGTGTGCCCGGCCAACTCAGTTCGGACAAAAATACAGGGAAAAGTCAGATGGAAGTCCGACCGTGTGTATGGGGCTTTAGTCTTCCAGGTTCGAGTGATGCTGGGCAACAGTCATCCTGAAAGACTGAGGACATCTTGTGACTAAAAAAGAAGCACTGTAGGGACAACTTTGGATTAAAGGTTAACATTTCAGCCTAAGCTGTGTTTTGGAAACATTTAAATTAGCCCAGTGTTGGACTTTAAAGTGATACTAAAGTCTCAATTTTTTTTTTTCAAACAGCTTGCTATGGGGGCACCTGAGCCGAGCCGCAGCTCCCTGTGTCCATTCAGACACGGAGCCGTGGTTCACCCCATCCCCTCTCTCTCCTCATTGGCTAACTGACTTTGACAGCAACAGGAGCCAATGGCGCCACTGCTGTGTCTCAGCCAATCAGGAGGGAGAGATCCAACGGCTGAGGCACTCGTGCACATCACTGCATCGAGATGGGGCTCAGGTAAGTATTGGGGGGGGGGCTGAGGGGGACTGCTGCACACTAAAGGTTTTTTTTTTTATCTTTATGCATAGAATGTATTAGGATAAAAATCCTTCTGCCTTTAGAATCTCACTTTAAGGCCTAGAAAGGTTTTGAAACTTAACTGTGCTGATCTGTGTTTCCCAAGAATGTGAGACCACTATCTTTCCCTGATTTAAAGCGGAGTTTCCCCTGAAAAAAAATTATTAAAAGTCAGCAGCTACAAATACTGTAGCTGCTGATTTAATATTAGGACACTTACCTGTCCTGGAGTCCAGCGACCTCGGCAGCAGAAGACGAGCGATTGCTCGTCATTCTGCTGCCCCCACCGCCATCCTTGGTGAAGGAACCAGGAAGTGAAGCCTTGCCGCTTCACTGCCCGGTTCCCTACGGCGCATGCGCGAGTCGCGCTGCGCCGTTCTTTTCTGGTCCCCGCTGTGTCCTGGGAGCCGAGTGTCTCCCAGAACACAACGGGTATTCTGCGGGAAGTGACGTACTACCCGCAGAGAGGACTCCCGGAAGTGGGTGCAAATACCTGTCTTAGACAGGTATCTGCACCCCCCTAAAAGGTGCCAAATGTGACACCGGAGGGTGGGACGGTTCCGATGAGCGGAAGTTCCACTTTAGGGTGGAGCTCCGTTTTAAGTGTATATATTGTACAGTATATTATATAATATAGTATATTATATATATAGTAAGTAGCTTCAGTGCAAAAAAAACACAATATCACCCCCCCCCCCTTTTTTTTGTGTTCAGATCACATATTTATGGAGCGTTGGATCTTTTGTTGCAGCTGCTTTTAGAATGAAAAATGCTGCACGGCACAATTCATTTTTTTTTCTTCTCCTTGTATTATTTGTCTGTGAAAATTGAGTCGTTCACATCACATCATTGTGATGATTTTGGCACATCAATATGTTTCTTTTCTCACCAGCAGTATTTGAGTTAACATCTCTCATTATGCTTGCGGTTGGCACAGGGCATAGGGGGCAAAGTGCCAAAGGGTTAGAAGGGTTCACAGAGACAGATACCTCTGGTGGCGTCCAGGCTGCCTGGTTGCCAGGCAACAGGACTAGGCCCTAGCAGCTGTGTGACATGGGCAGAGGACCAGAGTTCATGATTGAGGAGGTGAAGGCAGTGAAGAGTGATCTGACAAAAGCCTAATTTCTGTATAGGAATGTAAATCTTAGCACTATATCCCTCCGCTCCCTCCCTTCTCCTCTTTCAGCTCCTTTTTCTATTATGTGTAGAAATAGATCCAAGATGTGGTGAAAGGATTTCATCTGACCGGTTGTGTCATTCTTTTTTTTTTTCCTGCAATTGTGGGAGCCAATTTAATTTATACTTTTTTTTTTTCATGCTTTCGACCTTGTGGTTTGTTAGGTTATTAAACCATGTGCACTGCTAAATTTTATTATCTGTTCAAAGTATGTTTTGATTCTGATTGTACATTTTGCTAAAACAGTATGCAGACTGGGAAAGTATGTTATCTGCAGTTGTAGGCTAAAGGGGGTTTAAGTAATGCTGTCTGCATTGTGGTTGGAATCACTGAGTGCCTAATGGATTGGGCAACAGGAGGTCGGCCAGGTGCAGCCAGCCTGTGAGATACAGGAGAATGGGTAGGTTAAAAAACTTGTCCTGATTGTCATTGTTCCCTTTGAGAAAAGTGGTGCTGGCAGCATTTTTCCCATTCCCAATTCACAGAAATTTGCAAGGTAAGCAGACCCCACCTTGTGAGCTTATTGAATGTGTGTTTCTGGCTCTAAGGGTGGTCTGATCTACTACAGATGCTTCACACAGCGCGCCACAAATCTAGCATCGAAGCTGGCCATACACTGAACTCGTTACAGTCTGACCGTATAATAAGTTTTAGATGTACCAAATTTATGTAAGATGAGGACCTGCCTGATCTGGCCAATCCAGCAGGCTCTTGCACTGCATAGTTCTAAAGGAGATCTACATAGATCTAAAGGAGATTGTACAATCAGATTGTGTACAGTGATCCTAAAGGATAAGATCACCTAAAAAAAAAAAATGCGCATTATTTTGCAGGTACAAAAAAAAAGGGGGGGGATTTACTATTTTTTGTTTTAGGAGCATGGAAAGCATTGAAACCAGCGATTAACAGATCGCTAGTGCCATGCAGGACTCCTGCAGACTGTCAGTGTAAGCTGTACAGGCAGGCAGTTTCACACTGATGGGAAGAATCAATGAACTATCAGAGCGCTCAACAACGCTGTGGTAGTTCATTGAGAACTACAAGCTGACAGCTGCAAAGGATGTTGGTACATGTAGTTAATTCATTCACAGAACTCTGAATGAATGATGCGGCCATGTGGGCAGAGCCGCGTATGGTCGCGCTCTTTTGAAAAAGCGACAGCTGGTACGGGGAACTTCTCCCCGTACTGCTGTCTCACAGAGGGCTCAGATCCCTGAGCAGCTGCATGAGCAGGAAAATTTTATATGTTCCACCCTAAAAACAGATGGAACTTATAACATGTTCCCGAAGGTGAACTTATCCTTTAAGACTGCTTGTGTTCAGCCCTGCAAGTTGAATGAGAGAGTTCCATCAATTCCCCCATCCACGCTAAACCGCTTGTACAGATGTCTCTCTTCTGCTGGCTATTGTATTCTGACAGCTGGCACAGTATATGGCACATATGGTTGGATGCAGCCACTGTTTGGTCAATGATTTCCTAAAATTTCCAGACTGTAGAGTGGGAAAGTGTCAATAAGGACACCCATGGCTTGGATTTCAGCTGCTTTATCAGGAACCTGATGATATTTGCTCAGTGTATAGCCAGCTTTAGCTTGGCTAAGCATATCATTTTTTGTCAGTGGTGGTGGGGTTCAGGAGGTGGTAAGAAGTCACTGCTAATGTTGAATTATTTAGGGAGAAACCATAGCAATCAGGACCCCCTTGTAATCTCCAGTATCCAGGCAGCAGTGCGCCAGTGCTGGCCAATTGTCCCGGCCAAAACCTACTGTTTTTGGCAGTTGTTATCTTATGTCTATTAGTACCTTTATATTAATTCTTTGAACTCTTCAGATATTCTATCATTGATAGTTTTCATAGTTTGAAGGCTCCTATATGTCTATATGGGTTGAGGATCTTTAATTGCAACATGTTCAATCTGGCAACATAACCTGCTTCTAATAAAATTCTCGAGAAACACTAAAAGCCTTTTCTGTGGAAAAAGAATACCATTTACTGTTTAAAAAGTTCTCAAACTGATAAAAGTCAGGTATGCGGGAAAGAATAATTAAAGCTGACCAATTCTGATTTTGGAAAAAGCCCTGCCCCCCACAAATCAATAGGATCTTGCTTGCTAATAGAAATACTGCAAGATGTTGGTCTGTAGAAGCAAGTGATTTTTACGTTTTAGGGCATTTTTACATAACCTTTGTAGCGATACCCCCAAACTAAGGGAGCCGCTGGTTTGCTTTTGGGCCCTGTACACAGCACAGCCAACCCCCGGTAATCTACTCAGCCCTTCTCTGGCACAGCTAGTCTATGGGTGGTATTTCTATATAGCTCTATAACAGTTTATGCACAATCCCACAAAACCTTTCCTCTAGTGATAAGATATATATATATATATGGACTCCAATACCAGATTTGAGAAAATGTAAAAGGTTTACTTGTAGATAAAAGGGGTTAACAATCAATATTACATATAACACATGCATGCAGAGCCCTGCAGTAATACTAACAGTAGTTAATTATAGTGCGCAATTCGTTCTAACATACACTAACGTATAGCTTGAGTCCCCGTTAGCAATATGGCGCCCAACAGTACTATCAACTCCCAGTCAGGCCTGACTCAGTTAAAGCTCAGTCTCTAGAGAAGGAATCTTCGCATGCCAGATGATCGGTGGTGCACATACAGGAACAATATTTGTAATCCAACAAGGTCTAAGGTAATGGAACAACTCCCCGGAGACTATGTGACTCAGTCCTCCAACTAGTCTCCTGACAGGAAAAGGGAAATATAACCCGGTGGGCCAAGGCAGTCTATAGGCCTAATAAAGTACTCGATTATAGTTGTGAGCAGGTGCTCTCTCACCCCTCCGGACTCGATCCCAGTCCGGTACTCCCATCGCTGTGTCTCCACACACAGGATCTGCCACCGCCTGATCTCCGGTTCACTGACGTCCCTGAAGCAGGTAGATGTCTGTCGCCGAGTGGAATTATATAACAAGGGGGCGCTAGTGAATGTATAAATTACAACTGATATATAAACAATCACATATGGAATGCTAAATCAAATATTAAATAAAAGTACATGAATTAACAATGATAAAAACATCAACTATTGATGTGACTTGAAAAGTGAAACAAATCAGATGTGATCTCAGCAAATGAAACCAATATAATATAAAAACATCCAGTGAGTGAATCGTGACTAATCCATAATAAAGTCCATAAAAAGTGTTCCAGTATGTTCTTTGAAGTGAACCTTCACCAATACAAATACAACACCCAAAGTGCTATGGATGGATGGCCGCTTACCCCAAGATGTTGACCCTTTTAACTAAAAAAGGGTCAGATATCGCTTATCGCAAGATGCCACTTGCTAGTAAAAGGATTAAGATCCCAAGTCCATTCGACTCCCCAGGGTAAATTCGATTGGAATATGCAGATGAAACGAATAATACCAAAAATAGTGTAATCCCATTTATTAAAATATAAATCAATAATAGAAAAGGCCAAATGGCTGCTTACATTACGTGGTGCCTTAACCCGGCACTGAGGCTGAAAGGCATGTAGAAGCCAATTCGTTCCGTCCGTCCGTGTGGAGAGCTGGCGTGCGTTCCACCTGCTACAGCGGCTAACCAACGAGGACCGGAAGTAAGGTAAAAAACATGACCAAGTACCGCCTCGACGTACGTTTCGTTAAATCGTCATCAGGAAGCGTGATGTCTGTCGCCGCACAGGCTCCGCAGCGAGGTGGAAGACTCTCTGGAAGTGCGCAAGGCCCAAGCCTCGGGCCTTGCACTCGCAGCAGGTCCGCACAGGAAGTTCTCTTGCCAGCCGCGCGGTGTCCAAAGAGGCCGGGCTTAGCCTCGCCCTCCCCTTTTATACCCCACCCATGAGTCTCTGCGGCAGCCCAATGCACCCTGGGTGCCAAACGGGGTTCTGGGTAACGTAGTCCATAGGGCCTCAATGGAGACCCCGCTACACTTTCATAGATGAACATCACCAGAACAATTGATCTGCACTGCAAGGATTTCTTTATCTGTTTTACAATAAATGAACAAGCTGTTTATGTGTCCACTATTCCATCCTGAGTCGACTGAAGGCTCAACACATTACGCATGCTAATTTCCCTATCTGGAAGCATTTTTTTATATTATCTGACATCATTGCATACACAGTATATTTTGTGAATTAATATTCAGGCTGATAGAGAAGATACTTACTGGTTATGGAAAGTTTTTTGTAATAGAACCTTTCACAGGTCCAGTCTTCTGTCCACGCATGGCTGAAGCTGTGCTGCGACTCGGCATGATAAAGTGGAGAGGTAATCACTAACACAGCATTTCTCCCAATGTCTGTTGCTCTCTAGGAAAAGAGAGAAAAGCGACAATTGGCTGTACTTCTGTATCCCACTATTAGCTTGCTTTCCTTTTTAGTATCCTTCAGAAAAGGTCTTTAATAAAAGAGGAGCTGTGACATTTTAAGTGCTCGTTCACACCAGCAGCGCTGGGCTGCATGGCTGGAAGGAAGGTCAGACAAATAACTATTGTTTTTCAGTGGTGCCAGTTCATACCAATGCTTTGGTTGGTAAACCCCTAAAACATGTCAGCTGCCATAAACTCACAGCTTGGAGTATATAAGATTACTACCACTCCCATGGGACTTTTTAGGCAGATATGTATAGCAGGATAATATATGTAAAAAAAAATCATAAAGATCTTGATTGATCTTTATTTATTGATCTTTATTGCTCTGGGTCAGTGATTGAAGCAAATGGATCAGCTAGGCAGCTAACTTTTTGAAGTGAAGGAGTGGTCAAGAATGTCGGCCATGTTTTTCTTATAACAGAATTTTGATTATGGTATTTTAGTTTATTTGATCATTTAATGGAGATGATACAGTGTGGACAGGCTATTTCCATCACAACGGGTGTTCTGACAAGATAGCCAACAGAATGACCATCTTTAGCCAACTACAGAGGCTAACCTAGATCTATAGGCCACAGATTGTGTCTTACATGTTTCTGAATATAATTAGTAGCTCTACTACCCACAGCAGCTTGCCATTATAAGTTTGCTGGTCCTTTAAGACAGGGACATTACATAAAGGGAGGCCTTGCTCTGACATATATTGTGACCATTCCTTACTTGCCGCCTGCAACGGGGAGGGCAGCGCATATTCCTCTGGTTACAGCACAGACTCTATGTTGAAAGCAGACGCTGCGGTTAGTCCCAGACACAGACCCCTAAGTACTCCCGAGGAGGGGGGATTGGGGGATACGCCCATCAGACCCTGCTGGAATGGTGGAAGGGTCCCATCGCAGAAACATCTAAAAGACATTACGGGGAGATTTACATCCTCCTGGAAAAGAAGCATCATTAAAGTCACTGGTGAACCTATGATGGCAGACAAGTTCACTCAAAGTACAAAAACCATTACAGGACCGGCTGTAAAAAATAAAAATAAAAAAATATATATATATATATATATATATATATTTTTTTTAAAGTATAGTCAAACAAAAATGTATTTTTTTTTAATGTATAAAAATGTACCTTAAAGTTTTAACTGTATAATTTTCAAAAAATATATAACAATCGTTAATGGGTACAATATTTCAGGAACTTTTCTAAAAGAGAATAAGTGGGAAGAAATATTTTTCAAAAATGATTTCCTATAAAAAAAATAAAAAAAAATCTATACAAGAACAATTGTCAGCCTCCTGTAGACTAAAATTAGAGCGCACATAAAAAAAATAGGCTGCTCGGCAAAGTAATTTTGTTTTCTTTGGCAATACAGTAGGGGCTTTTACACATACATCGATGTGCTAATAGATCTTTCAAGAAGGTAAACTTTTTTTTTCTTTAGCAAATTTAGATTATTACTATAATTATATTTTTAAGTAAAATTATAATGAGTTTTATTTTTCTCAGTATTAAAGTTTTTAGTTTTTATTATTAATGTAAGCAGAAAAGATTAACAAACAAGGTGTCAACGGCGCCAGAGTTGGTAATTACAGAGCTTGTACAGTAGTAAAACATTTCAACAATATTAAAGTATTTTGCGTGCTAAGGACATATTATTTGCTATGCATATTTTCTTTATTATAATCTCCCGTGAGCTGCTGTATTTGTTATTCATACTCTGTTTCATTCTGTTTAATTAGAAAAATCCCCATCACAAGCCACATCTGTTTTAATAAGTGATAATTGCTCTTGGTAGAAAGAATGATAGTAAGATATTGGCATTCCAAGCATGAGGAAAATACGTGAGGGTTTTATCAATTCATTCATTCTAACCCAGAGATACATTGGCCCTGATGTAAGGAAAATGTTCTAGAGTTTCTGCCCTTTCCCCGTTTTGTCGTTTTCTTGGTGTAGGGTAGAAAAAAGAACACTTCTTCCTTTGAAATACCTTTTGTACATGGGGCTCTTTGATAGTCAGTGATGTCGAACTCCCAGTTTGTGGGATGCATGCAGAATATTTCACTGCAACCAACATTTTTACATGGGAAATATAGATGTATTTTAGAATCTAAACGCACAGGTATTTGTCAGTCTCTGCTAGTAAATGTTAATCTGAAGGCCATCGTGTGCACCAAATATTTACAAAGCATTTAACGCGCTCCAGGCTGCTTTCATTAAGCTCTTTTCAGCACTGTTCTGGAATTCTTAAATATTTTTACTGGCTGTAGCTTTAAACAAGGTTTTTGCAGACTTTTTTGTCAAGCAGCTGAAATTGCAAAGTCTACTGCAGCCTAACAGCTCAAAGCTACAGCCAGTGCTCTCATTTAGGGCTCATGCACACTGCAGCTCAAATAAAAAAAAAACTGCTTTACAGGCATTTGAGCTTTTATTTCAGCTTGAAGAAGCTTGTACTTTTTTGGGCATATTTGCACGTTTTTATTGAGCTTCTTCGAGCATAAGCATTTGTTTTCACAAACCTTCCTATTTTTATGTGTGTTTTCGAGCCTCTTTGAGCTTTTTCATGCTCATTTTCATGTTTTTTGGTACTTGGGTGTCTTTTTTGCCTGAAAGCTTCTCTCAAATTCGCGAGTTTGGTGGGGGTTTTTTTCTGCCTCTAAGAGAATATGCCTGTAAACTCCTGAAAAAGCCATAGTGGACATGAATGAATGACTTGTATAGCGCTACAAATGCGAACTGAATCACCTCAAGGCGCTTTCTTTTTCGTACATCACGGGACACAGAGCGACATAGTCATTACTAATGGGTTATATAGATACCGTCAGGTGCTGGCACTGGCAACTTCCAAAACCGGAAGTACCCTCCCCTATATAAGCCCCTCCCATCCGGGAGCACCTCAGTTTTTTGCCAGTGTCTAAGGTGTTGGCCAAGAAGAAACATGTGTTTTTCACTGAGCTTGCGTACAGGTTCTTTTGGGCCTCAGTAAGCTATTCCGGATCCGACCAAAAAAGCTTCATAGCTAAACGGTCGGTACCCGGGCCTTGCAGAGAAGAGCAAGGTTTTGCCTGTAATGCTTCTCTTAGGAGAGCTGGACCCTGGGATCCAGAGCTCTGGTCATACCCACGACCAAGATGTTTTCTGTGCAGGGTGCTATACAGGTCCAGGGGAGTGGAATCCTTGGGAACCCGGTCCCTGAAGGTTTGATTACAATGCCTGCCGTGATAGGTGAAGTTTGGGCTTTTGTGGACCAAACAAAGTCCTGCGGCGGGGAACAGGTAAGTGGGGGCCCCCAGGAACTTGGTTCTATTGGGGGACCCCCAAGCCTAATTTGTCTTTCTGTCTGTTACCTAATGGTATTCCCGCAAAATTCTGTGCATGCCTGTAACTACTAAAAAAATGTAATAATTTTTAATGGTGGTCAAAAAAAAAAAAAAAAAAAAAATTTTATATATATATTTAATATATTAGACTGCGGTACCTGTGTTTGTCCACTAGAGGCCGCTGTGGAATGTTTTCTTGTCATGTGGACTAGCTTCTTCTCAGCAGAGCAAAGTCCAGGCAGATGGTGAGTTCTCTTATAGGAAACTGCTTCCTCTGCCATGTTGCAGTGTTTGTCCATCCCCCGGCCTGCGGCAAAGAGGGGCCCTGGCTCCTGTCCCTTGTTACCATATTTGAAATTAGCGCCGAAGGCGCACGTGCCCGCGCACGTGCGCGTGCACGCGCCTCTATATATAGAGGTGAGCCGGGAAAGGGGGCGGAGCCTGGGGGATGACGCTCTGTGCGCGCCGCAGCGCTTCTGCGCATGTGCGGGCGTCCCAGCAGTTTTAAAAAAAACACAATATTGTAGGGAGCTGGCTATGAAGTACAGAGACAGAGCTGGCAACATTTAAAGGCATACAGCAAGCGGTTGATACAGGCATCCCCTAGAAAGGCACATTAGTAGACACCAACTGTGATATAGCAGCAATTGTGCTAGACTATTCTCAGTAAAAGTGGTGTATTACGGCTGGAATACCTCAGCTTTAGGCTTAGGAATATGCCGTCCAGAAGCTCCGGAATTGAATCTTCCAGGAAGCGAAGGGGGTCTCATCGGGCTCTGAGGATCTTGGGCATACTTCTGCTGCACCAGTCTCCCCTGAAGTTCAGAGGTAAGTGACCGTAGAGACCCCGCAGGGGTACTTGGTACTGTGGCTGTCCTCAGTCACCTGCTCCTGTGTATGTAACAGAGGAGGTTTTTTCCTCAGCTCTGGGAGGATTAGAGAGAGATTGTCAACATTTATCGCTGCCTCCCTGTCAGGGAAAGCACGCCCGATCTCCGTCTCCTCCTTCAGAGTGCCTGTTAGCAGAGCAACAGTCCCATACAGGGATCGACCTGCCTGAAGGGGATCAGGATGAGGTTGATTCTGTTATAGAGGAATCAACAGTGGGGGAACCTTTTCTCAGCATCTCAAGCTGAAAGTTTATGGGTTCAGTCTCTGACTAACATGGTCCGATCAGCATTTAAAAATGCACCTTGCGGAACCATCAACCACTACTGTATCCTCGTTGGGGTCGCTAGAAGCCCCCAGACTGTTTGTTCTTTTCCACTTCACCCTTTACTGAAAGGGCTCATTTACCAGGATTGGGAACGTCCTGAGAAAATATTTATTCCCCCAAGAGATTTCCGGTGGTCTATCCCATGGAGGATAAGTTCATCAAAAAAAAAAAAATGGAAGGTCCCTACAGTGGACGCAGCCATCTCTTGTATGTATAAATCACTGACATGTCCAGTGGATAATGTCCAAATGTTCAAGAACCCAATAAATAAAAGATTGGAGTCCTTATGAAAATCTGCTTGGTGATACAACCAGCAGTAGCAGCTATTGGGGTCTGCTAAGCAGTGAAGGATCAGTTGAAACAGGTCTTGAGGGACTTGACAGATCAGCAGGCTTTGCCCTAGCTGATCTACCTAGAGCCTTAGGCTTTGCGGTTGACGCCATAGAGGATTCAGTCCATCAGGCCTCAGGCCTTACGCTGTCTATAGTACATATGCGTAGGCTCCTATGGCTCAAAAACTGGTCTGCTGAAGCTCCCTGTAAAGAATGGCTGGTTAGCGTCCCATTTCATGGTGAACGCTTATTCAGGAAAAACCTGGACAAATATATCCAGAAAATTTCCAGCGGTAAAAATACGCTCTTGCCGGTTAAAAGCAGAGTTAGAGGTCCCTCTTTAAGAGGCCTGCTTCTCCAATCCCTGGGGCATCGGCTGTGTAACAGTTCCGACGGCCTCCTCGGTCAAATCCCGGGGGTAAAAAACAGGGACAGTAGCAGGGTAATGAGAAACCCTGGGTCAGGGGAGGTACAAAACCTCCCCCAAAGTTAAATTCATGAAGCCCCCACTCAGTCGGGTGGGGGGAGGACTCCAGTTGTTCGCAAGAGACCTGGCGGGACACGATCAAAACAGATAGGTGCTCTCCGCAGTAGGTTTGGGATACAGTTTGGAGTTAAAAGACTCTCCTCCTTCCCATTTTTGAGGTCAAACGTGCCAAGGGATCCCCGGAAGAGAGAGTCCCTCCTGTTGGCACTAGAACAACTATTGCTCCAAGGAGTAATTATGGAGGTTCCCCTGGAAGAATAAGGGTTCGGGTTTTACTCAAACCTCTTTACAGTCCCGAAGCAAACGCGGACGGGAGGCCCATATTAATTCTAAAAGGGCTATACAAATTCCTGTATATCAGGACTTTCCGATGGAGTCGATCCGATCGGTGGCCACTGCCCTACAAGGGGAGGATTGGTTAGCCACGATCGACATCAAAGATGCTTATTTGCACATTTCCATCTTTCCAGTCCACCAAAAATTTCTACGCTTTGCAGTAGAAGGGCGCCATTTTCAGTTCAGAGCCTTACCCTTCGGTTTGGCCACAGCACCACGAGTGTTTACAAAAATTCTGGCCCTTTATTGGCCAATCTAAGAACACAAGGTGTAATGATAATGGCATATCTGGATGACTTGTTGCTGATAGACCACTCAGTGAAAAAACTAGACGTGGTCGTTCACAAGACGATCAAGTATCTGGAATCTCACGGTTGGATTATCAACCGAGACAAGTCAGCCCTAAAAACCAGTCAAAAGTCTGGAATACTTGGGGCTAAGGTTGGATTCAGGCCAGAGAAAAATATTCTTGCCTCGAGGAAAGGTGTTGTCTTTGAAAGATTTGATCCACTTAGTGGGTACAAAAAAGACAGCCGTCCATACGCCTGTATAGGAGGCTGCTGGGAAAAATGGTGGCATCATTCGAAGCAGTACCCTACGGTCAATTCCATTCAAGGAATTTGCAAGGGGCCATACTGTCAGCCTGGAACAAAAAAGTTCAGGCCCTAGACTTACAATGTCCTTGTCCCCTTCCGTTCGCAAGAGCCTCCGTTGGTGGTTGGTTCCCCAGAATCTGGAAAAAAGGAAATCCTTCAGTCCGATTTCTTGGAAGGTGGTCACTACAGATGCCAGCCTTATAGGCTGGGGAGCAGTACTGGAGCAATAGTCTCTCCAGGGCAGATGGTCGGATGCAGAAAAGGCCCTGCCCATCAATCTCTTAGAGATACGAGCAGCCCGGTATGCCCTAGTAGCTTGGACATCCAAACTCCAAGGGTCCCCTGTCAGAGTTCAGTCAGACAATGCCACAGCAGTGGCATATATCAATCGTCAGGGGGGCACCAGGAGTCGTGCAGCCCAAAGGGAGGTAAATTACATCCTGAGATGGGCAGAAAGATATGTCCCAGCCATATCTGTGGTATTCATTCCAGGGGTGGAGAATTGGAAGGCGGACTTTCTAAGTCGCCAACAATTATGCCCAGGGGAATGGTCCCTTCATCCCGAGGTTTTCCGGACAATATGTCAGCGGTGGGGAACACCGGATGTAGATCTGCTAGCATCCAGATTCAACGCAAAGGTGGACAGGTTTGTCTCTTGGATAAGGGATCCCCTAGCTTGCGGCTCGGATGCCCTAGTGTTCCCTTGGGATCAGTTCAAGCTGATATATGCATTCACACCGCCACAATGGTTACCTCGATTACTCCGCAGAATCAGGGTAGAAAAGAAACCAGTGATTCTGGTGGCTCCAGCGTGGCCCCGAAGAGCGTGGTACGTGGAGATTGTAAAATGTCAGTGGGGAGTCCTTGGACTCTCCCACATCGTCCGGACCTGCTTTCGCAAGGACCGATATACCACCCTTCCTTACCAGCCCTAGGTTTGACGGCCTGGCTATTGAAGCCCACATTCTAAAAAAGAGAGGGCTCTCTAATTCTGTGGTATCTACCATGATCAATGCCAGGAAGCCGGTATCCAGGCAGATCTACTATAGAATCTGGAAGGCGTACATCGCCTGGTGTGAAGCCAAGAAATGGCATCCACGTAAGTACGTAATAGGTAGGAGTCTGGACTCCCTACAATGGGCTGTAGATAGGAAGCTTGCCTTGAGTACTATCAAGGGTCAGATTTCGGCCTTGTCAATATTTTTTCAAAGGCCCTTGGCTTCGCATTCACTAGTCAAAGCCTTTATACAAGGAGTGATGCGTATTAGTCCTCCGGTTAATATTCCCATATGTCCATGGGATCTAAACTTGGTTCTGTCAGTTCTACAGAAACAACCATTTGAACCATTACAGCATATTTCCTTGGTGCTTCTCACCAGGAAATTGATTTTTCTAGTAGCCATTTGTTCGGCTAAAAGAGTGTCGGAATTAGCAGCTATGTCCTGTAGGGAGCCATATCTGGTTATCCATAAGGACAGGAGTAGTGTTACGTCCTCATCCAGCCTTTCTTCCTAAGGTGGTATCGAGGTTTCATTTGAACCAAGATGTGGTTCTTCCTTCTTTTTTCCCCAAACCTACTTCGGTAGAGGAAAAGTTATTGCATTCTTTGGATGTAGTAAGAGCAGTTAAAGCTTATCTAAAAGCCACTGCTCAGATTCGCAGAACGGATACTTTGTTTATTCTGCCGGAAGGCCCCAGAAAGGGTCAGGCAGCGTCAAAATCTACTTTAGCCAAGTGGATTCGACAGGTCATTATGCAAGCTTATGGCTTGAGAAGGAGACCGCCTCCGTTCAAAGTTAGAGCGCACTCCACGAGAGCAGTTGGAACTTCATGGGCAGTGCATCACCAGGCCTCCCTGGCTCAAATCTGTAAGGCCGCAACATGGTCTTCAGTACACACGTTTACTAGGTTCTACCAGGTGGACGTTAGAAGTCAGGAGGATGTCGCCTTTGGGCGCAGTGTGTTGCAGGCCGCAAAAGATCCTCATGTCTGATAGCGCTCAGCTTATATATGGTGTATCCCCCCCCCCTCATTTGGCATTGCTTTAGGACATCCCATTAGTAATGACTATGTCGCTCTGTGTCCCGTGATGTACGAAAAAGAAAATAGGATTTTTATAACAGCTTACCTGTAAAATCCTTTTCTTGGAGTACATCACGGGACACAGAGCTCCCACCCCTCTTTGGGGACACTTATTGCTTTGCTACAAAACTGAGGTGCTCCCGGATGGGAGGGGCTTATATAGGGGAGGGTACTTCCGGTTTTGGAAGTTGCCAGTGCCAGCACCTGACGGTATCTATATAACCCATTAGTAATGACTATGTCGCTCTGTGTCCCGTGATGTACTCCAAGAAAAGGATTTTACAGGTAAGCTGTTATAAAAATCCTATTTTTTGCAGCCAGTGTCTGCTTGGCTGGTGTGGGCATTAACCCCCTAGGATCTCGACGTGTTTGGGACACACATTCGTATACATATATGTACACATATATATACTGGGCCAATTTGGACAAGATCCAATTAACCTACCAGCATGTCTTTTGGAGTGTGGGAGGAAACCGGAGTACCCGGAGGAAACCCACGCAGACACAGGGAGAACATGCAAACTCCAGGCAGATGGTGTCGTGGTCGGGATTGGAACCAGCGACCCTTTTGCTGCTAGGTGAATGGACACATTGGCTAAAAAGACCTTAGGAGCAGCATCTTTGAGCTTTTTTTTGAGCTGCAGTGTTCATGAGCCCTAGCGTTTGTTACCCCAACACTTCATATTCCTGATATGTGCCTGCTGTACTATGTACTTGTATAAGAAAGTAACCTGTTCTCTTTGTATTGCTTCTTTTATGTGAAATCCCTGGTGTTGCTGCCAGTCCTCTTGCTTTCCTATTAAAAACTTACCGCACTAAGCAGGAGAGCACACCATGGTCAATTCTCTAGCTATGCTGGGAACTCAGCCTGCTCTCCAATGATAAGATGTGCCCTGACATGCCTCTGCTGCACAGCCATTCACTGGGAGGCTCCAGTGTGCTGCTGCTTCTCCTCCCTCCAGCTCTTATGCAACTGAGAACAGAGGTAATGTGATCATTTATAAAAAAGGTATTTATAATGTTTTTTTATATCTATATGCAAATGTTTTGCCTTTCATTTGTATTTTAACCGCTTAAATATAGGGCATTTTCACCCCCTTCCTGCCCAGAGCAATTTTTAGTTTTCAGCGCTGTCGCACTTTGAATGACAATTGCGCGGTCATGCAACACTGTACCCAAATGAAATCTTTGGTTTTTTTTCCCCACGCATAGAGATTTCGTTTGGTGGCATTTGATCACCTCTGCGGTTTTTATTTTTTGCGCTATAAACAAAAGAAGAGTGACAATTTTGAAAAAAACACAATATTTTTAACTTTTTGATTTAACCACTTAACGACCGCCCACGGCATATAAACGTCGTACAGGCACAATCACGTACCTGTACGTCGCCTTTAACTGCCTGCCATGTGGTCGCGCATGCGCCGTCGGCGGCGAGCTCGTGACCCTGCCGCCATCCCCGTGAGTCGGACCGCGGGTCCCGCGGGCTCGATTGCCGCGGGGATCCCCGCGATCGTCTCACGGAGGGATGGAGCGGGGAGATGTTAGGGTAACCACAACATCTCCCCGCTCGCCTACTGACACTGTCACCGATCTCCGCTCTGTGTAATCAGAGCGGAGATCAGTGACGTGTCACTCGTAGCCACGCCCCCTAACAGTGAGAATCACTACCTTAACCACTTCTCTACTGTGCACGAAAACCCCCTTCCTGCCCAAGCCATTTTTCAGCTTTCAGCGCTGTCACATTTTGAATGACAATTGCGCGGTCGTGCGACGTGGCTCTCAAACGAAATTTGCGTCCTTTTTTTCCCACAAATAGAGCTTTCTTTTGGTGGTATTTGATCACCTCTGCGGTTTTTATTTTTTGCGCTATAAACAAAAGAAGAGCGTCCAGTTTGGAAAAAAAACACAATTTTTTACTTTTTGCTATAATAAATACCCATTTTTTTTTTTAATAAAATTTTCCTCAGTTTAGGCCGATACGTATTCTTCTACATATTTTTGGTAAAAAAAAAAAATCGCAATAAGCGCGTATTGATTGGTTTGCGCAAAAGTTATAGCGTCTACAAAATAGGGGATAGATTTATAGCATTTTTATTTTTATTTTTTTATTAGTAATGGCGGCGATCTGCGATTTTTTTATTGTGACTGCAATATTGCAGCGGACACATCGGACACTTTTGACACATTTTTGGGACCATTCACATTTATACAGCGATCCCTGCTATAAAAATGCATTGATTACTGTATAAATGTGATTGGCAGGGAAGGGGTTAACCACTAGGGGGCGGGAAGGGGTTAAATATGTTCCCTCAAAGTGTTCTTACTGTGGGGGGAGGGGACTGACTGGGGGAGGTGACCGATGGTTGTCCCTATGTACAAGGGACACACCATCGGTCCCCTCTCCCTCACAGGACGTGGATCTCTGTGTTTACATACAGAGATCCACTTTCCTGCTCGTTTCCCGGGCAATCGCGGGTGCCCGGCGGCAATCGCGGGTGCCCGGCGGCAATCGCGGCCGCCGGGCAGCGCACCGGGGCCTTGTGGGCGCGCGCGCCTCCTAGCTCGTTTTAAAGGGAGTATCCTCCGCCCGCCATCTATTGACAGTGGGCGGGGGACAAGTGGTTAACACACTTAACCCCTTCAGCGCCCCTAGTGGTTAACCCCTTCACTGCCAGTGTCATTTTTACAGTAACCAGTGCATTTTTATAGCACTGATTGCTGTAAAAATGACAATGGTCCCAAAAATGTGTCCGAAGTGTCTGCCATAATGTCGCAGTCACAAAAAAAATCGCTGATTGCCGCCATTACTAGTAAAAAAAAAAATTTATAAAAATGCCATAAAACGAACCCCTCTTTTGTAAACGCTATAACGTTTGCGCAAACCAATCAATAAACGTCAATTGCGATTTTTTTTTTTTTTTTTTTTTACCAAAAATATGTAGAAGAATACGTATTGGCCTAAACTGAGGAAAAAAAAAATGTATATATATTTTTTGGGGATGTTTATTAGAGCAAAAAGTAAAAAATATTAAATATTTTTCAAAATTGTCGCTCTATTTTTGTTTATAGCGCAAAAAATAAAAACCGCAGAGGTGATCAAATACCACCAAAAGAAAGCTCTATTTGTGGGGAAAAAAAGGACGTACATTTTGTTTGGGAGCCACGTCGCACGACCGCGCAATTGTCAGTTAAAGCAATGCAGTGCCAAATCGCAAAAAGGGGCCTGGTCTTTATGCTGCATATTGGTCTGGGGCTGAAGTGGTTAATAAATATTAAAAAAAAAAAAAAAAAAAAAAATTTCCTCAGTTTAGACCGATACATATTCTTCTACCTATTTTTGGTAAAAAAAAATCACAATAAGCGTTTATTGATTGGTTTGCGCAAAAGTTATAGCATCTACAAAATAGGGGATAGATTTATGGCATTTTTATTTTTTACTAGTAATGGCGGCGATCAGCGATTTTTATTGTGACCGTGACATATCGGACACTTTTCACACGTTTTTGGGACCATTCACATTTATACAGCGATTAGTGCTATAAAACTGCACTGATTACTGTGTAAATGTGACTGGCAGGGAAGGGGTTAACACTAGGGGGCGATCAAGGGGTTAATATGTTCCCTAGTGAGTGATTCTAACTGTAGGGGGAGGGGACTGACTGGGGGAGGAGACCGATGTGTGTTCCTCTGTACTGGGAACGCACATCGGTCTCCTCTCCTCTGACAGGACATGGATCTGTGTGTTTACATACACAGATCCACGGTCCTGCCGTGATTGCGGGCAATCGCGGGTGCCCGGCGGACATCGCGGGCACGCGCATCGGGTCCCGGGCGATGCGGCGGGCGTGCGCCGCCTAGCGACCCAAGAAGTTTGGGACGTCATATGACGTCCACCCGGAGGGAGGGAGGGTTCCTGCCGATGTCATATTACTATGACTCGGTAAGGAAGTGGTTAAACTGAATGGGTTGTTTTACAAGGTGATCATTTACAAACACTTTAACATTTATATGCAGGATTGAATATATCGTACTGTCAGGCTAGAACTTATGACATCATGCACAGCTCTCTCCCTCACTCTTGTGAGAGTTTGCCAGGAAGGGAGGGGGGATGAGCTATAAGAGGGCCA
Organism: Rana muscosa; assembly: GCA_029206835.1. Classification (NCBI taxonomy): domain Eukaryota; kingdom Metazoa; phylum Chordata; class Amphibia; order Anura; family Ranidae; genus Rana; species Rana muscosa. The sequence goes on from CM055128.1 coordinate 236,971,584, forward strand.
GTGAAAACTGTAGGGCTGCAGAGCTGGAGGTGTGCCTCTGTATGTCTGTGTAAATCCAGGAAGTGAACGGGCAGCAGCTTCAGCTGCCCACAGTTAAAATGGCTGCAGCCAGACTTAGTGGAGGGAGATTTCTGCAGCATTATCACAGTATATATAAAATAATATGCAATTTGGTTAGAGGGAAGCTTTAGAATGGCAAAGATGTTTTTATTACAAATTATGTGAGCAGACTGCAGTTCCTCTTTAAATACTTACTGAAACTTTTGCTCCTCATACGAATTCCCCCATCTATCCCTGCAGGAGCAGTTTCCCACTTGGCGTTTACCCTGATAGTGGGAAACTAAGGCCCCTTTCACCCAAAGGCGTTTTTCTGGCGTTTTAGCGCTAAAAATAGCAATGTAAATACGCCTGAAACAATCCTGCCCCAGCATTCTCAATGTGAAAGCCCTGAGGGCTTTCACACTGAGGCGTTGTGCTGGCCGTGCGTTGGAGAAAATCCTGCAAACAGCTTTTTTGGAGCATCTTTGGGGCCATATAATAGTGCTGTAAAAACGCCTATCCCCATTGAAATGAATGAGTACCTCTGTAAAAACGCAATAAAAATGCCCAGAAGCTATGGGAAGGTCACATGACCGCAGTGGAGGATTGTGGGATACCAAATAATCATTTTTTACCGCAAAAACGTGGTAATTACGCAGTAAAAACGCATAGGCGTTAGCGCTATTTTTAGCGCTAACGCGGTAATAACGCTAATCATTTTTAGCGCGTTATTGCAACGCCTCAGTGTAAAAGGGATCTAAAGTCCAGAAGGATTTTGTGTAACCTGTCACTATCTTGCTAGTGAATGCTAGTGATTGTGACGCTGGATTCTAACCATCATGATGTTTTATGTGCATTTTAGCAAGGCAGCTTATTTATTATGAACAGTTTGCCAACACACAGCATTGCCTGAAAAATTTTAATTTTTTATTTATTTACTGCAGCGCACCACAACGCTGCAGGGCAGGTTCATTGCCCACTACAGTTATTATGCATTGGAGTGTTGCGCTTTACCGCAATGCACAATTCTAAATGGCCCTAAAGAGGAATGTATACACAAGCTACACTAGCAAGCAAACTGCACCTACCTGAGTGCAGCTTACGGGCAAAATGGATCTCGTTGGTCATGTGCCGGACATGCATTTACAATGTGTTTGTATTTGATGACTTAAAAAGTGTGGTAGAAGCCCCTCAAACATATGTATCTGCATGCCCTGTAATTACAACACCTCTATAACAAGAAGAAACAACATTCTGAATGACATTGTGTAACAGTAGGGGGTACATTAAAAAAAGCTGTGAACATTCACCAAACATTGGTTAATCATTTCCTGTAATTTAAAACGCATGCACCAGAAATTTTTACCTGCAGTGATTATTTGGTGAATGTTTTATAAATATGCCCCTGTGTGAACACCACTGTGTATACTACACCACTATGTAAGGCTGGCCATAGATGATGTGATGTGTTGCAGGAAAGAAAATCGCTCCAATACCCCATCAACACAGTCATCTTTGATGGGGGGAGTCCCTCTCGTGGAGCCATTATGTTCTTCCGGCAGGGATGTCTCAACGTGCACCCCCACCTCACCGCTGGGAGAACACCAGTGATTATTGCTAGTGGCTATAGTCGCTGGCAATAATTGTATGTAAAAATCGGGCATGCTGGTTGTACCAAAGTTGATCCATCGATCGACTTGGGTACAATCAGCCTGCCCATACATGGTTCGAATCTCAGCCAGTCCCTGCTGAACTGGCCAACATTAGAACCATCTATGGTTGGCAAGACCCATTTCAGATATGAGCTTGAGATTCCTCCACTGCTCAACAGTGAATTGGGAATTTTCTAATTTTGTTTATATAAGAGCGCTGATTTGACTCTCGTGTGATCTTGATAAATACTGCTTGGCAAATGTCAGTCACGGATGTGCATACATCGGATACCTGCCCATGGCTATATCGCTGCCTGATTATAGATATATATAGAGAGAGAAGTTTTATCTTTTATTCTTTTGCCAAGGAATTTTAATCAGATCTGTTTCAGAGTGATCCGCAGTTAGCTGTATTGTTAACGTTAGACGACTTTATTGCTGCATACAGATATGTGTTCTATACACTGTACTGACGATGGCCAGAAATCCTAAAACAGGTGTTTTCTAGTTACAATAACTGTATCTGTAATTGTAGGCTGTACTTGTATACTCTTTGCCTGTCTTCAAAAGTAGAGAGTGATATTTTCAAAAAACATACTTTTCCTAAAGAAAATGCTGCTCTAGGCTCATTTCAGTTTTGGTCACATGATCTCTGCTAAAGAGGAGTATCTGCCAATCTGAACTCTGACCCTCCCCTTCAACAGAGATCACATGACTAACTGCCTAGGCCTTCAGGCTTCCTGACATTTTTGGAAGGGGGCCTGAGGGAGCATTTTTTCCAAGTCTTTAGACTTCAGCTATTCTGTTGGCATTAAGGATGAGCTCAGGCGTGTTCGCAACCCACGTGTGCCGAGCCCCCCAGGATGTCGGCACTGCATAGCGCTAATCACAAGCAGTGGGACATTGTCCCGATCTGAGAAATGCCTCGCTGCCTGTGATTAGCGATGTGCGGTGCCGACTTCCTGGCGGGCTCTGCACGTACGGGTTGTGAACACGCCTGAGCTCATCCTTAGTTGGCATAAAGCTTACCATAGATTTTAGTGTGAACGTTCATACAAAAAATCTCATCAGTACATAAAAAGGAAATGGTAAACCACTAAATGATGACTTTAAAAAAGTCCATAGTATAAAATCAATTACAGTCCATATAGCGCTGTATCTTGCAGCTCCCATAGAGTGAAGCAATGCTCAATGTTCTGCAAAAGACAAAAGGTAACATATATGGGGGCCAGCCTAGTTGTAGTACTTAAAAACAGGTTTATTTTATAAAAACTACTCGCCAAAGTAGAATAATAGTAGGCATATATCGAATATATTCAGTATATGCCTACTATTCTATTTTTCTGAGTAGTTATATATAGTTTAGCTCTGAGGAAGGGGGTGCGCCCCCGAAACACGTCAGCTTGGCTATATAGTGGGATACAATTGGAGCATACATATCTTACATCATATGGCATTTTGTGGTCTATGTGTTTTTACCAGTTGCACTTTTGGAAGTATCCAATTTTTATCCATTTTACGGTAATGCACTAGATGCTTGCGCTTTCCTCTCTCCTTGTTTTTAAATACTACAATTTGGCTTGCGCCCCCGTCTGTTCCCTTTCAGTACATTTGATAATGCCATCAGAAACTTGATGAATGTTATTTAAGTTCTTCAAAGAAATTTTTTGCTTTTAACATTTGAATATGATTATTGGATTTTCCTGAATGAAAACCACATTCCTGTTGATTTACTACAGGTACTTATATAGCGCTGACAATTTATGCAGTGCTTAACATATATATTCATATCAGTCCCTGCCCTCTATACTGATCCTTTGAGTTTCCCCATCACCAAGATCACTGATTTGACGACATTCGAAAAATGAATAAATGTTCCTATAACACATTTTTATTTATTTTTAAAAATCTTTACCCATATGTGGCCAGCTTAACTTTGTGCCACTGGTACTGATAGAAATTGCATATTCCAGAGTGCCTACTACACATAGAAGTTGATTTAGGCGATTTTAGCGTGATTTTGCCGCGATTTCAGGGACTGCCTGTATAATTGCCATCAAAATCGGACCACAGTAGTGCAGGGACTACTTTGAAGTCAGAACGACTTGAAGTCGTGCTAATATGAATGGTTGTCATTGGAAATCATGGGGGAACGACTTCTCATGCTACTTTGAAGTCCCAAATTGTGGGACAACTTGTACAAGTGTGAAAGGGGCCTTACTAAAACTGGAGCGGGCACAATCTGGTGCAGCTCTGCATAGAAACCAATCGGCTTCCAGGTTTTATTTTCAAAGCTTAATTGAAGAAGCTGAAGTTATAAGCTGATTGGCTACCATGCACAGCTGCACTAGATTTTGCTCTCTCCAGTTTTAGTAAATCAACCCCCCATAGCTTTGTGTGTGTATAATCTTTGTCTTTGCTAGCGCTACCCTTGGTGTTCTCCTGAAATCCCGATACTAGGTAATCCTGTCTGTACCTGATTATTACACATTTTTGTTGTTTTTGCAATTTTCTGGCTTACTAGTTTTCTACAAAACCGCTTCCATAACTGCAATTGATTTGCAGCAGTTTTAGAAAGGCATTTCTAAAGGTGGAGTAAAAAAATTCCGTGGCAAGAGATTTCCATCCACATTTATCCCTTTTCTAAAATGAATCCGTTTTCTTTGTACCTAAAATATCTCTCTAAAGACTCTGTAGCGTTGCACCCATACAGAGTTTAATTAGACCAAGTCTTCTATTTTGCCTTGCCATTAAACAGCTTTAACAAGGAGGTGATTAGGAGGCAGTGGTCCTGTATACTCTCATAATAAGCCTTATTAGGGGATCAATTAAATAAGACTAGTGTTGCCCTTAACGACCAGTTAGGTGTGGGCTCTCATTTTCTGACATGCACTGGAATGTCAGCTGGATTTTGGTTACTATGGGCAATATAAAGTCTACATGTCCCACTAAAGTTTATTTAACTGCACCAATAAAATGACTGGTGCGCAGCCAGGGGATCTTGGTAAAGGGCTAGTTCACCTCTACCAAAAACTACCTATACAGATAAGGGGGTGTCTGTAGATATATAAAACAAACAGTGCAGTCCCCCCCCCCCCCGCATATGTGGTCCACTATATTTTCTGAGTTTAGAGCAGGGATATGCAATTAGCGGACCTCCAGCTGTTGCCAAACTACAAGTCCCATGAGGCATAGCGAGACTCTGACAGCAGCAAGCATGACACCCAGAGGCAGAGGCATGATGGGACTTGTAGTTTTGCAACAGCTGGAGGGCCGCTAATTGCATATCCATGGTTTAGAGCTACAGGGAAAGGGAGAGAGACCGCATGTGAGGTGGTTTGAATTGGCTGGAATTGTTTATCAATGTCCTAGCAGCCAGGCAGAACAGGATGATGCCATCTCTGGTTTTTTTTTGGGCAGGCTTCAGGAGCCAAATAAATGACCCACACCTGTAACAAGGGCATTATTCAACTTTGGTCACAGCTGCACAGTTCTTATCTACAGGCGCCCTTTACCTGCATAGGCCGTTTTTTGGTAAAGGCGATCTAACCCTTTAAATCACAGGTAAAGACAGCAAGGACTGGTGTTTGAAAACTAGAGGAAGAATAACGTGGAGATAGATGTTGGCCATGACCACCATTCATGTTAAAAGGGTTTCCACAGTTACATAATTATTCAGGTTGAAAGAGTACAAGTCATCAAGTTCAACCACATCTAAACCGGAAAGATAACCAGCTGACATGACAACTAGTAATGACTGCTGGGTTCTTATCACTCAGAGCTGTGCATGCAGGTGTCTGCGAGGAATGCCAGAAGATAAACAAAAAAAACGTCCACTGAATCCACCAAATGGCTCAAATAAATGAATGACTTTGCAGCCTCAGAACGCTAAACCCACAACTGATCCAGAGCAAGTAAAGCAACCCTGAGGAGTTAATGCTTATTCTGTGGAGGGATGATTACAGGGTGGTTACTGTACATACACTGCAGGCAAGGTTTAATGCTTAGATTGATCTGGGAAAGAAATACTGGCCTTATGAGCACTTTCCTATTAGTAATTTTGGTAAAAAGCTCAATTTTACTGGTCTGGATGGTAAAATACTGTAAAAGTTGCAACCTAGATTATGCACATGCTCTGCTGGTGTTTAAACTGGCTGGAGAGCCCTGTGTACTGTAGGGGCCATCTCACTACTGGTACAGGAGGTGTGTGCTGGGTGCAGGATAAAGGGGAAAGGCCAGTGTGTGTGCTAATAAATACACGTTACTGAAAAGCAATGCCTTCTACAGGGGAGAGGGGGGAGAAAGCCAAAGACTGATGCTGAACTGAGCTTCATGGTGTGTGCTAAACCTCCAGACTGTGGGGTTGATTTACTAAAGGAAAATAGAATTTGCAAGGGAATTTTCTCCAATGCTTAGTGAATGAGCTCTGCTGACTTCCATCATCAGATCATGTGCAAGCAATCATGTTCAAGAAAAATGCAACTTTTTTTTTTTACAAGTGATTTTGTATTGTTTGCAAAGCAAATTTTCATCACATTCACTAGATAATTCTCTTACAAAGTGAACAGCCTTTTTGCCTTTAGTGAATCAACCCCCATAGACTGTTCACTTTACAAGGGAAGTTGCACTTTGCAAGGAAACTATCCCTAGAGCATAGTAAATGTACTTTTCATAAATTGCAGAACAATCACAAATCTTTGGTGAAAACTCCCTTGCACACTGCAAAGTCCTTTGCAAAGTGAAACATCTTATTTGCCTTTTAATAAATCAACTCCTGTGTGTCTGGGCTGTCCTCACAATGTCTGTGAGGAGAAAATGAACAAAGTGCAACCTGCTATTTGAATGCTGGGATTGTGGTCTTGCACAGCGGGGAGCCTCTGGAGGGGAATGGAGATGTGTGTGCGGAGGGAAGGAAATCATAAAAAGCCTGATGTATATGTGCTGGAGGTGGGCTTTTGCTGTGAAGAAACCATTGTGCATGCTGGGTGTGGTATCTCACTAGAGAAAGAGCTATCCGTGTGCTTGAGGTGGGACTTCTAAAATACCTATATGTGTGCTGGAGGTTGGATTTCACTGGGGAAAGACCTATATGTGAGCTAGAATTTGGATCTCACTGGGGAAAGACCAACCTGTGTGCTGTATCTCGTACACCCCTCACATTTTTATTATATCTTTTCATGTGACAACACTGAAGATATAAATTAGTGAGTGTACAGCTTGTGTAACAGTGTAAATTTGCTGTCCCCTCAAAATAACTCAACACAGCCATTAATGTCTAAACCGCTGGCAACAAAAGTGAGTACACCCCTAAGTGGAAAATGTCCAAATTGGGCCAAAAGTCTCAATATTTTGTGTGGCCACCATTATTTTCCAACACTGCCTTAACCCTCTTGGGCATGGAATTCACCAGAGCTTCACAGGTTGCCACTGGAGTCCTCTTCCACCCTCCATGATGACATCACAGTGCTGGTGGATGTTAGAGACCTTGCGCTCCTCCACCTCCCGTTTGAGGATGCCCCACAGATGCTCAATAGGGTTTAGGTCTGAAGTAATGCTTGGCCAGTCCATCACCTTTACCCTCAGCTTCTTTAGCAAAGCAGTGTTCTTCTTGGAGGTGTGTTTGAGGTCGTTATCATGTTGAAAAACTGCCCTGCAGCCCAGTCTCCGAAGGGAGGGGATCATGCTTCGTATATCACAGTACATATTGGTATTCATGGTTCTCTCAATAAACTGCAGCCCCAGACCATGACATTCCCACCACTATGCTTGACTGTAGGCAAGACACACTTGTCTTTGTACTCCTCACCTGGTTGCTGCCACACACGCCTGACACCATCTGAACCAAATAAGTTTATCTTGGTCTTATCAGACCACAGAACATGGTTCCATGTCCTTAGTCTGCTTGTCTTCAGCAAACTGTTTGCGGACTTTCTTGTGCATCATCTTTAGAAGAGGCTCCCTTCTGGGACGACAGTCATGCAGACCAATTTGATGCAGTGTGCGGCGTAACGTCTAAGCACTGACAGGCTGACCTCCCACCCCTTCAACCTCTGCAGCAATGCTGACTGCACTCGTACGTCTATTTCTCAAAGACAACCTCTGGATATGACGCTGAGCACGTGCACTCAACTTCTGTGGTCGACCATGGCGAGGCCTGTTCTGAAGCCCACCTCCAGCACATATACATCGGGCTTTTTATGATTTCCTTCCCTCTGCACACACATATCCATTCCCCTTCAGAGTGGAACCTGTCCTGTAGCCCAGTTTCAGGGTCTTGGCAATCTTCTTATAGCCTAGGACATCTTTATGTAGAGCAAAAATTATTTTCTTCAGATCCTCAGAGAATTCTTGCCATGAGGTGCCATGTTGAACTTTAAGTGACCAGTATGAGAGTGTGAGAGCGATGCACCAAATTTAACACACTTGCTCCCCATTCACACCTGAGACCTTGTAACACGAATGAGTCACATGACACCGGGGAGGGAAAATGGTTAATTGGGCCCAATATGGACATTTTCACTTAGGGGTGTACTCACTTTTGTTGCCAGCGGTTTAGACATTAATGGCTAAGTGTGTTGAGTTTTTTTGAGGGGTCAGCAAATTTACACCATTATACAAGCTGTACACTCACTACTTTACATTGTAGCAAAGTGTAATTTCTTCATTGTTGTGACATGAAAAGATATAATAAGATATTTACAAAAATGTAAGGGGTGTACTCACTTTTGTGAGATACTGTACTTTTGTGAATCTCACTGGGGAAAGATCAACCTGTGTGCTGGAGGTTGGATTTCACTGTGAAAAGACCTATCTGTGTGCTGGAGGTGGGATCTCACTGGTAGAGCACACTCTATTCAGCTAAATTTAAGACGAGGCAGAATCCTTCAGTAACTTTAAGAAATTGGAGCTTACACCTTCTATTATAGGATTAATAGTCAGAAACACATCTAGCTCCTAGAACCTGTAGAAGACCACACTTTCACTGCTCCTTTTTTTTTTTTTCCAGAATGAGTTTTATTGAGTTTTGTAGGCAAGGTACAGTGAACTAACATGCAAAGCACTGATGTACAAAGATTACAACATAGAAAAAGAGAGCAAGGAATAAAGCTTCCATTACTATATAATAATGCAAGGCTTCTTGTTTGGAGGATTTATAAAGGTACATATAGAAAGCTTGAGTGTGGGGTTTTCAGTCCCACAGGGAAGTCCTCTTCCACAAGACCAATAAATGTCACCTTGTGAATGGTATGAGGCTATTTGTGAACAGGTAGTTTGTTGGAGTAATGATGTGGAGGTTAAGGAGAGAAATAGGAAGAAGAGTAAAAGACAAAGAGAGAAAGGAGAAGACAGTAGAGAGAAGAAGAATTTGGGCTACTACTGAGGGGAGGGATCCCTCCCTCCCCTCAATAGTACCCGAAATTCTTCTCTCTACTGTAGGGTTGGTATGGAAGGACCCAGCTGGCAATGGTGTCCGTCTTGCTCTGAGTGATCAATCACAGCGAGAGGAGGGACCGGTCTACGTGCAAGTGATAATTTTAGTCCAGCCATGGTTCCCAAACCTTCAAATATTTTGCATGGGTATCAGTGGGTATGAAAGTTAACTTTTCATGTTCTCCATAAGCCTTTGTTTGATGTCTGCAAAATGTATTGATGGGACGTCTTCAGGCTTTCACTAGTGTCTGCCAGAAACACAAACCCCACCAGCTTTCTCTGATGTTTATTTAGGTGTGGCATAGGCTTATATAATAAGTCTTCTCGTGAGTTAAGCCTTACACGATGAGACTATCGGACGAATGATCGTTTGTTTGTTTTTGGATGCTAGTCTCCATATCGAAAACGAATAAGTACAAAAATTCTCGTAATCTCGTAGATTATTGTATGATTGCATCAAAAGCAGTATTTTTTGTTTGATCTTCTGATCATGTGTACAGTGCTTTACTCTTTTTTTAATTTTTTTTTATTCTTACTTTATATAGTAAGGGAGGGTTGTAACCTCTGTCAATTTTTTTAACCACGTTTGGCAAATTGCAGAAATCCCTCTAAAGTGAGGGGATTACAGGTTGACACCTGGGTCACCAGAACGAGTGCCCTCATTGGAAGATTTCCCCTCTTTTCCTGTTCTGGTGGCAATCCACAATTTAGTATTTTCTTTCACTCTTGGTGATGATGATAAATGGGTCAAATACAGAGGATGGATCCTCCCTAACGTGGCACAGACAGCAATGAAAACCTGACAGGTGTTCTAATCCCTCTCCATTCTATCCAAAACTAAAGAAAAAAGTTTAGATTTTAGTTATACTTCTACGTAAACCAAGTTTACTTAGTGAACCATTTTATGCATTTTTTCAAGGCTATCATATTTCCCCTTAATTGCTTCTTCTCAGTGGAGATTAAAGTAGAAGGAATTTATGAAGTACCGTCATTTTTACATGACAGGCCTGTAAGTGAATTCCCGTCCCCACATGTTCAAAGCAATAACCAAACCTTTGCTGTACCAATACACTTACTGGTGAACAGTATCCGCTTACCAGGAACGGATGGTTGTCTGGTCAATATGTTAAGCCCATAGGAGTGAATTGAGATGAGTAGGAAGAATTTAGCCAGGCCTCATACATTTTACAAGCCTGACATGTAAGAATGGCAGTACCCAATATCCTTTTGTAGAAAGTAGTTTGTATTCAGGAAGCGTTCCCCGAAATCTTCCTACTTGTAATCGGGATCAGTAGTACTGAAGGCAGCACTTCTCTTCTTCTATAAGTCATTGTGTTACTTTGGAATTGATTTTAGAGCTTCTTTTTATATTCCATCTGCATCATGATCGGCTCAGACGCCACTTTCAGGTCAGAAACATAGGACTTACTTTCTGACTTTTGTAGACCTCAGTTTGGACAAAACCTTGTGATATAATTGCTATAATGAGGCCCAGCACCCAAATTTTCTGAGCCTTCCACTAATCCAGCACAGAAAATTAAGTGATTATAAACATAATTATGCGTTATAAATTGCTTTGTTCTGTATGTGTTCATAGTTATTTCTTTTTCGTACATCACGGGACACAGAGCGACTTAGTCATTACTAATGAGTTATATAGATTACCTTCAGGTGTTGGCACTGGCCAATTCCAAACCGGAAGTACCCTCCCCTATATAAGCCACTCCCACCCGGGAGCACCTCAGTTTTTTGCCAGTGTCTAAGGTGTTGGCCAAAGAGTAACATGTGTTTTTCACTGGGCTTGCGTACAGGTTCTTTTGGGCCTTAGTAAGCTGTTCCGGATCCCACCAAAAAAGCTTCATAGCTAAACGGTCGGTACCCGGGCCTTGCAGCAGAAGAGCAAGGTTTTGCCTGTAATGCTTCTCTTAGGAGGGCTGGACCCTGGGATCCAGAGCTCTGGTCATACCCACGACCAAGATGTTGTCTGTGCAGGGTGCTATACAGGTCCAGGGGAGTGGAATCCTTGGGAACCCGGTCCCTGAAGGTTTAATTACAATGCCTGCCGTGATAGGTGAAGTTTGGACTTCTGTGGACCAAACAAAGTCCTGCGGCGGGGATCAGGTAAGTGGGGGCCCCCAGGAACTTGGTTCTATTGGGGGACCCCCAAGCCTAATTTGTCTTTCTGTCTGTTACCTAACGGTATTCCCGCTAAATATCTGTGTTTGCCTATAACTACTGAAAATGTAAAATTTTAATAGTAGTCAAGAAAAAAAAAAAAAAAAAACAGGGACCGCGGTACCTGTGTTAAACCACTAGAGGCCGCTGTAGTCCATTTTTCTTGTCATGTGGATCTTTGGTTTTCTCAAGTCAAAAGATCCAGGCAGCTGGTAAGTTTCTCTGTGGGAATCCACTTCCTCTGCCCTGTTGCTGCGCTCATCCACCGCACAGGCCCTCCGGCAAAAAGGGCCCTGGCTCCTAGTCCCCTGTTTGATTTCGAAAAGGGCGCCAATGGCGCACGGGCGCGCGCGCGGGCGCGTGCACGCGCCTCCTATGAAAAAAAGGGGCGGGGCGGGTGGATGACGCTCGATGCGCGCCGTGGCGCTTCTGCGCATGTGCGGGCGTCCCAGCATGGTTAAAAGACACAGTACAAGTGTCAGCTGCATGCAAACAGAGCTAGCAACAAACAGTGGCACACAGAGGCGGTTGATGCAGGCATCCCCATAGAAAGGCACTTTAGTGGACACCAGCTGGTATATAGCAGCACCTGTGTTAGACTATTACCAGCAAAATTGGTGTATGACGACGGGAATACCTCAGCTTTGTGCTTAAAGGATATGTCGTCCAGACGCTCCGGAAATAGATCTTCCAGGAAGCCAAAGGGGTCTCCATCGGGCTCTGAGGATATTGGGCATGCTTGTACTGCACCAATCTCCCCTGAGAATTCAGAGGTCAGTAGCCGTAGAAACCCCGCAGGAATGCCTGGTGCTGCGGCTGTCCCCAGTCCACCTGCTCCTGTATATATAACAGAGGAGGTTTTATCCTCAACTCTGGGAGGATTGGAAGAGAGATTAACAGCATTGATCGCTGCTTCCCTGTCTCAGGAAAAGCGCGTCCGATCTCCGTCTCCTCCTTCAGAGTGCCTGTTAGTGGAGGAACAGCCCCACACAGAGATCGACCTACCTGAAGGGGATCAGGATGAGGTTGATTCAGTTATGGAGGAATCAACAGTGGAAGAACCTTTCTCAGCTTCTCAGGCTGAAAGATTATGGGTTCAGTCTCTGACTAATATGGTCCGATCAGCATTTAAAATGCCTCTGGCGGAACCACCATCCACTACGGTTTCCTCGCTGGGGTCGCTAAAAGCTCCCCAGGCTGTCTGTTCCTTCCCAATCCACCCTTTATTAGAAGGGCTTATTTACCAGGATTGGGAGCATCCTGATAAAATATTTGCTCCCCCCAAGAGATTTCCGGTGATCTATCCCATGGAGGATAAGTTCATAAGAAAATGGAGGGTCCCTACAGTGGACGCAGCCATCTCTTCTGTTAACAAATCACTGACATGTCCAGTAGATAATGTTCCAATGTTCAAAGACCCAATAGATAAAAAATTGGAGTCTTTACTAAAATCTGCTTTCTCTACAGCAAGTTTGGTGACACAACCTGCGGTAGCAGCGATTGGAGTCTGCCAAGCAGTGAAAGATCAGTTGAAACAAGTCTTAAGGGACTTACCAGATCAGCAGGCTCTTGCCCTAGCTGACCTGCCTAGAGCCTTGTGTTTTGCGGTGGACGCCATAAAGGATACAATCCAACAGGCCTCCCGCTTTACGCTGTCTATAGTACATATGCGTAGGCTTCTGTGGCTCAAAAACTGGTCTGCTGAAGCTCCCTGTAAAAAACTGCTGGTTAGCTTCCCATTTCATGGAGAACGCTTATTTGGAGAAGATCTGGACAAATATATCCAGAAAATTTCTGCCGGTAAAAGTTCACTCTTACCGGTTAAGAACAAGGGTAGAAGTCCTTCTTTTAAGAGGCCTACTTCTCCAGTCCCAGGCACATCGGCTGTGAAGCAGTTCCGACGGCCTCCGCGGTCTAATTCAGGGGGCAGAAATCAGGGACAATCACAGGGTAACAAGAAGCCCTGGATCAAGAGAGGTACAAAACCTCCCCCCAAGGCATGAAGCGTTGCCCCCACTCAATCGGGTGGGGGGAAGACTTCAGTTGTTCACAGAGACCTGGCGGGACACCATCAGAGACAGATGGGTGCTCTCCGCAGTAAGTCTGGGATACAAGCTGGAGTTAAAAGGCACTCCTCCTGCCCAATTTATGAGGTCAAACGTGCCAAGAGATCCCCAAAAGAGAGGATCCCTCCTTCTGGCACTAGAACAACTATTGCTCCAAGGTGTAATCATGAAGGTTCCCCTGGAAGAAAGCGGATTCGGGTTTTACTCGAACCTTTTCACAGTCCCCAAACCAAATGGGGACGTGAGGCCCATATTAAATCTAAAAGGGCTAAACAAGTTCCTAAATATCAGGACTTTTCGGATGGAGTCGATCCGATCGGTGGCCACCGCCCTACAAGGGCAGGAATGGCTAGCCTCGATCGACATAAAGGATGCTTATCTGCTTATTCCCATCTTTCCGGCCCACCAGAAATTTCTACGCTTTGCAGTAGAAGGGCGCCATTTTCAGTTCAGAGCCTTACCTTTCGGTCTGGCCACAGCACCACGAGTGTTCACAAAAATTCTGGCCCCATTATTGGCCAATCTAAGAACACAGGGTGTAACGATAATGGCATATCTAGACGACCTGCTACTAATAGACCACTCAGTGGAAAAGCTGGAAGTAGCTATTCACAAGACAATCGAGTATCTGGAATATCACGGTTGGATTATCAACCGGGACAAGTCAGCTCTAAGACCAGTCAAAAGTCTGGAATACTTAGGGCTAAGGCTGGATTCAAATCAGAGAAAGATTTTCTTACCTCCAGAGAAGGTGTCGTCTTTAAAAGATTTGACCCACTTAGTGGGTACAAAAAGAAAACCATCCATACGCCTCTGCATGAGGCTGCTGGGAAAGATGGTGGCTTCATTCGAAGCGGTACCCTACGGTCAATTCCATTCAAGGAATTTGCAAAGGGCCATACTGTCAGCCTGGAACAAAAAAGTTCAGGCTTTAGACTTACCAATGTCCCTGTCCCCTTCCGTTCGCAAGAGCCTCCATTGGTGGTTGGTGTCCCAGAATCTGGAAAGAGGGAAACCCTTCAGTCCGGTTTCTTGGAAGGTGGTCACTACAGATGCCAGCCTCATAGGCTGGGGGGCAGTACTGGAGCAATGGTCTCTCCAGGGCAAGTGGTCAGAAGCAGAAAAGGCCCTGCCCATCAATCTCTTAGAGATACGAGCAGCCCGGTATGCCCTAGTAGCATGGACATCCAAACTCCAAGGGTCCCCTGTCAGAATTCAATCAGACAATGCCACGGCAGTGGCATATATCAATCACCAGGGTGGCACCAAGAGTCGTGCAGCCCAGAGGGAAGCAAATTGCATCCTGGAGTGGGCAGAAAAATATGTCCCAGCCATATCCGCGGTTTTCATCCCAGGAGTGGAAAATTGGAGAGCGGACTTTCTAAGTCGCCAACAATTATGCCCGGGGGAATGGTCTCTTCACCCCGAGGTTTTCCAGGCAATATGCCAGCGGTGGGGAACACCGGATGTAGATCTGCTAGCATCCAGATTCAACGCAAAGGTGGACAGATTTGTGTCTCGCACAAGGGATCCCCTAGCTTGCGGCTCGGATGCCCTAGTGTTCCCTTGGGATCAGTTCAAGCTGATATATGCATTCCCACCGCCACAATTGTTACCGCGATTACTCCGCAGAATCAGGGTAGAAAAGAAACCAGTGATTCTGGTGGCTCCAGCGTGGCCCCGAAGGGCATGGTACGCGGAGATTGTAAAAATGTCAGTGAGGAGTCCTTGGACCCTCCCACATCGTCCGGACCTGCTGTCGCAGGGACCGATATACCACCCTTCCTTACCAGCCCTAGGTTTGACGGCCTGGCTATTGAAGCCCACATTCTGAAAAAGAGAGGGCTCTCTAATTCTGTGGTATCTACCATGATCAATGCCAGGAAACCGGTATCCAGGCAGATCTATTATAGGATCTGGAAAGCATACATTACGTGGTGTGAGGCCAAGAAATGGCATCCACGTAAGTACGTGATAGGGAGGATTTTGGACTTCCTACAGTGGGCTGTAGATAGGAAGCTTGCCTTGAGTACTATCAAGGGTCAGATTTCGGCCTTGTCAATATTTTTTCAAAGGCCCTTGGCTTCGCATTCACTAGTCAAAGCCTTTATACAAGCAGTGATGCGTATTAGCCCTCCGGTTAGTATTCCCATATGTCCTTGGGACTTAAACCTGGTTCTGTCGGTTCTACAGAAACAACCGTTTGAACCATTACAACACATTTCCTTGGTTCTTCTCACCAGGAAATTGATTTTCTTAGTAGCCGTTTGTTCGGCTAAAAGAGTATCGGAATTAGCCGCCTTGTCCTGTAAGGAGCCATATCTGGTTGTCCATAAGGACAGAGTAGTATTACGTCCTCATCCAGCCTTTCTTCCTAAGGTGGTATCGAGGTTTCATTTGAACCAAGATGTGGTTCTTCCTTCTTTTTTTCCCCAAACCTAGCTCGGTAGAGGAAAAGTTATTACATTCTTTGGATGTAGTAAGAGCAGTTAAAGCTTATCTAAAAGCCACTGCTCAGATTCGCAGAACGGATTCTTTATTTGTTCTGCCGGAAGGCCCCAGAAAGGGTCAGGCAGCATCAAAATCTACTTTAGCCAAGTGGATTCGACAGGTCATAATACAAGCCTATGGCTTGAGAAAGAGACCGCCTCCGTTCAAAGTTAGGGCGCACTCCACAAGAGCAGTTGGAACTTCATGGGCAGTGCATCACCAGGCCTCCCTGGCTCAAGTATGTAAGGCCGCAACATGGTCTTCGGTACACACGTTTACTAGGTTCTACCAGGTAGACGTTAGAAGTCAGGAGGATGTCGCCTTTGGGCGCAGTGTGTTGCAGGCCGCAAAAGATCCTCATGCCTGATGGCGCCCAGCTTATGTATCCCTCCCCTCATTTGGCATTGCTTTGGGACGTCCCATTAGTAATGACTAAGTCGCTCTGTGTCCCGTGATGTACGAGAAAGAAAATAGGATTTTTATAACAGCTTACCTGTAAAATCCTTTTCTTGGAGTACATCACGGGACACAGAGCTCCCACCCCTCTTTTTGGGACACTTATTGCTTGGCTACAAAACTGAGGTGCTCCCGGGTGGGAGGGGCTTATATAGGGGAGGGTACTTCCGGTTTGGAATTGGCCAGTGCCAACACCTGAAGGTAATCTATATAACCCATTAGTAATGACTAAGTCGCTCTGTGTCCCGTGATGTACTCCAAGAAAAGGATTTTACAGGTAAGCTGTTATAAAAATCCCTTTATTTCATATCTCAGGTTGATGCATGGAAATAGTCATTGTCTTATTTTTCTTTCTGCTTTTTTCTTTCAGGGGACCCCTTAGGAAACGAGGCCCTATCTCTATGCCCCCCTCTGACTGAAGAGGGAATGGTCTGTCCGGGGAGAGCGTAGAACCTGCCTCCATGTGAACACGGCTGTGTCCCATGAACATCGGGCAGCTGAGGGCGGAGCCCGCCTTGGTCTCTTCTGATTGGTTCTGGATGGAATTACGTTGAATGGACCAGAATCTTAGCGGGCTGGACTGCTTGTCAGAGCCAGATGAAAAAAGGTAAAATGCTCAATACATTGTTAGTCACCTGAGTTTGCTTCTCTAGGGCTGTTATTGGAATGCATGCGTCTAGTCTGGAATGTAGGCGGTCACACTAGATCAGTTACTTCATGTTTTCTATATGCAAGCTGGAGTGTCTGTGCACCCAAGACAATTTCCCATCATCAAGGAGTGTTCCGAGCCCTAGAGATATTTCATCTGCATTTCATAAATGTACATCTGAGAAGCTGGCTTGCTGTGCTGTAGAGTGAAACAGCCAAAAGCAAAGTTTAAATACAACACACGCCACCTAGTGGATGTCTGATGCAGACCCTTATTTAAAGCGACCTGTATCAAGCAAGCATGTACCTGTAAAGAAGAGAGGTACTTCTTTTCCTTTGCTCCCACCGAGAGATATGGTCTCCCAAAGTTCACTAGCAAACCAACAGCTTCAGGAGTATCCATCTCCTGAGTCTCCCACAGTTCTCTCTGGTTCTTTGCATTGACCTCCACATCAATATTTGAGACAGTAGTGACATGGAGGTCATCGGGAGAAGCCAGTGAGAGCTGCGAGGGACCTTAGAGATCAATACCCCTGGAAGTACTAAAGCCAGTGAGAAGCATAATAGCCAGGCGATTAGTATTTTCACAAGGAGACTAGCAATGGAAGTCTTAATATGTATTTCACAATAGATTGACATTAAAAAATCCTGCAAAGATAATAAGTGAACTGCCAGTGTTTACCTCTCCTTCTGAAAAGACTAGTTGTCTGGCCATTGTGCTAAACCATTCTTCTGAGACACTGACAAGTATGCAGGTCGGGATTTCTGCCATCTCTCCGACTTTGCCGGCTGTGCATTCATTACTATTCAGTGAGGTTGTTTTTTTTTAAGGGGTATAGAAGCCATCAAGTCAAAGACAACATATGTAAAAGTTTTTAATGACCTTTTTGGATTATGGACTATGAAAATATTTCAGGATCTTATCAGAACATTTTAAAAATATTATATAAGTGAGCAATATTCTTCAGCACACAGCTCATTGCTTATGCAGTACAGTAGTATAAGCAAGGAATCCTGCTGACAATTCTAAACCTGCTGCTTCTTAAAGAAGATAATCTCTTTATAATTATGCTAGTTGCCTGGCTGTTATGCTGACCCTTTGGTTTCAGTACTTTCTGTGTCACTGACCCAGAATGAGTAATTAGATAAGGAAAGTCAGAAGTCCTATTCTGAATACTTGCTCTTGTTTAGTAACTCAGAGGGTCAACATGATAGCCAGGCAGTAAGCATTTTATTTGAAGGTCAGTTGTTCTCGCTTCATATACAAAGAGAAACTTCAAAAAATGAACAATGCATCCTCCCAAAAACACGTGCTATAATGCTTATTTAGTCTAGGAGGTTGTAATCAAGATAAATACTTGCCTTACACCTCATCCTGTAGCAGCTGACGGATCGGCCTTTTCCTCTCCTGGCTCGGAATGTGGATGGACGCTCAATGTCATCATTTACAGTACAGGACCCTTGGGCCTGCATTGTATGCAATGTTAGTGGGGTGTCAGTCGAACAACTAGTTAAAGAAAGTGACTCCAGGGAACTGGTCATCCAACAGAAAGGAAACCTGTGGGGCCATTGTGTAAGGTAAGAAATGCAAAATGATCCGTATATCCGGTATGAATGAAAGTGGGAGGCCCTATCATTATTTATTTTTACTGACTGCCCAGAAAGCTATGGGGGGAAGGGTAGGCAGAGCTTACCCAAGACTGTGCTGTCATGTTTGTGCTAGGAAATCTAGTTTTCTTTTGCAGGTTAGGAGATGTAGACAATGACATACATTATATTGTCAAAAGTATTGGGACACCTGCCTTTACACACACATGAACTGTAGGGTTCAATATTGAGTTGGCCCACCCTTTGCAGCTATAACAGCTTCAACTCTTCTGGGAAGGCTGTCCACAAACTCGCTCATCCATGTCTTTATGGACTTTGCTTTGTGCACTGGTGCGCAGTCATGTTGGATCAGGAAGGGGCCATCCCCAAACTGTTCCCACATAGTTGGAGCATGAAATTGTCCAAAATGTCTTGGTATGCTGACACCTTAAGAGTTCCCTTCACTGGAACTAAGGGACCAAGCCCAACCTCTGAAAAACAACCCCACACCATAATACCCCCTCCACCAAATGATTTGGACCAGTGCACAAAGCAAGATCCATAAAGACATGGATGAGTTTGGGGTGAAGTCCTGATCTCAACCCGATAAAACACCTTTGGGATGAATTAGAGCGGAGACTGTGAGCCAGGCCTTCTCGTCCAACATCAGTGCCTGACCTCACAAATGCACTTCTGGAAGAAAATGGTCAAACGTTCCCATAGACACACTCCTAAAGCTTGTGGACAGCCTTCCCAGAAGAGTTGAAGCTGTTATAGCTGCAAAGGGTGGGCCAACTCAATATTGAACCCTATGGACTAAGACTGGGATGCCATCAATGTTCATGTGTGTGTAAAGGCAGGCGTCCCAATACTTTTCACAATATAGTATATGTACCTGTAATTATTGTTAGTATTTTAAAGTAAGGTGACTTTTTTAATGTATGCCGCTCTTTAAAGTGGTTGTAAACCCACTTTTTTTTTTCTTCCTTTTTGGCCAACCTGTAAGAGAAAGGCATAATGAGCTATTATGACTAGCGTAATAGCTCATTATGTACCACTTACCTTAGATCGGGGCCCCCGAGGCAGTCCGCGTCCCTCTGTCCAGCCGCAGACATCATTCCGGGTATCGCCGCACCAGCCAATCACAGCGCCGCTCCGGCGCTGTGATTGGCCGGAGCGGCGGAGACGTCACTCTGCGCATGCGCGCGAGAGTGTTTTCATTCGGCTACGCCCAGCGATTGCTGGGAAGTAGCCGATTTTGTGAATGGGATTTACCCCATGAATGCGCCATTGTCTACGGCGCGCATGCGCTGTAGACAGCGGCGCCTGTCTTTTTAGTAAATATCTCCTAAACCGTGTAGGTTTAGGATATATTTCTTGCACCTACAGGTAAGCCTTAATCTAGGCTTACCTGTAGGTGCAAGTTAAAAAAGTGGGTTTACAACCACTTTAATAGGACAGTATTAAAAGCAAAAAAAGGTGTGCGAAGTGTAAGCAACTCACAGCAGCCAATGTAGTTTTCTCCTGTCATGTCACCTTTCAGAATAGACTAATTTGGTCAATGAAATGAATTGTTGATTGGCTGCTGTGGGTATCAATTCTTACTGTAGGCATCGGTCTACACACAGTGGTAGCTTGGATAAAAATGTACTTTTTTAAGTTGGAGGCAGCTCAGAGTAATGTTTTGGTCTTTGCTGCTCTGCTTGAAAATGATTGGAGTCATACTGTGCGTGTGCCAACTCCGACCATTCCATAGTTATGACTTACACATAGTAATGAAAGCTACTCTTGGATCATAGGAGCAGAGCTGTTTTTGTTTGTGATTGAGATCTGCCTTTATATCATATGTGGATGATGAAAAATCTGAATGCAAGGGTTTGAACTTTTTAACGTTCTCCCACATGTTTATAATTGTTCTAGCTGGAGGAACCTATAAATGTGGGTATTTTTGCCAAAAGGGTTGTTTTCTTTTGGAAGGATTAATGTTATAGGGTTAGTTTAGATACAAATAGAACTTGGGACGCTGGAGTTATATAAATGTTTGGCAGTCTGGATGGCCCGCTATAAAAACATTTACAGTACATTACTAGCAAAAGTTTTATATCTGGAGGTTAAATTCTACCAGCCACTTTATCTTCTGAAAACTGAACTAGGGTTAGGCAACATAAGGATTGTCTGAATGACTGTCTTTTACTAACAGGAAGGAACTGTTGTAATTACAAGTTGGCTTATTTCTGCAAATCACAGTGATGGGAGGCATCGTTCTGAGCTGTCAGCCGTCTTGAAGGCACTCTATTTCTAGTTTACCTGTTCAGGATTACTGGATGCGTAGCAATAGCTAACACTTGCAGGTTTATAGGCTTTACATACAGATATACAGTAGTATTCCTTTACAGTACCATGGCTTCTACATGCTTGCCAGTAAAACCCTCTGCTGCTGAAAACAAAGGTCGACTCACATTGCAACTCTTCTTGTGTTATTGTAGTGTGCTTATCTTCACTTTAGGCCCCTAAGGCAACCTGACGCTTGCTGTACAGTTCAATACAAGCTTTGAAAATGTAGGTGGCTTGAGAATAATTAATTTCATGCCAGGGCACAGCGTCGTGTTCACATCTCAGCATGCTCTTAAGTCCAACAGGCTAGAAGCATGGAACAATTTGTCCCTAGTAAATTTATAGTTCTTATTTATATAGCACTAACATTACACAGTGCTTTCCAGAGAACCCCAAAGTCGCTTATCAATACTGGCTAACATATTACACAGTGCTTGCTAGAGAACCCCAAAGTCACTTATCAATACTGGCTAACATATTACACAGTGCTTGCTAGAGAACCCCAAAGTCACTTATCAATACTGGCTAACATATTACACAGTGCTTGCCAGAGAACCCCAAAGTCACTTATCAATACTGGCTAACATATTACACAGTGCTTGCTAGAGAACCCCAAAGTCACTTCTCAATACTGGCTAACATATTACTAAGTGCTTTCCAGAGAACCCCAAAGTTACTTATCAATACTGGCTAACATATTACACAGTGCTTGCTAGAGAACCCCAAAGTCACTTATCAATACTGGCTAACATATTACACAGTGCTTTCCAGAGAACCCCAAAGTCACTTATCAATACTGGCTAACATATTACATAGTGCTTGCTAGAGAACCCCAAAGTCACTTATCAATACTGGCTAACATATTACATAGTGCTTGCTAGAGAACCCCAAAGTCACTTATCTATACTGTAGAGCAGCCTTTTTTAACCAGGGTGCCTTGAGGTTTTGCCCAAAAATTGCCCAAAAATTGTAAACAGGCCAGCAGGTGGATGAAGCCTGCCCTTTAGTTACACAAAGCCACAGGTTTTCATTGTGCACCATTACATCCTTCTAGCCACCGGTGTCCTATCAACCAATGATGTCGTCATTTGATAAGGAGGACGTCAGGTGCCTGCACAGTATGGGTCGACTGATTTATCTGAGCGGCCAAATATTGAGGGCCGATATTCCCATTTTTCAAATAATCGGTATCAGTCAGAAACGTACCGATATTGGTCAGACCTCTTCCTCCTGTCCCCGCGTTTCTGCCAATCTCTGTCAGCAGTGCAGTGGGGAGCAGAGAGATGACATCATCACCACTGTTCCACCCCTACAATAGGGCTGCAAAGGCTGCTCTTGACAGAGCTGCAGCCATGGGCGAGCAGAGAGAGTTATGTCATCTCTCACCGCCTGCATGTGGAAGTTTACCCGCTCAGATTCCACTGGAAGGGAGAGGCTGTCAGAAGTAGTGTAAGTATTGACGAGCTGCATATGGGTGACAGTGGAGAGTGGCATGCTGCATCTGGGTGGCAGGTGACAGTGGCAAGTGACATGCTGCATCTGGGTGACACTGGCAAGTGACACGCTGCATCTGGTGGCAGGAGACAGTGGCAAGTGAAATGCTGCATTTGGGTGGTAGGTGACAGTGGTGTACAGAATATCGGCACCTGTTATTGGCCATCGGCCTGAAAGGTGGTTGAAAGTCGGTATCGGCCCTGAAAAAACAATAATGGTCGACCCCCCCTACAGCACAGCATCCTTGTTTGCCCCTCTCCGCCAGTACTGGAGTCACATTAGCTTAGTGAGGGCAAGAAACTGAGTTAGAAGAGAATTGTTGGAATAATAGTCTGTATCAGTGTGCAAAGGTGTATTTGCTTTAGAAGAATAAATCTCTAACGTTGGGTGTCCTGCGAGTGTGGATATTGCTGGGTTATGCTTTAGTCCATAGTTTTAGTTTCCAATTCGCAATAGCAGGATATTTTGACCATCTCTCTATGGAGCCGGTTCACATATCTCCGCTGCGGCTCCAGTGCAAATTTGCACTGCACTTTTGGTCCGTTTCAGGTCCGAATTCAGCCCAAAATTCTTGCTGAAATCGGACCTGAAACAGTGATCCGGACCACTGCTGGGAGCCGCATGCGGCAATGGTGTGAACCCAGCCTAAAGGGTGCCTTGATTGAAAAAAGATTGAGAAACATTGCTGTAGAGAGCATCACTAACTAAAGCTAAAGACTAAGCTCCAAATTTGGCATCTTGCACATTAGGACCAGCGGCACTCTAAAGAATTGCCCTCGCTTGTCCATTGTTTAAAACTAATTTTAAAGTGATCTTAACATAAGAAACAATTTTCATAATAATGCTGCTTCCTAAAGAGGAACTGCAGTCTGCTCACATAATTTGTAATTAAAACATCTTTGCCATTCTGAAGCTTCCCTCCAACCACTTTGCATATTATTTTATATATACTGTGATTCTGTACTTGCCAAATATGCTGCAGAAATCTCCCTCCACTAAGTCTGGCTGCATTTTAACTGTGGGCAGCCTAAGCTGCTGCCTGTTCACTTTCTGGATTTACACAGACACACAGAGACACCTCCAGCTCTGCAGCTCTCATTGGCCCTCCTATAAATCACCCCCCCCCCTCCCTTTCTGGCAAACTCTCAGGAGAGTGAGAGAGAGAGAGATGTGCATGATGTCATAAGCCTAGGCTTTTTTCCAGACAAACAGAAAGTGGGCTGTATAAGGCATTTACTGGCAGGAAAAAAAAATGTTTTACTATCAAAAGTTTAAACAACAAGGACAGAAGATCTAATAGATGGAAAGATGAAAAAATGACTAAAGTTGACTTGGTTTCAGTTTGTTGTAATTCCCAGTAAAAGTCAAACTAGGCATAGGAGGGTCTGCATTAAGAGCCAATGAAGTGTGCAATCACAGACTGTTACTGGAAACTATCATAATACATATAGAGCAATTGCTGATCCCTGTATATGGATGATTATATTTCCATACACATTTCCTACACTTGCTGCAAATATGTGGACACTGAGTAACGAAGGTATTTGATTTGCCTTGTTTTATGCCATATAAAGCATGCAAATGATATGGAAGTGGTGCTGCCTCTTTATATTATGTTTGGAATGTGATATGTTTTATATGGCATCCTCCGAAAATGGCAGATAAGTGGTAAATGTAGAGCTCCGGCTTTCCTGAGTCTTGGCTGTGTAGCATGCAGAGGCTGATCAAACAGAGCGGTGTTAAACAGAGTTAATCATTCCTCCCTGGACTCTGCACAGGAGCAGTACACCCGAAAGTGAACTTTAACCGTTCAAACGGAGGTGAACAAGAGGAGGCTCAGGGGTACCACACTGCTGCCATCCTGCTCTAATGTTATCATATGGCCAGTAAACATAAATGGCAGGTTAGTGTTGAAATAAAAAATAATTTAAATTGGACCTAGCATGCAGTATATAACTTTTTAAGGTATATTTTATATTTATATGTGTATATAGTATATTACACCAGTATTATCATGGGGATTCCCCTGTGGATGGAGGAATCCTCCCAATTGCACTATTGTATTCTGACAGCTGGGAGACTCCTCCACTGTCAGAATACACAGATCAGCGCTGCAACCATTGGTTGCAGCTGCTAGTCAAGCAGCTTTTTTCCAGACAGGGCGGATGAACAGAAGTCAATTGACAACTGCAGTGGCCACACATGGATTGAAATTCAGCCAGTCCCTGCTGAACCCACCAAATTTCAATCCATCTATGGCCAGTATATCACATCATCTTGAAAAGAAGACTGTTAATATGCACACATCAATGCACATAGTGATGATAAGGGACATTTGTGTGCAGATCTCTGCCGAGTCCCAAAGCCCAATGTCATTCTCACCTACACAAGAGAGGAGGATGTCCTGCCCTGCAGAACCAAGAAAATAGGGAAGCACTTAAAAAAAAATATTCAAATGTGGCAGAGGGGGGGGGGGGGGGACGGGGACATTGTGTTTTGGGGTAAAGATCTGCTTTAAAGCATTTCCCTTGGAGAGAATATATAGTATATAAATATAGTTATCACATGATCTGTTCCGTGGAATGCAAAAATATTCTGGTAGGCTAATTAGCTTTAAATGGGTTGGTCAATAGATTGCAAACTCCTCTGGGGACAGGTGTAAACAGTTCAGGATTCTCTATAAGCCATTGCTGAATATTTTTGCACTGTATAGGTGTTAAATAAATAAATCAAAGTTGCATAAATGTCAAATAAAGAACCTTCATGCGTTATGTTTTTAGCTAGTTCACTGCAACCAGCCAACATATATTTAATGGGCGGCAACCAGTCAGAAAAAGTTTCAATTAGTGTAACAGAATTAGACTGCTAAGAGCTGTGACACAATACCGCACAGAGCTCCCGGCATTGAGAGTTACACTGTGCCGTTAGGCTAGACATACACATTAAGATAGAGAAATCAATTGATTCTGCAGTCCATGCTAAACAGGAATCTCCTCGCCAGTTATTGTACTGCCCAATCAGTAATTGCATCGGATTGGTTGCAGCCACTTCTAAGCTGAAAAATTTCCTTCCCGCTAATTCAATTTTCAGATCGAAGTTTATCGAACCAGGTGGTGTGACAGGGCCACCCGTGTCCCAAATTGCCGCCTTTTTAGCAGGAATTGGCCAAAATTTGGCCAGCATTAGGTCCTCTTACACTATTCAAGCCATGTATGGCCAGCATTTGGCCCCTTACACTATTCAAGCCATGTACAGTGGGTATAGAAAATAATCCCTCCCATTAAAAGAATCAAATTTTGTTGCTTTGCAGCCTGAAATGAAGACAGACACAGTTTTTGTTTTATCCCGCTGTATTTATAACATCCAAGTGAAAGATACAACACCAACATGTCACAAAAACATTTAAAAAATCAAAAACAGAATCACTGAGTTGAAAAAAAGATCACCCGCTTGTGTCAGTATTTTGTTGGACCACCTTTTGCTTTAACCACTTCAATACAGGGCATTTTCACCCCCTTCCTGCCCAGACCAATTTTTAGTTTTCAGCGGTGTCGCAATTTGAATGACAATTGCGTGGTCATGCAACACTGTACCCAAATTAAATCTTTGTCTTTTTTCCTCACAAATAGAGCTTTCGTTTGGTGGTATTTGATCACCTCTGCGGTTTTTAGTTTTTGCGCTATGAACAAAAGAAGAGCGACACTTTTGAAAAAAACACAATATTTTTTACTTTTTGATTTAATAAATATCACAATTTAAAAAAAAAAATCGCAATAAGCGTATATTGATTAGTTTGCGCAAAAGTTATAGCGTCTACAAAATAGGGGATAGATTTATGTCATTTTTATTTATTTATTTTTACTAGTAATGGCGGCGATCTGCGATTTTTATTGTGACCGTGACATTGCAGCGGACATATCGGACACTTTTCACACGTTTTTGGGACTATTCACATTTATACAGCGATTAGTGCTATAAAACTGCACTGATTACTGTGTAAATGTGACTGGCAGGGAAGGTGTTAACACTAGGGGGCGATCAAGGGGTTAATATGTTCCCTAGTGAATGATTCTAACGGTAGGGGGAGGGGACTCACAGGGGAGGAGACTGATCAGTGTTCCTCTGTACTGGGAACACACATCGGTCTCCTCCCCTCTGACAGGACATGGATCTGTGTGTTTACACACACAGATCCACGGTCCTGCTGTGATCGCGGGTGCCCGGCGGACATTGCGGCCGCCGGTCACGCGCAGCGGGTCCCGGGCGATGCGGCACGTGCGCGCCCCCTAGACGGCCAGGAAGCAAGGATGTCATATGACGTCCACCCAGAGGGAGAGAAGGTTCCTGCCGGTGTCTTATTACTATGGCCCGGTAAGGAAGGGGTTTATTGCAGCCTTTAGTCTATTATTATATGTGGATATGTCTCTACTAACTTTGCAGGTCTAGACTTATATTTGCCCACTCATCTTTGCAGAACTGCTGAAGTTTGGTTAAGTTTGATGGTGATCATTTGTGGACTTTAGTCTTCAAGTCATTCTACAGATTTTCAATGGGGTTTAAGTCTGGGCTCTGACTAGACCATGCAAGGACATTAACCTTTTTCTCTTTCAACCACTGTGTAGTAATTTTTGCTGTGTGCTTTGGGTCATTGTCATGTGGAAAGGTAAACCACCTTCCCATTGACAACTTTCTGGCAAAGGGCAGCAGATGTTCTTCAAGAATTTGATGGTATTTTGCCCCATCCATTTTTCCTTCCATCCTGACAAGTGCTCCAGTACCTGCTGCAGAGAAACACCCTCATAACAGGATATTACCACCTCCATGCTTTACTGTAGGAATGGTGTTATTTGGATGGTGAGCACTATTGGATTTCCACCAGACATATCGTTTGGCGTTGAGGCCAAATAATGAAATTTTAGTCTTATCTGATCAAATCACCTTTTTCCATGTGGCCTCAGAATCTTCAAGGTGCGTTTTGGCAAAGCTCAGTCGTGACTGCATATGGCATTTCTTTCTTGTAACCCTTCCATACAAGCCACATTTGCATTTGTGATATTGTTGTCACATGCACACAATGACCACTCTTTGTCATAAATTCCTGCAACGGTTTCAGAGTTGCTGTAGGCCTCTTGGTAGCCTCTCTGACCAGTTTCCTCCTGGCTCTTGTATCCAGTTTGGAGCGATGTCCTGATCCAGGTATTTGCTGTATCAAATATCTTCAACTTAACAATAGACTTCATTGTGCTTCTATGCATTGATCAAGTCTTTGAAATTGTTTTGTACCCATCTCCTGACTTGTGCCTGTCCACAACTTTATCCCGGAGATCTTTTGACAGTGCCTTGCCACCCATAGTTAATTGTTTGCTTTAGTTGCACTACCAGGGACTGAAATGTTCCAAGAAAGCTTTTTTCGTGCTGAGCAATCAAAATCACCACAGCTGATCACAGTTGAAAGTCAAATGGCTTTGCGTGCCATTGAGAAGGTGATTAGCTACACCTGATTGAGTTTACAAGTCATTTTTAGGAGGGGGTGATCCTTTTTCCAACTCAGTGATTTGGTTTTTGAATTATTATTTTTTCGGACACGTTGGTGTTATATCTTTCACTTGGATATTATAAGTTGCACTGAGTAAATACAGCTGGATAAAACAAAAACTGTGTCTGTTTTCATTTCAGGCTGCAAAGCAACAAAATGTTATTATTTTAAAGGGGGGGGTAATTTTTTTTCTACACCCATTGTATCGCAAACATTAGGCCCCCTTTCACTACTCAAGCCATGTATGGTCAGCATTAGGCTTTCTTACACTAATCCTAAACGAATGTTAACGCCCAATGGCAAAAAAAAAAAAGTAGGGACGAGGTAAGATTTAATTTCTGTCATTTCATTGAGAAGTTGTATGCTTTTATTCTGTCCCTATGACATCAGGACAGGAAGGCATATATGCAGCAATACCAAAATGTTTTGTCTGGAGTTGGGCCAATTCCACCTTTCCTTCACATCCCCCCCCCCCCCCCTGTTTTTCTTTATATACTAAACCTTTCTTCAGGCTGGGCACACACATGACACTCTTTCTTCTTCACCTTCTTCAGTGATGGGCAGTCCTCAAACATGCAGAGAGCATCAGTGACATCTGTGCTTTGTACTATGAGTGCAGGGCACCATGATGAAGCCCCCCAAGGAGTGGGTCCATGATGCACATACAGGGATTTTTTTTTCTGTTTAGATTTTAGGTAGTTTTGGGCTTTAACCCCTTTCTTGTGCTGGGATCCTCTTCTTGAAGACGATCCCTGTTTACCAGATAATGCTAGGATCAGGATGCTGTTATTTTGTGAAAACTCATAGAAGGTTGCTGCGGGTTACCACCTACCGTAGTTCTTTGCAGCACATTAAAGCCTGCAGTCTTTTTTTAAACTGGCTTTGAGGAGCCTGAAATGCATACTTCTGTTGTATCATCACCACAGACACAGTTATGTAACTTGTGGGATTGTGCCAGACAAATGAAAACAGTCATATTTTTTCGGTCTGTGTCACTCTGCCATTTAAGGGACAGGTTCTATTTCCCGCAGCTGTCACCTATGTGTGTGTGAACTATACTTACTCATCAAACAGCCTTTCCTAGAATTCCCTGCTGGGTAGGAAGCCAGATAACTAATTTATTTGTTTATACCTGTCATTTAATCAGGGAGTCATACAAAATAATAACATAATAAAAGGAAAATCGCTGCATGTATTCAGATGTGGGAAAGTGGGTGGATTAATCTGACACCGTGTATCAAGAGGTATTCGCATTCATTTTAGAATGTTGGGGGAGGGAAAGCAACTTTGAAAATGTCATTTTTAATACCATGTGCTCCGCAGGTTTGGGGTTTTCGGTTCCTTTAGAGAAAATGGCAATACGTCCTATAGGACTCTAGCTAAAGATTCCTGGGGACTGCTCTGTCAGGAATTGAGTGTCGGTTCACACTTCTGCGATGTCAGACATCTACTGTGCTGTGCAGATCACATGCAATGTCTGTGCGATGTGAATTCAGCCATACAAATTGTATGGCTGAATTTGCATCGCATTTGGACCAAAATCGTGCAGGACCCTTTTTTTTTTGTCCGCACCAGAATCAGATCGCATGAGTATTCACACCCATGCGATCTGATTCCTGTTCGAATTGGCAGTTCGCACTGCGAAATGCGAACCGATCTGGGGTGTCGTTAACTTTCTGTTGACACTCGCAGCGGTTCACATAAGGCAGTGTGAACTGCCTGTGAGTTCTGTGTGATGCGGGAACTGGCACTGAAATTGCGCTGGTTCCAGCCCAGCAGGGCTGAACTAAAAACATCTGGCAGCTCAGGAGGAGCTGCTGTACTAACTATCCGATGTTAGTATAACGATCTCCAATCCTGTACTATTGTGTCTATCCCCCCACCCCCTGCCAGAACACTCTATGCTGATTGGGAGCCGGTTGGCAGACCTTTTTCGGTTGTGCCCCTTCGACAGAAGTCGGCTGAACTGCCAGCTTCTGTTGGACCGACTTCAGTACTCATGGGCCGAATGTCGCCCAACATTCGACACGTGTGTACTAGGCTTTAGGCTGATGTCAGATGGAAGAGTCTGCCATTAGTGGCCCTGCTGACAGCCAGCAGAATCGCTAAGAAGTTG
Organism: Rana muscosa; assembly: GCA_029206835.1. Classification (NCBI taxonomy): domain Eukaryota; kingdom Metazoa; phylum Chordata; class Amphibia; order Anura; family Ranidae; genus Rana; species Rana muscosa. Next base: position 237,001,608 of record CM055128.1, read on the forward strand.
CCTGCTTGTCCATGTTGAATTGCTCCTGAGGCAGCAAGATGTCACACCCCAACCCCACCCTGGAATATGGAGTAGGGAAACTTTCGAACTTCTTCTGTTGTTTTCATATCTCAGTCTGTGTCACCTTGTGAAGTGAGGGTACACAGGACCACAGACAGCAGAATGAGCCTGACTTTAGGTTCCAATGGTTCCCTACTCTCTCCAGAACTGGAGAAAAAAATGTGACTGGAGTTGACGTTTAACACATACGAACAGCACATCTTTAGTCCTTGATCAGTCACAAATGTGAAATGTTGTTTTTCTAGAATTGTACGTAAGGTCACTGCCTATAGTGTGTGCTCGGCTTAGCAACATTTTTGCATGTGGAAATAAAGCCTTGCCCTGATGTGACCTGCCATATTGTGCTTATCACAAGCAAACAAACGTGTGCCTTTTAGAGCATAATAGCAAAAGCATAAAGGAGTGAAACTAGATACAGGGGACCTTTTCTCTCCTTAAAGTCATATTTTCACTTGAATAGTTTTCTTTATAGCTGATGAGTCAGAGGTATTGAGGAGGGAATGAGGACCTTGCCCTTTAGTGCAGAACTTTCATCTCTGCCTTGGCGGTAACAGTTGTTTACAAAAAGTGGGCACCCCTGGTCATTAACATTTTTTTTTCAAAGAAAATAAAAAAGTGACAATAAAGAAGGCAGTCTCAATTACAATCATGAAGATGTTACAAAAAACACAATAAGAATCAACTTGTACAGTGCTATTATCTGGTTGAACAATCCCAATGAAGGGGGTCATATAAAGTGTTAACTGCCAACCACCTTACTGCTGTGAACAGTGACAAGGGGGCCCAAGCAGGAATACAAGAGGTAAGGGGCAGTGTGGGAGAGGGTATGTGCATGGTGCAGTAGGCCACAATCTGCATCATAGTCCTCGCTGACCCTTTGGCCAATATATCAGTATAGTCGGTAAGCTGGAGGGTCAGATAGGTATGTGGCCTTTCATTATTGCGTATTGAGTGTTTTGAATGCCTGTGTGTCCATAAAGAGAATAAAGGAGATCCATAGAGCATTGTATTGGTCCTGGTAATTATGGCGATAGGCCCTTAGGATTTCCATTCTCATCAGATGGATCATTTTGGTAACCCAGTCCTTGATGTGAGGCACAGTAGATGACATTTTCTCTTGATTTTCTAAGTAAAATGGAAACACACAGTATATGATAATAAAAAAATGGAAACAGGCGCCAAAAATTAATAATTATTAATAAAATAATTATAAATCAGTGCAGCTCCAAAATTAGTGAAATTACTAATACATAATGAGAGAAAGGATAAAAGGGCGCAGCAGGCGTATAATGTCCAAAGTCCAAATGTATAAAATTAATATACAAAACAATTGCAGAAATAAAAAGTAATGCTGTATTCAGAATAATCAGACTCCAACCACCGTGCTCTTGAAAGGGTGCAAATAAACAAATAAGTGCTTCGGCCGACGTGACAATGAAATGTGCTCACCAGAAATATTCGGCCATAAATGACCATCAGGCATGTAACAGGTACTCTGTTCCCACTCACTCCAATCTCCAGTGCATCAAACAAGACACCTTCTCTAGGGCAAGATGGATAGCAATCCTCCACTCTAAAATGGATCAAAAGCTCCACAGCAAAGAGCCACAAGAGAAACGGATCTAGTATAATACCGTTTTTATTTAAAAAATGCACAAAGTTAAAATAGCATACATCAGAGTACACTAACAGCTGTGTAGGGAGGCACTGGCCAGGCTATTTGGTGAGAAACGCATGGGTGCCTCAGCTAACATCAGCGCTGTTTGTGAGGGTTAAAAATCATACCACTCCAGTGTATGGCAGGCTGTCACTTTCAATGCATTTCGCGGGGTACGCGTCATCAGGAAAATGATAACGCGTACCCATTACACATTATACCATCAGGAAACCCTGAGAAATGTCATGCAACCATTGCAGAGTACATGCTTGTAGACAGGCAGTCGCTGTAAAGATGCTGTAGCACTAAGATAAAAAGATAAAAAAGTATTTTAGTGAAAACAAAAATGACAGTTTTATACACAGTGCTTTACTAACTAAATGGTGTATGAATCACTAACAGTTTTTTTTTCTTCTTTTTTTACATTCTTTGGAATGTAGGACAGTTTACGTTTAAGTATTTCAAAAATGTATTCAGCTTTTTGCCTACTAGAGTTAGGCTTTAATTACCAGTTGCTGAATATCTATAAAAAGGTGTCAGGAATTGGATAAAACATTGCATTTTTTTTTTAACTAGAAGTCCCCTTCCAGAAATGGGGAGGGGGAGAGTGGAGTTTCTAAGGCATTTGGAGGCTATGATGTCTGCCAGAGGGGTGTTGCTGTGTACTAAATGACAGGGTGCCCATTGCACATGACACAATTTGTGTTAAAGACCTTAACTCAAAAAAGAAAGACTTGCAGTGTCATAGGGAAAATCTAGACATGTTAATTGTGCCTTAGCAGAATCCCAAAAATGTATATTTTGTTTGGAATTCCTCCTGGAATATAGCAGAGAACTTCCTGGTTTGTGAATGTGCCCTGGCACTCCCATATCTGCAATTTCATAGCTGTATATCTGTATTGTGAGAACTAAGGCATTACTGCCACTGAGGAGGTTTGGACTGAGATTCAGTGCACTGCTTGTTCTCCTTGCTGGAGGCTCTAATATGAGGAAGCAAAGCCCTGCCTCTACCAAGATGGGAAAAGGTACTGAGACACTGTGCAGCATAAGTCATGATAAGTCAGTAATGGGGAAAAGATCAGTTGCCGAAAGACCATAGGCATAGCTGCTGACTAGTCCATTGCCCTCTGCCCACCCTTTTTGTGGGCACATTTTCCAGCATTCAGTTGTTCTTTAATTGTAATTGTGAATTTGTAGTAAACTAGAAGAACCAAATACTGTTTAAAGCAAACCTGTAGTGTGGTATATTGGGTTAAAGTGTAACAGAGCATTCATTGTCTCGCCCTTCCCCTATTCTGTGTATTGGCCATCAAATGTCAGGCGTGCCCTGACTGGGAAGTCAATGGGAAAGGGCAGAGCTACATTGAAGCTAATTTGCTGCCATTGTGGCTCAGCACACAGCCATACAGCCTATCTGTAATCACTGTCTCAGGACCCGTAGCTTTTACGCACAGCAGCCCAAAAAGATAAATTAAAGATATGCAGCTATATGTGAATTTGTGTGCGTGGGGGGGGGGGGGGGGTTGCATAAGGCATGCACACAAACGTATGCACACTGTCTGCATTCATAGCATATGTCTGTGCAGGTGCCTTATGCAACCTTCAATGCATAACCATGTACAGCTGAATCTGCCAATTCATCTCAATGGGCAGTTGTACATGCCAGCTGCGGATTTTGGGAGAGTGACTACGCAGGCTCTGCATGTTGTACAGCTGTGTGCATGAAGTCTTAAAGTGATTGTAAAGACTCTGTTTGTTTTTGTTTTTTCTATAAAGATAACGAACATGTTGCACTTACCTGCTCTGTGTAGTGGTTTTGCACAGAGCAGCCTTGATCTTCCTCTTCTCGGGTCCCTGTTCGGTGCTCCTGGCCCCTCCAGCTTGCTATGGGGGCACCCGAGCCAAGCACAGCTCTGTGTGTCCATTCGGACACGGAGCCACAGTTTGGCCTTACCCCCTCTCTCTCCTGATTGGATAACTGACTTTGACAGCAGCGAGAGCCAATGACTCCAGTGCTGTGTCTCAGCCAATCAGGAGGGAGAGTCACAGATGGCCAAGACATCGTGGACATCGCTGGCTAGAGATGAGTCTCAGGTATTAGTGGGTGCTGGGGGCTGCTGCTGCACACAGAAGGCTTTTTATCTTATTGCATAGAATGCATTATGATAAAAAACCTTCTACCCTTACAACCGCTTTAAGACTAGTGGGTTGAACGAAAAAAACTAAGCAGCTCATGAGGAGGTCTCTGTACTAACTATTCGATGTTAGTACAGTGATCTCCCCACTGTGCTATTGTGTTCGGATGCCAATCGGCTGCTGGTTTAACAGCATGTTCGTTCAGCAGAAGCTGGTCATGAGATCGGCTTCTGTCAAACAATGACCTGTACACAGGGGCCAAATGTTGGTCGGTATCTACTGTACCAGCTGATTAATTCAGCCGATATTTGGCCCGTGTGTATGGGGCTTTAGATGTCCTATTCCCTTGCATGGGAGGAACAGCTACACCAGTTAGTAGTAAGGTGTGCTTTTCTAACCTTACCTCTTCTGTATGCTTCATAATGAAGATGCAATTAAACTAACATGCTCATTATCTGCTATGGACCTGTTCACACAGTAGTAGCACAAATGCAGTGCGTTGCCTATTTTGTTTTATTTCCTATAGGTGCAAAGCAAGAAATTTGGCAAGGGTGATAAAAACACACTAGAATTGCACTCCCAAACCTTACAATTTTCAAAGCCAAAAGTATGACTATTGTTACACTGAGAATCTGGAGGTATTTTATACTTTGTAATAGTTCTTTTGCAGCCGCTGGAATGCCTTTGTTCACTTTATAAGCTTTGCATTGCCTCTCATGTGGTCCTCAGATGTGCTCTTTTGTACACACATGTAACAAAATCCCAAGAATAGACGCATCACAGATGCCCTTTTGTATAAATGCAGAAGTGCAAGCCCATGCATTTGTCTGTGCAAAGCTGCTAGAACAAATTGTAGCATCCTTAATGAATTGATACAAATGGTAAAGACAGTGTGCAAAATTAAGTAACACAATGACAACGGGTATCAACCATTCATCATTTTACAGAAGTCAGACACTGAAAAAGAATACAGGTTGGATGCTGTAGTTCACATTGCTTTGTACAATAATCTCTTCCCTGTTAAAGGGTTTATCCTCCTAAAGGTGGTTTTGAGGTTACAGTTACTGGTCTTTGTCCTTGTTTGTCACATCAGCCTCAAGGTTCATGGTTCAGACAGAGCTCCTGACTGGACATTCCTTCCCAGAACCCCCTGGCTGAGATCACCTGGCCAAACACTGACTAAAGGTCCAGAATATGACCTAAAAAAAAATGGCCTTTAAAAAAAAAAAAAAGGGGGTCCAGAATAGGTAGGGAAAGGAATACAAGGCTGCCAGGGAAAAGGAAATATTGATAACTAGACTTTTCATACATATATTTCTAACAGGTACTTATATAGCACCATCAATTTATGCAGCTGTTTATTTTTATATATATATATATATGTATATTGTACATTCACATCAGTCCCTGCCCTCAAGGAGCTTAAAAATCTAAGATCCCTAACTCACATTCACACATACACATACTAGGGCCAATTTAGACAAGATCCAATGAACTTATCACTATGTCTTTGGAGTGTGGGAGGAAACTGGAGTACCTGGAGGAAACCCACACAGGCACAGGGAGAACATGCAAACTCCAGACAGGTAGTGCCATGGTTGGGATTTGAACCAACAACCGTAGTGCTGCTAGGTGGAAGTGCTAACCTCTGTGCCACACATACATTGTGCTTAGGGAGTCTACACTTCAGTGTAGACTATAGAGTCAGCTTTGGACCTCATGCATACGGGGCATTTGCTTAGCCTCTCTGAATGCCAGAATTTCTGGCTGGAGAAAAGCTGATTAAAGAAACATGGTAAAAGTGGTTTATTACACATGCTTTTGGGCACATTTAAGTGCATTTAGGTGTGTCAACTGTGTTGATGCATTCCAGTGGCCAGAACAATAATTTATTCTGGCCACTGGAATGCATTAATGCTCACGTGGTAGACGGTAGTGGTAATCTAATGTTTAGGCACATTTACAAGCTTTTAGGGACATTCAGTATTTTTTTTGTGCTTTAGCTACTCTCCTGAATGCATCTTTTTTTTTTCTGCCTGTAAAGGCTTCTCTTCCAGAATGCCTGTAAACGTCTATGTGTGCATGGACACATAGGGGGAGATTTACTAAAACTAGTGTACACAGAATCTGGTGCCTAGTAACCAATCAGCGTCTAACTTTAGTTAGCCCTTTAGTTAGCCCAGGCTCACATTGAGGGTGGGTAAATTGTGCGAGTTCAGCTGAACTTGTACGATTTCAAACCAGCTATGCAGTCCGACTTTGGGGGCGATTTGACAGACATCTGTGTGGGTTCATGCACAGATGTCTATTGAAATCATCCCGAAGTCGCCAAAAGTAATACAGAAACTACTTTTGGGAATCAATGCGGCGGTCGCACCAATTCGGATAGTGCCGTTGTCGGCAGTAGCCGCTGATTTGGCATGCGATTTGACGTCAAATCGCATGCCAAATTGGCCAAATGTGGGCTAAAACCCAGAAACTGATTGGTTACTATGTGCAGCTGCACAGTTTTAGTAAACCCCCACATAGGCTTATATAGAGGTACTTTTGCAAGCTGCAAAAAAAAGTTGAATGCCTTAACAGCGTACTTGATTGTCTTTTATTTTACAGGTCCCATTGCAACTGAACAACTAGTAATGTGGCCCATGGTTCTTCTATTTAAATCTCAGAGAACACATTTTCAATGTAATGTTTGTTGTGCAGAGAGATGAGAGAAATGCTGTGGACTCTGAAGTCCCTATTTTTACTACCACTCCTTGTTTTAGGGTACAGAGTGCTTTTGGGATGCAGTTTTCATTTCCTCTCTTCCTCTACAAGACAAATGTATTGTATACCCCACTGTTCTGGCAGTGTAGTACAAGGATAGAATTCTCCTCTCTTCCTTATGGTGGAAGATATATATTACCCCCATTGTGACAATGCACACTTCTTTTGATTTATATTACCCCTTATCTGGCAGTACAAAGAATCCTCAGTTAATTCTCCCTATTTATTCAGATAAAAAGTTACTTCTTCACTAATTAGGGGGCACATGGCTATATCCTGCTGATACAGTCCTATTTTGTCTGCTACCTCAATGCACAGTGCTGTCTCCCACACACTCACTCCTTGTACTCCAGAAGATTTATTTTACAGATCCCTATGAACCCCTGCTCTTCATGACTCCCCAGTCTGGCTCACACACATAGCAGTGATGTTCTGCTCCAGAAATAGGGAAAACTGCTTCCAGTTCGATTCCCTCTGGAAGGCCGTATACATTACATATTAACCATTTTTCCACTGGAACACTCCATGGAGGTGGTTTAATATTGTTTATTGATTTAGCCACTCCTGAGCTAGATTTATGTGGATATTATAAACACCTGCTTGTCTGGAGACAACATAAAAAAAAAAGATCCCCTTTCCTAACATGTGGGGGCCAATTGCTCCCCTGAGGTAAAGATGGCCATTGATGGGTACAATTTCAAAAAACAATTCTTGGGAAAAGAAGGTTCTAAGACAGTTTTGTTTTTGTAATCATTAGTGGGGTCAAATTGGCATTCGTTTTCAACCACAGTGACGAGAAAGTTTGAAGGAGCAGGTTGGAAAAATGTACAAACAAATTTCTAACAGTGTATGTGGTTTTCGTTCGGTAAAGTCCATTCATGCCAAAATCAAATGTTAAAAGCAAATTAAATCTTTCGAACTGCAAACGAATGTTCAGAGAATTTACATACCAAATTTTCTAAGACTATGGCCAGCTTAAGACCTTGGAACATCCAAGAGAGGCCTAGAAACGTTCTATAATATTGCCCTGGAGCTGAGCTACTCAATATTGTTCCCAATTGTTCTTGGCTACATGTGTGATACCTAAAGCAAACAATCAGCTTGCATTTGACAAGTCCTATCGGTGAATGGTTAGTAACTATGGGAGGACATACACGGTCGAACTGTGTATCGGCAAGCTGAATGTACCAAGTTGCTGCTATAGCCACTAGCAATAATCACTGTCTTCTCCCGGCGAGACGGCTGCCCCCGTCAGGAGCAGACAATGGCTTGGCAGGAGGGATTCCCGCATCAACACTGTCTGTGCTGATGGGGGAATCGAACAAATTTTAATATTTTGGCTCCGTGTATGGACGGCCTATGCATGTTCCATACCGTGTGGAGCCCTGAGGAAGCTGGAAATCATGGTAGTAGGCACCACTACGAAAGTAATTGCTACTAGCTTCTGGCTGCCCTTCTTTACTATGCCCTGTACACACGATCAGAGTATCCAATGGTCTAAAATGCGATGGAATTTTTCATCGGAATTCCGTTCAAGCTGTCTTGCATACACACTCAGACTAAATTCCGACCGTCCAAAACGCGGTGACGTAAAACACTCCGACGAGCCAAGAAAAATGAAGTTCAATGCTTCCGAGCATGCGTCGACTTGATTCTGAGCATGCGTGGGTTTTTTCTCCGTCGGAGTGCCACACAGACGATAGGACTTTCCTAAAGTTTTTTTTTTTCCATCGGACAAATTTAAAACATTCTATTTCTAAACACCGATGGAAAAAAGTCTGATGGGGCCCACATACGATCGGAATTTCTGATGAAACAAGTCCATCGGACTTTTTTCATTGGAAATTCCGATCGTGTGTACAAGGCATTCGTGAGCACAAGGGGTCACTTGCTCAGCATGCGTGCCATTCAGAGAACGCTTTACATTTTTTCAATGGTTGCAAAGCATTTTCTGACTAGATGGGGATGAAAGGCAGAGTGGTGATGTCATAGTCTGCACTTCATCTAACCGTAGAACACTTTGCATTCATTGAAAAATGCAGTGTTCTGTGAGTGGCGTCCATTCAAAATCAAGAGACCTCCTGTGTTCAAAAAGAAGCAGGGCAGCCGATTGGCATGGGACCTGGAACACAGCGGAGATTACTGTAGTAAGCAGTGCCTATTACAGTGATTTACAACTTACACGGGGATCCCACATAAACGGCACATTGCATACTTGCATCTGGATTTTAAAAAAACATGCTTTTTCTTAGATTTTGCTGGGGTTTACAGCGAAACTCCACCCCCAGAAGTTTTCATTTTAAAATAACACCTTTACATACCTTTTTTATTACAGCCCTCTAGTCAGTGCAGTAATATTGCCGCAACTTCTTCTTCTTAAGCCTAGTCCGGCCGACCCTTTTTCTGTCATGCCCCTTCAGCACACTGGCTGCTGTACACATGGGCCAAATGTCAGCCAGTTTCTATTGAACCGGCCGATGCCGCCTGATATTCGGCTCAGGCATACTTCCAGAATTGAATGGGGCTCATGTAATGATGTGTCCTGGAGTACTGGGAGCCCAGCCTGTGCAATGATGCGCCCCTAGGAAGCGTGTAAATCACAGGCTGGGCTCCCGTGAAATGGGAAGAATGACACAAGTATCATTCTGCCTGAAGAAAACTGCCAGCACTGGAATGACAGCTTTTTAACAGGAGGGGAGATTTAAAAAAAAAAAAATGTTTTAACAGTTTTAAATGTTGGAAAATGTACTGCTTGCTTGCTAGCTCAAAACTGATGCTACAGCCTAAAATTGCTGGATAACTCTAGCTATCCACAGTTTGCTCCCACAGGTGATCTTCAGGTCTTTGTCAGGTTGATTTTGTTCATTTTTGGCCCACAATGGTTATAGACCTCAGAGTATATGTTTACCTGGTGTTGATCACTGGCTTTGTTCAGTTACATCGCACTTTTTTTATTTAGGATTGTCATTTAGAATCATACAAAGGTTCAGCTTTTTCATCCTCATGTCCGATTGGTCCCATGGTAGGTTAACAAGCCATTGTTTGTCAATCCGCTGCAAGAGGGAAATAATTGCTTTCAGACGAATTGTATTGTTAACCAGATGAGGAAATTATGAAATAAAAAAAACACTTTCTTCTGCTGAAATGTGCAAAGAAATATTTTTCACAGATACTGATTGATAAAGTTTGGGTAATCACATTAACAGAAAATGACCCGTCAAACATAGTATATCTTATGTCTGTGCTATGTACTGTATATATTGCTATGTATTATTTACAGAGTACGAGTAGTAAGTAGTGAACTTAACAGTCAAGGGGCACAGATGGAAACAAAAAATAAAAACAATTTACTGCTACCCTGCTACCCTTAATGACCATCCCCTCTGCCCCATATGTATCCTTGTCAGGATACAACCTGGCTCTACTATCCACTTTGCTTTTGCTGCTTGACGCTTTACAGTGAAAGCCATGTCTGCTAACTTTAAGGGCACTTGTACTCCAGATAAAAAGAATCGGTGCTAAGAAATTTGTCAAGATCCCCAACCAGATTAAAATTTGCCTTGTATGTGATTGTTGAGTAAGAAGCAATAACACAGCACAGGCTTCAGAGGTAGATGCTCAGTGACATTGTGAGGTCACCACGGATATATCCCTGCAGTAGATTACAGAGGAAGATAAATTTGTGTGAACTTTCTACATTTATCATGGCTGCAGTGTTTGCTGGGTGCCATTAGCTGTTCAATGTTTGGAAGAGTTGGCTAAAGACACATGAATAGTATAATAATTAAGATTGATTATTTTGATTATTGAATAAGCCAAGCCATAACAGCGACGTCCAAGCAGGTAAACTTCCACATGGGGGTGGGCGGTGAGAGATTACGTAACTATCCCGCTGCAGCTCTGTCAAGAGCAGCCTTCGTGGCCCTGCTGAAGGGGTCGAACAGCGATGATGTGAGGCGGGCAGTGAAAGATGATGTCATCCCTCTGCTGCCCGCCGCACCGCTGACAGAGATTGGCAGAGACTGTAGCGAGCGCCACGTGAGGACGGGGGAAGGAGGTCTGACCAGTATCGGTAAGTTTCTGACTGATACCGATTATTTGAAAAATATGAATATCGGCCCCCAATAATCGGCCGCTCCGATAATCGGTCAACCCCTAATAACTTGTTCTCTTTGTATATCCAAGTGTGTAGAGGGGAGCTGAAAAAAGTTTGTGAGTTCCAGACCTAAACATCCTGGGTAAATTATTCAAGATGGCTGCGTGCAAAATCAATTTGTAATCCCAGCACTGACAGCTAAAATGACATTTCCAATTGAATCTATCACTTGTAGCCCTGTTTAGTGTTGAACCAACCATAAATGTACTATTATGATTTCTTGTTTTAAAATGTATGAATGTTCTGTGCTGTACCGACTTTGGGTCATGCCTAGCCAGGACTTCTATTGTCATTCCCTGTCCTCTGATTTAGTCCAGAGCAATCTGTGTGCCAAGGTGACAGATGGGGCAAAAGGGAATATAATTTGCAATGCCTGTCTTGGCTCATAGCATCACAGAGAGAAGCTAATGAACATCTGACTTGGTGTCGCCACCTAGAGGCAGCCTGTTGAATGCATTGAGAATGATGATAGTGCATGTAGATTGTGAGGCACAATTTTATGACTATACAGAGTGCCCTCTTTGTAGAAGGGCTGATACAATAAATGCCAGCACAAAGTAAACCATCAGTATTATCGTTATAGGTATGATATACTAAAGAGACATTTTATCCTAAATAAGTATTTCAGTTTAAGATGGGGGTTATTTCCCCTAATTATTATTATTTCATGAACTCCAGTGCCAAAATCTCTATAGTAGTAGTTTTTAGTTGGCTTTCCCTTTAAACAGGCCTGTATTTGTAATGAAAAGAAGAATTTTATATAAAGGGAATCAGTCAGTGCTTCTTGGGGGAAAAAAGGAATCTTTAAACTTTATGGATTTGATCATTAATAAACATAAAGCCCTTCTATACATGACCCAACACGAATGCATGCAGTGGTTGATGGAAAAGAAAGAATAGGCGGTTGAGGAGATTATGCAAAATCCTGGGAGCCTGCCAACTGTTACACCATATTTGTCAATGTCCTGTGTTCACAAACCATTCCAGACTTTCTGCTGGATTGTAAGTCCAACCACTGCTCACACCATCTTTCCTTGAAGCTATCGGACTGACTGCTGTGTTTTATCCACCGTGGCATTATAGAGCTGCAGAATAATGTCTTGGATGGAGCTGAGTGAACTGACATTTTATTATAAACGTCCACTCATTTTTCTCCTGATCCATTTAGCAGCACCCACCGCAATACATACATATACAATATATGAGACCATTAGTGTTCCTACATACAAAAAGCAAGAAGGTATACACTGCAATGTCCATATATGACAGGCCCAGGTGCAAAAATGTCTCTCAAAGTCATTAGATCTGCATTAAATCAAGTCAGTATTTTTGAAAAGTTTTCTTTCATCTTTGAAACTATTAATAATGTCAGTGGTTGATTTTAAAGGAGACCTGGTATATGCACAATTTTTAGACAGCCACTGCTGGAACGGGTATAATAGAAATCCAGATTTTTTTCCCTGAATTGAATTTGTTGCATGCTTGTTTTTAGGTCTTTGCCTTGAAAGCCAGGCCTCACAGCCCTGCTCAGGAGTATTGACACTATACACAGCCAGGCAGTTAGCCAAGCAGGTTGTCGATTCTCCGGTTTTTATGTACTCCAGCTAAAGAGGGTCCCACACCTTTGTTTTGTGATTACCTGCACAGTGATCATTGTATAAGGAGCCAGCATCTCAATGATTTTACACAATAAAAGGCCCGAAGAGTTATGTTCCTGCTCATAGGAGAAGACTAGGCAGAATGTTAGATGTTTTAACATACATTCCATTACCAGAGCTGAACAGCTCTGCCCAGGGGGCGGTCCCTCTGGACATAACCCTCCTACCTGCAGCCAGCAGCCTCAGTTCGTATCAAAGCAGTACAAACTCAAAGAAAGGAGGGGTGGGTGCTGTGTCAGTCCATGGATGTCCGGGAAAAGGATTTTATGGTGAGTACAAAAAAAAATCCTATTTTCTCTTACCGTCCATGGACTGACACAACATCTTCAATCTTGACAAAGTGGGACGTCCGAAAGCAGTGTCAAAGAATGAGGGGTAGGAACAGTATCAAGAAGAAAAACCAAACTTCACCCCAAACAAGCAGAGCTCCTCAACGGAGGAGGTGCAACATTAAACAGCCGCCTGCAAAACCTTGCGGCCGAAGGAAGCATCAGAAGATGCACCCACATCAACCTTATAAAACTTAGAAAAGGTATGTGCAGACGACCAGGTCGCCGCCCTGCACACTTGTGAAACAGACGCTTGATGTCGGAAAGACCAGGAAGCACCAATTGCCCTGGTTGAATGCGCCGTAACCGGAAAGGGAGGCGCCCGCCCCTTAAGGGCATAGGCCTGTATGACAGTCTGCCTGATCCACGAGAAATGGTGGCAGACTAAACCGCTAGGCCCTGTTTTGGACCAGACAGACACAAACAGCGAGTCAGACTTCCGAATCAAAGCCATAGCAGACAGGTACACCCGCAAGGCACGTACCACATCTAATGTGTAAAGCGCAAACTCTCTGGGATGCGATGGACGACATAAAGACGGAAGCACAATGTCCTCCATTAAGGTGGAAGGCCGAGACCACTTTCGGGAGAAAAGAAGGCTTAGGGCGTAGCACCGCCTTATCCGTATGGAGGACCAAGTATGGCGGTTTGCAAGACAAGCCCGCCAATTCAGAAACCCTTTTGACAGAAGTAATGGCTACAAGGAAAGCCACCTTCTGATAACATAACTCCCAGCTTATGGAGTTGGGAATGAGGGACACCTATTAACAAAAGTATGTGCTTTTTTACCAGTGCTATTACTTTATACAGGCTTTTGGAATTTACAAATACAACAATTTAGAAATTGGATGTAAGGTGCACTGGGAAACATTTTTTAAGGATAAGTAGTACAACTACAGGCAGTCCACGAATTACAAACATCCGCCTTACATACGACTCATCCTTACAAATGGAGGAAGACAACAGGAAGTGAGAGGAAATCTACCCCTAGGAAGGGAAATTCTCTCCTGTAAGAGTTCTCATGGAAAAAAGGAGTCTCCACTGAAGCTGTATCACCAATCCTTGTTTCCACGACAACCCAAAATTTACAAAATCCATTTGTCAAAGGGACAAAAACTGAGGTGAAATCTTCTGAACATAGGGCACAGACGGCAAAAAAAAAAGTTACCGGGGTGTTACCCCTTCCCTATGCTATCCAAAAAATGGTTACCGGGGTGTTACCCCTTTCCTATGCTATCCAAAAAATGTTACAGGGGTGTTACCCCTTTCCTATGTTATCCAAAAAATGTTACAGGGGTGTTACCCCTTTCCTATGTTATCCAAAAAATGTTACAGGGGTGTTACCCCTTCCCTATGCTATTCAAAAAAAAGTAAAAATATTTTTTTGGCCTGGAGTTACAGTACTTTTTCCGACTTGGATACAAATTCAACGTAAGAACAAACCTACGGGACCTATCTTGTTTGTAACACGGGGGCTGCCTGTATATAGATCAGACCAAAATGAGGAGGAAAGAGGGGCTTTGTTCCAAATGAATGCACATATTTGCCAGCACACCACACCAGACTCTGAAATGTTGCACTATGTCTTCTGTGATGTGATCATTCTTCAATAAAGATTTGGACGCAACTGATAATCTATGGTGTACTGGCGAATATGTGCATTTGATCTGTGATGTTTCCAGTTACAGCTGGTTGTTGCTTCAGCACCCGCTACTGCTAAAGCCTTATCCAGGAAAATGTGCGATAGGAATATCGATACTACAGTACTTTGTTCTGAAAGAAGGACAGTCCCTTGAAATCAGGGACAGTTGGAAGCTACATGATAACCAGCCCAAAAAAAAGGTTGTTTTTGCAAACCAATCATTAATCAATGACTGTTTTATGATTTCTATAGATTAAGAACATCTCATGTTCCTACACAGAAGCAGTCATGTGAGGAAGGTCTGGACAGGGACTGTTCAAAGGCTGCAGATAATAGCGCAAATTGCCCTGAAATATATATACGTTCATATGTCACAGTGCTGTAGTTGAAACACTTTTATAACATTAGAAAAGAACATGCTGCAGGCTGGAATCTGTCTTTAAAGGGTAACTACACTTTCATGGAGAGAAAAAAAAAATATAGCATATACAATTGCTATACAAGCCATGTTGCAATTTTAATGTTATTAAAAATGACCTTTACTTTTCAAGCTGCAGCAATGTAATTTTCTGTAAAATTCAATGCAGTTTGGGACCCGGGAGATGCTCTTTATACAATTGGGGTACAAAACACCCCCAGAAATGTCATTTCCTGCTCGTGTGAAGAACTCCGCACCAAGATACAAGTCAGGTAAACAGGAAGGAATCTGCAACAAAGTTTGTTAAAAATCTCTGCATTGTACATCGATCACCCAGAGGGCAATGTTTTTTTTCCTCAACAAAGTGGAATTACTCTTCAAAGTTGTGTAGTGTCTTCAGACAATGCATATTAATGCTTAAAGTGATTGTAAATGATCACCTTGTAAAACAACCCATTCAGTTTAAAATAGAAATTAAATGCAACATTTTTTTGTATAAATATAAAAAAATATTATAAATACCTTTTCCCCCTTTTTTATAAGTGATCACATACCCTCTGTTCTCAACTACATAAGAGCTGGGTGAGTAGAAGCAGGAGCACACTGAGCTTACCAGTGAATGGCTGTACAGCGGGAGCGTGTCAGGACAAGTCTGATCATTGGAGGAGAGTACACCGAGTTGCCAGCATAGCTAGAGAACTGACTACGATGTGCTCTCCTGCTTAGTGTGGTCAGTTTTTAATAGGAAAGCAAAAGGACTGGCAGGAACACCAGGGATTTCACATAAAGGAAGCAATACAAAGAGAAAGGGATACTTTCTCATACAAGTACATGGTACAGCACGCACATATCGGGAATATGAAGTGTTGTGTAACAAAGGCTTTAAGTTAAATATCAGGCACTATAGGGAAACATGTCATCACGGTGCTAACCCACACTCTCAGTGAAATGCTGGATCTCCCTGAAGAGTACTTTTGATGGGAGGTAATTGCATAAAAGTGAGCACTTCCCCATGTGGCAGCACTCGAGATAGACAGTTGGCTGCACAGGATAAAAGCATTGCATTGTTGGGACGAGTTGTGTGTTTTTTTCTGGGTTCTCCATCAGCGTTCTAGGTAGGCAACACAGCACAGTGATATGGCATAGCATCCTTAAACAAACCTTTGATTGGCCCATGCAGGACAAATAGTTGCTTTAAATCCCCAGCACTACAACTTCACCTTTTCTATGCTTCCCCCCCAGTCCTATGTATGGAGGCATAGGTGTGCGCAGCCTATTGCATTAGGTTGTGCGCCCCAAAGCTCAAACACGTGTGTGTGTGTGTGTATTATTTATATATATATATGTGTGTGTGTATGTGTGTATATATATATATATATATATATATATTCTATAATTATATACTTAAAATGTGGAACAGTGGATGTGTCAGTAGAGCAGTGGATTGGGGCTAAAGTTTATTTTTGGTTTTTACAATTTTATATTTTTTATTATTATTTTTTATTATTATTATTATTATTTTTATTATTTATTATTATTATCATTATTTGTTTTAAACAGCCCTGTGTGTGTGTGTGTGTGTGGGGGGGGGCTTTGGGATGGAGATTCCCCAGTTCCTTTCTCAGCTGCACTGGACAGCGAATGAATGTGAAGTGCTCTGTGTTGAGCGGCGTACTGTTCATTCACAATCTGAAGCATAGGAAACAGTTTGTTATGCGTCCATTAGAAATAGACACAGGAGCAATCAGTACTGATCGCACAAGGCTGGGGAGGCCTGGGCAGCAGGGGAATCTGCTCCGTGTGGGGTGATTAGGGTGTGCACCCTGTGCGCATGCCTATATATGGAGGTGAATGGAAACAAATGCTGTCAGTATTTAGCCCTTACATAGGATGGCTTCTCATTCTTAAGGCAGCTTAATGGAGCACCCAGGTTACAAAGGAAAGGTGTGTGTGTGCTGCTGGAGTGGATAGAATAAAGTGAGCCTATTTCTAGCCGGCTCATAAAGGGGAATAGCATTGGTTAAGGTGTTTGCCATTCAACTTGGAAAGAACCTGTCAAGATAGAAAAATGGAAGCTGCCATTGCTGACTTGTTTTTAAAGTTGTAACTATCCTTCCCCTTCTAATACTTGAGTCATTGACCTGGAACAAGCATGTGTATAGTATGTGTATCTTGTTACAGATCATTAACCTCCTAAAAGCTTACACTTTCAAAACCAAGCCTACAGTGGACAAATGTGTGTCCTAACAGGTTCCCTTTAAGTGTTACTTCACATTATCTGAAGGCTTTAGAGCTTTACTGTAATAATGAGCTAACTGAGTGTTTTGTCCTTACTGGCTCTTGTGATCATTTAGCACAACGTCAGATGAGCTTTGTACAGCAGTTTTTCTTTTTAACTGAAAAGGGTTGTGCAAAGTCCACGCTGAGCTGACAAATGCTGTAACATCTCAGCATGGGGGTCCATGGCTTGTCACATACATGCTATAGCGAGCAATCCTGTGTCACCTTCAGGTTAGAGTATTTATAGTAATTAATATGCTTTATACTTTGTACAATGCTATTTGTCTTAATATACAAGTCTGAAATAATATTGAGTTTCTCATCTGCGATAAGGGTAACCATGCTCATATGAATTTAGAGAAAGTTTCCCGTACTCCACTTCAAAAAGGGGTTAATAAGAGTTGATTTTCCATCTTCCCCCACCTGTCCCGGCGGGCCACAGACACACACAGCTCAGTACACTGAGATACCCGTGGATCCTTCAAATCCCAGCCACACCCCCAACATATGAGCAGCAAATGGTTTCTGTTACACAATTAACTATTTCTTTCTGCAGAGGATTAATCCTTTTATAGCCGGAGATATGGAACTCAGCAGGAAGTGATAGAGGCATTCATCTATTCTTACACTTTTCTATAGGTTTTGCCTCTGCCCTTATTGTCCACTTAGGTAATTAGAGGAGTGAAAGGGCTGGAAGACCCTTTAATGAGAGCTACAGACAAATGTGTGACTTTCAAGAGCTTTGGATAAAGGTAGAAGCTTTGATTTAGATACTTCTTGTGCTGTTGGGTTTAACCAGGCAGTTTTGGTATTCTTCGTAATGGTTGATTATTTTTTGGGGTAAGGTTGTTAGCTGGGTGCTTGTGGAGAAAGGAGCATCCAGGCACTTTCTGTGCTTGCTTATACTACGGCCCTGGTGCCCAGTCTGCCGTATGCAGAACTGCACCAGATTTAGCATTCTCCAGTTTTAGTAAATCGGCCCCATTGTCTGCCTCCTAGAGCATGTCCCTGGTTCGAAGTCTCTAACTATCTTTTGTAGCATGCCTGTAGTCTATGACCATTTCCTATTGCATGTTTGCAGGTTCTGTAGCTTTATATGCACTAAAAATTCTGTGTGGCCGTCTGCTGAAGTCAGGGGTTTCACATAAGGCCTCCTATACTATATCTAGTATAGGGGAACAGTAGCAATTTCACAAAGTTTTCCAACCTGGCTGACCAGTTGTTCTCCATGAGAATTGTTGCTTTGCAGACACCCTCCGATAATATATTGATGAGATCATCTCTGGATCGGGCCAAAAACAGTGGGATCACCTCACATCTATGTCCATAACTACCAACTATCCGCTGTCTATCACTTGGTGGGACTGTTTCCATGTCCTCTTTAACCACTTAAGCCCCGGACCAATACGCAGCATAAAGACCAGGCCCCTTTTTGCGATTCGGCACTGCGTCGATTTAACTGACAATTGCGCAGTCGTGCGACGTGGCTCCCAAACAAAATTGACGTCCTCTTTTTCCCACAAATAGAGCTTTCTTTTGGTGGTATTTGATCACCTCTGCGGTTTTTATTTTTTGCGCTATAAACAAAAATAGAGCGACAATTTGGGAAAAAATGCAATATTTTTTACTTTTTGCTATAATAAATATCCCCAAAAAATATATAATTTTTTTTTATTTTCCTCAGTTTAGGCCGATACGTATTCTTCTACATATTTTTGGTTAAAAAAATCCCAATCGCAGTTTATTGATTGGTTTGCGCAAAAGTTATAGCGTTTACAAAATAGGGGATAGTTTTATGGCATTTTTATAAATTTTTATTTTTTACTAGTAATGGCGGCGATCAGCGATTTTTTTTCGTGACTGCGACATTATGGCGGACACATCGGACACTTTTGACACATTTTTGGGACCATTGTCATTTTTACAGCGATCAGTGCTATAAAAATGCACTGGTTACTGTAAAAATGACACTGGCAGTGAAGGGGTTAACCACTAGGGGGGGTTAAGTGTGCCTAAGGAAGTGATTACTACTGTGTGGGGGCGTGGCTACGAGTGACACGTCGCCGATCTCCGCTCTGATTACACAGAGCAGAGATCGTGACAGTGTCAGTAGACGAGCGGGGAGATGTTGTGTTTACACTAACATCTCCCCGCTCCATCCCTCCGTGACGATCGCGGGGATCTCCGCGGCGATAGAGTCCGCGGGCCCCACGGTCCGACTCACGGGGATGACTGCGGGCATTGCACCGATTTCAAAAAGTAGTTTCTGTACTACTTTTTGCGATTTCGGCCGCGATTTACATTGACATCTGTGTCAGATGTCTTTGTAATCGCGGCTGAAATCAGGACTGCCAGCGAGAGTGAAATCGTGCGAGTTCAGCTGAACTCCCGCAGCCCAGTGTGAACCTGGGCTAAATGTGGTATTTTCTTTCACTTTTGGTGATAACAGTGAACAGGACATACAAAGAGGGCGACTCTCCCTGACAGGGGTACAGGCATCAATAAAAATGCAACAGGTGTTTTAATCCCTCTCAACTCTATCCAAAATGGAAAAAAAATAAATAGATTGTTTTAGCTATACTTTAAATCAAGCAGCATTGGGTTGGGCATATTATTTATTGGTAATTTTAATGGTTTGCATGATTGGAGAATTGACAAAGATATCTCCTATAACAAAATAATTTGCTAAAAATGTGTCCCCCTTTTCCCATCTCAAAAAGTTAGGAGTTGTGTGTGTTCATTTGAAAATTTCTCTACTTAACATTTTTGTTGCTAGGAAGAAATTGAATTCAGTCTGTGTCAAAGTGATTAAAGCTAGTTTGCTAAGCAATTGGCTTGCAGCATTTGAACCTTACTACAAGATGGCCAACTTCAATAGTTTTTCCTGCAAGGGCCTACATCACATGTGTTAAAGACAAGGCCTGCGTGCCAAATCCGGCCCGCTAGGTTATTTCATGTGGCCCTTGCATCTCTCCTGCAGCTGCGGCACCCTCCACTTTGTTTCAGCAGCCAGCAGCAGAGAGGACAGATCTCCTGTGCCAGATCCCGCTCTCCTCCGTGCAGCTGCTGAGAAGCTCATCTTAGCCTCTGCCCCCCCCGCCCCTCCTGTCTCAGCAGTTGGCAGCAGAGAGGACAGAACTCCTCCTACAGATTCTGCGCATCTCTGTGCAGCCACAGCACCCCCTCTTCTCCGCCTCCTCTGGTCTCAGCATTCAGCAGACTCTGGCAGTTTACTTAAGCCCTTCTCTGGTTCTCCTCTAGACCCTGCACTTCCTGCTTCCCAGCTCCCCCACCAGCTTTTTCCATCGACATTTAAATGAAATGAAACGCTATGGCAGGAGACCCAGGAGGACCCCACTGCTGACACAGAGACATAAAAAAGCAAAACTGCAGTTTGCCAAAATGTACTTGAGTAAGCCAATATCCTTCTGGGAAAACGTCTTGTGGACAGATGAGACCAAGATAGAGCTTTTTGGTAAAGCACATCATTCTACTGTTTACCGAAAACGGAATGAGGCCTACAAAGAAAAGAACACACTACCTACAGTGAAATATGGTGGAGGTTCAATTATGTTTTGGGCTTGTTTTGCTGCCTCTGGCACTGGGTGCCTTGAATGTGTGCAAGGCATCATAAAATCTGAGGATTACCAAAGGATTTTGGGTCGCACTGTAGAGCTCAGTGTCGGAAAGCTGGGTTTGCGTCCGAGATCTTGGGTCTTCCAGCAGGACAATGACCCCAAATATATGTCAAAAAGCACCCAGAAATGGATGGCAACAAAGCGTGGGAGAGTACTAAAGTGGCCAGCAATGAGTCCAGATCTAAATCCCATTTAACACCTGTGGAGAGATCTTAAAATTGCGCCCTTCCAATAAGAGAGATCTGGAGCAGTTTGCAAAGGAAGAGCTTATTGATGGTTTTAGGAAGCGACTGATTATTTTTTCCAAAGGGTGTACAACCAAATATTAAGTTAAGGGTGCCAAGAATTTTGACCAGCCCATTTTTGGAGTTTTGTGTGACATTTTGTCCAATTTTCTTTTTTGCCTCCCTTTTTTTGTTTTGTTCCAATACACACAAAGGGAATAAACATGTGTATAGCAAAACATGTGTTGCTGCAATACTTTTCTGTGAGAAATACTTGATTTTCTGGAAAAATTTCTGGGGTGCCAACAATTTCGGCCATGACTCTATATGTTGCGGCTTTCAAGTGGTTTACTGCGGTAATCAGCCATAACCCCAGTATTTTTTTTATTTTTTTTTAGCCGGCGATTCTGTTTCTCATAAAAGCGATCCAAGCAGCTAATTAGCCACTGGATCACTTTTAGAAGCGATGGTAATTCCCCCCTCCTTCCACTTTCTAATGTTTCTTGGGCTTACCGTTCATACTGGCCATTCACCTGATTTGGATGTAAATACCCTCAAATTAAAGCTGAAAGTCTGCAGTTAAAGCACATCTTGTTTGTTTCATTTCAAATCCATTGTGGTGGTGTATAGAGCTAAAAAGATTAGAATTGTGTCAATGTCCCAATATTTATGGACCTGACTGTATATATTGTGTCTTTTTGCATTAAAATCTATTAAAAGTGTATTTTTTCTCAAACGCTGTGCAAATAGTGTGACAAAAAAATGGCAACGATTGCCATATTATTCTCTAGGGTCTCTGCTAAAAAAAATGTTTTGGGGTTCTGAGTAAAATGTTTTTTTTACTTGTAAACAAAAGTTCCAGAAAAGGCTTGTGCCTTAAATAAAGAATGAAAAAGAGGAGACTTGAAAATGCAAGGTCTGCTTATCTTGTAGGGCTTATTCACACCACGTACGTTGGTTTGTGGTGTGATAGCATTCCCAACTAATGGACAAGACAAAATGCCTTGTTTAGTATTATGACCGTTCACATCAATGCAAAAAAACTACAACGCAGTGCATGCAAAAATGCACCACAGCGCACATCACCATCGCATACCAACATGCACATGCTGACATGTGCACTGTACACAATAAATATTAAACATTTTAAACGTTAAGAGTAAAATGAAAGATTACTTGCCATACACCCCTGGTTCCCATGGTGCTCAGGTGAGGGTAACATTCTGGGGAGATCCTGGAAAAGCCAAGGATCCTGGATCTTGCTACAAGAGTCTCCAGTACCGTGTATACATTGTTTAATTAATTTTTTCTCCTATCATTTTTTTTTTTACAAATAACACTGCATTTAAAAGTCTTGGGGCCCATCCACACCATTGCGGTGTATTAGCACCTAAGATATAACACACATTATGGAAAGGCAGCCCATTTGAATAACAAAAAAGTTGCAAGTAGCATTTTTGGTAGTGCACTACAACTCACAATAAGTCATTTTTTTTAATCCAAACTGCACCAACTTTTTTCTTTTTTTGTGGAAATTAGTCCTACCTTGTGTCCTAGTGACCACTGTCATCAGGAGAGAAAGTTAAGCGAAAGCCCTACTTTAAAGTTGTCACCAGAACAGGAGCGGAGAGGACTACCTGTTCTTTGAGCAACTGTCAAAAGCTTTTGGGGGCAACTTCTCCCTTGCTGTTAAATCTCCAGGGTTGGGTTTTGAGTACAAAAGCTAATATCACTCAGAGGTCTTTTTGAAATCTTTATTTCTCTTATCGTCCATGGACTGACATAGCTTCTCTTACACTTTACACGTGGGTTATGTCCCTGCTTGCAGGAGAAGACCTAGGCAGAATTTTAAATGTTATACATACATTCTGAAAAGCCAGAGCTGAACAGCCCCGCCCAGGGGGGCGGTCCCTCTGGACATAACCCTCCCACTGCAGTCAGCAGACCTCAGTTTTTTTCTGCCTAGCAGAAGGAGAAGATGTGGCTCTCTCAGGAGCCAGTCTCCTGGAAGATTTTACTTTTTAAATTTTATTCCTTTGGGAATTTTATTATTTTATTTTTGAGACCTTCAATCAACTGTCGGCTGGGCAACAGGTTGGGTACACTGGTATCCTCGTAGTCTTCCCTGTCCGACCATCGAGCGTGCTGATCCTTGCCTTGTGTGCGTGAGACTCAATTCACGACATGCCCCATGCAGCGCAAATCTCCTCACAATCTCATCTCCTCACACTCTCCTCAGGCTTCACTCGCGCTGCAGCGTGGTTTCATACAGCGGAACTGAGCGGTCCTTAAGGGTTGGTGAGTCCTCTGGGTTTCCCCTCCTCAGCCTCAGCGCAGCCAGTGGGTGGACTGTATTATGCACTGTAATGGTGTATAAGGTCTCAGAGGGTGGCAGTATGGAGTCTAGTTCACCTGCTTCTCCACACTTGTCAGAGGCAACTGGCAGTGCTCCTGCACCTGCGGTCCTTAGCGACTAGTTGTCGGCAGTCCTGGAATCATCCTTGTCAGGATGGAAGCAGTGTGAGAGTGCAAGGGAGCTGTAAAAGCGCCCCCTCCCCACACATTCTCCTGTAGCTACTGCTGCTCAGGACCCTAGCTCTGAGGATTTTCATGTTTTTTGAACAGGATATTCCTTGTGAGGAAGACCCCAGTTCTGAATAACTGACAGGGTGCTTGTAAGTGAACTCATTGATGCTGTGAGGGATACTCTCAAGCTGAATGTTGAGGCTGAGGAACCTCAGGTGGAAGCTGTCTCCTTTGGTTCCTTTAAAGCCGTTTCTTCAAAAAAGGTCTTTCCATAGGTGCCTTTTTTTGATACATTCATTGACCAAGCCTGGGATAAGCCGCAGAAGACTTTGACGGCCCGCGGCACCTAGCCTTAAGGTACCCCTTTGAGGAGGACCTGGTTAAGGAGTGGGCTCTCCCCCCTGTGGTCGACCCCCCGGTCGCCCGTTTGAATAAGGCTACCACGCTCCCTATGAAGGGGACTCCTGCATTTAAGGATCCCACTGACAGGAGGTCAGAAGTGGTGAGTAGAACTATGTTTACCTTATTGGGGTTTGCCCTACGCCCTATAGTGGTGGCGACACTTATGTCTCAGACACTCACAGGATGGGCAAAGATTTTGCACCAGACAGTACAGGAGCATAATTCCCTCCTGAGACCATTGCCCTGGCTCACCAACTTGCGCAGGGTTTAGTCTCTGTGTGCGATGCTACTTTGGATACGACCCCTTTAATATCTAGGGCCTCTATCTCTGCTGTGGTGCTGCGTCGCCTTATCTGGCTGAAATGCTGGTCGGCCGACCTAGCTTCCAAAAAGCTCTTGGCTGACTTGCCCTTTAAGGGCGGTAGACTGTTTGGGGCCGCCCTGGATGACATTATTAGGGATGTCACAGGGGGTAAGAGCACCTTCCTTCCTTAGTCTGTTAAGGAAAAGGAGCCCCACCGTAGGCCGGGCCCTTGTTTTCCGGCGAAGAAGAGGTTTTTTCGTCCGTCAGAATCCACGGGTAAGCCGCCCAGACTGAAAAAAGTGCGGCTGGGGGACATAAGCGTCCCTGGGTGCGTAAGCCTACCAAGCAAGCTCCCAAGCCCGCGGCCGCATGAAGTCTTGCCCCTGCCCGACTCTGGGGTGGGGGGACGTCTTTGCAGGTTCACGGTTCGGTGGACCTCCCGGATCTCCGACCGGTGGGTGTGCGAGGTGGTCACCTCAGGATACAGCATAAAGTTCCGATCTTGGCCCTCAGATCTCCCTCAAATCAGCCTCTCCTTCCTGCCCGTCGGGCGGCCCTCTTAGGGGCCGTACAGGGTTTATCAGGTCCGAAGTGATTGTGCCGGTTCCGTCACAGGAGAGGTTTCAGGGGTTCTACTCGAATCTGTTTGTAGTCCCAAAAAAGGACGGGGTTCAGCCAATCCTGGGCCTCAAGGCCTGAATGCCTTTGTGATGGTACAAAAGTTCCGCATGGAATCCATCTGCACGGTGATCGCTACACTCCATCAAGGGGATTTTCTGACATCCTTGGACATCATGGACTCCTACTTGCATGTTCCGATCTGCGCAAGTCACCAGAAGTTTCTGCGCTTTGCGATCAGCGAAGTCCACTATCAATTTGTGGCTCTTCCTTTCGGCCTAGTTTCGGCACCAAAGGTGTTTACCAAGGTGCTTGCTCCAATTCTAGCTTTACTGAGACAGCGAGGCATTGCTATCGTGGGCTATCTGGATGATCTTCTTCTACGAAGCAGACAATGGCTCAGAATTAGAAGAAAGTGTGACTATCGTCAGTCAGACCCTCAGGGACATTGGGTGGCTCCTGAATATTCAGAAGTCGGTCCTGGTCCCGACTCAGCATTCGGAATATCTCGGTTTGATCCTGGACTCCTTGGAGGCGAAGGTATTCCTACCCCTGGAGAAGTTACTGACATTTCAGTCTGCAGTTTGGGTCCTGACGTCCCGAAAGGGGTCGTCAATCCGTTTTTGTCTGAGAGTCCTGGGACTCATGGTGGCCTCGTTCGGGACCGTTCAGTATGCTCAATCACACACACGGGCACTACAGCAAGAGATCCTGTCTGCTTGGGATAAATCCCCGTTGTCCTTGGATCTTCAGATCCAGATAAGTCACCCAGTCAGGGCATCCCTGGCGTGGTGGTTGAGGTCCCCGGCTCTTCGGTCCGGGAAGTCGTTCCTCCCCATCCAGTGGACGGTGATGACGACGGACGCCAGCCTGTCGGGCTGGGGTGGAGTCTGGGGAGTCCTGTCAGCCCAAGGGCTTTGGAATCCAGACGAAGCCCGTTTACTGAGCGATGTTCTGGAAAAACGGGCAATCAGATTGTGCCTCTCCTCGTGGTCAGAGAGACTACAGGATCACTCCCTCAGGATCCAGTCAGACGACACCATGGCGGTGGCGTATGTCCACCATCAAGGGGGGACTCGGAGATCAACTGCGACTTCAGAGGTCGCCAGCATCCTAAGGTGGGCCAAAAGAAGTGTGCCGGCTCTGTTGGCCGTCTACATTCCGGGCGTAGACAATTGGGATGTGGACCTGCTGGCCTCTCGACTCAATCGCAAGGTGTCGAGGTTTGTGGCCAGGTCCAGGGATACTTGGGCGGATGCCTCGATCCGTTGGTGGCCCCATGGGGTCATTATCACCTGATATGTTATCCTCCGCTGCAGCTGCTTCCTCGCCTGCTGTGCAGGGTGGCGGCCGAAGGGATTCCGGTGATCCTCTTTGCGCCGGATTGGCCTCACCGTCATTGGTACGCCGATCTGGTACGTCTCATCGCGGACGTTCCTTGGCGGTTGCCAATGAGTGAGGACCTTCTGTCTCAAGGTCCTATTTTTCATCCTGTTTTACAGTCTCTGGCTTAACAGCATGGCTATTGAAAGCCAGGTTCTGAGAGACCGAGGTCTCTCGGATTCGGTCATTTCGACCATGTTAAGGGCACGGAAGTCTTCCGCCAGAAAGATATATCTCTGTGCCTGGGTAGCTTACATCGCTATGTGCGAAGAGCTGGACTGGCGTCCACGGACGTATTCCGCCCCCAGAATCCTGCGGTTCTTGCAGCGTGGTGTGACCCAAAAGCTTGCTTTGAGTACCCTTAGGGGTCAAATTTCGGCCTTGGCCGTCTTCTTTCTGCGACCGCTAGTGGATCTTTCCTTGGTTAGCACCTTGTGCAGGAGGTTCGCCATGTGCTCCCTCCTGTTAAACCTCCTCTCCCTCCTTGGGATCTGAATTTGGTGCTCTCGGTTCTCTAGGAACCTCCCTTTGGAAATATCAGAGATATTCCCCTCTTGACCTTGTCTCAGAAGGTGGCCTTCTTAGTGGCCATTACTTCTTTTAGACGGGTGTCTGAGTTGGCGGCCTCGTCCTTGTTGCGTCCCCGACCTTCTTTTTTACCAAGGTGGTCTTGGTCTTTCACCTAAATGAGGACATTGTCCTCCCGTCCTTGTGTCCTCACCCATCGCATCCCAGAGGGTTTGCGCTTCACACATTGGATGTGGGACGTGCCTTGAGGGTGTACCTGTCTGCTACTGCTTCTATTTGGAAGTATGACTCACTGTGTCTGTCTCTGGTCCAACACAGGGCCAAGCGGTTTCGTCTGCCACCATTTCTAGGTGGATCAGACAGATCATTATACAGGCCTATGCCCTCAAGGGGCGGGCGTCTCCCCTTCCGGTTACGGTGCATTCCACCAGGGCAATTGGTGCCTCCTGGGTTTTCCAGCATCAAGCGTCGGTTACACAAGTGTGCAAGGTGGCGACTTGGTCGTCCGTTTATACCCCTTCTATGTTCTATGAGGTTGATGTGGTTGCATCTTCGGATGCTTCCTTCAGCCGCAAGGTGTTGCAGGCCGCTGTTTAAGGTTGTAACTCCTCCGTTGAGGAGCTCTGCCTTGTTTGGAGTGAAGTTTTTGGTTTCCATTAATATTGCTCCCATCCCTCTTGACACTGCTTTGGGACATCCCACGTGTAAAGTGTAAGAGAAGCTGTGTCAGTCCATGGACGATAAGAGAAAATAGGATTTTTGTACTCACCCTAAAATCCGTTTCTCTGACGTCCATGGACTGACACAGCACCCACCCTTCTTTTCAAGGTTTGTACTGCTTTGTTACGAACTGAGGTCTGCTGACTGCAGTGGGAGGGTTATGTCCAGAGGGACGGCCCCCCTGGGCGGGGCTGTTCAGCTCTGGCTTTTCAGAATGTATGTATAACATTTCACATTCTGCCTAGGTCTTCTCCTGCAAGCAGGGACATAACCCATGTGTAAAGTGTAATGCCGCGTACACACGATCGTGATTCACGGCGGTGAAAACACCGCCGTGAATCACGGCATGAAAAAAAATGAAAAACTAGGGAACGGCATGTTCCCCCACACACGACCGTTTTTCCCGTAATTTTTTTCTTTGACGAGAAAAACGACCGTCTGTGGGCTCCGCGGCAGTGTCTCCCTATGGGAAAACTGCCGCGGAAAAAAATGATGGAAAAAACGATGAGAAAATTTAGAACATGTTCTAATTTTTCTCGTCGTTTTTCCTGCCGTTTTTCTCAACGAGAAAAACGGCATAAAGCCCACAGACGATCGTTTTTCTCGGCGAAAAAAAAAGTCATTTTTCCCGACGGGAAAAATGATCGTGTGTACGCGGCATAAGAGAGGCTGTGTCAGTCCATGGACGTCGGAGAAACGTATTTTACGGTGAATACAAAAATCCTATTCTTTCCAATGCATTGCAGGGGAAAGGCCTCTCCTTTCCTCAAGGCTTGAGCAGCGGCTGTTGTTAGGTCTTCTATTGCATCTCATCATTATTCTATGTAAGGACTTGATAAAGGCTGTCAAATCGTAATGGCATTATAAACTGCTGGTAGGGTCAGGTAAATCTTCAGGGCAGGGAGTCTGATAAAATATCCCCTACGGAAACTCACTTGGCAATACAATTGTGACTAATCCTTCCTCTCTCCATAACTAGAAATTAAAAGCTTTGGATGGAGTTCCTTTTAAAAATCAGAACCACAGGGAAGGCACAGGAGAATCAAGGAATTTGTATCAGATACACGGGGCCCCCAGATTCAATTTGGCTCCAGGACCCTGTGGTTTTAGTTACGTCTTTGGTTGGGTATTTTTTACATATACAGGACATTGGTGGATGTTCTTTCCTGTAAAGAAACGCTGATAGTTTAGGTTTACCATTGCTTTTAAAGAAAGGGATCTATACCAGCACAGCGTGCAAGGGCATTATTTTATAGAGAAATAAATTGAAGATTGATTTCAGCCCTTTATTGAATTTAAACAGGCTGCAGGAAATGAACTGCAGAGTCAGCAGGAACAGAAGGGGCTAATTAAATATGCAGCAGTTTTTGCGGAACTTTAATATCTAATTAAGCCGGGTCGCTGCCTGTTCTGTACCTGTGCTGTGCCTGCTGGTCATGTGACAGGCTAAGCAGAACAGCGACAACCTCTGTTCATGCTTTGTATGTCGATGTAATAAAAGAACGTTAAGTGTGTGAGAGAAGGTTGGCACAGCCTGTGCCCTGTAATCTTTAAAAACGTCGGGCTTGGCACTGCTTTGTGTCTGTGCGAAGGGGAAATCCCTCGCTCACGTATAAATAGGGATCCTCTGCCAGCATGGATCCTCAGCCTGTTTAGCCGGCACTGGCAGAAACGTCAGAAAGCGAGGCTGGGGTAGCGTGCCGCAATCACACACAGCCTAAGCAGTCACCGCCCACAACGTCAAAGGCAATAGTCTGTGTGAATCAGACAGTCTGAAAATGCTGCGTTGCTTTGTTTGTCAGCGATGTCTGGAGAAAGACGAGGAGTAGTAGACACAAGGTTTACTACTAGATTTGCGAGCCAAAACCACACTTCCTGCAGTCAAGTGGTTAAAGTTCGCCTTAAAAATAATGGTGCCAAAAAAGTTATTGTCACCATTAAAGCAATCAGTGGTAGAGGTTACCTGAGCTCCGTCAGACAGTGATCTGCGCCTCCACACTCTTCCTCTTTGCATAACCAGTGGGCATTTTCTCCAGCATGTCAGAAAATAATGGTGCATGCAATAATGAGCACTTTTAATGTGCACAAATGTTTGTTACTGCCTGGCCATCACAAATGATGCTTATATTTCAGAATTTTAGATGGCCCTCAACTGACTGTCCCTATTTATAAAGGCCTATATTCAGCTTTTAAAGTTTAACTGAAGTCATATGTTTAGTTTTAGATAGACTGAAGGGGGATTAGAACACCTGCCAGGTTTTTTTTTTATTGCAGTCGGTGTCATCATTAGGGGGATTCACTCATTCAATTTGTCCTGGTAACTTATCACCAAAAGTGGTCACCAGAACATAGATATAATACAGGGAAATCTTCTAATGAGGCACTAGTTCTGGTGACTACCAGGGATTTCCCTTACTTTGAAAGGACTTACTCTCATTTCCTGTTGTGGTTGCAAGACAAGAAATAAAGGCAAATCTCCCCAGTGGGACACATAGCAAAAAGAACTGAGGGGGTTAAAACTCTCCCAAAATGAAAAAAAGTTATTTGGTTCTACTTTAACTACTTTCAGACCACCCACCCACAATGTACTGTGGTCCCTGCCTGCTTCCAGGTTTAGGGCGCGTGTATCCCGTCCGCCCAGCCAACACCTGATGTGATTTTGCATAGCAGGAGTCTGTCAGTAAGTCCCAGCCAATGATTCGTAGTCGGGACCTGCTGATCGGCTGTGTCCAATCACAGCCCACAGCCCTTTGTTGACAATCACAGGCTCTGTACACAGGGAAGAATCTCTCTGTTTCTTATCCCTGCAAAGCAAGGATAAGAAACAAAGATATATGTTAGTAAGCCCAGGTTCACACTGACTGCGGGAATGGAATCGTGCGAGTTCAGCTGAAATCGCGCAATTTCATACCCGCATGTCAGTCCTGACTTCGGGGATGTTTTCAGAGACATCTGTGCGGGTTTCTGCATGGATGTCAATGGAAATCTCACTCCCAAATCGCCAACAGTAGTACAGAAACTACTTTTGGGAATCAGTGTGGCGTCGCACCGATTCTGACGCTACCATTGCCAAATCACATCAATGTGAACCAGGGCTAAAAGCAGCACACATTTGTTAGGCACACATTTAACCCCTCGATCGCCCCAGATGTTAACAACCTTCCAGCTAGTGTGATTAGTACAGTGACAGTGTATAGTATTAGCACTGATCACTGTATTAGTGTCACTGGTAATGTCAATGGCAGTTAGTCAGCCCCCCCCCCCCCCCGTGTCAGATTGTCCGCCGCACTACTGTAGCCCCATTACAAGTCCCTAAAAGTTTGAATACAGGCATACCCCACTTTTAAGTACACAATGGGACCAGCGAATGTATGTAAAATGAAAATGTACTTAAAGTGAAACAATACCTTTTTTCACTTCTAGGGTGTAGTGGGGGGTCAGGGGCTGTAGTGGGGATGTCAGGAGCTGTAGTTGAGGTCTCAGGAGCTGTAGTGGGGGTGTCAGGGGCACACTGGAACAGGCCGGGCTATGCTCTCGGAGCTTCAGCTCCTTCTACTGCGGCTGCAAAATGTCTGTACAGTAGTTGTGAGGCACTTTAGATACACTCGGGGGTATGTCCTTACTCGCGAGTGTATGTAAAGTGAGTGTACTTAAAGCGGGGTATGCCTGTATATATACATCATAGTTTGTATATGCTATAACTTTCCCGCAAACCAATCAATATACACTTTTTGGGATTTTTTTTTATCAAAGACATGTAGCAGAATAAATTTTGACCAATATTTATGAAGATTTTTTTTTTATTGGATATGTTTTTTAGCAGAAAGTAAAAAAAATATATATTTTTTATTTTTCTAAATTTTCGGTTTATATTGCAAAAAAATTAAAGACCCAGAGGTGATCAAATACCACCAAAAGAAAACTATTTGTGTGAAAAAAAGATATAAATTTTGTTTGGGTACTTTGTTACATGACCAAGCAATTAATTACCATGTAAAATAGCACAGTGCTCAATAGCATAAAAAGGCCTGGTCAGGAAGGGGGTAAAACCTTCCGGAGCTGAAGCAGTTACGGTGAACCTGTGCCTTCCCTTGCATTGCTCAGAAGGATGAAGCCATTTGATTAGCATGGCAGACTTCATGTTTGCCTGTACCAATATCTTTCAATTTATTATACCACATTCACTTTTTTTTGTTGCTTTCTTCTTTTTATATATTCTTTTTATTTGTGAATGTTTTATAAAATGCCTGCCAGAATCCTTATCAAACCCTACTGATTTTTCTTATTCAGTACAACACCATATACCATAAATATGCTCATCATTGTCTTGTTTTGCGTGAGTGGTGGGGATATTGGTGCGTTATCTCATCAGAACACACTTGTCAGTTTTGGTTGAGGGGGAACTAGGGCTCATATGGTGAGAGATAAAAGGGTGGAGATCAGATCTTGTCATTGTGTTATGTGTTCTGGGTATTGTTGCCCTTAAAATCCCCAAGAAAATGTTGTTTACCGACCGGAGAGAAGATCTGTTCTGATCAGCAGACTTGTTAGCATGTGGCAGACTCGACTAATGTGTAATAAGAGACAGTCATAAACTAAATGACCTTTTCATGGTTTGTGCTATGCAATATTGCACTGTGTGCCGTAGATAGGTGAAAGCTGGTCATACTTGCTAGGT
The DNA here is from genome assembly GCA_029206835.1 of Rana muscosa. NCBI lineage: Eukaryota > Metazoa > Chordata > Amphibia > Anura > Ranidae > Rana > Rana muscosa. The sequence continues at coordinate 237,033,731 of CM055128.1, forward strand.
TATAGGTACCAACTGATCATGCACAACCTGGTTGCTGAACGATCTTGCTAGGAAAATATATTTCTACATGTGAAAGTTTACATTAGGCAATATTCTATTTGTGCGGGGGACGGAGGAGTAATGTGGGTGCCATCTGTCTTTGAGGAATAGTAGATGTGTATTGTAGGAACACTGAACTCCAGAGTGCACAAGATTCCAAAATCTAAACGTTCCTGAAAACAGCTCCCTCCTTCTGTCACATTTGCACCTGAGCAATATGCTCCCTGATGGAGGAGTTTTGAGCCCCTGAAACGCATTGGATTTCAATCTTTTTTAATAAAATCCTCTACTGCACTTATTCAACTGTTATGGTGCTCTCATCTTTCCCAATCCTCTACAGCTGTCTTGGAGGACACTATAGTCCACATCCCAGCAATCACCTTGTCCAGCTGGATTTATGGAGGAGCCTAACACATTCCAACATTTTCCAGACCGTTCTGTAATTTCTAAAGGCCAGGTAACTCTTATGCCACATACACACGACCGTTTTTCACAACGGTAAAAATGCCATTTTTTAAATTGGGCATTAAAAACGATCGTGTGTAGGCTCCAGAGCATTTTTAACGACGTGAAAAATGGGCTAAAAAAAAATGAGAACCTGCTCTTTTTTCACGTCTTTTTTTTAACGACGTGAAAAACGGTAGTGTGTATGCTTTTACGAGGGGAAAAAACGCGCATGCTCAGAATCAAGTATGAGACGGGAGCGCTCGTTCTGGTAAAACTAGCGTTCGTAATGGAGATAGCACATTTGTCACGCTGTAACGTACTGAAAAGAACGAGGCTGAAAAGCGCGAATCGCCGCTCAACAAACTTTACTAACATGAAGGGTGGCGCCATTCGAACGGAACTTCCCCTTTATAGTGCCGTCGTACGTGTTGTACGTCACTGCGCTTGCTCAAGCGTTTTTTTTTTTCATGAACGTGTGTATGCAAGACAGGCTTGAGAGGAAACAAGAAAAATCACGTCGAGAAAAACTTTGTTTTTTAAAATGACATTAAAAACGAACGTGTGTACGCGGCATAAGGCCAGTGTGATCTCTTCCAGTATTGCTTCTTTACATACACAGCTGAATTGGATTGCCTGATTGGTTTTATTTTCTCAGATTTTAGGAATCATCATCATCTTCATTTTTTTATTCCATGTATTTATATAGAGCTGACAGTTTATACAGTTCTTTACATACATCCGTCTCTGTCCTCAAGGAGCTTACAATCTAAGGTCCCTACCTCACAAGCATACTCCATTAGGGCCAATTTAGTCAGGAGCCATTTAACCTTCCAGAATGTCTTTGAAATGTGGGAGGAAAGTGGAGTACCCAGAGAAAACCCATGCAAGCACAAGGGAGTACATGCAGATAGTGTCCTGGTTAAAATTCAAACGAGGGACCCCAGTTCTGTAAGGTAGAAGTGCTAACAGTTTCACTCATGCAGACACAAGGCCTCACTGTTAGTAGTATGCACAAGGGGAGTATGTTTGCCATTTTGTGGCCTGTTCAGCAGATAAGTTTCACTTAGAGATATCCTCTTGGGCTAGGTTTCCACTATGTAGGTTTCCCTTAGCTGCAGGCAGGCCTCCTGATCTTGTGATTGCAGTGATTGGTTAGCACAGCAATCACACGACCAAGAGCTCATTCCTGGCTCCCCATTGTAAGCAGTGACTGGGTGCTATAATGACAGGTTGTCACGGTGCAGGAAGTGTTGAGTGGCAAACTACTAGCACAGATCAATGGGCACATACTGTATATGCCTACAGACCAGTATTAAAGCTTACCTCCATGACCTTGCATATAAATGAGCACACCAAGGCTCAGCAGGGAGCATGACTATACTTACTATAGGAGATACTGGTACATTCTAGAAGAAAGCCTGGCTACACAAACTGACCCTGCAAGCACGAATCTGCTTCATGCTTGATGTGTTAAAATTGCAGAAGGGGGACTGTTAGGATCACCAGCTAAACACAATGTGGTACATTTACAGACACATTCACAGGAAAATAGACACAAACATGACAGCGTTCATTTTGGGGTAACATACACTTTGAATTTTGTCCAGAGATCTTTAGCAGAACCATAACTCAGTTTACATTTTCTGATGATCTATAGAAAAAAAAAAAAAAAGAATATCGGAGTTCCCGGGACCAACGCTGTTACTGTCTCTTTCACCCTTTTCAAACTAAGGCTCACGGTCACTTTCATTCAGCAGGTGGATGTAGATAGAGAAGTCCTATATTGTATAGATAGGATTTCCACGTGATCTAGATATACACACCAAGCCTTTCCTTATCATTGAATAAACATACATAAATTGTACCAGGCTGTGCGGGGACAATAATCGCCTTATAGCTTGTACCCGGGTTTGGAGGAAGTGTGACTGATGTGTGTTGCCGATTGCTGTGTATAGGGTGCAGCAGGGTTATGTATTGTTCATTCACTGTTATGTTTATGAATGTTGGACATTTTATATTGGTGAACACAACATAAATGAACTTAAAATAAAACTAACTCAGGTTTAAAAAATATAATCTATTCAAGTATGTATTTTTTTCCAAAAGAAATTACCTTCTATTGCTTTCGGCTTCCTCCAAATCTCCAAATTCCTTTTTCTGCTGCTGTGATCTCACTTCCTGTTAGATGGTGGCTACATTCGTTATTCATGATCCCACCATATTTAGGAGCATAGACACCTTCTCTTTTGCCTCCACCCACAACTGTCTCCATCAAAATTGTTGTCGATTCGTCCGTGGCAGGTGGGTTGGTCCATTGGGGACACCTGTTTTGGTAACAACATCCTCCCGCTTTATGTCCCTGCTGTGTCTCTGGGAGAGGAAGCGAAGTGGAATCACCCTGAGAGGACACAATCAGGAAGAGAAAAAAAATAAACTCTTGAGGCTTTTAGTGAGAGGAGTCATTGAAATACCCAATGCTGAGAGCTGTGCACAGGCAGTCGTTTCCTCTGTTTCATAGTTGGATCGTCTTCCTGGCAGATAGTGCCTCTAATGCCGCGTACACACGGCCGGACTTTGCCACAGGCAAAACTCCGTCGGAATTTCCGATTGAAAAATAGAGAGCCTGCTCTCTATCTAAGTCCGTTGGAAATTCCGACGGGAAAAGTTTGATGGGGCATACACACGCTCGGAATATCCGATGAAAAGCTCCCATCAGACTTCTTCCGTCGGAAATTCCGACCGTGTGTACACGGCATTACTCACTCAGGGCAGCAGGAACATCCCAGTTGTCGCAAGGGACTGTCAAAATTGGGAACATATTTTATTTATTTTTTTAAAAGGTAAAATTGGGAACATTACTTGTGATGATTGAACCTTCTGTGGCCAGCTTAAATGTGGTTACTATGGATTACTGCACAATGCTTTTTTGTATATATGAGGTTGTATATTTGTGCACATGAGCAGATTTCAAACTCTTCCACTTTATTGTGTATGGACGCATACAGTAAGCTTTGTCATGAAGCCACTGAAGTTCATTGTACATACAGTAAGCTGACTTCCAAGGAAACCTTGCATTTTTGAGTAGAAATATAGTAAAGATCATAAATTAATAAACAGACATGGAAACCTGTTCAAACGCCAACTCAGGATGAAGCAGACTTCTGTCTATCTCTCAGGAAAGTCCCATACCGCATAGCCCAACCCAAGCGCACACTGGAATTTAATGCAATGCAGATAGTGTAAATAAGCCCTAATAAAAGTCCTTTATGTCTGGTTTAAGCATAAGTGACCATGGTAGATATGGGGATTCTACACTCTGGTATATTGCCTGCTTGGGCTTGTTTCAGTAAAATGTAAGGGGCAGTGAAGATCGTTACCTGGGGTAAATGCAATTGGATTTGACTTTATTGTCTTCCTGTCACTGGCTGCTCCAGGATTCTTGCTCCCACCACCAAGGCTTATTAGCAATGCGGTTGTCTGCTGGAAGAGTGATGAAGCCTTCTACCCTTACCTTCATAAGTGCTTTGCTACTGTCCACCATTGTCTAGTCATTGCCAGTGTGTGCGAAAAAAAGTCAGTTCTCTGGCCAGGCTCAGGTATTAAGCAATACTTTGCTTGCAGGAAGGGATGCAAGTGTGCTCCAAGCCTGTAAGCGGCAGGATTCTAACCAGAGGAGCGGCAGCTTTTGAAGCAATAAGCTTGTAGAGGCATGTAGGGTTACTTACTAAGTGTGCATCGAGTGTGAGCCGTAAACACCACAAAATATCCATTTGTTATTTTTTCATTAAATATGAATGCCAGCTGTCTGTCTATCTGTGTCTGTCAGTCTGTCCCAGGGATTAATAAAACAATAACGTGTTTGACACATGTGTAAAATGCACATCAAACTGAGATCAGCAGATTCACATTTCATTTAGTGGACTAGTATGGATGACCTTTCTAATATGTGGTATATGATCCCTTTTGTGTTTCTTTGGGTGCAGCAGGTCCTACTGAGATGTGATTAAGTTACAGAAAGGTGACCAGATTTTTTAAATGAAATCCGGGGACATTTTTTTTTTTTTTACTAGTAATGGCGGCAATCAGTGACTCTCTGCCCATCGCCGCCGCCGCCCACCTCACAGCCTGTCAAGTCTTACTCTCCGGGCCCCGGCTACTACTGGGTGGGGTGCGGAGGAAGATCAGGGAAGGCAAGGAGATAAGCAGACAGGTGGCTGGCTGGGACTTAAACCAAGGCAGAAGAATATGCAAGCGGAGCTGAATGGGCATGCACCCAAAACTGAAGACATTTTCCCTCCGCTCCGACCAGCACATGATCATCAGAAAGGGGCACAAATAATGGAAAAAAAATACACCCCCTAAGCCAGGGCTTGACAAATTTTCTTGGAATCTAGGAGCCAGCTAAAAAAGTTAGGAGCCAGGAACGCGCCCTGTCCCGCCAAGCTCGCGCGCAGAAGCGAACGCATACGTGAGTAGCGCCCGCATATGAAAGCGGTGTTCAAACCACACGTGAGGTATCGCCACGATCGGTAGAGCGAGAGCAATAATTCTAGCCCTAGACCACCTCTATAACTCAAAACCATGCAAACTGTAGAATTTTTTAAACGTCGCCTATGGAGATTTTAAAGGGTAAAAGTTAGTCGCCATTCCACGAGCGGACGCAATTTTGAAGCGTGACATGTTGGGTATCAATTTACTCAGCGTAACATTATCTTTCACAATATAAAAAAAAATTGGGCTAACTTTACTGTTATCTTATTCTTTTATTTAAAAAAAAGTGTATTTTTTCCCAAACAAGTGCGCTTGTAAGACCGCTGCGCAAATACGGTGTGACGGAAAGTATTGCAACGACCGCCATTTTATTCTCTAGGGTGTTAGAATAAAAAATATATATAATGTTTGGGGGTTCTAATTAGAGGGAAGGAGATGGCAGGGAAAACAGACAGGGAAATTCCATTAGCATTGCTGGTTGTCATACCAACTGCCACCACAAGATGGCGCTAGTTCACAGAAGGAAGCCTCAATTACCGGCCGGCGCGGCCCGATGCGATCCCGCGGCGCGGAGGGGGGGCACGGAGACACAGGATACCCCAGCTGTGCTGCCCCAGGCGCCAGGTTGCTAATTCTAGTCGCAATGGCGACCTGGCGCCCGGGGTTTGTCGAGCCCTGCCCTAAGCTAATAAGAGCGGCGGGGGCGGGGGGGGTTGCAATTCAGATTTTTTTTTTATTCTGCACTGACTGTCTTTGAAATTGCCCCAGCCCCTGTTCAAATCCAATCTGGGGACAAAACTGGGGACAAGACTTGGTCCGGGGACAGTGTCCTCAATCCGGGGACTGTCCCCAGAAACCGGGGATGTCTGGTCACCCTAAGTTACAGGCCTTTTGTTTTGCTTGAAATGCACGTGTTTGACAACAACCCCGTCTACCTGAGCTCTTACTATAATTTTGAATGCGTCAAGCAGACCACAAATTTTAAGGCCATTCTTATAACAAGCTGCATCCTTCATGGCCAAGGCAACCCTTATGGTACACATAGCACCCTATCAGTGGCTTTTTTCTCCATTAGATAATACATTTGAATATCCTTGAATGCTGTAGTTACGCCTTCACGTTTATGCAATACTAAAAGTGTGTGCCTGCAGTGAAATGGTAGATAGGGAGGTCTTAGAACTTGGAAAGTTTGGAGGAGCAGCTTCCAGTTTAAGCTCTGCAGGTCATGTAAGTTGCAGGATGATGGATGACACTACACAGACACTATGTGACCCTTATAGTCCCATCCAGGATATCCATGCAGAAGGATTCCCATGTATCAGCTGTATTATCAGCTCACTGTTCTGGAAGTACATAGAGAATGTAAGGGGAGGGGGTGAGAGCATAGCAGCACAGCCTACAGATTATTTGTATAGCTGAAACTCACTAGAATGCAAAGACTTTAGTCTCAAGAGCACATCAACGTCATGTTCTCTCTAAGCTTGTTTATGTTCCTCTTTCTTTCCACTTTTCATTCAAGACCTTGTCCTTGCTTTGAGCCCTGGGGCCAAAGAGCTGACAATCTAAAAACAGAAAAATTTGGCTGAGACAAGGGAGAGTTAAGGTAACTGTTTGGCCCTTGAGGTCAAGCAGGAGACGGATGTTTATCCCTAGGCTCCCTGTCCCGTGACTGCCTCTCCTCTCTCGTGTTCGTCCCCTCCCTGTCACCAGGGGGATATTTCAGGTGTCGGGATGCAGGCCTTGGCTCAGAGCCATGAACTGGGAAGACCTCAGGAGCTGGCAAATTGCCCAGGCCCCTGTCTGGTACAGCATGTACTTTACCAGTGGGTGGGGGGTTAGGAGAGGGAGAGGAGGACTAAGGGGGGAATTCTGCAGATATTCATCTTCACTGAGGTGTCCACTGTAAACGTAACCCCTGCAGCGCAGGAGTAATTCCTACATATTTTCTTACACTGACTTACAAGAAACCATGCTTGTAGGTAAATGGCTGCTGTGATCACATGTATCAGACAGCAGTTGAGAGGTTGAAAGTAGTGGGCTTCAATGTTCAAACCTGGTTTAAAAGAAAGTGGAGGGTGTTATCCAACCAATCAGAAACTTGCTTTCACTTTCTAAGGTACATTAGAAAATGACAGCAGTAAATTTATTGTCTCTCCTTGGCAACACAGATATTTTCCTCTACCGTTAAATAAGACTAGCAAAAGCGTACCCATTCCATCAAGGTTTAGGATATGACCAGCAATGCTCAGGAACTGTTTTGTGGATAATATGTGGGGGAGATGATTGTGGAGGGTAGAATGATTGTCCATATGTGCAGTAGTGGAATGTCGAAGAAATGAGGGCAGAATTCCCAGGAGAGGAGGGTGGAAGGTGGGACGGTGGCCAGGATGTGCACGAGAAGAGTTTGGAGTGCATGACTGCGGGCAGATAGAGGAATTTGAAGGGCATGATGGGCAGTATATGCAGGAGAGAAGTGCGAAAGGTATGACGGCAAGCAGTATGTGTAGGAGAGGCACGTGGAAGGTATGGCAACGGCCAATATGTGGAGAGTATGACAATGGGCCATATGTGCAGGAGAGGAGTGCAAGGGTATGACGATGGCCAATATGTGCCTGAGAGGTGTGTAGAGAGTATGAGGTTGGGCAGCATGTACAGGAGAGGAGGGTATGATGGTGGATAGTATGGGTATGAGAGGAGTGTGGAGAGAGCTTACGGGGACTGATCACTCATTCGGGGTGAGTTGCTCCAATCATACTTGACATGTTTAAAAATGAACCTGCAAGCGCACGTGCACACTAATTACAGGCCAATCTCTTTATTTAACAGAGAACTAAAGCTGTTAACAAAACATTAAGCTACTAGACTAAATGACTATAGCACAACTATAGTACAATACATTCATGTAGATCATGTAGGCTTTCTCCCACACAGGTGGCTGATCATATGCAAAGGGTCAATTGACTTAATTTCACTTTTACATTCCTCTGGGATGGGGGAAGGACCTCGGAAGGGAATGTTGTTATTTTTGGACATACACAAAGCGTTTGATACTACATCTTGGTCCTACCTCTTCTGAATTCTGACTAGATGGAACTTTGGTCCAAAATTCCTTTCTTCTCTGTGCTCCTTAGATACATATCCAACTGTCCTAATATTATTGAGATGTCCACTCTCCCCCCCCCCCTCCTATTTATCGCCTTTGAGACCTTGGACATTGCTGTTCGTGGTGACCCTAATATTCTAGGCATAGAAAGTGGAAATAGAGTTCATAAATGTGCATTATTTGCTGACGATCTATTGGTATTTATTATCTCCTCACACACCACTCCCCAAATCTGTTCTCTCACCAGAAACAATGTGGGCAGATCTCTGGGCTATTAGTCATTTGGGACATGTTGGAGGCAGTGAATATAAATTTATAGCACACTGTACTGGAGAACCATAAATCCCAATATTATTTTTCATGGCAACCAACTTTGTCACCCTACTTTGGCTCTGGATGGGTGGGATAGCATCGGTCAAAATGACGCTTCAAAATAAACTTTTATTCTATTTTAGTATCTTACTCATACCAGTACCTGTGAATGTAGTCAATACATTTATTTGGGGTTCCAGAGGTTGTAGAATGGCCCGTAGCACACTATATACCCCCAAAGAATCAGGAAGCTTGGGAGTCTTGGACTTCAGGAAGTATAACATTGTGACTCCACTACTTCAACTTTACTCCACGAAATTTCACAAGGCGGCCCTAAGCCCCATGTTCTCTCATTCTCCAAATCTAGTGAATTTTTCTTGTAGAGGATCGTCTCTCCGACCCCATCACACACACCGGTGTCTGCACTATTTAATAACACCACATTCCCACCAGGCCCACAATTCTTCCTCCAACGCTCCTGTGGATGTGGCCAGGTAGGCGTGGACCTGCCCTAAGGTCAGGCGATTCAGGATGCAAGATAAATTCAGTAATCATGGTAAATATCATAAAGAAGGCTTGGGTTGCCCTTTTAAACAAACCAGTTGAAAATATCCCCAAGGCACACAAACATTGATCCAGTTTATATTCTTAGCAACTAAGATACCAATTGCCATGGCCTGGAAGAGAGCTGTGGTTGATCTGTCTTTATTGAAAAGCAAATTTAACATACAGGTGATACTCGAAAAATTAGAATATCGCGCAAAAGATCATTTATTTCACTAATGCAACTTAAAAGGTGAAACAAATACATGAGATAGACTCATTACATCCAAAGCAAGATAGTTCAAGCTGTGATTTGTCATAATTGTGGCGATTACAGCTCATGAAAACCCCAAATCCACAATCTCAGAAAATTTTAATATTGTGAAAAGGTGCAATATTGTAGGCTCAAAGTGTCCCACTCTAATCAGCTAATTAAGCCATAACACCTGCAAAGGGTTCCTGAGCCTTTAAATGGTCTCAGTCTGGTTTAGTAGGAATCACAATCATGGGAAAGACTAGTGAGTGAGTGAATAACTTGTATAGCGCTACAAATGCGAACTAATTTGCCTCAAGGCTGACCTGACAGTTGTGCAAAAAAACATCATTAACACCCTCTATAAGGAGGGAAAGCCTCAAAAGGTAATTGTAAAAGAAGTTGGATGTTCCCAAAGTGCTGTATCAAAGCACATTAATAGAAAGTTATGTGGAAGGGAAAAGTGTGAAAGAAAAAGGTGCACAAGCAGCAGGGATGACTGCAGCCTGAAGAGGATTGTCAGGAAAAGGCCATTCAAAAGTGTTAGGGCCTTTCAGAAGGAGTGGACTGAGGCTGGAGTCAGTGCATCAAGAGCCACCACACACAGACGGATCCTGGACATGGGCTTCAAATGTTGTATTCCTCTTGTCAAGCCACTCCAGAACAACAAACAACGTCAGAAGCGTCTTACCTAGGCTAAAGAAAAACAGACCTGGCCTGTTGCTCAGTGGTCCAAAGTCCTCTTTTCTGATGAGAGCACACACTGCAAGATGCTTGAAGTCCAGTGTGAAGTTTCCACAGTCTGTGTTGATTTGGGGAGCCATGTCATCTGCTGGTGTTGGTCCGCTGTGCTTCATTAAGTCATTAAGTCCAGGGTCAATGCAGCCGTCTACCAGAAGATTTTGGAGCACTTCATGCTTCTTTCCGCAGACGAGCTCTATGGGGATGCTGACTTCATTTTCAAGCAGGACTTGGCACCTGCCCACACTGCCAAAAGCACCAAAACCTGGTTCAATTACCGTGGGATTGCTGTGCTTGATTGGCCAGCAAACTCGTCTGACCTGAACCCCATAGAGAATCTATGGGGCATTGCCAAGAGAAAGATGAGAGACATGAGACCGAACAATGCAGAAGAGCTGATGGCCGCTATTGAAGCATCCTGGTCTTCCATAACACCTCAGCAGTGCCACAGGCTGATAGCTTCCATGCCACGCCGCATTGAGGCAGTAATTGCTGCAAAAGGGACCCAAACCAAGTACGGAGTACATATGCATGCTTATACTTTTCAGAGGTCCGATATTATTCTATGTACAATCCTTGTTTTATTGATTGCATGTAATATTTTAATTTTCTGAGATTGTGGATTTGAGGTTTTCATGAGCTGTAAGCCATAATCATCACAATTATGACAAATCACGGCTTGAACTACCTTGCTTTGCATGTAATGAGTTTATCTCATATATTAGTGTAGCGGGGTGTTCAATTTAAGGGAAGTCTCTGAGTGGTAATTAGGCTCAGACACCTTGATTGTTAGTGGCTATGGACCAATTTTTGTCCTCAGGGGATAATGCTGATGATGAGTTCCCTGTGGCCTGCGGGTGGCGCTGCCATTCTGGGCCGGGGTTGAACCACGAGCATAGTGCTGTGCCTTTTGTGTCCCCTCGCGGCAGCTGTACGGTGGGGCAGGGAACCTCCTGTGCATGCCGGGAGAGGATATAAAAGGGGCAGACGTCTCCTGATCGGGGTCCACCCCCAGGCACCTTCAGCCTGGGAGTGCGCGTGGCTCATCCTCCGGGTGCCCTAGGCCCGGAGGCTGTGTTCCTGTTCCATCTCAGGCACCTTTAGCCTGGGATGAGGTACTACCCTACTGTCCTGATCGCCAGGGCATGCGGAGAAGGCCCGGGGCCAGTACCTTCGGCTGGGGTCCGCTAAGGATTGAGGAGTCCAGGGTGCCGCCTTGCGAGGAGACCCGCACCCTAGGAGAAGGGAGGATCCATTCCGAAGGACCGATGCGGAAGTCACGGTGAAGTAAGGGTCTGTTAACTCTCTGGGGGGACATCTTCTCCTTGATGGGGGCCATGTTCTAAGAAGGAAGAGATTAAGGTTCACCAGGTCAGTGGCAGTGACCTTGTTCACCGGGTCTGTGGCAGAGACCATGCTCCTAAAACTGTTTGGAGAAAACCGAACAGTCAGAGTTTGAGCTACGTTTGTGCCTGGACCTCCTCCACACCTTGAGCTGTCCTGTTTCCTTGCTCCAACATTTCCTCTATCCAAGAGAATGTTTATTGCAAAGTGAGAATAAATATTGAGTTGGACTTTCAGTTGGTGTGGACAATTACGTTACTGGGGAAGTCAAGGACTTGCCTCTACACATGGTAGAGGTGAGAATCATTCTCAGGAGGACTTTGACTCTGGCTGCAGACAAGACCCAAAAATAACACCGCTCAACCTCTTTACACAGGAGGGTGCGGGCTTGTGGTGCGGTGTGCCTGTCTCCCCCTGCGAGGAGCCGAGTTGAAATGCAGGAGGGGGATAGGTGGGTGCGCTACCTTAGTTTCACCTTTTAAGTTGCATTAGTGAAATAAATGAACTTTTGCATGATAATCTAAAGTTTTTGAGTATCACCTGTAGATTATGCTTAATGAAAAAATTGTTAGTGTACTACAAAACAAACAATTGATATTTAAAAGGGGTATCGAACCCCTGGGTTTCAGGATCTACAACTACCATCTGGATAAAGGCAGACGTATGGAATAGATGGAAGTGGACTTCTAGAAGGTACTCCCTCCCATCTTGCTCTTCTCCTTGGTACTTTAACCCCCCGCCCCCCACTATGCTTTATAGTTCTTTCCCTTGCCTATTCAGTCGCTCTTAATTACCCAATACTGTGCTTCTATAAACACTTAAGTCCACTCTGCCTTCCTTTAAATAGGACATATTTACGGGTAAGATAATGTTATGTTGCTCGGTTATGATGACTACAACTCCCCCTCTTCTTCCTGTTTGATGGGTATTTTGAGATACCTACCATACGCTATATTTTATAGAACCAACTAAAGTCCTTTGATTGCTGTATCTTTCCTTGTTCTATGTTGTATGCTGTGTTAAATGGCACACTCTGGGGTATTATATAGGCCCTCTTTTTTTTGTACTGTTATGTACCACTGCTGTATTCATTTCCTTTTGTGAAAAATCAATAAAAAAAACAATTGAAATAGAAAAATAAACCTGCATCTGTTGTGGCTTATTCTTCGCTGGACTGAAAGTCAGCTGATGGTTTTTGTACCTGTAGCAATTTAGAATTAGGAATCTAATGGACTACATTCTGCTGCATGTCACCACATAGAGGTTTAGGTTTACTTAAAGCCAAAAGTTTTTTTTGGACTTGGATAGGGTGGTGGGGGGTGAGAATGGCTGTCAAGGTTTGTGCTGCTATCCATGTCTCTGTTACCATTGTCACCGGAAATGAAAATGAAGGTTACTTTAAAGTGTATTGAGTTGTTACCAGAAGAGGAACTGAAGGGAAATCTTCCAATGAGGACACCAATTCCTATAACAAGTGTCTAAAAGGCGACTTCTCTCGCCTTACATTGAAAATATATCCTCTCACTTTCAGATGAGTCCTCGGGACCAAAGTGAAGGCATTGGTTTTATCCCTAATCTAAAATGAAAAATTATATGTAGAAAAAGGAAAGAAAGGAGCGTGGCAACGCACCTTCCTCTCCTTTTTCTACATAGCATTTCGGACTTCCCCTAGTCGGCCTAGGCAGCGGGGTATGCATGATCACTCCACGACCAGGAAATACTACCATCTGTACTAAGGCCCTCCGTACTAACGCAGGAGAATATCTTTTCTATTTATACCTTTACTAAAATGAAAAATGTCTGGCTTTAGATATGGGTTAATAAGGTAGTACAAGGTGTAGTGACTTTGGGCACAATGAACTAAGCCTTGTGGCAACCACTCAGGATTTAACCTTTTAACATTTTAGGGCTGGTGGTTCATTTAGCCAAATTACTAAATTAACTTTATTACTATAAATACCAGTATTATTTAATATCAAAATGTGACAGGTAAATAGCAAGGTGAATTGTGTAATTTAGCATCCTCCACCCTACTAAAAAATGACACACTGGAATGTTATCAAGTATGGGATAATGTCACTCCCGAGTCAAGGTGACAGACATGAGCAATACAAGTGCTGGATTTTCCACTGCTGGGGTGATGCAGTCTCTGCAAACCGCCATGAACTCTCCTCACAAGTTACAGACAAGCGTGTTCATGACTTATCCTTGCTCTGGCTGGATGACACATGAGTTAACTGCCATACAAACCTGCCCTAGTGACACAGACAGGAGGTACATATGATCCTACAGGCTTTATCTTTATGAGAATAATAAAAGAGTTTGTTTTACCCCATACAACCTTTGATATTCTGTATGTGAACGTGCTAATGTATATACTGTTTATCCTCACACGGAGGCCATTCCAGCAGAGCCACTCCCTGCCACATAGTATGCTAGGTGATTTTACTTCCTCATAGCTGCAAGGCTGTGCACCCTACCTGTACCTATGTGCCTCCCTATACACTGAACTGTGCACAGCTGCAAGTCTCAATGTAAATCACAGACATACAGAGCCAGTGTTTACATGAGCAACGGCCTCTGTACTGCACCTGTGTGGGTGTGCGTCTGACTGCCTGTTGATAGATGGAGCTGGATATAGTCTGAAAGTTCATGTGTGGGTATAATACTGCAATGGATTTGACAATACACAATGCAAGCTTATAAGAAGCACAACAGCAGATCAATCTGTAATAATGTGTGGTGTGCCCTTCTTAGTATCCCTGAACTTATGTAATAATGGCAGCAAGAGCATTGGCACGCTAACCTTTTTTGGCAGCACTGAATGAGAAAGAATATTTAATTGATCTGCTTGTATAAGATACTTTGTGCAAATGAATGTTCTCTGTATGAATGTACTTTATTATAAAATATATATCTTTTTTTTTTTGCATTTATATAGTGCTGACAACTTTTATAACACTCTACATATTGTACATTCACCTCTATCCCTGCTCTGGGGGAGCTTACAATCTAAAGCCCCATACACACGGTCGGACTTCCATCGGACTTTTCCGTGGTTCTTTGTCCGGACGGAGTTGCTCGGAAACACCCATAGCATACACACCACAGGACTTTTCTGCAAACTTTCCCAAAACTTTTTGCAACATCACGTGGTTCTTCTGCTCTTTTCTGCTCTTTACCGCCACCCTTCGGTCAACTTCTGCTATTGTTGGTTGATTTTAACATTTAGTTGTTTTGTCCATCGGACAAAAGTCCGATGGTTTTCTGTACACACGGTCGGACTTTGCGCCATCGGACTTTTGTTGGGCAAAAGTTTGTCCGTTTGCAGACCCAACTTTTGTCCGATGGAGCGTACACACGGTCGGATTGTTGGTCCAACTTGCTCAAAATGAAGTTTGTTGGCCAAAAGTCCGACCATGTGTACGGGGCTTTAGGTCCCTAACTCATATATATACATACATACATACATACATACATACATACATACTAGGGCCAATTTAGTCAGGAGCCGATTAACCTATCAAGATGTCTTTGGAGTGTTGGAGGAAACCCATGCAGGCACAGGGAGAACATACAAACTCCATGCAGATAGTGTCCTGGCTAGGATTTGAACCAAAGACCCCACTATATATATATATATATATATATATATGTGGTAAGGCTGGCCGCAGGCCAGCCTGTATTTGTGGGAGGAGACTGAGAGGGCTACTTAAGCCTCCTCCCCTGTCGGGTCTGGGTTGCCGTCATTTCCGGGCTGCAGCCAGCCC
Organism: Rana muscosa; assembly: GCA_029206835.1. NCBI lineage: Eukaryota > Metazoa > Chordata > Amphibia > Anura > Ranidae > Rana > Rana muscosa. The sequence goes on from CM055128.1 coordinate 237,048,774, forward strand.
CTCCTCCTGCCGTCATTTTTCGGGGACCGTGTCACTTCCGGTTACGGCTGATCGACTGATGGAGTCTCGTGGCGGTTCCTCTCCCGGTGCTAACGCCGGGTATCGGGGGGGGGGGGGCTGCCTGCCTGCCTGCTATCCCGGTCCTCACGCTGAGCAGCAGGGGTAGGGGGAGCCACTCACCGCCCGTTTCTCACGCCGCTCCATCTGGGGAGGGGGGGGGCACTCACCGCCAGTTCACCTCCCTGGATCTCATGTCAGGCATGGAGGGGATGCCCGCATGCCTCCCAGTTCTCACGCCGGCTGCGGAGGGGCGCTCACCCGCCTGCTAACCTCCCGGGCATCCACCGCCTCAGTTTAGCCTGGGGGGGGCCTTTTTTAGTCCTCGGGCCCTGCTTAGCCAGCCGCCATGGATTGCACAGCACTCCCAGCAGTCCGCTGTCCCCCACCGTCAGGTGTTACCACCTTGCCACTTAGTATTCTTGGCATAAGCCAGTTTTTCCATGCATGTCAGAAGAGTTTCTATGTTCAGCGCGGTGGCTTGGCGGCTGGTGTCCTTGCAGGGCCGCCCTCCTTCTCCCTGTCTTCATGGGGCTCTAGCTGACTCGTCCCAGGCTCATGTTGGCAGCATGGGGGTGGGAGGCTGTCCACCTGTCACATCTCCCGGGGCTCGAAGTATCAAGAGGGAGGGGGGGCGTCCATGCTGGTGTCAGGAGGGGGGGGCGTCCATGCTGGTGTCAGGAGGGGGGGGGCGTCCATGCTGGTGTCAGGAGGGGGGGGGGCGTCCATGCTGGTGTCAGGAGGGGGGGCGTCCATGCGGGTGTCAGGAGGGGGGGCGTCCATGCTGGTGTCAGGAGGGGGGGGCGTCCATGCTGGTGTCAGGAGGGGGGGCGTCCATGCTGGTGTCAGGAGGGGGGGCGTCCATGCTGGTGTCAGGAAGGGGGGGCGTCCATGCTGGTGTCAGGAGGGGGGGGGCTGTCCATGCTGGTGTCAAGAGATGGGGGGCCATCCGTTTGGTGTCAGGCATTTCTGTCATTGCATTTCTACCCCGCCATTTCTGTCATTGCGTTTTTACCCCGGCATTTCTGTCATTGCGTTTCTACCCCGGCATTTCTGTCATTGCGTTTCTACCCCGGCATTTCTGTCATTGCGTTTCTACCCCGGCATTTCGGTCATTGCGTTTCTACCCCGGCATTTCGGTCATTGCGTTTCTACCCCAGCATTTCGGTCATTGCGTTTCTACCCCAGCATTTCTGTCATTGCGTTTCTACCCCAGCATTTCTGTCATTGCATTTCTGCCCCAGCATTTCTGTCTTTGCGTTTCTACCCCGGCATTTCTGTCATTGCGTTTCTCCCCCAGCGTTTGTCATTGCGTTTTCTGCCCCAGCATGTCTGTCATTGCGTTTCTGCCCCAGCATTTCTGTCATTGCGTTTCTGCCCCAGCATTTCTGTCATTGCGTTTCTGCCCCAGCATTTCTGTCATTGCGTTTCTGCCCCAGCATTTCTGTCATTGCGTTTCTGCCCCAGCATTTCTGTCATTGCGTTTTCTGCCCCAGCATTTCTGTCATTGCGTTTCTGCCCCGTCATTTCTGTCATTGCGTTTCTGCCCCGTCATTTCTGTCATTGCGTTTCTGCCCCGTCATTTCTGTCATTTCGTTTCTGCCCCGTCATTTCTGTCATTTCGTTTCTGCCCCGTCATTTTCTGTCATTGCGTTTCTGCCCCGTCATTTCTGTCATTGCGTTTCTGCCCCGTCATTTCTGTCATTGCGTTTCTGCCCCGTCATTTCTGTCATTGCGTTTCTGCCTCGGCATTTCTGCCCTGGCATTTCTGTCATTGCGTTTCTGCCATTGCGTTTCCTGCCTCAACGTTTCTGTCATTGTGTTTCTGCCCCAGCATTTCTGTCATTGCATTTCTGTCATTTCGTTTCTGCCCCAGCATTTCTGTCATTGCATTTCTGTCATTTCGTTTCTGCCCCAGCATTTCTGTCATTTCGTTTCTGCCCCAGCATTTCTGTCATTGCGTTTCTGCCCCAGCATTTCTGTCATTGCGTTTCTGCCCCAGCATTTCTGTCATTGCGTTTCTGCCCCAGCATTTCTGTCATTGCGTTTCTGCCCCGGCATTTCTGTCATTGCGTTTCTGCCCCGGCATTTCTGTCATTGCGTTTCTGCCCCGGCATTTCTGTCATTGCGTTTCTGCCCCGGCATTTCTGTCATTGCGTTTCTGCCCCGGCATTTCTGTCATAGCGTTTCTGCCCCGGCGTTCCTGTCATAGCGTTTCTGCCCCGGCGTTCCTGTCATAGCGTTTCTGTCATAGCGTTTTCTGCCCGGCGTTCCTGTCATAGCTTTTCTGCCCAAGTATTGCTGTCTGCGTTTTTGCCTCAGCATTTCTGCCCCGAGATTTCTGTCTACGTTTTTCTGCCCCAGGATTTCTATCTGCGTTTTTCTGCCCCAGGATTTCTATCTGCGTTTTCTGCCCCAGGATTTCTGTCTGCTTTTTCTGCCCCAGGATTTCTGTCTGCGTTTTTCTGCCCAGGATTTCTGTCTGCGTTTTTCTGCCCAGGATTTCTGTCTGCGTTTTTCTGCCCCACGATTTCTGTCTGCGTTTTTCTGCCCCACGATTTCTGTCTGCATTTTCTGCCCCAGGATTTCTGTCTGCGTTTTCTGCCCCAGGTTTTCTGTCTGCGTTTTCTGCCCCAGGTTTTCTGTCTGCGTTTTCTGCCCCAGGTTTTCTGTCTGCGTTTTCTGCCCCAGGATTTCTGTCTGCGTTTTCTGCCCCAGGAGTTCTGTCATAGCGTCTCTGCCCCAGGATTTCTGTTGCTGCGTGTCCGTCGTAGCATTCTGCCCCAGTATTTCTGTCTCCGTGTCCAGTCTCAGCATTTCCATCATAGCGTATCTGCGATTCTGGCATTGCGTTTCTGCCTCAGCATTCCTGTCTTAACGTTCTGCCTCCAGGATTTCCGTCTTTCCATTTCTGCCTCAGCGTTGCAGTCTCAGCGTTTCCATCTTCACATTTCTGCCTTAAACGTTTCCGTTTCAGCATTTCTGTCCTTGCATTTCTGCCCCTAGATTTCTGTCGTAGCATTTCCGCCTCAGCATTCAGTCTCAGCATTTCCGTTGCAACGTTTCAGTCTTAGCGTTCCAGAGGGGTGTTGTGGTCCAGTCACGGCATACTCCGGTAGCTGTTCTCTTCTTTGTTGGTTTCTATGTATCATGTTATCTTCGTCCATGTTTGTACCTGGGTTAGTTAGGGCACACATTTCCGGATCTGTCACGTCTACAGATCCATACGGGCTGAGGTTTCGTTTTTAATGATTGTTGACCACAATCTTCTCGCCCGTATACCATACGTCATACGATGCACGTTCATTCTTACACCTATACGATCACCCACCACGGTCCGTGGGTACACCAGCCCTGAGTGTTCAGTTAATTGCCTGTCTCTGCGCTACAGGTTACTCGGGCTCACTCGCCACTCACACAAGGTGGGGGGGGGGGTCATCCGTCATCAGGTTCATGTACGCGCGGTGGTCTTGTCACTTCTGCATGTTCTCTTCTTAGGTAGGCTCGTTGTTGTTCTCATGTCTGGTTGTCTGTCATTTCTCTGGTGTGTGTTCTCAGGTTGGGCTGCGCTGGCATCTTCGCCTTCATCAAACATTGCTTGCACTCGCTTCCATCAGTCCTGCCCGTTTGCCAGGGCTAGTTGATTGGTGCGGATGTCATTCATCACTGGGTTCACCCTTGGGTAGGAAGCAGTCTTCATTTTACTAAATCGTCGTTCTGTTGCTGAGGCCCTGGTCACCACCTAGGGTTTCAGTCTTTCTCGGGGTATGTGCTGAGCCACGGCCCCTTGTCGGCCACAGGGGTGGGTTTGGGGTTCCGCTAGCGGCTCTGATCTTTTGTCCAGGCATGTCTGCATCATGCCATGAGACTTCTTGCCCGGGATGGAGTCTGACCTTCCTTTCTAGGTTCAGGATTCAGTCGCTTGTCAGGTCACAGGCGGTGGCACGATCCGATTGAGTCAGGTGGGACCAGTGTTCTGTGTCTGGCATGTTTCTCCCATGCTTGACTATGCTCATTGCCGTAGCGCTTGGCCTTTTCCGCCTACTCCGGCAACCCATCCTCCAGGTATCCAGTCCTACAACTCCTGCCAGTTGTCAATTTTTGCCCTCTCCCTCTCTTCCCCATACCTAGTATGGGTAGGCCGGAGGCACATCGTTGATGTCAGGTTGGAGTATTACGATCTACTCGCCCATCGGTTGCAGAGGCTCCTCGGGCCAGCCTTCGCTTCCTTTCCCCCCACGTATCCTCTCATTTGCTAGCAGGTCATTCTCATGTTTGGATTGTGCCGGGCATCAGGCTTATTCCATTCTTGCACGGGACCGGGTTCAGATACTGTTGCCGTCCGGGTGCGTGCTACTTCTCTGTTCGTTACCTTCCCTTCTTCACCTACAGTTGTCTCTTTTTGCCCACTTTTCAGGCATACTGACCAGCTAGGCCAAGGCACACCTCAGGCCTTGGTGCATTAGGGTTATCACTGTCACACTCGAGGACTCGAAGACTCTGACGACAAGTGGTAAGGCTGGCCGCAGGCCAGCCTGTATTTGTGGGAGGAGACTGAGAGGGCTACTTAAGCCTCCTCCCCTGTCGGGTCTGGGTTGCCGTCATTTCCGGGCTCCCACCCACCCGTTCCCCCAGATTCATTCATACTCATTCTATTTTCCTTATTCTTATTCTTACATTCAGGGTATGCCCACTTTTCAGGCATACTGACCAGCTAGGCCAAGGCACACCTCAGGCCTTGGTGCATTAGGGTTATCACTGTCACACTCGAGGACTCGAAGACTCTGACGACAAATATATATATATAGATATAGATTTATATGTATGTACACACATACGCACAGTGTGTACATATATACGAAGGGTCTTCAAAAAGTTTCTGCACTTTTATATTTTCGTTGGAAACAGTGAGGGTGGGAGGAGTAGTATTGACTAGTCTGTCTGGCAAGCCGGCTGACCGTGCAGTTTAGTAGAGTTGTCACGTTGGGGTGAAAATGGCTGCGAACATTTTAAAAAAGTGCAGAAACTTTTTGACGAACCCCCATCTATCTAATCTATCTCCATTTTTATATATATATATATATATATATATACACACACACACACTATATACACACACACACACACTATATACACACACACACACACACTCACCGGCCACTTTATTAGGTACACCTTGCTAGTACCAGGTTGGACCCCCTTTTACATTCAGAACTGCCCTAATTCTTCGTGGCATAGATTCAACAAGGTGTTAGAAACATTCCTCAGAGATTTTGGTCCATATTTACATGATAGCATCACACAGTTGCTGCGGATTTGTCAGCTGCACATCCATGATGTGAATCTCCCGTTCCACGACATCCTAAAGGTGTTCTATTGGATTGAGATCTGCTGACTGTGGAAGCCATTGGAGTACAGTGACCTCATTGTCATGTTAAAGAAACCAGTGGTGAGATGATTGGAGCTTTGTGACATGGTGCATTATCCTGCTGGAAGGAGCCATCAGAAGATGGGTACACTGTAGTCATAAAGGGATAGAGATGGTCACCAACAATACTCAGGTAGGCCGTGGTCTTTAAACGATGCTCAATTGGTACTAAGGGGCCCAACGTGTGCCAAGAAAATATCCCCCACACCATTACACTACCACCACCACCAGCCTGAACCGTTGATACAAGGCAGGATGGATCCATGCTTTCATGTTGTTTACAACAAATTCTGACCCTCCAGCTGAAATCGAGACTCAGACCAGACAATGTTTTTCCGATCTTCGATTGTCCAATTTTTGGGAGCCTATGCGAATTGTAGCCTCAGTTTCCTGTTCTTAGGTGACAGGAGTGGTCTTCTGCTGTTGTAGCCCATCTGCTTCAAGGTTCGATGCGCTGTGCGTTCAGAGATGGTATTCTGCATACCTTGGTTGTAACGAGTGGTTATTTGAGTTACTGTTGCCTTTCTATCATCTCAAACCATTCTCCTCTGACCTCTGACATCAACATTTTCCTCCACACAATTCATTGTGCTGGACTTCTAAAACAACCTTAAAACATCCTTCTAAACAGATACTATGTATCACTCTATAATGTACATATAACATAAAGTGCTTATGTAATAAATCCGTGTGTGCAAATCACAAAACAAAAAAATATATATAAAAAAAATATATAATATTGTCAACTTCTTTTCTCACATTAAATCACAGCAATCCCAATATCAGTGTTCATAAATAAAGTGTCAAGTGATTTTCGGCCACACAACTGCCGCTCACAGGATATTTTTTTTTGGACTATTCTCTGTAAACCCTAGAGAAGGTTGTGTGAGAAAATCCCAGTAGATCTGCAGCTTTTTAAATACTCAGACCAGCCCGTCTGGTCACTTATATTCCCCTTTTTCCCCATTCTGATGCTCGGTTTGAATGCATTGAGTTGCTGCCATGTAATTGGCTGATTAGCAATTTGCGTTACCAAGCAATTGAACAGGTGTACGTAATAAAGTGTCCAGTGAGAGTGTGTGTGTGATATATATATATGTATATGTAGCACACCGATCTTTTTCCCCCTCTTACTTTCTCAAGCAGGGGGAGAAGACACACCATGCCACATGCCGTGTCCTCTAGATTATAAAGGTCAGACGGTGTTACATACTTGGGTCCCGCAGCAAGTTGCTTCCTTCTTCTGGTTCTCCCCTCTGTTTATAAAGGCGAGTCTTTATCTTTCCCAAATGAGGTCAATGTCCACACAACATCTCAACTCCAGCATGAGTTTATTTTTATCTTGCTTTCAGGAACCAGAGAGTTGAAGTGAGAAAAAGGTTAGCAGATAGAAGTGGATTCAGGCACACTCTTGGTTTCGTCGCCACTCGGTCCCGAGTGGGTACAGCTCACCCGGATAGTCACTCAATAGAACTAGCAGCCAGCGTGACGCTGGAACAATGACTCAGTCCCCTCCAAGGATCAAGTCAAGGAGATCCCTCCTGAACTTTCAACACTCCGCAGAGGCAGTCTGCGAAGTGAGGAATCCTTCCCTCCGACAGGTCACCAGGCCTTTCCCGGGTCAGCAATACTTTATCACTCGCCCTCTTGTTATGGGATCGATCCTCCCCTGGTTCCTCTGTGTCAGAGCGGTTACCCTCACGTGGGTTCCCTGGGACTCCTCTCCGGTTGTAGACCCAGTCAAAGGTACTGGGCCTACCTGGAACTCTGTAGCCTCGGGCTGAAGGTGCCCGAGACTCCTTGATCAAGATGGGGCGCACCCCACTCTGAAGGGTAGCTCCCTCCGGGCAGTTGGCCCCGGGAATCGGAATCTGGTGTAATGGCGTCTGCCCCTTATATATCCTCTCCCGGCATGCACAGCAGGCCAGAACCGCCCACCAATGGCAGCCGAGAGAGGACATCCAATACCTACTCCATCACCTGTGGTTCAACCCTGGGAACAGGTGACAGCACCACCTATACGCCAAAAGGGAACTGCACGCCAGGTGACACAGCAGTAAGGCAGAGTTCAAATAATTAAGAGACCTGAGCCAACTATTGCTCTGGTCACCCCTAAATTTAGGTATAGCGGGGTTAAATTTGGGGACCCCGCTACATATATATATATATATATATATCTCAACAGATGTTACAAATTAATGTCACATATTCAAACACACATGCACAATATATACCCCTACTATATGGAAAAGGTTAAGCACAGTACCGGTAAGCAATTTTCTGAAGTTAGAGAATCTAAGGGTATCCTTCTATATATGAATTTTATAGTATTTTCCTTTGCTGAGTCAAATTTAACCTTCATTCATAACTATTATATGCAATTTAGAATACAACAGTTGAACTTCTTTTTCTCCAGTGAATGGCATATTTTATGACTGAAACACAGTGACTCTGTGCTATGTTCTTGTAGAGAGATGAGATGAAGCTGTCTGCAGCATCAGACATGATGAGTAATGGTTGCTGCATCAGTCTGGGCATTGCTAGGCTACTGTTGCCGACGGTAACAGATGCTGCTTACGGCGGCAAGTACCACGTGTGGAGGAGCTTCTGGCTCTGGCAGCGTCACAGGCAGCATTCGGCTTTCCAGCAGATCAGAGGTGACATGTCATTGGCATGTGCCCCAGTCACACCTTCTCTGGCACAGAGCGGAGCATGTGGTGTAACGGAGGTGCTGGAGCCAGGGTTGGAGTTGGTTCAGCTCTACAGACTGGGAAGGAATGCTGTGTGCTCTGTGGCTGTATTATTACCTTTCTAATCAGCCGTGTCTTTGCTCCCTTTCACTAGTCTGTAGCTGTATAGTATACCTTTATCTAGACTGCTTATCTCTGTTTTCCTGTATGTCAGGTCTCTTTACCTCTCATGCTCTTTTCCTCTCCTAGAACACACAGGAGGTTTACTGTACTCCCTCCCTCGCCATTCACCTATTCACTTTATCACAAACAGCCACATTCTGTCTAATTGTCCTTTTTTATGTGACCGAGCTGAGCTTTTCTGCTGTCATCTGGTGGTGGAGCTGTGAAATAATGTGTGTATGGCAGATGGGAAACATTTCGCTGGTGGGGGTCACTTGAATTTTTGTATTTTTCAAGGCCCTCTGAGATCTCCCTGACTCAGAATTGTTTGCATGTTATAGGCATGTTAGTGAATGCACGGCAATGCACTGTATGAGGGTTGTCAGTTGGACCCCCTGCACTGTAGCCCATCACAATGCACAGATGATACATTTTAAATAATTGAGCAATAGCTATTTAGTTTTGCAAAGCATTGCAATGTGATGACAGGAAAATTATAAAGAATGGACTACCTAACACAACATGCCTTAAAGTGGTTGTAAACCCACTTTTTTTTTTTTTTTTTTACAACCTGTAAAAGAAACGCATAATGAGCTATTATGACTAGCATAATAGCTCATTATGTTCCACTTACCTTAGATCGGGGCCCCCGAAGCCGTCCTCGTCCCTCTGTTCAGCCGCAGACATCACTGCGGCGATAGCCGGAATGTTACTTCCGGGTATCGCCGCACCAGCCAATCACAGCGCCGCTCCGGCGCTGTGATTGGCCGGAGCGGCGGAGACGTCACTCTGCGCATGCGCGCAGGAGGCGTCCCACTCGGCTACGCCCAGCGATTGCTGGGAAGTAGCCGAGTTTATGAATGGGATTAACCCCATGAATGCGCCGTTGTCTACGGCGCGCATGCGCCGTAGACAGCGGCGCTTGTCATTTTAGTAAATATCTCCTAAACCGTGTAGGTTTAGGAGATATTTCTTGCACCTACAGGTAAGCCTTAATCTAGGCTTACCTGTAGGTGCAAGTTGAAAAAGTGGGTTTACAACCACTTTAAAGCACAAAATGCAGCACACCGACCGTATTGTAGTGTCAAGCGGCTCTCAGCCAGAAAGTAGATGCAGTTTTCCCCACAAGAGGGAACAGTTCTTAGCCAGTTACAAAGATTTTCGTGGGGAAAAAAATAGCAAATAAAGAAAAAATAATATAGCGTGTACAATTGCAAAACAAGTCATATTGTAATTGAATGTTAATAAAAATTACCTTTCCTTTTCAATCTGCAGCCGCTGTAATTTTCTATAAATGCAAAGCAATATGGCTACCTGGAGTTGTTCTGTACACAGAGTGTGTACTGGCCACTCCCCAGAAACATAATTTCCTGCTTGTGTGATTGGCTCACCAATTTTCCTTGAACCCCCAAACATTTTATATATTTTTTTAAGCAGAGGCCCTATAGAATAAAATTTTTGGAGGGAAAATACAGTTTCAATAAACACAAACACAATATAATACCCAATTTTGGAAAAAATTTAAAGATGATGTTACACCAAGTAAAATTGGTAAAATTGCGCATGCCTGTGGAATAACGACAAAATACCTTAAAGAGGAGTTTGGCCTGCCTCTTTAAAAATTAAAAGTTAGCAGCTACACATGCTGTAGCTGCTGACCTTTAACATTAGGACACTTACCTGTCCAGGATTACAGCGATGTTGGCACCACAGCCGATGTTTACATTGGCTGGTCGGGTGCTGCCGCCGCCATTGCTGGTAAGGGAACCCGGCAGTGTAGCCCTTCGGCTTCACGGCCGGATCCCTACCGCGCATGTGCGAAGCGCCCTCTCACTGACCCAGCAGAAAGAGGGCGGAGGGAGGAGGAGGGGACCTCAGCTGATGAATTACTTCGCCGTGGCCTGGTCTCCCAGAAGTGGGGACAGGGTACCTGTAAAAAACAGGTACCCGCTCCCCCTGAAAGGTGACAAATGTGGCATCGGAGGGGGGGAGGAATCAGATAAGCGGAAGTTCCACTTTTGGGTGGAACTCCGCTTTAACTTATACATAGGACATTTTTTAAAAAGCCGTTACAGGTTACGCATTTAGAGTTGCACAGAATTATTGCTCTTGCTCTGATGTTGACAGTGATACTTCATATATGATAAAGATCACCATTTACATATGTGTGCGGGACTTATGTACGCGTTCACCTTTGCACGTGAGCCCAGGGGGCCGGTTGCACTTTTGCATTTTGCAATTTTTGCAAAATGCTTTGTTGCATCTTTTTAGATTTTATTATTTATTTTGCTTACATTAATTTTTTTTTTTTTTTTTACACTGTCCCTTTATTTTTTTATCAACTTTATTGCTATCACAAGGGATGAACAATATCAATTGTGATAGCATGGGTTGTGACAGGCCCTCTTTTCTGAGAGATTGGGATCTTTTAGGCCTCATATCTCTCTTCTTGCTTCCAAAATAACCGATCAAACCAAGTTGCTTTAGAAGCCGCTAACAGATTGTAAACACCCAAGCCGAAATTGGAAGTGATGAAATCCTTGTTGCTTCCAATTTCTGTCACAGAAGAGGGAAGAAATCTCAGGATTGGATGGATAATATCACAAATTATTTGGCAGATTAAAATATTCTCATGTATGTAGTTTAACTGTGTAACAGATTGCTTGGAAATCAGGCTCATTTACACCAGCCCTGTTGGACAGTGTTGCTCAATTCCATCCTAATGCAAAGGCAAAGCAAAAGGCCTTGCTTTGTATTGGGTCTGTTCATTCCAGCATGCTGTGTTGACGTGCATTGATATAAAATAATGGAAACATAACCTTTTATTATATTGCAATGTGCTGTCTATCATAGAATAAAAATAAGCAAAAGTAAGTTTAAAGTATAAATAAGGGAAAATAGGAGTGTGTATGTATGATGCACACCAGAATGCTCACCACACTGCATGCCCACTGCTAATAGGCTCCGCCACATCAAAACTTTCAAATTAATACAAATTTATCAACTAAATCCCCTTCACTGCACATTGTTCTAAATATAAAGCTGAATTGTTCTCGCTTTGAAAACAATGTTAGAAAAATGACCAAAATAAACCAAAAACATTCCACAATACAGAAAGTTTTTGTCTTTTTGTGTTCTCCATACCTCTAACAGGCAGATATGGATGAATTAAAAAACAAAACAAAAAACCTGCATGGACACACCTTCTTCTCCATGTGTTGCAGTTGAACTGATCTAATATTTTTTGTCGGATCTGTTGATGTAATGGGAGTTTTCCCCCATTTTTCCCAGTACAAGCTGGCAGTCCGTATGAGTCAGTGATGGGGAGGGATCAGATACAAATATTTTTATAAGCATCAGGCGCTGGATTGCATGCTAGTTGTTCTACATTGGGAAAAAAGGTGGTAAAAGCAATTATTAGGAGGAAATGCAGCCAAAAACCTATTCCGGTTTTCAGATCCTCTGTTAGTATTTGTTATTGCCACCTCCCAGAGTTATGAGGGGAAGTGAGATGAAATCTTTTAAGGCCCCTTTCACACAGGTGCCCTCTGTTCTGTCTCTGCAGGACATCCTAGACTGATCCTAGGCTACTGATAGGGATATATTGCAGTCCGTTTTTACATTCATGTAATCACAGGTCATAAATAGATTGACAGAACACTTGTCTGATGGACCTTAAACTAAAAGAATATCCCACTTTTGACAATTCTCCCCATTTTGAGTTTTCCTGACTACTCCAGGTGACAGATTATCCCAATAGGGACAGCAGAAAAATTCTGGGTGCTGGTGGAGTGCTGGACTCAAAGGTATCTATGACCTGGTGCAATCCCCAGTTTTAAGGGGTGGCTCTCTATAATTCAGTGTAACCCCATGGGTCCCTGGAACATCCTTAAGCAGCAAAATTCTGGCAGAGGTTATAAGCCTTCACTGTGTGTATATATATATATATATATATATATAAATCTCTTTCGCTCATGGACGGACACAGCACCTTATTCTTGACATTAGGGTATTAGCCTTCTTTCAGGAGAAGACTAGGCAGAAAAGCATGTTAATGTGGGCGGTCCCTCTAGGTACAACCCCTCTCCCTTCATCATGCAGCTCAGTTTTTTTTCTGCCTAGCATAGGAGAAGGACATGGCTCCCTGTGGGCCCATGTGGCCTGGGGATTTTTTTCTACTTTTTGCTCCTGAGATCGACTGGGTGACAGGCTGGATCCCCGATCCTTGTAGTCCCCCCCCAGTTAGGCCATTGAGCGTGTGCCGACCTTTTAGCTACGCGCTGGGACGTCCACGACATGCCCCGTTGCTCCAGGGGTGGCCGGTACTCTATGACCGGGCTCTATGTCCGTGTCACAGTGTGCCGGGCCGACAGCCATGCCGTAACCGCATGGACGTTGGGTCTGTCAGGAATGCCTTCAGCTAGTCCACGCAGGATGGGCAAGTAGCAGTTCCCCCTGCTCCGGCAGGATGGAACAAGCTGGGCATTCCCGGGGAGGTCGATTAGGGGGTTCCTGCCCTTCCTTTCTTCTCTCCCTTCCTTCCCTCCTCCCCATGCTCTGTGGTAGCTGGGCCTGCTGTGTACTGACCGGGGGTCCTCTGGGGGGCTCCGTGTCCTGGCGGGGGGCTGCGCTGGGTGTCTGGGTCCACTCTCCATGTGAGGGGTTGTCTGGTGCCATGGGGCAGCCATTGCTTCTTTTCCCTCAGTCACGTTTTCAGCGGCCATTTTGGCGGCGCCTGGTGCCATTTTCTCGTGGCCGCGCTGGGTTTTTAGTGCTGCGGCCATTTTCTTGTCCGCGCGTGTTTTATACAGGGGCGCCCCGCGGCCATTTCCTTGTAGTTACCATCTTAGTTTTTGTCGCTAGCGGTGGAAGCGGTACTTCTGGACGGCGCAAACAACACAGGACACCTCAGGTACAGGAAGACACCGCAGCCATAACAGATGGAAGGCATGTGGGGAGAGCGGACGGCGGCACTGTGTAGTTACCTGGGTCGGTGCGGGGAGTCCTCTGGGGGGGGCGCCCTCAGTCGGAGCAGCTAGGTGGATGGAATTTTTTTGTGTGCCTTGTCTTGTTCCCTATGGAGGTCAGGCAAGTGTGTCTGCATAGCGTCAGAAGCTGGTGTTTTCTTCCCCAGACATCCCTGTGGTGACAACCGGTGCCCCTACACTTGCAGTGCCTATGGACACCTTGTCAGTGATCCTGGAATCCCTTATTGCCAGGGTGGAAGCGGTGTGCGGGCGGTAAAAACGCCCCCACATCTTCTCGGAGAAGTTCTGATTCAGACTCAGGTTTTGCTGTGGCAAATGTCCCCTGCTCTGACATGTCAGAAGATGTGGACCAGGACCTTTCGGACAGTGCGGAACAGCTCCCTTGCTCCTTCCGTGGCCGGGTCAGCGCAAAAGGCGCTGGTGGAGCACTTATCACTGGGTGCGGGATACCCAATAAGATGGAGGGCATCTATTAAGGTGCCGGTCCCTTCTGGGTCCCACAGGCCGGCCCGCACCACTAGGTTTCGCAAGTTGCAGTCTCTTCAGGCTGCGGTACAGCAGTGCGCGTCACGCTGGTGGTGGTCACTGCGCTTTTGCATGCTAGTCCTGGGTTTTTTCATGGTAGTCACCTTCAAGGCGGTCCTGTGTGTTTAAATCCACATTCGAGTCTTGCAAATTGAGATCCTGTCGACATGGGACGCATCTCCATTGTCCCGGGATTGTCAAATCCGGGTCTGCCGGCTAGTCAGGGATCCCTGACCTGGTGGCTGAGGTCTCCGGCTTTTCTGTCCGCGAAGTCGTTTCCTTTTTGTAGGACGACACAGGGTTGCTGGATGCAGGAAGTACCCCGCCTGCCGATCAGGGTGCTCCTTCGGGCGTTCTGGCGGTGCCCCTCCACTTGGTCACGGAGGCTGCGGGAACGTCCAGTCAGGTTCCAGTGAACAACGCCACGGCGGTGGCATATGTCCCTATCGAAGGGGAACAAGTAGCTCGGCTGCAGCATGCTGTCGCTCACATCCTGAAGGTTTTGAGGTTGTGGCCAGGTTCAAAGATTCCTGGGAGAACGCGTCAAATGCGTTTTTGTGATCCTGTGGGGACAGTATCGGCTAAGTATGCCTTCCTCCTGCAAATACTCTTCTTCATCTGCTCGCAGTAGAGGCCGAGGGGATTCCGAGTAGTCTAATTGCCCAAGAGAGATTCCGGCGTCCCTGGTACGCTGCTTTAGTGCGACTGGTGGCGGATGTTCCTTGGCGGCTGCCAATGCGAGAGGACCTTTTATCGCAAGGTCATCCAATTCATCCTGCTGCAGTCACTGGCCTTCACGACATGGCTGTTGACAGTCGGATACTAAGTGACCGTAGCCTGTCGGTTTCGGTGATTTCCTCCAGGCTGAGGGCACGGAAGTCATCTTTTCGGATGATTTACCATCACACTTGGAGGGCCTACATCTCTGTGTGGAGATGGAGTGGCGTTCACGTACATATTCGGCTTCCAGGATCCTTCTGTTTTGACAGCGTGCAGTGGATAAAAAACTTGCTTTCGCTCCATTACAGGGCAGATATCAGCCTTGGCTGATTTCTCCCGTGACCCTTGGCGACTCATTCACTGGTCAGTACGTTTGTCCAAAGGGTTTCGACATGTGGCCACTCCGGTTCAATCACTGCTGCCTTTGTGGGATGGAATCTGGTACCCTGGGTGTTTTCAGAAACCACCATTTTTTAAAAGAACATAGAGAGGTTCCCCTGTTGGCACTTTCTTGGTAAGTTGCTTTCGGGTGGCTGTTATCTCTACCAGAGGGTTTTTTGAGTTGGCGGCCTTGTCTTGCAAGTCTCCCTACTTACTCCTCCACGAGGATAAGGCGGTGCTGCGTCGCAGCCTTTTGTTTCTGTCTAAGGTCTGTTCGGCCTTTTTATCCAAATGAGGACATTGTGTTTCATCCTTGTGTCCTCGGCCGTCGCATATCAAGAGGTTGCTTGCTTTCTTTAGTTTTGGTACAAGCTCTGCGGGTGTGTCTGTCTGCTACGACTCAGTTTCGGAGGTCAAACTCTCTGTTTGTGTCGGTGACTGGTCCAAAAAAAGGCCTGGTGGTCTCGTCAGCCACCGTGTCTCGGTGGATCAGACAGATTGTAATTCAGGCTTTGGCCCTTAAAGGGCGGGCGCCTCCCTTTCCTGTCACAGCGCATTCGACCAGGGCTATAGGTGCCTCCTGGGCTTTCCGACATCAAGCGTCTGTCTCACAGGTGTGTAAGGTGGCGACCGGGTCGTCTGTTCACACTTTCGCTAAGTTTTAAATGGGTGACCAGCATGCGTCTGCAAGTGCTTGCTTCGGTCGCTAGTTTTGCAGGCGGCTGTTTAAAGTTGCAACTCCTTTGTTGAGGAGCTCTGTTTGTTTGGGGTGAAGTTGGTTTGCTGTTCCCACCCCTCGTTTTTGACACTGCATGGGGACGTCCCTAATGTCAAGAATAAGATGCTGTGTTCGTCCATGAACGAAAGAGAAAATGGGATTTTTGTACTCACCGTAAAATCCTTTTCTCTGAGTTCATGGACGGTCACAGCACCCACCCCTCCTTTTTATATGTTTGTACTGCTTTTTGACGAACTGAGCTGCATGATGCAGGGAGAGGGGTTGTACCTAGAGGGACCGCCCACCTGGGCGGTACTGTACAGTTTTGATGTGTGTTTAACACTTAACATGCTTTTCTGCCTAGTCCTCTCCTGATAGAAGGCTAATACCCTAACGTAAAGAATAAGATGCTGTGTCCGTCCATGAACTCAGAGAAAAGGATTTTACGGTGAGTACAAAAATCCAATTTTTTTTAATTCCAAAAAAGTTATTTTTATAGAATTGATTAGCTTATTTTTCAGCACATCCTATTTTAAGCAATATCCTGTTTGTCCAATAAACCACCATTCTTCTTTTAAAAAGGAACTCCATATAACTCTACAAGCAGAGATGGGTGGAATGGTGGAAGGCAAGCTCTGAATTATCTGAAAAATTTAACTTCCGTCCTTGTATAAGCAGGCTGGTTCTACACAAGTCAATCTATCCATCAACTTGTGTACAACCAACCTGTTAGAAAAATTTCTCTCGACCATTGCCCCCAGCTATAGCCGGCTGAATGTATTCTGACTACAGGGAAATCTCCCCACTGTTAAAATACAAAAGATCAGCAGGAGGGATTTTCCCCCATTCACATCAAGTGTGTGGATGGGGGAATCAACTAATTTTCTTTTGTTCAACCAATGGGGGTTGAACTAAAGAAAATTACCTGCGTTTGGCCAGCCTTAGTAGCTGCCAGGATGCATGTTCTGGCCTCCATTCCCCCCAGGGGTCATTAGTTACATCATAGGCTTTCAAAGTCTTGACTCCTTGTAACAGGCATTGAATTTGATGCAACCCAGATGCTGTTCGGACCAACCATGCCAGCAGAGCATCAAGTGAGCAGTGGCCTACAGATGGGTGAGAATTATTCATTTAGCTCAGCATACCTTTTTACACTGTGCTAAAACATGGTGGTTAAGTTACTATAGGAGAAGAGACTATAAACTTCAGAAGCTGTGTTCACTTCAACCTTGCCATCATGCTTAAGGCAGCCATAGATGATACAAAGAAAATCGCTCAATTCTGACACTGACAGTGTTGATGGGGGAATCCCTCCATATGTGCAGGAGGGGGACTACAGCTTTGCGGGGAGCTATTCCGGCTGGGAGAACACAGTGACTGTTGCTAGCGGCTACAGCCGCTGGCAAAAATCCCATGTAAAAATCTGGTGCGCTGGGATCGATCAATGAATTGACTTGGATAAAAACCACCTACCCATAGATTGTTCAAATCTTGCCCTGGTCCCTGACGGCTTAAGGAAATCCTTTTTTTATTTAATTACCCTTCTAATTGTTTGGGTATCCAACGTTATCACAGCTTCCCCTTTTTTTGTTGAGCTCCGTGAACACTAATTTTCCACAATGTACAGCCTCTTCTCTTAATAAATCTGCCCCATAGTGTGGTTTTAATAGGAATCCATCAGGATAGAAATACCAGAGATGCGTTGCTGACTTGTTTTTAAGGTGCTGGCTCTGAAGCAGTCATCCTCGTCCTTTCTTTAGTCAAAACCAGTATTTAAATAATAGACTTCACTTGCTGCATGCTTACTCAGGCCAGTCATTCAGTAATTAGTGAAGAAAAGATCGGGATGATGGCCTCAGAACTTTTATAAACACTTCAGCAGTGGTAGCTGTCACACGCTTAGGCAGACAAGTTCCTGACAGAATATGGGTGCTGTCATGACTGACCTCCTTCTATACGTGGTAATTGTCCAGCTGTCATGTGGACTCTCTGGCCTCAATTCCTTCATGCAGGTCTAAAAGGTGAGAAGTCCTCACCTCCACACTTGTTCCTGGTCAGTGACTCATTATAAAAAAGAAGGTTAGCATGGCAGCCAGGCAGCTAAGATCTTCAGGAGAGGTCAGTAATAGCAGCCTTCATATTTACCTTTCAACAGGTTCCCTTTAAGCCACCTCCTTGTGGTCTTTCTTGTTGTCCTCTACCTCTCCTGTCTTTGTTCCTTCTGTGCTCTGCACATCCTTCTGTTTTAGTTTTAGGCAGGGTAGAGGGAGGGTGGGCTGCAGACCCCCCTTTCCCCTTCCTCTCATCTGTACAAGTTTATCTCTGGTTTGATTTTCTCTGCATCTGGTGGGAATAAAAGTTGTTTATGGCAAACCTGGCATGGATCCTCAGCAATCAGTACCCTGTGCAGACTTCCAAAAATAACATTCCTGCCTTTGAAAACTGCACAAAGCAGAACCAAACAGACCATAGTTGTTTAACCACTACATAACCCTATTGAGCGACTGGGGCAGAAATCTGCTCAAATCCAGAGTGCCAGAGCATGTTTTCCGTTATGTGTACAGCATTCAAATGTGTTGATAATAGTTGTCACGGAAGGAAACAAGGTTCTGTCTAAACGCGACCATAGAAAAAGGATGGCGGTCAGATGGCCGGCTCTCTCTACTACCGGAGGATCTTTTTGGAGACAAATCTGTCCATAAAACTGTGTGGACATAAGCTGGGGGTAGACATCCTTTAGAATTCCATTGGGGTGCAGCACCAAAGATGACAGTGCTTGCTCTGAATTTATGTACCAGTCAGAGACAGGTACATGAATATGTCCATGCCGGCACTTGGTTGGAGAGTCTATACTGGCCACCTCCTTAGGCACTGTGCCTGTCACACTGAGGGGCTCATGGCCGAGGAATTTTGTACTAGGAGTGGGTGGATCCACCCACCCAACCCAACAGGCACAGTAGCCATGAATTTGAGCCACTGGATGGGTGGAGCCTGATGGAACACTAGAGACGAGTTCCCCATCAGGTCCATCCTTCCTGTGATTGACAGCAGATGGCAGTAGGCAGATTCCAAAGCTGTTATTGGACTGAGTAGTGGCCGAGTTCCCCATCAGACTCTGCCCACTGTCAGTTCAGCATGACCTGCATCCTTGTTTGCTAGGACTTGGACAGCCTTCGGACGTAAATGTAAAACACATTCAAACATATTAATAAAGTAATGAACACACAACACCTCTTTCCTTTAAGTCAACTTAGCTACTGCCATTGCCACTGCTATTGCTTACCTGAGAACTGATAGGTAATTCTTTTAGAATCTGTTCCAGCCATAGTGACAGATTCTAAAAGCGGTGAACTACCTGAATCTGGTGCAGGTGTCAGAAACTGGACTGAACCTGGCGCAAGGCTTTCATGAATTAGGCATAGACCATGTTAAATACCGCCAGAAAACTGAAAATTTATTACCAAATACTTACCGTAATTTTCCTTTCCTGATAGACTCCATGGCAGCCTACGTGTGGGTTAACCCCGCCTCCTCTCCAATGCTATAGGATCCCATACCCATAAAAGTAAGCTCACCTCTCAGCACTGTGTTCCGTAACTAGCCGACTCTTGGACACTTACTTTCTTTCATTACTATTTACTTTCAGGGTGGGATCTCCGTCTGCCATGGAGTCTATCAGGAAAGGAAAATTACGGTAAGTATTTGGTAATAAATTTTCTGTTTTCCTGACTGACTCCATGGCAGCCTACGTGTGGGAAATAACTAACCAGACCACACGGGTGGGTATGCTGAACAGAAAAGCTTTAATTTGTCCTGTCAACCGACAGGATTCTTAACCCAAAATTAACAGACGACAGTGATGCCGGTTCAATGCAGTAATGGGCCATAAATGTATTGATAGAGGCCCATGAGGCCGCTTTACAAATGACATCTGGAGCCACATGTTGGGCTGCCGCCCAGGATGCTGCCATCCCTCTGGTGGAGTGTGCCGTCACCGCCTGTGGAGGAGCCAAGCCCTTAGCCCTGTATGCTTGCTGGATTGTTTGAACGATCCATGATGCAATTGTTCTGGTTGATGCTTTCTTCCCTCTGTTGTTTCCAGAATGTAGAACAAACAGATGATCAGATCGTCTGAAGGAAGAAGTAACTTGTAGATACTCTTTTAGGATTTCACCCATATCCAGGGGATGAATTTCACTGGAATCTGGAGTCTTAAATGTAGGTAGAACAATTTCTCGATTTTCGTGAAATACCGAAGACACCTTTTGGATTTGAACCCAACATGGGTATAAGGACAACTCGATCCGGAAAAAATGTTAGAAAAGGTTCTTCATGACCTAGAGACCCGATCTCAGAGACCCTCTTAGCCGAGGTGATGGCTACTAAGAAGGCTACTTTTGCTGAAAAGTCCTTAATGGAGGACGGGGAGGGCCCCGACATACTGAGTCCAGTCAGAGAATCTAGAACGAGTGGAAGATCCCACTTGGCAAATCTTGGTTTTCTTTGGGGCTTAATTCTTGATGCCCCCTGAAAGAATTGTCTGACTAAGGGATGGACTGCCCATGAGACTCCAGAGAAGGCTGACAAGGCCGAAACTTGTACTCTTAGAGAGCTAACAGATAAGGGTAAGTCTAGCCCGGTTTGCAGAAAACTAAGAACATCCTGAACTCCTGGAATTTTGAAGGACCTCCCGGAAGCGGAGGAGAACTCAACAAATTCTTCTATAAACCTTGTTGGTACTTGCTCTTCTTGAGCTCAACAGTGTAGACATCACTCTAGAGGCGCAACCGAGGGATTCCAGCCTCTCCCTCTCAAGAACCAGACCGTCAGTCTCATCAGTGCCGGACAAGGGTGTAGGAGTGACCCTTGAGAGAGAAGGTCTGGCCTGAGAGGAAGAGGTACCGGGTCCCGGTAGCTCGGTTGGATCAGGAGGGGAAACGAAGGCCTGTTTGGCCAGTAAGGAGCCACTACTGTTACTTCGGCTGATTCCGCTTGAAGTCTCCTCAGGAACTTGAGGATAATCGGGATCGGGGTAAAAGCGTAAGCCCGCCTGAACCTCCATCTATCCGTCAGGGCATCCGTTCCGACTGCCTGGCTGCAACGGCCCAGAGAATAGAACTTCACTGTTTTGTGATTGTAGGGGGAAGTGAATAGGTCCACTTCGGGATTGACTCCCAGAAACAGAATCCAGTTGAAGGACTGTACATGGAGGGGCCACTCGTTGTTGTCTAGATGAGTTCGAGAGAGGAAATCCGCCTGTGCGTTCTGTACTCCCGGAATAAAAACTGCTGATATGTTGGCCAGATTTTTCTGGGCCCAAGTCATGATGGGCTCGATTTCTAACAGGAGTGTGGAACTCCGTGTCCCCCCTTGTCGCTTCACATATGACACTGCTGTGGTGTTGTCCATCCTGATCAACACCGATTCTCCTTTCAGACACCGAGAAAAGGATTGGAGGGCACACCAAGCTGCCCGGAGCTCTAGGACATTTGAGCCTGGGTTGCGGAGGCAAGCGTCCCACCTGCCCTGAGCAAGGTTCTGGCCACAGAGAGCCCCCCAGCCGGAACCGCTGGCATCGGTCGTAATTGTGACCCAGGAGATGGGGGCAAATTCTTGAGTTGGAGCCACCAGAAGAGGCTGTTTCTCATTTTTGCAGATATGTGGATGAGTTGACTCTTGTCCCCTGACTTCCACTGCCGGAGGAACCCTGATTGAAAAGGGCGTAACCTCCATAGAGCCCATTTGACCATGGGGGTCGTGGAGACCATTGTGCCGATAATTCTTAGGCATTGTGATGCTTTCAGATGAGGAGCATCCAGAGCACGAGAAATCCTCTTCCGAATCACCGGAATCTTCTCTACTGGTAGGGAGATGGTGTTCTCCACTGTGTTGAACAGAGCCCCTAAGTAAATTAAGTGTTGGGCTGGATACAGGTGGCTTTTTTCTAAGTTTAGAAGCCATCCAAAGCTGGAAAGGGTTGAGATCACTTGTTCTCTGTGCACCAGGAGCTGTTCTCTGTTTTGAGACAGAACTAGGAGATCGTCTAAATAATGGTAAAGACGCACACCTTTTAGCCTGATGAGGGCCACTACGGCCAAGAGGACCTTGGGGAAAACTCGAGGAGACGTTGTCAAACCGAACGGTAGGCAGATCAATTGAAGATGTTCCTGCCCGATATGGAACCGGAGGTACTTTAAAAAGTCCTTTGCCACTGGCACGTGGAAATAGGCATCTTTCAGGTCTATCGAAATCATCCAGTCGCCTGGTTGAATGGCTTGCTGGATTGTTGACAGAGTCTCCATTTTGAATTTTCCGTGCCTTATGAACTTGTTCAGGTACGTCAGATCTATTACCGGGCGCCAGGCACCGCTTTTCTTTTGGACTAAGAAAAGGGGGGAGTACACACCCTGGAACTGCTCTTCCTCTGGGACACGCACTACTGCTCCCTGGGTTTTCAGCAGGTCTATGTAGGACAGTAAGGCCTGTTTTTGTTCTTCCGTACTTGGAAGTAGGGTTGAGATAAATCTGGGGGGAGGAATGCTGGAGAAGCACCATGCGTGACCTGACGATACGGTCTTGACTACCCAGAAGTCTGAGATTGAGGCCACCCACACGTGCCGGAAGAGGAGCAGATGTGCCCCTACCCGACCCGCCTGGGCGGGCAAAATCTCAAAAGGATTTAGCCTGATCGCGACCACTGGACGCTTGGCTCTTTGCTGGCTTGCGAAAGGACGCTTGGCCTCTACTCCAGTTTCTTCTGAAGTCCCGGCCGGGTCTATAGGAGCGTGCTTCCCTCGAGTGCTCCGGACTGCACCTTCTGAACTGGGGCTTCCTTCGATTCTGTGGACGCTTATCCTGTGGAAGAAAGCCAGATTTTCCGCCTGTGGCCTTAGCTATGGCGTCATCTAGTTTGTTACCAAACAGTGATGATCCTTCGAAAGGAATCTTGCACCATGTCTGCTTAGAAGACGGGTCAGCCTGCCAAGGGCGTAGCCATAGGTCTCGTTTAGCTGTAACTGAGGATAACATAATCCTGGACAGTAGACGGATCAGATCAACTGATGCTTCTCCCAAGAAAGCCACTGCTAGTTTTAGCTCTGCTGCTGCTGAGTTACTGGCCAGTTCTTCTGAAACGCCTTTGAGAAAGGAATCTACGTTCTCCGTCCATGCCTCCATAGCCTTAGACACGGCTGCCAAGGCTAGGGCGGGTTTACAAGCTGTCCTAGCAAGACCGTAAATTATTTTAAGGTCCTGATCCATTCTTCTATCAAGACTGTCTTTAAAGGAGACTGCGTCTTCTGGAGGGAGCGTGACGTGCTTAGCCAAACGCATTACCGCTGCGTCCACAAGAGGAATATTCTCCAGGTATTTTACCTCATCTGCTTTGGAGGGATACATTCTGGAGGCTTTATTTGCCATCGAGGACTTCCTGTCCACTGCTCCACTCTTCATCAAAGATGCCCTTTAGTTCGGCTAAAAGTGGAAAACTTGGGCGCTCTTTCCCCAGGCGCTTGAAAAAAAATTCTGTTTAGCTGGGGGAGTAGATGGGTCTTCCCACATAAGGGCCTCTTTGACCGCTTTAATGAGCGGAGTTACTTGAGAGAAATCTAACTCTACACTCTCTTCATCACTCTCCAATTCTCCTTCCGAGGGAAGAGGCGAAGATTCGTAGGGCTGGGAAGGACCTGGGACTTCACGGACCACATCAGCCGGGGAGCCAGATCGAATAGTGCTGGACTGGCTTTGTGCATGGGAAGCACCCATCTCCTTTAGAGAACGTTGCACCACCTGTATCACTAGAGATTTGATCCGTTGATCTTCTGTCTCTTTTTCCCCAACCGCATGGGCATAGCAATGGCTGCATAATGATTTGCCCTCTGGGACTCGTGAGCCGCATCCCCAGCAGGCTCTCCGATCAGAATAACTGTCCTGGCGGTGGGAGCGGTGTCTGGAGGAGGAATGGGAACTTCTCCTCTGGTGGTGAGATGCAGACGGGGAATCACGTCTGTGTCTTGATTTTAAAGTTGACGCATGCTGCGGCGTGGCAAGGTCTGTGTCAATTTGAAGATCTGCGGAAGGGCTAAAGGAAAAAAGGGGAATTGGGGGGGGAGAAAGACAAGCCGTCAAGCAACACTACTTGCGACTGAACCCCAAACCCTCCCCTCTCCCGCACATACCTTGTGCGTGAGGGCTGGCCACATGTAAGCGGTGAATTGTCCATAACTTCTGGACCAGAGAGTCACAATAGAGACAGGTCGATCAAAAAACCTACAGTATTATACAAAATAAATAGGTAACTTGCCCTTTAAGAAAAAAATGCACCATATGGTGATAAGCAATATATGGTAAAAAGACAAATTGCATGCACATATACACCTATGGACTATATTTGGAACAGACAAATCATATCCAAGAGTGCACTGACCTGAGTGAGAAGACAAGAGCCTCAGCAGGGAAATCCAGTAGCCTCTGCTCGCCTGTCAGGGGAGATCCCAAATAACACAGGCGAGCATCAGCTTTAAATTCCCCGCCTGCCTGTGACGTCACCGCTGTCCATCCAACGCACCTGCATGGAGGAGGATCTCCCATCTGCGCCTGCACGGCCGTCGAGAGTCCTGCCGGACCACGCATGCGCGAACCAAGCCTCGCTCTGGGAGCGGGCACTGCACATGCGCGAACGGCGGCGGCGCCCGAGATTCGGGTCACCGCTGTAGACTGGAACGCAGAGCGTTCCAGCCGCCATTAGGGAGAGCAGGGGCATGGCACAAAGACACACAAATATTACACAGATGCGACTGCCATGGAAGAAAATAAAGATGCAGACCTGCCAGCCGAGGACGTTCTGATCTTGGGCACACCGCCGCAACTCCATCCCAAAGGATCATGATTGCTACAAGCTCTCCACCCGCCCATGGCTGGGTTCCGAGCTGCACCGCTAGAAGGTGTGCTATCCATCCATCCGTCGATCCGGGAATCTGCACGGACGTGCATGCTTCAGGTCCATTGGAGGAGGACATAAAAGGAACACAGTGCTGAGAGGTGAGCTTACTTTTATGGGTATGGGGTCCTATATCATTGGAGAGGAGGCGGGGTTAACCCACACGTAGGCTGCCATGGAGTCAGTCAAGTGGCATTTCTGCTTTATTGATTTCCCCTGAATGTGTTTTATTTCTCTTTGGATAGCAGTAAAAAATGGTCAATGAAATCTAGATAGGCCTAAATCAGCCAATATTTTGATGTACATGGAAAGCTTGCACTTGGTGTGTTGAAGCATGTTGCTTTGCTATTTGTTTTTGTTGCACTATATATCTGAAAGACTCCATTTGTGTGAACTAGAAAGGCAAACTATCAATGCAACCAAAATGCCGCTTTTAGGAATTCTTCCAAGGCACTGCAGCATTTGGTGTGAACAGATTGTATTGAAAATAATGAGTTTCCGCAGGTCTGTACATTTCACCCGTGTTGGAAAATGCAGCAAAATGCATTATCGCACATCGGGTACAGATAAAAGCCCTAAAGGTGAGTTTTAAGGATTCCAGAAAGTTGTACTTATCTGCTTCTTTTCTGTAGATACCGAGATTGACCATTTCATTGCACTTGCTGGTGCCTTTCAGAATGAATGCTAAATTGTTTCCTTTTAAAAGATTTGCATAGGCATAAGCAAATTTTACCCCCGATTCTTCCTTTTCCCTATAGATCATGTCCCATCATTAATTTCTTCGTTTACCATGTTCTGTACAAGAAACTGCTTTAATACTCCTTATGATGGCATTCAAATTTTTGTAGGAGCAGATGATGGGAGCTTGGTTCTTTATAACCCTGACACACCCCCAGAACTACATCTATCAAGAGCCCTTTTGTGCACACACTTTGTGGGCAGGTTTTTAGGCGCCAATGCAATATTGTTATGCTGAGAAATAAATCTAAGTATGCACATGGATTGGGATGGGGATAGTCAGGATTCTGTAGTCCAATAAGCCAGGGTGACTACACAGCTTGAGCTCTCATTTTGGCAAAGGCACTGTGTTGTCATCCCAGACAGGAAGTTGGGAAAACACTGAATTAATGGCACATCAACAGGTACTCTTCTGTACTTGCAGAACCTTTTTTTTTCCCCTTAAAGTTTGCCTTGACATAAACTTTGCTCATCTTAGGTTTTAACAGAAAACTGAAGCCAGGAGTCCGAAACAAAAGAAATCAACAATTCTGTTTCTAACCCAAGACTGCTGTTCTAAATCCCAGATGTTCAGCAATGTACATTTCACATATGTCAGAGCTAAATATACATGGAAATACTACGAATCATAATAAATCATTTATTTTCTGTTCTTTTCAACGGGTAGAATAACTTATAAAACTGTAACTTTGCTCCTGGAAGAATAGCAAGTCTAGTTGAATAGATGTATAGAAAAGGCGCCCCCTCCCAGATCTCAGACGGTAAAAAGAATCCTTAGAAAACGTAACCTGTTACTCCTACAGCAGGATGACACAGAAGGAATGTATGGTATTATCTGTCCCCCTCCATATTACAGAAACCGGAGGAGTGTACAGAACCTGCATTATTTGTTCTTGTTTCTGGACAAACACAATAAGACGGCATCGCTCATAAAATATATAAGGCCCCATGCACACGAGACACCGGTGCAAACTCTGCTGAGCGCATGTTTTTAAAGGCTGAAACCAGCGTTTAGAAACGCCAGTTTTACCGTGATTTTAGCAGCGTTTTACCGCGTTTGCGTCTTTAAGCGTTTAGTTAAGAAACATCATAAAACCCTCCCTAAGCTCAAAAAACAGTATTTTTTAACCATTTCAGCAATTTTGTGAGACCAGAGTGAGTAGCAGCAGCTGAGAGAGCAGCAGTTTACTTGTATTTAGCGTGTCACTTGCCACATCACCTGCCACAAGTTGTGAATTGTCCACTTGCCACATCACCTGCCACAAGTTGTGAATTGTCCACTTGCCACATCACCTGCCACAAGCTGTGGATTGTCCACTTGCCACGTCACCTGCCACAAGTTGTGAATTGTCCACTTGCCACATCACCTGCCACAAGTTGTGAATTGTCCACTTGCCATGTCACCTGCCACAAGTTGTGAATTGTCCACTTGCCACGTCACCTGGCCATGTCACCTGCCACAAGTTGTGGATTGTCCACTGGCCACGTCACCTGGCCACGTCACCTGCCACAAGTTGTGGATTGTCCACTTGCCACGTCACCTGTCACGAGTTGTGGATTGTCCACAATGCAATGCAAGCAATTCGTTTTTTTTTTATATTTTTTAATGGTTTTTCATCATTTGCCATAATTTTTTGAGATTTCTAATGTAAAAAAATAGGTCACCTTTAAAAACGCTAATAAACGAAATCGCGGCAAGACGCTGATACCGCGTTTTGCATCTGAAACGTGGCAATTTTTGCGTCTGAACCCATTTTTTTGCTTTCAGAAAAACGAGGTTAAACACAACTGCATATAAAGGGCAAGAAACGAGACAGTGTACATGGTCACATAGGATAACATTGAATGGGTTCAGGGGCAGTTGAAAAAAGTGTCCAACTGCCTCTGAACACGAGTTTAACAGCATGGGGCCTAAAGGGCACCAAGAAACCTGCGTCATGCTGGGGACTTGTACCCACAAAATGTGGCTGTTGATGCTGGTCTTTGCTGGCCTTATAGATGCAGGAAAGGGTTACTGGCAGCGTAGCTATTTGTGACACAATAGCACGGGCTGTAGGGGAAGATAATAAGCAACAGGTTTTCCAGAGACTGGACTTATTTTAATTTTTTTTGTAAACCCTGACAAGGAACTTCTCTTATTTGCTCCCTTTTGATCTATTTGTAGTACATTAGGACCCAATCACTAACATCTCAGAGGTTTTAGTTAAAGAGAATCCTGCAATAAGAGTTCAGGTACTTTGTTATAGGGTGACAATGCTCTCCTGCTGTCTCCCAAATGCTCTATTAAATTGTCACCCGGTCACATGTGCTTTTGGTAGAGACTATACAGCTGTGTGTGTTGATGCTCATTGCACAGGCTTGTTCTGCCATCAACAACATTGGAAAACCCTGCCCTGTGCATTGACATGGCGGGCAGATGGATGTATAAAGAAAGAGGCTGGAGGAGATCAGCAACACTGAGATTGTGAAATACTGGGAGAATATATTCTGGTCAGATGAGTCCAAAATTGAACTCTTTGGAGAGTTCATGGTGGTTAATACACACCATGTTTGGAGGTTAAATGGCACTGCACATCACTCCAATGTATGTACATATGCTGGAAAAACAGCCCCACACAATGAAGTTTGGAGATGGGAACATCATGGTGTGGGGCTGTTTTTCAGCATAAAGTGCTGGCAGACTTCATTTTATTGAAGGAAGGATGAATGGAAAAATGTACCAAGACATTCTTGATAAAAATTTGCCATCTACCAGGATGATGAAGATGAAACGAGGGTGAACATTTCAGCAAGACAATCATCCCAAATACAAAGGAAACTCTCAATTGGTGTAAAAAAAAAAAAAAAATGCTAGAATGGCCCAGCCAATCATCTGACTTGAATCTAATAGAAAATCTATGGAAAGAACTAAAGATCAGAGTTCATAGAAAAGGCCCACGGAACCTTCCAGATTTGAAGACTGATTGGAAGAATGGGCCAAAATAACACCTGAGCAATGAATGCGACTAGTTTTTCCATACAGGAGGCATCTTGAAGCTGTCATTACCAACAAAGGATTTTGTATGAAGTAAAAATAAATTTCAGTTAGCGTGTTCAATATTTTTTTCCCTGTGTCATTCCATTTTATTACACATAACTTTATTTCTGAACTTATTTGTTTTGGTTTCTTGGATTGCATGGGTTGTTACTGACATGTGGTGATAATTTAATGTCAATAGCACCTTTTAGACCGGGTTCACAAAGGGGCGACTCCAGACGCGACTTCAGGTCGCCCCGAGTTGCCCCAAGTCGCGCTATTTTTAAAACTAATTGAAGTGAATGGAGATGTTTTAACCACTTAAGCCCCGGACCATTTGGTAGCTAAAGGACCAGAGGTGATTTCAGAATTTTGCACTGCACTGCTTTAACTGTAAATTGTGCGGACATGCAATGTTGTACCGAAACAAAATTTGCGTCCTTTTCTTCCCACAAATGGAGCTTTCTTTTAATGGTATTTGATTGCCTCTGCGATTTTTTATTTTTTGCGATATAAACGGAAAAAGACCGAAAATTTTGAAAAAAAATGATATTTTCTACTTTTTGTTATAAGAAAAATCGAATAAACTCAATTTTAGTCATACATTTAGGCCAAAAGGTATTCAGCCACGTCTTTAGTAAAAAAAATGTCAATAAGCGTATATTTATTGGTTTTCGCAAAAGTTATAGCGTCTACAAACTAGGGTACATTTTCTGGAATTTACACAGCTTTAAATTTATGACTGCCTATCTCATTTCTTGAGGTGCTAAAATGGCAGGGCAGTACAAAACCCCCCCAAATGACCCCATTTTGGAAAGTAGACACCCCAAGGAAATTGCTGAGAGGCATGTTGAGCCCATTGAATATTTTTTTTTTGTCCCAAGTGATTGAATAATGACAAAAAAAAAAAAAAATTACAAAAAGTTGTCACTAAATGATATATTGCTCACACATGCCATGGTTATATGTGGAATTACACCCCAAAATACATTTTGCTGCTTCTCCTGAGTACGGGGATACCACATGTGTGGGACTTTTTAGGAGCCTAGCCGCGTACGGGACCCCGAAAACCAAGCACCGCCTTCAGGATTTCTAGGCACAAATTTTTGATTTCACTCCTCACTACCTATCACAGTTTCGAAGGTCATAAAATGCCAAAATAGCACAAAACCCCCCCAAATGACCCCAATTTGGAAAGTAGACACCCCAAGCTGTTTGCTGAGAGGCATGGTAAGTATTTTACAGCTCTCATTTGTTTTTGAAAATGAAGAAAGAAAATTATTTTTATTTTTTTTTCAATTTTCAAAACTTTGTGACAAAAAGCGAGATCTGCAAAATACTCACAATACCTCTCAGCAAATAGCTTGGGGTGTCTACTTTCCAAAATGGGGTCATTTGGGGGGGTTTTGTGCCATCTAGGCATTCCATGGCCTCCGAAACTGTGATAGGCAGTGAGAAGTGAAATCAAAAATTTACACCCTTAGAAAGCCTGAAGGCGGTGATTGGTTTTTGGGGTCCCGTACGCGGCTAGGCTCCCAAAAAGTCTCACACATGTGGTATCCCCGTACTCAGGAGAAGCAACAGAATGTATTTTGGGGTGTAATTCCACATATGCCCATGGCATGTTTGAGCAATATATCATTTAGTGACAACTTTGTGCAAAAAAAAAAGAAAAAAATGTCTTTTTTCCGCAACTTCTGTCAACATATAAAATATTCCATGGACTCGATATGCCTCTCAGTATATAGCTTGGGGTGTCTACTTTCCAAAATGGGGTCATTTGGGGGGGGTTTTGAACTGTTCTGGCATTTTATTCACAACATTAGGAAGTTTACATCCACTCTTCTAACCACTTGAAGACAAAGCCCTTTTTGACATTTTTGTTTACATGAAAACATATTTTTTTTTGCAAGAAAATTATGTTGAACCCCCAAACATTATATATATTTTTAAAGCAAAGGCCCTACAGAATAAAATAGTGGGTGTTGCATTTTTTTTTCTACACAGTATTTGCGCAGCGATTTTTCAAACGCATTTTTTGGGGAAAAAATACACTTTTTTTAATTTTAATGCACTAAAACACACTATATTGCCCAAATGTTTGATGAAATAAAAAAGATGATCTTAGGCCGAGTACATAGATACCAAACACGACATGCTTTAAAATTTCGCACAAACGCGCATTGGCGACAAACTACATACATTTTTAAAAGCCTTTACAGGTTACCCCGTTAGATGTACTGCTAAAATTACTGCCCTCGATCTGACCTTCGCGGCGATACCTCACATGCATGGTGCAATTGCTGTTTACATATGACGCCAGACCGACGCTTGTGTTCGCCATTGGGCAAGAGCAGGGCAGGACAGGTGTGCTTTTTTTTTTTTTTTTTTTTTTTTTTTTTTTTTTTATTATTAATTTTGCTTTTTTATTTTATTTTTAAATTGATCCTTCCATATTTTTTTTTTATTATTGTTATCTCAGGGAATGTAAATATCCCCTATGATAGCAATAGGTAGTGACAGGTACTCTTTTTTTGAAAAAACTGGGGTCTAGACCCTAGATCTTTCCTCTGCCCTCAAAGCATCTGACCACACCAAGATCGGTGTGATAAAATGCTTTTCCAATTTCCCAATGGCGCTTTTTATATCAGGGGGGTGGGGGACATTCCCTCCCACTGCTTGTAAAAGCAGTCCAGAGGCTAATTAGCCACTAGGATTGCTTTTACATGAAAGCCGGCCGCTGGCTGAAAAGAATGATACCAAGATGATACCTAAACCCGCAGGCATCAATCTGGTATAACCATTCAAAGTCCAGCAACATACCAGTACGTTGCTGGTCCTTGTTGGACATGTATTGTAATCTTTTTTTTTTTCATGCAGCCAGTTGGCTGAACGAAAAAAGAGATTGATCAGGTGGGTATGCCCACCATTAGAATACCGCCCTTCATCCACCCACTTCTAATGATGGGCATACATGCACCATTTATATATGCCGAAGCATGGGGGCATCCTCCCGCAAAAAAGTTATGCCGAACACACACGGTCGGACTTTTCCACGGGCAAGCCTCCGTCGGAATTTCGACCGTATGTACGCGGCATTAGGAGCAAAATCACTCCTCCGCCCCTGCTGCCCCAATGCTTCGGCATATTTGCTTTTTTTTTTAACTGTGGTGGTGAAATCACCTCCTACAGCACTGGAGTCGCAGGGATCAGGCCTGTCTCTGCGAACGCTGCAGTTATGTGTGTTGTGTTTTGCAAGTGACAGTGATCGATCGACACTGCACTTGGGTGGCCTGGGCTGGACGGAGGGGCAAAACGCAGGTGCTAGCAGTTATCTGGGCTGATCCCGCTAACACTGCGTTTTTGGGAACCCTAAACTGCTGGGGACGCTAGTATAGATCTGATCAGATCAGATATTGATCTGTTCAGATACTATACCACTAAGGAGGGTGTATGCTTCACGCGTGGGTGTTAGCGTTACTGGCACCAACCTGACGCTGCCTGGGGTGTGACGCAGACCCTCTCTGACGCTAAAACCTAATTGATATCACCCGCCGGGCGATCAGGGGTTTAAACCTTTATTGGGTTATATATGGCGGGTGCCCTGACACTATAAAAAGCAAACTAACTAACCAGCGTCACCCGTAACACTTATATGATGATCACTGGTGAAAGGGTTAACTAGGGACAATTAGGGGGTTAAAACCTTTATTAGATAATATATGGGGGTACCTGACGCTATAAAAACCTGCGGCGAACCTAAAAAAAATTACTGGCTACCGATCTGCATCACCGACGCTAAGACAGCGATCAGAAAAATTATCGCTTAGCGACAGTGGTGATAGGGGTGAAAGGGTTACCTGGGGGGCGATCAAGGGGGTTAAATCTTTATTAGATAATTTATGGGGGTACCTGACGCTATAAAAACCTGCGGCGAACCTAAAAAAAATGACTGGCTACCGATCTGCATCACCGACGCTAAGACAGCGATCAGAAAAATTATCGCTTAGTGACAGTGGTGATAGGGGGTGAAAGGGTTACCTGGGGGGCGATCAAGGGGGTTAAACCTTTATTAGATAATTTATGGGGGTACCTGACGCTATAAAAACCTGCGGCGAACCTAAAAAAAAATACTGGCTACCGATCTGCATCACCGACGCTAAGACAGCGATCAGAAAAATGATCGCTTAGCGACAGTGGTGATAGGGGGTGAAAGGGTTACCTGGGGGGTGATCAAGGGGTTAAACCTTTATTAGGGGGGGGTTAGGGGGCTCCACTGGACCTAAAACTAAACTGTAGTGACACTTTTACAGTAACAAATGTCACTGATTGCAGTGATCAGTAAATAAATGGTCACTGCAATCAGTGACACTGTGACTGGGGGCTGGGGGGTGATCTGGGGGGGGCGATTTATGTGCCTATGTGTGCTGGTGTTAGTGTAGTGTTTGTGCACTAACCTTGATGTCTTCTCTTGTACGACGCTCGGTATATGTGAGCGCCGCACAAGAGATGACATCACTTCCTCCTGCTTCCTCTGCCTGTGTTTACATTACACAGGCAGAGGGGGCATTCTCATTCGCCGGGAGCGATCGCGGGGGGGTGGCCGGAATCGAACGGCCGCCCCCCCATCTCGGAACGCTCCCAGACGAATTCCGACCGCTCACTGTACAGAAGGGGGGTCCGATTGGACCCCCCAACTGTACAAAGGCAATCACGTACACTCTACGTGATTGTGCCTGTCGGTGCCATTGTGCCAACGTATATATACAGTGAGCGGTCGTTAAGTGGTTAATGTACATGACTGCAGTCGCTCCGACTTCAAAAAAGGTTCCTCTACTACTTCAATCAGACTTCTAGGCGACCTGTAGGCAACTTGTACCCATTGATTTCAATGGAAGTCGCTTAGAAGTCTGATCACTGTTCATTTTAAAGGCAACTTTACAGGAAACAGAAAGGAATTCACCCAGAAGCCACAAGGAATTTACTTCAAGTCGTGTTGTTAATGACCACAAGTCGCGCTGAAGTCTCCTCCAAGTCTTGCTGTGATTCATGCTCAAGTTGTGTCTGAATTGCTTCTGAAAGTCGTGTTGCCCCAGTGTGAACCGGCTCTTAGAAATATATTTACCTAGGAAAATGGTGATGTGTTCAATACTTACCGTATTTTACCTGCTGTACCTTATATATACACTATTGAAAGCATTTTATTATATCAGTTTAATAAGTGTGAAAAAATCCAATTGATCCTACTAGAAATCCAATGAGCTATGCCCTTTATGTGCTCTCTGCCTTTGCTGCACTGAAATCCCAAACAGTGTTCTCAGCCCTGCCCAACTGATTTCTGTGAGTTACAGAACACCTCCACCTGTGCTGTAGAAATACAAAAAAAGGTGGTCTGTAGTCCAAATCAGGAGCGAGCAGCCTAGGATAAAGCCCTGTACACACGATCGGATTTCCTATGGATTCTAACCTGATGGATTTTTCCATCAGAAATCTGATGAAGCTGACTTCCATCAGTCTTGCCTACACACCATCAGTCAAAAATCTGACCATCCCAAACGCTGTGACGTAAAACACTCCGACAAGCCGAGAAAAATTAGGTTCAATGCTTCTGAGCATACGTCGACTTGATTCTGAGCATGCGTGGGTTTTTTGTCCGATGGAGTTCCACACAGACGATCGGAATTTGCTATCGTTTTTTTTCCCATCGGATAAATTTAAAACATGTTCTTTTTTTTCTCACCAATGGAAAAAAGACCGATGGGGCCCATACACGATCGGTTTGTCCGATGAGAAAAGTCCATCAGACTGTTTTCATCGGTAAAACCGATCGTGTGTACATGGCATTACAACACTGCTCCTCCATAGATACAATGCAGTGAGTGTGTGGCAGTTGCATTATTTTTTACTTTCAGTCTTATGCTGCGTACACACGACCGTTTTTAATGTCATGGAAAAAACAAAGTTTTTCTCGACGTGATTCTTCTCAAGCCTGCCTTGTATACACACTATCGTGAAAAAAAATGCTCAACCAAAGTGCGGTGACTTACAACACGTACGACGGCACTATAAAGGGGAAGTTCTATTCGGATGGCACAACCCTTTGGGCTGATTTCGTGTTACCGCGCGTGTTAGTAAAAGTTTGAGAGACGATTCGCGCTTTTCAGTCTTCACGCTTTTCAGTCTTCGTGCTTTTCAGTCCGTTACAGCATGACGAATGTGCTATCTCCATTACGAACGCCAGAGCGAGCGCTCCCGTCTCATAACTTGCTTCTGAGCATGCACGTTTTTTTCCCGTCATTAAAGTGTATACACGACCGCTTTTGACAACGAGAAAAACGACGACGTGAAAAAATAGAGCATGTTCTAAATTTTTAATGCCCATTTTTCTCATTGAGAAAAATGCTCTGGAGCCTACAAACAATCGTTTTTAATGACCAATTTAAAAAATTTCATTTTTCTCGTCATGAAAAACGGTCGCGTGTACGCGGCATAAGAATTTTTCAGAACATTTTAATCTTCCTAGAAATGCAGGGTCCTTATTTTTTCCGGTGAGCCAATAGGAAAGCACACGGAACCTTTTCCTTCTTGTGTAAATTATTAGTCTCATCAGTCCCCCATGTAATAGAGATGAACAGATATGTTTGAAGTCCAACCTGGCTACCTCCATCGATACAATGGGGAAGTGAGTGTACAGGAAGAGTAAAAAAAAGTCTAAAAAAGGAAAACTGATGCAGCCACCAACTGGAAGGAATAGTTAGCTGCACACATTATAGGTTGGTGGGGTGAATGAAAAAAACCTGTGAGCTCCGGTCGGAGCCGCTGTACTCTCACTATGCAAAGTAAGTACAGTGATCTCCCCCGCTGAGCTGTTGTGTTCTGACAGGGGGACGGCCCCCCCACCAGAACACTCCAATCAGCCCCCTCTGCCATTGGCTGAGAGTGCTGATCAGGAGTCGGTCGGCTGCTGGTTTTGTGCTGGCCAAGCGGCCGTCTCCTGTTGGACAGACCGACATACATACAGCCCGAATGTCGGGCATTTTTTTTGTTTTGATTCGGCAAATGTCTCCCGGCACTCGACCCGTGTGTACCCAGCTTAAGGTAATGTCAATAATTTTCTTTTGTTCATTGGGTATAGCTGGAATAATGGTGGCATTGTCACACTGATTCTCCTTTTTTTTTCTGACATATGTCATTACATGTGCCCCCTTTTTATAATTCCTATACCTAATAAAGAAAAAAAGTTCTCCATGTTCAAGGAAGGTCACCTATATATAATTAGGACACTGTAGAACAGAAGGGTTATTTAATAAGATGAGGAGCCAGAGTGCAGTAACCATAGCAACCAATCCACTCTATTTTTTTCTGCTCTGAACTACTGCATGCTAAACTTTGCATACTGGGTTCAAATCACGAAGAGTTAAATGCCATGTGATTATTTGCGTTAAAATAACTCATGCAATATTTAACTCGTGAACATGCAATTCACAACAAACACACGTTAAATACCGCATGAGTTAAGGTTTTGCAATCAAATTTGAGCCCACTATATGTCTGCCTAAAAAAAATGTTCAACTATTTCTTACGTTTGTAGAGGTTTCTCAGGAGGTATCATGGCTGACTGCAATGTTTTTTGAACAACATTAGATAGAGTAAGCCTGTCCCAAAGTTGTCCTCATTAACCACTTAACCACTTGACCACTGGGCACTTAAACCCCCTTAATAACCAGGCCAATTTTCAGCTTTCGGTTCTCTCACAGTTTGAATAACAATTACTCAGTCATACAACACTGTACCCATATGATTTTTTTGTCCTTTTTTTCACACAAATAGAGCTTTCTTTTGGTG
The DNA here is from genome assembly GCA_029206835.1 of Rana muscosa. Taxonomy (NCBI): domain Eukaryota; kingdom Metazoa; phylum Chordata; class Amphibia; order Anura; family Ranidae; genus Rana; species Rana muscosa. The sequence goes on from CM055128.1 coordinate 237,084,980, forward strand.
GTATTTAATCACCGTTTTTTTTTGTTTTTTTTGCGCTATAAGAGAAAAAAGACTGAAAATTCTGTAAAAAAAATGAAATTTTCTTTGTTTCTGTTATAAAATTTAGCAAATTAGTAATTTTTCTTCATAAATTTTGGCCAAAATTTATACTGCTACATATCTTTTGGTAAAAATAAGTACAAATTGGTGTATATTATTTGGTCTTTGTGAAAGTTATAGAGTCCACAAGCTATGGTGCCAATATCTGAAAATTGATCACACCTGAAGTACTGACGGCCTATCTCATTTCCTGAGACCCTAACATGCCAGAAAAGTTTAAATACCCCCCAAATTACCCCTTTTTGGAAAGAAGACATTTCAAGGTATTTAGAAAGAGGCATGGTGAGTTTTTTGAAGTTGTAATTTTTTCCCACAATTCTTTGCAAAATCAAGATTTTTTTTTTTCTTTTTTCACAAAATTGTAATATTAGCAGGTTATTTCTCACACACAGCATATGCATACCACAAATTACACCCCAAAACACATTCTGCTATTACTTCTGAGTATGGGGATACCACATGTGTGAGACTTTTACACAGCGTGGCCACATACAGAGGCCCAACATGCAGGGAGCACTTTCAGGCGTTCTGGAGCACCCAGGCCAAGTCTGACATTTCTCTCCTACATGTTAAAAATCATCATTTATTTGCTAGAAAATTACATAGAACCCCAAAACATTTATATATGTTTTTTAGCAAAGACCTTAGAGAATACAATGGTGGTATTTGCGCAGCAATTTTTTTAATGCGTTTTTTACGGAAAAAAACAGTTTTGTGCTTAAAAAAAAAAAACAGTAAAGTTAGCCCAATGTTTTTGCATAATGTGAAAGATAAAGTTACGCCGAGTAAATAGATACCTAACATGTCACCCTTCAAAATTGCACACGCTCGTGGAATGGCGCCAAACTTCGCTACTTAAAAATCCCCATAGGCGACGCTTTAAATATTTTTACTGGTTACATGTTTTGAGGAACAGAGGATGTCTAGGGCCAAAACTATTGCTCTCGCTCTAACGTTCGCAGAGATACCTCACATGTGTGGTTTGAACACCGTTTTCATATGTGGGCGGGACTTACGTATGCCTTCACTTCTGCATGCGAGCTCACGGGGACAGGGGCGCTTTAAAAAATAAATACATTTATTGTTCATTTTACTTTCTTTATTTTAGTTTGACACGTTTTTCTGCAAAAATAATTTTTTTTGATCACTTTTATTCCTATTACAAGGAACGTAAACATCCCTTGTAATAGGAATATGGCATGACAGGTCCTCTTTACAGTGAGATATGGGGTCAATAAGACCCCACATCTCACCTCTAGGCTGGGAAGCCTGAAATAAAAAAATAAAAACAATCCTGGCTTCGATCGTAGCGGTGAGTCGGTAGAAGCACTGGAGGGCAGCGGGAGGGAGGCCTCCCGTAAGAATGATTAAGCGGCGGAACAGCTGCTATGATCGTTCTTATGGTGTAGGGAATCGCCGGCTGGAAAAGCTGATATCTGAATGATGCCTGTAGCTGCACCCATCATTCAGATATCCCTGCACAAAGTCAAGGACGTCATATGATGGGCGGCGGGCGGGAAGTGGTTATTGTAGGGTATTGCAGAGTATGGGCAGGGTATTGCAGAGTATGGGCAGGGTATTGCAGAGTATGGGCAGGGTATTGCAGAGTATTGCACAGTATGGGCAGGGAATTGCAGAGTATTGCACAGTATGGGCAGGGAATTGCAGAGTATTGCACAGTATGGGCAGGGTATTGCAGAGTATTGCACAGTATGGGCAGGGATGGCTGAGCATGGGTGGATGGATGGCTGGATCTGTGACTGCAATTGTCACAGATCCAGCCCACAGTGCTGCTGCCATCCGCTCTCTCCCCCTCTCCTCTCACACTGTACCGAGAGGGGAGAGAGGAACCGGCGTCATCACATGACGCCGGTCTGTTTACAAGTGATTGCTCCGTCATTTGACGGAGCGATTACGTGGTAAACGGCCGATTATAGCGGCGATTTACCGTGATCCGTGACTCCGATGTGCGCGCCCCCGGGGGAGCGCGATTCTGGGAGGACGTTATATAAGTGGCTTTACCGTTCTAAGTGGACGTCATATGATTTAATCTCAGAAAGCGCCGTAATCTGTAACTGGCTCGCTGCCAGTACCATGTGACCACTGTGACCAATCACAGCAGGTCAGTGTGATCACATGGTACAGACAGGGCCAATCACAGCCCATCTGTACCAGGTAATTAGCTTTGACTAATCACAACAAAACTAACTGAATGAATCTGTTTCATTCAGTAAAATGCTTGCTTATAGCAATGTAATTCACTGCTATAAGCAATCATAATGTGTAAAAAAAAAAAAATCCTGATCACTTCCCCCAGAGTAGTAAAGTGTTACTATGGTAACATTACAATGTTTTTAAAAAAAAAATTGTAAAGAAAAGAAATTGAAAAAAAATGATTACATTTCTTTTTTTCCAACTGTCACCAGTCAGTGTCCCTTATCACCGTCACGCCAGTTATATGATAACGCTGTACTGCACTGGTGACAGTATGTAAAAAATTTTTTTTAAAAAGTGAAGTTTTTATTTTTTTATTTATAACTTTTCCCAAAAATTATGGCAAAAAAATTACAACTTAAAAAAAAAAAAACACCATGCCTCTTATTCTTGGACTGTCTACTTTCCAAAAAGGGGTAATTTGGGGGTTATTTTTACTGTCCTTGCATTTTCAGGCCTAAAGGCTTTAATAGTCATTGTTGAGTGCTCTCTTCTCTGCAGCCGTCGCTGGCTGACACAGGGGATCATGTAACCAGAGTGGACCGGGGTGAAAATAGAGAAGTATATACATTTTTCTTACATAGGTTAATTAGAATAGGTGTTAGGAGGGGAAGGGAACATGTTTAAGACTGGTTAGGTTTATCCCACAATTCTACTTTAACAAACCTTTTTTTGCAGGTATAACAAAGATTGATGTAATGGTTCATATTAAATGGAGTGAGTATTTGGTGGGTAATCCACTCACTGGCTTAAATGTCTCAGGTGCTGCATTGGTAAGATCTACCTATTAGAGTTCACATTCTGTGGATTTTTCACAGTACATGTTATGAGAATCCATCAGCGAATGTGACATCCTCTCATATTGGCAGCGAATGGGTGGAGCTGGGAACTAACGCACACCCTCTCTATACAAGGTAAATCTACAAATAACAAGCGGGTGATTCAGCCTGCCAGCTTGAATGCAGAGCAGAAGCCTTATTTGTGGTGGACACTGTGTTAGATATTGTAGAAGAAATGATGATGATGACTGTAAAGTACAATAACTCATAGGAAACAATCAGTTAAGCCCCGTACACACGATCGGTTTAACTGATGAAAACCGTCCGATGGATGGTTTTCATCAGACAAACCGATCGTGTATGGTACCCATCGGTCTTTTTTCCATCGGATGGAAAAAATAGAACTTGTTTTAAAATTTTCCGATGGATCAAGAACCGATGGTAATTTGCGATCGTCTATGGGCAAGTCCATCGGTTAAAAAACCCACGCATGCTCAGAATCAAGTCGACGCATGCTCAGAAGCATTAAACTTCATTTTTCTCGGCTCATCGGAGTGTTTTACGTCACCACGTTTGGAACGGTCGGTTTTTTGACTGATGGTGTGTGGCCAAGACTGATGAAAAACAGTTTCATCGGATTTCCGATGGTCAAATCCATCGGACGAAAATCCATAGGTTATCCGATCGTGTGTACAGGGCTTTAGCGTTTATCTGCTGTTAGAAGATGTGATGAGCGATCATTGCTGATTGGTTTCTCTGGTTACCGCGCTGTGCACCTTAATCTTTGCTTTAACCTGAAAGAGACATTTTAACCAGTGAGCGGACACAGAAAAGTGCATTTCAGTACAAGGCGGTGAGTGCTTCCAAGCACGGGTGTGTGAGGTGGTGTCCAGTTTGGTGAGGTGCTTAATGCATGCATATTAATGTGACATACAGGATTACAAGACAGCTGTCTCAGATTCTGTGTGCGTGGGTACAAAGCACAGGGCGGGCTAACTTTTTTTTTTTTTTCATATTTCTATGTCTTCTCATTTCTTGATGAATCCTGATTGATTCATGTTCTCTCTTTGTTTCAACAGGTGGCCGGATGGGAAGCGAAAAAGAAAGAATAGCCAATGTATGGGAAAAAGCGGTATGTCAGGTATGTTCGGTGTATGCTGCCTCTCTATTCACATCATGTAACCTAATGTAACCCTTCTGAGCTAACCCCTACGTCATGTTCTGCTACTTGGATATGTATACTCCCCGTAACTCCTCTTTCCTACCATTTAAAATAACACGTAACTCCTCCCTTCTACCAACAGTACACTGCTGTAATTTCTCCTTTAGACGATTTACTACACCTTGTAAGCTGGCTTTACACTATATAGTCAAATTTTACAATCTCTGTACAATCCTAGATTTACCAAAACTATGTGTAGCGATACCCCCAACTTAAGAGAGCCGCTGATATTGTTTCGGGCCCTGTACACAGCACTGCCAACCCCCGGCAATCTACTCGACCCTCCCCTGGCACAGCTAGTCTAGGAAATGGTAGACTGGTAATGTCTCTTCAATCATCTATGACACAGTCCCACAATAAAGCAAACAGTGATAAAGTACAGTAATTGACACTGATACCGGAGTACTTAACTATAGCAACTTTACTTTAGTGTAAAATTTAGGTAGAAGTACAGTACATCATAACACCTGCAGAGCCCTGCAATATTAGTGACACTTAGCAATACTGTATAGAAATAACTAGCACACCACGCTGCAGCTATCCTCCCCGTGAGCAATATGGCGCCCAATAATGTTCTACACTACCCAGTCAGGCCTGACTTAAAGTAAGGTACAGTCTTAGGGTGAAGAATCTTCGCATGCAAGGAAATCGGTGGTGCACATCAGGAACAACAATTTGTAATCCAACGGGACTGTATCTCAGCAAAGTAACAACTCCCAGGAGACTATCAAACTCAGTTCTGGAAATAGTCTTCCGCTAGGATAGTTGATATAGCACTAAGGGCCAAAGCAGTCAGTAGGCCTAAACAAAGTACTTGGCTATAACTTTGAGCAAGTGCTCTCTCACCACACCAGACTTAGTCCCCGTCCGTAACTTCCACCGCTGTGTATAAGCACACAGGGTCTGCGATAGCCGGGTCTTCGGTCCTCCTGATGCCAGTGAAAAAAACAAATGGAGATCAGGCATCACACAGGCTCCGCAGTGGAGTGGAAGGCTCTTTGGAAGTGCGCAAGGCCCAGGCTTCAGGCCTTGCACCAGCAGCAAGTCTGCACAGGGGATCCTCTTGCTAGAAGGGCAGTGTCCCAAAGAGACCGAGCTTAGCCTCTCCTTCACCTTTATAGTCCATCCCATGAGTCTCTGCGGGTGGCAATGCACCTTGGGTGCTGAACGGGGTTCTGGGTATCGTAGTCCTGAGACCTTAAAGGAGACCCCCGCTACACACTCCCCCCACTTAGATTCTTTGGTCCCCAAAGACAGTACTAACAAAAGGTACGTACAACATCAGTTAAAGCTGTAAGTGAGGTCGGCAGGGGAAGTTCCCACCAAAAACGAGGAGGGGAATTACTCTGCCCACAGGTCACATTGTCAGAAGTGGCCTGCCTAACTGTGCTAGAGGGTGAGTTGGGGTTGCCCTCCACCAAATGAACAGTGGAGGGGTCAGGGTTTTCTACACTCCTCCTGGCTGTTATCACAGCGTCCTCTGAACTCTCCCTCATTTGGGTGTAAGTCAACTTCCGGGGAGGACGTATGGTTCTCTTCATTCTCTGCTCCCTTGGGATCTCTGGTTCAGTCACTGTAGGTTCCTCTTCTGGAACATTCAGCTCAGATGCAGGAAGATACATAGAATCTCTTGGATCCTCCGCAGGGAGTGAGTGAGTCAAAAGCATCTTCCCATGAGTCTGACAGAGGGCTGGACGGGACAAACTCTGTGGCTTCTGCGTTCAGTGTACTGTCTATGGTGCCTTCAGAAGGTGGAAGATCTATGGAAGAAGGCACAGGGCCCTGGGAAGGCCATAGCCACTCAAGCTCCTCTCTCTCATCCTCGCTGGGTTCAGAGACATCCATTCCTCCAGATTGAGATGTCTGAGACCGGGTATTTGGCCTAGGAGTATCCAGGATGGAAGTTGGCTCAGAGGAATCCTTTACAGGAGGTATCCGAACTGCCTTTAGAAAGTGGAAGTAGATGGTTTCTGTGCCAGGTCTTCAGTGGCCCCACTTTCCCTTCCGGCTTCAATTGGTAAACTGGTAGACCAGGTAGCTTCTTGCAGATGACATAGGGTTCAGGTCTCCATCTGTCTGCCAGCTTATGCTTCCCAGGGACTCCCAAGTTTCGCAGCAGCACTCTGTCTCCAGGTCGCAAATCCTGAATCCGAACTCTCAAATCAAGTTTCGCTTGTTAAGAGCTCCCCTTTGATCCGAGGCTGCTTGGGCCTGTTCATAGGCCAACTTTAAACTTTCCCTCAGCCTATCCATGTATCCCTTGTGAGAGATGGTTGAGGTGTGATCTATGGAGGTGCCAAAGGCCAGGTCTACAGGTAGTCTTGCCTCTCTTCCAAACATAAGTCTATAGGGAGAATACCCTGTGGCATCACTTGTTGTACTATTATAAGCATGCACAATTGCTGCTATGTGCTTGCTCCAGTGCTGTTTTTTTTCGCTGCTTAGAGTCCCTAGCATGTTTAGTAGTGTTCTGTTGAACCTCTCCGGCTGCGCATCCCCTTGTGGATGGTAGGGAGTGGTCCGGGTCTTCTTGATCCCTAAGGAGTCCAAAAGTTTCCGGATCAGCCGACTCTCGAAGTCCCACCCTTGATCCGAGTGAAGGTATTTCTCCATGAGTACTTTGGCCACGGTGGAAGCCTTTTGGTCTTTGGTTGGGAAGGCCTGGACATACCGGGTGAAATGATCGGTTATCACCAGAACATTTCCTAGTCCACTCAAGTCGGGTTCGAGGCAGAGAAAATCAATGCATACCAAATCCAATGGACCTTGACTTTGCAGGTGGCCCATTGGGGCAGCTTGATGGGGTAGAGTCTTTCGTTGGATGCAGCGTACGCATGAGTGGCAGTATGCCTCCACTTCAGCCCTCATACAAGGCCAGTAGAACCGGCTCCTGATAAGTTGAAAGGTTCTTTCAGCTCCTAGGTGACAATGGTTATCGTGTAGGGCCACTAAGACAGTCTCTCTGTGTTTCTCGGGCAGAAATTGTTGCCATTTGTCCTCCAGGTCATCAGAGGGGCCCCTTCGGTAGACCACCCCATGATGCACCTGTAGCCTGTCCCACTCTTTCCGCAGCAGGCGGGCCTCCTTCGAAGGATGTTGTAGAAGTTTGTCTGGATCTTGATCTTCCAGGGCTTCCAGGACCAGTTTCCCCAGGGGGGTCTTCCAATTGGTCACATCTCAGTTCCTTCTTGGACAGCTTTGGCAAGTCATCTTCTTCTATTTGGGTCACACCGCAGTATTATTTGGGTACTCCTACTATTGTGACTCCTATCTCTTCTGCTCTGGATCCACCACTGGCTTGGAGTTCAGCTCCTTGACAGAGAGCACGCACCCCATCTGGCATCACTTGAGTCCAGTCTTCTGTACTGCCGGTGGGAGTATGAGACCTTCTGGACAGGGCATCCGCATCTCGGTTTCCAGTCCAAGGTCTGTATTTCAGGCTAAAACTGAATCCAGAGAGCGCAGCCAGCCATCGGTGGCCAGTGGCATCCAGCTTTGCCGTGGTGAAGAGATAAGTGAGGGGGTTGTTTTCACGATAAATTCTGCTCCATACAGGTAGTCTTTTAATTTATCGACCACAGCCCACTTGAGGGCTAAGAACTCCAACTTGTGAGTAGGATAGTTCTTCTCAGCTGGGGTTAAGCTCCTGCTCACGTATGCAACGGGTCGTAGTTGCCCTTCATGCTGCTGGTATAGCATCCCTCCCAGACCATCATGACTGGCATCCACATGGAGTTCATATGTTTTTTTGTGTCTGCATAGGCCAAGACAGGGGCAGTGGTTAAGCTTTTCTTCAGCATTTGGAAGGCCTCTTCACACTTCCCATTCCACTGATTTTAAACTGACTCCCCCGGCTTCCTGGGGCCTGAGTCATCCTCTTCTCCCTCTGTCTTCAACAGTTCATTTAGGGGTCTGGCAATTTGTGCAAACCCTTCCACGAACCTCCGGTAGTATGAGCAGAACCCCAAGAAGAACCTGAGTTCCATCACAGTGGTGGGCCGTGGCCAGGAGGTGACTGCCTCCAGCTTCTCGGGGTCTGTGGCTACCCCTTCTTCGGACACTGTGTCCCAGGTAGTGGACTGACGACTGGTAGAACTGGCATTTCTCTGGTGAAAGCTTGAGTCCCTCGTCACGGAGTCTTTTCAAGACTTTTACCAGTCTCTCTTCATGCTCCTCTAGAGTCTTCCCAAAGACAATGATATCATCTAGGTACACCAGGACTTCGATGAGGTTCATGTCTCCCACAGTTTTCTCCATCAGGCGCTGAAAAGTAGCAGGGGCTCCAGACAGACCTTGGGGCATCCGGTCATATTCGAAGAATCCCACAGGGGTTATGAAGGCTGTCTTCTCCTTATCTTCCGGATGCATTGGGATCTGGTAGTATCCGCTCTTAAGGTCCATGACGCTGAACCACCTAGCTCCAGACAAACTCTGTAGGGCATCCTCTATCCTCGGGGTGGTATATTGGTTGGGAATCGTTCTCCTGTTGAGAGTCCTGTAATCTATACATAGTCTCAGCGACCCATTCTTTTTCCTGAGCACCACGATCGGGGAGGCATAGGGGCTTCTGGACTCCCGGATAACACCGCTTCGCTTGAGCTCAGCGAGCTGTTCTCTCAAGTCTTCTAGGTCGGCTAGAGGAACTCGCCTGACCCTCTCTCTGAAAGGCTTGTCTTCCTGGAGGCGGATTCGATGGGTGGCACTCTTCGCACACCCCACATCGAACTCATCTTTGGAGAAGATCTTCCTCCATCTGGTCAACTGGGCCTTTGCCCTCTCCTTCCAGGCCCTTGGCGGGTTCGGGTTCTCCATGCAGAGCTTCTCCCAGGTAGTGCTTTCTCCCTCTGTCTTCTCCACATCTGACAAGACAACTGGGGCAGCAGGGCTCACCTGGCCCAGCAGCATCCTGGCTGGGATCTTCATGAGGGCATCAGTGGTGTTTCTGATGCTCACCGCCACCTTACAGTGTGCCTTCTTTAAAGCTCTTAGCGGGACCACTTCAGGGATCACTTCTAGACCTGAATGTTTCTCCCGGGGATCTGGTTCCAACACGACAAAGGGCCCAGGTTGCTCCCAAGTAAGCTTCACAGTGGCTCTGAGACAGGTTACTTCACCGGGCTGTAACACTATCCCTTTCTTCCCTAGCCTCCAGACTTTCCCTACCCCCTCTTCTGGGGCCTTCTGCTCCAAGACTAGTCGCTGGTAGGCTAGCTTCAGCATCGGGTGGATTCTGGTGGCTGTAGGGTTCTTCCCTTGTGCTAAGGGAGCCAGGAGCCTCCTGACCAAGTCCGTATTGGTCCCGATTATAAGGGAACTCTTGTTGGCTCCGGGTGGTTGGGGGCAGACTACTGCCAGAGTATCAATTACTTCAGCCTTCCCGGCCACTGAAGGGTCGAAGGTCAACTTTACTGGTAAGTAGCCATCGTAGGGGAAACTCTGTGTTCCAATCCCCCATATCTCCAAGTCTTCGAGTTTTTGGATGGGCAGATGGCTCAGATGTTTATCATAAAAGTCCCTATATAATAGGGTCACTTGTGCCCCAGTATCTAGGATGGCTCTTGTGTAGACTCCCTCCACTTGAATGGGTACTAGTGGAGAGGGTCCTACCAGCTTTTCTGGGAATGGTTTCGGGGGGGCCTCTTTCCTTTGATCCCTGCGTTTTCCCTTAGGACTTTTCTTCTTCCATTTTTCTCTTGACTTCAATCCCTCTTGGGCTTGGTATGCATTGATATCTCCTTCTTTTTTTTTTAGGTGTATACTCCCGCTGAGGGACATTATTCCTTTTCGGAGGGGGTTTGCCCCCTTTCTTACTGGACTAATCATTAAATTTTGATCCAATGGAGCTTACTGGAGATGGTGGGCACCCGGTTGACTCCTTCACCGGGGCCCTCTGGAGTTTTCCGCCGGCTTGCGATTATTAACTTTCTTTTTATTTGGACTAGGACATACTTTTCCAATATGGCCAAATCCTCCACAGTTGTAGCAAATCGCATCCCCCCCAATCCTGTAAGGGAGCGGGTGCTGAGGTATCTGGGAACAGCTCCTTCTTCGGTCCCTCTTTCTCTGGGACCCTTGGATCCTTTGCCATCAAAGAGGTCAGCATCTCCAATACATGAGACATCTGTGACTTCAGGGTATCTACTTCTGAGTCTCTTTCAGGGGTCATGGCTGATCTGACCATTACAGGTGTAGAAGAGGTGTGTGTCTTGATGGCTTGCTGATCTTTTAGTAGAGCCTCTTAGTCTCTTATGATCTTCACCAGATCAAGGTAATTCAATGACATGCCTCCTCGAGAGGTTTTCAGGTGGAGCCAGACTGGATCTGCTTCATCCTCGCCGCATCTAAGGCTTGGGGCACCATTCCCTTTTTCAGCACGATTTGGCAAAGCATCCTATTCAATCTTCTCACATACTCCGACAGCTTTTCTCCTGGTTGCTGAAAGGTGTGTTCAAACTGATACACCAGTTCTGTCACCTTCTCCAACTGACCAAACTCTTCCTGCAGCATGGCCAAGTAGTCATAGGCCGTGCAGGCAGCATTGCTAAACCGGAGACTTTTTACAGCTTCAGCAGCCGCACCTTTCAAACTCTCAATCACGCGCTGCTTCTTCTGCACTTCAGGCACCTCCCATGCCTCTACCGCTAGTAATGCCTGCTCGATCCAGGTGTCAAAGTCTTCCTCCCCTGCAGGGACAGGTAGCTTCCCTGAAAAGATCCTTCGCTTTCGGTATCTAGCCTCTATGTGCACCGTGTTGGTTTTCTGACACTTAGTGAGCAGATCCCCTAGGGCATTTAAAAGTTCCGGGCCCTAGAATAGTCAGGGGAGTCACCGGAGGTATCGTCCCCTTTAGCTTCTCTGGTGTATGGGATGTCCCTGGCGGTGACCCCGGAGGGGATGGCGGGGGTGACTCCCTCTTCACGGTCACTGCGTGCGCCAAACCATAGGTCTTGTTATCTGCCGTCTGCACACTTCGACCTCTAAAATTCCCGGGTATTCCATCCCTCCATTCTATCAGTGCATACTTGAACAAGGTTTCTGGATTCGACCTCATGTCCATTACCCATGACTCTCGATTCGGGGATAACGACACTAAGAGTCGCTCCACCATTCGGCCATTCTTCTCCCTGGAGACTGAGGACCACTGACATGTCTGGGCTGGCCTTGACTGCCTCGCACCACGCTTTCACTTCTAGCGGGTCCATGCCGATACCTTTGGCGTGTTTGATTGCTGCGTACAGGATCCCGGACTTGCGAGCCCCCACGTGTAGCGATACCCCCAACTTAAGAGAGCCGCTGATATTGTTTCGGGCCCTGTACACAGCACTGCCAACCCCCGGCAATCTACTCGACCCTCCCCTGGCACAGCTAGTCTAGGGAATGATAGACTGGTAATGTCTCTGCAATCATCTATGACAGTCCCACAATAAAGCAAACAGTGATAAAGTACAGTAATTGACACTGATACCGGAGTACTTAACTATAGCAACTTTACTTTAGTGTAAAAGTTAGGTAGAAGTACAGTACATCATAACACATGCAGAGCCCTGCAATATTAGTGACACTTAGCAATACTGTATAGAAATAACTAGCACACCACGCTGCAGCTATCCTCCCCGTGAGCAATATGGCGCCCAATAATGTTCTACGCTACCCAGTCAGGCCTGACTTAAAGTAAGGTACAGTCTTAGGGTGAAGAATCTTCGCATGCAAGGAAATCGGTGGTGCACATCAGGAACAACAATTTGTAATCCAACGGGACTGTAGCTCAGCAAAGTAACAACTCCCAGGAGACTATCAAACTCAGTTCTGGAAATAGTCTCCTGCTAGGATAGTTGATATAGCACTAAGGGCCAAAGCAGTCAGTAGGCCTAAACAAAGTACTTGGCTATAACTTTGAGCAAGTGCTCGCTCACCACACCGGACTTAGTCCCCGTCCGTAACTTCCACCGCTGTGTATACGCACACAGGGTCTGTGATAGCCGGGTCTCCTGTCCTCCTGATGCCAGTGAAAAAAACAAATGGAGATCAGGCGCCACACAGGCTCCGCAGTGGAGTGGAAGGCTCTTTGGAAGTGCGCAAGGCCCAGGCTTCAGGCCTTGCACCAGCAGCAAGTCCGCACAGGGGATCCTCTTGCTAGAAGGGCGGTGTCCCAAAGAGACCGAGCTTAGCCTCTCCTTCACCTTTATAGCCCATCCCATGAGTCTCTGCGGGTGGCAATGCACCTTGGGTGCTGAACGGGGTTCTGGGTATCGTAGTCCTGAGGCCTTAAAGGAGACCCCCGCTACATATGTCATAGGAGGACAAACCTAAAAAAGTAATTCAATCAGTATAATTGATAGTAGATCTAAAGGAGTTTGTTCTGGGAATGGTGGCAGTGCTGAGGGAGTGAACCTCCTGTGGTCAGTGTGTAGCAGTGAAGCTGCTCAGCTGGTACAGGACCCAGATGATTGCGGCAATCACTGTAGTAGTGCCAACTACTACGGTGATTATTGGCTTCTCCAGCAGCCCCTTAGGTATGACATATGCATAATCCAAGCAGGACCAATGTAAAGCTAGCCATGCATGGATCAGTTTTTTTTCGTTCAACACGCTGGTTGACTTGATTCAAGGTGCATAGGGGAATCCTCCCGCTGTGTCATTGTATTCTGACAGTGGGGAGACTTATCTGCCATGAGAATTCACAAATCAGCGCTGCAGCTTATTATTACCTGCGCAATGATCAAGCAAAAAAATTATGATGGGGCAATTGAGCAAAAGTCCAAAAGGTAAATCGACCTCTGTCCAACCATAGTGGCCACACATTGATTGAAATTTGGTCAGTCCCTGCTTAACTGACCAAATTTCAATATATGAATGGCCACCTTTAGTGTGCAATAAAGATCATACCTGGAATTCAGCTTTAACCATAAAAGTAATCCAAAGACCAAACCTCCTAAATGTTAACCCAACTCCTAAAACTGAATTAACCCCTCTGTATTCAGTCCTGTGCTAGTGTAGATGGTGTAGACTATAACTCTTCCTACTGCAAATTAATACATCCTATAATTCTACCAATCAAATACCATAATACCTCTCCTGTTCTATATAATAATAAAAAAATACCATATGATGACTCTTACTCTTCCAAGAAAAATACTGTTTACAACACCCAAAACTTTACTCTTATGCCTAGTACACACGGCCGAGATTCTCGTCGAAAAAAACATGTCGTTTTTTTCGACGAGATTCTTGGACAAGAAACTTGTCCTGGCCGAGTGTACACACGCTCCTTTCAAAGAACCCGCGGTTCTTTGAATGGAGCGAACGCGGTGACGTCATCGAATACGACGAGCATGCGCTCGTCACATTCGATGCCGTCGCCGCCATCTTTGTTCACCCTACCTATGCCTAGGAAGCTACTGCGCATGCGTCAAAGTCATTTCGAGCATGCGCGGGCTTCCCGGCGAAAAGGTAAGTGTACACACACACAATTTTCTCGTAGAGAAACAGGCTGACGAGAATCTCGACGAGAAAATAGAGAGCAGGTTCTCTATTTTCTCGTCGAGATTCTTGTCGCTTTTCTTGACGAGAAACCATACACACGAACGAATTTCTCAGCAAGAAATCTCTGCCAGCAAGTTTCTTGCTGGTTTTTGCAGAGAAACTCGTTCGTGTGTACGAGGCTTTATTCTCAGGTTTCCTAGTTTGTCCAATCCCTTTTGGACTCCTGAACATAAGCTAGAGATGCTAATGCCTGCAGGGTCCAGGTTTCCATGCGATCACCCTAGAACGGCACATTTTCTGTTTTCTGTGTTTTTTCTTCATATTGATGGGTATACAATATATTTATGTTGTCGATTTAAAGCTGAACTCTGAGCTGCACATATTTTGTCTAAAAACAAATGCTATGTGTATTCTTACTTGAATCTTGGTGTCAGTTGACCTGTCAGTGCTGCTCTCTTCTAGTGCAGGGTGACTGGTCTTGTATCCGCCTCCTCCTGTCACTTCCTGTCACTTCCCGTCTAAACAAAACAATTTGTTTTGTTTAGACGGGGAAGGGGTTAGAGCCCTGGTTATTAAAAGGTCTGTTCACTCCATTTATAGATTGTGTTTCATTCATAGTAGCCACAGTTGCAGCTCCTATGAATGGAGGAGGTGGGCATATTCGGGCACCCTTAATGAGTGCCTGTCACAGCTCCATTAACTCCTGCCGCACTGAAACATTACGGTGGGGGTAAGGGGGGGGGGAATCAGAGGAGGAGAATTTCTTCTAAAGGAAGAGACAGCAGCACAAGGCACATATGACATCAATCAAAATTAATGTCCCTTGTGCTGATTTTTTTTAAACTCAGGCTTTAATAAACCCCATGGGCAAAGTGATTCTTTGATGTAATATTCTAGGCGCTACAGCTACAAGTCAGCCATAAAAATATAAGACTCTAGTCTGCGAATTGATCTGGCATCTCTGCCTTTTATATGCTTCCATTCATATCGCATCAATAAGGTGTCACTTTATGGGTCATTTTCCAATGACTTATGTTGATGGTGCACACTGTAGCTGGAGTGTTCTTTGCTTCCTCCTATATTATACCATAATATACATTGTAACCCCAAGGCCTGGCCTCCCTCCCACTCTCTTACCCTCCATAGAAAAAGCTGGCTGTCTCACCCCATGCCCCCCCCCCCTCCTTTCTGCCATCTCTGCTCTGTCCAGACAGGATCTCAGAGTTATAAAATATAATTACTTCGGAAATGGCGAGAGAGAGATACTCAGAAGGGAGAGACTCTCAGTAATTACTTACAACACAATGAACAGACTTTTTGTGCTGCTTGTTTGCATGTGTTGTTCTGGTGTTTGTCGGGCCGGCTGTGTGTATTCTGTTTTACCCTGTGCGTCTCGTCTGCTTTGCAGTGAGTGAGGCTCTCATTGTAGATTTGTTGTCTTTTATTTATTTATTACAGTTTCTAACACTTTGCATGTTTGTATATTAGTATGTTCCTATAGAGAGCTGGCCATGGCCTGCCTAATTTTTTTGCCCAATACCAATTGAAGAGCAACAAGTCAAGTCAGTTAAAAAAAAAAAAAGCAGCTAAAACTATCAAATGACTTCTAACACAGAATCCGATAGTTGACCCTGTTTGTGATTTGAATTTTTAGGACACAACTATTTTTGCTTTGGAAGGAGTAGGGAAGGCGTAGAACCCTTGTGAGCGTTTTATTTTTGTAACTTTGTTCCCCCTCTTCCAGTGTGCTCAGAAAGTGTGTAAAATCTGCCTAATCATAATTTCTTCTATGTTCTTGATTAGATGTGTTTAAACCATGTTATTGTACCTTTTTGTGTTAAGACGAACTACTTGTACCGCAGCTATCTTACTGTTGATCCTTTGTATCAAGTATACTTTGTAACTGCCTTACGTTTCTTCCAATAAACTTTTGTAAACAAAAAATAAAAAATAATCTCTGCTAGGGAAGTACATGCATTAATAAAACATTTTTAATTTGATTGGGAAGGATTAGGTTTTTATTGCTGCATGCCCAGTGGGGAAATCTTATTTCCTGTATGGTTCCAGAAAGGGAAGTGATGTGAAATCCCTCCAACAGGGAAACAGACATCAATACACTTAACAGATGTTATTATAACTCTTCTCCACTCCGACCATAAAAAAAAGAAAATTTTTGACTAGAGTTTAGCCTAGATTTATTATTAGCAATAGCGTGCCTGTGTCTGTTATTAGTGTAATATGCAAGATCATAGTAAAAGGTTTCTTTCTTCCTTTAGAAAAGGGTAGTGAGAGGCCCAATTTGGTCCGGGACTCCATTCGTTTTACCAGACAGGAAGTAAAGGGAACTCTCCAACAGCAGCACAGACCTGAATAAAATTATTTTCTTTTGGCTCCATTCACATACTCCACAGTCGTGCAATTTCCATTGCGAACTGACTATACAACTTTGGATGGGTGTGACTTGGATGCAACTTTGGCTGTTGACTTGTTTTGACTGTTGCACATTTGTCACATTGATATCATTAAGATGTGACTTTTGAGAGTATACATTGCAGTCTATGGCACTCAAATTGCATGAAAGTCTTACCAAAGTAGTGCAACAATCTTTTTTTAAATCACATAGATTTGAATGGCTGCCATTGAAATACATGGGCTGCAAATTGTCATGCGACTGTGTCCATATTCGCATGACAAGTTGCAGAAGTATGAATAGATCCTTAGTAAAGTAGGTAAAAGCTTGAATCCCTGTTAGATATCTGTGTCGCTGTTGCAAATTTTCCCTAACCTCCTGTCTGGTGAAAGTGTTTTAGTAGGACAGGAAGTGAGGGTTAGGCTGGGTTCACATATATGCGGTGCAGAACACTGCATGTTATTCATGTAGAAATCGCACTGCATTCCTATTCAAATCACATGCAGTGAGATTTGAGCCCATTCATTATGTATGGGCTCCATTCGCTCTGTACCGCACAGAAAAGGGGCAGTCATTTTTTTGCTGCACTGGAATTGGCACTGAAATAAGATTGCATGGGTGTTTGCATCAGCCATACATGTACCCATGCAATGCGATTTTTGCAATCGTACTGCGTTTTGCAATCTGTTTTGGGGTGTTAAAGCGGAGCTCCAGGCTCCTTCAGAAAAAATTAAAAGTCAGCAGCTACATATACTGTAGCTTCTGACTCAAGGATACTTACCTGTCCACTGATTTAGCGGTGTCCTCATCCGAGCCAACTTTCCAAGCGGCTATCGGTGCTGCCGCCTCCATCTCGGGTAAGGGAAACCGCCTTGCGGCTTCACAGCCGGTTCCCTACTGCGCTTGTGTGAAGCGCGCTACGCTTTGTGAATGGCCTGGCGGCGGAGAAGGATGAGGGGGGGGGCGAACATCTGGATGAGTTTGCGGTGGCAAAGTCAGCCGGAAGTGGGAGCAGGTACCTGTCAGTGCATTGTGGGAATGCTCAGGATTCGCCTAAAACTCTCTAACGAAGCTTCAGAAAGTAATAAAATCCTAACAGGAGCTCTAATCCTTCCTCACTCTATCTAAAGCTAGAAGTTCACTGTAGAGGATATGGGGTTAATATCAGGAGATCACAGACATTTTATCTACTGTGTTTATTGGCGTATAACACTCACTTTTTTACCCTGAAAATAGAGGGTAAACTGTGCCTGCGTGTTATACGCAGGGGGTTGTGTAAAGTTTTTTTCCTGAAACTTTCCTCTTAAAGTTAGGGTGCATGTTATACACCTGTGCGTGTTATACGCCGATAAATAGTACATTATGTATATATAAAAGCCAATAAAAACATTGAGCCTTTTGATTTTTGAATGGTATTAAAGTGGTTGTGAACTCTCAAGAAAAAAAAAACAACCTGCAAGACAAAGGCATAATGAGCTAGTAGCTCATTATGAAATACTTACCTTAGATTGAAGCTGTTGCAGCAGTCCCCATACACCGCTGTGACTGGCAACAAGTCTCCCGGAGTTATTTCCGGGTTCGCGGGCTTCGTGGCTGTAATTGGCCGGAGCCGAATTGACGTCACTCATAAACGAGCCGTTTCTTCAGTGTGCATGTGCCGATTGATGTTGGCACATGCGGATTCAGTGAATATCTCCTAAACGGTGCAAGTTTAGGAGATATTCACAGTACCTACAGGTAAGTCTTATTATAGGGTTACCTGTAGGTAAAAGTGGTGTAACAGAGTTTAAAACCACTTTAATAATGTATGGAAATAGGGAACAAGTGCGGGACCCAAGACACACCTCCTCACACATTTAAATGAATTTTTCTCGACATACACCATGAAAACCAAAAATCTGCTGCTACTTGGAGACTTCAACCTTTGGGCCAACTCCCCCGAAGGCCCTATCGCCACTGCCTGCATCGACCAACTAGAAAAACTAGGCTTGCAACAATTGATATATACTCCTACTCATGTATCAGGTCACACTCTTGACCTAATCTTCAAACAAGATATGGACATCAACACACTGGACAACCAGCCTCTACCATGGACAGACCATCATGCCATCAAGTTTACTATAACGACCAACACGGCCCTCCAAAAATCAATACAATCAGCAACAACACACTGGACAAGATCACAGAAGAAACTATACTCTGAGCTTTTCAAAACCACGCTATTGAACAATATGGAAATGCTAAACCAAAACCACTCAACAGAAGAAACACTCAACTTCCTGAACAATGCTTTGCTACAGACAGCAGATACGGTTGCTCCAAGACGCAGAGCACTCATCCGCAAAAACAATGCAGGCTGGTTCAATGACGCTCTTACTTTACTGAAACAAGAACGCAGAAGAGCAGAAGGAGCCTGGAGAAGAAATGCAACAAAGGAGAACTACACAATCTACAAAGCACTCACTAGGAAATATCATAAAGCAATCTTCAAAGCAAAAAGAGACCATTTCGCAAACACCATCGCAAAAGCCCTAAACCGCCCCCGCGAACTCTTCAAACTAGTAGCTCAGACCATGAATCCCACCTGTTTGGAGTCTTCAGCAAACGAAACACAGGAATTCTGCAATGAACTATCCAATTTTTTTATCGACAAAAATCAAACAACCCCACACAGCCAAAGGAAGAAAAGAACCAGATAAATATTCTGCAATCAAAGAAATTTACTCTGGTCCCAATTACAATCGACACTACTAAAAACATCATCAGAAGCCTCCGAGATAGCACTTCACCGAACGACATCATTCCGGCAAAACTGCTGAAAGAATGTACTGACATCTTGGCACCCCACATAACACACTTCATCAACCAATCGTTCAAAGAAGGTATTGTGCCGACTTCCCTTAAACAAGGAATAATCAAACCCCTATTACAGAAACCCAACCTCGACCCGAATGACCCAAATTTTAGAAGACCGGTAACAAGCCTGACCACCATCTCCAAGATTATCGAGAAAGTTGTAACACAACAGCTACAACTTCATTTGGATACCCACAATCTCCTGGACCCACTTCAATCGGGGTTCCGCCCAGGCCATGGGACGGAAACGGCACTTCTCAAAATATGGGACGACGTACTAGAAGCAGCAGATGACGGAGAATCATGTCTCCTGGTGCTGCTGGACCTCAGTGCAGCCTTTGACACAGTAGATCACAAAATCCTACTTACGCGTCTCACCGAAGTAGCAGGAGTCGCAGACACGGACCTACCATGGTTCGCATCCTTCTTAGAAAACCGATCCCAGACAGTGAAACTGGGAGCCTTTACCTCGGCACCACGCACAAATACATGCGGAGTCCCTCAAGGATCACCCCTGTCACCGGTACTCTTCAACATCTACCTTCGGCCACTCCTCAAAATCATCAGTGAACAGGATATGCATTATCACTCCTATGCAGATGACACTCAACTATACTTTCGCATCAACAACAAAAAAGATCAATATTACGGACTGGAAAAATGCCTTACATTGATCAACAATTGGATGACAGAGAGCTCCCTCAAGCTTAATGGATCCAAAACAGAACTGCTCATTTTCCACGCTAACCGAAAGAAAAACGCCAGGACCACATGGACGCCACCCACCATCCTGGGACAAAACATAACCCCAAGCACCAAAGTTAAAAGCCTGGGAGTTATCTTTGACTCAGACATGACTATGGACGCACAAATAGGATCAGTAGTCAGTGGATCCCACCACCTTCTCCGCCTGCTACGAAGACTCATCCCGTTCATCCCGGAAAAAGACAGAGCAGTAGTAGTCAGAACCATTATCAATTCACGGCTTGACTACGCTAACTCACTTTACCTAGGACTACCCAAATACCAAGTTGCACGTCTACAAGTCGTCCAAAACACAGCGGCCAGACTGGTAACAGGGAAAAAACCCTGGGAATCAATCGCACCATCCCTGAAAAGCCTCCATTGGCTAGCCGTAAAGGATCGGATCACATTCAAGACCCTCTGCCTCACCCACAAATGCGCACAAGGAAACGCTCCTGAATACTTATGCGAGAAAATAAAACACTACACCACTACTCGTGACCTTCGATCAACTAACCAAAATCTCCTCCACATCCCCAAGACCCGCTACAAAGCCAAGGGAGAACGAAGGTTTGCTGTCCACGGACCAAGGCTATGGAATGCCCTACCCACGAATATCCGCATGGAAGAAAACCATCGGGCCTTCCGGAAAATACTAAAGACCCATCTCTTCTAACGATCTCAACGACACTGGATGCAAAGCGCCTTGAGGCGATTTAGTTCGCAATTGCAGCGCTATACAAGTTACTCACTCACTCACTCACTCTTACTCACAACGGGGAACAGACTGTATGTATAAGAACATGCATTGCTCCATGTATAGTCCCTGAGCAGAGGTGGATCATCCAGATGCAATAGAAATTGCTATTTTGGCTGTAGATGTCTTCCACCATGTTAGCAAATCTTTGCAGCAATTATTCTTGATTCACATAGTTCAAGTAAATGATCTAACCTATTTTCTCCTTAACCTTTTTATGTTCCAAAGTTAATAGTGCTAATGCATGCAGGATTTATGTGTTATCACTGACCAGAAATGAGCCCCCCTCCTCCCCACCCTTGTCCGGCTATAAGAATGTGCTCAAAACTTGTTGGCAAGCAGGCCTGAATCATGATTTTACCGAGACATGTGCTGCCCTTTTCATGGGAATTTTGAACAGTTACTAAAGCTAGGTTCACATATGCGTGGTTTCTGTGTGCTGCGTTTGTGCTGGCACAGCAGCCCACTCATTTGAATAGGCTTCTGTACCTGCAGGAAACAAAAGGAAAAGATCCCTGGACCTTTTTCAAATTGCAGCTGCAGGGAAATCGCATGGTGCTTTTGCCCCATGCAATTTCCCACATCTGAAAACACGCTGCGTTTTCGGATGCATGGGGGTGCCATTAAGAATTATTGGCACTCCGTGCGTCAGCTAAATAGCACTGCTTTTGCCTGGTATGAGAATACGTGCAATGTACACGCATTCCCACTCCTGCATACATGTAAACTTAGCCTTACAAGCATAAATATTTTATACATAAACAAACCTTTTTTTGATATTTCTGTGTGAACACTTACAGACCAGCAATTCAGGCCATTTTCAGATGGGTGGACTTCACCAGTGGACCCGCTTGCTCTGTGGGGAATCTGTCCGTTGAGCAGGCGAATGACAGGTCCAGGTCCACTCCACTGATGCAGACTAGACACAAACACAGCCCGCTGTACTCTATGGGCGGTCAGATAGAAATAGAGGATGACGGGCCCCTGCACATCATCCTCGTTTGACCCTCCCTTGCCCCTCACTTTCAGCACTGGGGTCACATTAGCAGAGAGATCAAAAGAAACTGAGGGAGAAGAGAAACACTAGATTACTAGTCAGTACCAGTGTGCAAAAGGTAGAGGGGAAAAAATCACTTCTACTGTTGGGTGGCCCATGTGTGTGCAGGTTGCTCCAATATGTAGAACTATTAACTTGTTACATTTCAGAAGGGGGTGTCTGGAGATTGTGCATAATTGTAAAGGGTGTCTTGACCGAAAAAAGGTTGAGAAACGTGGGTCTATAGGTAACAAACATTTCCTAGCAAGTAGTCCAAAATGGGTAAGATATTAAAGACTATAAAAAAGCCCATGGTGGAAAATTGGCTCTTAAAAACACACTTTCAGTGCCCAAACAAATAGATAACAATTTTTACTTGCCAAAAAATCATAACTGATGATAACTCTTTATCTGGTGCTCTGTGGTTGCTGAGCTTTGTTTTTGTATCAGCCAAAAAGATCTGTCTGTCTGTGATCAATGTAACAATGTGTGGTTGATGGTAGAATTTGATGTGTGCTGTGGGACCTTGCCCCTGTCCCCACAGACTGTTTCTTTATAAATGGCATGATTAAGATTATGTCCCCTCTTTTCACCCGGTGACATAGGTGACAGTTCGGTGTCTCTGCTCTCTGCAGGGTACATCCCAAGCTACCTGGACAAAGATGAGCCATGCGTGGTGTGCAGTGATAAGGCCACAGGATACCACTACCGATGTATTACCTGTGAGGGCTGCAAGGTAAGTCTGAGGCTAAAGGGACACCATCACTCATTTTATTACAACCTATTTAACAAATATGTTTCTATTCTCTCATCTTATCTCTTTTATTCTATCCAACCAAGTTCTCTGACAAAATCTTTTACTTTTACTTTCTCTTGTCCTTGTTTTGACCATGGATTTCTTGCTAGTTTTATTTATTCTGCTGCCTTATAAAGTTGTGTTCCACCAAAGCTCTCCACATACTGTGGTAACATAGAAAGGCATACCTGATAACCCTTTGTTGGTGCATGGCTCCATGGCCAACTCATGATTCCTTAAACCAGAAAAGAATCACTAGGCAAGCCTGTGAGACAGACTGCACTCACCCACAGGGATACGAGCCTTTAACTCATGATTGGTTGCAAGGGACGAGCAGGGAACATACACGACTATAGGGCAGTTGGGATGATGCTTTTTGTCATAGAACACCAGAAAGCACCTCTTGCCTTTTTTTTTTTTTTTTTTTGCTACCCCCAGCATTTGTCCTTTTCTGTTTGTCTGCAGACACCCATCTAAAAAAAGTGATGCGCACATGAAATCACCCAGGTATAAAGTGCTCAAATATTAAACAAAAAATAACATATATATATATATATATATATATATATATATATATATATATATATATATATATATAAAATAAAAAAATATATATATTTTTTATTATTATTTAATACACACACCGATCAGCCACAACAATATGATGGCCCAAACGAATAGAGAAAAAAAGACCGCTGCTCACAGGTTATACAATCTGTAACACTCCAATGTTGCTTCTGTGAGGTGGGGTGCAGCAGAAAACATGGAACAGAGAATCTTCGGATCGGCAGCACACCGACACAGAGTAAAGTAGAAAGTCTTTATTGAAGCATAAATATTAAAAGCACTGGATGAGTACAGGCAAGGGAAATGCAGGTAGGTTGACGCGTTTCACATGATGGAAGTGCTTTGTCACACTATGGAAGTGGTTTTGACAAAGCCCTTCCATAGTGTGAAGCGCATCAGCCTACCTGCATTTCCCCTGCCTGTACTTTTAATATGTATGCTTCAATAAAGACTTTCTACTTTACTCTCTGTGTGGGTGTGCTGCCGAAGATTCTCTGTTCCAATATGATGGCCCACTTAATGTTAGGTAAGTCCCCCTTTTGCCACCAAAACCTAACCTGTCACAGCATGGACACCACTAGAACTCTGAAGGTATGCAGTGGTATCTGGCATCAAGCCATCAGTAGCAGATCCTTTAAGTCCTGTAAATTGTAAGGTGGGGCCTCTGTGGATTGGACTCCTTTTTTCAGCACATCCCTCAGATGCTCAATAGATTGAGATCTGGAGAATTTGGAATCAAAGTCAACACCTCAAACTCATTGTTTTGTTCCTCTAACTAGTCTTGAACAGTTTTTGCAGTGGGTGCATTATCCTGCTGAATGAGACCACTGCTATCAGGGTATACCATTTCCATTTAGGTAGGTGGTATATATCAAGTAACATCCACATGAATGGCAGGACCCAAGGTTTCTCAGCAGGACATTGCCCAAAGCATCACCCTGTCTCAGCTGACTTGCCTTCTTTTCATACTGCATTCTGGTGCCATCTCTTACCCAGGTAAGAGAAGCACGTGCAACCAGCCATCCACATGATGTAAAAGAAAATGTTATTCATCAGACCAGGCCACCTTTTTCCATTGCTTTGTGGCTCAGTTCTGATGCTCACGTGCCCATTGTACTTTTAGCTGTGGACACAGGTCAGCATGGACACCCTGACCAGACTGCAGCTATGCAGCCTTATACACAACAAACTGCAGTGCCCATTTTTTCTGCTTTCAACACATCAGCTTCAGGGACAACATGTTTACTTGCTGCTTCATATATCCCACTGACTTTCAGATGCCATTGTAACGAGATAATCAATGTTATTGAGTTTATCTGTCAGTAATCATAAGGTTATAGGTGGTCGGTGCATATATGTGTATGTATGTGTGTGTATATATATATATATATATATATATATATATATATATATATATATAATATTTACATTTACTTTTCTTCTTAGCCTTGAATTGGGGAACACAAACCAGTTGTGTCTGTAGAGCTCGCCCTAGCATGTCACACTATTTTCTTTTTTGAAGCAATTATCTTTCCCAAGCATACCACGTACTGCCACAGGTGGTTACACAATGTTTATTAAATGTTTTTATGGTAGTTGGTCTATGCCTATCTGTAGTTGCAAAGTTCCATATATCTGTGTATCAGCACTTGCCTGCTGTGTCCCCAGATAACTGCTAAGTTGTTCTTCTACCCCGTCTAATAATAATTGTTACTTCATCTTGTTACTTCATTACTTGTCCTTATTTCTAATTTCTTTATTAAACACACCCATTACACATTTACAGTGATGGAGGAAAATGTAAGTGAACCCAGAGAATAATTTCTTCAACAAAAGCTAATTGGAGTCAGTAGTTTGCACACCTGGAGTCCAATTAATGAAATGATTTGGAGGTGTGGTTTAGAGTTACTTTGATTGATAAAAGATACTCAAATCTTTTAAAATTGCTGTTCATAAGAAGCATCAGCTAATGTGAACCATGCCTTGTAAAAAAGGAGCTCTCTAAAAACATATGATCAACAGTAGTTGATCTAAATAAGGCTAGAAAAGTGTTTAGGCATCCATCAGTCAACAGTTAAATAAACGGTCTTTAAATGGAGACAGTTTAGTACCCAACGAAGATGACACGCAAGGCACAATGTAGAATCTTCAGTGAGGTAAAGAAGAACCCACGAGTAACAGCTAAAGGCTTGAAGACATCACTGGAACTGGCAAACATAACTGTTCATGAGTCTACCATACATAAGTCTTTGAACAGGCAGGGTGTCACTAGTGACCCACATTTTCAAGGCCACTAAGCAGACTATTGCTCGAGCCTGGAAAACAACCCTTCTCTTGTTAGATGAAGTGAAGCAGCGGGTACTCGGAAAGCTTGGTA
This sequence comes from Rana muscosa, assembly GCA_029206835.1. Classification (NCBI taxonomy): domain Eukaryota; kingdom Metazoa; phylum Chordata; class Amphibia; order Anura; family Ranidae; genus Rana; species Rana muscosa. Next base: position 237,110,323 of record CM055128.1, read on the forward strand.
ATGAGAAACTAACAGCAATTCTCACAGACACGCACAATAAAGTTTTGCGAATCTGGCAACCCTGGATGGACCAGTTTCCATTGATGAGCCCGCCTGCGTGGTTTTTGGAATTGTGAGTATTACCCGGGCTTGCTCATAATGCTGCTTGTGGGCCCCCAGGGATAGGATCTTGCTTCCCCCTCTCTCTTTTTCTCTCTAGTGACCTCTCTGGCACAATCTACCACCGTTGACCAGACTACCACACTACGTTATCTATTTTTCCCTTTTTTTTTTTTGTGTTTCTATTTTTCCGACCCGAGAGCTAAATTTTTGTGCAAGTCTAACCTCATATGTCATATGACCTGGTTCTCTTGGAGACTCCACCAAGCTCTGGCATTGTTTTTCAGCTCCATGTATTGCCATCTGGTCAACCCTGGGTGTTTTATTTTGGTTTTGGTTCGCAACCTCCAGGAAACTAAAGTCCACCTCCACTGAGGTACATTTGAATCTGAAGTTACTAAACCTAATTTCCCTAGCAGATTGTAGCTTTTCGGGACTCTGTCTTTAGACCAACTTTCTATTTTTTGTTTGCAAAAGGCCTATCTGACTGAGATGTGGATGGCCTAATTCATTGTTACTGCCAGTTTGACTCTGATTTCTGTTTTCTGGTAAAAAATGTCTTTCAATAAAAACATTGTAAAAGAACAGGCAGGGTGTCAAATTGGTCTAAGCTGAAGCAGCTTTGTAAAGATGAATGGTCAAAAATTCCTCCTGAACTTTATGCCAGTCTGATCCAGAGCTTCTGAAAGCTTTTGCTTGAAGTCATTAATGCCAAAGGAGGTTGGACCAGTTATTAACTCCAAGGGTTCACATAATTTTTCCACCAGCACTGTGGATGTTTAATAGGTGTGTTCAATAGACATGAGAAATGTTTGTGTGTTATCAACTTAATGGTTTGTGTCTATTGTAAGTTTGATGAGGATCAGATCACATTTTATGGAAAATTACTGCAGAAAAGCAGTTAACTTCAAGGGGTTCACAAAAATGTTCTTGCCATTGTACATATTAGGTGCATTGAGAGCATATCAATATATTTTTTGCCTCCTGTTTAGTCCTTTCCAGAGTGACCATCTGGAAAACAGTGGTGCACTCTTATTTCTATCGCTTTGTGTCTGCTGAAGTGAAGTATTGTCCCAGAGGGAAGAGTAGAACGAAGATCAGACGCTAAGCAGACACTACGACAGATATATTTGTTGTACAGCTCTTATCAATTTGCATATGAAGATAAGGGAAAGTGACCTCTTCAATTTTCATATTATATTTGATATATTTTTGTATTTATATAATATTATCGCTTCAAAGGTGCCTGAGAATCATTGAGGCTCCGGCTACCATTTCATGCAAGTTCAGAATTGAATCAAAAGCTACCGTTGACAGTGCAGACACTTTTGTTTTAGACTTACACAGTATTAGTATTACATCCCCAGCATTTTTTTTTTTTCCCGTTTCAACACATAGAGCACAATAAAATAAACATTCCACAATAAACTAGTTGTTAAAATTCTTACCCCAGCACTTGCAAATTACAATGTTCATGCTGGCTCCTTCTCTCTCAGTGCTGCTTCTCTGAACTTCCAGTCTTTACAGTGGACAGTGCAGTCTTCAGTCAGTCTATTGGATTTCAAAAGGTAGGGCAGGGGGAGTACCTTGCCATTCTGGTGCTGTGTGTTTCTATTGTAAGTTTTTTGGGCAAGTAAGAGATTACGCCTAGATATTTTACATAATTCCAAATGTTTCAAGCAAATAAAACAAATAATTAGTTCAAATTATCAAAACGGAAGCAGCCAGAATCAAAAGCAGATTGGCAGACATACACAGCGGTTCCAATCTTTGACTTGTTCAGTTAGAGTGGAACTGCAAGTGATATTAAAGTGGAGGTTCCGCCCCAAATTTTTTTTTTTTTAAAGTCAGGAGCTACAAATACTGCAGCTGCTGACTTTTAAAATAAGGACACTTACCTGTCCAGGGTGCCCGCGATGTCGGCACCCAAAGCCAATCTCTCCCTCTGCTCTCGGGTGCTGCCGCCGCCATCTTCGGTAAGGGAATCAGGAAGTGAAGCCTTGCGGCTTCATATCCTGGTTCTCTACTGTGCATGCGTGAGTCGCGCTGCGTGATCCGAATGGTCCCTGCTATCTTTTGGGACCCGTGTGTCTCCCAGAAGACCGCAGGGGGGATGGAGGAGGCGCCAGACTGGCGTAGATACATACCCGCAGATAATGCGGCTATCTATGCCCGGAAAACGTAGAAAATACCTGTATTAGACAGGTATGTGCTCCCCCTCCCCCCGAAAGGTGCCAACTGTAGCACCGGAGGGGGGGGGGAATTCGATGAGCGGAAGTTCCATTTTTGGGTGGAACTCCGCTTTAAAGTAAGTAAGTAAATAAATAAAAAAAAATAACAAACGTGTTATACTTACCTGCTCTGTGCAGTGTTTTTGCACAGAGCAGCCGCAATCCTCCTCTTCTCAGGTTCGTCGCCAGCCCTCCTGGCCCCTCCCTCCTGCCAAGTGCCCCAGAGCAAGCAGGTTTGTTCCCTAGCCGTGGCTCTGCGTGTCCATTCCCACACAGAGTTGCAGCTTTGCCCCGCCTCCTCTCTCTACGCTTTGGCTCACTGGCTATGATTAACAGCAGCGGAAGCCAATGGCTCCCGCTGCTGTCTTAGCCAATGACAAGGGAGAGTCCCTGTGCAAGGGAAAGGCTCTCGTGCACATCGCTGGATCGAGATGGGGCTCAGGTAACTATTAGGCGGGGGGCTGCTACACAGAGATGGATTTTTACCTTCATGCATAGAATGCATGAAGGTAAAAAAAAAACTTCAGACTTTACAAACACTTCTTCTTATAATAAACTGCGAGGAGGCAGGCTATTATGACAGAAGAGACATGCAGTGTCTCTTATGTGATCACAAAACACCTACCTGCTTTTTTGCAATCCTCCATGGCATGTAAACTGAGTTGCAGATGCGCAGCTCAGCTTAGAGTGCCGACACTGTCCCTGTGTGGCGGGATAATGGACTCCTGTGCATGTACAGGAGTTTGTCATCCCAAGCTGGCCAGTTGATTTGGCCAAAGACCAGCACCAAGGAAGAGGATCCCAGTGTTGGGGAGGACCCAGACCCTTAGCAAGGAAGAAAGTTTCATGACTTTTGTTCCACTTTAAAGTGGTTGTAAAGGCAGGTTATTTATCTTAATGCATTCTATGCCCATCTCGATCCAGCGATGTTGCACGAGAGACTCGGCTGTCTGTGTTCTACCTCCTCATTGACTGAGACAGCAGCCAAGCGCCATTGGCTCTCGCAGCTGTCAAAGTCAGTGAATCAGTCAAGAATGGAAACACAGAGCTGCGGCTTGGCTTGAGTGCCCCCATAGCAAGCTGCACTCAACAGTAGGGAGGGGTCAGAGCACCGGCGAAGGACCCAAGAAGAGGAGGATTGGGGCTGCTCTGTGCAAAACCACTACACAGAGCAGGGAAGTATAACATGTTTGTTGTTTTTAACAAAAAAACAAACAAGACTTTAGTATCACTTTAAGCTTTAAAAATAAAGGATATAAACTGCATTGTTGCCATGCATAGCTGCTTCAGATTCTGGCTCCTCCAGTTATGATAAAAACTCCTAAATGTATTTTTATTGAGCATCTAATATATTGTGAAAATAATGATATCACACTTCAGAATTAGTTTAGTATATTTAAACTTCAGCCAGCTGTGGACTACTTCTCTCTATAGTTCTTTCTAGAAACTGTTTTACGAAATACATCAACAATTTGTAGTTACATTTTCAGAGATCTATATACTTTTTTTAAACTTTTATAAACTGCATTTAGTCAGCGAAGTCAGCCAGTCACCAAATTGGATCCCTGACAACTGCATCTTAGAGATGGCTATTAAGGTTTCATTCACACTTGTGCAACTTTGGAGGTGTGCGACTTGGGTGCGAGTGGTTCTCCCTCTGCGAAGTCTGACCCACTGTTGCATGTAATTCAGGTACGACTTTCATGCAACTTTTAAAGGTTAACATTGAAATCTATGGCCCTCAAGTTGCATAAAAGTTGGACCAAAGTAGTACATGAACTACTTTGAAGTTGCTGTAACTTTAAGTCGCACATGTATATATGGTTACCATAGGAAAACATGGAGTACGACCTGTCATGCGACTTTGATATCCAAAGTCCTCTGGCAAGTCGCACAAGTGTGAAATTTTCATTGCGGCTTTTAAAAGGTATCAGTTTTTCAGAGCTGAAGCAGGTATTAATTAGGCCAGTCATTAAACCAAAGGAACCATTAAGCTATCCCAATTTTGTCAACTACAGCTTTAGAGGGCAACCTGCTTCTTGCACAACTCAAAAGGAGCACATTTCTGCTGATGAATGTAATTCTTCCTTTTCATACACATGCACATAACATTAGTATTGGGCAGGAAATGCCAGCAGGAATGGGAGGGAAGAGATTCAGAAGAAATGTAAACAACTAAAATAGTAACAGTGTCTGGGAAAATAATAATGTGATATGTGACCTTTTTTGTTCTGGGCAACAGAATAGTTAACTGTGACCAAGGCCCTTCATGTAGTACCAAAGAGAAGTCCCTGCAGGCCCTTTTGAAATGAGATGATAATCAGCCCACTGTTACTGTATTACGTAGCAGGTTGGAGACCAGCCAATGAAATACAGTTTACCAAATAGATCCATTGTAATTTATAGCTGTGTCACAGTGCCAGGCATTCTAGAGCAGGTGGATGCAGGAAACATTTTAAATGAAATATTTCTGTCAGTAGGAAATGTAGAATTTGAAGGACACGGTGGGGGACTATTCTGGTTAGTTATAGGGGGAGGTAGAGGGAGGGGATACCAAGCAAACAACGAGTTACCGCATATGCAGCAATTTAAAGTTCTATTCATGCATATGTACCATGTTGGAATAACTCGCCTGTCTCCCCTTCTGTCCAGGGCTTCTTTCGGCGTACTATCCAGAAGAACCTGCACCCCTCCTACTCCTGCAAGTACGATGGTTGTTGTATCATCGACAAGATCACCCGGAATCAGTGTCAGCTCTGCCGCTTTAAGAAATGTATCGCTGTGGGCATGGCAATGGACCGTGAGTATATTCACCGTTCACCAAGATTAGGGGGAGAATGTCTGCAGGTAACTGGTGCATGTATAGTTTATAACTGACTCCCTTACCCAGTCATTTATCCACTCTCCTATGAAATAGCATATAGCAGCTTCCCTAATGATACTGTAAGATTCGTTTTTATTATGCCCTATTCTCTAAAAGATCTGAGCACCTGGCCTTAAAGCGTATCTAAAGTCACAAAGCCACTTCCACCTTGGTATAATCAGAGACCATTCTAAACTCCAAGCAATACTCTGTTTTATTTAGATTTCAAAGTGCTTTCTGTATTCTGTTACTTCCAAATCTTGAATCTGTTCTACCTGCTGCTAATAGACCAGAATTGGGGTGCCCTCTTGTGGCCAACAATATAATTTCTGCTAAAGGGGAGGATCACGGTTCAAACAAAGCTGCTGATTGGCCTGCTCTGCTTGGATGCTAGTCATCCAAGTAGTGACCAGTGCTAAACCTCTGGCCATGTGGAAGCCATAATTGTAGTGTTTATATAGATAGGTAAGTTTGAAATCTTTCTTATTAAATATTTGCTCGTGGCAAGCGGTAGAAATGTAGGATCCTTTCAAGCTGTAATAATCGCATAAACAAAAATATAATATATTACAGCTTACCAATCCTCAGATGTGGGGGCTAAATTTTGTTTTCTTTTCTTTTCAATTCGTCTTTTTTCCTTTATTTTCACTTAGTATCATCTACAACAATGTTTCTCAACTCCAGTCCTCAAGTACCCCCAAACAGGTCATGTTTTTAGAATTTCCCCCAGATGAAAGGGCTCTAAGGCCCCTTTCACACTTGTACGACTTCTCCCACTATTTGGGACTGCAAAGTAGCATAACAAGTCATTCCCCATGATTTCCAATGACAAATTCTGACTTCAAAGTAGTCCCTGCACTACTTTGGTCTGAATTTGATGCCAGTTACACAGGCATTCCCTAAAATCGCGGCAAAATCGCGCAACTTTGAAGTCGCAGTAGTGTGAAAGGGGCCTAAGGCAGTGAAACTGATCAAATCACCTGTGCAAAATAATGGAAAGCTTGAAAACATGACGTGGTGGGGGTACTTGAGGAGTGGAGTTAAGAAACATTGATCTAGAACATTTAAGGGCTCATGTACACGGCACGTTTTGCTAGCTCTCCTATACTCCTTTCCTCCTGGCAACAGAGTTTTGGTAGAAAAAATGCTAGACGCTTGTAAACTTGTGTAATGCATTTAGGCACATCAAGTGCTTGGGCGGTAATTCATTTCAGTGGTCATACGAATTATTTATTCTGGCCATTATAATGAATGAACTCTTTAGCGCTTAATGCAACTATCGCTGAGGCGTGTTCATGTGCATGTACACTAATTTAGGAGCGTTAAGCTTTTTTTTTTTTACAAAACTATGCTGCTTCTGGATGTTTTTTTTCTGCTTCTAAACTCCTATGTGTGCATAGACACATAGGCTAACATGCAGGGGCATTTAGAGGTAGGGAAATAAATGCTAAACACCCCTAGGAGCAGCAGAAAAAAAAATTACAGTTTGGGGCCTAAGGAACGGTAAGCTGCAATTACATTTTTGTATTTGGGTTTAACCACTTTCCGCCCGTGCTATAGCCAAAAGATGGCTACAGCACGGGCTTTCTTTGCTGGGAGGGCGTACATGGACGCTGTGTCCAATGACAGCTGATCAGGTTGTAAACACAAGCCGGTTATTGGCTTTCCTGACAGCGTGAGAAGAGAACCAATAACCGGCTTGTGTTAAAGGAACAGCTACACTGATTATCAGTGCAGTCCCAACAGTGCCCACCAGTGCTGCCAATCAGTGCCTCCTCATCATTGTCGCCTATCAGTGCCGCCTCATTAATGTCCTTCAGTGCAGCCTATCCGTGCACATCAATGAAGGAGAAAAATTACCCGTTTGCAAAATTTTATAACAAACTATCTTCTTTCATTTGTTTAGCAAAAAATAAAAACCCAGCAGTGATTTAAATACCACCAAAAGAAAGCTCTATTTGTGTAAAAACAAAAGATAAAAATTTCATATGGGTACAGTGTTGCATGACCACGCAATTGTCATTCAATGCTGAAAGCTGAAAACTGGCCTGAGCAGGAAGGGGGTAAAAGTGCCCAGTAGGCACTTTAAGCCAAACTTTTAGCCAACAGTCAGACCAGTTTTTTCAGCATGAAAACTTGGCAAATAGAATAAATAAATACAAACATATGCCAAAACATGACTTGCAGAGTCTTTCTTCTCAGGTGTCATGTACCTAAGGCTCCGGCGTTAAGCTGCGGCTGGAGGGCACAGGCACACGGTCCAGACTGGCAGCTGCAGCAGCTGGACAGTGCTGAGTGGTGCACCTAGCAGTACGTACAGTACATTTAGGGCAGTATGCTTCCAGGGGCAAATGCCTAAAACAAAAGCAGTCTGTGTTCCGAGCATTCATCTTTCATACTTCCTTGAATGGAAATATCGCTGATTGCACTGCCCAGCCCCATCTATCCACAACATCTGTCAGACTCTCAGAGTTTAACAGGCTGCCATCATCATGGCTGAATGGTGCACTTGTGCCCTCCAGCCGCAGCTAAACGCACAGTGTGCACGAGGCCTTGAGAAAGACTCTTCAAGTCTAATACATTTCCTAGTAAATTAAACCCATCACATAGTCAGCCGACTTTGTCTAGCTGACCTTCAGTATCTGCCAGGACATTGCTCTACTACCACTAGCAGCAGTGGAGGCTGGTGCTTAAAATGTAAAAAATTCTGAAAAATACTGAAAAAAATGCAAATCAAATGCCGCCACTGTGCCCCATCAAATGCCGCCACTTGTGCCCCATCAAATGCCGCCACTTGTGCCCCATCAAATGCCGCCACTTGTGCCCCGTCAAATGCCGCCACTTGTGTTCCGTCATAGGCCGCCACTTGTGCCCCGTCAAAGGCAGCCAGTTGTGCCCCGTCAAAGGCAGCCAGTTGTGCCCCATCAAATGCAGCCACTGTGACCATCATCTTTTTTCCCCGCACAGTCATTCTTCCAGTAGTCAGTACTCATGTCTCCGTGAGTTTCCATATTGTTGCGGTTTCTGTTGGAATCATCCAGATTGCGCAACAGTTTGTATGCTGGCATGGAGACTGTCAATGTTCTTGTTTCCTTCGCTTTCATTACTCTCACTCTTCTCTCTCCTTCCCCCGCAGTTGTCCTGGATGATTCCAAGCGGGTAGCCAAGCGGAAGCTGATTGAGGAAAATCGGGAACGGCGTCGGAAGGAGGAGATGATCAAGACTCTACAGCAGCGTCCTGAGCCAAGCAGCGAGGAGTGGGAGCTGATCCGCATAGTGACAGAAGCTCACCGAAGCACCAATGCACAGGGCAGCCACTGGAAGCAACGCAGGAAGTTCTTGGTGAGACATAATGCTCAGAATTATGAAGTATTGTTTCTACATCGCCTACACCACACAATCCTGAAAGTTTGGATCTTTATCATCTTTTGTCACATAGATAATATTAAAGATAGAGTGTGAGCTTCTTATTCAAAATCCCAAAACACCCTCTGTTAAGTTTGTGTTGGAATTACTGGCTGCTTTCTACTAGGTCTTAACTGAACGCTGGAAGCTGTGCCCATAAAAATCAGGCAGAGGACTTCTAACGAGTATTGCCTATGGTCCCCTTGTAACTAATCTTTCTACATGACTGACTTAATCCAGCCATACATGGATCGAAGTTCAGCAGGGGCCAGCCGAACTTTGATCCATGTATGGATACCCTGGTTGTACACAAGTAAATCATCCAATTGATATCCAGTCTGTTGGGCTTTTCTCGATCGATCAATGCCGCCGGTTTAAGCTGGCGGCGCTGATCATTGTATTCTGAGGGTGGGGAAGGCTTCTCCATCGTCAGAACACAATAGCACAGCGGGAGGATTGTGTGAATGGGGGAATGCAATCATTATTTTTTTTCGGTCAACAAATGATGAATGTTATGGGCTGCCTAACAGTGCCATGTTCTGTACCTTGTCTGTGTGAAATCTTGGTCGGTTAGGGCTTTTGCTTCATCATGTCAGAACCTCCAGGAAGAGCAGCACTGAGCAGGACAGTATCAACAGCACATCAGTCAGATGTGGCAGTGCCATTGATCTTACAATGTAGATAGATATACAGTACAGGTGTACCTAGGCCAGTGATGGCGAACCTTGACACCCCAGATGTGTTGGAACTACATTTCCCATGATGCTCAGCTACACTGTTCCAAAACATCTTGGTTGCCAAGCTTCGCCATCACTGATCTTGGCACTCTCACATACAAGGAACTGATCCATTACCTTTCAGACAGAATGTCGACTTTTAATGGTACTGCTTTAAAGGGTAACGCCTCTTTCGTGGGGAAAAAAATAATATATATACCGTACATACTCGAGTATAAGCCGAGATTTTCAGCCCTTTTTTTTGGGCTGAAAGTCCCCCCCCCCCCTCGAATTATACTCGAGTCAGCGAAATTTTACATTGTAAATAGTACCTGAAAAAAAGTTGAGAGGCTGCGGCGTCCATCGTTTAAATCCTGTGGTCTCTTCCTGGTCCCTTCCGTGATAGGCGATTCTCAGCAGACACTCTCCGCCTATCACGAACGTTCTCTCATCCTCAGTTTCCCAGCAGACATCTGTGATTGGCAGAACACCAAACACAGTGTCTGCTGGGATGGGTGAGGATGAGAGAACGTTCGTCATAGGCGGAGTGTCTGCTGAAAATCGCCTATCACGGAAGGGACCAGGAAGAGACCGCGGGATTTAAACGATGGACGCCGCAGCCTCTCAACTTTTTTTCAGGTACTATTTACATTGTTAAATTTAAACAGTGAGCTAGGGAACAGTGAGCTAGGGAACAGTGAGCTAGGGAACAGTGAGCTAGGGAACAGTGAGCTAGGGAACAGTGAGCTAGGGAACAGTGAGCTAGGGAACAGCGAGCTAGGGAACAGCGAGCTAGGGAACAGCGAGCTAGGGAACAGCGAGCTAGGGAACAGCGAGCTAGGGAACAGCGAGCTAGGGAACAGCGAGCTAGGGAACAGTGAGCATGGGAACAGTGAGCATGGGAACAGTGAGGATGGGAACAGTGAGGATGGGAACAGTGAGGATGGGAACAGTGAGGATGGGCACAGTGAGGATGGGCACAGTGAGGATGGGCACAGTGAGGATGGGCACAGTGAGGATGGGAACAGTGAGGCATTGTTGACCCTCGGCTTATACTCGAGTCAGTAAGTTTTCCCAGTTTTTTGGTGGTAACATTAGGTACCTCAAAAATACAAACAATATTCGCGCTACTAACACATATAAGCAGCTACAATACCTGTGGAGAAGGGCAAAAAACAAACAATATACAAAAAATGTAGCGCTATGTGTAAAAATAAAAATAACACCCAAGTGCAGTGCTCTAAATGACTTAAATCACAAAGATTCTATAAATGAGTCCAACTGTGAAAAATAGTAAGTTAGAAAAAGTCTCTGATGACCAAAACGTGGATGTTGCCGAAACTTCCAAAACAGAATGGTGACCTTTCAAAAAACAAGTGACTTGTAACGTAACCACCACCACATGGAGGGGAGGCTTACCGGATGAAATGGACCCAATAGACGTACGTCCGTAGGGTCAAACAGGCTTGGTATATGTATATCCGTACATATGGGATCCCAGTTGGCACTGCACACATGTATATCCAAAATCCGGAACAAGTGATGACACCAGATATCCAAGCCCGATAGATAGTAAAATGGCTCACATAGGAGTCTGCTGTGGTGGACGGCATCCTGACTGAGGAGCAGAAAGAGAAGGCCTTGTGCAAAGAGCTGCCTGGAGTCCACGTTTTGGTCATCAGAGACTTTTTCTAACTTACTATTTTTCACAGTTGGACTCATTTATAGAATCTTTGTGATTTAAGTCATTTAGAGCACTGCACTTGGGTGTTATTTTTATTTTTACACATAGCGCTACATTTTTTGTATAACATTAGGTACCTCGGCTTATACTCGGGTCAGGTTATACTCAAGTATATACGGTATATATATATATATATACATATATATATATATATATATATATATATATATATACATATATATATATATATTTCTTTTTCGTACATCACGGGACACAGAGCGACTTAGTCATTACTAATGGGTTATATAGATTACCTTCAGGTGTTGGCACTGGCCAATTCCAAACCGGAAGTACCCTCCCCTATATAAGCCCCTCCCACCCGGGAGCACCTCAGTTTTTTGCCAGTGTCTAAGGTGTTGGCCAAAGAGTAACATGTGTTTTCACTGGGCTTGCGTACAGGTTCTTTTGGGCCTTAGTAAGCTGTTCCGGATCCCACCAAAAAAGCTTCATAGCTAAACGGTCGGTACCCGGGCCTTGCAGCAGAAGAGCAAGGTTTTGCCTGTAATGCTTCTCTTAGGAGGGCTGGACCCTGGGATCCAGAGCTCTGGTCATACCCACGACCAAGATGTTGTCTGTGCAGGGTGCTATACAGGTCCAGGGGAGTGGAATCCTTGGGAACCCGGTCCCTGAAGGTTTAATTACAATGCCTGCCGTGATAGGTGAAGTTTGGACTTCTGTGGACCAAACAAAGTCCTGCGGCGGGGATCAGGTAAGTGGGGGCCCCCAGGAACTTGGTTCTATTGGGGGACCCCCAAGCCTAATTTGTCTTTCTGTCTGTTACCTAACGGTATTCCCGCTAAATATCTGTGTTTGCCTATAACTACTGAAAATGTAAAATTTTAATAGTAGTCAAGAAAAAAAAAAAAAAAAAACAGGGGCGGTACCTGTGTTAAACCACTAGAGGCCGCTGTAGTCCATTTTTCTTGTCATGTGGATCTTTGGTTTTCTCAAGTCAAAAGATCCAGGCAGCTGGTAAGTTTCTCTGTGGGAATCCACTTCCTCTGCCCTGTTGCTGCGCTCATCCACCGCACAGGCCCTCCGGCAAAAAGGGCCCTGGCTCCTAGTCCCCTGTTTGATTTCGAAAAGGGCGCCAATGGCGCACGGGCGCGGGCGCGTGCACGCGCCTCCTATGAAAAAAAGGGGCGGGGCGGGTGGATGGCGCTCGATGCGCGCTGCGGCGCTTCTGCGCATGTGCGGGCGTCCCAGCATGGTTAAAAGACACAGTACAAGTGTCAGCTGCATGCAAACAGAGCTAGCAACAAACAGTGGCACACAGAGGCGGTTGATGCAGGCATCCCCATAGAAAGGCACTTTAGTGGACACCAGCTGGTATATAGCAGCACCTGTGTTAGACTATTACCAGCAAAATTGGTGTATGACGACGGGAATACCTCAGCTTTGTGCTTAAAGGATATGTCGTCCAGACGCTCCGGAAATAGATCTTCCAGGAAGCCAAAGGGGTCTCCATCGGGCTCTGAGGATATTGGGCATGCTTGTACTGCACCAATCTCCCCTGAGAATTCAGAGGTCAGTAGCCGTAGAAACCCCGCAGGAATGCCTGGTGCTGCGGCTGTCCCCAGTCCACCTGCTCCTGTATATATAACAGAGGAGGTTTTATCCTCAACTCTGGGAGGATTGGAAGAGAGATTAACAGCATTGATCGCTGCTTCCCTGTCTCAGGAAAAGCGCGTCCGATCTCCGTCTCCTCCTTCAGAGTGCCTGTTAGTGGAGGAACAGCCCCACACAGAGATCGACCTACCTGAAGGGGATCAGGATGAGGTTGATTCAGTTATGGAGGAATCAACAGTGGAAGAACCTTTCTCAGCTTCTCAGGCTGAAAGATTATGGGTTCAGTCTCTGACTAATATGGTCCGATCAGCATTTAAAATGCCTCTGGCGGAACCACCATCCACTACGGTTTCCTCGCTGGGGTCGCTAAAAGCTCCCCAGGCTGTCTGTTCCTTCCCAATCCACCCTTTATTAGAAGGGCTTATTTACCAGGATTGGGAGCATCCTGATAAAATATTTGCTCCCCCCAAGAGATTTCCGGTGATCTATCCCATGGAGGATAAGTTCATAAGAAAATGGAGGGTCCCTACAGTGGACGCAGCCATCTCTTCTGTTAACAAATCACTGACATGTCCAGTAGATAATGTTCCAATGTTCAAAGACCCAATAGATAAAAATTTGGAGTCTTTACTAAAATCTGCTTTCTCTACAGCAAGTATGGTGACACAACCTGCGGTAGCAGCGATTGGAGTCTGCCAAGCAGTGAAAGATCAGTTGAAACAAGTCTTAAGGGACTTACCAGATCAGCAGGCTCTTGCCCTAGCTGACCTGCCTAGAGCCTTGTGTTTTGCGGTGGACGCCATAAAGGATACAATCCAACAGGCCTCCCGCTTTACGCTGTCTATAGTACATATGCGTAGGCTTCTGTGGCTCAAAAACTGGTCTGCTGAAGCTCCCTGTAAAAAACTGCTGGTTAGCTTCCCATTTCATGGAGAACGCTTATTTGGAGAAGATCTGGACAAATATATCCAGAAAATTTCTGCCGGTAAAAGTTCACTCTTACCGGTTAAGAACAAGGGTAGAAGTCCTTCTTTTAAGAGGCCTACTTCTCCAGTCCCGGGCACATCGGCTGTGAAGCAGTTCCGACGGCCTCCGCGGTCAAATTCAGGGGGCAGAAATCAGGGACAATCACAGGGTAACAAGAAGCCCTGGATCAAGAGAGGTACAAAACCTCCCCCCAAGGCATGAAGCGTTGCCCCCACTCAATCGGGTGGGGGGAAGACTTCAGTTGTTCACAGAGACCTGGCGGGACACCATCAGAGACAGATGGGTGCTCTCCGCAGTAAGTCTGGGATACAAGCTGGAGTTAAAAGGCACTCCTCCTGCCCAATTTATGAGGTCAAACGTGCCAAGAGATCCCCAAAAGAGAGGATCCCTCCTTCTGGCACTAGAACAACTATTGCTCCAAGGTGTAATCATGAAGGTTCCCCTGGAAGAAAGCGGATTCGGGTTTTACTCGAACCTTTTCACAGTCCCCAAACCAAATGGGGACGTGAGGCCCATATTAAATCTAAAAGGGCTAAACAAGTTCCTAAATATCAGGACTTTTCGGATGGAGTCGATCCGATCGGTGGCCACCGCCCTACAAGGGCAGGAATGGCTAGCCTCGATCGACATAAAGGATGCTTATCTGCATATTCCCATCTTTCCGGCCCACCAGAAATTTCTACGCTTTGCAGTAGAAGGGCGCCATTTTCAGTTCAGAGCCTTACCTTTCGGTCTGGCCACAGCACCACGAGTGTTCACAAAAATTCTGGCCCCATTATTGGCCAATCTAAGAACACAGGGTGTAACGATAATGGCATATCTAGACGACCTGCTACTAATAGACCACTCAGTGGAAAAGCTGGAAGTAGCTATTCACAAGACAATCGAGTATCTGGAATATCACGGTTGGATTATCAACCGGGACAAGTCAGCTCTAAGACCAGTCAAAAGTCTGGAATACTTAGGGCTAAGGCTGGATTCAAATCAGAGAAAGATTTTCTTACCTCCAGAGAAGGTGTCGTCTTTAAAAGATTTGACCCACTTAGTGGGTACAAAAAGAAAACCATCCATACGCCTCTGCATGAGGCTGCTGGGAAAGATGGTGGCTTCATTCGAAGCGGTACCCTACGGTCAATTCCATTCAAGGAATTTGCAAAGGGCCATACTGTCAGCCTGGAACAAAAAAGTTCAGGCTTTAGACTTACCAATGTCCCTGTCCCCTTCCGTTCGCAAGAGCCTCCATTGGTGGTTGGTGCCCCAGAATCTGGAAAGAGGGAAACCCTTCAGTCCGGTTTCTTGGAAGGTGGTCACTACAGATGCCAGCCTCATAGGCTGGGGGGCAGTACTGGAGCAATGGTCTCTCCAGGGCAAGTGGTCAGAAGCAGAAAAGGCCCTGCCCATCAATCTCTTAGAGATACGAGCAGCCCGGTATGCCCTAGTAGCATGGACATCCAAACTCCAAGGGTCCCCTGTCAGA
The DNA here is from genome assembly GCA_029206835.1 of Rana muscosa. Taxonomy (NCBI): domain Eukaryota; kingdom Metazoa; phylum Chordata; class Amphibia; order Anura; family Ranidae; genus Rana; species Rana muscosa. The sequence continues at coordinate 237,125,414 of CM055128.1, forward strand.
ATTCAATCAGACAATGCCACGGCAGTGGCATATATCAATCACCAGGGTGGCACCAAGAGTCGTGCAGCCCAGAGGGAAGCAAATTGCATCCTGGAGTGGGCAGAAAAATATGTCCCAGCCATATCCGCGGTTTTCATCCCAGGAGTGGAAAATTGGAGAGCGGACTTTCTAAGTCGCCAACAATTATGCCCGGGGGAATGGTCTCTTCACCCCGAGGTTTTCCAGGCAATATGCCAGCGGTGGGGAACACCGGATGTAGATCTGCTAGCATCCAGATTCAACGCAAAAGTGGACAGATTTGTGTCTCGCACAAGGGATCCCCTAGCTTGCGGCTCGGATGCCCTAGTGTTCCCTTGGGATCAGTTCGAGCTGATATATGCATTCCCACCGCTACAATTGTTACCTCGATTACTCCGCAGAATCAGGGTAGAAAAGAAACCAGTGATTCTGGTGGCTCCAGCGTGGCCCCGAAGGGCATGGTACGCGGAGATTGTAAAAATGTCAGTGAGGGGTCCTTGGACCCTCCCACATCGTCCGGACCTGCTGTCGCAGGGACCGATATACCACCCTTCCTTACCAGCCCTAGGTTTGACGGCCTGGCTATTGAAGCCCACATTCTGAAAAAGAGAGGGCTCTCTAATTCTGTGGTATCTACCATGATCAATGCCAGGAAACCGGTATCCAGGCAGATCTATTATAGGATCTGGAAAGCGTACATTACGTGGTGTGAGGCCAGGAAATGGCATCCACGTAAGTACGTGATAGGGAGGATTTTGGACTTCCTACAGTGGGCTGTAGATAGGAAGCTTGCCTTGAGTACTATCAAGGGTCAGATTTCGGCCTTGTCAATATTTTTTCAAAGGCCCTTGGCTTCGCATTCACTAGTCAAAGCCTTTATACAAGCAGTGATGCGTATTAGCCCTCCGGTTAGTATTCCCATATGTCCTTGGGACTTAAACCTGGTTCTGTCGGTTCTACAGAAACAACCGTTTGAACCATTACAACACATTTCCTTGGTTCTTCTCACCAGGAAATTGATTTTCTTAGTAGCCGTTTGTTCGGCTAAAAAGAGTATCGGAATTAGCCGCCTTGTCCTGTAAGGAGCCATATCTGGTTGTCCATAAGGACAGAGTAGTATTACGTCCTCATCCAGCCTTTCTTCCTAAGGTGGTGTCGAGGTTTCATTTGAACCAAGATGTGGTTCTTCCTTCTTTTTTCCCCAAACCTAGCTCGGTAGAGGAAAAGTTATTACATTCTTTGGATGTAGTAAGAGCAGTTAAAGCTTATCTAAAAGCCACTGCTCAGATTCGCAGAACGGATTCTTTATTTGTTCTGCCGGAAGGCCCCAGAAAGGGTCAGGCAGCATCAAAATCTACTTTAGCCAAGTGGATTCGACAGGTCATAATACAAGCCTATGGCTTGAGAAAGAGACCGCCTCCGTTCAAAGTTAGGGCGCACTCCACAAGAGCAGTTGGAACTTCATGGGCAGTGCATCACCAGGCCTCCCTGGCTCAAGTATGTAAGGCCGCAACATGGTCTTCGGTACACACGTTTACTAGGTTCTACCAGGTAGACGTTAGAAGTCAGGAGGATGTCGCCTTTGGGCGCAGTGTGTTGCAGGCCGCAAAAGATCCTCATGCCTGATGGCGCCCAGCTTATGTATCCCTCCCCTCATTTGGCATTGCTTTGGGACGTCCCATTAGTAATGACTAAGTCGCTCTGTGTCCCGTGATGTACGAAAAAGAAAAAGGGATTTTTATAACAGCTTACCTGTAAAATCCTTTTCTTGGAGTACATCACGGGACACAGAGCTCCCACCCCTCTTTTTGGGACACTTATTGCTTGGCTACAAAACTGAGGTGCTCCCGGGTGGGAGGGGCTTATATAGGGAAGGGTACTTCCGGTTTGGAATTGGCCAGTGCCAACACCTGAAGGTAATCTATATAACCCATTAGTAATGACTAAGTCGCTCTGTGTCCCGTGATGTACTCCAAGAAAAGGATTTTACAGGTAAGCTGTTATAAAAATCCCTTTATATATAATATACACAATTGACACACAAGTCATATTGTAATTGAATGTTTTGAAAATCACCTTTCCTTTTAAAATCTGCAGTTCTGTAATTTTCTGTGAAATGCAATGCAATATGGCTACCTGGAGGGGTTCTGTACAGAACACCCCCCAGATATGTAATTTCCTGCTTGTGTGATTGGCTCACTGATTTTCCTAGAACTAGCACTAAGATACAAGTCAGATTTCAGGCATCCCCTGCAACAAAAATGTCATTTTTGATAAGTAACTCCCAATAAGAAATCACATCTAAAGGGATGCAGGCCTACAATTTTTCCTCATTAGAGCTTTTCAGGTGCAGCAGTTGGTTGATAATTAAGAAACTACTCCCATTAGACTTACTTCTGCACAGACACACAGGGATTTCTTCAGAATAACAAAAGGTAGCAATCTGCAACAAAGTTTGTCAAAATCCTTGTAATGTACTTGGATCACCCAAAAGGAGAGGGTTTTTTTCTCAACAAAAGTGGAGTTACTCTTAAAGCACAATCCACATTTTTACATTTTCTCCTGTAACATAGCAAAGCTTTCCTTTTAAGTACAGTTACATTTTAAAGGCAAACTTAAGACTGAAACATGAGCAACTCTACTGCTAAACAGTTTATTAACTGCTTGCCGACCAGCCGCCGCAGTTTTTTGCCACTAGGGATGCGCCGCTAGAGCCGATCGATGCGAGTGCCCGGCGGGCACGATGACCACTGGGCACCCGCAATCGCTCGTGACAGAGCGAGAACCTGGATCTGTGTGAACACTGATCTCTTTCATCCCATACTTAGTCCCACCCCCACCCCCCCCCCTACAGTTAGAACACACCTAGGGAACACAGTTAACCCCTTCATCGCCCCCTAGTGTTAACCCCTTCCCTGCCAGTGACATTTATACAGTAATCAGTGCATTTTTATAGCACTAATCACTGTACAATTGTCAATGGTCCCAAAAATGTGTCAAAAGTGCCCGCCGCAATATCGCAGTCCCGATTAAAATCGCAGATCGCCGCCATTACTAGTAAAAAAAATAATAATAATAAAAATGCCATAAATCTATCCCCTATTTTGTAGACGCTATAACTTTTGCGCAAACCAATCAATATACGCTTATTGCGATTTTTTTTTTTTTTTTTTTTTACCAAAGAAGAATACATATCGGCCTAAAATCATTATTTTATTTTTTTTAAATGTGGGATATTTATTATAGCAAAAAGTAAAAGATAGTGTTTTTTTTTTTTTTTTCAAAATTGTTGCTCTTCTTTTGTTTATAGCGCAAAAAATAGAACCCCCAGGGGTGATCAAATACCACCAAAAGAAAGCTCTATTTGTGGGAACAAAAGGACGTCAATTTTGTTTGGGTCCAGCTTTGCACGACCGCTCAATTGTCAGTTAAAGCGACGCAGTGCCATATCACAAAAAATGGCCTAGTCATTGAGCAGCCAAATCTTCCGGGGCTGAAGTGGTTAAGGTGCAGGCTCCAAGTGACCCTAATTCTGGTGTTACTAACCTAGAAAATAAATGCAGGGTGAGGGTTCAGATTGTTTATATGTCACGTTGGCTGCATTCGTGTAACAGGTCATTGACCCATGTGGTAAATTGGCTCGGGTCACAGGATGACATGATTGAGACCGAAGTCAGCGGTGGCAGTTCCCATATTTGTGTCCTCACAGAATAAGTTTCTAAGCAAAAAGAATCGGACTTGTTCTTAAATAATTGGGTGCAGTAAATAGGGTGATGCATCCCAATTCTTAAATGTATACATGTTGTGCGGGTGTGTTCTTTCTACATACACCTGCATTTAACCCTCCCCTTTCTATAGGGACAGACTTGAAGTAAACACCATGACTTGGTGTTGCAGATTTTGATCTGTGTGCATGGCAGGATACAGATGGGAATCTCTGATTTCCTTAAGCAAACATCCTGTGCAGATGGAGAGGCTGCGACCTCTTCGGGAGAGCAAACTGCATCTGTTAACGCCCCCCTTCACTCTTTCACCCTCTGGCAAATGCACATAGTCTGCTGCAGTGTGTGTGAAGTGACAAGGATGTTACAAGTCAGCCTATGGCTTACACCTTGGGGCCCTCACACTTTGCATCATGGGAACTGTAGTTCTTTAACTGCAATGGAGGACCATTTGGGCCTAATGCATGAATGCTTCTCTGCCTATAGCAGCCAATCAGCTTCTCACTTTCTGCTGTATGTGAGGATTAGAAAATGAAATGAAGAATTAGGGTGGTTGTCATGGACAACCTTTCATAGATGAGGTGCTATGGTGGCAGGTTTACTTATGTTTAGGGTTGTCAGTACATAGTACCTGTCTACTGGTACTGTCAGCTGCATGATCTTTATCATCCAAGCTGGTTTACTGTTTCTGCAGTCCCAGCCCTACCTGTCCGTAAGGCCAGTTGTTGTACCATTAAAGCCCCAAGCTGTGCATTGTACATACAATTCTAGTCCATCATGTAGTCAGTGAGCTGCACTGATTTAACAAGTATTTTCTTCTGTGTATAACAGAATATTTGTTTGTGAGAGAGAGGATTGTGCAATCAAATAATAGATTGTATTTATAGACTAGTATCTGTGCTGGAATGAAAGTGCTGTATTGTTTGAAAGTAATATGGACACAAACGCCACTGTTGCATGCAAACATATGTCAGAAGGTAGTTGTGTTTGCAGACAGATGAGTAACAGAAGGCAATACTGCTTACTGTAGGCTGAGACATCAATGTCAGGTGCCAGACACACAAATATCAGAAATAAATATTACATTCAGTCACAGTTAGGAATACAGTAGTGCTCACATACAGGAATCAGAAGGTTGTACTGCTTAAAAACATTTAGGCCGGGTTCACACCTATGCAAATTGGTTGCGGCTTCCACCGCATCCAATTCGCATAACATTTTAAAATACATTTATTTTAATGAGGCTGGTTCACATATGTGCGATGCATTCGCACTGCGCATTGGCCAAAAAATGTGTGCATTTTCTAGGCATTGCGTTGCGAATTGTCTGCACATTATGTTCTATGGGAACACATCTGATTCGCAGATGTGTTCCGTTCTGAACAGGAATTCTGTCCCTGCTCACTACACTTCCCCCCCCCCTCCCCCTCCCCTTTCCCAGGTCAGCAAATTCGCAGCTACAATGCACAGGAACCGCTGAACAGCTCTGTTATCTCTTTGCAAAGATAACAGCTGGAATTCACACCGCACAAGTGTGAATCCAGCCTTAAGGTGGTCTTTTGGGCAAACATGCAAGTTCTATAGGATTATTAAAGAAAGCGGTGTGACGAGATCAGGATAGACACCGCATCCCAATTTTATAAAAGATACATGAAAAAAAGAAAACTACAGGACTTTTAAAGTGGAAGTAAACCCTCCTATCATTTTCAGGCAAGGAAGCTGCCATCTTGGCCTCTGTTTAATCTTCAACTGCCATGATGCTGCACATGTGATCAGTTATGACACCAGCCATTGGATTGTTTGACAGTTTGGTTGAGAGCACAACCAATGTGACAGTTGGCATTCCCAGCATGCCAGGAATGTAACTGCCTTTTGAAACTGTTAAATCGATGGGTTTACTTCTGCTTTAAGGTGTCAAAATAAATTAATAATACATTTTATAAGAAAAATAGAAATTTTATTAACATTAAAATTCATAAAAATTCCACAAACACTACCGCTCTACATTTTTCGCTTCAAAGAGCTTCCTCAGGAGACTTTAAAGTCTTGTATAGGATGAATGCTAAAAAATATAACAAAAAAACAGCAAGAAAATAATTACATAAAGTTTTGAAAAACAAAAATTACATTTATCTTTACATTTACATTTACAAAAATACACAATTCATTAGTTCGGTGCAATATCAGATTATCCAATATTGCACCAAACGAATGAATTGTGTATTTTTGTAAATACCTACTATAAGATAAATGTAATTTTTGTTTTTCAAAACTTTATATAATTATTTTCTTGCTGTTCTTTTGTTATATTTTTTAGCATTCAATCTATACAACACTTTAAAGTGGTTGTAAACCCACTTTGACAACTTGCACCTACAGGTAAGCCTAGATTAAGGCTTACCTGTAGGTGCAAGAAATATCTCCTTAACCTACACGGTTAAGGAGATATTTGCTGAAAACACTGCACCAATGTCTACGGCGCTTGCGCGCCGTAGACAACAGCGCAGGCGCACTAGCGGGCCGGCTTCTTGCCGGTTTTCTGAATGGGAACTTGCCGGCCCAAGCGCGCATGCGTGTGACGTCATCGCCGCTCCAGCCAATCACAGCGCCGGAGCGGCGATAACAGGAAGGGACATCGAGGCAAGATGGCGGCGGAGGGGAACGAGGAGCAGTTCGGGGGCTTCGATCTCAGGTAAGTCATTCATAATGAGTCTTTCTTTTGCAGGGTTTTTTTTTTTTTTTAAATCAAGGGTTTACTTCCTCTTTAAAGTCTCCTGAAGAAGCTCTATGAAGCGAAACATGTAGAGCGGTAGTGTTTGTATCTGTATATGAATAGACCTAACAGTACAACAAGGAATTTTTATGAATTTTAATGTTAATAAAATTTCAATTTTTCATATAGAATGTATTCTTCGTTTATTTTGACACCTTAAAAGTCCCATAGTTTTCTTTTTTTCATGTATGCAAGTTCTATAGATCTGTACAAACAGCCAATGGCAGTAGTGTATGGTAAAGACTCAGGACATTGATGCAAAAGATAAGCTGGGACCCCTTCTACCTTTTATTGTTACCTTTTTTCTGTATTTCTGCAATGCCTTTTAAACACTCAGATTGTAGAAAATAGAGTAGAAAAGGGCATGTCAACAATAAATAGCACTGCTTTATTCTGTACAAAGTATAATATGAACACAGCAGCTGTGGCTGAACGTCTTGATCTCATGCCATAGATCACAAGACATTCGTACTTGCAGGTGTATGATTTCAGATACCAGTGCTGCATTTAGTACCAGTGTTACCACATACATTGGCAGTAATGCTATAAAATACGGCATCATGTGCATACTGGGGAAAACACAAGCATTGTCATGTGCTGCGCGACACTTCATGCATATGTTGCGATAAAAAAAGACACCATCCCCCCCCCCCCCCCCCCCCCAAGGACTCAGGGAGAATATTTTTTTTATTTACCAGCAAATGAATGTAATTTCATATTAAGGCATGCAGGTACAAGATTTCCATAAAAGCAGTGGAGATGTTGCCTTCCCAAGGGGCATCAGTGTGGCCAGTGCTACGTCACTGCTGCCTTTAGGGAAACTAGAACGTGGAAAACACAAAAAAGGCAAGTAAAGCAAAGAAAAAAATATATAGAATCGCCATAAGACCGTATCATAGCAGTTTTACTGCTACAGAGCGGATCTACTGTGCAGAATCCCGTATATTTACATGATTCTGCACTTCCGTCTGCAGGGGCCGCCCGACTATTCACAGAAGAAGCCGATCTGCAGGTGTCGGGCACTGGATGTCCATCGGCACCCGCCGATCGTCGGTAATACACACAGAACTGAGATATACCTATGTAAACAAGGTATAGCTCAGTTCTGACAGGAGAAAGGCATGGATTATGTGTTCCTGCAAAGCAGGGAACAAAATTCATCTCTCCCCCTAGTAAAAGCAGCAGCCGCCGCAATATCCCAGTCCTGCTATAAGTTGCTTATCGTATACTAGTATAACATTTTTTTTTAAATCCATAAATATGTCCCATAGTGTTCATGTAAATAAGTGCCTGAAATAATGTAAACCAATCAATATACACTTATTGGGTTTTTCTTTTTACAAAAAACATGTAGTAGAATACATATTGGCCTACATTTTAGAATTTGATTTGATTTTTTTTATCAATTTTTTTATTGGGTATGTTTTAGAGCTGCATGATTAATCGTTTAAGAATCAAGATTGCAATTCTACCCCCCTCCAGATCTTTAACACAGCATTTCCTTGATTCAGTGCAGAGCCGATCTCTGCTCAAGCTGACAGCTGTCCAAAAAAAAAACAGGCAGCCTGGCAAGTTTATTACAACATCCCTTAGGCAGAGATAAAGAGAAACATTGTAACATTTAGTTCTTTCAGATCAAAGAAATTAACTTCCGTCTGTAGATGAGGTTAGTTTAACCACTTAAAGACTAAACCTTTTTCTGACACTTGTTGCTTAAAATATATAAGGGTATTGCTAAAATCAGTATTTTTTGCTAGAAAATTACTTAGAACCCCCAAACATTATATATATTTGTTTAGCAGAGACCCTAGAGAATAAAATGGCTGTTGCAATATTTTATGTCACACTGTATTTGCGCAGCGGTCTTTCAAATGCAATATTTTTGTTAAAAATACACTTGAATGGAAAAAAAACTAAACCGTAAAAGTTAGCCCATTTTTTTTTTTTATATAATGTTAAAGATGGTGTTACGCCGCGAAAATTGTGAGGGAATCTGTATTCTAAGAAAATAAATTGTGATTCTCATTTTAGCCAGAATCGTGCAACTCTAGTATGTTTTATAGCAGAAAGTAAAAAATATAGTTTTTTTTTCAAAATTGTCGGTCTATTTTTGTTTATAACACAAAAAAGGAAAACCGCAGAGGTGATCAAATACCACCAAAAGAAAGCTCTATTTGTGGGAAAAAAAGGACATACATTTTTTCGGTACAGCGTCACACGACCGCGCAATTGTCAGTTAATGTAACGCAGTGCCGTATCACAAAAATGGCCTGGTCATGAAGGGGGGGGTAAATCTTCAGGAGGTCAAGTGGTTAAGAGAGCAGTGTTAGGTGATTTCCCGTCGGCATGCAGAGATGCATACTGATGTGAAGATTAGATTAGAGAAAGGGGAGGAAAGGTTTGCTTTAATAAACCAGTGATGTGAATGTACAATATATTGTAAAGCGCTGCAGAAGTTGGCAGTGCTATATAAGTACCTGTAATAATAATAATTGCCATATTTTTAAACAAGATGCGCCTGTGCACCGGAGGAGGATTCTGCCATGTAGTCCCTGACCACAGTTAGGCTGCATTCACACCTGAGCGTTTTGTAGCCTGAAGCCTAAAGCTACAAAAGGCTAGAGGGGGGAAAAAACATTATTCTCTATGGAGATGGTTCTCATCTCCACTCCAAAACGCCTGAAGCCGAACGCCTGAAGCTCAAACAAGTTCCGGACCCTTTTTTGTTGCGCGAATCGGGCAGATTTGGGCATCTTAGGAGTCATAGAATGTAATGGAAATGCTCGATTCAAGCGTTTAGCGCGACAACGAGCGTTTTGACGGGCGCAAATTCGCGCGACAAAACGCCGGTAAAAACGTCAGTAAAAACGTTCGAAGCCCTACGCTCAGGTGTGAATGCAGTCTAAGTCATATACATTATCTCAAGAAAGTGAGTACACCCCTCACATTTTTGTAAATATTTTATTATATCTTTTCATGTGACAACACTGAAGAAATGACACTTTGCCACAATGTAAAGTAATGAGTGTACAGCTTGTATAACAGTGTAAATTTGCTGTCCCCTCAAAATAACTCAACGTACGGCCATTAATGTCTAAACCGCTGGCAACAAAAGTGAGTTCACTCCGAAGTGAAAATGTCCAAATTGGGCCCAAAGTGTCAATTTTGCGTGGCTACCATTATTTTCCAGCACTGCCTTAACCCTCTTGGGCTTGGAGTTCACCAGAGCTTCACAGGTTGCCACTGGAGTCCTCTTCCACTCCTCCATAATGACATCACGGTGCTGGTGAATGTTAGAGACCTTGTGCTCCTCCACGTTCCGTTTAAGGATGCCCCACAGATGCTCAATAGGGTTTATGTCTGGGGACATGCTTGACCAGTCCATCACCTTTACCCTCAGCTTCTTTAGCAAGGCAGTGATCGTCTCGGAGGTGTGTTTGGGGTCGTTATCATGTTGGAATACTGCCCTGCGGCCCAGTCTCCGAAGGGAGGGGATCATGCTCTGCTTCAGTATGTCACAGTACATGTTGGCATTCATGGTTCCCTCAATGAACTGTAGCTCCTCAGTGCCGGCAGCACTCATGCAGCCCCAGACCATGACACTCCCACCACCATGCTTGACTGTAGGCAAGACACACTTGTCTTTGTACTCCTCACCTGGTTGCCGCCACACACGCTTGACACCATCTGAACCAAATAAATGTATCTTGGTCTCATTAGACCACAGGACATGGTTCCAGTAATCCATGTCCTTAGTCTGCTTGTATTCAACAAAATGTTTGCGGGCTTTCTTGTGCATCACCTTTAGAAGAGGCTTCCTTCTGGGATGACAGCCATGCAGACCAATTTGATGCAGTGTGCGGCGTATGGTCTGAGCACTGACAGGCTGACCCCCCACCCCTTCAACCTCTACAGCAATGCTGGCAGCACTCATACATCTATTTCCCAAAGACAACCTCTGGATATAACGCTGAGCACGTGACCTCAACTTATTTGGACGACCATGGCGAGGCCTGTTCTGAGTGGAATCTTTCCTGTTAAACCGCTGTATGGTCTTGGTTATCGTGCTGCAGCTCAGTTTCAGTGTCTTGGCAATCTTCTTATAGCCTAGCCCATCTTTATATAGAGCTACAATTCTTTTTTCAGATCCTCAGAGAGTTCTTTGCCATGAGGTCCCATGTTGAACTTGCAGTGAGCAGTATGAGAGAGTGAGAGCGATAAAACCAAATTTAACACACTTGCTCCCCATTCACACCTGAGACCTTGTAACACTAACGAGTCACATGGCACCAGGAAGGGAAAATGGCTTACTCTGGGGCCAATTTGGACATTTTCACTTAGGGTGTACTCACTTTTGTTGCCAGTGGTTTTAATGGCTGTGTGTTGAGTTATTTTGAGGGGTCAGCAAAGTTACACTGTTATACAAGCTGTACACTCACTACTTTACATTGTAGCAAAGTGTCATTTCTTCAGTGTTGTCACATGAAAAGATGGAATAAAATATTTACAAAAATGTGGGGGGTGTACTCACTTTTGTGAGATACTGTAGGTAAAGACCACATGTAATACTTGTGATTGGACTCTGTACAGTTGTGGTATGGCTTCCATAATTTCAGTTGATGCCTTCATCAGAGAAGGGACAGTAGCTTAGAAGTGTCCGATGTGTCCGCCATAATGTCGCAGTCACAATAAAAATCGCAGATCGCCGCCATTACTAGTAAATAAAAAATAATTTTAAAAAAAATCATAATTCTATCCCCTATTTTGTAGGCGCTATAACTTTTGCGCAAACCAATCACTATACGCTTATTGCGATTTTTTTTTTGTTTTTTTTTTACCAAAAATATGTAGAAGAATACATATTGGCCTAAACTGAAAAAAAAAAAAAATGGGATATTTATTATAGCAAAAAGTAAAAAATATTGTGTTTTTTTTTTTCAAAATTGTCACTCTTTTTTTGTTTATAGCGCAAAAAATTAAAACTGCAGAAATGATCAAATACCACCAAAAGAAAGCTCTATTTGTGGGGAAAAAAAGACGTAAATTTGGTTTGGGAGCCACATCGCACGACTGCGCAATTGTCATTCAAAGCGTGACAGTGCTGAAAGCTGAAATTTCGCCTGGGCAGGAAGGGGGTATATGTGCCCAGTAAGGAAGTGGTTAAAGGTTTGTTTTAAGGTAATCTGTTACAAACAAAAACCTAGTGTGAGAACCCTCATAGAAGCTGCAGTCCTCTGGGGTCCTGAACTGGCATACTTTCCTCAGGAGAAATAACATTCCTACAATGCCAATAAATAAGATCAGCTTCACTGCTCCAGCACTAGTTTGTTGCCCGGGAGTCGTCATCTGTCTTAGCTTTTTACACAGGCAGTTAGCTTTGTGACACATTGGCAGTTTTTGGACCAGGAGAGGTTCTTCCTATTGCATGGCAACCTTTGAGACTGCAGGAATTCAGTTCAGGCAGGAGGGGAAAAAAATTATCTGATTATTTGCTGCGGGTAATTGCACTGCACACATAGACTGTACACTTTGCAAATTGCAGGCGTACTTTGCAAGTGCAATTGCTCCAGAGTTTAGTAAATGAGCGGAAGCTCTGCTGATTCCCATCATCCAATCATGTGCAAGCAAAAATACTGTTTTGTTTCCTTGCATGTGATTGGGTATTTCTTTGCAAAGTGAAGCCCTACCTCATTTTCTAAGCTGTGGTGCAAAGTGCACATTCTATTTGCCTTTAGTAAATCAACCCCATTGTGCCTCATTCAGTGGAGGGAGAACACTTTAGCCTATTATTCCTTCTCCTAAAGGTGGTCATACACAGCTCGATTTACAGCTGATTCCTGCTGCATTGGCCAAAATTCAAGCTGTTGATGGCCATAAAAGTCGATGAAGGAGGCAGGTGGAAAATTGTCAGGCGAACAGTGGCTTCATCCAATCAGCGGTGGTCACTGGGTATTCAGCAATCAGCAACCACAGATCCCCCTAACAGTTATATACAATAGTCAGGAGAGAAGATGCCCCCGTCCACACGGATACAGAAATATATAAGGGTATTGCTAACCTAAGTTTGAAGCAATAAGAACACTCAAGATAACTGCTAATTAGTTGTCAGTGATGATTTGCACACTGCCCTTTCCTTACTATACAAATGGAGCTGAGTGTCAGTGTTCCATATGTTTATTGTGTTACCTGTCTCTCAGTGATAGAAGCCAGTATATCTGTCTGAGCATAAAGCAGTGTATTCAAGTCATTCTTCCTTGCAGCCATGCATCTTAATTATATTATGGGTACAAGGACAGCTGTTGGCCCAAGTAACTTGTAATACAATACTTGATGCCCAGGCAGCATTGATTTGATCATGGATTCCTGCGCATTCAAGATCAGTGGACTTCTAGCAGGCCTCTGCATGACGCACGCATGTAAATTTGGTCAGAGAAGGATAGAAGCAGCTGGGAGCAGCAGCAGCTCCTTCCCTCCCTCCTTTCTTCCCATGCTGTCTCCTCTCTCCCTCCTTTCCCTGTCATGTGGATGGTACATGCTTACTTTTACTTGCTGCTTTCCTGCCTTGTTGAGCAGCACCCCCTGCTGGATATATAGCAGATCAGCAGAAGGACCACTGAGGTTTTCTTTTTCATGCTGTGAAGGAGTACTTTTTATCATACTTAAAGCCTTGCTCCACTGCTCTAATAATTTGCTACTCTAAAGCAGGGCAGTGAAATAATCAATTATTCTAAACAGATTGTAAGCTCTAACGAGCAGGGCCCTCTGATCCCTCCTGTATTATTTAAAAAAAAAACTTTCATATTTGGGCTGAGAAAACATTGATTTAAGCCCAAAGGATAACTGTACTTTTGAGACGCATTAACTCATTTATTACATACAGTGACAATGAGCTTTATTGAAACTTTTTTGCAGTCTGTACCATAACTAAAAGGAAGGTCTCTGCTAAGCCCACCTGCTTGAGTGATTTCTATACTATACAACACAATGGAGATTACAGCAAGCAGGGTGCCTCAGCACAAGTCTAGCTGCATTGTAAAAAGCACCTGTTTCCAGACCAGAATCTTGAAAAAGGAAGGCATCTACATTCTGCCTTCCACCATTCGCCATTTGTAATGGGTAATATTTAGCCAGCACATGCAATGGGAGGGGGGGGGGGGGGTGATTCTAGCAATTTGTTATCTTTGAGTGCAATCCAGCAGGAAAATAATCACTTATAGCTAATAGTAGGGAGATATGTAGAGCACATGCCTTTCTTGTTCACGATTCCGTTACTAGTGGCTGCAGATGAGGTGAATGTTACCTTTAGTTGTAACATTTAGGCTCCATGCACACTGAAGCTGATAAACTGCAGTTTATTGGCGTTTGGGCGTTTTTTTAAAAAGCCCATAAACTGCACTCTATGTTAGCCTTTGTGTTCATGCACACATGAGAGTTTTTTAGCGTTAATGAGCAGTGGAGTTTATGGGCTTTTTTTCTGAACGCAAGAAATTTGCGTTCAAAGTGCCATTTTTCTGCGGGAAAAACCGCCAAAAAAAGCCAAACGCCGATAAACGCACAAACGCGAATAAACGGCCGCTAATTAGCGTTAGGCGTTTCTCTGGCTCTATTCAAAACCAATGGTTCCCTATGGGAGCCCATTGATTTGAATAGAAGTCGCACCACAAGTTGGATCATCATGATCCGACTTGCGGTGCGACTTGCATGCTGAGGATGAAGGGGAACCCCATAAAAAAAAAAAAAAAAAAATTGGCGTGGGGTTGCCACTCGGACGATACCAGGCCCTTCAGTCTGGTATGGATTTTAAGGGTAACCCCCTACGCCGAAAAAACAGCGTGGGGGTCCCCCCAAAATCCATACCAGACTTTTATCCGAGCACGCAGCCTGGTCGGTCAGAAAAGGGGGTGGGGACGAGCGAGTGCCCCCCCCTCCTGAACCGTACCAGGCCGCATGCCCTCAACATGGGGGGGTAGGTGCTTTGGGGCAAGGGGGCCCTGCACCCCCCCACCCCAAAGCACCTTGTCCCCATGTTGATGAGGACAAGGGCCTCTTCCCGACAACCCTGGCCGTTGGTTGTCAGGGTCTGCGGGCGGGGGGGCTTATCGGAATTCGGGAGCCCCCTTTAATAAGGGGGCCCCCAGATCCCGGCCCCCCACCCTATGTGAATGAGTATGAGGGTACATCGTACATCGATGCAGAACATGGATGGCAAATGAAGAGAGAATTCATAACTCCTGATCTCCATACTTGTTCTGAGTCGATGCTTAGAAAATATTGCCACTATGTAATTCTTTCTTATTTGCATTGTATACATTTGATTTTACTACAGTCTTTTCCCCCCTCTTCTCTGCTAACCATAGCCTGAAGACATAGGACAGAATCCGATGGCATCCATGCCAGATGGTGATAAAGTTGACCTGGAAGCATTCAGTGAATTCACCAAAATAATCACCCCTGCGATCACTCGAGTGGTGGACTTTGCTAAGAAGTTGCCCATGTTCTCAGAGGTGAGTGCTAAAGATAAAACTTATATAGGCACAAGGAGATGTGCAAAAGTCCACACAGGATGTGTGCAGTTTCCAGTCACTGCTCAATGGCTATTCCCCCCCAACCTTGTTGGAATGTAGTAGTAGCTGCTTTCAGCTGGGGAAGTGATACATTGAGAGCTTGAACCTGGTGCATTCATACCTGCAAATGCACCCAACACCTATAGCATGTGAGTGGAGGTTCCTGGCGATTAGCTGTAGAAGCCTCTATTGAAAGCAATGGGAGGCTGCCTGCTCTCACAGCTAAACATGGCCACTCGCATCTAATCACCAATGCAGCGATCATGTGCAAGTGATTGGGCTTGGCAGTAGACTGCCTCCAGCCAGGGAGAATTATTTGCATGTGATCACTGCATGAGTGGTCACATGCGAGTGGCCACGATTAGCTGTGGGAGCCGGCAGCCTCCCATTGCTTTCAATGGGGCTGCCCCTAGCAGCTTATCGCCGGGAATCCCCACTTGGGTTTTTGCATGTAATTGGTGTAGGGTGCATTCTTATAGTTTCAATTGTCACTGTATATTTCTGTCTAGAGATCCTTGACCTTTATGCATGATTTAAATATAAAGCCTGTAAAATCACCTGTTCCTCAGCCTTCCACTAGGATAGCCAGGATTCACATCACATATACAATATAATATGACCATCCCGCCAGTCTGAAAAAATGAGTAAAGATGTAAAATTAGAAACCTTAGCATCTACCAGGTACCTGGATTTTAACTAACAGGAGGTTCTGCTCTTTTATGCGGTATATGTTTAAATGTGGAGTTTTGCTTTAAAGGCCAATTAAAGTCACACAGCTTTTTTTATTGACAGTCCTGTACACCATTCAATATGATTTTTAAATAGATTTTTACTTGGAATCACCTTATTTGTTTAGTGTCCCCTGCTCTTCTCTAATGCTGGCATGAATATCAACCACACCCTTCATCTGAAATGTACCCAGACAGACTGGAAGTTCTGAGGAAAGGAGAAGACATTTCTGTTAGAATACAGAGTGCACTGGGTAGCTTAGTCAAGCTCCAGTGCTTATTGGACACACCGCTCAACAGTTATAAGTGAGACAAGGAAAATGTCAGTCTGTCAGACTAAACATTTCTTTTACTCCAGTTAGACTTTAAAATGTAATTTCAAAACGGTTTTGGAAGAAATATATGAGAGACTTTAATAATGTGGGCCTGTGTTTTTTTTTTTTGTTTTGTTATTTTTTTCTGTATTGTTTCATCGGGTCGACTCCTTTTATAGTTACTTTTAGGTTATTCCCACATAGTAATGTTGCCTACACTTTTGATTGCAGCTACCCTGTGAAGATCAGATCATCCTGTTGAAAGGATGCTGTATGGAGATCATGTCTCTCCGGGCTGCTGTGCGTTATGATCCAGACAGTGAGACTTTGACACTGAGCGGTGAGATGGCAGTGAAGAGAGAACAGCTGAAGAATGGTGGACTTGGGGTGGTCTCAGATGCTATATTTGACTTAGGAAGATCTTTGTCTGCGTTCAATCTGGATGACACGGAAGTGGCTCTGCTGCAGGCTGTCCTGCTCATGTCCTCAGGTGTGTGCAGCATCCAGCATGATGTTTTTATTTCACTGTGTAGGCATAGGCTTGGACGAGCAACATGGTAATTCTGGGGTTTGCTTTGTTGTTCCAAGACTGTGGACTGTTTAAAGTGGAACTTTAGTCAGAAAATGAAGTCCTGCTAGAGCACTTCAGACTGGCCCCTTTTGCAGGTATAGGCATGTAAAACTTAAAAAATAAGTGCATAAACGGTTTAAAATCCAGTAATACACGGTCTAACCCTGCTCTGCACATGCTCAGTTGATCTCTATTGTTCGGCACTGTGCCAAATTTGTAGATGTCAATCTGCTGACAGCCTAAAGATTTACTGCTGTTCTGGGGCTCTGGGCTTCAGAAAAATGGCAGCCTACAGCAAGAAAAAACAGTAACAATGCTGGAGGCAATTTACAGCACACGCTGATTTTGCTAGCATAAATTATTAATGTGGAATGTATGTTCCTTGCTAAAGAACATAATTTGTATCATGTTGTTATGGGTAAAGTTCCACTTTAAACTGAATTAAAGCAGAACTGTGGCCTCATACCTAAATGCAATTGTAATAAAAAGTTTGTGAATTTTCAGAACTTTTGCACAAATTGCTCCCTAAAATTGAGTGCTTTGGCTCTGAAAATGGCAAAGATCCAACTATCCCCTACAACAGGGGTATTGAATTAAAATTCACGGAGACCAGGTCAATAAAATTTTCTTCCAACAAAGATGTACATCTCCTGCTTGTGCTATGACTTAGATCCTTCAAATCACAGCCCCACCCTCCTTTACATAACAGTGCCCCAGTGTTCTCAGTCTCCCCCCTTCACCAGTGTCCTCAGTCAACTTTTCACATATTGTACATCACAAATCCCCTTCACATTACAGCCCCCCCCCCCCCCAATATCTAATGTAAAAGCGATCTGGGTTGCAGTAGAGCCACCCAATCGCTTTTACATGACTCATGCATGTTAGCCCCTATGTGATAGCAATAAAGTTAAATATAATAGTGTATATAATTTTTTTTTTTTTTTACCTGCCCATACATGTGAACACTTACATGTACATATTTTTATTCTACAAAACCTCTGCTTTAGGAAACTAATAACAATATTCTGGGTGTTTTAAGTGATTTTTAGCCAAAAAATGTGTATTTTAACATTGCAAAAAATTTAAAAATGTTCTAGAGAAGTGCTTAAGATTTTTTTTGTTTTTACCATCAAGATTCTATAGTTGCTGCAGAGCCACCAGGGCTCATTTTTCAGCCTCAGGATCATCCGGTAGCCCTGGAGGCTGTACCAGGACCCCAATTTGAGGAAGACAAAGACAGGGCCAGCCTGCCCTTGAGAAGTGTACTCTGCATTAGGTGCTCCTCTAGGTACCTATGGTGCATCGTGCTGAGTCAGCTGCAGAGTGCTTTACAGGTGCCGGGCTGTGCTGCATCCACTGGGGGAAGCCTGCCCCTGAAGACCCTTTTGTAGGAATGCCTGCCAGAAGGACGAATTCCGTCTGGTATATGCTTGATGCCCTGAATGGGCTACTGTCGCCTGTTCAGACCACATTTGGTGAGTAAAGCTGGCCATAGACGATTCTTTTTTTTTTTCTTTTTTTTTGTTCAACCAGAAGTCGAACGATTGACTTCTGTTGAACAGGAAGGGCTACACATAGATCAAAATTTGGCTGATCTACCCTGATCCAGCCACGTTTTGATCCATCTATGGCCAGCATAACAGGGCTTGCCCCTGCCTTTGTAGAAGCCAGCACACCTAGCTGTGTGTTTCCTCTTCCCCAATCCGAGACACTGTGAGCTTTGACACTTTAAATTGTGTTAGAGACACTATTGGAGCACCACAACAAATGGAAAACACTGTTATATGTAAATACTAAGGGTTGCGACACCTTTTTTTGACACCACAACACTTTTTTTTAACTTGTTGTGCATGCCTTCTATAGGTTGTGATACACTTGTGATGGCAATTGGGTTGTGACCTCACCCTCCTCCAAGTGCTGAGGCACAAGTTGCTGTGCATTCACTTCCTCTCTGCATCTCTGACAGAGCTTTAGCTGGCTCTTTGCAAGGGTTAGGATCAGGGCTGGATCTAGCCTGTTTGATGTAGGGGCGCAGTAAAAAAAAATTGGGGGGGGGGCAGAGGATGTGGTTATCAATTTGTAGGCCAATGTACAGGGGCTATTAGTTTGTAAGACAGTGTAGAGGGTGTCAGCAGGGCACAGGATGGTAGCTCAGCCCGGGGAGTGTACAGGAATCGGTAAGGCAGTGTACTGGGGGTCAGCAGGGCGGACACCAGGGTGGAGGACAGGGTCAGCAGTGTAGAGGGGTCAGCAGAGCCGAGGATAGGGGTCAACTGAGCCAAGAACAGGGGTCACTGCTGGCAGGGCAAAAGACAAGGGTCACTGCTGCCCGAGCACTGGGCAGAGCTCTTTCTCCCATCCCTACATGGTACACAGCCTGAGCACAGGCACCAAGATCTTCTTCTTCTAATAGCACACACTGTAGCTGAAATCTGATTCCCTTACACACAGCTACGGTCTGCACAGTGTGTAGCTGGTTACTACAGCTGAGCTGCCATTCCGACCATGGAATTTCACGGGTCAGACCTTCAACTCAGTAACCAGCCACACGTTGTGCAGATCATTTTTTTAACTATGGTGTGTGTGGGGAGGAGGAGATCATAGTGCCTGTGCTCAGGCTGTGTACTGTGCAGGGATGGTAGATGGCCAGTACAGCATCAGGGGTGGTGAGCGTCTTTGGGGGGGGGGGCACAAGTGAAATCTGGGAGGGATGCAGCCCACACCAGCATCCCCGAGTCTAGCTATTCAGGGCTAGAGGGCACTTATTCAGGGGTTAAACCTTCCTTGGTATATATCTAAAGCGGAAGTCACAGCTACTATGTCCGAGATTCTGGGCAAAATTGTAGCCATGATAGCGGACACCGAATACAGGGGACACAAGCGTACTTCCACACCCTCTCTCTTCCAGGGTTGAGGAGGATTCTTTTTCTTTTTTTAAAGTCTTAGTACATGAAGAGTCACAGTCTGCAGACATGCAACCTGCATTAGCTACTCCTGAAGTAACTAACCTGGTATATCTACAGAGCCCTTCACGGGTTAAGACTTTTCTAGTGCATCATCCGGTCCTATTTGGCGATTGGCTCAACCTGGAAGAGGCCTTTGCTCCTTCTAAGCATTTTGTCCAGCAATACCTCATAGAGGAGGGGTTCCTGACAAAATGCTCGCTGTTGAGGACATCTCTGTGTTTAAAGAACCAGTGGATAAAAGGCTGGAAACCCATTTTATCCTGCCCTGCAGCTTGCATACATGTCCATCTGCCAGACCCTAGCTGTTTGGTCCAAGGCTATATATCCCAGGATCCTGGATCTATCTTGATGGGTCTTTCTGTTCTCTGGAAACTGGAGCTTATGCCTTTGGCCATATTCTTGTGTGGACAGGCTAGGGATATTATATTCTAAGTATCCAGAAGCACCTTCTTTCCGTACACACGCAAAGGACCCTTTAGCTTAAGCGTGGTTTGCAGAGTACCAATGCAAGAAATGCCTCTGAATAAGGAGCACCTCTTTGGCAAATCCCTGGACAACTTCATTAAGGAAGTCACAAGGGGAAGAGTACTCTTTTGCCCCTGAAAAAAAGTCAGTCTTCATCTGGGAGACCCTCAACTTCAGAGGTAAAAAAGGTTTTGTTCTGGACCCCCAAGCTCTATATGTCTGAAAGAAAGTCCTGTTCTCCATGAGGGGCCACCAACACTCATAAAAGTGGAGGGAAAGTGGATGTCTTTTGGCATTCAGGGGCCATCTGGTCCCAGGACATTTCAGACGTTTAGGTCCAGAACGCTGTCTCCAGGAGCTACAAACTGGAATTTTGGTCTATTTCTTCAGCCTGCTTCATGTTGTCAAACTTCACATCCCCGCACAGATTGGCAGACCTCTGCGCTGCTCCTCATGCAAGGGGTCATAGCCATTGGCCCCAGAAGAGGAGAGGCTTAAAGGTTTTTATTCAAACCTGTTCACTGTACCCAAAGACAAAAGGAGGCATCTGCCCCAAACTAGACCTAAAAGGTACTCAACATCTTCCTCCATGTACAGAAATTCAGTTTCAAATCTGCCCAGTCAGTCATTGCTTCCCTCCATCCGGTAGACCCTCTGGCCTCTGTAAACATCAAAGATCCTTACTTGCATGTCCCCCGTCTTCCTGGCTCATTGATAATGCCTGCATTTTGCTGTAGGCTTGCAACATTACTAATTTGTTGCCCTGCTCTCGTCCACTGCATCTTTAAGGTCATCCCTATAGTGGGATATCTGAACGACCTTCTTCTGCAGAATCAGTCCGCTCAGGATCTGTCAGCCAATGTCCAGTTGTCTGTTCAAACCCAACAGAGATTCCAGTTAATTAGCTGGAGTATCTGGGCCTTATCTTGGTCACAACCTTGCCCAAGGTTTTCTCCCCTAGACAAACTCCAATCTCTCTGCTTCCACTTTTGAACTTTGCAGTCCAGGGGCCAACTGACCCACTATTTTTGCATGAGAGTTTTGGGTGTTCTCCTTCAAGGCAGTTCCATATGCCCAATTTCAATCCAGACCATTGCAACTCAATATTCTGGCCACATGGGACAAGTGTATAGTCGCTGGGTGATGTGCTTTGCCAGCAAGCTCAAGCTTCCCTTGGTAAGGTGGGTCACAAGCTCGACGTGGAATTGGGGAAATCATCCCAATGGTTTGGAAGGTGCTAATGACGAATGTCAGGCTGGGGAGCAGTTCTTGGTACCCTCTTGGTACTAGAAATTTGGTCCTCGGAGGAAGACTGGCTCTACATCTGTATTCTGAAACTCCTTGAAATTCAGTTATCCCTTTAACGCTGGATCTCTCACACAGTTCAAAGAGAAGCAGATCTGATTCTGGCCTGGGCAAAACTTTATGTTTCAGCCCTGTCCACCCTACACATTAAAAGTGTAAAAACTTGGCAGGCAGCCTTCCTCAGTCAATGTCTGGTCTCAGTGAATAGTCACTTCACCCTGACATGTTTCAAGACTTCAAGACCTCTGTTGCAGGTGAGGGAAGACAGATGTTGATCTCCTGGTACCTTCAAGGGTCAATTCTTGGCCTTGGCGGTTCTTTTTCAGGGACCACTCACTTCTCACTCCTTAGTGAAGTCGTTTTTACAAGGGGTCATTCATATTGTTTCTCCTGCTCATTCCCCAGTGACGCCGTTGGATCTCAACCTGGTCCCGTCAGTTCTTGAAAAACCGCCATTTGAGCCTATTAGGGATATTTTCTGTCTGTCCTTACTTGCAAGGTTGCCTTCCTCATTGCCATTACCTCTGTGAGTTTTAGAGTTGGCATCCTTAACCAGTAAAGAACCTTCTCTTGTGCTTCACAAACATAGGGTTGTTTTGAGGCCTTTCTTCTTCCCAAGGTGGTTTATTCTTTTCATCTTAACCAGGACATTTTTCTACCATCCCTCTGTCCTACTTTTAATCATCTTAAGGAGGTTTCCCTCCATTGTATGGATGTGGTGTGTTAAGTTCTCTCTCATTTGCAGCCGCCTTTCAACAGTAGACAATCTTGAAGGTTCCTGTAAGGCACTGCTTGATTCTTTTTCCACTATCTCTAGGTGGATTTGGCAGTTCATCCAAGGTTTTGACCTCAAATGCGAGGTGTCCACTTTCCCAGTCAAAGCGCACTCCACTAGATTCCTTTCAGCACCAGGAATCCTTTTCCCAGACATGTACATTAAGTTTTACCAGGTGGATTTCAGGCCTTAGCTAATGACAGCTCTAATTGTAAGGTTCTTCAGATGGCTCTTTAGCCTCTGTTGACCTGTGTGTTTTTGTCAGCCTGTTAGATTTTGTTGTGCTGCCCACCCCTTAGTTGGACTGCTTTTGGACGTCCCAAAGTACCTAAATACTGTCCCGTAATATATGATTAAGAAAATAGAACTTTTGACTTACTGCAAAATCCTTTTCTTGGAGTACATTACGGGACACAGAATGAGTATTTAGATACGTTGGAAAATCAAAAATCCAAGTTTTTTTATTTTTTTTTATTCTAACAGATTGTTCAGTGTTGTATGGAGACAGGCATAGTTTAAATCCCTGCTGGGTCTGTAATGACTGGGCTGAGATTTCCTTATTTAACATAGAAAAATATATATTCAAGACTGAAAACAATGGCACTGTATCATCTGCCCACTAGCGGATTCTATAAATTAATACATGAGAAAAATCACTTAAAGGGAACTGGTCATCCTTGTTTCACTAATTCCTCAGTTACTGACCCATAACAAACAAGTAGACAGTGATGTCACCTGATATGCAAATTCTTGGTGTGGATCAATGTAGTGAAATCACCCTGCCACACTTTACCCAAACCAAAGGATTACATTTTTCATTTCAGAGTCCATCTTAGTTTAGGTCTCTCTCATGTAATGTTTTGCAAAAGACTATAGTAAATTGCATTTTGAATTGTTTATTCTAATTGCCATCTCTTTATTCCTTAGATCGGACGGGTTTGATCTGCACAGATAAGATAGAGAAATGTCAGGAGACTTACCTCCTCGCCTTTGAACACTACATAAATCATCGCAAACACAACATTCCCCACTTCTGGCCCAAGCTCCTGATGAAAGTGACTGACTTACGTATGATTGGAGCCTGTCATGCCAGTCGCTTCCTGCATATGAAGGTTGAGTGCCCCACAGAGCTCTTCCCACCACTGTTCCTTGAGGTGTTTGAGGACCAGGAAGTCTAAAGGGCAGTGGAGATGGGTAGAGAGGAAAGGGAATTGCTTGGCTCTATTTCAACCTGTCATCCATTACAAGGCTCTCATGTCCTGCGAAGGATAAAAGGGAGTGGCTGGAATAGCCCTTCTGAAATCAAAAACTGCCATTGAAAGCCGGCACAAGCCAGAATGGAAGCTCCCAATCTTGACATAATTGTACATCAGATCAACAGTTCTTCAGCCACGCTCTTGGCTCAACCTGAAGGAAAGAGTATTCGAGTCTCCTTTGCTGTCGTTGTGCACCCAACAGTTTTATTCTGGAAGAAATCACCTTTTTTTGCATAATTTCTTCTGAAATCAATCTGGTACACTAAGACCCTATTGAATGGAAGTTTTCTCTACAACCATCTAAGTTCACCATGAGTGACATGGTCATTTCAGATATGGGATAGGTACAACACGAGGGAGACTGAAAGTTCTCTTGCTCCCCCCATAAAAAAAAGTCTGTGTGTATATAATATATAGAGAGATATATTTGTGTATACACACATATATGGTATGTATGGCTGAGAATACGAAGATAAGAGCTTCAATAAGCTTGGCCTTGTTAATCTGAGATGTTTTGCAGACTCAGGACCATCGACAGTTGTCATGTCAGCTTCTTCCTTGGCTAAAGCTGTCCTATCTTATGTTATGCAGTGTCAAGCTGCGACACAAGGTGTTCCCCCTTGCCTTTCTGTAATACAAGAACTGTCTACTTGTCCCGGTTCTGTGAGCCGAGGCTTTGTTACAGAACAGAAAGCATTAACACACTGCTCCGTTTGGTGTGGTGTACCTAGAAATATCTGATTATGCTATATATCTATATATATCTACCAGCAGGCACATAATGACTGTAAAGTTATTTAGCATAGATCAAGAGCTGCATGTTATGACCGTGTTCTGCTGCCTTGTGCACAAGCAGTAAACCTAAAATACTTGGTTATATCTAAAAGAGCTGTACATGTATACAAAAGTATTCACACCTGGAGAGAAATTTACATAGTTGAAGTTACATTTGATTTACTTGTGTAATCTACTGTTGGCAGTTAACAATATTTATTTGTGGGAATATTGTACAGGAGGTTAACTCTGTGTAGGTAATGAACTACATTTACCATTTTCACTATATTCTTTGTCATAGGCATCCAGGGTGCAACTAGAAGCTCTTTTATTTAAAGCAACTTAACTTTTTATATTTACTGACCCATTAAGGTTCAAATGGTCCTGTGATGGAGGCCTTTAGGATTAGTAACTGGATGTTCACATACATGTGCTGATACCCTACACGTATGCAGTTACTCCATATCTCCACATGGTCATTGTTGGTACAAACACAGGGAAACTATGCCCAAGAATACTCAATTTGGCCATTAGTCATTCTGCTTTTGCCATGGTGGCCAGATCTTCCTCATTTCATCATTGCTCAAGGCCTTCATCGGTAGGTATCTTTAGGGACATCTAGCAGAATGGGATTTACCTTGTGGGTTATCTTTTGCGCTTAAGCTATTTCAAGGATTACAGTAGTTCATATGAGAATATCATGCAGAGACAAATTGGTACTTATATGTATATATGTTGCACAATCAGATATTATCCCCCAAGCTCTGAAACACCTATGCAGGTTGCGTTGGGTCAGATTGCATTTCCTCTGAATAGAGGAGGCAACTTTTGGAATGTTGAGTTTTCTATGTGTTATGAAAGCATGCCCATGCACAGAATTCCCTCTATGGCACCCTCGGTTATGTGAAAACCACACCCACCTGGGTCGAAAAAATTGCACCAAAGCCACCCCTTTTGTCACCTCCCTTTCCTTCTACACTGTCATGCGGAAAACCAGAGACCCTCACCAGCTAAGCAAACCAAAAATTTTCTAAGAAGCACTTTTTAAAGCGCCATTATTGCATATTTTAACCCTTCTTTTGCTGCTCTCTTGCACCATTCTCTGGATCTTTAGTAATGCGATACTTTGTGGCTTTATGAAGTTCCAGGCCTTATTGTATAACAAGTGACATCCTTGGCCTAACCCACTTTTTGGGTTGCTTTGCAAATAGTATGGGGTAGATCCCCATTGTAATGTAGACTGTAACTATGCCCAATCCTTTCTTCTTGCACTTTGCAGAAAAGCACTTCTTACCAATGATGATCTCCAATTTATGTTTGAATGTTTTAGTTCTCAAATAAGCTCAACTTTAAAACAAAAAAGCACTTATTTTTACGTTTGCATCCCATATTTATTGTTTTTAGAGAACTCAGCGCTGAACTTGAAAAAGGCTGTGTTCTTATAGTTAGCACTTACCAAAAATGTATTTTTCATTGAGGAAAAAAAACTTTAAAAATAGCATTGCTAGAATCTCTGAATTACTAATGTAGATAAAGGCGCACCAAGAAAGCAAAAAAACTTTCATATCCCATAGAAACCGATCAGATGGTATGTTTGGTCAAATCAGAACAAAGTCTCTTAATTGTGCTGCATTATCTGCACTATAAATAAAATCATAGCTGGGTTTTACCTACACTTATAGAGGCCCATAATTAGAAAAAAATGTAAACAGACTCCTAACTTTAAAGGATAAGTTCACCTTTATAGAAAAAATTATAAATGCACATATTTTTGCATTGAAAACAAAAAAGGACATTTATTGGTTTTTTCCTATAGGAGCCTGGAAAGCATTACACCCGTGATCAGTGGATCAGGGGTGCAGTTTTACAATTCTGCAGACAAGCCCTGCAGCTTTCAGCCCATACCTCCATATGAGCTGTCAGTTTGAAAGTTGCAGGGCTTGTAAATGAACTATAAGAGCTCATTAGCGCCCTCAGAGTTCATTCAGAACTACAAGCCCTCTGCCACGGTGGCTGGCAGTACTTGCCGTTCATTAGTTCACAAGACAATTGTGAAAGAATGACGCGGCCATGTGGGTGGTGTTTTTGAATTGCATCAGCGTGTGTGGGAAGGAGAACCCCACTCACTGATACGTTGAGGGAGGTTAATTGGGGGAGAGGCAGCAGGAGCTGTAACATGTTCCAGAAGGCAAACTTATCCTTTAATCCTTGCTGCAGCATGCATGTTTACACACAACCTCCTCTTCCCTGAACTGCTCTAAAGCTTGTCCCCCATCAAGCCTGGAGCATTTGGAAGTTATGTATGCTATGAGCCAGGAGAACAGCCAAGTTCCTCATGTCTGTGGTCTGATAGATTACGGCCATTGGTATACCCCCTTGTTATAGTCTTTTGAACCCTTTTTGTTGTACCCTTGGGAGATTTTAGCTGCTGCCAAAATAGAAATATTTTGGCTAACAAATTAAAGCACTTAATATTGTAGTATTTTCCACAATTGAAACCCCTTCCCCCATTTTTTTTATTTTTTTCTTAGTTTTAGGGTTCAACATTTTCCGCAGGCAGATCCCCATCCTCATCCCTTCACCCCCAAAAGCCGAATTAACAAAGCACTTAATTATACATATGCATGTATATATACACGTTTCCTTTTATAAAGCCCAAATATGCAGATTTTCTTTTTGTTACAAATTTGTATTCATATTATTTGGAAGCGAGGTTGGCTCTGCAAAAGGGAATTCTGTGCCATTAGCTGGGGATACAAATATTGCATTTGATACTGTGCTGTCAACAGAGACATCAACTAAGCCCAGATGTTCTTTTTTTCCCCTGAAATAATTGTTGTAGAATATGAAGCTCAGAGGAGCAAAGCAGAAAGTGGTACATTATCAAAAAGTGTGCTAAATACATTTTTGTAAACCGCCATGAAGAAATATGTATTCATGTACCTAAAAAGTGCCCACTTGGGTGATTGTTAGGCAGCACAAGTTTGGCAGAAGAGAAAGATGGGTCATCAGCCTGGAGAATCCAACATAACATGGCCTGATGGCTCTCACACTCTTCTTGATCGTCTCATTGACATTGCAATTGTTGTCAAATGATGGTAGAACCACAATAATCAAATTATGGAAATCTGCTGTATAGGATGACAAAAAAAAAAAAATTTGATCACCATTTGTCCAGTAACCTGGGATTAGTTGATGTCTGCTTTTCCAATATGGGAAACCCGTCGTTAGATCATTCCACTACCAGAGAGAATTCTAAGCTGAGAACTATAAGAAAAACAAACCCAAAATTAATCTGCTTTCCTTTCTAATGTAAGCTATAGGCATATTTAGCATATTACACCTATAAGATGCTGACTTCAGTCATTTTGGTACAAAAAAACTTTTTTAATCTATATCAAGCTATTTCCAAGGATGCATATATAACTTTTCTATCAAAAGGTGCTTTTTTCTCTCTGGTTTTGGGTGGTGCTAAGTTTTCTCGCAGCTACATTACAACAAAACACTCTGCATCTGCTTTACCTCAGCTATTTAGGAAAGGAAAAATGTTTTGTTTTTTGAAATAGTGTTTCTTAGTTCTGGGCTGTGTTGACGGTCAGCCTTTTGCACTGCCGACTGCCAATGTGGCCCCGAGCACACAGCTATCTCTCTTAGCTTAACGTCTGCGGACTGGACGTTAAAAAGATAAAAAGGTCCGGTCCACTCAGTGGACATTAAAACTTCCAGGCCTTAGAGACCTGGCTAATTAACCCAGAATCCCTTTCACCTCTGCCCTCTTGTCTGTCTCTGTTTTGTCTTTGCAAACCTGTGTGCTTAGCACACCCTAAATAAGAAAAACAAAATTGTATATATTTGTATATATGTGCTGCTGTGTGTTCACCTGTAAGGTGGCTACATCTTGTTTGTTGTTTTTTCCTTTCATTTTTGTAACTTTGTTTCATTTACTGTTATAGCCCCTTTGCTGCCGAAAAACTCTCAAAGGCACTTGAGGGGATGCAGGCTTGTTCTTTTCTTTCAGAATACGGCTGGAGGGGAGGTTAAAATACAAAAATGATCAACAAAGAGTTAGTTGGTTCTTGCAACAGGTAGCAATACTGAGTACCTCAGTAGCCTTGTACCTGCCCCTTTTGTTCATCTGCATATTGGGTTACAGGAACATATCCTAACAGAGGGGTCTAGAATTAACTCTTTGCTCCCGACTTCACAGAGGAGTCTCCGTGCCTGTTTTTTTCTCACCCGCTTACTACAGAATGATTTTGTGGATGGTTTCACGACTGAAGTTGGGAGCCATCAGCTGAGAACAATTATTTAGCTATTAGGAATTACATTTGTACAACCAGTAGGGCTATGAGAATGATATTTAAGCCTTGAATTAACAAACCCACCAGCTTCTTATGGGGACATATCTCCAATACTTCACTAGGGTGTTCTCCAAACAGTACAGCTTGGACTGACACTTTTTCTTTTGCTCTCGGGGAGGTGACATTAACCACAACCTGAAGCCCATTTTCTTCTTCCTGTCCAGCCCTGATCTTTGGTCGCACATCTAAGTACATTGAAAACGAGATTCACGGAGGGCACATCAGTGAAGATCTGAGGCCACCACATCTCTTGAGAATCCAACGACCCTGAAGGTTGGCCAGCTTCCTAATGACTAGCTGCATACAGAATCTCAAGGCTGAACGTCACTGAACTTTTTGCCAGGATTGTGGACCTCCCCTAAATGCCAACTTCTCTACACTACATATGTAACTCTCTCTGAGAGGTTTCTTTTTTTTCCCATACATTCATTATGTTTAGCAGAGCAAACTATTAAACTGACAGTAAATGGAGGCGGCGTGATTTGCACGCCAGGAACGAGGAGGTGAGCTAAAACACCAAGCTCACACTCCCACCTCGCACACATACACTTTACTCACGCCGAGATTAAACCAGGAAGATGTTTATTTGTTACTTTTTTTCTCATACACTCATACCTCAACCACCGCAACCCTTCCCCGTCTCTCTCCTGCCGACCTCACTGTCGTGGCTCAGGGTGAGAAGTTTGTATTTGGAACTCTGTGGACTATCAATTCTCACCAGCTGAAACAGCTAAAAACGGGATCTCTACAGAAAATATCCATGCACAGGAGTGGACAGATGGGACATTCACTGAACTTAATTAAAAATAAAAATAAATATATATAAAAAAAACAGGGGGATACCAAAGCTCTCCCTTCATATTTCTATTTACAGCATTAAAAAGAAAAAAAAAAACACAAGGACTGTCTCAGCCACAGATAATTGATCCTACAGACCTCAACAGTGTGCCTCCTCCAGCCCCATGCAAGAAAAACAAGGATTTAATAACAAAAACTTTTTTTTTAATTAATTTTAGATACCTTTTTACCTTTCAAAGTATTTTGATGGGATTTTTTTGTTTTATTTCCTTATTAACCCCAAATTTGTGGGGTAAACACGTTGGGTTAAACAGATCTTAGCCATAATTTACAAAACAAACACTTTTACAGGAAAGTGGATGTTTTTATACATTTTCTTATGGGTTTTTTTTCTCTTTACTAGGACAGAGGTGAAGGTTTGTGTCTTGCAGAAGCATCATCAACCATCACCTCTTTATAGTCTAAAGCTTGATAGACACTATACAACTTTTGTTGTTCGATTTTCTTTAGATTTACCTTCAACTATGTAGTACAAGGGCCTGCGTGATTGCATACAAATTGAAAGTTTTTAGGTTTGACCTCATATTATATGGTTTTGGCAAATCTAAAGGAAAAAAAATATAAAGAAAATTGTATAGTGTGTATCCAGGTTTAGAGGTGGGTACTTTAAAATTGTAGGGATGGAGAGCTAATGTGCTGCCAAGAGCAACTGGATTCCAACTGCCATTTCTACTGTGCAAGTCAGAAAGTTCATGGAAACATCTTCTTAGTTGCTATGGCCAACACGGAAGCTTTGAAAGTTCCTCTATGTTTACGTATTACCACCGTTACAGTGCTTTATGCAAAACTGTTATTGGGAATTGTGGGGAGGGGCTAATTTGGATTTCTTTAACCTCTTTGCTTTCGTGAATGTTCTGTCAGTTCAGTGGTTAAACATTCCTCCCTTCAATCCCCTTGTTTTCCCCATTAGAGATAATTTGAAAGTTAAAAACAAACTGCATTGTATTGCCTCGGCTTGCAATACAGGGCAGGAATGGGGGGGGGGGCGCAAACCTATCTCCTACAGTGCTTTATACATCCTCAAAGCTCTGACCTGCAGATATGCTGGTTTATTCAAAAATTGTTGAAATATAGCTATATATAGACTTTTTTCTCTTTTGGTAAGGCAAAAAAATGATGTGAGATTAACTTCTTCACAGCTGGATAATACTACTGGGGCACTGAAGGGGTTAAAGGACACTGCTATGGCTTTTTCTCTTCCCCCCCCCCCCTTCTGTGGGTCAGAATCTGTTTTCTCTCTCGGAACACTCTCAGGTTCTATATGTTCCATGCCTCTGGACCTTCATTATTATGCAACCTGAGGCCGAGCTTCTGGGCTTACCAGTGAACTGAAACATATAGGAGTTGTGAGTAAAGACATACACCCCTTTCCCTTTTCTGTCCAAAAGATACCCCTCCAGCTTATCTGTATATTTATAAAGAATTGAGGAGTCACCTGACTCTGTCAGTGTACATAAGAACCACAAAATGGAAGTCTTTGCTTGAACTTACTCTGCCTGAATTTGTGCACAAGTTGTTTTTCTCACAAGTGAAGAAAGATTCTTCTAAAATATATACGTATATTTTCATATATACGTATGTATGCATACATGCACATTCTGGCCTGGGGTCATCCTGTCATTATAATACCCCTTTCCTACCATTTTGTTCCTCGTCTGGAATGTAGACATGAAAACCCTTCCATGCTTCTCTCTGGCAGGGTTAAGGTGCAGAGACACACTAGCTGCGTCACAACACAGGGTTAAAACAAAGCTCAATCTCAATGTTTTCTTGTATTTATCTTCTTGTGGGAGGGTCTGTATATTTAGGTCTATATACGAAACACAAAACTATCATTAAAAAAACTAAAAACTTTTTTATTTTTATTTTACGGGTTTCCAAGCAGATCTTTCTCATTCTGTTCTTCAAGATAACCCATTAATTGCTGCGTTAGGCCATGAAGGCGGTACAGTTTATTCTTTAGACAGAGATTTATGTGATAAGATTTTTATACTTCTGGTGAGACATGGAGACATGCAGAAGTGGACTTGTCATCTGCACACTGTGGTGGGCCCATTTTGTTGTGAGAGTTAATGTTTAGAATAAAGCTTTTACAAAAAAAAAAAAAGTAATCAGAAATTTCTGAAACAAGTAAAGCGATTTTGTATGTCATATTTCAGTGGTGCTCACTCCATGTGAGTCAACAGACTGAATATTTTTAATGCCACAAAATGGGTGACCATCACTGCGTACAGGTGGTGGATGCACTTGCGTGTGTCTGCACTGTACATTACAGGTGCATTATAGGTTGTACTCTATTGCAGGTGTATTATATTACTAAGGGCCTGAAAGCCAGATGATACCAGCCTGCCTGCTGACAGCCCTAATCACAGGTGACAGCCTGAATGTTCCCCACCCCCCCAAGTACCCCCTCACTCAGGTTAGACTATAATTCAGCATCAGGGATGGTTGGAAAACAGTCATTAGGGAGGCCTAAAATCCTGTTACCAAATCGAATCCAAAGACAACAGCAAGGTTTGCGGGATTTCCTCACATAGGCAACAAGGACGCTGCTTGGTTTTAAATGCCATCTTATAATGATATTTGCTTCTTAATGGTGCAGAATGTATCTGCAATATTATGCCTGCACGTTAACAGCTAGCTTGCAACCTTTGTTGCCTCTGTATTGTGTGTGTATGTAGATGTGTATATATAAATATATATATATATATTCAAATACTATTTTATCATGCTGAGTGGCAACCTTATTATAGTCTTTTAGGTTGTCAAAACCATCAGTGCTTATGTGATAAAATCTTGTAAGCTTGCACTTGCAGGTAGGCCTTTGGATGACCATAAGGATTGTAAGTGGACCTCTCCTGTTGCTCATATACAGAAGGGTTCAGCTATTTTGTACAAGTCAAACTATTTAGCCTGTCTGATTACCACACTCAGTTATGTCATTTGTTCATAGCTTGTCAACAGGCCTGTTTGGACAAAGTGGTTGCCTTGATTGTATATGGGTGCTTGGTACACTTTAACGAAAGTATGCCTTTTGCTGGAGATGGTCACGTCTGTTATACCCCCATACTATAAAATCTGTGTTACTGCCCCAACCCACTTTCCTTTCCAGCACTTGAAGGGTTACCAGGCAGGAATCAGTAGAAGAGCTATGCAAGTGGTGTTTAACTATGGTGGTTTAAAAAAGTGCTGTATTTACATTCCGTTCATAGGGCGATCTGCTCACAGGGAATATATTGGAGAGGAGTGTGTATTGCCCATAGCTACCAAGCATTTTCTAGTGAAATTGAATGCATGTTTGATTGCTATGGGCAATGGCAGTTTTCTTTTCTCCAGTTGTTATAAATTAGCCCTATCCTTTCATGTCAGGGAAGCATCACATTTAGCCTCATGAAGGAAGATCAGGCACCATTTTCTTCTTTTCATGTTATGGGTGCGTTATGGAGAAATGAAACAAAGTTTGGTTGCTTTGGGCAACAAAAACAGTTTTGCCTCCCGATTTTAATCATAAGGACCTTTTAGGGCATCTCATATTGAATATGCCAGAAATTTCCAGGACAGCAAAGCATACAAACTTTTATACGAGAGCTGAAGGTCACATCTACAAAAGGTATCTATAAGGGCCCTCGCAGTTTTGGCCTATATTCCAAACGTTGTGAACTGTGAACAGTTTGGCTCAGAGCAGGATCCTTTTTTTTTTGGTTAGATGTCTTCAAGGGAAACTAAAATGTTTTTTCAGTAAATACACTTTTTCAGTTAGGGCTTGTCCAGACTTATGCTGTTTCCAGAAGTGAAGCTACATTAAAGATTCCTGTCAATGTTCCATGTTATAATAATTCTTGCTTCAGGCTTGGGGTCTCTTGTTTTCACTTAACCTATAGTCTCCATATGTAATATGCAAGAATGCCTGCCCCTTGGTTTTCTAAAACCATTAAATCCTATTACTAATATCATTCATATCTGAATGAAACTCCCACCTACATTTAAAAAAAGTGTAGTTTTTCTTTAAAATAAGTAATTCTAAATGTAATTAACAGCTCTACTTTATTAGACAAAAATCTACATCATCAGTCAAATACCTTGGCAAGCAGATATTTAAATGGCATTTCCAGGAAGACTGAAATTTCTCTCTTTGACAAGAACCTGACCTATCCCATCCCCGCCTAACACAGCGCCCGAACAGCAGGACTGTTCGAACTATAGAGAATATTTACATTTTAAGCCTGGTACACGCTAATCGTTTTTTTTCCTTTCAACCCAGCGGGTTGAACGGAAAAAAAACTGTCAGCTCCAGTCGGAGTCGCTCTGCTTACTATGCAAAGTAAGTATATCGATCTCCCCCGCTGAGCTATTGTGCTCTGACATTGGCTGAGAGCGCTGATCGGGAGTTGGTCGGAAGCTGGTTTTCCAGCATACTCATCCCACAGAAGTCAGCCAAATGGCCGGCTTCTGTCAGCTAGACCGACATACACGGGCCAAATGACTGCCATTTATTTTTTTTAACTGGAAAATGTCTCCCGATATTTGGCCTGTGTGTACCCAGCTTTAGCAGCAATTAGCGCTACAGATAAAATCTGACTACTACAAATCCTACTTACTTCTGTTGGCTAGAGGAATCTCAGACCGACAATCTTTTCCCACTCTAACAAAAAAAAGTCTCCAGCTAGACTTTTATTTTAACTTTAATAAGGGGTCCATCTATAAACATGTTTACACAAGACTCCCTTAGGATTCACACATTTTTCTAATTGTATTCCTGGCTGAAAATTGTATGCATCTTGTGTGAATACATTTATAAATCAACCCTTACATTTTCAAATGTTATGCCGCGTACACATGACCATTATTCATGTCATGCAAAAAAAATAAGTTTTTCTCGTCGTGATTCCTCTCAAGCCTGCCTTGCATACACACGTTCATGAAAAAAAAAACGCTCGAGCAAAGCGCGGTGACGTACAACGCGTACGACGGCACTATAAAGGGGAAGTTCCATTTGAACGGCGCCACCCTTTGGGCTCCATTTGCTGATTCTCGTGTTAGTAAAGTTTGGTGAGAGACGATTCGTGCTTTTCAGCCTTGTGCTCTTCAGTCCGTTACAGCGTGACGAATGTGCTGTACGCTAGTTTTACCAGAACGAACGCTTCCGTCTCATACTTGATTCTGAGCATGCGCATTTTTTTTCCCCTCGTAAAAGCGTACACAACCGTTTTTCACGATGTGAAAAAGAACGACATGAAAAACAACGAGAAAAAATAGAGCAGGTTCTAATTTTTTTTTCCGGCAGTTTTCTCGTCGCAAAAATTGCTATGGAGC
The DNA here is from genome assembly GCA_029206835.1 of Rana muscosa. Taxonomy (NCBI): domain Eukaryota; kingdom Metazoa; phylum Chordata; class Amphibia; order Anura; family Ranidae; genus Rana; species Rana muscosa. Next base: position 237,160,177 of record CM055128.1, read on the forward strand.
ATACACACAACCGTTTTTCACGACCAATCCAAAAAATGGCATTTTTCTTGTCATGAAAAACGGTTGCGTGTACGCGGCATAACATAGAAGATTTTGTCCTCAGAATACTACAAAGATCAAGCTTTTAGCCAACGGTTTTCCAAAACACAGTGGAATCAGCCATCGTATGATTGAATAAGCATATAAGAAATAGTCTTATTAGTTTCCTGGAATTTGCGATTTAGCAAAAACAGTAACAACCTCCGCTGTTTCCATATAGAAGCAAATTTCAATGTAAAAAAACTGCCAACTCTTCAAGTCCATATAATTCAGGTTATATTTAACTTGTCAGTGCAGGAAAAGCTATTAATTGAGGTCAGTATGATGGTGTAATAAAGATTTATTCACCATAATAGATTTGTATGCTGCCATTTAGTCAATAGTCTGCAAAGACGATAATACAAGTGACAGTACTTATGTTGGTGCACTATTCTATATTTTTATAGAACAGTGAATTTGTGATATTAGTAGGATAGTAAACACTCTTTATAGCTATGCATTTAGAGTTCTAGAATTCCCCAAATGTCCATATTTATGCATATGCAAAAGACTTACAGTATCAGGTTGTGTTCGATAATGGCTGTACAGTTAATAGTTCTGTACAGTGTACTCTAATAGATAGAGGGATGTGTTTATTAAAATTCTGAGGAAAGAATTGTTTCTTAAAGTTTGCCTCGCCTACAGCAAAAAGTATCCTTTCCCTCATTCTTTTTATACTGAGATTAATAATGAGAGTTTAAATGGATGGCACAAGCAGCACAAAACCAAGGCTGCATTCAGATGGGCCAAAATGTTTGGCTTGTTTTCTGCTTTCAGATGTGGCTAAATGGTGCCTTTGGATGCAGGAACGCTCTGTGCTATGGTCGCATACAAACTGGCTAATTACCTGTGACCAAAACTCAGCTGAAACATCGACTCTTGGCGCACACTGGCTGGGTCAGTATTCGAATGTAACCGCTCAAATAAGTGGTTACGTGCGAACAACAGTGGTGTTCGCATTTATTGGATTCTTGTCAGCGACCAACCTTGGCTGCACAAATTTGACAGTCTGACTGTAACTTTAACCACTTAAGGACCGCCGCCTGTACATATACGTCAGCAGAGCGGCACGGCTGGGCATAAGCACGTACAGGAACGTTGCCCTTTAAGAGCCCAGCCGTGGGTCGCGCGCCGGCAGCGTTTGCGACCCGGTCCAGAGCTGCGGGACCCGATCGCCGCTGGTGTCCCGCGATCGGGTCACAGAGCTGAAGAATGGGGAGAGGTAAGTGTAAACAAACCTTTTCCCTGTTCTTCCTAGTGAGAGTGTCACTGATCGTCTGTTCCCTGTCATAGGGAACAACGATCAGTGATGTCACATGCCAAGCCACGCCCCCACACAATAAGAATCACTCATTAGGTCACACGTAACCCCTTCAGCGCCCCCTACAGGTTAACCCCTTCACTGCCAGTGTCATTTTCACAGTAATCCGTGCATTTTTATAGCACTAATCGCTGTAAAAATGACAATGGTCCCAAAAATTTGTCAAAAGTGTCCGATGTATCCGCCATAATGTCGCAGTCACGATAAAAATCGCTGATCGTCCCCATTACTAGTAAAAAAAAAAAAATATTAATAAAATAGCCATAAAACTACCCCCTATTTTGTAGACGCTATAACTTTTGCGCAAACCAATCAATAAACGCCTATTGCAATTTTTTTACCAAAAATATGTAGAAGAATACGTATCGGCCTAAACTGAGGGAAAAAAACGTTTTTTTATATATTTTTTGGAGATATTTATTATAGCAAAATGTAAAAAATATTGCATTTTTTTCAAAATTGTCGCTCTATTTTTGTTTATAGCACATACAAAAAAAAACGCAGAGGTGATCAAATACCACCAAAAGAAAGCTCTATTTGTGGCAAAAAAAGGACGTCAATTTTGTTTGGGAGCCACATTGCACGACCGCGCAATTGTTAGTTAAAGTGACGCAGTGCCGAATCGCAAAAAGGGGCCTGGTCCTTTATCAACAAAATGGTCCGGGGCTGAAGTGGTTAAGCAGTTCCTCCCTTCAGATGCATTCCATTCAAAAGTGATATTTCAGACATTGACTGCCAACTTGTTGCAGTCAGTCACAGGATCTTTTTGCTGTAGTTCATGGCTTTGTTTTTGCCCACCCTGAACCCCTTACTTCCTCTTGCATTCTCTGTAATATTAAATAGATACAAATCCCAAAAAGGAGCGAAAGACCCTCTTCATTATGGCTGCAGTTTACAAACAAGCAGCACTCTGCATTACAATAGTAAGCAACCATCATAAAACTATATCTTGACCGTATTTTGCATTCTTTATAGTTTTAAACATATGGGGGTTGATTTACTAAAGGTAGATATGCTTTTCACTTTGCAAGGGAATTTTTTTCCTTAGCTTAGTGAACAGGGTGAAGTTCTGACTTCCATCATCTGATCATGTGTAAGCAAAAATGGTTTTTGTTCCTTGCATGTAATTGGGTATTTTTTTGCAAAGTGAACTTTCACCACATTTATTAAGCTAATGGCAAATTTTAGTGTTTAAGTGCATAGATGTCAATCCTGGAGTGCCTGGGAGATATATTGTTATTCTCCAGCATCTCCAGTAAACAAAAGACCATTCCATCCAAAATGGATATTTCAAACAAATCAGGGCTGGTGTCCTAATTAAATAGTTTAAAGTGAAATTGATGACGTTCTTTAACTGGGCCACTGACTTTCAGGGAAGAGCTATATCATCTGGTATTGTTAATGTATTTGCGGTATGTATGTGGTCATCCTACAACCATTTCAGTTGTCCTCTGTCTGGAAGTATGGTTTGGGGAGTCCAAGTGAAGGCAGGAGCTCATGCACAGTTCACCACCCTGCACTGTGACATTCATTCCCACAGAAACAAGAGTACTTCTCTTTCTGGATGACAGCGGAGTAACAGACAGTTCATGGGAATGTGTCAGTATATATATTGTCTTTTTATTATCACTACCCAATGTGTGAATGACAGCTTTGACCACCCACATTAATTAGCACAGCCTGACATTATCGTCAGCATATGTGTATACTAGATGCCACTCGTCACTTGTCTTGAATGAGCCCTCAAGGAATACGATTTTTATGTGTGCTGTAATGCCCAGCAGCTCCATTTCTATTTACTGAAGTCAGATCGGTTTGTGAACATTTTTAATAGGTTGTTGTGGCTTACAGTACTTTGCTTGTAGCTCCTTGCCTTATTTTGGCCTTTTAAATTTTTCTAAAAGTATTAATCTTAACGTTCCTGGGTAAATTATGGTAAGGCATGTAGTGGACAGCAACCATCTCAGTGTTTGCTTCCCATTACCAGCCATTTACAGTAAAAATAAAGTTTGCCCGTGTTCTAATTCTGGTTCTTCCCTGTGTACAGATTGCCCAGTCTCTTTACTTTTTTAATCTGCTGTGGTACCTACCGTGTTACACCTATCACACACCAGCATCTACCTACACCTCAGATCCTACAGAGTTTATGCAGAATACATTAGGTGGTATAGATAATCTTGCAGCCTTGCTTGTAATGCATGCACCATTTGCTGATTGGTCTGCAGGTTTATTAGTCACCCGTGACGTTGCAGTGCCACATTCATCTCTGTGCCGTTATAACACACCCCCACCACTCGGGGGAGCTTATGTCATGTTTTTTGGGGGTGGTTGTGAGTTCTCATATTGCCTTTGATCCCATCAGTTAGGTATCTTCGTAGGTGATATTAATGTCTTGTTCTACCACAACTACGTGTGGAGGTCATTTATACTCACACTTGGGGTTCTTTTTCAACAAACTTTCTGTATAAATAAATCAGCATTTTTACTTTTCCTCCACCTACCTCTGTGTACTTTAGTGAGCTTATAGAATTCCGCAGACAACATAGGGTAACGGATTATTTTGCAATGTTTGTTTCTGGCCTCTGTAAGGGTTCATCCTCTAGGTCCTATATTAGGATTCCCAGTGGTTTATTAGTTACTGTTTTCCTTTTGAATGTGTTTTCTTTTGTTTTTTTCCTAGGTCAGCTCACTGCCCTTTTCACCAAAGGGAAGTTTGTGTACTTGGTTAATAGCCCAGATCTTGTTGCAACTCATATTCTTTATTCCATGTGTATGCCTCAAAGGAACCTATGGTTGTACAGGAAGTGTGGTTTCAGGAGAGGAGAGATGACATTGGACATATATCCATTTACCTAGGTCGTATAGGGATGTTTGAAATTTTACTGTAGGTTTACCAGTGCAGATGTATTGAATGGATGGTGACTGGCTGTGGGGGTGCTAGTGGGTTAACAAAAATCCCCTTTATATGGCACTTTTTACCTATCCCAAATAACCAGGTTGATACCACAACCACTGACATGCACAACCCATTTATATTGCCTTATCTGTCCTCAGCCCCTTCCTAACTTACCCCGTCCTCTCCCTAGACTCAGGCATGGTTTGCTTACACTAAAGAACTTTATATTCAGAATGATATATAGACTAGGAATGAGCAAGCCTGGCTCCTACTATGGGCAAGCCTGGAGGGTTCACATGCCATAGGCCCAGCCTACGCCATATGTATAGTATAAGGGATTACTTGAGCATTGGCCATCAGGATAGACTAGTGCTGGGCTCCTATCTAGTATAGGGTGACCTCCTGACTGGGCCATATCAGGCCAAGCTTAGCTAGTGTTTCATATTAATATAGAGTGGCCTGTAGATACTCTTCTTAACTCTCTTTACACTTGTTGCCCCATAGAGTTTTAAGATTTTTATGTATAGAGGGTAAGGCAATACTGGGTTCATATTGAAATATAGGACAGTGTCAGGCAGTCCTATAGCTCAATATTAGGCCAAGGTTATCCGACACACCTCCCTGAGGTCTAGTGTAACCTGTGTAATCGTTTGTGTCTTCTTAGCCCAATATGTATTTAGATTTTCCATTTCCTTTAGTAGGCCTCTTTCAGTTTTTATTGTTTTTGATTTGCAAAGCACCACACAACATAGTTGGTCAGCACTGCCTTATGATTCAGTTTGGAGGTGGAAATATACTTTTCTAAACTAAATTTTTGCAATACATAGTACTGCAGAGCATAGCAGCATTGCCTGGTCTTTACTTGTCAGAATGCCTTATAGACACAAGATATGAAAGATAAATAGAGCGAGGGGGGCGATCCAAAAACTGGAGGGAAGATAAAGTGAAGGTATGGCTCATAGCAACAAATACAATTCCAGCTATTTCCTCCTTCAGGTTAGAAAATAAAATTATCTGATATGGTTGTTATGCAGAATATCTACGCTGTATCTTTACTCCAGTTGTTACATATGAGCCCAAAGCAACCTCTTGCGCCCTTTAGACATGTATGTACCTTGCTCTACAGCAACATGGCACTAATTAAACAACATATTAGAAATGAAAGCCAAGCAATGGTGCCAATCTCTAAAATGTATATTAAGTTTAGGGTTGATACCAAATAGAGTATATTTTCCCTTTAATTATTTTTGCCTTTTTTTTTTCTTTTTTTAAATTGGGAAACATATATAAACCAGAGGAATTGTTTACCCCAAATGGGAGGTATTTTCCCTCTTCATGCCATTAGGAAGGGGACTTCAGCCCCTTCTGCAATCTTATCTATGCTTTGATGTTCTATGAAACAAAAAAAAGGAAAAAAAACAAAGGGGGTTAACTGTTGTCTAGTAATGTCTGTGTCTATGTATCTTTTCAGGGACTCCCCCAAACCCCTTCTCTTTTCTGATTTCTCTCCGTTTTTTCCCCTATCCTACAAAGAAATATTGCCTGTCTATTTTTTTACTGTAATCTTTATATGCAGAGAGCCTATAAATGCTGTATTAAAAAAAAATGAAAAAAAATGAAAATGCCATGCTAACATTTAGGATTTTTTAATGTCTTTCTCCCTTTTCCTTCTCTATAGTGTTGTGCTCCTGAAATTTCTTGAATTGAACAGCTCTTTGAACGCTGAGGTGGGGGGGGGGGGAGTCAGTCTGCACCCAGAATTATCAGAGAGAGTTAGCACCTGCAAGGCTATCCCACTGCCTGGCATAAAATGATGGCAGTGGAATGGTTACATGGGAGGGAGTGCAAGCTCAGGGCTTTTTTTGGTATGTTAACTCTTTCTACGGAAACAAGACTGATTCCCCCGCCCCCTCTTCTATGTTTTTGTTTTTATAAGCTTTTATCTTCAGTAAAATAGGCTAAGTTATTAATATTAAACATCATATACACACACACAACTTACCTCAGATCAATGGCAGGAGGGTGGTAACGTGAGAATGGAGTTGGGGGGAGAGAATAATCTAACCACCCACCTCCTTGCCCTCTGTCAGTTACCCTCTGAATTCTCCCTCTCCCTAAAACCATGTTGTTCCCTGTTTTCTAGATATTCCCCCCCCCCCCCCCCCCCCCACATGCTTTGTTTTATTTTTTATGGTCCCGTTTTTCGAGGCCCGAATGTCCTTTCCACCAATAAATTGTAAGCTTTGTAATTACGTGTTGCAATGCATTCTGAGTCTTGTCTTTCTTTTCTGTGGGGCAAGGTGGGAGGGTTGGGCTTGGAAATAGGCATTGACAGTGTGTTTTCATTATCCTGCCTCAGCCAGGGGATCTTGATAAAGGGTTTGTTCACCTTTACCAAAAAACTGCCTATGCAGGTAAGGGACTACTGCAGATAAAAACAAAAGTTTGGCCAAGGTTGAATAATGCCCTTGCAGGTGTGGGTCATTTACATACAGCGAGGTAAAAAAGTATTTGATCCCCTGCTGATTTTGTATGTTTGCCCACTGACAAAGAAATGATCATTCTATAATTTTAATGGTAGGTTTATTTTAACAGTAAGAGACAGAATAACAAAAATATCCAGAAAAATGCATTTCACTAAAGTTATAAATTGATTTGCATTTTAATTAGTCAAATAAATATTTGATCCCCTATCAATCAGCAAGATTTCTGGCTCCCGGGTGTCTTCTATACAGGTAATGAGCTGAGATTAGGAGCACTCTCTTAAAAGGAGTGCTCCTAATCTCAGCTCATTACCTGTATAAAGGACACCTGTCCACAGAAGCAATCAATCAGATTCCAATCTCTCCACCATTGCCAAAACCAAAGAACTGTCCAAGGATGTCGGGAACAAGATTGTAGACCTACACAAGGCTGGAATGGGCTACAAGACCATCGCCAAGCAGCTTGGTGAGAGGGTGACAACAGTTGGTGCGATTATTCGCAAATGGAAGTAACACAAAATAACTGTCAATCTCCCTCAGTCTGGGGCTCCATGCAAGATCTCAGCTTGTGGAGTTTCAATGATCATGAGAACGGCGAGGAATCAGCCCAGAACTACACAGGAGAATCTTGCCAATGATCTCAAGGCAGCTGGGACCATAGTTCTCAAGAAAACAATTGCTAACACACTACGCCGTGAAGGACTGAAATCCTACAGTGCCCGAAAAGGCCCCCCTGCTCAAGAAAGCACATGTACAGGCCCATCTGAAGTTTGCTCATGAACATCTGAATGATTCAGAGGAGAACTGGGTGAAAGTGTTGTGGTCAGACCAAAAATCAAGCTCTTTGGCACCAACTCAACTTGCTGTGTTTGGAGGAGAAGGAGGAATGCTGCCTATGACCCCAAGAACCCCATCCCCACCACCAAATATGGAGGTGGAAACATTATGCTTTGGGGGTGTTTTTCTGCTAAGGGGACAGGAAAACTTCCTTGCATCAAAGGGACAATGGACTGTCAAATCTTGGGTGAGACCCTTCTTCCCTCGGCCAGTGCATTGAAAATGGGTCTTCCAGCATGACAATGACCCAAAACACACGGCCAAGGCAACAAAGGAGTGGCTTAAGCACATTAAGGTCCTGGAGTGGCCTAGCCAGTCTCCTGACCTTAATCCCATAGAAAATATGTGCACTGAAGGTTTGAGTTACCAAACATCAGCCTCAAAACCTTAATGACTTGGAAAGGATCTGCAAAGAGGAGCGTGACATAATCCCTCCTGAGATGTGTGCAAACCTGGTGGCCAAATACAAGAAACATCTGACCTCTGATTGCCAACAAGGGTTACTCTTTCGTCCATGGACTGACACAGCTTCTCTATTGACAAAGTGGGTATTATCCGTTAATTAGGAGTGACTAGACAGAAAACTTGTAAAAAGTATTGCATCACACCTTCTACAGTACCGCCCAGGGGGCGGACCCTCTGGGTATATCCCCTCAGTCTGCATCTCGCAGATCAGTTTTTTTCTGTCTAGCAAGGAGTAGGACATGACTCTCTTCGGGCCCATTGGTCCAGGGGGAAAAATATATTTTTTTGCTACATTTTTTTTTTGTTTCCTGTGATCTTCGATCAATTGCCGACTGGGTGACAGGCTGGATCCTCGATCCTTGTAGTCTCCCCAGTTTTGGTCATCGAGCGTGTGCCGACCCTAGCTACGCGCTGGGTTTTCCACGACATGCCCGTCGCTCCACGGGTGGCCGGTGAGCCTACGCTCCAGGGCCTGCATCGGACCGCTCAGCTTCGGCTGACCTTACGGCCGAGTCGCAGCAGCCTGGCCGGTGAGCGTCACACTCCAGGGCATACATATGATCGTCCCCTTGGGTCCAATCACAGCATGCCTGGCCAACAGTCACCTTCTGTGCGCGGACGATGATCTGTTTGGAATGTCTTCCAGCATGATACATGCAGGATAGGTAAGTAAACTCCCCTGTCTTGGCTGGGTGATTTGGCTGGACATTCCTGGAGAGACCAAGTAAGTGGTTGTGGCCCCTTTCTTCCCTCTCTCCTTGCCCTTCCCTCCTCCCTGGGCTTCTAGCTAAAGTTGCTGGGTGCTGGGGGTCACCTAGGGGGTTCCACTGGAGCGGGGCTGGCTGTAACTAACATTTAAAAATATGTCATTTCTGCTTACCTGTGTGTGTGCTTCTTCCACCTCCATGCTGTCGGCGGCCATTTTGCGGTGGTCCATGCCGGGTTCGGCCTCTAGTGACTGCCCGGCGGCCATCTTCCTGTGGTTTCGGCGCCATTTTCTTGTAGTTCCACACCCTCTGGCCTCTATCGACTGATCGGCGGCCATGTTTGTAATGATCCACGCTGTATGTATATATTGCCATTCGGCGCCCATCTTTTTGTGGTCTACGGCTGCTTTGGCCTCTATCTTTGTCTCGGCGGCCATTTTCTTAGAGCCCACATTATCTTCCATACAGACGTTTGGCGGCCATTTTGCGAGAGTCTCCGGCCTCTAGGGTGCATTACACTGGCGCGAGAAATTCACACTGGAAGCACTGATAAAAGAAGCAGACTGACACAGCAGCAGTGGGACAGCATCACAGGCGCAGCACACGGCAGCATAGCGGTACCGATCCAAGGGTGGTGTGTCCTCTGGGTGACCCAGCATCTCTGCAGCACAGGAGGGTGGCCTATTTATATCTTACCTGGAGCCCTGTGGGTGTCAGCGCGTGGTCAGCATGGCATCTGAGCCAGATGTCTTCTCCCCTGAAACACCAGATTTAGCAGCTGGTGCCCCTGAGGTGTCTATGAACGCTATGACGTCAATCCTAGAGGTGTTTGCTGCCAGGGTGGAAGCAGCACACGGGAATACAGGGAGTAGTAAACGCCCCCGTCCCCTGCAAGCTTCTGAGGATAATTCTGATGCAGAACCAGGTCCAGCTACGGCTCAGGGCCCAGATTCTGACGCATCAGAGACTGCAGACCGTGACCGGACAGTGAGGATGACTCCAAGTCCAGGTCAGTACGCGAGACGGCTTTGGTATCTGACCTTATTACTGCAGTGCGGGATACGCTAAAGTTGGAAAATACTGCAGAAGCAGCAGAGACTCCGGTCCACTTTGGGTTTCATAAACCTGCCCGCACTGCTAAGGTGTTCCCTTGTGTGTCTTATTTTGATAAACTCTTATACAAGGAATGGGAGAACCCACTGAGGGTCTTTACAGCCCCAAAGAGTTTTGCGGTACGGTACCCCTTTGAGGAGAGTTTTCTGAAGAAATGAACCTCTCCCCCTATAGTGGACCCTCCGGTGTCCAGACTTAATAGAGCCACCACAATTCCAGTAGAAGGGGCTCCTGTTTTCAAGGACCCTGTGGATAAGAAGGCTGAAGCTCTCGCTCGCTACCTATACTCAGTAGTAGGCTCGGCAGTACGCCCGGCATTGGCGGGGGCCCTAGTGTCTCAGACACTTACTGAATGGGCAAGATTGCTACTCCAGAGTTTAAGGAACGAGATGCTCCTCCTGATGAGATAACATTGGCCGACCAGTTGGTCCAGGGCCTTAGGTTTGTCTGCGAGTCAGACATGGATACTATTCCCCTGCTGTCAAAAGCTTCGGTTTATGCAGTAGCAATACGCCGCCTGATCTGGCTAAAGGGCTGGTCTGCGGACCAGACCTCCAAGAAAGCCCTGTTGGATCTGCCTTTTAGGGGCAACAGACTTTTTGGGGCCTCTATGGATGACATCATCAAGGATGCCACAGGAGGTAAAAGCACTTTGCTTCCTCAAACTAGCAAGGGTAGGGGCCACGCCAAGGGCAAGGGCCCTTCTTTACTGCACACAATCATTTTTTTCGTCCCCCTAGGGCGACAGGAAAAAGACCCCAGGCCGACAAGGCGCCTGCCCAAGGACAAAAGCGTCCTTGGTTGGTCCCGCAAACCCAACAAGCCTGCGGACCAATCTGCGTCCGCATGAAGGTCCTCCCCCACCCAGCTCTCGGGTGGGGGGGACGTCTTCGCAGATTCGCAACTCAGTGGACAGCTCTAGTCTCCGACAGGTGGGTTTGCAAAGTAATCTCCTCAGGCTACAAGATAGAATTTCTCTCTTGTCCACCGGACAGATTCATCACCTCCAATCTCCAGCTACTACCGACCCGTCGGGAGGCCCTGTATGGGGCGGTCCAGGGTCTACTGGAACGCGGGGTAGTTATTCCAGTTCCAGAACAGGAACGGGGTCAGGGTTTTTACTCAAATCTGTTCATTGTGCCGAAGAAGGATGGGGTTTGTGAAGGTACAAAGATTTCGGATGGAGTCGGTTCAATCTGTAGTCACGGCTCTCCATCCGGGGGCCTTTCTGGCCTCCTTGGACATCAAGGACGCATACCTGCATGTCCCCATATACTCCAGACACAAGAGGTTTCTGCGATTTGCTATCGGGAAGAACCACTACCAGTTTGTGGCCCTCCCGTTTGGCCTTGCCTCAGCACCCAGGACGTTCACCAAGGTGCTCGCTCCGATTCTGGCACTTCTAAGACAGCGGATATCGCTATCATGGGCTACTTGGACGACCTTCTACTGAAGGCCCCTTCAAGCTCAGAATTAGAGGTAAGTGTGTCCATTACCTGTCAGAACTTTCGAGACTGGTGTCGGATACTAAACACGCAAAAGTCAGTATTGGTGCCAACTCAACGCCTAGTGTACCTAGGGTTGATTCTGGATTCCTCAGAGGCAAAGGTATTCCTCCCTGTGGAGAAGTTGCAGACCCTCCGGGCTGCAGTACGGCAGCTGACTTCCAGGAATTGGTCGTCACTCCGTTTTTGCATGCGAGTGTTAGGCCTCATGGTAGCCTCCTTCGAGGCGGTCCCATATGCTCAATACCACACTCGAGTGTTACAGAAGGAAGTTCTGTCCAGATGGAACAGATGTCCATCATCTCTGGGTTATCAAATCCGAGTGAGCCACCTAGTCAGGAGATCCCTGGTATGGTGGCTGACAGCACCGGCTCTAATGGCCGGGAAGTCATTTCTTCCGGTTTACTGGATAGTGATCACGACGGACGCCAGCCTTACAGGTTGGGGGGGGAGTCTGGGGTGTTCGGTCGGCGCAAGGTCGCTGGACCCCAGAGGAAGCCCTCCTGCCGATCAATGTCCTGGAAATCCGGGCGATCAGGCTGTGCCTCTTCAAATGGTCTCAGAGGCTGCAAGGGTGTCCAGTCAGGATCCAGTCAGGCAACGCCACAGAAGTGGCATATGTCAATCATCAAGGAGGAACAAGAAGCTCAGCTGCAGCATCGGAGGTCGCTCACATCCTGAAGTGGGCAGAGAGGAGCGTACCGGCACTGTCGGCCGTGTACATTCCGGGTGTGGAAAACTGGCAGGCGGACTACCTGAGCCGCCAGATGCTGGACCAGGGAGAATGGTCCTTACACCCGGAGGTGTTCCAACTCCTCTGCCAAAGATGGGGCACACCAGACGTAGATCTTCTGGCTTCCCGACTCAATCGGAAGGTATTGAGGTTTGTGGCCCGGTCAAGAGACCCATGGGCAGACGCAACGGACACGTTGGTGGCATAGTGGGGTCAGTATCGGCTAATCTATGCCTTCCCTCCTTTAAGGCTTCTTCCTCTTCTGCTCCGCAGAGTGGAGGCAGAGGGAATTCCAATGATCCTAATCGCTCGAGATTGGCCTCAGCGTCCTTGGTACGCCGATCTAGTACGTCTGGTAGCAGACATCCCCTGGCGCCTACCACTACAGAAGGACCTGCTATCGCAAGGTCCCATACTCCATCCTGCTTTACAGTCACTGGCTTTAACGGCATGGCTGTTGAGAACCAGGTACTGAGAGACCGGGGCCTGTCAAATTCAGTAATCTCTACTATGAGAAGTGCTCGGAAACTGTCCTCTAGGAAGGTTTATCACCGCACTTGGAAGGCCTACATCTCCATGTGTGAGGAAATGAAATAGCTGTGAGTAAGCATCTATCTTTGATGTGAAACGCGTCAGCTATCCACCCCTGCATGTCAGTTTTCTGTTTTTGGACTTTTGAATCTATGGATTAACTTTGGATTTTAATTTTGGAATTTTGAAAATAAATTGTTTATACAGAGTGCGGCAGTCCAGGGCTCTTTTCTTTCCCATGTGATGAAGTCACCTGGGAATTTTTCAGCCAGGCTTCAGGAGGTATGCAAGTGGCCTACACCTATAGCAAAGGCATAGCTGCACATTGTTTTTTACAGACTCCCCTTATCTGTATAGGCAGTTTTTCGGTAAAAGTGAACTATGCCTTTAAAGTCTAAATGTGGAAGAGTTCAAATTTCTGTCTGGTTTGTCTGTGATCCCACATATATAAAAAGAAAAAAAGGAGGATGTTGTCACCAGGACAGCAATAAAACAGTGTCAGAGGTTTTAACCCTTCCACACTCCACTGAAATGTTTTTGTACATATATCCCTCTTGGAGAAATATCCACGACATGATGAGAAATCTTTCCAACAGAGACATAAACAGCAGTAAAACCTGACAGGCTCTAAACACTCATACCATCTATCCAGAAAAAATAAATGTCAGCTGGGGTTGGGCTTAAAGATGCATTTAAAACTGGAATAATTTCCTAGCTGAATATTAGCACAAATATTAATGTTCACAAAGTCTGCTGCCTCCGTTTTTAGGATGATGGTATGAGGCAATTTACATACACTCCAGAATGTTATGAAGAGTAATCAGATGAATTGCAAAGTCCTTCTTTGCCATGAAAATGAACCTAATCCCCAAAAAAATACATTTCCACTGCATTTCAGCCTTGCCACAAAAGGACTAGCTGACATGTCAGTGGTTCTCTTGTTAACACAGGTGTCAGTGTTGACGAGGACAAGGCTGGAAATCACTCTGTAATGCTGATTGAGTTAGAACAACAGACTGGAAGATTAAAGGGTAACTCCACTTTCATGGAAAAATATAGCAAATAAAAAAATAAAAATAATATAGCATATACAATTGCGACAAAAGGATTGCAGTTGAATAACCTTTTCAATCTGTAAAGTGCAATACAATATGGCTACCTGGGAGGTGTTCTGTACACAGAATATGTACAGAATGCTCCCCAGAAACATAATTTCCTGCTTGTGTGATTGGCTCACTGATTTTCACAGAAGTCTACACGAAGATACAAGTCAGATTTTTGGCATCCCCTGCAACAAAAATTTTATTTTTGGTAAGATACTCCCAATAAGAAAGAATGTCTAAAGGGATGCAGACCCTGCAATTTTCTTCATTAGAGCCCTGATTATGTAGCAGCTGGTTGATAATTATTAAACCACTCCCATTGGACTCACTTAAAACAAAAGGAACAAACAGTGATTTCTTCCAAATAACAAAAGGTAAGAATCTGCAACAAAGTTTGTTAAAATCCTTGCAATGTACATAGATCACCCAGAGGGGAATGTTTTTTTCCCAACAAAAGTGGAGTTCCTCTTTAAAAGGAGGGTAGTGCTTAAAATTATTGTTCTTCCTCTGTTAACCATGGTTACCTGCAAGGAAACGTGCAGTCATCATTGCTTTGCACAAAAAGGGATTCACAGGCAAGGATAATGCTGCTATTAAAGTGGTTGTAAACCCTTTTATCTTTTTTTTTTTTTTTTTACTAACCTGCAAGACAAAGCTATAATGAGCTAGTATGACTAGCATACTAGCTCATTAGGTACCACTTACCTTCGATCGGGACTGCGGCGATAGCTGGAATGTTACTTCCGGGTATCGCCGCTGCAGCCAATCACAGCGGCGCTGTGATTGGCCGGAGCGGCGAAGACGTGACTCCGCGCATGCGCGCGTGAGCTGTCGAATTCGGCTACGTCGTCGAATGTTGCCACCTAGCCGAATTTGTGAATGGGGTGACGTCAGCGTCGCCGCATTTACATACAAATATCTCCTTAACTGTGTAGGTTAAGGAGATATTTCATGCACCTACAGGTAAGCCTTAATCTAGGCTTACCTGTAGGTCTTTGTTTAAAAAGTGGGTTTACAACCACTTTAAGATGGCACCTAAATCAACCATTTATTGGATCTTCAAGAAGAGAGTTTCAATTGTTGTGAAGAAGGCTCCAAGGCGCCCAAGAAAGTCCAGCAAGTGCCAGGACCATCTCCTACAGTTGATTCAGCTGCGGGATTGGGGCACCTCCAGGGCAGAGCTTGCTCAGTAATGGCAGCAGGCAGGTGTGAGTACATCTGCCAGCACAGTGAGGTGAAGACTTTTGGAGGATGGCCTGGTGTCAAGAAGGGCAGCAAAAAAGCCACTTCTCTCCAGGAAAACCATCAGGGACAGACTGATATTCTGCAAAAGATACAGGGATTGGACTGCTGAGGACTGGGGTAAAGTCATTTTCTCTGATGAATCTCCTTTCTGATTATTGGTAAAAAGTCTTGTCCAGAGAAGAAAAGGTGAGCGCTACCATCAGTCCTGTGTCATTCCAACAGTAAAGCATCCTGAGACCATTCATGTGTGGGGTTGCTGCTTAGCCAAGGGAGTGGGCTCACACACAATTTTGCCTAAGAACACAGCCATGAATAAAGAATGGTACAAAAACATCCTCCGAAAGAAACTTCTCCCAAACATCCAAGAACGAACTAAGCCTTTTCCAGCATGATGGAGTAGCCGGCCATAAGGCAAAAGTGATAACTAAGTGGCTTGGAGAACAAAACATTGAAATTTTGGGTCCACGGCCAGGAAACTCCCCAAAACCTTAATCCCATTGAGAACGTGTCAGTCCTCGAGGCAGGTGAAGAAGGAAAAACCCACACATTCTGACAAACTCCAAGCATTGATTATGCAAGAATGGGCTGCCATCAGTCAGGATGTGGCCCAGAAGTTGATTGACATCACGCCAGGGCGAATTGCAGAGGTCTTGAAAAAAGAAGGGTCAACACTGCAAATAATAGGATTTTTGTACTCACCGTAAAATACTTTTCTCTGTCGTCCATGGGCGGACACAGCTCCTTAATTCTTGACTTGTGGTTATGTTCCGTCTATTAGGAGAGGACTAGGCAGACATGTTCGTTATCTAAATACATGTAACTTGAACAGCCCCGCCCAGGGGGTGGTCCCTTCGGTCATAACCCCTCACCCTGCAGCTAGCAGCTCAGTTCGTCAAAAAGCAGTACAAACTTAAAAAGGAGGGGTGGGTTCTGTGTCCGTCCATGGACGACAGAGAAAAGGATTTTACAGTGAGTACAAAAATCCTATTTTCTCTTTTCGTCCATGGACGGACACAGCTCCTTAATTCTTGACTTGTGGGACGTCCCCAAGCAGTGTCAGAAAAACGAGGGGTGGGAACAGCAATCAAAAAACTAGATTCACTTCAACGGAGGAGTTGCAACCTCAAACGGCCGCCTGTAAAACCTTGCGGCCAAAAGAAGCATCCGAAGATGCACTCACATCAACCTTGTAAAACTTTGAGAAAGTGTGAACGGACGACCAGGTCGCCGCCTCACACACTTGTGAGACAGACGCTTGATGTTGGAAGACCCAAGAGGCACCAATAGCCCTGGTCGAATGCGCTTTGACAGGAAAGGGAGGCGCCCGCCCCTTAAGGGCACATAGGCCTGGATCACGGTCTGTCTGATCCACCGAGAAATGGTGGCCGACGAGACCGCCAGGCCCTTTTTTGGACCAGACACCGACACGAACAGTAAGTCAGATCTCCGGAACGGAGCAGTAGCGGACAGGTACACCCGTAGGGCACATACCATGTCCAAAGTATGTAGTGCAGCCTCCTTGGGATGCGACGGCCGAGGACACAAGGATGGAAGTACAATGTCCTCGTTTAGGTGAAAAGCCAAAACTACCTTAGGAAGGAATGAGGGTTGTGGGCGTAGCACCGCTTTATCCTTATGGAGGACCAGGTAAGATGACTTGCAAGACGAGGCCGCCATTTCAGAAACCCTTCTGACCGATGTAATGGCAACTAGAAAGGCAACTTTCTGAGAAAAGTGTCAACAGAGGAATCTCCCTGATGTTCTTAAAAGGAGATTCCTGAAGTACCAAGAGCACCAGATTCAAGTCCCACGGAGGAAGCAGTGGTCTAATTGGGGGAACCACGTGCCAGACCCCCTGCACAAACGTGCTTACCAGTGAATGAGCCGCCAGGGGTCATTGGAAGAAAACGGCTAAGGCTGAAATCTGCCCCTTAATAGTGCTTAAGGCCAGTTTCTGATCCACTCCGAGCTGTAAGAACAGCAGGATCCGAGAAACCGAATATGCCAATCCATCTCTTCACACATAGAGATGTAGACCTTCCAAGTGCGATGGTAGATCTTCCGGGAAGATGACTTTCAAGCCCTCAACATGGTGGAGATTACCGAGTCTGGCAGACCACGTTCCCTTAGAACCTGGCTTTCAATAGCCATGCCGTTAAAGCCAGTGACTGTAAAGCAGGATGAAGTATGGGGCCTTGAGACAGAAGGTCCTCCCGCATTGGCAGGCGCACAAGGTCGGCGTATCAGGGACGCCGGGGCCAGTCTGGGGCGATTACAATTACCGGAATCCCCTCGGCCTCCACTCTGCGGAGCAGACGAGGAAGCAACTTTAGTGGGGGGAAGGCATAAATTAGCCGATACGGACCCCATGGAGCCACTAACGCATCTGCCCAGGGATTCCTGGACCTGGCCACAAACCTCGACACCTTGCGATTTGAGTCGAGAGGCCAGGAGATCCACATCTGTTGTGCCCCATTTCTGACAAAGGAGTTGAAACACTTCCGGGTATAGCGACCATTCCCCTTGGTCCAGCATCTGACGGCTTAGATAGTCCGCCTGCCAGTTTTCTACGTATGGAATGTAAACAGCCGAGAGAGCCGGTACGCTCCTTTCGGCCCATCTTAGGATGTGAGCGACCTCCGACGCTGCGGCCGAGCTCCTTGTTCCTCCCTAATGGTTGACATAAGCCACCGCCAAAGCGTTGTCCGAATGGATCCTGACTGGATGCCCCTGAAGTCTCTGTGACCACTTGGAGAGGCATAGCCTGATCGCTCGAGAACATTGATCGGCAGAAGAGATTCTTCCGGAGTCCACCGGCCCTGGGCCGACTGAACCCCACAGACTCCCCCCCCCAACCTGTCATCCTGGCGTCCGTCATGATCACAGTCCAGTGGAAGGGAAGGAACCACTCCCTGGACTGAAGTGCCGGGGATGTCAGCCACCAAGTCAGAGAGGCCCTGACTAGGCAATTTACTTGAATCTGATGATCCAGAGACAATGGGGATTTGTTCCAATTGGACAGAATCTCCTTCTGCAAAACTCGAGTGTGGGATTGGGCATACAGTACTGCCTCGAAGGAGGCTACCATGAGGCCCAGGACTCTCATGCAGAAACAGAGAGACGACCATTTGCAGGATGTTAACAACCTCACTGCAGCTTGGAGCGTCTGGAACTTCTCTGGAGGAAGAAAGACTCTCGCCGCCGAGGAGTCCAGAATCAACCCCAGGTACTCTAGGCACTGGGTCGGTACTAACACCGACTTCTGGAGGTTCAGTACCCAACCAAATTCTCGGAGAGTCTGACTGGCTATAGACACGTCCTCCTTTAATTCTGAGCTTGAAGCAGCTCTCAGAAGAAGATTGTCTAAGTAACCCACGACAGCAATGCCTCAGCAAAGCTAGAATCGGGACGAGCACCTTGGTGAAAACTCTTGGTGCCAACGCTAGGCCAAAGGGAAGAGCCACAAATTGATAGTGGTCTTCGCCGATCGCAAAGTGCAGGAACCTCTGATGCCTGGCGCAGATGGGGACATACAAGTACGTGTCCTTGATGTCCAAGGACACCAGAAAGTCACCCGGATGAAGCGCAGATACCACCGAGCGAATCGATTCCATCCTGAATTTCCGAACCTTCACAAAGGCATTGAGGTCCAGGATTGGACGGACCCCGTCCTTTTTTTGGGACCACAAACAGATTTGAGTAGAGTCACTGAAACCTGTCCTGCGGCGATACGGGTATGATCACCCCGCACCTCAACAAGTCTTGTACTGCCCCAGTCAGGGCAGTCCGACGAGACAGAAGGAGAGGAAGATTTGAGGGAAAGAATCTGTTTGGTGGACTAGAAAGAAACTCGATCTTGTACCCTGAAGTGATCACTTCGCAAACCCACTGGTCGGAAAGCAGGGAGGTCCACCGAGCTGCGAACTCGCGAACACGTCCCCCCACCCAAGAATCAGGTGGGGGCAAGACTTCATGCTGAAGCGGGCTTGTTTGCGGGCTTGGATTGCTTGCGCACCCAGGGACGCTTCTGTCCCCCAGCTGAACCTTTATCTGCTTGGGAGGGTCTGCTAGCGGGCCCTGACTGACGAAAATACCGCCTTTGTGCGGGAAAGGAGGGCCCCGGCTTACGGCGCGGCTCCTTACTTTTAGTGGACTGAGGTAGAAGTGTGCTCTTACCTCCAGTGACATCCTTAATGATGTCGTCCAGTGAGGCACCAAAAAGCCTCCCACCTTTGAAAGGTAAATCTGTCAGAGCTTTCTAGCCATATCAGGTGGCGCAAGACCACCACGGATACAGAGGCCCTGGAGATTAAAGGGGCCGCATCCAGTGTTGCGTCACAGACGTAAAGTAGACCCTGCACCAGCTGGTCGGCCAGTGTCACTATTTCCTGTGGGAGCTGATGCTCCTCCACTGCCTGGTGCACTGTCCACTGTGACTGAGACAGCAAGCAGCTCGGTCATATGTGGACCCCGGAGCAATAGCTCACCGGCCACCCCTGGAGCCATGGGGTATGTTGTGGCCGACCCAGCGCTTAGCTAAGGTCTGCTCACGCTCGATGGCTGGGCTGGGGAGACTACCAGGATCTATATTATCCAGCTTGTCGCCCAGCCGGCAATTGATAGAAGATTTCAAGATCAAAATATAAAATAATAAAACAAGAAAAAGTAAAAATTTCCATAGGACTCTGGGCCCAAGGGGGAGCCAGGTCCTTCTCCTCTACTAGGCAGAAAAAAACTGAGCTGCTAGCTGCAGGGTGAGGGATTATGACCAGAGAGACCGCCCCGTGGGTGGGGCTGTTCAACTCTGTTAAATTTACATGTATTTAGATAACCAACATGTCTTTTTTTTTTTTTAACAAGAAGAGATAACCAACATGTTTGCCTAGTCCTCTCCTAATAGACGGAACATAACCCACAAGTCAAGAATTAAGGAGCTGTGTCCGTCCATGGACGAAAAGAGAAATTGACTTTTTACATAAACTTAATGTAGTTGTCAATAAAAGCCTTTAACACTTGTGAAATGCTTGTAATTATACTTCAGTATACCATAGTAACATCTGACAAAAAGATTTAAGAAACACTTAAGCAGCAGATTTAGTGAAAATTGATATTTGTGTCATTCTCAACTTTTGACCACAGTCGTGCATGTATCAAAAGCCAGGCCCTTATTTAGTAAAGTACTTCAAAATAACTTTTACTTATCTGATCTTCTGCTCCCCTGGAAGACAGCACAACATACGCTCCGCCAGTGGGACGGTCTCTCTGCGTCCTCCCATTCAATCCAGGGCTATGGACCCGGCATCAGTTTTGATGACTTCAGATTACCTTAAACCACCATAACATAGGGGAGAAAAGGCTGCAGGGGCCAGTCTAAAGCCCCGTACACACGGGCCGAATGTTGGGCAACATCAACCAATTCAATAGAAACTGTCTGACATTCGGCCCATGTGTACTGCAGCCGGTCCAACAGAAGCCAAGAATGACCAAAAAAAGTCTACCGGCTGGCTCCCAGTCAGTGCACTCAGCCAATTGCTGAGAGCACTGACCGGAGTGTTCTGGCGCGGGGCTGTCCCCCTGTCAAAACACAATAGAACAGGAGGGGAGATCACTGTACTAACATTGGATTATTAGTACAGCGGCTCCAACCTGAGCTGTCAGTTTTTTTTCATTCAGGCCATTGGGTTGAATTAAACGAAAACTAGCAGTGTGTAGGTGGCTTTAAAGAGCGAAGGGAGCAGAGGATCAGGTAAGTAAATTTGCTGTACCAAGTCCAATGACACAAGTAAGCAGTTAATGCTTGCAGTATGGATGCAGCCCCACTGCAAGGGAGGACTTTTCGTTTTCCCAGAGTTCAGGTTGAAACACAGCAGTTAAATTTGAGAGAGGTTCCAACCCTTTCCTACTCTGTTCCTACTATATATCTAAAATAAAGAGAAAATGGCTGCAGTTTCACATTACTTTTCACCTAACACCAATGCACAAGAGTTCAATTCTGCAGTGTCCGCTAGTCCTTTTCCATCTAGTTTATGTTGTATGGCTTGAATGTATTTTCCTCCAAAACACCCTAAGTCCCAGGAGATGCCAATACACACAGACCCCTGACACAAGCAGATGCATGAGGTCTTCACCAGAGGGGGATATACTGTGCGTGCTAGTGCAAAGGGCCCAAACCCTACAAGCCCATCTGTTCATGGCAGACCTATTGAAGACCTGGACCATAATTCTGCAGCACACTTTTTTTTTAATATACCGTATATATAAAAACTGGGGTAGTGTGACAGAAGAAGCTTTCAACATTTATTCCTGGCAAGCTTTGGTAGTAAAACTTGAAGAATCTCAACATACAGTGCCTTGAAAAATATTCACACCCCTTGAAATTTTCCACATTTTGTCATGTAACAACCAAAAATGTAAATGTATTTTATTGGGATTGTATGTGATAGACCAACTCAAAGTGGCACATAATTGCAAGGTGGAAGGAAAATGCTAAATCATTTATAATTTTTTTTTTTTTACAAATAAATATGTGAAAAGTGTGGCGTGCATTTGTATTCAGCCCTCTTGAGTCAATACTTTGTAGAACCACCTTTCACTGCAATTACAGCTCCAAGTCTTTTTGGGGATGTCTTTACCGGCTTTGCACATCTAGAGAGTGACATTTTTGCCCATTCTTCTTTGCAAAATAGCTCAAGCTCTGTCAGATTGGATGGAGAGCGTGTGTGAACAGCAATGTTCAAGTCTTGCCACAGATTCTCAATTGGATTTAGGTCTGGACTTTGACTTGGCCATTCTAACACATGAATATGCTTTGATCTAAACCATTTAATTGTAGCTCTGGCTGTATGTTTAGGGTTGTTGTCCTGCGGGAAGGTGATCCTCCATCCCCGTCTCACTTCTTTTGAAGACTCTTAACAGGTTTTCTTCTAAGATTGCACTGTATTTGGCTCCATTCATATTTCCATCAACTCTGAATAGCTTCCCTGTCCCTGCTGAAAAAAAGCATCCCCACAACATCATGCTGCCACCACCATGTTTAACGGTGGGGATGGTGTGTTCAGGGTGATGTGCAATGTTAGTTTCCTGACATGCTCCATGGCAGCATACGTGTGGGTTGGCCCCGCCTCCATAACTACCCAATAGGACCCCCTCCCTATAAATTTTGGCTCTGGGCTCTCAGCCGTGTTACTTTTTTGTCCTCCTCCGAAGGACTATATGTTTAGTTCTCCTACCTGAAGACGATTGTTCCTACGATCAAGATCGGCCGACGATATGGTGTCTCATCCCTCCGATAAGCCTTGACTGTGAAGCAGGGTATGGAGTGTATGGCAGAGTAGCGCTGAAGAGCTGGATGATATCTTCCATTGGAGAGATGAGCGCGCACAGGCCTGATTACCTAGCAGTGTGCAGGTGGCCATTATCTGCTGCAAGCCCGGTGTGTGTATGGATGCGGTGTCCCTGGCTGAATCGATCGTAGATGGTGGTGGAAAGCCTGTATCGCCTTCATGGCAGCAGTGTTTATGTGTGTCGTTTTGTCTATGCATATGCCTTTGTTATTTCTCCCAGTGTCATTTCATGCCTGATAGCGGCTGGTTCCCTGTGCGTTCCAGCCGCTGCTCCCTCTTCCTGGTTCATCCGCGGTCTGCGCATGCGCGACCCGGAGCGAAAACGAGGCCTGGTTCGTGCATGCGCGCAAGAATCGCGGGCCTGGCGCAGCCGTGACATCACGCGGCGCCAAATTTAAAGCCTGGTGAAGCCTGTAGAACGCTGGGAATGATCGTGGGCATAGCGGCGACTTCCCTGAGCACCTGCAGAAGCCTTCCTGGGTAAGTGCTCATTCAGAAGGGTCTGAATTTTTCACTTGTTCCTTTTTGCTGAAATCTGATTGTTTGCTGTTGCCACCTGCAGTGTTTCCCTGAAGTATCATGGACTCTTCACTGCCTCCCGGTGGCCAACCCTCTTGCAGCAGGTAAGATTGGAAAATTTTTCCTTTTATTCTGCCTGCTGAGGGGGGTGGAAGAGAGTGGAGTGTAGGGCATTATTGTGACTTTGTGTCTTTTCTCTCTCTCTCTCTATGCTTGTCTTTCCCTGTTTCAGCCCTTCTAGGTCTGAACAACAGAGTAGTTCCCGCAGACGCAGCGGGTCCTCTAAATCACACCACCGGCACTCCCCTTCTGGCTCTAGACACCATGATTCTTCCAGATCCGGACGTCCCAGTAGAGACACTCCTCACCCCCCCTCATCTCACAGCAAGAGGTCAGAGAGACCATGTTGGGGGTGCAGGGCTCCGGTTCCTGCCAGCAAGTCCCTTTGTGACCATTGTTTTACAAAAGCAGCCAATGAGAGAGAAGGTGCAGATAAACATCTGGAAGCATTGGTTAAGCGGGTCGTAAACGAGTCGCTACAAGAGAAAGATGCTAGAATGCAGCATGATTCTCCTCTAGACCTACTGATTCCCTCGTTAGAACAGGGACAGGTGCATGAGACTCTGGAAATCTCTCAACCCAGCCATCCCTCAACTCCTCCCTCAGAAAGTGGTTCGGAAGTGGATGATCCTGGGATGGGATTTGATTATGCCTTAGTTCCTGCTTTAGTGAAAGCAGTTAGAGAAGTTCTGAATTGGGAAGATCCAGTTATATCTCCCCCCAAACAAAGGAAACTTTTTAAACAGCTCAGTAAGGAGCGACATTATTTCCCGTTTGTCACGGAAGTGGGTGCCATTATCCCAGAAGAATGGGGTAAAATGGACAAGAAAAGTTCTATGCAGTCAAAAATTGCAAAATTATATCCTTTTAAGGAAGAAGAGGTAAAACACCTTGATTCAGCTCCCATGGTTGATGCAGCTTTAATGCTTTTGGTTAGATATGTAACCCTTCCTCTGGAAGATACAGTCTCATTCAAAGATCCTCTAGAGAGACGGATTGACTCAGACCTGAAGCGAATCTATCTGACAGCAGGTTCAGTCTGTAAACCAATTTTGGCTTTAGCGGCTATCTCAAAAGCTCTAGAAGCATGGTCAGACAATGTGGATGATTCCCTCAGAAGCATCTCTGAAGAAATGGCGAAAAGCTCTCCTATTCAGGAAATCAGGCTAGCATCTGCCTTTTTGGGGGAGGCCTCTATTGATGTTATTCGCCTAGTGGCACGAGTAATGTTGTCAGCGGTTACCGCACGCCGTGCTTTATGGCTCCGTCCCTGGTCGGCGGATCCAGCTTCAAAGCAAGCTTGGTGCCGCATCCCTTTTGAGGGCTCCTCGCTCTTTGGCAATAAACTTGATAATGCCATTTCCCGGGCCACGGGTGGTAAGTCGGGGTTCCTCCCTCAAGACAGGCGTTTGCAAAACCAGAAACGCACCTTTTCGAGGGCACAGAATACAGATCGTGCAAGAGAAGCACGCAGCTACAGACCCGGTCGTGAATTTTCGAGGCCCTGGAAATCCAGACAGTCCTCTTTCAGGAAACCAACTAAAAGTACTCCGGTAGTCGGGAGTCTACGAAGTCTTTTTGAAATTGGGCCCGTTCAAACATGTCAGGTGGGGGCACGTCTCCTCCACTTTCAGCATGTTTGGGCGGCCTCAATTCAAGATTTTTGGACCATCAAGACGGTCTCTTCAGGCCACACGTGGGTCTTCAACAGCACCCCCAGGCTCGGATACATACCCACAAGTCTTCCAAGTGCAGAAGAAAAGAAACAAGTCTTACTAAATTACGTAAGCTCTTTATTAACTCAAGGCGCAGCCATTACTGTTCCAGAGGGCGAACGAGGAGAAGGCATGTACTCCCCGTTGTTCATGGTACAGAAAAAGAACGGTACCTGGAGACCAGTAATAGACCTAACGCATCTCAACCGATTTATTCGGAAGGAAAGATTCAAAATGCAGTCACTATTGACAATCCAGCAGTCAGTCCATCCAGGAGATTGGTTAGTGTCAATAGATCTGAAGGACGCATATTTTCACGTCCCAGTAGCTGCAGACTATCAAAAGTACCTCCGCTTTTCTGTAGGCGATCAACACTTACAGTTCACCTGCCTACCTTTTGGTCTCACGACATCATCTCGGGTGTTCTCCAAGGTTCTGTTAGCCATTGTGGCTCTGCTCCGAGTGAAAGGAGTTCGTCTTCATCACTACCTAGACGACCTCTTACTTCTAGCTCAAGACAGATGTCAACTCTTGGAACACAAGAATCTAGTAATAGCCACTCTCCAAGAATTCGGGTGGCTCCTGAATTTGGAGAAGAGTCATCTCATTCCAACACAGTCCCTTGTGTTTCTAGGTGCCCTCTTCAACACAATAGACGGCACCATTTCATTGCCCGAGGAAAAGATTGCAACAATCCGGGACAGGATCCGCGCAACACTTGCTTCCTCTCACCTGTCTGCTCTGCAATGCCTGAAGGTAAT
The DNA here is from genome assembly GCA_029206835.1 of Rana muscosa. Classification (NCBI taxonomy): domain Eukaryota; kingdom Metazoa; phylum Chordata; class Amphibia; order Anura; family Ranidae; genus Rana; species Rana muscosa. The sequence goes on from CM055128.1 coordinate 237,185,592, forward strand.
TGGCACCATGACAGCCACCATCCCTATGGTAAGGTGGGCTCAGTGGCACACTCACCCATTCCAGAAGGGGTTCCTCCAGCAATGGGACTCCCCCAGCAAGAGTCAACGCATCAGACTCACTTCATCCATGAGAGAATCTCTTCTTTGGTGGCTTCAGGGGAAGAATCTCCGCAACTGTCACACAATTCGTCCCATCACTTGGATTACTGTAACTTCGGATGCCAGCAATCAGGGGTGGGGCGCTCATTGCCTGACGGAAATAGCCCAGGGCAGGTGGAACACACCGTCCCAAAGAATTGTGTCCAACATACTGGAGTTGCGGGCTGCCTTCCAGGCGCTCATGTCCTTCCATCATCTGTTGACAGACACTTCTGTGATGCTCAGGATGGACAACACAACTGCAGTTGCTTACATAAGGAAGCAGGGTGGTACCCGCAGCTGGTCCTTACTCCGGGAAGTAGAACCAATCATGACCTGGGCCCAGAAGTACCTATGCAACATCTCTGCAGTGTACATTCCAGGGGTCCAGAACGTTCAAGCGGACTTTCTGTCACGAACTCAAATGAACAACAACGAATGGTCTCTACACATAGAGGTATTCAATTGGCTTCCAACTCTGGGAGTGTCTCCAGAAGTGGATCTGTTTGCGTCCCCATGCAACCACAAGTTGACCAAGTATTACTCGAGGTCTCGGGATCCCCAAGCCTACGGGATAGATGCTCTCACAGATCGGTGGAGATTCAGCCAGGCTTATGCCTTTCCTCCAGTTCCTGTGATACTTCAATTCCTTCACAGACTCAGAGTGGAGAGAGTAGAAATCATAGCAGTAATTCTGTTTTGGCCCAACAGGCCATGGTTTTCCCTCTTGACGTCTCTCAGTTATCGGGACTCAATCCCTCTACCCCTCAGACCGGATCTCCTGTCTCAGGGCACAACGTTGCACCCATGCCCAGCTCATCTGCACCTCAGGGTATGGTTCTTGAGAGGGGAAGGCTGGAAGCCTTAGGATGTCCAGAAGAAGCCATATCGACTCTCCTTAACGCTAGAAGAAATAGCACCAACAGAGTTTATGAGCGTATCTGGTCAAAATTTACAGACCATATGTCTTCCAGGGCTAATTCCTGTAATTCTCCAGAAGTCCAGGATGTACTTAGTTTCTTACAAACAGGTTTGGATTTGCCTTTATCAGTAAGCTCTCTTCGAGTTCAAATCTCAGCCATTTCAGCATTCACTGGAATCTCTTGGGCCAATCATTCCCTGATTCGCCAGTTCTTTAAGGGTGCGGTCAGACTTAGACCACAGAGAAAACCGAGGTTCCCCAAATGGGACCTGCCTCTTGTACTGGACTATCTTACCACACTCAGCACAGATCCTGAAAAACCTCTTTCGGTAAAAGATCTTACTCTCAAAACCGTCTTCCTAGTAGTGGTCACTTCAGCCAAAAGAGTGTCTGATATCAGAAACTTGGGTTCAAAAGAGCCTTTCCTGACCTTTTTTCCAGATAGAGCAGTATTAATTCCCATGCTGGGTTCAAACCCGAAAGTTACATCGATCTTTCATGAAAATCAGGAAATTGTATTACCCACTTTTGGAACTTCTGAAGGTCAAGATGTTCATCCCCTTGATGTGGGCCACACATTAAGTCAATACCTGGAAATGACAGAGTCTTTCAGACAAACAGATTTTCTTTTCATTTTTCTTCATGGAAAGAACAGAGGAAAAAGGGCCTCAATCAGATCTATTGCGGCATGGATAGTTCAGACCATCCAAAGAGCTTACAAAGCAAAAGGTTTGGCTCCTCCGGAGACAGTAACTGCGCACTCAACCCGGAGCATCTCAACTTCTTGGGCAGCCTCTCGTCATGTCGCACCTGACGTTATATGCAGAGCGGCCTCTTGGTCGTCTATTAATACTTTTGTTTCCCACTATTGTGTCGAACCAGCTGCCTTATCATCACTGAATTTTGGTTTACAAGTTCTGTCGGTTGACAGTGTTAAATAAATTTATTTCTTGCCTCAGCATTTTGCCCGCCCGGGTGTGTTTGGCGAGTTATTTCCCACACGTATGCTGCCATGTAGCATGTCAGGAAAACGGAAAATTTATTATCAAATACTTACCGTAATTTTCCTTTCCTGATAGGCTCCATGGCAGCAGGAGTCCCTCCCAATGCTTGGAGTAGGCTAGTTACGGAACACGGCTGAGAGCCCAGAGCCAAAATTTATAGGGAGGGGGTCCTATTGGGTAGTTATGGAGGCGGGGCCAACCCACACGTATGCTGCCATGGAGCCTATCAGGAAAGGAAAATTACGGTAAGTATTTGATAATAAATTTTCAGTTTTTCCGCCACACACAGCATTTTGGTTTTAGGCCAAAAAGTTTAATTTTGGTCTCATCTGACCACCTTCTTTCACATGCTTGCTGTGTCCCCCACATGGCTTCTCACAAACTGCAAACAGGACTTCTTATGGCTTTCTTTCAAAAATGGCTTTTGTCTTGCCACTCTTCCATAAAGGTCAGATTTGTGGCGTGCACGTTCCAATAGTTGTCCTGTGGACAGATTCTCCCACCTGAGCTGTGGATCTCTGCAGCTCCTCCAGCGTTACCATGGGCCTCTTGGCTGCTTCTCTGATGAATGCTCTCCTTGCCCGGCATGTCAGTTTAGGTGGACGGCCATGTCTTGGTAGGTTTGCAGTTGTGCCATACTATTTCCATTTTCAGATGATGGATTGAATAGTGCTCCATGAGATGTTCCAAGCTTGGCATATTTTTCTTTCTAACCTAGCCCTGCTTTATACTTTTCCACAACCTGTGTCCTTGGCCTTCGTGATGCTGTTTGTTCATTAAGGTTCTCTTACAAACCTCTGAGGGCTTCATAGAACAGCTGTATTTATACTGAGATTAAATTACACACAGGTGGACTCTATTCACTAATTAGGTGACTTCTGAGGCAATTGGTTCCACTAGATTTTAGTTAGGGGTATCAGAATAAAGGGGACTGAATACAAATGCACGCCACACTTTTCAGGTATTAAAAAAATAAATAAAATTGAAAACCCTTTATCATTTACCTTCCAATTCACAATTATGTGCCACTTTGTGTTGGTCTATCACATAAAATCCCCATAAAATACATTTACGTTTTTGGTTGTAACATGACAAAATGTGGAAAATTTCAAGGGGTGTGAATACTTTTTCAAGTTGTTCAACTGAGCAGTCTTCTGTGATATATATAGGTCACTGGCGTCACTCAGTGTTGCTTTAGTTCTGGAGACTTTGGTTGACCTGTCAATGAGGTCACCTGAAGCCACCAGATACATATAATCAAAATGTATATGCACACTGATATTATAATATTATTACACTATATGATAGTAGTGTTGTACGGTTACATGAGGTTGGCTTCATCCAATAGAACTATCAACCAGTTGCAAGAAATCATCACCCACAAGGTATGCATTAGGTTGATGTTGGTGATAATAATATATGAAATAATTTAAATGAATGCACAAGGCACACCATGAAAACTATACAATATAACATATGTACAAAACTACAAACAATGTGCAACCTGCAAATACCAGTGCAGGTATTATTGAAATGCTCAAGAACTAGGTTCAAAATATAAGGTGCTCTAGTGCCAAACACTGATCAACCTCACTAACATGGACTAGTGGCTACTCCTAAAAAGCCAAGGTTGAGAACACACATATGCACTTTCCAGTCCTAATGTTTCCCAGCTTGATACTTCTCACTGTTCCTCTCCTTCAGCTGTTCAACAGATCAGGGCGGCTGCCTTTTCAGACTTAAGCAGTATGATCGGTAGCTTCAACAGACAAATGAATCATAGAGGAAAAGAAAGGAAAAAATCATTGCGCAGCACTGCATGACCTGCAGGCAATGATATTTCAATCGATGCTCTCACTCACGTGACCGTAGATAAGGTTGTGCACATATCGCCACAATTCAGCTCAGTTGGAGCGATCTCCTTCACAGCTCCTGCTTCCAGTTCCTTAGAACACCGCTGGTAGCGTGACTAGGCTCCTCCCCCTACGTGTTGCGTCACACGTCACGTGACTTAGTCATGGGTTTTTTAGCGCTTCAATATTACACATTTAATTACGGTTTTTAGTTTTGAACACTTTTGATTGAGTGCAGCTTCATCATTTGGGTATCTTATGATTGATTGGTTTCACAATTTTTTTTTTTGCATAATTTGTGCACCATTTTAGCGCTTCAGTACATCACCATTTTACACCATGAAAACTGCTGTTCAGCATTGGATCCAACTTCTACAGTGTTCCCTGGGTAGCAGAACACCATATAATCATAATGCACCAGAGATATGGGCTCATTCAAAGCAATGCACAAAGGAGCAAAGTGCTACATATGTAAGAATATGCCATGTTGCTTTATGAACAGTAGAATTTTAATCTAAAAAGTCACATGGGGCGGCGGGCCATACAGTATGTATGGCAAGGACGTTTTATAAATATACGCAGATGCATTTATTTTCATATGTCCCTGCAGCAGGTAAAAACAATTTGCATAAAACAGCAGAACAGTGTAACCAAAAAACTATGTAATGTCAATGCCCATAGTTAACACTACATTAACATGTTAGATTTTGTGTGGCTATATTGTGCTTCTTTCTGTTAGTCACTGTATTTCACTGCATTCTACGGCAGTCTGGCCCTGATTTATTATTGCTGTCAGGAATTCGCCAGAGCAGCACTATCTCACTTCTAAATAGACGTGCCATCACATTTATGAAGTTCTATATGGCTGTTGCTGATACAACACAGCAGCGCAGAATGGCAGAATCATGACGGCAGTTTGGAGTGTGCCTGTGGCTTCTGAAAATCTACCAACTATATAGTAGAGGTCAGTGGCGGCTGGTGCTCAAAATTTTTGGGGGGGCGCAAACAAACTGAAAAAAAAAATCAATTGCCGCCACTGTGCCCATTAAACGCAGCCACTGTGCCCAAACGCCACCAGTTTGCCCCCTCAAATACAGCCAGTTTGTTTCCATATACAGCCAGTGTGCCCCCATATATATATATACAGCCAGTGTGCCCCCATATACAGCCAGTTTGCCCCCATATATATATAGCCAGTGTGCCCCCATATACAGCCAGTGTGCCCCCATATATATAGCCAGTGTGCCCCCATATACAGCCAGTTTGTCCCCCATATACAGCCAGTTCCCCCCAAATGCAGCCAGTTTGTCCCCCATATACAGCCAGTTCCCCCAAATGCAGCCAGTTTGTCCCCCATATACAGCCAGTTCCCCCCAAATGCAGCCAGCGTGTCCCCCATATACAGCCAGTTCCCCCCAAATGCAGCCAGCGTGTCCCCCATATACAGCCAGTTCCCCCCATATTCAGCCAGTTTGTCCCCCATATACAGCCAGTTCCCCCCATATTCAGCCAGTTTGTCCCCCATATTCAGCCAGTTCCCCCTATATACAGCCAGTTCCCCCCAAATGCAGCCAGTTTGTGCCCCATATTCAGCCAGTTCCCCCCAAATGCAGCCAGTTTGTGCCCCATATTCAGCCAGTTCCCCCCAAATGCAGCAAGTTTGTGCCCCATATTCAGCCAGTTTGTCCCCCATATTCAGCCAGTTTGTGCCCCATATTCAGCCAGTTTGTCCCCCAAATGCAGCCTGTCCCCCCCCCCCCAGCCCTGCACTTAACTTCCTCGGTCCGCGCTGTCCTCGATGTGTTCTCCCGCCCTCGATGTCGCTTCAGCCAATCAGGTTACCGGTAACCAGATCCAGTGAACCTGATTGGCTGAAACCTCCACACAGTCTTCTTCCAGGAACGCACCCCCGTGCGTACCTGGGAGGAGTTTTTGGAAGCCGAATACAGCCTGAGAGCTGTATTCAGAAAGCCTATCAGAGCCAGCGGCTTTGATAGGCACTTCCAAGTTCCACCCACCGCCGGCCGCCGCTCTAATTCATATGGCCGGCGCTCACCAGGAGGCCGGCCATATGAATAGTGGGCAGCGGTGACAATACATAGATTCATGCAATGCATGAATCTGTGTATTGTCTTTCAGTGGCGGTGCGGGAGCAAGAGGGGGCGGCGCTCCGGCGCCCTCTATGGACGCACCGCCACTGGTAGAGGTCCACTTTCTCTAATGGTTTGCAGAGTGGTTTCTTTTCAGGCAGAAAATTGACAGCTCTGGAATGAGCAAAAAAATGATAGATGTGACAGTCGCAGGAGCATGCTAGGCCTATGTGGAACCTTACTGGGTATGTATCCCTACTGCTGCCCTGTGCTCTCTTGATCAGTAGCCAAAAAGCATCTTTATTTTAACTCAGTTGCCTGATGGGTCATGTTGCCCAAACAGACCAGCTTGCTTATGAGGTGAGGATCAGGTAAGAATATTTGGTAACTATTCTTTTACAAGATTGCATTCAGGTGAATGCTGCACTTCTTTTGCAGCCTGCCAAGAGAGGAATGTCACTCAAGATGTCACCATAGAGAGAAGTCGGCACCACTCACCTTTCTAGTCGGCACTATTTGCATGAGAAAATCTCTTATCCCAAAAAATCAGTGCTGAGTGCAGTGGCGGCTGGTGGTATATTTTTTGGGGGGGATGGCAAACAATGCACCCACAGCCACAACACCCCCCCTGGTCAGTTGGTCACCAGCCCCGCACTTACCCCATCTAGGTCGCGAGCAGTGCTTCCTCCGGGTGGCAGCTTCGCTTGTGTCTCCTCCTCGGTATCACGGCGGCTTCCGCCGCGCGTCTCCTCCTCCTAGGCGGCCAATAAGATTGCTTCTCCTCTTGGCCGATTGGGTGACGGGTCTCAGGCTCTAATCATGTGCTTCTAAAAAAAAAAAAAACATTGGAATTCATGCGCCTTGCGCCCTGCATGTAGATTAGGGGCCAGGTGCATAGATTAAGGGGGCTGCACTCCTGCGCCCCGTATGGATGGGCCGCCACTGACTGAGTGTGTGAAGCCTTGACATTACATGAAAGGCTAGTTTGCCAGAAATACTTCAGTAATATTTTCTTATATCTTGAAAATTGTAAATGAAGATTCTTCAATAGAAAAGCTACCAAAGAAAGTAGCAAAACCCAGAAAAGGGCATTCTTTTAAAGGCAAACAGTCCAGGAATCCACTAGAGATTTTGCTCCTGGTCATTTCAGTCTATTCAGGCAGTCTTGTCCACCCTATCAACTTCCTGACAGACGGCTGCAGAGGCAGCAGACATAGATAGTTTTGATTTGGAAGGTCCAGTGCAAACCTATTCTATTCTACTGGATTCAACTTTGCCCAAGTGGAACTTATCACTAGAGCAGTAAAGGAAGCCATATCTTGGGAAGAAGAAGAAGTGGAAATCCAGGCAGAGTTACCAAAGCTATCCGCATCTCAAAAAATAGGATTTTTGTACTCACCGTAAAATCCTTTTCTCTGACGTCCATGGACTGACACAGCTTCTAATACTGAAACACGTGGGATGTCCCTGCTCGCAGGAGAAGATCTAGGCAGAATGTTAGATGTTAAAACATACATTCTAAAAAATCAGAGCTGAACAGCCCCGCCCAGGGGGCGGTCCCTCCGGACATAACCCTCCTACCTGCAGCTAGCAGCCTCAGTTTGTAACAAAGCAGTACAAACCTTAAAGAAGGGTGGGTGCTGTGTCAGTCCATGGACGTCAGAGAAAAGGATTTTACGGTGAGTACAAAAATCCTATTTTTTCTCATCGTCCATGGACTGACACAGCTTCTAATACTGAAACACGTGGGATGTCCCAAAGCAGTATCAGAGAGAGGGTGGGAGCAGTAGTAAAGGAAAAACCAAACTTCACTCCAAACAAGCAGAGCTCCTCAACGGAGGAGTTGCAACTTTAAACAGCGGCCTGCAAAACCTTGTGGCCGAAGGAAGCATCCGAAGATGCAGCCACATCAACCTTATAGAACTTAGAAAAGGTATGTGTGGACGACCAGGTCGCCACCTTGCACACTTGTGCAACCGACACTTGATGTCAGAAAGCCCAGGAAGCACCAATTGCCCTGGCGGAATGCACCGTAACCGGAAAGGGAGGCGCTCGCCCCTTAAGGGCATTGGCCTGTATGACGGTCTGCCTGATCCACCTAAAAACGGTGGCAGACGACACCGCTTGGCCCTGTTTTGGACCAGAGACAGACACAAACAGTGAGTCAGACTTCCGAATGGAAACAGTAGCAAACAGGTACACCCGTAAGACTCGTACCCATCTAATGTGTGAAACGCAAACTCTCAGGGATGCGATGGGTGAGGACACAAGGACGGAAGAACAACGTCCTCATTAAGGTGAAAGGCCGAGACCACCTTTTGAAAGGAAAGACCGCCTTATCCTTATGGAGGACCAAGTAAGGCGACTTGCAGGACAAGGCCGCCAACTCAGACACCCGTCTAACAGAAGTTATGGCCACTAAGTAGTGATGAGCCGAACACCCCCGGGTTCGGTTCGCACCAGAACCCGCGAACGGACCGAAAGTTCGCACGAACATTAGAACCCTATTAAATACAATGGATGCGAACGTTCGAATTCTAAAGTGCTAATTATAACGACTATTATCCATGTTATTGTCCTAAACAGAGTTTGGGAACCAGGGTTCTGCACCAGGGGACATGTATCAATGCAAAAAGAAGTTTTAAAAACGGACGTTTTTCGGGAGCAGTCATTTTAATGATGCATAAAGTGAAAAAAAAAGTCAAATATTCCTTTAAATATTGTACCTGGGGGGTGTCTAAAGTATGCCTGTGAAGTGCCACGTGTTTAGAACTGTCCCTGCACAAAATTACATTTCTAAAGGAAAAAAAAGCCATTTAAAACTGCTTGCGGCTTTAATGTAATGTCTGGTCCCGGTAATATGGATGAAAATCTTTAAGAAAAATGGCATAGTTACCCCATCACACCCCACCCCCCTACCCCAGCCCATTACCAGCCCCTTTGGGTCTTGTATGGATATTAAGGGGAACCCCGCACACAAAATAAAAAAGGCCCTATATACTCTGAACAGCCGTATACAGGCGGTGCATACAAGACAGGGACTGTAGGTTTGTTCTTATGTAGAATCTGTTTGTAATTTTGAACAGCTACATTGTTTAAGTGTAGCTCCAGCCCAAATACCTATTTTTAAGCTTTTTGGAAAACATAGGGAAGGGTTATCACCCCTGTAACATTTGTTTTGCTGTCTGTGCCCCTGTTCAGAACATTTCACCTCACTTTGCGTCCCAATGACAACTGTTTTTGAAATGTGGTGTTTTTATTGAAACAAGGATTGGTGATAAAGCATCAGTAGAGAGGAGACACCTTTCTCCCATATTAATTCTTACAGGAGAGAATTTTCCTTCCAAGGGGTAGATTTCCTCTCACTTCCTGTTGTCTTCTTCCGTTTGCAAGTAGTAGTCGTTTGTAAGTTGGATGTTTGAAAGTAGGGACCTGCCGTATATACTCTGCAGAAATTGGCCCCTTAGGTGTTGGTGTTGGCACAACACTGTAAGCACTCACAGTTACTCTTGGTGGGTGCTGGAACGCCCTGCTGTCAACTATTATATCAGGAATTGTAATAACATATAATTGTTGAACAGTGGTAGTAAAAATTGGGCCTTTGATGGTGGTGCTGGTGCCACAACACTGTAAGGCCTGACAGTTACTCTTGGTGGGCGCAGCAATGGGCCCTGCTGTGAATTATTAGATCAATAATTATAATTGCATGCCCCTGTTGAACAGGGGCTTAAAAATTGGGCCTTTGGGGAGTGCGCATGCGCGGAGTCTCCAAGATGGCCGCTTGAGCCGGAGCTCCATCACACCTAGCTCTAGCGCCGCTCACAGCACTGCACAGAGGGATCACCGACGAGCTACAACGGGCGATCCAGACCCCCAGTTCACCAGGGAATCCCGCCGCATGAGTGGAAGCCAGGTACGGAGAGACCTCGGGCCGCAATTTGACCGGGTTCAGCCGCCGGGGTATACCAAGATGGCCGCCGCGGCCCAGCTACACGCTGCAAACATGGAGGGACATGCAGAGCAGAGGCAAGTGTTAGCGCCCGCCACCCTGTCATACACCCCAGCCAGTCAAAGCTTGCTCATGCAACATATGACCCCATCCCCAGCGTCTACTGAATCGCTACTTAGCAGACACTTTGGGGACAATGCTGTCCCTTTAGCAGGGACACCCTCTCATACACACCAAGGGGGCCCCTACCTTACATCCCCGAATAATGAAGAAAGCCCCCACCACGATGATCTATTCCAGAAGTTGTCTACTTTACTGGAGAGGGGTCTGGCCAATACAGCAGCTAAGATTACTGGCGATATAAAAGCTGACTTCCAGAACCTAGGTTCCAGGATGGAAGCCATAGAGAGCAAGCTGGATTTAACAGTAGCAACCACTAACCAGAATTCTAGCCACATCCAGACACTTCAAGATAGGCTCGACTCAGCCCTACTGAGAATCGATGAACTTGAAGATAGATCCAGGAGATCCAACTTCAGAATCAGGGGTCTCCCTGAAACCTCTACAGAGGTCTCACAAGCGACACAGGAAATAATTAAATCCCTGATCCCTAACATACCGCAACACCGCCTGGAATTGGACAGGGTTCATAGAGCCCTGGGCCCTCCTAGAAAAGATGGTTCCCCCAGGGATGTAATCGCTAAACCACACTTTTACCAGGTAAAGGAGGAAATAATGAAGCAATCCAGAGCGGCGAAACAGATCTCCCATCACGATCACCCTATCCAAATTTTTGCTGACCTATCCCCCTCCACGATCCAGAGAAGAAGGGCCCTGAAACCTCTCTTAGGGGTCCTGGCCCAGAAAGACATCAAATACTGGTGGACATTCCCATTTGCCGTTAAATTCATTTTCAAGAGTAAACCCTATTCGTTCTCTAACCTCCAAGATGGAGAGAAGACCCTCCTTTCACTGAAGCTGATCTCGCTAGAATCGGACATGGACACATCAAACCCAGCCAACAACTCTACTAAACGGCCACCACCCACCAGCCCCCTGATGCCCCTGTGGAACAACCCGAAATCGAAGAAAGTGAAAGACATTCGCCCGACCTGAGTATTGCCAGCAATTAATTTTATTTTATTTTTATATTTCCTACTCTCTACCTTGGCTCCCAAAGGGAGTACTCATCAGAGACTTCCTCTTCTTCTGAAAGGGGCAATTGCCCTCCCAAATTCTATTGATCAAACTTTCTTATTTTTCAGTATATTAAGATATTGATCCGATCTAGGGTTTCCCCCAATTGATTTTGCTTATAGTCCTGGATAAGGCCTTAAACGAACCTGTTGGCTCATTATTACCATCTGTTAGAAGACAGAAACCTTATGTTTTCCACGTGGTTGTTTCTATGAGTTGGGCTCATAGTGGCCCCCTAATGTTAGTGGGTTAGTTACTGAACTAAATGTTTCCCCTCAATTATAATAGATAGTAGCTCTAAGATGTTCACCACATTGCCTGCTCTGATAAGGGGCGGGTGAGGGGTAGTTATCCAGATGCTCATCCCAGGGGACTGGAGGTCCCCCCTTTATGGGAATTTAAACCCTCTGTGCTAGGTATTTCTAAATGAACAAAAGTTAGTTGAGCGCCGTGGAGCTGGGTGCTTAGCATGTGCCTCCGCCTATCCCTCAGTCTCTCGAAGATTTGTGGGGTGGGTTGTCTGCTCACAATGGTGCAGACACTTTTTGTAAGGTCTGGCTCGGGGGAGAGGTTATTTCCCCAGGGAGCGGACCGTCTTTCTCTGAAGAGGCTGTCTATGGTCTCTTCCTCTATCTTTCCTATCTTGCTCTTTCTGTATACCCCTTCCCTCTCCCTCCTCCCCTCCCCCTTCTACGTACTAAGATACTTAACAATTGTGTGTTTCTCAGAATCCATCCAGGCTATCACTGAGGTTCCTAATCAAACTAAACCATCTCACAGAAGGCCCATACAGAAGACAACTAGAGGTTCGGCTCACCTAAAGGTAAGTGACGCAGGGATAGACAGCATACACTCAACTCCTCTCCATGGCTAATGCACCAAAACCTATACTTAAAATAGCTACCCACAACGCCCAGGGTCTTAATTCCCCAATAAAAAGGAGAAAAATATTTGACAGTTACAAATCCCTCGGACTGGATGTGGTTTTGATTCAAGAGACTCACTTCCCTAGACGGTACAGCCCTGTCTTTTTACACCCATCACTTCCCAGTTTTTTATTTGGCAAAGGCAGAAGACAAATCAAAAGGGGTTGCAATTTTATTTTCAAAATCTTGCAATTTCTCTTGGCAAGCCGAGTACAAAGACCCAAAAGGCAGGTTTCTTTTAGTGAAAGGCCTAATTGAGGGGCACGTTTTCTCCTTTATTTCATACTATGCTCCAAATAAAGGGCAACTGAGGTTTTTTCAGTCAATGATGTCAACCCTGAGCCCTATGTTGGAGGGGACTCCCATATTTGGGGGTGACTACAACATGGCGCTTGATCGTGGGCTGGATAAGTCCAACCCAGCCAAACCCATCCTAACTCGCCCCACCAGGGCCAGCCTAAAATTTGCTAGACTACTCCATGCTCAGGGTTTGGCAGATGTTTGGCGTGAACAGAACCCAACGACAAGAGATTATACCCATTTCTCTAACCCCCATCAATCCTATGCCAGGATAGATCACATTCTCATCCCCTCACATCATCTTCCACATGTCAATGATGCTCGGATTATAGACACGTCACTCTCGGATCACTCTATTGTGTCAGCATTAGTGATGAGCCGAACACCCCCGGGTTCGGTTCGCACCAGAACCCGCGAACGGACCGGAAGTTCGAACGAACATTAGAACCCTATTAAATACAATGGATGCGAACGTTCGAATTCTAAAGTGCTAATTATAACAACTATTATGCATGTTATTGTCCTAAAAAGGGTTTGGGAACCCGGGTTCTGCACCAGGGGACATGTATCAATGCAAAAAGAAGTTTTAAAAACGGTCGTTTTTCGGGAGCAGTCATTTTAATGATGCATAAAGTGAAAAAAAAAAAGTCAAATATTCCTTTAAATATCGTACCTGGGGGGTGTCTAAAGTATGCCTGTGAAGTGCCACGTGTTTCCCGTGTTTAGAACTGTCCCTGCACAAAATGACACTTCTAAAGGAAAAAAAAGCCATTTAAAACTGCTTGCGGCTTTAATGTAATGTCTGGTCCCGGTAATATGGATGAAATTCTTTAAGAAAAATGGCATAGCTACCCCATGACCCCCCCCCCCCCTACCCCAGCCCATTACCAGCCCCTTTGGGTCTTGTATGGATATTAAGGGGAACCCCGCACATAAAATAAAAAAGGCCCTATATACTCTGAACAGCCGTATACAGGCGGTGCATACAAGACAGGGACTGTAGGTTTGTTCTTATGTAGAATCTGTTTGTAATTTTGAACAGGTACATTGTTGAAGTGTAGCTCCAGCCCAAAAATCTATTTTTAAACTTTTTGGAAAACATAGGTAAGGGTTATCACCCCTGTAACATTTGTTTTGCTGTCTGTGCCCCTGTTCAGAACATTTCACCTCACTTTCCGTCCCAATGACAACTGTTTTTGAAATGTGGTGTTTTTCTTGAAACAAGGATTGCTGATAAAGCATCAGTACAGAGGAGACACCTTTCTCCCATATTTATTCTTACAGGAGAGAATTTTCCTTCCTAGTGGTAGATTTCCTCTCACTTCCTGTTGTCTTCTTGCGTTTGCAAGTAGGAGTCGTTTGTAAGTTGGATGTTTGAAAGTAGGGACCTGCCGTATATACTCTGCAGAAATAGGCCCCTTAGTTGTTGGTGTTGGCACAACACTGTAAGCACTCACAGTTACTCTTGGTTGGTGCTGGAACGCCCTGCTGTCAACTATTATATCAGGAATTTTAATTACATATAATTGTTGAACAGTGGTAGTAAAAATTGGGCCTTTGATGGTGGTGCTGGTGCCACAACACTGTAAGCCCTGACAGTTACTCTTGGTGGGTGCAGCAATGGGCCCTGCTGTGAATTATTAGATCAAGAATTGTAATTACATGCCCCTGTTGAACAGGGGCTGAAAAATTGGGCCTTAGGCACTGGTGGCACAACACTGCAACCCCTCACAGATACTGTACTTGGAGCACAGCAATGAGCCCTGTTGCAAAGTATTGCTTCAAAAATTGTAATGACACGCCCCTGTTAAACAGGGGCTGAAAAATTGGGCCTTAGGCACTGGTGGCACAACACTGCAACTCCTCACAGATACTGTACTTGGAGCACAGCAATGAGCCCTGTTGCAAAGTATTGCTTCAAAAATTGTAATTACACGCCCCTGTTAAACAGGGGCTGAAAAATTGGGCGTTAGGCACTGGTGGCGGCACCCATAAACAAAAATGATCTTCCAAGCTATCATCATCAATCGTATCATTGAGGACTCGGAGGAGGAGGATAGGCAGTCAACATAACAGCACAGGCACTCAGCATCAGCATCAGTCTTGAAGGGATGTGACATTTTAAAATCAATTAGTCTGTTATATCAGCATCAGGTGTGTGGTAGCTGGTGGTGATCCAAGACTGGTTCATCTTGATGAAAGTCAGTCGATCAACCGAGTCGGTGGACAGGCGCACCCTGTGATCCGTGACAAATCCTCCAGCAGCACTGAATGTGCGTTCCGAAAGAACGCTGGATGCAGGACAGGCCAGTAGCTCAATTGCATACTGTGCAAGCTCTGGCCAGTGATCCATCCTCAAGACCCAGTAAGCCAGAGGATTTTCGGTGGGGAAGGTGTCCAAGTCTGACCTTGCCCCTAGATATTCCTGCACCATGTTTATCAGACGCTGGCGATGGTTGCTGGAACCAATCATACTTTGGGGCTGCGGACTAAAGAATTGTCTGAACGCATCGGTCAGACGGCCACCTTCCCCACCGCTCCTTCTTTGACTGGCCGAAGCCTCAGCAACTCGTTGTCCAGGACCAGGAGTTTGCAACCTCCCAGTCTCTGGGAACGCGTTGCACAGACCTTTCTGCAAGGCCTCCCGGAGTTGTCTCATCCTCTGCTCCCTCTGCGACGGTAACATAAGGTCCGCAACCTTACCCTTGTACCGTGGATCAAGGAGAGTGGCCAGCCAGTAATGGTCCCTCTCCTTGATCCGAAGAATACGAGGATCCTTCCGCAGACTTTGCAGGATCAGGGAGGCCATGCAGCGTAGGTTTGCTGAGGCATTCGCTCCGGAGTCCTCTGGGTCACTAAGGACGACATGATCCGCAGCCACCTCCTCCCAGCCACGTACAAGTCCACTGGTTTCTTGGGACTGTAAATCATCCCTAAAAGACTGCTGCTGATGATGCTGAGTGCCAGCCTCCACCTCCATGCTGACACAATCCTCCTCCTCCTCCTCCTCCTCCTCCTCTTCCTGTGCGATGGGTGGGACAGAAGGAACACTGTCTGGGTAAAGGGGGCCTTGAGAGGCAAGGAAGTCCTCCTCTTCCTGCCTCTGTTCTGCCTCAAGTGCCCTGTCCATTATTCCACGCAGCGTGTGCTCCAACAGGTGGACAAGAGGTACAGTGTCACTGATGCATGCACTGTCACTGCTCACCATCCTCGTGGCCTCCTCAAATGGTGCCAGGACAGTGCATGCATCCCTGATCATGCCCCACTGGCGTGGAGAAAAAAAACCAAGCTCCCCTGACCCTGTCCTGGTGCCGTAGTCGCACAGGTACTCATTGATGGCCCTCTGCTGCGTGTGCAGCCGCTGCAGCATGGCCAACGTTGAGTTCCACCTGGTGGGCATGTCACATATAAGGCGGTTCTTGGGCAGGTTCAACTCCTTTTGCAGCTCAGCCAGGCGAGCACTGGCATTATAAGATCTGCGGAAATGCACACAGACTTTCCTGGCCTGCCTCAGGACATCCTGTAAGCCCGGGTACCTGCCCAAGAACCGCTGCACCACCAGGTTAAGGACGTGAGCCACACAGGGCACATGGGTCAGTTGTCCCTGTCGGAGGGCGGAGAGGAGGTTGGTGCCATTGTCGCAAACCACCATTCCTGGCTTAAGCTGGCGTGGCGTCAACCACCTCTCGGCCTGGCCCTGCAGAGCAGACAGGACCTCTGCCCCAGTGTGGCTTCTGTCCCCCAAACACACCAGCGCAAGCACGGCATGGCATCTTTTTGCCTGCGTACTTGCGTAGCCCCGTGAACGGCTACGGAGCACCGCTGGTTCATAGGACAAACCACAGGAAGAGGCCATGGAGGAAGAAGAAGAGGAGGGGGTGGAGGAGAGAGGTGTGTCACAACCAGTAGTAGCATTTTGGAGGCGTGGCGGTGGGACAACCTCCAACACTACTGCACCTTGTCCTGAATCCTTCCCAGCTGCCAAAAGAGTGACCCAATGGGCCGTGAAAGAAAGGTAACGTCCCTGTCCATGCCTGCTGGACCATGAGTCAGCGGTAATATGCACCTTACCGCTGACCGCCCTGTCCAGCGAGGCCAAGACATTGCCTTCCACATGCCGGTAGAGAGCCGGAATAGCCTTCCGTGAGAAAAAGTGGCGTTTGGGAACCTGCCACTGAGGAACCGCACATTGCACAAACTCACGGAAGGGGGCCGAGTCTACCAACTGAAAAGGCAGCAGTTGAAGCGCTAGCAATTTAGCCAAGCTAGCATTCAACCGCTGGGCATGTGGATGGCTGGGAGTGAACTTCTTTCGACGGTCCAGCAGCTGGGGCAGGGAAATTTGCCTGCTAGAATCGGACGTCGGTGTACTGCTAGCAGAGTGGGCGCAAGTACTTGGCTGTGACACACCTAATTCTACACCTTCATTCCTCTCAGTGCATGTTTCAGAGAGGACTGAAGTTATAGTGGGGTTGGAGATCCCAGCTGATGCGGTGCAAGGAGAGGTCCGCTTTGTTCTTTGGTGTGGGTCTTTGAGGTAGGCTTGCCAACGAGCTGCATGGCAGGTCAACATATGTCTGGTCAGGCATGTGGTACCCAAGCGGCTGATGTTTTGGCCACGCGATATACGCTTGAGACATATGTTGCAAACAGCAGCTGTGCGATCTGATGCACTAGCCTCAAAAAAGGCCCACACCAAAGAACTTTTTGAATGACGGGCAGAGGCAGCGCCCTGCACAGGCGGAGCTCTGCGGTGTGATTCCGTCGGTGTACTGCCCTTACGCTGGCCACCAAAGGGCATCCTGCCTCGTTGGAGATGTGCCTCCTCCTCATCCTCCTCCTCCTCCTCTCTCCTATTAGGCACCCACGTGGAGTCATTGACCTCATCATCCCCTCCCTCCTCATCACTGGAGCCAATCTGGCAGTATGCTGCAGCTGCTGGAACATGACTGCCAGATTGGTGTCCTTCTTGAGCATCCCCTCTGTCTGCTCTCACGCTACTGCCTTCCTCTAGCTGGGTTTCATCATCAGACCCTTCGAAACGCTGGGCATCCTCCTGGAGCATGTACCCAACACTGTGCTGAAACAGTTCGGGGGACTCCTCAGGAGGAGGACATGGTGGGTCTAGGGAAGGAGTGACTGATGATTTGTCTGACATTGATACCAGGGAAGACGACGCTTTGGCAGCTGCTTTTCCAGTACCCTGAGCCTGGGTGAGAGAGGATGAGGAGGAGGAGGAGGGCTTGGTCATCCACTCTACCAAGTCTTCGGCATGATGTGGCTCAACATGTCCAGCTGCCGAAAAGAAGGACAAGCGTGTCCCATGGCCATGTGCTGATGACAATGCACCGCGTCCACGACCAGCACTGTTGCCCCCAGACACAGAGCCTGCTTGCCCTCTTTTATTGCCTCCTGACTGTCTGCCTCTCCTTGTTTGCCTTCCAGACATTCTAATAGATGGCCTGCAGGGAGATGGGAAAAAAGCAATAAGGGCTACCTTCAGGTGTCCTTCTCTGTCCCTGGAAACAAGGACTTGCAGAGTGAAAGAAAAAAAACACTCTCCCTACCTACAGTTTTCTGTCCCTAGAAAAAATGTTTTTTTTAATCACAATATAGCACAAGGAAAATTAACTCACTGTCCTTACAGGTCCCTGGAAACAAGGACTTGCAGAGTGAAAGAAAAAAAACACTCTCCCTACCTACAGTTTTCTGTCCCTAGAAAAAAATGTTTTTTTTAATCACAATATAGCAAAAGGACAATTCACTCACTGTCCTTCCAGGTCCCTGGAAACAAGGACTTGCAGAGTGAAAGAAACTGACACTGTCCCTACCTAGAGTTTTCTGTCCCTGGAATAAATGTTTTTTTCAGCACAATATAGCACAAGGACAATTAACTCACTGTCCTTACAGGTCCCTGGAAACAAGGACTTGCAGAGTGAAAGAAAAAAAATACTCTCCCTACCTACAGTTTTCTGTCCCTAGAAAAAAATGTTTTTTTTAATCACAATATAGCAAAAGGACAATTCACTCACTGTCCTTCCAGGTCCCTGGAAACAAGGACTTGCAGAGTGAAAGAAACTGACACTGTCCCTACCTAGAGTTTTCTGTCCCTAGAATAAATGTTTTTTTTAATCACAATATAGCAAAAGGACAATTCACTCACTGTCCTTCCAGGTCCCTGGAAACAAGGACTTGCAGAGTGAAAGAAACTGACACTGTCCCTACCTAGAGTTTTCTGTCCCTAGAATAAATGTTTTTTTTAATCACAATATAGCACAAGGAAAATTAACTCACTGTCCTTACAGGTCCCTGGAAACAAGGACTTGCAGAGTGAAAGAAAAAAAATACTCTCCCTACCTACAGTTTTCTGTCCCTAGAAAAAAATGTTTTTTTTAATCACAATATAGCAAAAGGACAATTCACTCACTGTCCTTCCAGGTCCCTGGAAACAAGGACTTGCAGAGTGAAAGAAACTGACACTGTCCCTACCTAGAGTTTTCTGTCCCTGGAATAAATGTTTTTTTCAGCACAATATAGCACAAGGACAATTAACTCACTGTCCTTACAGGTCCCTGGAAACAAGGACTTGCAGAGTGAAAGAAAAAAAATACTCTCCCTACCTACAGTTTTCTGTCCCTAGAAAAAAATGTTTTTTTTAATCACAATATAGCAAAAGGACAATTCACTCACTGTCCTTCCAGGTCCCTGGAAACAAGGACTTGCAGAGTGAAAGAAACTGACACTGTCCCTACCTAGAGTTTTCTGTCCCTAGAATAAATGTTTTTTTTAATCACAATATAGCAAAAGGACAATTCACTCACTGTCCTTCCAGGTCCCTGGAAACAAGGACTTGCAGAGTGAAAGAAACTGACACTGTCCCTACCTAGAGTTTTCTGTCCCTAGAATAAATGTTTTTTTTAATCACAATATAGCACAAGGAAAATTAACTCACTGTCCTTACAGGTCCCTGGAAACAAGGACTTGCAGAGTGAAAGAAAAAAAACACTCTCCCTACCTACAGTTTTCTGTCCCTAGAAAAAAATGTTTTTTTTAATCACAATATAGCAAAAGGACAATTCACTCACTGTCCTTCCAGGTCCCTGGAAACAAGGACTTGCAGAGTGAAAGAAACTGACACTGTCCCTACCTAGAGTTTTCTGTCCCTAGAATAAATGTTTTTTTTAATCACAATATAGCACAAGGAAAATTAACTCACTGTCCTTACAGGTCCCTGGAAACAAGGACTTGCAGAGTGAAAGAAAAAAAACACTCTCCCTACCTACAGTTTTCTGTCCCTAGAAAAAAATGTTTTTTTTTATCACAATATAGCAAAAGGACAATTCACTCACTGTCCTTCCAGGTCCCTGGAAACAAGGACTTGCAGAGTGAAAGAAACTGACACTGTCCCTACCTAGAGTTTTCTGTCCCTGGAATAAATGTTTTTTTCAGCACAATATAGCACAAGGACAATTAACTCACTGTCCTTACAGGTCCCTGGAAACAAGGACTTGCAGAGTGAAAGAAAAAAAATACTCTCCCTACCTACAGTTTTCTGTCCCTAGAAAAAAATGTTTTTTTTAATCACAATATAGCAAAAGGACAATTCACTCACTGTCCTTCCAGGTCCCTGGAAACAAGGACTTGCAGAGTGAAAGAAACTGACACTGTCCCTACCTAGAGTTTTCTGTCCCTAGAATAAATGTTTTTTTTAATCACAATATAGCACAAGGAAAATTAACTCACTGTCCTTACAGGTCCCTGGAAACAAGGACTTGCAGAGTGAAAGAAAAAAAATACTCTCCCTACCTACAGTTTTCTGTCCCTAGAAAAAAATGTTTTTTTTAATCACAATATAGCAAAAGGACAATTCACTCACTGTCCTTCCAGGTCCCTGGAAACAAGGACTTGCAGAGTGAAAGAAACTGACACTGTCCCTACCTAGAGTTTTCTGTCCCTGGAATAAATGTTTTTTTCAGCACAATATAGCACAAGGACAATTAACTCACTGTCCTTACAGGTCCCTGGAAACAAGGACTTGCAGAGTGAAAGAAAAAAAATACTCTCCCTACCTACAGTTTTCTGTCCCTAGAAAAAAATGTTTTTTTTAATCACAATATAGCAAAAGGACAATTCACTCACTGTCCTTCCAGGTCCCTGGAAACAAGGACTTGCAGAGTGAAAGAAACTGACACTGTCCCTACCTAGAGTTTTCTGTCCCTAGAATAAATGTTTTTTTTAATCACAATATAGCAAAAGGACAATTCACTCACTGTCCTTCCAGGTCCCTGGAAACAAGGACTTGCAGAGTGAAAGAAACTGACACTGTCCCTACCTAGAGTTTTCTGTCCCTAGAATAAATGTTTTTTTTAATCACAATATAGCACAAGGAAAATTAACTCACTGTCCTTACAGGTCCCTGGAAACAAGGACTTGCAGAGTGAAAGAAAAAAAACACTCTCCCTACCTACAGTTTTCTGTCCCTAGAAAAAAATGTTTTTTTTAATCACAATATAGCAAAAGGACAATTCACTCACTGTCCTTCCAGGTCCCTGGAAACAAGGACTTGCAGAGTGAAAGAAACTGACACTGTCCCTACCTAGAGTTTTCTGTCCCTGGAATAAATGTTTTTTTCAGCACAATATAGCACAAGGACAATTAACTCACTGTCCTTACAGGTCCCTGGAAACAAGGACTTGCAGAGTGAAAGAAACTGACACTGTCCCTACCTAGAGTTTTCTGTCCCTAGAATAAATGTTTTTTTTAATCACAATATAGCAAAAGGACAATTCACTCACTGTCCTTCCAGGTCCCTGGAAACAAGGACTTGCAGAGTGAAAGAAACTGACACTGTCCCTACCTAGAGTTTTCTGTCCCTAGAATAAATGTTTTTTTTAATCACAATATAGCAAAAGGACAATTCACTCACTGTCCTTCCAGGTCCCTGGAAACAAGGACTTGCAGAGTGAAAGAAACTGACACTGTCCCTACCTAGAGTTTTCTGTCCCTAGAATAAATGTTTTTTTTAATCACAATATAGCAAAAGGACAATTCACTCACTGTCCTTCCAGGTCCCTGGAAACAAGGACTTGCAGAGTGAAAGAAACTGACACTGTCCCTACCTAGAGTTTTCTGTCCCTAGAATAAATGTTTTTTTTAATCACAATATAGCAAAAGGACAATTCACTCACTGTCCTTCCAGGTCCCTGGAAACAAGGACTTGCAGAGTGAAAGAAACTGACACTGTCCCTACCTAGAGTTTTCTGTCCCTAGAATAAATGTTTTTTTTTAAGCACACTATAGCAGAAGCACAAAACACACTGACACTCTCCCTACCTATCCTTCTCTTTCCCTAAACTAAAGGAATCCAGGTTAAGCAAGAAAGAAATAACAGTCACTGTCCCTGCCTATGCTACTCTATCCCTGCTCCGGAACACACTACACTAGGCCGCCGTGCTGGCGGCCTTTTATAGTGTGGGGCGTGTACTAAACACCCTCAGCAATAATTGGCCACAGGCATCCTGCCTGTGGCCAATCATTGCTCTCCTCGCTGCCGGCGCTGTGATTGGCCAAGCATGCGGGGTCACAGTGCATGCTTGGCCAATCACAGCGCCTGGATGACACTGCGATGGCGTAGTGCATTGTGGGCCGTTCGCGTCACTCGAATTTGGCGCGAACGGCCCAAATCGTTCGATCTTCGTCGAACGATCGAACAGCCAATGTTCGAGTCGAACGTATGTTCGACTCGAACACGAAGCTCATCCCTAGTCAGCATCTCTCGACTCACTCTCACACAGACCCAAACATTTCCAGTGGAGGCTTAATGAGTCAATTTTGTCAGACCCCATTAATGTGATCGAGATTAATAAAGCACTAACCGAATACTTCTCTTTAAATAACAATGGGGAGGTATCCGCAGAAGTACTCTGGGCAGCCCATAAAGTTACCGTCAGAGGTAAACTTATCCAGCTCGCATCCAAAATCAAAAGAGAAAGAATGGCTGATATAGTTAGATTGGAAAGAATGTACGCTTCTCTCAGAGCCCAACATAAAAAAGATCCGACCAGAATTAGCATGGCACAAATAGACTCAGTCAGACTGCAACTTAACTTAGCCCTGACAACACGAGCTGAAAAACTGATCCGATGGAGCGGAGCGAAATTTTATACCCAGAAGGACAAATTAGGCAAGATGCTGGCCAATAAACTCACCCCCAGGGTGAGGCTAAACACAATCCCTAGGATCAAATCTCATAATCAGACCACGACTTCTGATCCCTCCAAAATCCTTACAGCTTTCAGAGAGTTCTATGACAAGCTTTATAGTGCTGGTCAGCAGGTCTCCGCTAGTTCCATCTCACATTTTCTAGACACCCTCCCTATTCCTAAACTCTCTGATGAACACAAAACCATCATGGAGGACCCAATTTCAGTGGAAGAATCCATGGAGGTTATCAAAAACCTAAAGGGGGGAACGGCTCCAGGTCCGGACGGTCTATCGGTCCCCTACTATAAGACCTTCTCAGAGATAGTAGCGCCCTTTATGACAAAATTTTTTAACGAAAAAACCTCCGGTTCCCCCCTAAAACCTGACCTAAACTCAGCATACATTACTGTCATCCCGAAACCTGATAAAAATCCAGAAGAGGTAGCTAACTATAGACCAATATCGTTGATAAATAACGATTTAAAGATCCTCACCAAAGTCCTAGCAAACAGACTAAACTCATTCATCAGCTCCTATATTCACAAAGACCAAGTGGGATTTATCCCAGGTAGACAGGGCCCTGATCAAACTAGAAGAGCTATTGATATAGTCTCGATCTTACAGTCTAACTGGCCAGGAGGACCTAAGCAACAGGGAATGCTACTTTCCCTGGACATACAAAAAGCATTCGATACTGTGTCCTGGCAGTACATCTTTACCCTGTTAGAGCATTGGGGCTTTGGGAATCAATTTATCGGAACCCTGAAAGCACTATACTCCACGCCCACGGCGCGTATTCGAATTCAAGGACATTATTCCTCCCCGATCCACATAGCAAGGGGAACAAGGCAAGGCTGCCCATTGTCACCCGTAATCTTTGCATTGGCCATAGAGACATTGGCGATAGCTATACGAGAGAATCCTGATGTAAAGGGGGTTTCTTGTGGACCCCAAATGCACAAATGTGGGTTGTTTGCGGATGACTTAATACTCTTTATTACCTCCCCTCTAACCTCCCTACCTAATTTGAATAAAATTCTTTTCTCTTTTGCGACAGTAACAGGTTTGCAGGTTAACTTTGCCAAATCCCAAGCCCTAAACATCTCTCTTAACCCTGAGATGGTCTCCCTACTTAAAATGAATTTTAAATTTGCCTGGAATGAATACAATATCGAATATTTGGGTATCTCCCTTACTTCTAAATTTGAGTCCCTCTACGCTAAAAACTTCCCTCCCATGTACCACAAGTTAGAGCAAGACCTAAAACTATGGTCAAAGCAAAATTTATCTTGGTTGGGAAGAATAAATGCTGTCAAGATGACACTACTGCCTAGACTGCTCTACCTCTTCCGAGCTCTCCCCATCCCACTGAGGAGGGACCATCTCAAGTCACTCCAGAGCAAAATTATACAATTTATTTGGGGGGGATCGGGATACAGGATCAACCAACAGACTCTTTACCACTCTAGAAAACGAGGAGGACTGGGTGTGCCAAACTTGTATAGATATTTTTTAGCATCAAGACTGTCCCAGTTCTCCACTGTATATACTAAAGGGAGAAAACCAGATTGGATACAAATCGAACGCCAGGCGGTTCCACATCATACCCTGGATTACCTATTGTGGTGTTCACCTAAAAATAGACCACCTATTTTGGCCCCCACTCTCTCACACTCCTTTGCTTTGTGGGATAAACTGAAATTGAACCCTAACCTTACCTCAACCATGCAACCCCTCTCACACCTATTCCGTAACCCGAGTTTCCCCCCAGGGTTAAACATAAAGGCCTTTCAATGGTGGCTGGACAAAGGGCTGTACCGTATAGGCCATTTCTTCACGTCTAGAGGCCCACTTTCTCTGGCTTACTGCGTGAGCAATCTCGACCTCCCTCAGTCTGAGAGATTTCGGTTTCAGCAAATAAGCCACTTCTTGCATAGAATATGGCCCGAAAAGCCTAATCCTCCCAAATTTTCAAATTATGAACTCTGGTGCAGTCAACCCATGGAGCAGAGGGGAGGCATTTCAGTCATCTATGCGTCACTTTCCCAACCGACTGATAAATCCCCTTACATGTTAGCCTGGGAGGGAGACTTCAAGTTTCAGTGGAGCTTGGAGACCTGGCAGTCTGCGCTAGCCACAGCGTATAAAGGAATCATCAATACATCTCTCATGGAAGCAAATGTAAAAATTATGACTAGATGGTATATGACACCTACACGACTGGCCAAGATTTTTCCAACAGCTGACCCGTTATGCTTCCGGGGATGTCATCTGAGGGGCACAATCGCCCATGTGTGGTGGGAATGCCCTAGAATCAGGTCCTTTTGGAGAAAGATATTAACTCTCATTAAAAGAGTCACGGGTTGCGAGATTCCCAGGTCTCCGGAAACCATTTTACTAAATGCTCATATTCCTAAGATATCCAAACACGATCGTATACTAATCCACTATATATTGCTGGGAGCCAAAATTACACTAGCCAAGGCGTGGAAGCACCCAAATGTCTCCACTAAAGCAGCGATCAGGAAAGTATCTTGGATCATGGCCCAGGAAAAGCTTGCCAGTATCATTAACGACTCAACATGTAAATTTGAGAAGGTTTGGGAACCGTGGGCTCAGTTCTTGGGTATCTCTCTAGTTCCTGGATTGGCTCACAATTAAAACCTGGATTAATTTAAGCACTTAGTGAACCTTGCCTCCCTTCCCTACCCCCACCCTACCCTAACCCCCGTCTTCCCTATCTTTCTTCTTTCTGACTACCTCTCCTTTCTTCTAACAGGGTATCGAATTACTATTAATGGTACAACAATGGAGGTCCTCTTAGGAGTGAGTCAGTCCCATCGGGGGTTTCCCCCCTGGGGGGGAGGGAGGGTTCCCTCCCTCTGGCACAGCATGTTCCCTTTTGGGGTGCCGGAGGGCGGGAGCTCTGTGGCACCTTCCCTGCCCCGGATGTAGGGGACTGAAAGAGAGAATTTAGGACCCCAGGCTCTGTTGATAAGGCGAGTTTGGGAGGGAGTGTACCTATAATTAAAATCTGTATGCCAGATGATATGATTAACCACTTGACAGAATTGTTTACGATTACAGATCTTCCTTAATTTTTGCACTTTCGCTGTGTATTTTTTCAGCCCGCCCATGCTATCGGCCAAAAACTTCTATCTTTTATATTGCTATCGTATTTGTTACTCTGTATTTTCCTATTTGAAAATAAAATACTTTGAAAGTAAAAATTGGGCCTTTGGTGGTGGTGGTGGTGGTGGTGTTGACACAACACTGTAAGGCCTGACAGTTACTCTTGGTGGGCGCAGCAATGGGCCCTGCTGTGAATTATTAGATCAATAATTATAATTGCATGCCCCTGTTGAACAGGGGCTGAAAAATTGGTCCTTTGGTGGTGGTGGTGGTGGTGGTGGTGTTGACACAACACTGTAAGGCCTGACAGTTACTCTTGGTGGGCGCAGCAATGGGCCCTGCTGTGAATTATTAGATCAATAATTATAATTGCATGCCCCTGTTGAACAGGGGCTGAAAAATTGGGCCTTAGGCACTGGTGGCACAACACTGCAACCCCTCACAGATACTGTACTTGGAGCACAGCAATGAGGCCTGTTGCAAAGTATTGCATCAAAAATTGTAATTACACGCCCCTGTTAAACAGGGGCTGAAAAATTGGGCCTTAGCCACTGGTGGCGGCACCCATAAACCAAAATGATCTTCCAAGCTATCATCATTAATCGGATCATTGAGGAGGAGGAGGAGGAGGATAGCCAGTCAACATAACAGCACAGGCACTCAGCATCAGCATCAGTCTTGAAGGGATGTGACATTTTAAAATCAATTAGTCTGTTATATCAGCATCAGGTGTGTGGTAGCTGGTGGTGATCCAAGACTGGTTCATCTTGATGAAAGTCAGTCGATCAACCGAGTCGGTGGACAGGCGCACCCTGTGATCCGTGACAAATCCTCCAGCAGCACTGAATGTGCGTTCTGAAAGAACGCTGGATGCAGGACAGGCCAGTAGCTCAATTGCATACTGTGCAAGCTCTGGCCAGTGATCCATCCTCAAGACCCAGTAAGCCAGAGGATTTTCGGTGGGGAAGGTGTCCAAGTCTGACCTTGCCCCTAGGTATTCCTGCACCATGTATATCAGACGCTGGCGATGGTTGCTGGAACCGATCATACTTTGGGGCTGCGGACTAAAGAATTGTCTGAACGCATCGGTCAGACGGCCACCTTCCCCACCGCTCCTTCTTTGACTGCCCGAAGCCTCAGCAACTCGTTGTCCAGGACCAGGAGTTTGTAACCTCCCAGTCTCTGGGAACGCGTTGCACAGACCTTTCTGCAAGGCCTCCCGGAGTTGTCTCATCCTCTGCTCCCTCTGCGACGGTAACATAAGGTCCGCAACCTTACCCTTGTACCGTGGATCAAGGAGAGTGGCCAGCCAGTAATGGTCCCTCTCCTTGATCCGAAGAATACGAGGATCCTTCCGCAGACTTTGCAGGATCAGGGAGGCCATGCAGCGTAGGTTAGCTAAGGCATTCAGTCCGGAGTCCTCTGGGTCACTAAGGACGACATGATCCGCAGCCACCTCCTCCCAGCCACGTACAAGTCCACTGGTTTCTTGGGACTGTAAATCATCCCTAAAAGACTGCTGCTGATGATGCTGAGTGCCAGCCTCCACCTCCATGCTGACACAATCCTCCTCCTCCTCCTCCTCCTCCTCTTCCTGTGCGATGGGTGGGACAGAAGGAACACTGTCTAGGTAAAGGGGGCCTTGAGAGGCAAGGAAGTCCTCCTCTTCCTGCCTCTGTTCTGCCTCAAGTGCCCTGTCCATTATTCCACGCAGCGTGTGCTCCAACAGGTGGACAAGAGGTACAGTGTCACTGATGCATGCACTGTCACTGCTCACCATCCTCGTGGCCTCCTCAAATGGTGCCAGGACAGTGCATGCATCCCTGATCATGCCCCACTGGCGTGGTGAAAAAAACCCGAGCTCCCCTGACCCTGTCCTGGTGCCGTAGTCGCACAGGTACTCATTGATGGCCCTCTGCTGCGTGTGCAGCCGCTGCAGCATGGCCAACGTTGAGTTCCACCTGGTGGGCATGTCACATATAAGGCGGTTCTTGGGCAGGTTCAACTCCTTTTGCAGCTCAGCCAGGCGAGCACTGGCATTATAAGATCTGCGGAAATGCACACAGACTTTCCTGGCCTGCCTCAGGACATCCTGTAAGCCCGGGTACCTGCCCAAGAACCGCTGCACCACCAGGTTAAGGACGTGAGCCATACAGGGCACATGGGTCAGTTGTCCCTGTCGGAGGGCGGAGAGGAGGTTGGTGCCATTGTCGCAAACCACCATTCCTGGCTTAAGCTGGCGTGGCGTCAACCACCTCTCGGCCTGGCCCTGCAGAGCAGACAGGACCTCTGCCCCAGTGTGGCTCCTGTCCCCCAAACACACCAGCGCAAGCACGGCATGGCATCTTTTTGCCTGCGTACTTGCGTAGCCCCTTGAACGCCTACGGAGCACCGCTGGTTCCGAGGACAAACCACAGGAAGAGGCCATGGAGGAAGAAGAAGAGGAGGGGGTGGAGGAGAGAGGTGTGTCACAACCAGTAGTAGCATTTTGGAGGCGTGGCGGTGGAACAACCTCCAACACTACTGCACCTTGTCCTGCATCCTTCCCAGCTGCCAAAAGAGTGACCCAATGGGCCGTGAAAGAAAGGTAACGTCCCTGTCCATGCCTGCTGGACCATGAGTCAGCGGTAATATGCACCTTACCGCTGACCGCCCTGTCCAGCGAGGCCAAGACATTGCCTTCCACATGCCTGTAGAGAGCCGGAATCGCCTTCCGTGAGAAAAAGTGGCGTTTGGGAACCTGCCACTGAGGAACCGCACATTGCACAAACTCACGGAAGGGGGCCGAGTCTACCAACTGAAAAGGCAGCAGTTGAAGCGCTAGCAATTTAGCCAAGCTAGCATTCAACCGCTGGGCATGTGGATGGCTGGGAGTGAACTTCTTTCGACGGTCCAGCAGCTGGGGCAGGGAAATTTGCCTGCTAGAATCGGACGTCGGTGTACTGCTAGCAGAGTGGCCGCAAGTACTTGGCTGTGACACACCTAATTCTACACCTTCATTCCTCTCAGTGCAGGTTTCAGAGAGGACTGAAGGTATAGTGGGGCTGGAGATCCCAGGTGATGCGGTGCAATGAGAGGTCCGCTTTGTTCTTTGGTGTGGGTCTTTAAGGTAGGCTTGCCAACGAGCTGCATGGCAGGTCAACATATGTCTGATCAAGCATGTGGTGCCCAAGCGGCTGATGTTTTGGCCACACGATATACGCTTGAGACATATGTTGCAAACAGCAGCTGTGCGATCTGATGCACTCGCCTCAAAAAAGGCCCACACCAAAGAACTTTTTGAATGACGGGCAGAGGCAGCGCCCTGCACAGGCGGAGCTCTGCGGTGTGATTCCGTCGGTGTGCTGCCCATACGCTGGCCACCCAAGGGCATCCTGCCTCGTTGGAGATGTGCCTCATCCTCCTCCTCCTCCTCTCTCCTATTAGGCACCCACGTGGAGTCAGTGACCTCATCATCCCCTCCCTCCTCATCACTGGAGCCAATCTGGCAGTATGCTGCAGCTGCTGGAGCATGACTGCCAGATTGGTGTCCTTCTTGAGCATCCCCTCTCTCTGCTCTCACGCTACTGCCTTCCTCTAGCTGGGTATCATCATCAGATCCTTCGAAACGCTGGGCATCCTCCTGGAGCATGTACCCAACACTGTGCTCAAACAGTTCGGGGGACTCCTCAGGAGGAGGACATGGTGGGTCTAGGGAAGGAGTGACTAATGATGACATTGATACCAGAGAAGAGGACGCTTTGGCAGCTGCTTTGCCAGTACCCTGAGCCTGGGTGAGAGAGGATGAGGAGGATGAGGTGGGCTTGGTCATCCACTCTACCAAGTCTTCGGCATGATGTGGCTCAACATGTCCAGCTGCCGAAAAGAAGGACAAGCGTGTCCCATGGCCATGTGCTGATGACAATGCACCGCGTCCACGACCAGCACTGTTGCCCCCAGACACAGAGCCTGCTTGCCCTCTTTTTTTGCCTCCTGACTGTCTGCCTCTCCTTGTTTGCCTTCCAGACATTTTAATGGATGGCCTGCAGGGAGATGGGAAAAACAGCAATAAGGGCTACCTTCAGGTGTATACTGTGCAGGAGGCTTAGCAACAAAGACACTGACACTGTCCCCTGCCTATCCTTCTCTGTCCCTAAACACAAGGATTTGCAATATGCTTCAGCAAGATTGGTTTAGCACAGAATAGCACACTGACAGTTTCCCTCACTGTCCTTCTCTGTCCCTACAAACAAGGTTTAGCACAGAATAGCACACTGATAGTTTCCCCGAGTGTCCTTCTCTGTCCCTAAACTCAAGGATTTCAAATATGGTTCAGCAAGATTGGTTTAGCACAGAATAGCACACTGATAGTTTCCCCGAGTGTCCTTCTCTGTCCCTAAACTCAAGGATTTCAAATATGGTTCAGCAAGATTGGTTTAGCACAGAATAGCACACTGACAGTTTCCCCGAGTGTCCTTCTCTGTCCCTAAACTCAAGGATTTCAAATATGGTTCAGCAAGATTGGTTTAGCACAGAATAGCACACTGATAGTTTCCCTCACTGTCCTTCTCTGTCCCTACAAACAAGATTTAGCACAGAATAGCACACTGATAGTTTCCACGAGTGTCCTTCTCTGTCCCTAAACTCAAGGATTTCAAATATGGTTCAGCAAGATTGGTTTAGCACAGAATAGCACACTGACACTTTCCCTCACTGTCCTTCTCTGTCCCTACAAACAAGATTTAGCACAGAATAGCACACTGATAGTTTCCCCGCGTGTCCTTCTCTGTCCCTAAACTCAAGGATTTCAAATATGGTTCAGCAAGATTGGTTTAGCACAGAATAGCACACTGATAGTTTCCCTCACTGTCCTTCTCTGTCCCTACAAACAAGATTTAGCACAGAATAGCACACTGATAGTTTCCACGAGTGTCCTTCTCTGTCCCTAAACTCAAGGATTTCAAATATGGTTCAGCAAGATTGGTTTAGCACAGAATAGCACACTGATAGTTTCCCTCACTGTCCTTCTCTGTCCCTACAAACAAGATTTAGCACAGAATAGCACACTGATAGTTTCCCCGAGTGTCCTTCTCTGTCCCTAAACTCAAGGATTTCAAATATGGTTCAGCAAGATTGGTTTAGCACAGAATAGCACACTGATAGTTTCCCTCACTGTCCTTCTCTGTCCCTACAAACAAGATTTAGCACAGAATAGCACACTGATAGTTTCCACGAGTGTCCTTCTCTGTCCCTAAACTCAAGGATTTCAAATATGGTTCAGCAAGATTGGTTTAGCACAGAAAAGCACACTGATAGTTTCCCTCACTGTCCTTCTCTGTCCCTACAAACAAGATTTAGCACAGAATAGCACACTGATAGTTTCCACGAGTGTCCTTCTCTGTCCCTAAACTCAAGGATTTCAAATATGGTTCAGCAAGATTGGTTTAGCACAGAATAGCACACTGACACTTTCCCTCACTGTCCTTCTCTGTCCCTACAAACAAGATTTAGCACAGAATAGCACACTGATAGTTTCCACGAGTGTCCTTCTCTGTCCCTAAACTCAAGGATTTCAAATATGGTTCAGCAAGATTGGTTTAGCACAGAATAGCACACTGATAGTTTCCCTCACTGTCCTTCTCTGTCCCTACAAACAAGATTTAGCACAGAATAGCACACTGATATTTTCCCCGAGTGTCCTTCTCTGTCCCTAAACTCAAGGATTTCAAATATGGTTCAGCAAGATTGGTTTAGCACAGAATAGCACACTGATAGTTTCCCTCACTGTCCTTCTCTGTCCCTACAAACAAGATTTAGCACAGAATAGCACACTGATAGTTTCCCCGAGTGTCCTTCTCTGTCCCTAAACTCAAGGATTTCAAATATGGTTCAGCAAGATTGGTTTAGCACAGAAAAGCACACTGATAGTTTCCCTCACTGTCCTTCTCTGTCCCTACAAACAAGATTTAGCACAGAATAGCACACTGATAGTTTCCACGAGTGTCCTTCTCTGTCCCTAAACTCAAGGATTTCAAATATGGTTCAGCAAGATTGGTTTAGCACAGAATAGCACACTGACACTTTCCCTCACTGTCCTTCTCTGTCCCTACAAACAAGATTTAGCACAGAATAGCACACTGATAGTTTCCACGAGTGTCCTTCTCTGTCCCTAAACTCAAGGATTTCAAATATGGTTCAGCAAGATTGGTTTAGCACAGAATAGCACACTGATAGTTTCCCTCACTGTCCTTCTCTGTCCCTACAAACAAGATTTAGCACAGAATAGCACACTGATATTTTCCCCGAGTGTCCTTCTCTGTCCCTAAACTCAAGGATTTCAAATATGGTTCAGCAAGATTGGTTTAGCACAGAATAGCACACTGATAGTTTCCCTCACTGTCCTTCTCTGTCCCTACAAACAAGATTTAGCACAGAATAGCACACTGATAGTTTCCCCGAGTGTCCTTCTCTGTCCCTAAACTCAAGGATTTCAAATATGGTTCAGCAAGATTGGTTTAGCACAGAATAGCACACTGATAGTTTCCCTCACTGTCCTTCTCTGTCCCTACAAACAAGATTTAGCACAGAATAGCACACTGATAGTTTCCACGAGTGTCCTTCTCTGTCCCTAAACTCAAGGATTTCAAATACGGTTCAGCAAGATTGGTTTAGAACAGAATAGCACACTGACAGTTTCCCTCACTGTCCTTCTCTGTCCCTACAAACAAGGTTTAGCACAGAATAGCACACTGACACTTTCCCTCACTGTCCTTCTCTGTCCCTACAAACAAGGTTTAGCACAGAATAGCACACTGACACTTTCCCTCACTGTCCTTCTCTGTCCCTACAAACAAGGTTTAGCACAGAATGACACACTGACACTCTCCCTACCTATCCTTCTCTGTCCCTAAACACAAGGAATCCAGGATTAGTAAAGGAAAAAAATGACACTGTCCCTGCCTATGCTTCTCTTTCCCTGCTCCGGAACACACTACACAAGGCCGCCGCGCTGGCGGCCTTTTATAGTGTGGGGCGTGTACTAAACCCCCTCAGCAATAATTGCTCTCCTCGCTGCCGGCGCTGTGATTGGCCAAGCATGCGGGGTCACAGTGCATGCTTGGCCAATCACAGCGCCTGGATGACACTGCGATGGCGTAGTGCATTGTGGGGCGTTCGCGTCACTCGAATTTGGCGCGAACGGCCCAAATCGTTCAATCTTCCTAGAACGATCGAACAGCCGATGTTCGAGTCGAACGTATGTTCGACTCCAACACGAAGCTCATCCCTACCACTAAGAAAGCCACCTTTTGGGACAAGGTCAAGAGAGGAATCTCTCTGATATTTTCAAAGGGATGTTCTTGGAGAACCAAGATGCACCAAATTCAGATCCCAAGGAGGGAGAGGAGGCTTGACAGGGGGGATCACATGGCGAACCCCCTGCACAAAGGTGCTAATCAAGGAATGGCCCGCTAGCGGTCGTTGAAAAAGACAGCCCGGGCCAAAATCCGACCCTCGATGGTACGCAAGGCCAACTTTTGGGTCACACCACGCTGTAAGAACAGCAAAATCCTGGGAACGGAATACGTCCGTGGACGCCAATCAAGCTCCTCGCACATAGCGATGTAAGCCTTCCAGGTACGGTGATAGATCTTTCTGGAGGAAGATTTCCGTGCCCACAACATAGATGAGATGACCGAATCCGAGAGACCTTGGTCCCTCAGCACCTGGCTTTCAACAACCATGCCATTAAAGCCAAGGACTGTAAAGCAGGATGAAGTACGGGACCATGAGACAGAAGGTCCACCCAAATAGGCAGTCGCCAAGGAACGTCTGCGACTAGCCAAAAGTAGATCGGCGTACCAATGTCGCCGTCCCGGAGCAATGAGGATCACCGGAATGGTCTCGGCCCCTACTCTGCGAAGCAGGCGAGGCAACAGCAGTAGCGGAGGGTAAGCATACATCAGGCGATACGGCCCCCACGGGCCAGCAACGCGTCTGACGCGTCTGCCCAGGGATCCCTGGACCTGGCCACGATTCTCGACACCTTGCGAGTGAGTCGAGAGGCCAGCAGGTCCACATCCGGTGCCCCATCTCCGGTAAAGGAGGTGAAAACACCTCCGGATGTAAGGACCCTTACCTGGAATGCACACGGCCGTCAGGACCATCCTACATTGGGATGGGTATGATAATCCCAAAGAGACCCCGCAATGTATCGGAGAAGGGAGGCCCCGGCTTACGAGGTGCCTCAATTGTTGGACAAAGAAAGGCAAACCTGACAGAGCTTCCCTAGAAACTCGGTCAGTGGACCAGTAACTCAGCCTCTACAGGTGGTGCAAAAACACCCCGGGCACAGAGACCCTAGAGGCTAAAGCAGTTGCAGTGCACCTGCTGGTCGACTGATAGATGAAGTAGAGGCTTTTGCCCAGTCATTGAGCTACAGAAACGCCAGAGACGCAGCCAGCCACTAACGGGCGTAACGCTAACCTCAGCATGGCGAACACAGTCCAAGCCAGCGCTTCTGATCACCACCGAAGGGCAGGTGGAAGGTGGTACCCCTGATACCAGGGATCCTTATGACAATGCTCCATCCAGCAGCTACTCCATTGATAAGTGCTGATTGTACAAAGACATTTTATACTGTGTATTGCGTCAAAGCGTGCAATTAGAGCGTGGGAGGAAACCCACTCGGACACAAAGAGCATAGTACAACCACATACGGCGTATGTAGTTTAGTATGTGTGTATAAACATATTAAACACGTTTATACTGTGCCAGCGATGAAGGCGCGCACATCATTGGGGCATGGGCGGAAACCAGCCACGCAGACTGCGTACACAACCGTGTAGGCATGTTAGCATGCGAATAAACAAATTGCACATGTTTATGCTGTGCATAGCGCTGAAAATGCGCACACCATTGGAGCGCGGGGGAAAAACCGGAGCACCCGGATGAAACCCACGCAGACTGCATAAGCATACCGTGTAGGTACTATAGTATGTGTGATAAACATTTTGAACATGTCTATGTGTGCATAGCGCCGAAGGCGCACACACCGTTGGCGCGTGGGAGGAAACCGGACTACCCGGAGGAACCCCACGCAGACCCAGAGAATACAATACATACATCTATTGTGAATGTATTTAGTGTTGTAGAGAGTAAAACTTCGCGTTTAAAAAGTCCAATTTGTAGAAATCAATTCAAAATCTCAACGAAAGTCCATATATTCCTTCCACAGAAATTTGAATCTCAAATTAGAAGAAAAGAAACAAGGGTGCACCAGCCTAGTGCATAATCATTTAGGATAGATTTTATTTAAAAAAGAATAAAAACTACTCACAAAAGTAGCAGAAAAAGTCGCAGTAAAATGACGTTTTTAGGTTGATGGCAGCTGAAAGTAGAGATCGAAACCATACTCCACAGAGGCACCGCGGATATGATGAGGGCCACTGCCGGCAGTGGCCCTCATCATATCCGCGGTGCCTCTGTGGAGTATGGTTTCGATCTCTACTTTCAGCTGCCATCAACCTAAAAACGTCATTTTACTGCGACTTTTTCTGCTACTTTTGTGAGTAGTTTTTATTCTTTTTTAAATAAAATCTATCCTAAATGATTATGCACTAGGCTGGTGCGCCCTTGTTTCTTTTCTTCTAATTTGTATTAGGACACCCCTGTCCATGAAGGGCTGCAAGGCCGGTGTTAGCATCGTGCAAGATTGACTGCTGGATGATCCACTTGTGCGCAGGAGTGTTTGTGTGCTGTCTTCTAAAAATAATTTGAATCTCAAACAATGCCAGCTGACAGGTGCAATGAATGCTTACCAGATCAAAAGCCTTTTAACACAGATGGCTTATACCCAGCCAGGGCCTTTATCCCAGTGGGAGATAACAAAATCCTCTGTGGATGATGATGACTCTCACGACACAGATATGATCGATTACTAGATCCCACGGGCTTCATATAGTGGCATAAATTTCATGGCATAGTAGTGGATTAGACAGAAAAAACAAACAACAATAGCGTAATACTGTTATGGATCACACCAGGTGCCTATATCTTAAAGCAATAGGCACCAATTGCTTAGACAACACCCGTGACTGAAAAACAACCAGTGCACCACCACCACCACAGGGAAAACCTGCTTACCAGATGCCTTTGGTTGTTGAGCATGTGGCCAAACCCAGCCAGGGCCGTTGGGGAGAACCGTCCACTAATGATTGAAAAGACTGCTCTAATCTTCAGACACCCCGCACACATCCGTAATGTCGTATTGGATGTTTAACAGAATCACTTCACTTGTCTTTATCAATGTTTCCAAACGTATCCATCAGTTCTGCCTTGCTGGACAGATTTTAGGTCATGACACATGTTGTGTATAAACATAATGTGTATGTTTATACTTGGTATGGCACCAAAGGCGCGCATGTCAAGTAGCGTGGGCGGAAACCGGAGGACTCGGTGGAAACCCACGCAGACTGCACACACATACCGTGTAGGTATGTGAGCATGTGAATAATCGAATCGCACAAGTTTAGGCTGTGCATAGCGCCGAAAGCGCCCATACCATTGGAGTGTGGGAGGGAACCGGAGTACCCGGAGGAAACCCACACAGACTGCATACACATACCGCGTAGGTATTATAGTATGCGTAATAAACATATGGAACATGTTTAAACTGTGCAGAGCGCCAAAGGCGCACAAACCGTCAGAGCGTGGGAGGAAACCGGAACACCTGGAAGAAACCCACGCAGACAGCACGCAGATACCGTGTAGGTATGATAGCATGTGAATAAACATATTGCACATGTTTATGCTGTGCATTACCATTGAAGCGTGGGGGGAAACCAGAGTACCCAGAGGAAACCCACGCAGACAGCATACATACTATAAGTATTTATAGTATGTGCAATAAACATAATGAACATGTTTATTCTGTGCAGAGAGCCGAAGCGCACATACCGTGAGAGTGTGGGAGGAAACCGGAGAACCCGGAGGAAACCCACGCCAAACCAGAAGTATAATACATGTGTAGCGGGGTCTTCAAAGTTAGTGGGATACACCTGGGGGTAGAGAGACCCAGGTGTGTAATTATGTCAGGGTTCAGACCCCTTTTATTATTCGTGGAGGATTGGGTGGTGTAATATTCTCTTTGACCAGTGGGTGTCAGTATACCTACTGGCTCGAGGTAGAATCACTACCAGAGGGCTACCCTTCTTTGTCCCTTCCTGGAGATGGTACGGCCGGGGCGGGGAACCCGCCGTGGTGTCGATGGGAGGATATAAAAGGGGGAGACGCCCTCGCCACGAGGCTGTCCGGAGGGAGGAGGTCGTGTCTTCACGCACCCAGGCACCTTAGGCCTGGGTGCGGGCGGTTCAAGGTTCCGGCCTAGGCGCCCAAGGCCTGGCCGGAACGAAGATGGAGTCCATCCCGGGCACCTTCAGCCTGGGGTGAGGTACTATTAAGGAGGCCTGGGACCCGGTGACTCCGGCTGGGTCCCGCGAGGGTGGAGTTGCTCCAGGGCGCCCCTTGCGAGGGGACCCGCATCTGAGGTGAGGAGGCTGGGGAGGTCACCCATCCGAAGACCCGGTGCAGTGTCAACCCGGTGACGGATGGGCCTTCGGTAACTCCCTCGGAGGACATCTTCCCCTGATATGGGCTACAGCGCAGCGGAGGAGCTTTCATCAAGACTCCTGCAATCCCTGGTCATAGCACAGGGAGTGTAGGGACTAGGAACCTGTACAGTGCCTCGACCTGCTTCCCCATCGTATCATGCCGTTGCATTTGACTGTATGTGGAGATACGCAATAAACCTGAGTTTGGACTTTGATGGGTGTATGGACTCTGTTGATGGGAACAAAGGGAGATTCCGGCACGGAAGGACTGACCCTCATAACCAGCGCACATTTGGCCCGAGGAAAAAGATTAATACTGGCCTTCACCTCACCCACAGCCATGGGGAGGACATGGGCCGTGGCGCACCTCACTCTGTCGCTCGACATACCCCTAGCTAAAGAGGTCGGGGTAAGGCCGCTATACATACATATACTGTGAATGTATTTAGAGTCATGTATAAACATATTGTGTATGTTTATATCGTGTATGGCACTGAAACACATCATTGGAACGTGGGAGGAAACCCACGCAGACACAGAGACCAATAACACATGCATACACTGTGACTGTATCCAGTGTAGAGTTATAAGATAAGTTTAAATTATGGCGCTGAGGCGCATAATCTTCTCTGCATCATTCCAACCTGCTTACATGTGCTGCCGAAGCAGCATGCAGGTAAAAGGTAACCTCTGACACCTCAGACCGTGGTCCTATCAGAGCTCAATGCGTTCCCCAGGAAACAGCGGAAAACCACAGGTGCAGTCCCTGTTGTTGCCTCAGAGACCATCACACAGCTCACTGGGACTAGAGAAATAAATGAATAAAGTCCCCCCCCCCCCCACCATGCTGCACCGACCGGGGGGGGGGGGCACTGTGTACCACTGTATCATCCATGCTGCTCTCGACGCAGCGTGTGAGGAAACAGTGAGGAAGCTGTGTAAAAGAAAAGCTTGAAAAGAACCAAAGGAGACAGCGTCCGCCTGAGGTACCACAGCCACAGCATCCAGCTTGAGAGTGTCCCTCGCAGCATCAATGAGTTCACTTACAAGCGACCCTGTCATTTACTGACTCAGAACTGGAGTCTTCCTCACAAGGAATGTCCTGTTCATAAACATTAAAATATTCAGAGCTAGGGTCCTGAGCAGCAGCAGCTAGGCCCATATCTGAATCAGAGCACTCCCCATGTGGAGATTGTGTGGGGAGAGGGCGCTTTATAGCTCCCTTACGCTCGCACACCACTTCCATCCTGACAAGAATTATTTCCAGGACTGCCGACAACTGGTCCATAGGGACCGCAGGTGCTGAGCACCGCCTGTTGCCTCTGACAAGCGTGGGAAAGCGGGTGAACCAGACTCCATACTCGCCGCCCTCTGAGACCTCAATGCACAAAAGTGAATAAAAGTCCACCCACTGGCTGCACTGACTGAGGAGGGGATACCCAGAGGACTCACCAACCCTTTAGAGGACCGCTCAGCTCCGCTGTCTGCACCGCACTGCCAGCGCGAGTGAACAGTGAGGAGAGTGTGAGGAGATTCGTGCCGCAGCAGCAGCGATAGAGGCCAAACGAAAGTGAAAGCGCACGCGGCTTCAAGAAAATGGCCGCCGGCCGCATGTAACTGCGCCATGGATCCGCGGCAAGATGGCCGCCAAGAGCGCAGTAAAAATACAGACAAGGCGCCTAATGGCGTCCAGGCCCAAACACACCAAGTTCCCCCAGCACCATGCAGGCAGTCATGAGCCCCCCCCCCCCCCCCGCCAGGCCAGAGTGACCCCCAGGCACCCCCACACAGCACAGTGCCAGATTAGGATGCAGAGAGCAGCATAACAGGGGGGAGACAGGGAGAATCCCCCATACAGAGAAACACAGCCAGCATGTACTCACCTGAGTCAGGAGAGACTACTTACCCGTCCCAGAGGGACCCACTGGTGTGTTTCAGACAGACCTATCAGAGTAGTACTGAGTAGCTGTCGGCCCAGTCCACAGCGAAAGATACAGCAGGCACTGTTCAATCTTGTGAAGACCGCAGAGCATAAAAGCTCACCGGCCACCCCTGGAGTCATGGGGCACGTCGTGAACTGAGTCTCACGCACACAAGGCGAGGATCAGCACGCTCGATGGTCGGACAGGGAAGACTACGAGGATACCAGTGTACCCAACCTGTTGCCCAGCCGACAGTTGATTGAAGATCTCAAAAATAAAACAATAAAATTCTCAAAGGAATAAAAAATGTTCCTGGAGACTGGCTCCTGAGAGAGACACGTCTTCTCCTTCTGCTAGGCAGAAAAAAACTGAGGCTGCAGGTAGGAGGGTTATGTCCGGAGGGACCGCCCCCTGGGCGGGGCTGTTCAGCTCTGTTTTTTTAGAATGTATTTTGTAACATCTAACATTCTGCCTAGATCTTCTCCTGTGAGCAGGGACATATACCCACGTGTTTCAGTATTAGAAGCTGTGTCTGTCCATGGACGATAAGAGAAAAAGAGTTTAGTATGTTTCCATTCATAGAGGAGATAAAGAGAGCATACTGAAGAGTGGAAAAAAGTTGATAAGAAGTCATATCTTAACAATGTTCTAAGACAGTGGTCTCCAAACTGTGGCAGGCCCAGATGCAGCCCTTTGCTTGCTTTTATCCGGCCCTCGGGGGAATATTCCCCCCACTGTCAGTAACAGTGGGGCATAGATCCTGCCACTGACATCGACAATGGGGCACTTGTCCTTTCATTGACACTAACTATGGCCCACTATTCCTCCCTTTGATACCATTGATGGGGCACTATGCCTTTAATACCAACGATGGGGCACTATTCCTCCCATTGATACCAAAGATGGGGCACTATTCCGTCTATTAATACCAATGATAGGGCACCATTTTCTCCACTGACACCAATGATGGGGCACTATTTCCCCACTGACACCAATGATGGGGCACTATTCCTCCCACTGACACCAACAATGGGGCACTATTCCTCTCATTGATACCAACGATGGGGCACCTTTTATTCTATTGATACCAACGATGGGGTACTATTTCTTCCATTGATACCAATGATGGGGCACTATTCTTTCCTTTAATACCAACGATGGGGCACTATTTCCCCCACTGACACCAATGATGGGGCACTATTCCTCCCACTGACACTAATAATGGGGCGCTATTACACCCCCTCATACCAATGATAGGGCATTGTTTAATCCCACTGATGCCAGGACATTTTCTTCTGCCAATGGCCACAGTCCAGCCCCTCTAAAGTAAGAAAGAAAGGAAACTAGTCCTTTGTTTAAAAAGTTTGGAGACCCCTGGTCTAAGAAAACCGTACCTGCTAAAAACAGTGAAATGGGTTAGAGACATCACTCATGACACTAGCAAGACAAGCAACTCATGGAAAATGCAGCCACATTGAAGAATCCTGTAGATCACGAGATCAATCTAGATTTTTAAAAAGTATATGCATCGGCAGGAGGTACTTGCGGGCCAGCAGTTAGTCTGTCAAAAGCAAATACCCTTTGGACATCCAACATCAAAACAGTAATAAGGCCTGTTTCACATGGGCTTCAGTTTGTAAAACAGCAGTCTGAAAAGCCAGCTTCAACAAAGCATTTGCAGAGTTTTCAGTAAGCTTTTTTGAAGCTTTTAAAGTACCATTCAGTTGCTGTTCAGTTTCAAATGTTGGAGTAAAAAAAAAAAAAAAATAGTGTAGCACTGCTAAAATGTAAAAAAATACTTAAAGGGGTTGTAAAGGTAAAAGTTTTTTCACCTTAATGCATTCTATGCATTAAGGTGAAAAAACATCTGTGGATTAGCGGCCCCCCAGCCCCCCGGTTTACTTACCTGACCCCTCGGAAGTCCCGTGCCGTGAACGCGCTTTGCTTCTCGGCCAGGCTTCTCGGCTCATTCATTGGTTGATTGAAAGCAGCGCAGCCATTGGCTCGCACTGCTGTCAATCACATCCTATGACGCAGCACTCCGGGGGCGGGGCTGAGTGATGCAGTGAGCGGCTGGCTATGGCTGCCGGCTGTATCACGGGAGCGCGCCCGTAAGAACTCATCACCATGCGAGCTCGCATTAAGGTGATGAGTTCTTCGGGGGGGAGCCGAGACAGCCGCCGAGGGACCCCAGAAGACCAGGTTCGGGGCCACTCTGTGCAAAACGAGCTGCACAGTGGAGGTAAGAATAACATGTTTGTTATTTTAAAAAAATAAAAATGTTACCTTTACAACCCCTTTAAAGCATAAACTGTGATATATAGTCCTAAACACATATAATGCAGTCTTTTAAAGAGGAAGTAACCCCTGGTGGGTTTTTCTTCCTTTCTTCTTCTCTGCAAAGTAAAGGCATAATGTGCTAATATGCATCGCATACTAGCACATTATGTGACACTTACCTGTCAGGGCTGTCTTAATAGCATTATGGGCCCCTGGGCAAAGTAATGCTCTGAGGCCCCTACAATGGAGACAGCGCAGGTAAATAGACATCAAGTAGGTAGGAGGCAGACAAGCGGAGCTCCGCTTTGACTACATGAACAATCATTCTGTACAGCAAAGAAACATACTACATATGTGGCGACCTCACCTCTCACTCCCTATTTCTCTTCTCGGTCAATGGCTCTCGTCTAGGGGACCAGGGAGGAGAGTGTGGCGCACCACCAGCTCGTATCCTCTTGTGTGCAGAGGTGTGAGCTATAACCTTTTACCTTCAGGCCTGTGCCCCTGTCCAGAGCCAAAACTTCCCTTGAGGATGATTCCCACCTCTCACGCAAGTGGAGGCAGGACCCTTTAGCTCCCAGAAAGTCAAGTTCCACACCACTGAAAGTCCAACACTTATTTATTCTTCAGAGCAATCAATAGTCCTTTGAGAGCGACTTGTTAGACACAGAACAGTTCAGAACACAGTGGGGAGGAGGTCCAGGCACAAACTTGAACTTGGTTTCTCTCCTGTTCCGTTATAGTGCAAACAGGCTTGGCGCACAGTCGCTGCCCCGACCGTGAGGGGGTCCCTGCCACAGACCAGATGAATAAGGCCTCTGCCACAGACCTGGTTGTTGGGTCTCTGCCACCGACCTAATTCACGATGGGTCTCTGCCACAGACCATGAGAACGTGGACTACCTTCTATAGGAAATGGCCCCTGTCAGGGAAAGGACATCCATCCGGACAGTTACCAGAGGCCCCGCCGTCACCAGCAAATGCTGCACTGGATCTTTGGAAGGGTCACCTCCCTGGCCTCCTCGTCCCAGATTCGGGCGTCCACACCGAGGGACACCCTAGGAGCCCTCGATCCCTTGCAGGACCCAGTCGAAGATACTGGGCCCCAGGCCTCCAGAGAGTACCTCATCCCAGACCGAAGGTGTCTGGGGTGGAACCGCAACTCCGTCCCCGGGCCTAGGGCACCCGGAGACCACCATCACTCACCCCCAGGCTGAAGGTGCCTGGGAGTGGACCCCGAGCGGAAGATGTCTGCCCCTTTTATACCCTCTCCCAGCATGCACAGCAGGTTCCCTGCCCCGCTGTACTACTGCCGCGAGAGGACACAAAGGGCGCAGCCCTCCAATGGCGGTTCAACACTGGCCTATGGCAACAGCGCCACCTATAGGCCGCAGGGAACTGAACACCATTGATATCCTCCACTGGCATAAATTGGTCCAGGAATCCTTACAATTGTTGCATCTGAGCCTGATACCACTCAGATGCCTCCCCTAAATATGACCACCCGCTACACATACATAAAGTAACAAAGCTGTCCTGTGCATATAATATATCTGCTAGATTGATGCATCCCCAGCACTATGGCCCCTCTACACCCTAGATATCCCCCCAGCACTCTGACCCCTCTACACCCCAGATATCCCCCCTCCACTCTGACCCCTCTACATCCCAGATATCCCCCCAGCACTCTGATCCCTCTACACCAGGGGTGTCAAACTCCATTTCCTTGCGGGCCACATCAGCATTATGGTTGCCCTCAACGGGCCGGTTGTATCAGCACCCCACCCCCCTTACATCAGATGTCAGGAGCCCCCTCACCATCATTAATTGAGCATCCCCCCCACTATCCCTTACATATGTGCATCCCCTTGCCTTGTGCTGCTGCCAGAAGGGCTGGACAGAGAAGTGCAGGATCTGGTGGAGGAGTCCTGTCCTCTCTGCTGCTGACTGCTGAGAGCAGGTGGGGGGGCGGAGATAAGGGGGGGCGTGAGGGCCACATGAAATGGCCTGGAGGGCCGGATTCGGCCCGCTGGCCTTGTGTTTGACACCTGTGCTCTATACCCTAGATATCACCCCAGCAATCTGACCCCTCTACATCCCATATATCCCTCCAGCACTGTGACCCCCTCGATATCCCACCAGCACGCTGACCCCTCTACACCCCATATATCCCCCCCAGCACTCTGACCCCTCTACATCCCAGATATTCCCCCAGCACTGTGACCCCCTCTACATCTCAGATATCCCCCCGGCACTCTGACCCCTCTACTCCCCATATATCCTCCCAGCACTCTGACCCCTCTACATCCCAGATATCCCCCCAGCACTCTGATCCCTCTAAATCCCAGGTATCCCCCCAGCACTGTGATCCATCTATATTCCAGATATCCCCCCAGCACTGTGACCCCTCTGCATCCCAGATATCCCCCCCAGCACTCTGATCCCTCTACATCCCAGATATCCCCCAAAGCACTGTGACCCCTCTACATTCCAGATATCTCCCCAGCACTGTGACCCCTCTACATCTTAGATATCCCCCCAGCACTGTGACCCCTCTACACCACAGATATTCCCCCAGCACTCT
The DNA here is from genome assembly GCA_029206835.1 of Rana muscosa. Classification (NCBI taxonomy): domain Eukaryota; kingdom Metazoa; phylum Chordata; class Amphibia; order Anura; family Ranidae; genus Rana; species Rana muscosa. Next base: position 237,229,679 of record CM055128.1, read on the forward strand.
GACTCTTCTGCATCCCAGATATCCCTCCCAGCACTCTGACCCCTCTACACCCCAGATATCCCCCAGCACTCTGAAATCTCTACACCCTAGATATCCCCCAGCACTCTGACCCCTCTACACCCTAGATATCCCCCAGCACTCTGACCCCTCTACACCCTAGATATTTCCCCAGCACTGTTACCATATACCGTAAGATACCCCTTGTATTGTGACCCCACTACATCCCTGATACCCCCTTCACTGTGGCCTCCCTACATCACCGATACCTCTAGCACTATAGCCACCCAAGCTACCCCAAGCATTGCTATCCCCTATACACCCCAAATCCCCCCTCAGCATTGTTTTCCCCCATACACCCTTGATATCCCCCAGCACCATTATTCCATCCATGTAGTACCCCCTTTTCCAGTGGAGATATAGTGCATGTGAACTTTTGGCTATGTGCCCACCTCCAGCAATGGACTCACCTATACCAATCAAGCAGGCAGAAGGAGGGGCGGAGGAGGGAGCATCCCTCTAGGCCCTTTGGTGCAAACAGTGCTGGACAGCTGGGCTCACCCTAACACCATCCACAATGCTACTTCCGCAGGTGGGCTCTCAGTGCTGCCGACTCAGCAGCTCCCACTCCAGCTCCTACCCCGCAACCTTTGAGTCCAGGGCATTCAAGCTGCATGGGGCAGGAACAGAGCATCACTGGCGCTCCGGCCCTGCCCCTCCCTGCTGGCTGTGAAATAATAGGTATCAGTCTGCACAGCACGACGCACTGCTGCCAGCCTGCCTCCGCTGTGTATCAATCACTCTCAGTGCCATTATGGGGCACCCAATTTTGGGGCAGCGTGGGCTCAAGGAGTGCCCACTCATTAAGACAGCCCTATTACCTGTAAATGAAGCCTGCGCCGTCCCCGCTGCAGGCCGCATCCATGTTCACCTGTCTTCCTTCCAAGGCAGCAGACTCCAGCTGTGTGACAGCTCGGGACTCTGGCATGTGTGCGGGAGCCGCTGGTCACGGCATATGCTCCTGAAGAAATGGCACTGGCGGCCGTTCCTTCAGAGCGCATGCGCCAATGACATCATCGGCGCAGTATACAGTAAATATCTCCTAAACGGCGCACCTTAATTTATAGCACCAATCGGAGCTCATGTGTCCGGCCGTCTCTCTCCTCTCTCGAGCCGACAGGCTTTAAAGTGGCAAACAACATTAGGATCTGTGTTCAACATTTACAAACTGGAGTTGAATGGTACTTTAAGGCCTCATGCACACTGGACGTTATAATAACATTATAAAAACGGCAGTAGCTTTGCAGTGAGTTTTTCAACATTTTTGCAATAGTGGTTTTTAGCGTTTTTTAGCTTTATTTAGCACTAGCGTTTTTTCTTTTCTTTTGAAATCAATGGGATCAAAAACGTTAAAGGCAGGGGGGGGGTGTTTGGGGAGGAGGGAGATGGGGGGAGATGGGAGTGGAGAAGCGGACTGAGCAGTTGGGAAGCCTGGAGCGCCCCAGGGAAGAACGGGCCGCTCCCGCCCCCGACCCCCCCCCCCGTGAGAAGGGGGGGTAAGGAGATGGGAAAAACAGCCGCCACGGTCGGAGTAACACCCCAAGGGTGGGAGACTCGTAGGAGGGTCTCCATTTGCGAGTCAGGAGTCGGAGAGTGGCGGGGGGGAGGTGGAAGGAGGGGGGGACAAAACGTAGACCCCATAAAGAATAACCGTAAACTCAGAAATAGATCACATCTATATGAAAATAGGAGGCAAATAACCCATCTATATGAAAACAGGTTGCAAATAAGCAAATAACTATAACATGACTACAGTTAATTTCTTGACCTACAATGTGCGAGGGCTGAATACACCAACAAAAAGGCATAAAATCTTAAAAAAGAGATCGAGCATCATGGGGCCGGGGTGGTCTTCTTACAGGAGACACACCTGTCCCATGAAACTAATTTGAGGTTGTATTCCCATCACCTCCCAACTTGGTACTATGGCGACTCAATGACAAATAAGGCAAAAGGGGTTGCAATTGGAATAGGTAGGGGAGTCCGGTTCTCCCTGGAGGACAGATTAACTGACCCGGAGGGAAGAGTTCTCTTCTTGAGGGGGAAGCTGTTGGGAATGGAATGCACATTGGCCAATATTTATTGCCCTAATAAAGGCCCAACCGTATATTTGGGGGGAGCCCTGGAAAAATTATCGGAATTTAAAAAAGGGAAAGTGTTCATGGCGGGGGACCTGAATTTTTGTATAAATCCAAAACAAGACAGTACGTCCCAGGTACAGGGGACGAGGAACACCCAATTGAAGGCGATAAAACAGAAATTATACCACCACCAGTTAGTAGATATATGGAGAATACAACATCCCAGGACACAAGATTATACGTTCTACTCCCCTGTACACGGGACATATACTAGGATCGACTATTGGCTGATAGAACATAGAACACTAGACTTGGTAGTCTCCACTAATATAGAAATAACTACACTATCTGACCACGCACCAATGACCATGAAAATAAAGATACCAGAAACTCAGATACAAGCGTATTCATGGAGGCTAAATGAAGATCTTCTAGATAAACAATGGGAGGATATAATAAAAAAAAGAATTAGAGCAATATTTTAGTTTAAACTGAACCAGTGAGATTGCAGATGATACCCTGTGGGAGGCTCATAAAACCTACATAAGGGGAATCCTGATCTCAATGGGAACTAGGAGAAAGAAGGAAAGGATAAAAAAGAGGGCAAAATTGATAGAAGAAATATACCTATTAGAGCAAAGACACAAAAAAGGGAGAGGGCAAGATCAGGAACTGTCACAAGAACTAGTAATAAAAAGAGATGAACTAAAGGAACTATTAGAACAGAAAATAAGGAAAACCTTCAATAAAATCTCAAAGGAAAGACATCAATGGGGGAATAAAAACAGCAAGTGCCTAGCAAGGATGGTAAGAAAAAAAAATCAATGAACTTCATAGAAAAAATACAAAATAAAAAAGGGGAAATGATCTATAATACAAAGGACGTAGCGACGGTCTTCTGAGACGTCTATGAACAATTATACTCAGTAAATCAGAAAGGACAATGGGACGAGGGGAAAAAAAGAAAGAATAATATAATATTTAAAAAAAGCTAGGATCCCCCGGATAACAGAGGAAAGAGCAATAGCCCTACAAACACCAAGAACGGTAGAGGAGATCAATCGGGCGTTAAAAGAATCAGCGCCAGGAAAAACTCCAGGGCCAGATGGATACACAACGATATAATTAAAAAGGTTTAAAGAAATCCTGACCCCAAAACTGTGCACATATATGAATGGATTGGAAAAGAGGTATGAGATGATTAAAGAGGCCTTATTGGCATCAATTACCATTATAGCAAAAGAAGGCAAAGATAGCACCAAGTGTTCAAACTATAGACCTATATCATTGTTAAACGCGGACACAAAATTGTTCGCGGAAATATTAGCAACAAGGATGAAAGATTTAATGATTGGGGCTGGTCCATCCTGATCAAGTGTGCTATGTACCAAGGAGAGAGGGGAGGGACAATGGGGTAAGAACACTTCTGTTAATTCAAAAAATAAAAGAAGGGAGAGTCCCCGGGCTACTCCTGTCGATAGATGCTGAGCAGGCGTTCGACAGAGTAGACTGGGGATTCATGATGGGCACTCTAGAGAGCATGGGGATAGGACCAAGGATGATGCAGTGGATACAAACATTATACAAGGGCCCTACAGCCATGGTGAAAGTAAATGGAACACTGTCACCCCCCTTTAGGATGAATAACAAGGCGAGACAGGGATGCCCCCTGTCTCCCCTCCTGTTCGTGCTTGCGCTGGAACCTCTTCTGGTGACAGTACGGGGGGGACATAGGTGGCTTCAAAGTCGGAGAAGAGGAGCATAAATTAGCGGCATTCGCAGATGATATATTATTCTATATATCAAACCCCCGAATTACAATGCCCTACCTTGTGAAAGCACTAAAGGAATAAGGAGATCTATCTAATTTTAAGATCAACCCGAGTAAATCCAAAATATTAAATATAAATATGAAATTGAAAGAGGAACTGAGTCTACAACAAGAGTTCCCATTCCCTTGGAGGAGGATGGAAAAAAAATATCTTGGGATTAAATTAACGGCATCGCCAGAGGAAATATATCAAGCAAACTATATCCCACTGTTAGAGGAGATAAAAATAGAAATAAAAAGGATAGCAGAACGCCCCCCTAACATGGATGGGCCGGATTAACACCCTAAAGATGATAATACTTCCGAAGATCATGTAGAAGTTTCAGATGCTCCCCATATATATACCCACAGCATATTTTAGAACTTTAAGAATTTTAATCAGTAAATTAATATGGCATAATAAGAAACCTAGAATTTCTCTGGCAACTCTGAAGAAAGTAAAAAGCCAAGGGGGATTAAATGTACCTGACTTTCAAAAATATTATGAGGCGGTTTTGTTAACACGCGTGGTGGAATGGGCTAAATCAAATAATGAGAAAAGGTGGGTTAATATAGAACACATAATGGCTAATACACAACTAGGAAGGAATATATGGATACCACCACATTATAAGACATTGGGAGAAAATACACACACGTTGACACGGATAGTATTGAAAATTTGGGATGCACTACACAAGAAAAATAAATGGAAATATAATTCACCATTGATGGCACTAAAGGAAAATAATTTATTTGCACCAGGGAAAAGTTTGATGGGGGGGAATTGGTTAAAAAAAAGAAAACGCACAACTACACAATATAATACAAGGGGGAAAAATTTGCACTTTACAAGAATTAAAAATAAAAAAAGATGTGCTGGAGATTAATGAATGGAGGTACCGTATTTATCGGCGTATAACACGCGCCGGTGTATAACACGCACCGTAAGTTTAGGAGGGAATTTTAGGGAAAAAAACTTTTAGGAGGGAAGTTTAAGGAAAAATAACTTACATTTAAATGCAGCCTTATCAGTGTCCATTGCAGCCTTGTCACAGTGCAGCCTTGCCCCAATGTCCATTGCAGCCTTGTCACAGTGCAGCCTTGTCAGTCTCCATTGCAGCCTTGTCACAGTGCAGCCTTGTCAGTCTCCATTGCAGCCTTGTCACAGTGCAGCCTTGCCCCAATGTCCATTGCAGCCTTGTCACAGTGCAGCCTTGTCAGTCTCCATTGCAGCCTTGTCACAGTGCAGCCTTGTCAGTCTCCATTGCAGCCTTGTCACAGTGCAGCCTTGTCAGTCTCCATTGCAGCCTTGTCACAGTGCAGCCTTGTCAGTCTCCATTGCAGCCTTGCCCCAGAGTCCATTGCAGCCTTGTCACAGTGCAGCCTTGTCAGTGTCCATTGCAGCCTTCATCGCAGCCTTGCCCCAGAGTCCATTTCAGCCTTGCCCCAGTGTAGCCGTGCAGCCTTGCCCCAGTGTCGCCTTGCCGGATTTTAAAATTTGCGCCGAGACTGAGTGCAGCGGGGTGAACGCCGCCGAGAATGCAGGGACTGGGCGGAGCTGAGATACACATAGCCGAGTGTACTCGGCTATACTCGGCTTTTCTCGGCTCCGCTCACAGTCACGCCGAGTCCCGCCCTATGATGGACATAACACAGGTCCAATGGCGGGACTGGGCGTGACTGTGAGCAGAGCCGAGAAAAGCCGAGTATAGCCGAGTACATTCGGCTATGTGTATCTCACTCCGCTCCGCTCACAGTCAGCGGAGACCGCCCGGGGATGTGGGTATCGGCGTATAACATGCACCCACGATTTTCCCCTGATTTTCAGGGGAAAAAAGTGCGTGTTATACGCCGATAAATATGGTATTTTCAGCTCAAACACTTCATAGCAGCACTTCCTCACCTCACCCAATAAAAGGAGGAGAAGCACTTAAACTGATAGAGCGATTATGTACCATCGAAAAAACAAGTGGGAATATATCTAGGATATATAAAACTTTGATAGAAGTGAAAGGGCTGGAAGTTCCGACATTTATAAAAAATTGGAAGAGGGAATTAGGAAAACAAGGAAGGAACCAAGAAGTAGGAAAAATCCTGAAACTAGTACATGGATCATCAGTAAACAATGGGATGGTGGAAATGAACTATAAGTGTGTAACTCGGTGGTATAGAACTCCAGAAACACTAGGGAAATATCAAATAGGACAAACAACGGAGTGTTGGCGGGGTTGTAAACAAACAGGAACTATGGCCCATATATGGTGGGGGTGCCCCAAAATTAGAATGTACTGGAAGGAAATACTGAGTTATATCAAGGAAATCACTAATATTAGATATACCTGAGGAACCATGGACATATCTATTTCATGGGGTAGATATTCCGACAAAAGAATATAGAAACTCAATGATTGTACATATGATGAACCCTGCAAAAAGCTTGATACCGAGGAAATGGAAGGAAGTAGAGAGCCCAAAAATTAGAGAGTGGTTTGATATAATAGAAGAGATATATAACATGGAATATCTAAGACATAGCCATGAGGATACTAGAGAGGGATTCATTAAAAGATGGGAAAAGTAGAAAAAGTTTAAATTAACAAAGAAATATAGTGAGATTAAGATTACTTAGAGAAGAGGAGAAGGAAGGGTCTAAGAATGGGGTGGAAGGGGGGGGGGGGGGAGGGAGGGTAAGGGTAGACAAAGGTTTGGAAATACAATTTGTCAATGTATGTCCCTACTGAGTAGGGAAAATGTTTTTACTTCTTTGTATATGATAAATTTCGATAAAATAAAGAATATAAAAAAAAAAAATGTAAACGCATTTTTGAGTGTTTATCTGCGTTTTTTGACGTTAGAGCATTTTTACAGCTGAAAAACTCTCAGAACCCACTAGTTTGGGGGTTTTCTTACAGCCAAAAAAACGCCCCAGCCAAAAACAGTTGTTAACAGCCTATGTGTGCATGGACACATAGGATAACATGCTGGAGAGTTTATTGACTGTAGAAAAAAACGTCTGAAGCCAAAAACAGCAGCTGTAAAAACATCCAAAAACGTGCAGTGCGCATGAGGCCTAAAAGTTTCAACAAAGCTTGCTGAAAGCTCGGCAAATGCTTTGTCAAAGCTTGCTTTTCACATTGCTCTTATACTACAGTGAATATAAAAAGTCTACACACCCCTATTAACCACTTAACGACCACCCCATGTACATATACGTCGGCAGAATGGCACGGAAAGGCACAATCACGTACCTGTACGTGACTGCCTTCGTATGGGTGGGGGGTCCGATCGGACCCCCTCCCGGTACATGGGGCGGTTGGTATCGCTTGAGGAGCAATCCGTGATGAGGGGGCGGCCATTGGTTTCTGGCCACCCCCTCGCGATCGCTCCCAGCGAATGAAATGCTTCCTCTGCCTGTATAATGTATACACAGGCAGGAGGAAGTGATGTCATCTCTCCATGCGGCGCTCTATTCGCCCAGAACACCGAGGAGAGAAGACATCAGGTTAGTGCACCAACAGCCCACTGACACCAGGACACATAGGCACACTTTTCACCCCCCCAGTCACCCCCAGATCACCCTCCAGATCACCCCCCAGCCCCCATTCACAGTGTCACTGATTGCAGTGATCATTTATTTACTGATCACTGCAATCAGTGACATTTGTGATAGTAAAAGTGTCAGAGCAGTTAGTGTTAGGTCCCTTTAGGTCCAGGGTAGCCCCCTAACCCCCCCTAATAAAGGTTTAACCTCTTGATCGCCCCCCAGGTAACCCTTTCACCCCCTAACACCAGTGTCACTAAGCGATCGTTTTTCTGATCGCTGTATTAGTGTCGCTGGTGCCGCTAGATAGCCAGTTATTTTTATTTTTTATTTTTTTTCAAATAACAATTTTTATTGTGTTTTTCTACAAAGAAAATACAAAGGGATGTAAGACTTCAAAAAATGGAGTACATTACGTTTCCAGGTTGTCAAACAGAGACAGTAAGGTTTTATCCATATACTTGTAAGCAATAGCAGGCACCCAACCAAAGATGGAAGTGATGCAGAAATGCGTCATAAAAAAACAAAAACAAACATCCAGCAAACTATTCGGGACAAAGGGAGTCCTTAGAATACTCTCAGGGGAGAGCAAGAAAGAGGAAAAGAGGAAAGAAAAGAAGAGAGATCATCATGGTAGCTCAGTCACCTGGTCGCGGTGGATCCTCCCGAAGGTGCCACAGCCCCCAGACTTTGTCGTGGGCGTCCAGCTTATCCTGCATCCTGGCCGTCATTTTCTCCATCAGCTCCACGTCTTTGATTCTAGCGTGCAAGGCCTCGGGAGTAGGGGGGGATTTTTCCAGGTTACAGCTATGAGACAGCGTGCAGCTGTGAGGATATGGCTTGTCAGTTTTTTGTAGGGTGGGAGAAGCCGCAGCGGCGAGAGGCCTAGCAAGAAGAACTTGGGAGTCATGGGGATCGGCATTTCCAACAACCGTGACAACAGCTGCTGTACTTCAGTCCAGTAGCGAGTGAGTAGAGTGCAACTCCAATAAATGTGAAGGAGGGACCCCCTGTCTTTCTGACAGCGCCAACAGCGGTCTGAGCTGGAGGGGTATATGGTGTGGAGCACATCAGGGGTCATGTACCAAAAAAGAAGGATTTTGTAAGTGTTTTCCTTGTACAGAGTGCAGAGGGAGCCCTTCGCCGCCCGAGACCATATGATCCGCCACTGTTCTAGAGGAATTTCCTCATTGAGGGCCTTCTCCCACCTAGTCATGTAGGAATGTTTACCCCTCGAGGCCATGGAATAGGCGTTAAGTATTTTATAAATGGATGAGATTAAGCCCTTCTGGGCAGAGCCTGCCAGGACCAAGGACTCAAAGGGGGTTGGGGGGGAGAAGTGTAAGTCGGGAGCTATGGTCAGAGCATAGTGGTGGATTTGTAGGTAGCTATAAAATGCCTGGCGTGGTAGGCCATATTTGGTCTGAAGTCTAGGGAAGGATAATAATGTGCGCTTCACGAGATCCACTAGGTTCCCGAAATGAAATAGATTCCGAGACGTCCAGGGGTGCGACATTTGGTGGGAGAGGCTATCCGGCACTTTGGGATTACAGACGAACGAAGTCAAGAGCGAACGTTCAGAGTTCAACCCATATGGACCCGCCACCCTGCGCCAGAGTCGTCTTAGCTGAGACATGGACCCCAACAATCGGTCGGGGGGGACCTCCGCACTCGCACTCCAAAGCAGACTATTTGGATGGGTCGGGGCTAGCCATGTTTTCTCGATCTCCGTCCACTTGTTATAGGACCGTTGAGTGAACCATGAGGCTATAGCACGTAGCTGGGTCGCCTGCTAATACCTGACTAGGTCAGGGACCGCCAAGCCCCCATCCGAACGAGCCGCCAATAGTACCGACTGAGGGACCCTATGTCTCTTGTAGTTCCAAATAAATTTAATAAGGTCAGATTGGAGGCTTCTCAGGTGTTTGTAGGGGACTGGGATGGGCAGTGTTTGGAAGAGGTAAAGGAGCTTCGGAAGAATCGCCATCTTAACTGAGGCGATCCGGCCGAATAGAGAAATGCGATGCTGCTTCCATTGCGTGATCAAAGTTCTAATCGAACGGAAGAGTGGGGGGAAGTTCTCCTGATATAGAGTAGAGAATTTTGAGGTGATGTGTATTCCTAGATATTTCAAGGTATTATTTTTCCAGTGATAGGGGAAGTTGGCCTTCAGCTGAGCGAGTTCCGTTTCAGGAATATTAATAGGTAGGGCCTCTGACTTAGAGTTGTTAATTTTGAATCCCGAAAGGGCTCCATAGCGGGCCAGTTTCGCGTGGAGATTTGGGAGAGAGATCCTAGGCTGCGTCAGTGAAAGGATAACATCGTCTGCAAACATGGAGACTTTAAATTCCCGACCCCGTACCAAGATTCCCTGGATAGCCGAGTTACCTCGGATGGAGGCTGCCAAGGGTTCAACGCAAAGCGTGAATAGCAAGGGTGAGAGCGGACACCCCTGCCGTGTGCCATTGGTTATAGAGAACGAGGGCGAGAGGGCAAAGGGAGTTTTTACCTGCGAGGACGGGTTGGAGTAGAGGTGTTGGATTGCTCGCAAAAAAGGACCCTGGAACCCAACATGGCGGAGCGTCGCAAACAGGAAGGGCCACCCAAGCCGGTCAAAGGCCTTTTCGGCATCCAGGCTAAGGAGCAGGGAGGCCGATTTCTCCCTGTCCGCCACGTCCACCAGATCAATCACCTTCCTAGTGTTGTCGCCTGCCTGCCGGAGCGGTACAAAGCCCACCTGGTCCTTGTGGATGAGGGAGGGGAGGACCATATTTAAGCGGATTGAGAGTAGTTTTGTAAAGATTTTTAGGTCTGAGTTCAGGAGGGCGATAGGTTTGTAGTTGGCACACAGAACAGGGTCTTTATCGGGCTTGGGGATCAGGGTGATGAAGGAGCGCTGCATATCCGCCGGGACATTAGTGTCTCGCAGGAAGGCATTAAAAAGTTTACACATGTGGGGAAGTAACAGGGGGAGGAAAGACTTGTAGTATTCATAGGGTAGGCCGTCTGGGCCTGGGGATTTGTGGGAAGGCAGGGATTTAACTGCCTGTTCTATCTCTTCTTCGGTGATCGGCATATTTAAGGACGTTAGGTCAGAGTCCTGGAGTTTGGATACTCCACTCTGGTCTAGATACTGTGTCATGCGTAGTGAGAGGTCAGGGGGGAGGGGGCCGCTGGGGATGTCAGGGTTGTTATAGAGGTGCATATAAAAGTCAGCAAAGGTATGGGCTATGTCCTTAGGATGAGAGTGTATGCAGCCGAATTTGTCTTTGATCTGGTGAGGCGTAGTCGCAAGGTGGCTATCCCGCAGCTTTCTCGCTAGAAGGGAGTGGGCCTTATTACCTTTGTCATAATAAACTTGCCGCAGTCTAATCAGAGCCTTTTCTACATGACCTAGTGCTAGATCCTTTAGTGTCATACGCAGGTTCGTGATTTTTTTAAGAAGGGAGAGGGTGGGGGACGTCAGCAGCCGTCGCTCGAAGACCCCAAGCTCCCTCTCGGCTTGCAATTTCGCAGCCAAGGCATCCCTCTTCAGAGCTGAGGATATCGCCATGCATTTACCTCGGATGGCCGCCTTATGAGCCTCCCACAACGTGGAGAGGGACACGTCGGGTGTGGAGTTTTCCGTGAAGTAAAGTTGCAGGGTGGTGCTCAGGTCTGTTTTGGATGGGAGGTGTTGGAGGAGGAATGTGTTTAACTTCCAGTTGTAGGGTCTAGAGACGGGGGAGCCTACGTCCAACGTAAGCAAGATAGGTGCGTGGTCTGACCAGGAGATCGGGAGTATCCGTGCCTCACGGGTCACTCGGAGCGTGGAGCTGTTGGTGAAGAAGTAGTCAATACGAGAATGGGTTTGATGCGGGGCAGAGTAGAAGGTGTACTGCCGATCACCCGGGTGGAGAGCCCTCCAGGCATCAAAGAGAGCATAACGTCTGAAGAGTTGGCGGAAAAGCTTCGAGTCCCTGAGGGCTCGAGCCGACGATGCCTGGGAGCTCACCACCAGGCGATCCGCAGTTGCAGAGTGGGCCAAGTTAAAGTCGCCCCCATCACCAAAAGCCCATGGTCAGTCCTGAAGAGGCGGGCAAACACCCCTGATAAAAATCTATGTTGCTTAACATTCGGGGCATATAGAGCACAGAACGTGATCGCCTGTGTACGCCACAGTCCCCGAAGGATAACAAAGTGACCACGTGGATCACTATAATAACCAGAGCAGGTAAATGGAGACCCGTGCTTGATCAGTATAGCAACCCCAGCTCGCTTGTGGGGGCCGGAAGATGAGTAGATCTGGGGAAACTGCCTGGATGCAAATGCAAATGACCCCCCCTTGTCAAAATGTGTTTCTTGGACGAGAACAACGTCCGCGCCCGACTGTCTAAACTCCCTCAGTGCCAGATGCCTCTTTCTGTCGGAGTTCAGGCCGTGTACGTTCAGGGACAAGACCTTAGCCATAGTAACGGGTGGGGGAGGGGGGGAAGTCTCTTACCTGGCTTGGCGTGGAGCTGACGAAGGCCAGGGGTCAGGGACCTGCACACCCCGGGAGACGGTCCAGGTGAGTTCCACGAACCGCGCGGAGAGCCATACGATGATGAAGAAGAGAGAAGAAAGAGAGACCGGGACATAGGAAAAGAAAGAAAGTGAGCACATAGAAAACAATAGACAATTAGAGCAAATACTGTACTTGCATTTGACCTTGAAAGGCTAATAGGCCTAGGTCAATACGGTTTCCCAGGGATCCACCCAAACAAAGTCCACTAGGAAAGGTCAGGCGGATGCAAGGGAGCCCTAATTTGGTCAGTGGACACATAAAAACTCAACTAAGAGATGGTAAACACTTAACCAGGGAGGGGGGGCGGGGATGCAACAAAAAATCCTACTCTCACAAGACCCATCCGGGGCTCGCCCGTAAGAGAAACTGGGAATTTAAGCTAGGACACTTAAGAGGGGACTAGAAGTTCAAGAGTGTCCAGGGCTGAAACAGCAGGCGAATCATATGGGCAGGCAGTTCAGTAAGGGGCAACATATGGGGAGAGTCTCAGCAGTTTCAGCCATTGCTGTGCCGAGCAGCCTTGCGGGAAGCCCCATTATTTTGTGGGCGGTTAGATGAGGGGACTTTCTGCCAAGTTGCAGGTGGCGGGGGTGGCGTCGCCACGAGGTCCCATTCTGGAAGTTGGGGGACAGGCATCCCCAGGGTGTCACAAAAGGCAGGAAGATCCTCGGGATATCTCAGTGCGGCCGATTTGCCCTGATGGTTTGCCGTTAGACTGAAGGGGAATCCCCATCTGTAGGGGATGTTCTCCTCTTGCAGGGCATGCAGTAGCGGTTGTAGGAGTCTGCGCTTCTGCAGGGTGATCCATGAAAGATCCGGATACAGCTGCAAGGGGGCATCATGTAGCATTATTTTGCGTGCCAGTCAGGCCTGTCGCATGATCTCTTCCTTCAAGGGATAAGAGCTGATCCTACAGATGATATCCCGTGGTTTAGAGGTGGCGCCTTTGGGGCGCAAGGCCCGGTGGGCTCTGTCCATTTCAATGTGCGTTGTGGGGGGCTTCCCTAATAGATTGCTAAACACAGTCTGTAAGGAGTTCTTTATGTCCTCAGGGCCATCAGATTCCGGGACCCCCCTCACCCCGATGTTGTTTCTGCGCCCCCCTGTTGTCCAAGTCCTCCCCATTCAGGGGTCTGAAGCTGTCCGCAGCAGGCGGGGAAAGGCATCCGAGCACTGAGTGTAGTGTGGGGGAGGGGGGGCGAGCATGGCGGCTTGCACTCCTCGTGGTGTCGCCTCATGGAGGAGGAAATGGCTGGGGGTACTCACAGCACCTGATGAGGAAGGAGAGTCCGCGGTGTCCGAGGCTGGCGGGGATTCAGCAGAGGTCCGGTCGGACGTGTATGCCGCCGGAGTCTTCTGTGTGGAGGACCGAGAGCGGGTCATGGAGGGGTCCGGCGCCATCTTGCCTGTTCTCCCGGGGGAAGAAGCAGGCTGTAGAAAGAAGTCCCGGAGGTCCGCTGCCGATCCGGGCGGAGGCTGGGATGATCCCCTGTATTTAGTGGAGCGGGTGTTCCGGGATTTGCCCATCCTAATGTAGTGAATTGTCCCCAAAAGTGCCTGTAAAGCTCGGGCTGGGAGAGAGCTGTGGATCTAAGCTGCCATGCAGGTCGGCTTCTGGACACGCCCTGCCAGTTATATTTTTAGGTTCGCCGCCAGGTTTTTATAGCATCAGGTACCCCCATATACAACCTAAGGTTTTAACCCCCTGATTGCCCCTAGAGTTAACCCTTTTACCAGTGATCACCGTATAAGTGTCACTGGTGACACTGGTTAGCCAGTTCGTTATTTCGTTATTTAGGTTCCCCGTCAGGTTTTTATATAGCGTCAGGTACCCCCATATATTACCTAATAAAGGTTTTAACCCCCTGATTGCCCCTAGTTAACCCTTTCACCAGTAATCACTGTCTAAGTGTTACGGGTGACGCTGGTTAGTTAGTTTGCTTTTTATAGTATCAGGGCACCCGCCGTATATAACTCAATAAAGGTTTAACCCCCTGATCGCCCGGCGGGTGATATCAATTAGGTTTTAGGGTCAGATAGGGTCTGCATCGCCCCAGACAGCGTCAGGTTAGTGCCAGTAGCGCTAACACCTACGCACAAAGCATACACCTCCCTTAGTGGTATAGTATCTGAACAGATCAATATCTGATCAGATCTATACTAGCGTCCCCAGCAGTTTAGGGTTCCCAAAAACGCAGTGTTAGCGGGATCAGCCCAGATACCTGCTAGCACCTGCGTTTTGCCCCTCCGTCCAGCCCAGCCCACCCAAGTGCAGTATCGATCGATCACTGTCACTTACAAAACACAAACACACATAACTGCAGCGTTCGCAGAGACAGGCCTGATCCCTGTGACTCCAGTGCTGTAGGAGTTGATTTCACCACCACAGTTCAAAAAAAGATATATATGCCGAAGCATGGGGGCAGCAGGGGCGGAGGAGCGATATTGCTCCTACTGCCGCTTACATACGGTCGAAATTCTGACGGAGGCTTGCCCGTGGAAAAGTTTGACCATGTGTACGCGGCATAACTTTTGCGGGAGGATGCCCCCATGCTTCGGCATATATAAATGGTGCATGTATGCCCATCATTAGTGGGTGGATGAAGGGAGGTATTCTAATGGTGGGCATACCCACCGATCAATCTCTTTTTTTTGTTCAGCCAACAGGCTGCATGAAAAAAAAGATTACAATACATGTCCAACAAGGACCAACAACGTACTGGTATGTTGCTGGACTTTGAATGATTATACCAGAATGATGCCTGTGGGTTTAGGTATCATCTATGTACCATTCTTTTCAGCCAGCGGTCGGCTTCCATGTAAAAGCAATCCTAGCGGCTAATTAGCCTCTGGACTGCTTTTACAAGCAGTGGGAGGGAATGTCCCCCCCGGATATAAAAAGCGCCATTGGGAAATTGGGAAAGCATTTTATCACACCGATCTTGGTGTGGTCAGATGCTTTGAGGGCAGAGGAAAGATCTAGGGTCTAATATTTCTATCAATGGGGATATTTACATTCCCTGAGATAACAATAAAAATGATAAAAAAATAAATAAAAAAAATGGAAGGAACAGTTTAAAAATAAAATAAAAAAGCAAAATAAATAATAAATAAAATAAAAAAACACCCCTGTCCCGCCCTGCTCTTGCGCAAAGGCGACCGCAAGCGTCGGTCTGGCGTCATATGTAAACAGCAATTGCACAATGCATGTGAGGTATCACCGCGAAGGTCAGATCGAGGGCAGTAATTTTAGCAGTAGACCTCCTCTGTAAATCTAATGTGGTAGCCTGTTAAGGCTTTTAAAGGCTTTTAAAAATGTATGTAGTTAGTCGCCACTGCGCATTTGTGCGAAATTTTAAAGAATGTCGTGTTTGGTATCCATGTACTCGGCCTAAGATCATCTTTTTTATTTCATCAAACATTTGGGCAATATAGTGTGTTTTAGTGCATTAAAATTAAAAAAAGTGTATTTTTTCCCCAAAAAATGCGTTTGAAAAATCGCTGCACAAATACTGTGCGGAAAAAAAATGCAACACCCACCATTTTAATCTGTAGGGCCTTTGTTTAAAAAAATATATAATGTTTGGGGGTTCAACGTAATTTTCTTGCAAAAAAATATATGTTTTCATGAAAAACAAAAAGTGTCAGAAAGGGCTTTGTCTTCAAGTGGTTAGAAGAGTGGATGATGTGTGACATAAGCTTCCTAATGTTGTGCATAAAATGCCAGGACAGTTCAAAACCCCCCCCAAATGACCCCATTTTGGAAATTAGACACCCCAAGCTATTTCCTGAGAGGCATGTCGAGTCCATGTAATATTTTATATTTTGCCACAAGTTGCGGGAAAAAGAAAATTTTTTTTTTGCACAAAGTTGTCACTAAATGATATATTGCTCAAACATGCCATGGGCATATGTGGAATTACACCCCAAAATTCATTCTGTTGCTTCTCCTGAGTACGGGGATACCACATGTGAGACTTTTTGGGAGCCTAGCCGCGTACGGAACCCCAAAACCCAAGCACCGCCTTCAGGCTTTCTAAGGGTGTAAATTTTTGATTTCACTCCTCACTGCCTATCACAGTTTCGGAGGCCATGGAATGCCCAGATGGCACAACCCCCCCCCCCCAAATGACCCCATTTTGGAAAGTAGACACCCCAAGCTATTTGCTGAGAGGTATGGTGAGTATTTTGCAGATCTCGCTTTTTGTCACAAAGTTTTGAAAATTGAAAAAAAGAAAATTATTTTCTTTCTTCATTTTCAAAAACAAATGAGAGCTGTAAAATACTCACCATGCCTCTCAGCAAATAGCTTGGGGTGTCTACTTTCCAAAATGGGGTCATTTGGGGGGGTTTTGTGATATCTTGTCATTTTATGGCCTTCAAAACTGTGATGGGTAGTGAGGAGTGAAATCAAAAATTTGCGCCCTTAGAAATCCTGAAGGCGGTGATTGGTTTTCAGGGCCCCGTACGCGGCTAGGCTCCCAAAAAGTCCCACACATGTGGTATCCCCGTACTCAGGAGAAGCAGCAAAATGTATTTTGGGGTGTAATTCCACATATGCCCATGGCATGTATGAGCAATATATCATTTAGTGACAACTTTTTGTAATTTTTTTTTTTGTCATCACTTGGGACAAAAAAAAAAATATTCAATGGGCTAAAAATGCCTCTCAGCAATTTCCATGGGGTGTCTACTTTCCAAAATTGGGTAATTTGGGGGGGGGGGGGGTTGTACTACCCTGCCATTTTGGCACCTCAAGAAATGAGATAGGCAGTCATAAATTAAAAGCTGTGTAAATTCCAGAAAATGTACCCTAGTTTGTAGACGCTATAACTTTTGCGCAAACCAAGAAATATACGCTTATTGACATTTTTTTTACTAAAGACATGTGGCTGAATACATTTTGGCCTAAATGTAGGACTAAAATTTTGTTTATTAGATTTTTCTTATAACAAAAAGTAGAAAATATCATTGTTTTTTCAAAATTTTCAGTCTTTTTCCATTTATATCGCAAAAAATAAAAATAGCAGAGACAATCAAATACCATTAAAAGAAAGCTCTATTTGTGGGAAGAAAAGGACGCAAGTTTCGTTGGGGTACAACATTGCATGACCGCGCAATTACCAGTTAAAGCAGCGCAGTGCCAAAATGTACAACTCAGTTGAAAAACAAATGGAAATCTTTTAGGGGGGGAAGTAAAAAAAAATAAAAAAAATAATGTGGTTGCATAAGTGTGCACACCCTCTTATAACTGGGAATGTAGCTGTGTTCAGAATTAAGCAATCACATTCAAACTCATGTTAAATAGGAGTCAGTACACACCTGTCTTCATTTAAAGTGCCTCTGTAAAGTTCAGCTGTTCTAGTAGGTCTTTCCTGACATTTTCTTAGTCGCATCCTACAGCAAAAGAGAGCTTCAAAAGCATTAGAGGGATCTGATTGTTAAAAGGCATCAGTCAGGAGAAGGGTACAGAGGAATTTCCATGGCATTATATATACCATGGAACACAGAGAAGTCATCATCAAGTGGAGAAATTACGGTGACATTACCAAGAACTGGACATCCCTCCAAAATTGATGAAAAGACGAGAAGAAAACTGGTCAGGGAGGCTGCCAAGAGGCCTACAGCAACATTAACCACTTCCGGAACGCCCAACGTCGTTATACGGCGGTACTTTGAAGAGGAATACTGTTGTTATGGCAGCATCTAGCTACCATGACCCCAGTATGCTCTTCTTCAGTGGGCGGTCCGCTTTCAGATAAAAGTTGTCTCTGCGGCGAAATCACCGCAAGATCACTTATCAGTGGCGGGAGGGAGACCTCCCGTCGCGCTCCGGTGCCCTCCGCCGCTTACCGTAGCCATCGGTAGTGGCGGAGGCGATCGGGTCCTCTTGGAGACGAGTGAGGGGAAGATGGCCTCCACCCGTCTCCATACCATTGCAGGGTGGAAGCAACTTCAAAATGTCACTTCCGCCCATAGCTCTTGAAGAGACATTTTTTTTTATTGCATTTTAGTGTAAATATGAGATCTGAGATCTTTTTGACCCCAGATCTCATATTTAAGAGATCGTGTCATGCTTTTTCTATTACAAGGAATTTTTACATTCCTTGTAATAGGAATAAAAGTGACACAAAATAAATAACAGTGTAAAAATAAAAAGGTAAAATAAATAATAATAAAAAATAGGATATTTGTACTCACCGTAAAATCCTTTTCTCTGTCGTCCATGGACGGACACAGCTCCATAAATCTTGACTGTTGGGTATGTTCCGTCTATTAGGAGGGGACTGTTTAAAATAACATGTATGCATATTTAACATGAGTTGAAACAGCCCCGCCCAGGGGGCGGTCCCTCTGAACATAATCCTCCACCCTGCAGCCAGGAGCCTCAGTTCGTAACAAGCAGTACAAACTAAAAAACAAAGGAGGGTGGGAGCTGTGTCCGTCCAGGATTTTACGGTGAGTACAAAAATCCTATTTTCTCTTTTCATCCATGGACGGACACAGCTCCATAAATCTTGACAGTTGGGACGTGCCAAAGCAGTGTCAAAAAAGGAGGGGTGGGCAGAGCAATCAAAGAAAACCCGGTTTCACCCCAAACAAGCAGAGCTCCTCAACGGACGAGTTGCAACCTCAAACAGCCGCCTGCAAAACCTTGCGGCCGAAGCTAGCATCCGAAGATGCAGTCACATCAACTTTGTAAAACTTTGAAAAAGTGTGCACGGACGACCAGGTCGCCGCCTTACACACTTGTGAGACAGACGCTTGATGTCGGAAAGCCCAAGAGGCACCCATAGCCCTGGTCGAATGCGCCGTAACGGGAAAAGGAGGCGCCCGCCCTTTAAGGGCATAGGCCTGAATGACAATCTGCCTGATCCACTGAGAAATGGTGGCCGACGAGACCAAACACCGACACAAACAGTGAGTCAGACCTCCGAAACGAAGCCGTGACAGACAGGTACACTCGCTGGGCACGTACCACGTCCAAGGAATGTAGCGCAACCTCCTTGGCATGTGATGGCAAAGGACACAAGGATGGAAGCACGATGTCCTCATTCAGGTGAAAGACCGAAACCACCTTTGGAAGGAAGGAAGGCCGCGGGCGTAGCACCGCTTTATCCTTATGTAGGACCAAATATGGGGACTTGCAAGACAAGGCCGCCAATTCAGAAACCCTCCTGACCAATGTGATGGCAACCAGGAAGGCCACCTTCTGAGAAAGTGTCATCTCCCTAATGTTCTCAAAGGGAGGTTTCTAAAGTGCCGAGAGAACCAGATTCAAATCCCACGGAGGTAGTGGAGGTGGCACCGGAGGAGCCACATGTCGGACCCCTGCCCAAACGTACTTACCAGCGAATGAGACGCCAGGGGTCGCTGAAAGAAAACAGCCAAGGCTGAAATCTGCCCCTTAATGGTGCTTAAGGCCAGTTTCTGATCCTCACCGCGCTGCAAAAACAGCAGGATCCTGGAAACCGAATAAGTCCGTGGACGCCATTCCATCTCCTCGCACATAGAAATATAGGCTCTCCATGTGCGAAGATAGATCTTCCTAGAAGAAGATTTCCATGCCCTCAACATAGTTGAAATGACCGAATCTGATAGGCCTCGGTCCCTCAACACCTGGCTTTCAATAGCCACGCCGTTAAAGCCAGCAACTGTAAAGCAGGATGAAGAATGGGACCCTGCGATAGAAGGTCCTCCCTCAGTGGTAGCCGCCTGGGCACATCCGCCACCAGCCACACGAGGTTGGCGTACCAGGGACGCCTGGGCCAATCTGGGGCGATTAGAATCACTGGAATTCCATCTGACTCTATCCTGCGGAGTAGACGGGGAAGCAAAGGCATAAATTAGCCGATACCGACCCCACGGAGCCACCAACGCGTCTGACGTGTCTGCCCAGGGATCTCTGGACCTGGCCACAAACCTCGACACCTTGCAATTGAGTCGAGAGGCTAGGAGATCCACAACCAGCGTGCCCCATCTCCGGCAAAAGAGGTGAAAAATCTCCGGATGTAACGACCATTCCCCATGGTCCAGCATCTGGCGACTCAAATAGTCCGCCTGCCAGTTTTCCACGCCTGGAATGTAAACAGCCGATAGGGCTGGCACGCTCCTTTCCGTCCACCGCAGGATGTGAGCGACTTCCGACGCTGCAGCTGCACTTCTTGTTCCTCCTTGATGGTTGATGTATGCCACCGCCGTGGTATTGTTTGACTGGATCCTTTTTTTTTTTTTATTCTTTATTTCTCTACAGGACTCCATACAATCACCGAAAATGAAATGTTACAATATGTAAACAAGCATGCAAAAATAAATACCGCCCCAGTGTAAAAGCAGGCGGAGGAGATAGTATATGAACATAGCAGTAGTTCGTGATCTTCTCCGTTTTCTCTAATCCCGGGTGCTTTTCCATTCTCCCCTCTTATCTACATAATTCAACATCTTTGTTCCTGTTATTTTATAATGTTTCTTTGGTACCTATGTACCCTTCCCAACCCAATAACCCCCAAAAAAAGATAATTTCCCCCCCCCCCCGGTGAGAGGAGGAGGAGTGTCCCCCCGCGCCGCCTGCTACTCCCTCAACAATGGGGAGCTCATCTACTCATGACTCCTTAATTTCCACCTCCAGTGGCTCTACTCTTCTCTATCCTCTCCCATTAGCTTCTTCCCTTCCTCCGATTTTACAAATTCCTCCCATGCAGCCCATAGTTCCATAACTTGTTCCTTTCTATCTACTGTCATGGGCAATAGGTTTTCCATTATCCATATACTTCTAATTTTGTTAAGCCACATAGTGATGGAAGGTGGTTGTGGTTTTTTCCAACACATAGAGATACAGCTTTTGGCTGCATTCACCATATGACATAGAATTGAATTCTTGTATTTTTTAAGCAGAATTTGGGAATATTGTAATGGAAAAAAAGCCAGCTCATCAGGGACTCGATATTCCGTAAAAACGTGAGTAATTCTCTGGACTTCCAGCCAGAACTGTCTAATCGTTGGGCATTGCCAAAAAATATGTAGCATAGTCCCGTGTCCCCCGCAACCTCTCCAACAGCGGTCTGTTACTTTCGTCGAGAATTTATTCAAAATTGATGGAGATTAATACCAACGCATTAATACTTTATAGTTAGACTCCTGTGTCTTGGTACATCTAGATGAACTCAGGGCCAGATCTATGATATTCCGGCACTGAGCTGGAAAAAATTTGGTTAAGATCTCTCTCCCATTTAATCAAGCTTAATTTTTTATATTCCTCTGGAGGTGTAACCAACAGGGAATACATTTTAGAGATAACATGCGAGAGAGGCTCGCTTTCCTCACAGTATGTCTCAAATTTTGTGCGTGGTCTTTGGTATCTCTCTATGGGGCCTAGTGATTCTAAAAAATTACGAATCTGCTGTGCTTGCCAAATGGATATTTCAAACTGTCCTCCTTGCTGAGCCAGTGTATCTATTGTTGGCCAATTCTCTGCAATTGTAAAATGTGATACTTGAAAACGACCTTTCTCCCTAAGTCCCCCGAACCCTCGCAACTCTAGGCCAGGAGGTAATGCTGGGTTTCCTAGAATAGGAACCAAGGGCGAGCATCTGGTAGATACTCTGGGATTCTGGCTGGCCTTAAAGCCTATTTGTAATGTGGGTTCTATTATATGGTGCGTTTTCAATGAAGGGGGTAGGTTTGTATAGCACCATATGGCTCTATTTACCGGGACTGGGCTTATTTGTTGTTCTATAGTGATCCATCGTTTATATTTCGTATGCCTGCACCAATCAATTATCCTGCCCAGATGAACTGCTTGATAATACTTATACATATCAGGTGCTGCAATTCCGTCTATTTTCTTAGGTAATGTCAGCGGTTCTATATTAATCTGCTAGCCCATATAAATTTCGTAAACTCAGCCCTTATTTGTCTAAAATATGTCATCGGTAGTGATGAGCCGAACACCCCCGGGTTCGGTTCGCACCAGAACCCGCGAACGGACCGAAAGTTCGTACGAACATTAGAACCCTATTAAATACAATGGATGCGAACGTTCGAATTCTAAAGTGCTAATTATAACAACTATTATGCATGTTATTGTCCTAAAAAGGGTTTGGGAACCCGGGTTGTGCACCAGGGGACATGTATCAATGCAAAAAGAAGTTTTAAAAACGGTCGTTTTTCGGGAGCAGTCATTTTAATGATGCATAAAGTGAAAAAAAAAAAGTCAAATATTCCTTTAAATATCGTACCTGGGGGGTGTCTAAAGTATGCCTGTGAAGTGCCACGTGTTTCCCGTGTTTAGAACTGTCCCTGCACAAAATGACACTTCTAAAGGAAAAAAAAGCCATTTAAAACTGCTTGCGGCTTTAATGTAATGTCTGGTCCCGGTAATATGGATGAAAATCTTTAAGAAAAATGGCATAGCTACCCCATGACCCCCCCCCCCCCCTACCCCAGCCCATTACCAGCCCCTTTGGGTCTTGTATGGATATTAAGGGGAACCCCGCACACAAAATAAAAAAGGACCTATATACTCTGAACAGCCGTATACAGGCGGTGCATACAAGACAGGGACTGTAGGTTTGTTCTTATGTAGAATCTGTTTGTAATTTTGAACAGGTACATTGTTTAAGTGTAGCTCCAGCCCAAAAATCTATTTTTAAACTTTTTGGAAAACATAGGTAAGGGTTATCACCCCTGTAACATTTGTTTTGCTGTCTGTGCCCCTGTTCAGAACATTTCACCTCACTTTCCGTCCCAATGACAACTGTTTTTGAAATGTGGTGTTTTTCTTGAAACAAGGATTGCTGATAAAGCATCAGTACAGAGGAGACACCTTTCTCCCATATTAATTCTTACAGGAGAGAATTTTCCTTCCAAGGGGTAGATTTCCTCTCACTTCCTGTTGTCTTCTTGCGTTTGCAAGTAGGAGTCGTTTGTAAGTTGGATGTTTGAAAGTAGGGACCTGCCGTATATACTCTGCAGAAATAGGCCCCTTAGTTGTTGGTGTTGGCACAACACTGTAAGCACTCACAGTTACTCTTGGTTGGTGCTGGAACGCCCTGCTGTCAACTATTATATCAGGAATTGTAATTACATATAATTGTTGAACAGTGGTAGTAAAAATTGGGCCTTTGATGGTGGTGCTGGTGCCACAACACTGTAAGCCCTGACAGTTACTCTTGGTGGTTGCAGCAATGGGCCCTGCTGTGAATTATTAGATCAAGAATTGTAATTGCATGCCCCTGTTGAACAGGGGCTGAAAAATTGGGCCTTTCGTGGTGGTGGTGGTGGTGGCGTTGCCACAACACTGTAAGCCCTCAGAGTTACTCTTGGTGGGTGCAGGAATGGGCCCTGCTGTGAATTATTAGATCAAGAATTGTAATTACATGCCCCTTTTGAACAGGGGCTGAAAAATTGGGCCTTTCGTGGTGGTGGTGGTGGTGGCGTTGCCACAACACTGTAAGCCCTCAGAGTTACTCTTGGTGGGTGCAGCAATGGGCCCTGCTGTGAATTATTAGATCAAGAATTGTAATTACATGCCCCTGTTGAACAGGGGCTGAAAAATTGGGCCTTAGGTACTGGTGGCACAACACTACAACCCCTCACAGATACTGTACTTGGAGCACAGCAATGAGCCCTGTTGCAAAGTATTGCTTCAAAAATTGTAATGACACGCCCCTGTTAAACAGGGGCTGAAAAATTGGGCCTTAGGCACTGGTGCCACAACACTCCAACCCCTCACAGATACTGTACTTGGAGCACAGCAATGAGCCCTATGGCAAATTATTGCTAAAAAAATTGTAATTACACGCCCCTGTAAAACAGGGGCTGAAAAATTGGGCCTTAGCCACTGGTGGCGGCACCCATAAACAAAAATGATCTTCCAAGCTATCATCATCAATCGTATCATTGAGGACTCGGAGGAGGAGGATAGCCAGTCAACATAACAGCACAGGCACTCAGCATCAGCATCAGTCTTGAAGGGATGTGACATGTTAAAATCAATTAGTCTGTTATATCAGCATCAGGTGTGTGGTAGCTGGTGGTGATCCAAGACTGGTTCATCTTGATAAAAGTCAGTCGATCAACCGAGTCGGTGGACAGGCGCACCCTGTGATCCGTGACAAATCCTCCAGCAGCACTGAATGTGCGTTCCGAAAGAACGCTGGATGCAGGACAGGCCAGTAGCTCAATTGCATACTGTGCAAGCTCTGCCCAGTGATCCATCCTCAAGACCCAGTAAGCCAGAGGATTTTCGGTGGGGAAGGTGTCCAAGTCTGACCTTGCCCCTAGATATTCCTGCACCATGTTTATCAGACGCTGGCGATGGTTGCTGGAACCGATCATACTTTGGGGCTGCGGACTAAAGAATTGTCTGAACGCATCGGTCAGACGGCCACCTTCCCCACCGCTCCTTCTTTGACTGGCCGAAGCCTCAGCAACTCGTTGTCCAGGACCAGGAGTTTGTAACCTCCCAGTCTCTGGGAACGCGTTGCACAGACCTTTCTGCAAGGCCTCCCGGAGTTGTCTCATCCTCTGCTCCCTCTGCGACGGTAACATAAGGTCCGCAACCTTACCCTTGTACCGTGGATCAAGGAGAGTGGCCAGCCAGTAATGGTCCCTCTCCTTGATCCGAAGAATACGAGGATCCTTCCGCAGACTTTGCAGGATCAGGGAGGCCATGCAGCGTAGGTTTGCTGAGGCATTCGCTCCGGAGTCCTCTGGGTCACTAAGGACGACATGATCCGCAGCCACCTCCTCCCAGCCACGTACAAGTCCACTGGTTTCTTGGGACTGTAAATCATCCCTAAAAGACTGCTGCTGATGATGCTGAGTGCCAGCCTCCACCTCCATGCTGACACAATCCTCCTCCTCCTCCTCCTCCTCTTCCTGTGCGATGGGTGGGACAGAAGGAACACTGTCTGGGTAAAGGGGGCCTTGAGAGGCAAGGAAGTCCTCCTCTTCCTGCCTCTGTTCTGCCTCAAGTGCCCTGTCCATTATTCCACGCAGCGTGTGCTCCAACAGGTGGACAAGAGGTACAGTGTCACTGATGCATGCACTGTCACTGCTCACCATCCTCGTGGCCTCCTCAAATGGTGCCAGGACAGTGCATGCATCCCTGATCATGCCCCACTGGCGTGGAGAAAAAAAACCAAGCTCCCCTGACCCTGTCCTGGTGCCGTAGTCGCACAGGTACTCATTGATGGCCCTCTGCTGCGTGTGCAGCCGCTGCAGCATGGCCAACGTTGAGTTCCACCTGGTGGGCATGTCACATATAAGGCGGTTCTTGGGCAGGTTCAACTCCTTTTGCAGCTCAGCCAGGCGAGCACTGGCATTATAAGATCTGCGGAAATGCACACAGACTTTCCTGGCCTGCCTCAGGACATCCTGTAAGCCCGGGTACCTGCCCAAGAACCGCTGCACCACCAGGTTAAGGACGTGAGCCACACAGGGCACATGGGTCAGTTGTCCCTGTCGGAGGGCGGAGAGGAGGTTGGTGCCATTGTCGCAAACCACCATTCCTGGCTTAAGCTGGCGTGGCGTCAACCACCTCTCGGCCTGGCCCTGCAGAGCAGACAGGACCTCTGCCCCAGTGTGGCTTCTGTCCCCCAAACACACCAGCGCAAGCACGGCATGGCATCTTTTTGCCTGCGTACTTGCGTAGCCCCTTGAACGGCTACGGAGCACCGCTGGTTCAGAGGACAAACCACAGGAAGAGGCCATGGAGGAAGAAGAAGAGGAGGGGGTGGAGGAGAGAGGTGTGTCACAACCAGTAGTAGCATTTTGGAGGCGTGGCGGTGGAACAACCTCCAACACTACTGCACCTTGTCCTGCATCCTTCCCAGCTGCCAAAACAGTGACCCAATGGGCCGTGAAAGAAAGGTAACGTCCCTGTCCATGCCTGCTGGACCATGAGTCAGCGGTAATATGCACCTTACCGCTAACCGCCCTGTCCAGCGAGGCCAAGACATTGCCTTCCACATGCCGGTAGAGAGCCGGAATAGCCTTCCGTGAGAAAAAGTGGCGTTTGGGAACCTGCCACTGAGGAACCGCACATTGCACAAACTCACGGAAGGGGGCCGAGTCTACCAACTGAAAAGGCAGCAGTTGAAGCGCTAGCAATTTAGCCAAGCTAGCATTCAACCGCTGGGCATGTGGATGGCTGGGAGTGAACTTCTTTCGACGGTCCAGCAGCTGGGGCAGGGAAATTTGCCTGCTAGAATCGGACGTCGGTGTACTGCTAGCAGAGTGGCCGCAAGTACTTGGCTGTGACACACCTAATTCTACACCTTCATTCCTCTCAGTGCATGTTTCAGAGAGGACTGAAGTTATAGTGGGGTTGGAGATCCCAGCTGATGCGGTGCAAGGAGAGGTCCGCTTTGTTCTTTGGTGTGGGTCTTTGAGGTAGGCTTGCCAACGAGCTGCATGGCAGGTCAACATATGTCTGGTCAGGCATGTGGTACCCAAGCGGCTGATGTTTTGGCCACGCGATATACGCTTGAGACATATGTTGCTAACAGCAGCTGTGCGATCTGATGCACTAGCCTCAAAAAAGGCCCACACCAAAGAACTTTTTGAATGACGGGCAGAGGCAGCGCCCTGCACAGGCGGAGCTCTGCGGTGTGATTCCGTCGGTGTACTGCCCTTACCCTGGCCACCAAAGGGCATCCTGCCTCGTTGGAGATGTGCCTCCTCCTCATCCTCCTCCTCCTCCTCTCTCCTATTAGGCACCCACGTGGAGTCAGTGACCTCATCATCCCCTCCCTCCTCATCACTGGAGCCAATCTGGCAGTATGCTGCAGCTGCTGGAACATGACTGCCAGATTGGTGTCCTTCTTGAGCATCCCCTCTGTCTGCTCTCACGCTACTGCCTTCCTGTAGCTGGGTTTCATCATCAGACCCTTCGAAACGCTGGGCATCCTCCTGGAGCATGTACCCAACACTGTGCTCAAACAGTTCGGGGGACTCCTCAGGAGGAGGACATGGTGGGTCTAGGGAAGGAGTGACTGATGATGAGTCTGACATTGATACCAGGGAAGAGGACGCTTTGGCAGCTGCTTTGCCAGTACCCTGAGCCTGGGTGAGAGAGGATGAGGAGGAGGAGGAGGGCTTGGTCATCCACTCTACCAAGTCTTCGGCATAATGTGGCTCAACATGTCCAGCTGCCGAAAAGAAGGACAAGCGTGTCCCATGGCCATGTGCTGATGACAATGCACCGCGTCCACGACCAGCACTGTTGTCCGCAGACACAGAGCCTGCTTGCCCTCTTTTATTGCCTCCTGACTGTCTGCCTCTCCTTGTTTGCCTTCCAGACATTCTAATAGATGGCCTGCAGGGAGATGGGAAAAAAGCAATAAGGGCTACCTTCAGGTGTCCTTCTCTGTCCCTTTACTTAAGGATTTCTAAATATGGTTGAGGATGATTGCTTTTGCACAGAATAGCACAACGACAATTTCCCTGACTGTCCAAAAAACAAGGATTTCAAAGATGGTTGATGAGGAATGCTTTAGCACACTATAGCACAAGGAGAATTTCCCTCACTGTCCTTCCCTGTCCCTAGAAGCAAGGATTCGCACAGTAAAACACACTGACACTCTCCCTACCTATAGTTTTCTGTCCCTAGAAAAAATCTTTTTTTAAAGCACACTATAGCACAAGGGGAATTTCCCTCACTGTCCTTCCCTGTCCCTACAAACAAGGTTTAGCACAGTAAAACACACTGACACTCTCCCTACCTATAGTTTTCTGTCCCTAGAAAAAATGTTTTTTTAAAGCACACTATAGCACAAGGAGAATTTCCCTCACTGTCCTTCCCTGTCCCTAGAAACAAGGATTCGTACAGTAAAACACACTGACACTCTCCCTACCTATAGTTTTCTGTCCCTAGAAAAAATTTTTTTTTAAAGCACACTATAACACATGGAGAATTTCCCTCACTGTCCTTCCCTGTCCCTAGAAACAAGGATTCGTACAGTAAAACACACTGACACTCTCCCTACCTATAGTTTTCTGTCCCTAGAAAAAATGTTTTTTTAAAGCACACTATAGCACAAGGAGAATTTCCCTCACTGTCCTTCCCTGTCCCTAGAAACAAGGATTCGTACAGTAAAACACACTGACACTCTCCCTACCTATAGTTTTCTGTCCCTAGAAAAAATGTTTTTTTAAAGCACACTATAGCACAAGGAGAATTTCCCTCACTGTCCTTCCCTGTCCCTAGAAACAAGGATTCGCACAGTAAAACACACTGACACTCTCCCTACCTATAGTTTTCTGTCCCTAGAAAAAATGTTTTTTTAAAGCACACTATAGCACAAGGAGAATTTCCCTCACTGTCCTTCCCTGTCCCTAGAAACAAGGATTCGTACAGTAAAACACACTGACACTCTCCCTACCTATAGTTTTCTGCCCCTAGAAAAAATGTTTTTTTAAAGCACACTATAGCACAAGGAGAATTTCCCTCACTGTCCTTCCCTGTCCCTAGAAACAAGGATTCGCACAGTAAAACACACTGACACTCTCCCTACCTATAGTTTTCTGTCCCTAGAAAAAATGTTTTTTTAAAGCACACTATAGCACAAGGAGAATTTCCCTCACTGTCCTTCCCTGTCCCTAGAAACAAGGATTCGTACAGTAAAACACACTGACACTCTCCCTACCTATAGTTTTCTGTCCCTAGAAAAAATGTTTTTTTAAAGCACACTATAGCACAAGGAGAATTTCCCTCACTGTCCTTCTGTCACGTACCTGACGGTGACGAGCCCGGATCTGCAGAGGGAGGCCTCTCTTACGGCTTCCACCGGCGGCCCCTGGTACTGAAGACAGGAGGCACGGAGGTAGAAGGGGTACGAGTGCCTGGCAGGATGGATCAAGGTAGAGTAGAGTCTGAAGACTGGGACGGATCCAGGCACCCAGGAAGTATGGCAGGCTGAACCGGAACCAGGAACACAGCAACTGGACTGGAACTGAAGAGACTGGCTGGACTGGAACCAGGATACAGCAACTGGACTGGAACCAGGAACAAGCAACTGGACTGGAACTGATGAGGCTGACTGGACTGGAACCAGGACACAGCAACTGGAGAGATTGGTCGGACAAGCCGGGTCGGTAGTATTGGCTGACGGCAAGGTACTGGAGGATCAGGCAGAAGATTGGTCAAACAAAGCCGGGGGTCAGAGGCAGGCAGGAAACTGGAAGGGTCAAGGCAAGCCGGGTCGGATACAGGTAAATACACGAATCAGGTCTCTTTGGGTACTACACGCTGTAGAGCAGACAGCAGGGACTGTCTGTCACAGGCATGTTTAAATAGCTCTTCTGGCGCGCTTTGTGGAGCGTGCGCGCGCCCCCGCTAAGCGCGAGCGCGCGCGTGGACGTACCCGAGATTCGGAATCAGGAAGTCCAGGAATCCTGTAGCTGACAGGATTTCTATGACATTGCCCCCCCCCCAAGGGGCAGCCTCCGGATGCCCAGCCGGGTGAACCTTCCAGGGTGAGTCCTTTTGAAAGCCTGTATCAAACTCCTGGCATGGATATTCTCCTCGGGTTCCCATGAGTTTTCCTCGGGTCCGTAGCCCTTCCATTTAATTAGGAATTGGTTCTGGTTATTTCTTCTCCTGAAGTCCATGATAGCTTCTACTTCGAATTCCTGCTCACCGTCAATAATGATCGGATCAGGGTGATCCGGCTTCCGATCTGGAAACGGATTAGAGACTGTGGGTTTTAGGAGAGAGACATGAAAAACTGGATGGATTCTAAGAGAGTCAGGAAGTTCCAATTCATAAGCTACTTCATTAATTTTCCTCTTAACAGGGAATGGACCTAAAAATTTGGGGCCCAGTTTTTTAGAAGGGCATGCCATTCTTAGGTTTGTGGTAGATAGCCATACTTGGTCGCCGGGTACCAACACTAATTCACCCCGTCTCTTCTTGTCATAAATTGTCTTGTTGCGTTCTTGAGTCTTGGTCATGGTCTCTTGTAAAAGCTGGTTATTGACCGAGAAAAAATTTAACTTTTCCTGGACTGCAGGTACAGGACACTCAGGAAGGGAGTTAGGCAGAAAAGTAGGATGAAAACCATAGTTTGCAAAGAAAGGAGTCTGGCAGGTAGCGGAGTGGATGGAATTGTTATACGCAAACTCGGCCAACGGAAGTAGGGAAACCCAGTTGTCCTGAGCAAAAGAGGAGAAGCATCGCAGGTATTGCTCGAGCGTCTGATTCGTTCTCTCCGTCTGTCCGTTGGTCTGTGGATGGTAAGCAGAGGAAAACGATAATTCGATTTTCAAGGTTTTGCAAAGGGATCTCCAGAATCGAGAGGTAAATTGAACCCCGCGATCGGAAACAATATTGGCTGGTACCCCGTGGAGTCTGACTATTTCTCTGATGAATACCTGTGCGGTTTCAGGAGCGGAGGGAGTCCCTTTCATAGGGATGAAGTGTGCCATCTTGGACAGACGGTCCACAATAACGAAGATGGTGGAATGGTTCTCGGCCGGGGGTAACTCGACAATGAAGTCGATGGACAACATTCTCCAGGGCCTATCTGGAACGGGTAAGGGTTTTAGTAGTCCCCAGGCCTTGGATCTGGAACCCTTGTTTCGGGTACAAGTTGTACAAGAATCTACAAACCTCCTACAGTCTTCACGTACTCGAGGCCACCAGAAGGTGCGCTGTACCAGGTCAGTGGTCTTGGCAACGCCAAAATGCCCGGCCAGGGCGTGGTCGTGGCAGAGTTCTAATGCGGTTACTCTTAGTTTCTCAGGTACGTAGATTCTGTCTTGGTACCACAATAGTCCATCCTTAACCTTCAACTCCGGCTCGGAGAACTGTCTCTGCCCGGTGGAAGCTTGTTTGATTTGAGTGAACAGGTTCTCCTGTAGAAGAAGGAAATTTCCGGGGGCAAGGATGGTATCAGGCGGAGAAGTCTCCTTGGACTTATGGAACATCCGAGACAGGGCGTCAGGCTTAATATTCTTGGCTCCGGGACGATAAGTAACATGAAAAGAGAACCGGGAGAAGAAGAGTGCCCACCTGGCTTGTCGTGGATTCAATCTTCTCGCGGCTTTCAGGTACTCCAGGTTCTTGTGGTCAGTGAATATTAGGATCGGATGAGCCGCGCCCTCCAGCAGGTACCGCCATTCTTCTAGTGCAGACTTGATCGCTAGTAGCTCCCGATCCCCCACGTCGTAGTTCCTCTCTGCTGCAGAAAGCTTGCGGGAGAAGAAGGCTACTGGGTGGAGCAAGGCTTTGACTCCCTGTCTTTGGGACAGTATTGCTCCTACCGCTATTTCGGAGGCGTCTACCTCAAGTACGAATGGTAGTGAGGAGTCTGGGTGTTTCAAGATAGAGGCTGAGGTAAATAGGGCCTTCAGGCGTTCAAAAGCTTCTTGGGCTTCAGGAGACCAGTGAAAACGTGTTCCTTGCTTGGTGAGTTGAGTAATGGGTGCGATAATAGCTGAAAACCCCCTGATGAACTTGCGGTAGAAGTTGGCGAATCCAACGAAACGTTGGATTCCCTTCTTGTCCACCGGTTCTGGCCAGTCCAGGATTGCGGTAATTTTTTGAGGATCCATCTTGATGCCCTCGCTGGAAATGATTAACCCCAGAAATGATATACTCTCTTGCTCGAACTCGCATTTTTCGGCCTTCGCATACAGGCCATGCTGGCGGAGCCGACCCAACACATTTTTGACATGTCTGCGATGAGAATCAAGGGAGGAAGAAAAAATTAAGATATCATCAAGATAAACAATAACAAAGAGGTCTAGGAAGTCCCGTAGAACATCGTTGATAAAATACTGGAAAGTGGCAGGGGCGTTACACAACCCGAATGGCATTACCAAGTACTCAAAATGTCCATACCGGGTACGGAAGGCGGTCTTCCATTCGTCACCTTCTTTGATACGGATCAAGTTGTAGGCTCCGCGGAGGTCAAGTTTGGTAAAGATGGTGGCAGTACCTAGTCTCTGAAATAACTCTGGTACCAGGGGGAGAGGGTAGCGATTTTTTACTGTAATTTTATTCAATTCCCGGTAATCCACACAAGGTCGAAGGGTGTGATCCTTTTTCTCTACAAAAAAGATGCCTGCGCCCGCTGGGGATGTGGAAGGGCGGATGAACCCTTTTTGCAAGTTCTCATCAACATAATTTTTTAAAGCCCCTTGTTCCACCTCCGTTAAAAGGAAGACTCTACCGAACGGAATCTTTGCTCCAGGAAGTAGGTCGATGGGGCAATCGTAGGCCCGATGGGGTGGTAGAGTCTCTGCCTTTTGTTTACTAAATACGTCAAGAAAGTCGTGGTAAACTTCTGGGATGGATTGACGGGTGCCATCTTCGGTGTCAATGCATAGTAACGAGGCCGGCCCAGGAGGTTTATATGAGCCGCAGGACTGTTGGCAATAGGAAGAAGGAAAGGCAACTATTCCCGTAGTCCAGTTGATAGTGGGATTGTGGGCTTGTAACCAAGGCATACCAAGGATCAAGGGAAACAATGGGGAAGAGATGATGTCCAGACACAAGCATTCTTGGTGGGTTCCAGAGGTGGTAAAGATGGTAGCGGGTATAGGAGTGGTCTCCTGGGTCACAGGTCCGGACTTAATGACGGAACCATCAGCCAGATGGACACGAAGTCCGTGGGTCTTGGTACGAAGGGGAATTTGGTGTTTAATGGCAAAGGCTGAGTCCATAAAGCAGCTGCATGCTCCGGAATCAATAATGGCGGGTACTGGCAAAGTCCTTCCTGGGAGCTGTAATGAAACAGAGAGGGCAAGGTGAGATGTGGTTTTGGCTTGTAGGTTAGTCATGTTAGAAGAAACTGAAAGAAACTTACGAAGCTTCAGGGGACAGGTTCTAACGAAATGTCCGGGGTCCCCGCAGTACAGGCACAGATTATTTATTCGGCGGCGCTGGCGTTCCTCAGGAGCGAGGGATGGACGAAGGAGCCCGAGCTGCATTGGTTCAGGCGTGTCAGATGTGGGAGTTGGAGGTGTAGCAGGAGCCGAGTACAGGTGACTAGGAGCCAGAGGAAGCATCCAGGTTGGGCGGGAGAAGCCAGTGGTCCTCTCAGCCCTCCGTTCCCTCAGACGTCGGTCAATCTGGATGGTTAGATCAATCAACAGGTTGAGTGTCTGTGGTACACCAACTCTAGCTAGCTCGTCCTTCAAGGAATCGGAAAGTCCTAAGCGAAACTGATGGAGGAGGGCGGCATCATTCCAATTGGTATCCGCACTCCACCGCCTGAATTCTGCCACATAGTCCTCCGCTGGTCTGCGTCCTTGTTGAAGGGAACGCAAGGCGGCTTCTGCGGTTACTGAGAGTTGGGGATCTTCGTATAGCTGGGCCAGGGCATCGAAAAAAGCAGCGAGGTTGTTTAGTGATACATCCTTCTGTTCAAAGAGACGGTGGGCCCAGCTCTGAGGGTCTCCAGCGAGCAAAGAGACCACAAAGCCCACCTTGGTGGCCTCTAGAGAAAAGGTACGGGGCTGTAGGGCAAAATACAGTTCACACGAATTCCGGAAGGCCCTAAACTTGCTCCGATCCCCGGAAAATCTTTCGGGTGTAGGAACCTTAGGTTCAGGAGGAAGCATGACCACTGTGGGTGAGGAACTTGTTCCGGCTGTGGAAGCAGAGGCGTGGGGCCCCTCTTGGATGGCAGAGGGATTGGTGAGGACCCGCACTTGTTCTTCCAAGCGGGTGTATCCTTGTTGAAGACTCTTGACTGCTTCAGACAAACCTGCCAGGTGCCGACAGAGTTCCTCCATAGGTGAGGCTCCCTGCCCGGGCTCAGACATGGCTGTCTGCTACTGTCACGTACCTGACGGTGACGAGCCCGGATCTGCAGAGGGAGGCCTCTCTTACGGCTTCCACCGGCGGCCCCTGGTACTGAAGACAGGAGGCACGGAGGTAGAAGGGGTACGAGTGCCTGGCAGGATGGATCAAGGTAGAGTAGAGTCTGAAGACTGGGACGGATCCAGGCACCCAGGAAGTATGGCAGGCTGAACCGGAACCAGGAACACAGCAACTGGACTGGAACTGAAGAGACTGGCTGGACTGGAACCAGGATACAGCAACTGGACTGGAACCAGGAACAAGCAACTGGACTGGAACTGATGAGGCTGACTGGACTGGAACCAGGACACAGCAACTGGAGAGATTGGTCGGACAAGCCGGGTCGGTAGTATTGGCTGACGGCAAGGTACTGGAGGATCAGGCAGAAGATTGGTCAAACAAAGCCGGGGGTCAGAGGCAGGCAGGAAACTGGAAGGGTCAAGGCAAGCCGGGTCGGATACAGGTAAATACACGAATCAGGTCTCTTTGGGTACTACACGCTGTAGAGCAGACAGCAGGGACTGTCTGTCACAGGCATGTTTAAATAGCTCTTCTGGCGCACTTTGTGGAGCGTGCGCGCGCCCCCACTAAGCGCGTGTGCGCGCACGTGCTCGCCATCGCGCGCGCGCGTGGACGTACCCGAGATTCGGAATCAGGAAGTCCAGGAATCCTGTAGCTGACAGGATTTCTATGACACCTTCCCTGTCCCTAGAAACAAGGATTCGTACAGTAAAACACACTGACACTCTCCCTACCTATAGTTTTCTGTCCCTAGAAAAAATGTTTTTTTAAAGCACACTATAGCACAAGGAGAATTTCCCTCACTGTCCTTCCCTGTCCCTAGAAACAAGGATTCGCACAGTAAAACACACTGACACTCTCCCTACCTATAGTTTTCTGTCCCTAGAAAAAATGTTTTTTTAAAGCACACTATAGCACAAGGAGAATTTCCCTCACTGTCCTTCCCTGTCCCTAGAAACAAGGATTCGTACAGTAAAACACACTGACACTCTCCCTACCTATAGTTTTCTGTCCCTAGGAAAAATGTTTTTTTAAAGCACACTATAGCACAAGGAGAATTTCCCTCACTGTCCTTCCCTGTCCCTAGAAACAAGGATTCGTACAGTAAAACACACTGACACTCTCCCTACCTATAGTTTTCTGTCCCTAGAAAAAATGTTTTTTTAAAGCACACTATAGCACAAGGAGAATTTCCCTCACTGTCCTTCCCTGTCCCTAGAAACAAGGATTCGTACAGTAAAACACACTGACACTCTCCCTACCTATAGTTTTCTGTCCCTAGAAAAAATGTTTTTTTAAAGCACACTATAGCACAAGGAGAATTTCCCTCACTGTCCTTCCCTGTCCCTAGAAACAAGGATTCGCACAGTAAAACACACTGACACTCTCCCTACCTATAGTTTTCTGTCCCTAGAAAAAATGTTTTTTTAAAGCACACTATAGCACAAGGAGAATTTCCCTCACTGTCCTTCCCTGTCCCTAGAAACAAGGATTCGCACAGTAAAACACACTGACACTCTCCCTACCTATAGTTTTCTGTCCCTAGAAAAAATGTTTTTTTAAAGCACACTATAGCACAAGGAGAATTTCCCTCACTGTCCTTCCCTGTCCCTAGAAACAAGGATTCGCACAGTAAAACAAACTGACACTCTCCCTACCAATAGTTTTCTGTCCCTAGAAAAAATGTTTTTTTAAAGCACACTATAGCACAAGGAGAATTTCCCTCACTGTCCTTCCCTGTCCCTAGAAACAAGGATTCGTACAGTAAAACACACTGACACTCTCCCTACCTATAGTTTTCTGTCCCTAGAAAAAATGTTTTTTTAAAGCACACTATAGCACAAGGAGAATTTCCCTCACTGTCCTTAGAAACAAGGATTCACACAGTAAAACACACTGACACTCTCCCTACCTATAGTTTTCTGTCCCTAGAAAAAATGTTTTTTTAAAGCACACTATAGCACAAGGAGAATTTCCCTCACTGTCCTTCCCTGTCCCTAGAAACAAGGATTCGTACAGTAAAACACACTGACACTCTCCCTACCTATAGTTTTCTGTCCCTAGAAAAAATGTTTTTTTAAAGCACACTATAGCACAAGGAGAATTTCCCTCACTGTCCTTCCCTGTCCCTAGAAACAAGGATTCGTACAGTAAAACACACTGACACTCTCCCTACCTATAGTTTTCTGTCCCTAGAAAAAATGTTTTTTTAAAGCACACTATAGCACAAGGAGAATTTCCCTCACTGTCCTTCCCTGTCCCTAGAAACAAGGATTCGCACAGTAAAACACACTGACACTCTCCCTACCTATAGTTTTCTGTCCCTAGAAAAAATGTTTTTTTAAAGCACACTATAGCACAAGGAGAATTTCCCTCACTGTCCTTCCCTGTCCCTAGAAACAAGGATTCGTACAGTAAAACACACTGACACTCTCCCTACCTATAGTTTTCTGTCCCTAGAAAAAATGTTTTTTTAAAGCACACTATAGCACAAGGAGAATTTCCCTCACTGTCCTTCCCTGTCCCTAGAAACAAGGATTCGTACAGTAAAACACACTGACACTCTCCCTACCTATAGTTTTCTGTCCCTAGAAAAAATGTTTTTTTAAAGCACACTATAGCACAAGGAGAATTTCCCTCACTGTCCTTCCCTGTCCCTAGAAACAAGGATTCGCACAGTAAAACACACTGACACTCTCCCTACCTATAGTTTTCTGTCCCTAGAAAAAAGTTTTTTTAAAGCACACTATAGCACAAGGAGAATTTCCCTCACTGTCCTTCCCTGTCCCTAGAAACAAGGATTCGTACAGTAAAACACACTGACACTCTCCCTACCTATAGTTTTCTGTCCCTAGAAAAAATGTTTTTTTAAAGCACACTATAGCACAAGGAGAATTTCCCTCACTGTCCTTCCCTGTCCCTAGAAACAAGGATTTGTACAGTAAAACACACTGACACTCTCCCTACCTATAGTTTTCTGTCCCTAGAAAAAATGTTTTTTTAAAGCACACTATAGCACAAGGAGAATTTCCCTCACTGTCCTTCCCTGTCCCTAGAAACAAGGATTCGTACAGTAAAACACACTGACACTCTCCCTACCTATAGTTTTCTGTCCCTAGAAAAAATGTTTTTTTAAAGCACACTATAGCACAAGGAGAATTTCCCTCACTGTCCTTCCCTGTCCCTAGAAACAAGGATTCGCACAGTAAAACACACTGACACTCTCCCTACCTATAGTTTTCTGTCCCTAGAAAAAATGTTTTTTTAAAGCACACTATAGCACAAGGAGAATTTCCCTCACTGTCCTTCCCTGTCCCTAGAAACAAGGATTCGCACAGTAAAACACACTGACACTCTCCCTACCTATAGTTTTCTGTCCCTAGAATTTTTTTTTTTAAAGCACACTATAGCACAAGGAGAATTTCCCTCACTGTCCTTCCCTGTCCCTAGAAACAAGGATTCGCACAGTAAAACACACTGACACTCTCCCTACCTATAGTTTTCTGTCCCTAGAAAAAATGTTTTTTTAAAGCACACTATAGCACAAGGAGAATTTCCCTCACTGTCCTTCCCTGTCCCTAGAAACAAGGATTCGTACAGTAAAACACCCTGACACTCTCCCTACCTATAGTTTTCTGTCCCTAGAAAAAATGTTTTTTCTTTTTCGTACATCACGGGACACAGAGCGACTTAGTCATTACTAATGGGTTATATAGTTTACCTTCAGGTGTTGGCACTGGCCAATTCCAAACCGGAAGTACCCTCCCCTATATAAGCCCCTCCCACCCGGGAGCACCTCAGTTTTTTGCCAGTGTCTAAGGTGTTGGCCAAAGAGTAACATGTGTTTTCACTGGGCTTGCGTACAGGTTCTTTTGGGCCTTAGTAAGCTGTTCCGGATCCCACCAAAAAAAGCTTCATAGCTAAACGGTCGGTACCCGGGCCTTGCAGGAAGAGCAAGGTTTTGCCTGTAATGCTTCTCTTAGGAGGGCTGGACCCTGGGATCCAGAGCTCTGGTCATACCCACGACCAAGACGCTGTCTGTGCAGGGTGCTATACAGGTCCAGGGGAGTGGAATCCTTGGGAACCCGGTCCCTGAAGGTTTAATTACAATGCCTGCCGTGATAGGTGAAGTTTGGACTTTTGTGGACCAAACAAAGTCCTGCGGCGGGGATCAGGTAAGTGGGGGCCCTCAGGAACTTGGTTCTATTGGGGGACCCCCAAGCCTAATTTGTCTTTCTGTCTGTTACCTAACGGTATTCCCGCTAAATATCTGTGTTTGCCTATAACTACTGAAAATGTAAAATTTTAATAGTAGTCAAGAAAAAAAAAAAAAAAAAAACAGGGACCGCGGTACCTGTGTTAAACCACTAGAGGCCGCTGTAGTCCATTTTTCTTGTAATGTGGATCTTTGGTTTTCTCAACTCAAAAGATCCAGGCAGCTGGTAAGTTTCTCTGAGGGAATCCACTTCCTCTGCCCTGTTGCTGCGTTCATCCACCGCACAGGCCCTCCGGCAAAAAGGGCCCTGGCTCCTAGTCCTCTGTTGGTTTTCGAAAAGGGCGCCATTGGCGCACGGGCGCGCGCGCGGGCGCGTGCACGCGCCTCCTATGAAAAAAAAAAGGGGCGGGGCGGGTGGATGACGCTCGATGCGCGCCGCGGCGCTTCTGCGCATGTGCGGGCGTCCCAGCATGGTTAAAAGACACAGTACAAGTGTCAGCTGCATGCAAACAGAGCTAGCAACAAACAGTGGCACACAGAGGCGGTTGATGCAGGCATCCCCATAGAAAGGCACTTTAGTGGACACCAGCTGGTATATAGCAGCACCTGTGTTAGACTATTACCAGCAAAAATTGGTGTATGACGACGGGAATACCTCAGCTTTGTGCTTAAAGGATATGTCGTCCAGACGCTCCGGAAATAGATCTTCCAGGAAGCCAAAGGGGTCTCCATCGGGCTCTGAGGATATTGGGCATGCTTGCACTGCACCAATCTCCCCTGAGAATGCAGAGGTCAGTAGCCGTAGAAACCCCGCAGGAATGCCTGGTGCTGCGGCTGTCCCCAGTCCACCTGCTCCTATATATATAACAGAGGAGGTTTTATCCTCAACTCTGGGAGGATTAGAAGAGAGATTATAACAGCATTGATCGCTGCTTCCCTATCTCAGGGAAAGCGCGTCCGATCTCCGTCTCCTCCTTCAGAGTGCCTGTTAGTGGAGGAACAGCCCCACACAGAGATCGACCTACCTGAAGGGGATCAGGATGAGGTTGATTCACTTATAGAGGAATCAACAGTGGAAGAACCTTTCTCAGCTTCTCAGGCTGAAAGATTATGGGTTCAGTCTCTGACTAACATGGTCCGATCAGCATTTAAAATGCCTCTGGCGGAACCACCATCCACTACAGTTTCCTCGCTGGGGTCGCTAAAAGCTCCCCAGGCGGTCTGTTCCTTCCCAATCCACCCTTTATTAGAAGGGCTTATTTACCAGGATTGGGAGCATCCTGATAAAATATTTGCTCCCCCCAAGAGATTTCCGGTGATCTATCCCATGGAGGATAAGTTCATAAGAAAATGGAGGGTCCCTATAGTGGACGCAGCCATCTCTTCTGTTAACAAATCACTGACATGTCCAGTAGATAATGTTCCAATGTTCAAAGACCCAATAGATAAAAAATTGGAGTCTTTACTAAAAATCTGCTTTCTCTACAGCAAGTATGGTGACACAACCTGCGGTAGCAGCGATTGGAGTCTGCCAAGCAGTGAAAGATCAGTTGAAACAAGTCTTAAGGGACTTACCAGATCAGCAGGCTCATGCCCTAGCTGACCTGCCTAGAGCCTTGTGTTTTGCGGTGGACGCCATAAAGGATACAATCCAACAGGCCTCCCGCTTTACGCTGTCTATAGTACATATGCGTAGGCTTCTGTGGCTCAAAAACTGGTCTGCTGAAGCTCCCTGTAAAAAACTGCTGGTTAGCTTCCCATTTCATGGAGAACGCTTATTTGGAGAAGATCTGGACAAATATATCCAGAAAATTTCTGCCGGTAAAAGTTCACTCTTACCGGTTAAGAACAAGGGTAGAAGTCCTTCTTTTAAGAGGCCTACCTCTCCAGTCCCGGGCACATCGGCTGTGAAGCAGTTCCGACGGCCTCCGCGGTCAAATTCAGGGGGCAGAAATCAGGGACAATCACAGGGTAACAAGAAGCCCTGGATCAAGAGAGGTACAAAACCTCCCCCTAAGGCATGAAGTATTGCCCCCGCTCAATCGGGTGGGGGGAAGACTTCAGTTGTTCACAGAGACCTGGCGGGACACCATCAGAGACAGATGGGTGCTCTCCGCAGTAAGTCTGGGATACAAGCTGGAGTTAAAAGGACTCCTCCTGCCCAATTTATGAGGTCAAACGTGCCAAGAGATCCCCAAAAGAGAGGATCCCTCCTTCTGGCACTAGAACAACTATTGCTCCAAGGGGTAATCATGAAGGTTCCCCTGGAAGAAAGCGGATTCGGGTTTTACTCGAACCTTTTCACAGTCCCCAAACCAAATGGGGACGTGAGGCCCATATTAAATCTAAAAGGGCTAAACAAGTTCCTAAATATCAGGACTTTTCGGATGGAGTCGATCCGATCAGTGGCCACCGCCCTACAAGGGCAGGAATGGCTAGCCTCGATCGACATAAGGGATGCTTATTTGCATATTCCCATCTTTCCGGCCCATCAGAAATTTCTACGCTTTGCAGTAGAAGGGCGCCATTTTCAGTTCAGAGCCTTACCTTTCGGTCTGGCCACAGCACCACGAGTGTTCACAAAAATTCTGGCCCCATTATTGGCCAATCTAAGAACACAGGGTGTAACGATAATGGCATATCTAGACGACCTGCTACTAATAGACCACTCAGTGGAAAAGCTGGAAGTAGCTATTCACAAGACAATCGAGTATCTGGAATATCACGGTTGGATTATCAACCGGGACAAGTCAGCTCTAAGACCAGTCAAAAGTCTGGAATACTTAGGGCTAAGGCTGGATTCAAATCAGAGAAAGATTTTCTTACCTCCAGAGAAGGTGTCGTCTTTAAGAAATTTGACCCACTTAGTGGGTACAAAAAGAAAACCATCCATACGTCTCTGCATGAGGCTGCTGGGAAAGATGGTGGCTTCATTCGAAGCGGTACCCTACGGTCAATTCCATTCAAGGAATTTGCAAAGGGCCATACTGTCAGCCTGGAACAAAAAAGTTCAGGCTTTAGACTTACCAATGTCCCTGTCCCCTTCCGTTCGCAAGAGCCTCCATTGGTGGTTGGTGCCCCAGAATCTGGAAAGAGGGAAACCCTTCAGTCCGGTTTCTTGGAAGGTGGTCACTACAGATGCCAGCCTCATCAGCTGGGGGGCAGTGCTGGAGCAATGGTCTCTCCAGGGCAGGTGGTCAGAAGCAGAAAAGGCCCTGCCCATCAATCTCTTAGAGATACGAGCAGCCCGGTATGCCCTAGTAGCATGGACATCCAAACTCCAGGGGTCCCCTGTCAGAATTCAATCAGACAATGCCACGGCAGTGGCATATATCAATCATCAGGGTGGCACCAAAAGTCGTGCAGCCCAGAAGGAAGCAAATTGCATCCTGGAGTGGGCAGAAAGATATGTCCCAGCCATATCCGCGGTTTTCATCCCAGGAGAGGAAAATTGGAGAGCGGACTTTCTAAGTCGCCAACAATTATGCCCGGGGGAATGGTCTCTTCACCCCGAGGTTTTCCAGGCAATATGCCAGCGGTGGGGAACACCGGATGTAGATCTGCTAGCATCCAGATTCAACGCAAAGGTGGACAGGTTTGTGTCTCGCACAAGGGATCCCCTAGCTTGCGGCTCGGATGCCCTAGTGTTCCCTTGGGATCGGTTCAAGCTGATATATGCATTCCCACCGCCACAATTGTTACCGCGATTACTCCGCAGAATCAGGGTAGAAAAGAAACCAGTGATTCTGGTGGCTCCAGCGTGGCCCCGAAGGGCATGGTACGCGGAGATTGTAAAAATGTCAGTGAGGAGTCCTTGGACCCTCCCACTTCGTCCGGACCTGCTGTCGCAAGGACCGATATACCACCCTTCCTTACCAGCCCTAGGTTTGACGGCCTGGCTATTGAAGCCCACATTCTGAAAAAGAGAGGGCTCTCTAATTCTGTGGTATCTACCATGATCAATGCCAGGAAACCGGTATCCAGGCAGATCTATTATAGGATCTGGAAAGCGTACATTACGTGGTGTGAGACCAAGAAATGGCATCCACGTAAGTACATGATAGGGAGGATTCTGGACTTCCTACAGTGGGCTGTAGATAGGAAGCTTGCCTTGAGTACTATCAAGGGTCAGATTTCGGCCTTGTCAATATTTTTTCAAAGGCCCTTGGCTTCGCATTCACTAGTCAAAGCCTTTATACAAGGAGTGATGCGTATTAGCCCTCCGGTTAGTATTCCCATATGTCCTTGGGACTTAAACCTGGTTCTGTCGGTTCTACAGAAACAACCGTTTGAACCATTACAACACATTTCCTTGGTTCTTCTCACCAGGAAATTGGTTTTCTTAGTAGCCATTTGTTCGGCTAAAAGAGTGTCGGAATTAGCAGCTATGTCCTGTAAGGAGCCATATCTGGTTGTCCATAAGGACAGAGTAGTATTACGTCCTCATCCAGCCTTTCTTCCTAAGGTGGTATCGAGGTTTCATTTGAACCAAGATGTGGTTCTTCCTTCTTTTTTCCCCAAACCTAGCTCAGTAGAGGAAAAGTTATTACATTCTTTGGATGTAGTAAGAGCAGTTAAAGCTTATCTAAAAGCCACTGCTCAGATTCGCAGAACGGATTCTTTGTTTGTTCTGCCGGAAGGCCCCAGAAGGGGTCAGGCAGCATCAAAATCTACTTTAGCCAAGTGGATTCGACAGGTCATAATACAAGCCTATGGCTTGAGAAAGAGACCGCCTCCGTTCAAAGTTAGGGCGCACTCCACAAGAGCGGTTGGAACTTCATGGGCAGTGCATCACCAGGCCTCCCTGGCTCAAGTATGTAAGGCCGCAACATGGTCTTCGGTACACACGTTTACTAGATTCTATCAGGTAGACGTTAGAAGTCAGGAGGATGTCGCCTTTGGGCGCAGTGTGTTGCAGGCCGCAAAAGATCCTCATGCCTGATGGCGCCCAGCTTATGTACCCCCCCCTCATTTGGCATTGCTTTGGGACGTCCCATTAGTAATGACTAAGTCGCTCTGTGTCCCGTGATGTACGAAAAAGAAAAAGGGATTTTTATAACAGCTTACCTGTAAAATCCTTTTCTTGGAGTACATCACGGGACACAGAGCTCCCACCCCTCTTTTTGGGACACTTATTGCTTGGCTACAAAACTGAGGTGCTCCCGGGTGGGAGGGGCTTATATAGGGGAGGGTACTTCCGGTTTGGAATTGGCCAGTGCCAACACCTGAAGGTAAACTATATAACCCATTAGTAATGACTAAGTCGCTCTGTGTCCCGTGATGTACTCCAAGAAAAGGATTTTACAGGTAAGCTGTTATAAAAATCCCTTTTTTAAAGCACACTATAGCACAAGGAGAATTTCCCTCACTGTCCTTCCCTGTCCCTAGAAACAAGGATTCGCACAGTAAAACACACTGACACTCTCCCTACCTATCCTTCTCTTTCCCTAAACTAAAGGAATCCAGGTTAAGCAAGAAAAAATAAATGTCACTGTCCCTGCCTATGCTTCTCTTTCCCTGCTCCGGAACACACTACACTAGGCCGCCGTGCTGGCGGCCTTTTATAGTGTGGGGCGTGTACTAAACACCCTCAGCAATAATTGGCCACAGGCATCCTGCCTGTGGCCAATCATTGCTCTCCTCGCTGCCGGCGCTGTGATTGGCCAAGCATGCGGGGTCACAGTGCATGCTTGGCCAATCACAGCGCCTGGATGACACTGCGATGGCGTAGTGCATTGTGGGCCGTTCGCGTCACTCGAATTAGG
The DNA here is from genome assembly GCA_029206835.1 of Rana muscosa. Lineage (NCBI taxonomy): Eukaryota > Metazoa > Chordata > Amphibia > Anura > Ranidae > Rana > Rana muscosa. Next base: position 237,273,533 of record CM055128.1, read on the forward strand.
CGCGAACGGCCCAAACCGTTCGATCTTCGTCGAACGATCGAACAGCCGATGTTCGAGTCGAACGTATGTTCGACTCGAACACCGAGCTCATCCCTAGTCATCGGTATATAAATAGGCAATGCCTGGAAAAGATACAAAAATGTTGGCACTATATTCATCTTTAATATGTTACTTCTACCAAACCATGAGTGCAAACCCTTATTCCACTCATTTAGTAATATTTTTATTGTTTTAAGTAATGGCAGAAAGTTCAGGGCATAAATATTTGTTACGTCTAAGGGGATCTGTGTTCCTAAGTAATTTAGTGCTGTTGTTGTCCATTTAAACTTAAAATTATGTTGGAGGTTATTACTCAGATGCCCCATCATTGCTACCCCCATCGCCTCTGACTTGCTGTAGTTTATCTTAAAACCCGACAACTCCCCATATTGTTCAATTTCCTTCATAAGGTTTGGTAGTGATATTTGTGGGCAGGCTAGTGAGAACAATAAGTCGTCCGCATACGCGGACACTTTATATTCCTCCTCTCCTACTCTTATTCCCATAATGTCTGACTGGATCCTGACCGGATGCCCCTGCAGCCTCTGAGACCACTTGGAGAGGCACAGCCTGATCGCCCGGAGTTCCAGAACATTGATCAACAGTTGGGATTCGGTCGGGGACCAGCGGCCCTGGGCCGCTTGAACCCCCCAGACTCCCCCCCAACCCCCAACCGGTTAAGGCTGGCGTCCGTCGTGATCACCGTCCAAAGAAAAGGGAGGAAGGATTTCCCGGACCGAAGAGCCAGGGATCTCAGCCACCAACTCAGAGATGACCTGACAAGGTGACTTAACTGAATCTGACGATCCAGAGACAACGGAGATTTGTTCCATTTGGAGAGAATCTCTTTCTGCAAGGCCCGAGTGTGGAATTGGGCATACGGTACTGCCTCAAAGGAGGCCACCATGAGACCCAGAACTCGCATGCAGAAAAGGAGAGATGACCATTTGCGGGATGTCAACAACCTGACTGCCGCCTGGAGTGTCTGCAACTTCTCTGAGGTAAGAAAGACTCTGGCCTCCAAGGAGTCCAGAATCAGCCCCAGGTACCCTAGGTGCTGAGTCGGTACTAACACCGACTTCTGAAGGTTCAGTATCCACCCGAACTCCCGGAGGGTCTGACTGACTATAGACACGTCCTCCTCTAATTCTGAGCTTGAAACAGCTCTTCAGAAGAAGGTCGTCCAGGTAGCCTACGATAGCAATGCCGCGCTGTCTCAGCAAAGCTAGAATTAGGGCGAGCACCTTGGTGAAAACTCTTGGTGCCGATGCTAGACCAAAGGGAAGAGCCACAAATTGATAGTGGTCTTCGCCGATCGCAAAACGCAGGTACCTCTGATGCCTGACGCAGATGGAGACATGCAAGAATGCGTCCTTGATATCCAAGGATGCCATAAAATCCCCCGGATGGAGCGCAGCCACAACAGAACAAATCGATTCCATCCGGAACTTTTGGACCTTTACAAATGCATTGAGGGCATTGAGGGCCTTGAGGTCCAGTACAGGACGAACTCCGTCCTTCTTTGGGACCACAAAAAGATTCAAGTAAAAACCCTGAAACCTGTCCTGTGGTGGTACGGGTATGATCACCCCGCACCCCAACAAGTCTCGCACCGCCCCCTGGAGGGCAGCTCGGCGTGCCAGAAGAAGGGGCAGATTTGAAGGAAAAAATCTGTTTGGTGGACAAGAAAGGAACTCCATCTTGTACCCCAAGGCGACCACCTCGCAGACCCACTGGTCGGAGAGCACGGAGGTCCACCGAGCTACAAACCCGCAAAGCCGTCACCCCACCCTGTAGTCGGCAAAACTTCATGTGGTAGCAGGCTTGCTTGCTGGCTTGGCGGGCTTACGCACCCAGGGACGCTTCTGTCCCCCAGCTGGACCTTTGTCCGTATGGGAGGGTCTGCCGGCAGGTCCTGACTGACGAAAATACCGCTTCTGTGTGGGAAAGGAGGGCCCCGGCTTACGGCGCGGCTCCTTCCCTTTAGTGGACTGAGGGAAAAGCGTGCTCTTCCACCAGTGGCATCCTTAATAATGTCTTCCAGTGAGGCACCAAAAAGCCTCCCACCCTTGAAAGGCATGTTTGCCAGGGTTTTCTTAGAAGCTTGGTCAGCGGACCAGCATTTCAGCCATAGTAGGCGGTGCAAAACCACTGCAGACGCTGAGGCCCTGGAGATCAAAGGGGCGGCATACAGGGTTGCATCACAGACGTACACAAGCCCTTGTACCAACTGTTCGGCCAGTAACACGCATTCTGGCGGGAGCCGATTCGCCTCCACAGTCTGCTGCAAAATCTTTGCCCATTCCGTAAGTGTCCGGGACACTAAGGTAGCCGCCAAAATAGGCCACAATGCTGACTCCAGCATGGCAAACATAGAGCGGGTCACCGCTTCGGACCTCCTATCGGCAGGGTCCTTAAAGGCAGGGGTCTCTTCCACCAGTATAATGGTTACTTTATTCAACCGAGAGACCAGGGAATCAACAACCGGAGGAGAAGTAAATTTTTTCAAAAGGCTTTCATCAAATGGATAAACAGACCGCCATACGCTGATGGACCGCAAAGGGCCTGTGTGGCCATTCCCATTCCTTATCTATGAACTTGTCAAAAAATTCCACATAAGGAAAAACCTTAGCCGAGCGGGTCGGTTTGTGCGACCCAAAAGGGACAGACCCTGCTGTGGAAGTCCCAGCTGTATCTTCCAGCTTGAGAGTGTCCCTCACAGCATTGATAAGTGCACTAACAAGTACCCTGTCTTGAGCTGACCCAGACGAGGGGTCCTCCTCACAGGGAAGGTCCTGGTCCGCATCATCTGACACATCAGAACAGGGGTCCTGAGCCGCAGCCAGGCCCGAGTCTGAGTCAGAACATTCCCCAGGCGATGGCGGGGGGAGGGAGCGCTTAGTACCCCTTTTACGCCCGCACGCCAATTCCACCCTGGCAACAAATGACTCTTGGACTGCCGACAAAGCGTCCAGGGGAATAGCAGGTGCAGTGGCACCGGTTGCTGCCTCTGGAATGTCTGGAGAAACACCAGCTTCTGACTCCATAACTGCCCACTGACCGCCCTTAGGGACCTAGTCAAGATACTGACACAATTAAAGTCCACCCTCCTTGCTGCACTGACCGAGGGGGGGGGAATACCCAGGGGACTCACCGCCCAGCCAGGTACCGCTCAGCGCCGCTGCCCGCTCTGCATCCGCACACTGTGTGTGTGCCTGAGGAACTGTGTGAGGTGAATCGTGCCGTCCGCGCTGTTCAGGAAGCCAGCCGCCACTAGAGGCCAAAACCCACTCCAAAATGGCCGCCGAGTGCTCAAAGAAGGCGCACGGACCACAAGAAAATGGCCGCCCGCAATCACTCTGGCGCGGCCACAGCAAAATGGCCGCCAATGGGAAAAACAATGCAATTCACAGGCCCCAAACGAATGGCGCCAGTGCTACAAAATATGGCGCACAGCAAGTGAGGTGGACGAGAAGGCCAGGCACGGAGGCTTCACACAAATTACACCCCCCCCACACAGAGAGCGGACCTGGACACCACCACAGCCCCCCGCCGGGACCCGGAGCCCCGCCAAGGTATTCCCCGGTCGGAGCGAGCCCCGCAATGGGGAGGAGGAAAAAAGGGGATGACAGAGGGAGAGGGGTGAGGGCCATAGAAGCACTATATTAGTGGATTTATTGTGTTATTATGTTTTTATATATTTCTTGATTTGTGCTACATAATAGGGTTGGTCTCAGCACACCAATATATTTATTCACATAGAACCCTAGCGACCCCCGTAGGAATGCCCAGCTGTTCCATCCCACCGAAGCAGAAGGAACCGTACTTACCCGTCCTGCGAGGACCTGCTGGTGCAATCCTGACAGACCTACAACCGAGCAGTACGGAGTAGCTGTCGGCCCGGTCCACTGTGACTAAGACAGCAAGCCGCACGGTCATATGTGAACCCTGGAGCATATAGCTCACCGGCCACCCCTGGAGTCATGGGGTATGTCGTGACGGACCCGATGCCTATTTGCAAGGGACTGTAACACGCTCGATGGCCGGACTGAGGGGACTACAAGGATCTATAATATCCTGTCTGTCATGCCCAGCCGGCAGTTGATAGAAGATTCTAAAAATAAAATAATAAAAGTAAAAATCTCTTCAGTATACTGGGCCCAAAGGGAGCCACATCCTTCTCCTCTGCTAGGCAGAAAAAAACTGAGGCTCTTGGCTGCAGGGTGGAGGGCTATGTTCAGAGGGACCGCCCCCTAGGCGGGGCTGTTTCAACTCTGTTTAAAATAACATGTATGCATATGTAGCGGGGTCTCTTCTAAGGCCCCAGGACTACGTTACCCAGAACCCCATTCGGCCCCAGGGCAGAGGTTCCACCGCAGAGACTCATGGGAGGGGTTATTTAAGTGAGAGGCGAGGCGGAGCTCGCTCTCTTGGGACACGGCGCGTCAAGTGACAAGTCATCCTGTGCGGATCGGCTGTGAAGCAAGACCTGAAGCCTGAGGCCTTGCTTGAAGTCTGAAGAGCCTTCCACCATACTGCGGAGCCTGGGTGGATCCTGACCCGTCGTGATAGGACGTGAGTTGGATCGAGGACTCGATCGGAGCAGATGCTGTGTGAGACACACAGGAGGTGGAAGTCCCAGGCTGGGATCGCGCCTGGAGTGGTGAGCGGGCACCTGCCCATATCAATAGACTGAGTTGTGTTCAGGCCTGTAGACTGCCTAGGCCCGTTGTTCGCTCACCAGTGTTTCTTGGGGGGTCCGGTAGCGGGACAGAGTTGAAGTACCTACCCTCCCCCGTTTTGCCCTGTTATTTCAAGTTAACACCCAATGTGGATTACAAATGGTTATTTCTTTAAGTGCACCAACGAAAGCTGGCCGGTGAAGAAACCTTCCTTCCTTAGGGAAAAGAGACTCAGATCCATCCCATCTCAGGCCTGACTCAGGCGGGGAGTTTAGAAAGTTTGTGTTACTACGCCATAGGCAAACTCACGCCATAATAGCTCCGCGTGGTGGACACTGCGCGGCGCCATATTATTGTGCTGCACCTAGTACATTGATTGATGCAGGGCTCTGCAGGCCCATGTATATGTTGCATGTTATACCTTGAATCAGTGTGTTGTCTGACTGTTTAGGAATTATTAAGTATAATACACCTGAGAGTGATAGGAGTTTAACCCTAGACTGACTGTGCCAGAGTGGGTCGAGTAAGATTGCCGGGGGTTGGCGGTACTGCGTGCAGGGCCCGAAATCAAATCAGCGGCTCTCTTAATTGGGGGTAGCGCTACACATATTTAACATGTTTCTGCCTAGTCCTCTCCTAATAGACGGAACATACCCAACAGTCAAGATTTATGGAGCTGTGTCTGTCCATGGACGAAAAGAGAAACAAATGTTTTAAACGGGCCCCGTCCTGCCGAGCATGCATGCATGCAGAACTGAACACATAAGTGAACATATGAAAACAGTGTTCAAACCACACATGTGAGGTATCACCACGATTGGTGGAGTGAGAGTAATAATTCTAGCCCTAGACCTCCTTTGTAACTCAAAACATGCAACCTACAGAATTTTTTAAATGTTGCCTATGGAGATTTTTAAGGCTAAATGTTTGTCGCCATTCCACGAGCAATTTTGAAGCGTGACATGTTGGGTAATATATTTACTCGGCCCAACATTATCTTTCACAATAAAAAAAAAAATTGGGCTAACTTTACTGTTGTCTTATATTTTTTATTTAAAAAAGTGTATTTTTTTCCTAAAAAAAGTGCGCTTTAACCACTTCAGCCTCGGAAGAATTTATCCCCTTCCTGACCAGAGCACTTTTTGCGATTCGGCACTGCAATGCTTTAACTGACAGCTGCGCAGTCGTGCGACGTTGCACCCAAACAAAATTTACGTCCTTTTTTCCCCACAAATAGAGCTTTCTTTTGGTGGTATTTGATCACTTCTGCGGTTTTTATTTTTTGCGCTATAAACAAAAAAAGAGTGACAATTTTGAAAAAATATATATACTTTTTGCTATAATAAATATCCCCAAAAAATATATAAAAAAACTAATCTCTTTTTCAGTTTAGGCCGATATGTATTCTTCTACATATTTTTGGTAAAAAAAGTTTTATGGCATTTTTATGACAATTTTTTTTTTTATTAGTAATGGCGGTGATCAGCGTTTTTTATCGTGACTTCGACATCATGGCGGACACATCAGACACTTTTGACACTATTTTGGGACCATTGTCATTTATACAGCGATCAGCAGGCCCGGACTGGCCATAGGGCATACCGGGCAAATGCCCGGTGGGCCGTGGCGGCCCGCGGACCATAAGTGGCCCGCGATGGCACCCTGACGGTCCGCGGCGGCCCGCGGGCCATCGGACTGCATGTCACGTTTTCCCCATCATCTCCAATGTCTCCGGAGGCAGCGGGAGTTGTTGGGCGGAGCTGGGGGTGTGGCTGCCCCCTCCACTCCTCCCACAGACTCGTTCACTCTGGCTCAGTGGCGGTGCGTCCATAGTGGGCACAGCAGCACCGCCCCCTCTCGCTCCTGCGCCCGTCACTCACAACAATACATAGGTTCATTCATTGCATGAACCTATGAATTGTCGCCGCCGCTGCCGCCCACTATTCAGATGGACAGCCCCCTGTTGAGCGCCGGCCATCTGAATAACAGCGGCTGGTTGGTGTTTGGAAGTGTCTATCAAAGCCAGCGGCTCTGATAGGCTTCCCGATTACAGCCTGAGGGCTGTAATCGGCTTCCAAATAGCTAACCAGAGGACGCACAGGGGGTGCGTTCCCTGGTTAACACTGACAGGCGTTTCAGCCAATCAGGTTCACCGGGTCTGGTTACCGGTAACCTGATTGGCTGAAGCGACATCGAGGGCGGGAGAAGACATCGAGGACGGAAGAAGGACGGCGCTGACCCGAGGAAGGTAAGTGCAGGGCTGGGGGGGGGGACAAACTGTCTGCATTTGGGGACAAACTGGCTGTATATGGGGGAAACTGGCTGTATATGGGGACAAACTGGCTGCATTTGGGAACAAACTGGCTATATTTGGGGACCAACTGGCTGTATTTGGGGACAAACTGGCTGCATTTGGGGACAAACTGGCTGCATTTGGGGACAAACTGGCTGCATATGGGGACAAACTGGCTGCATATGGGGACAAACTGGCTGCATATGGGGACAAACTGGCTGCATATGGGGACAAACTGGCTGCATATGGGGACAAACTGGCTGCATATGGGGACAAACTGGCTGTATATGGGGACAAACTGGCTGTATATGGGGACAAACTGGCTGCATTTGGGGAAAAACTGGCTGCATTTGGGGGGAAACTGGCTGCATTTGGGGACAAACTGGCTGCATTTGGGGACAAACTGGCTGTATATGGGGACAAACTGGCTGCATTTGGGGACAAACTGGCTGTATATGGGGACAAACTGGCTGTATATGGGGACAAAATGGCTGCATTTGGGGACAAACTGGCTGCATTTGGGGACAAACTGGCTGTATATGGGGACAAACTGGCTGCATTTGGGGACAAACTGGCTGTATTTTGGGACAAACTGGCTGTATATGGGGACAAACTGGCTGTATATGGGGACAAAATGGCTGCATTTGGGGACAAACTGGCTGCATTTGGGGACAAACTGGCTGTATATGGGGACAAACTGGCTGCATTTGGGGACAAACTGGCTGCATATGGGGACAAACTGGCTGTATATGGGGACAAACTGGCTGCATTTGGGGAAAAACTGGCTGCATTTGGGGAAAAACTGGCTGTATATGGGGACAAACTGGCTGCATTTCGGGGGAAACTGGCTGCATTTGGGGACAAACTGGCTGCGTTTGGGGACAAACTGGCTGTATTTGGGGACAAACTGGCTGCATTTGGGGACAAACTGGCTGTATATGGGGACAAACTGGCTGTATATGGGGACAAACTGGCTGCATTTGCATAGTTGCCAACAGTCCCGTTTTTCCCGGGACAATCACGGATTTGGGACCCTCGTCCCGTATTTATTTTGTCCCGTCTATTTTCCCGGTATTTTGCCTTTGTCCCGGCCGCCGGGAAAATCGGGAATGCTTGAGGTAAAAAAACGGCGGGCTACACAAAGATGGCCGCCGCTGCAGACACAAGGATTATTTCCTCTTGTGTTCAGTGGTGAGGGGAGGAGCAGCCAATCGGCTTCTCCCCTCTCTGTGTTCACACATGTGGAGGCGGGGCGGTATTATCATTCGTGAGGGAGCGGCAATGTACAGGGCTGGGGAGGCGGAGTTCCGATAGGAGTCGGGAGAGCCAGGGGGAACAGAATCTGGCGGGGGAACCATTCTCGGCACGACACCGCTGGGAAATGATCATGGACCGCGGAGCTGCCTCTGCCTCCAGCACATACACGGAGACGCCGGGAGGTGAGAGCATCTGTTCCCCGGGGCTGGCTGCCGCTGCTAGGGGACACAGACCTGTAAGGAGGGCTCCGCTGCTGGGGGACACCACCAGATGTAAAGGAGGACCCCAGATGTAAAGGAGGGCTCCGCTGCTGGAGGACACCAGATGTAAAGGAGGGCTCTGCTGCTGGAGGACACCAGATGTAAAGGAGGGCTCTGCTGCTGGAGGACACCAGATGTAAAGGAGAGCTTTGCTGCCAGGGACACCAGATGTAAAGGAGGGCTCCGCTGCTGGAGGACACCAGATGTAAAGGAGGGCTCTGCTGCTGGAGGACACCAGATGTAAAGGAGGGCTCTGCTGCTGGAGGACACCAGATGTAAAGGAGGGCTCTGCTGCTGGAGGACACCAGATGTAAAGGAGGGCTCTGCTGCTGGAGGACACCAGATGTAAAGGAGGGCTCTGCTGCTGGAGGACACCAGATGTAAAGGAGGGCTCTGCTGCTGGAGGACACCCGATGTAAAGGAGGGCTCTGCTGCTGGAGGACACCAGATGTAAAGGAGGGCTCTGCTGCTGGAGGACACCAGATGTAAAGGAGGGCTCCGCTGTTGGGGGACACCAGATGTAAAGGAGAGCTCTGCTGCCAGGGACACCAGATGTAAAGGAGGGCTCCGCTGCTGGAGGACACCAGATGTAAAGGAGGGCTCTGCTGCTGGAGGACACCAGATGTAAAGGAGGGCTCTGCTGCTGGAGGACACCAGATGTAAAGGAGGGCTCTGCTGCTGGAGGACACCAGATGTAAAGGAGGGCTCTGCTGCTAGAGGACACCAGATGTAAAGGAGAGCTTTGCTGCCAGGGACACCAGATGTAAAGGAGGGCTCCGCTGCTGGGGGACACCAGATGTAAAGGAGGGCTCTGCTGCTGGAGGACACCAGATGTAAAGGAGGGCTCTGCTGCTGGAGGACACCAGATGTAAAGGAGGGCTCCGCTGTTGGGGGACACCAGATGTAAAGGAGAGCTCTGCTGCCGGGGACACCAGATGTAAAGGAGGGCTCCGCTGCTGCCAGCTGCTGGGGACACTGAAGTAAGGAGGGCTCTGTTGCTGGGGGACACAGATCTGTAAGGAGGGCTCCACTGCCGGGAACACCAGATGTAAAGGAGGGCTCCACTGCCAGGGACACAGTTCTGTAAAGAGGGGCTATGCTTCTGGGAGCACCTGATGCAAGGACGGACTGCTGGGGAGGCATCTGGTGGCAGGTGACACACTTCCACTGATTCGGCATTATGGTGAGTTGAATGATTTCATTTTATATTACAATGTAATAATAGAAATAATGCACTTCAATCATCCTGACACCGTAACAACCATGGTGCCGGGATGATTGAAGCGCCAACAGGTGTTTTGGAGTATCCTTATCTGCCAATTTTGTTACACATTTCTATTGTGGTGTAGGATCTGGCTTCTTTCTTTCTATTTCTTTCTCTCACCTCGGACTCTAGCCACACCCCTTTGAACCACGCCCATTTAAGCCACACCCACTATCGTGCGTAAACCACGCCCATTTTTCGCCGCGACCCGCTTCGCGCGCCACATTTTTCATTCCAGCATGACACGCCTACAAACGAATGTCCCGCCCCTAATTATAGCAAGGCTCCGCCTCAATACAAAAAAAGTGTCCCAGATGTTTTTTTTTGCAATGTTGGCAACTATGCATTTGGGGACAAACTGGCTGCATTTGGGGACAAACTGGCTGTATATGGGGACAAACTGGCTGTATATGGGGACAAACTGGCTGCATTTGGGGAAAAATTGGCTGCATTTGGGGACAAACTGGCTGTATATGGGGACAAACTGGCTGTATATGGGGACAAACTGGCTGTATATGGGGACAAACTGGCTGCATTTGGGGACAAACTGGCTGCATTTGGGGACAAACTGGCTGTATATGGGGACAAACTGGTTGCATTTGGGGACAAACTGGCTGTATTTTGGGACAAACTGGCTGTATATGGGGACAAACTGGCTGTATATGGGGACAAACTGGCTGCATTTGGGGACAAACTGGCTGTATATGGGGACAAACTGGCTGTATATGGGGACAAACTGGCTGTATATGGGGACAAACTGGCTGCATTTGGGGAAAAACTTGCTGCATTTGGGGAAAAAACGGCTGTATATGGGGACAAACTGGCTGCATTTGGGGACAAACTGGCTGCATTTGGGGACAAACTGGCTGTATATGGGGACAAACTGGCTGCATTTGGGGACAAATTGGCTGTATATGGGGACAAACTGGCTGCATTTGGGGAAAAACTGGCTGCATTTGGGGACAAACTGGCTGCATTTGGGGACAAACTGGCTGTATATGGGGACAAACTGGCTGTATATGGGGACAAACTGGCTGCATTTGGGGACAAACTGGCTGCATTTGGGGACAAACTGGCTGTATTTGGGGACAAACTGGCTGCATTTGGGGACAAACTGGCTGCATATGGGGACAAACTGGCTGTATTTGGGGGGAAACTGGCTGCATTTGAGGGGGAAAACTGGTGGCGTTTGGGCACAGTGGCTGCGTTTAATGGGCACAGTGGCGGCAATTGATGTTTTTTTTTTTCAGTTTGTTTGCGCCCCCCCCCCCCCCCTCCAAAATTTTGAGCACCAGCCGCCACTGCTCTGGCTGATCCCACAGCTGAAGGAGAAAGAAACGAGGACACAGCAGCCAGAGTGTCTTCATCTCCAGGCATGCTGTAAGTTACTGCACTGCTGCACATGTCACTACATAGATTCCTAATCTGGCACCATACCACCCCAGCCTGCCCTATGCCACCGCACCCTGCCCTATGCGTGCCACCGCACCCTGCCTTTTGCCACCGCACCCTACCCTATGCCACCGCAACCTGCCCTATGCCACCGCAACCTGCCCCATGCCACCGCAAACTGCTCTATACCACCCCAACCTGCCCTATGCCACCGCAAACTGCTCTATACCACCCCAACCTGCCCTATGCCACCACAACCTGCCCTATACCACCGCAAACTGCCCTATACCACCCCAGCCTGCCCTATGCCACCGCAACCTGCCCTATGCCTCCGCAAACTGCTCTATACCACCCAACCTGCCCTATGCCACCGCAAACTGCTCTATACCACCCCAACTTGCCCTATGCGACCCCAACCTGCCCTATGCCACCCAGCCTGCCATATACCACCGCAAACTGCCCTATACCACCCAAACCTGCTCTATACCACCCAAGCCTGCCCTATACAACCCCAACCTGCCTATGCCACCCCAGCCTGCCCTATATCACCGCAACCTGCCCTATATTACCCCAACCTGCCCTATATCGCCCCAGCCGGCCCAATACCACCCTATACTTTAATTTACAGGGGTCATTTGGGGGTGCGCATCGTGACCGTGCGCTGCCCGCAGGGCGCTGGGCAGGATAGACAGGAGGGGGGTGACACCATGTTTTGCCGCACCAGGTGACACCAACCCTAGTTACGCCACTGCCCCAGTGCACTCTCAGCTGCGAGTCGGAGCCGCACTCGAGTGACAGTGACACCCGTCGGCACATCAGGGGGCCGGGACCCGCAACGATCCCCTTCTCTCTGGCAAGGTGGCCGCGGCACTGATGATCTGATCAGTCTCGGCTCGGCTGTCTCACACAGCCGAGCAGAGTGAAGCCTCCTCCCCCTCCTCCTTTATGTCCACACAGGGAGAGGGGACCCAACATGCAGTCCCGTGATGATCTGAGGAACATTATAGGTCTGAAGGGGGGTCTGTATTGTAGGGGGGGTTTCTGTATTGTAGGGGTGGTCTGAAATGTAGGGGGGTTCTGTATTGTAGGGGGGTTCTGTATTGTAGGGGGGTCTGTACTGTAGGGAGGGGGTCTGTACTGTAGGGGGGTCTGTAATGTAGGGGGGTCTGTATTGTAGAGGGGGACTGTAATGTAGGGGGTCTGTATTGTAGAGGGGGTCTGTACTGTAGGGGGGTCTGTACTGTAGGGAGGAGGTCTGCACTGTAGGGAGGTCTGTGTAACATGCAGGGGGTCCAGAACTGTTAGGGGGTGTCTGTGTAACAAACTGTGGGGGGCTGTGTCATGTAAAGGGGTCCAGAGGGGCAGTGCTATGTAATGTAAAGGGGTCCAGAGGTGCAGGGTGCTGTGTAATGTAAAGGGGCCCAGAGGTGCAGGGTGCTGTGTAATGTAAAAAGGTCCAGAGGTGCGGTGCTATGTAATGTAAAGGGGTCCAGGGTGCTGTGTAATGTAAAGGGGTCCAGAGGTACAAGGTGCTGGAACCCCACATCCCATCATTAACCGTCGCCGCGAAGCGCCGCTGCCGCGCCCCCCCGGGCTGCTCAGTCTAAAATGCCCGGGCCTATTTTTTGTCCCAGTCCGGGCCTGGCGATCAGTGCTATAAAAATGCACTGATTATTGTGTAAATGACACTGGCAGGGAAGGGGTTAAACACTAGGGGGCGATGAAGGGGTTAAGTGTGTCCTAGAGAGTGATTCTAACTGTGGGGGGCTGGGCTACAAGTGACACAACACTGATCACTGCTCCCGATGATCACTGTCCTGTCACTAGGCAGAACAGAGAAATGCCTTGTTTACATAGGCGTCTTCCTGTTCTGCAGCTCGATCGCGGGACACTGGAGGACATTGAGTCCGCAGGTCCCGCAGGCACTGTCATGGAGCTCGGGGCGGGCGCCCGCACGGCGGCTATTTCAAAGCAATGTACAGGTACGTTGCTTTGCACAGCCGTGCCATTCTGCCGACGTATATCGTCGTTAGGCGGTCGGCAAGTGGTTAAGACCGCTGCGCAAATATGGTGCGACAGAAAGTAGTGCAACGACTGATATTTTATTCTCTAGGGTGTTAGAAAAAATATATATTGTTTGGGGGTTCTAAGTAATTTTCTAGCAAAAAAAAGTTTTTAACTTGTAAACACCAAATATCAGAAAGAGGCTCGGTCCTTAAGTGGTTAAAGGAGCTGCAGGAATATCTGGCAAGTGCTGGCTGTGTGGTACATGTGACAACAATCTCCTGTATTCTTCATATGTCTGGGCTATGGGGTAGAGTGGCAAGACTTCTTACAAACAAAAACATCCAAGCCCGGCTAAATTTAAAAAAAACACATCTGAAGTCTCACAAAAGCATGTGGGAAAATGTATTGGTCTGAAAAATCCAATGTTGAACTTTTTGGCAACAATTCCAAAAGATATGTTTGGCCCAGAAAAACAACAATGCAAATCACCAAAAGAACACCATACCCACGGTGAAACATAATGGTGGCAGTATCATGCTTTGGGGCCAATTTTATTTGGCTGGAACAAGGGCCTTAGTCAAGGTAGAGGGAATTATGAACAGTTCCAAAAACCAGTCAATATTGGCACAAAACCTTCAGGCTTCTGCTAGAAAGCTGAACATGAAGAAGAACTTCATCTTTCAGCATGACAACGACCCAAAGCATACTTCCAAATCAACAAAGGAATAGCTTCACCAGAAGAAGATTAAAGTTTTGGAATGGCTCAGCCAGAGCCCAGACCTGAATCCGATTGATAATCTGTGGGGTGATCTGAAGAGGGCTGTGCACAGGAGATGCCCTCGCAATCTGACAGATTTGGAGTGTTTTTGCAAAGTAGAGTGGGCAAATATTGCAAAGTCAAGATGTGCCATGCTGATAGACTCATAGGTCTCGTACACACGACCGAGTTTCTCGACAAGAACCAGCAAGAAACTTGCTGGCAGAGATGTCTTGCCGAGTAAATCGGTCGTGTGTACGCGGCTATCAGGTTTCTCGTCGAGAAAACCGACAAGTAACCTCGACGAGAAAATAGAGAACCTGCTCTCTATTTTCTCGTTGAGATTCTCGTCAGCCTGTTTCTCGACGAGAAAAGTGAGTGTGTGTACACTTACCTGTCCGCCGGGAAGCCCGCGCATGTTCGAAATGAATTCGACGCATGCGCGGTAGCTTCCTAGGCATAGATAGGGTATACCAAGATGGCGGCGACGGCATCGAATGTGACGAGCGCATGCTCGTCGTAGTCGATGACGTCACCGCGTACGCTCCATTCAAAAAACTGCGGGTTCTTTGAATCGAGCGTGTGTACACTCGGCCGGGACAATTTTCTTGTCCAAGAAACTCGTCGAAAAAAACGACATGTTTTTTTCGACGAGAATCTCGGCCGCGTGTACGAGGCCATACCCAAAAAGACTGAGTGCTGTAATAAAATCAAAAAGGGCTTCAACAAAGTATTAGTTTAAGGATGTGCATACTTATGCAACCATATTATTTTTTTTTATCTTTACTTCCCTCAACCTAAAAGATTTCAGTTTGTTCTTCAACTGAGTTGTACAGTTTATAGGTCACATTAAACACTTCAGCCCCAAGCCTGTTTTTCAGACTTGGTGTTTACAAGTTAAAAATAGGATTTTTGTACTCACCGTAAAATCCATTTCTCTGACGTCCATGGACTGACACAGCTGGATACTGTAAACGTGTGGGTATATGTCCCTGCTCGCAGAAGAAGATATAGGCAGAATGTTAGATGTTAAAACATTCTAGAACAAACCAGAGCTGAACAGCCCCGCCCAAGGGGGCGGTCCCTCCGGACATTACCCTCCCACCTGCAGCTAGCAGGCCTCAGTTCGTAACAAAGCAGTACAAACCTTAAAAGGAAGGGTGGGTGCTGTGTCAGTCCATGGACGTCAGAGAAATGGATTTTACGGTGAGTACAAAAATCCTATTTTCTCTTATCGTCCATGGACTGACACAGCTGGATACTGTAAACGTGTGGGACGTCCCAAAGCAGTATCAGAAGGGTGGGAGCAGTAGCAAAGGAACAACCAAAACTTCAATTCAAAACAAGCAGAGATCCTCAACGGAGGAGTTGCGACATTAAACAGTGGCCTGCAATGCTTTGCGCCCGAAGGGAGCATCCGAAGATGCAGCCACATCAACCTTATAAAATCTTGAAAAGGTATGAACGGACGACCTGGTCGTCGCCTTGCACACTTGTGCAACCGACGCTTGATGTCGGAAGGCCCGGGAAGCACCAATTGCCTTGGTGGAATGCGCCGCAACCGGAAAGGGAGGCGCCCGCCCCTTAAGGGCATAGGCCTGTATGACGGTCTGCCTGATCCACCCAAAGACTGTGGCAGACGACACCGCTCGGCCCTGTTTTGGACCAGACACAGATTTCCGAATGGAAACAGTAGCAGACAGGTACACTCGTAAGGCTTGTACCCATCTTAATGTATGAAGCGCAAACTCTCAGGGATGCGATGGGTGAGGACACAAGGATGGAAGAACAATGTCCTTCTTAAGGTGAAAGGCCGAGACCATCCTTAGAAAAGAAGGATGGTCGTGGGCGCAACACCAACATATCCTTATGGAGGACCAAGTAAGGCGACTTGCCGGACAAGGCCGCCAACTCAGACACCCGTCTAACCGAAGCAATGGCCACTAAGGCCAACTTCCGGGACAAGGTCAAGAGAGGAATCTCTCTGATATTCTCAAAGGGATGTTCTTGGAGAACCGAGATGCATCAAAATCAGATCCCAAGTAGGGAGAGGAGGCTTGACAAGGGGGATCACATGGCGAACCCCCTGCACAAAAGGTGCTAATCAAGGAATGGCCCGGTAGCGGTCGTTGAAAACGACAGCCCGGGCTGAAATCCGACCCTCAAAAAAGGTATGCAAGGCCAGCTTTTGGGTCACACCACGCTGTAAGAACAGCAAAATCCTGGGAACGGAATACATCCGAGGATGCCACTCAAGTTCCTCGCACATAGCGATGTAAGCCTTCCAGGTACGATGAGATATCTTTCTGGAGGAAGATTCCCGTGTCAACAACATAGAAGAGATGACCGAATACGAGAGAACTCGGTCCTTCAGCACCTGGCTTTAAACAGCCATGCCATTAAAGCCATGGACTGTAAAGCAGGATGAAGTATGGGATTATGAGACAGAAGGTCGACCCCAATAGGCCGTCGCCAGGAATGTCTGCGACTAGCCGAAGTAGATCGGCGTACCAATGTCGCCGTTCTGGAGCACTGGAATGGCCTCAGCCCCTACTCTGCGAAGCCGGCGAGGCAACAACAGTAGCGGAGGGTAAGCATATATCAGGCGATACTGCCCCCACGGGCGTCTGACGCGTCCGCCCAGGGGTCCCTGGACCTGACCACGATCTTGCCACCTTGCGAGTGAGTCGAGAGGCCACAAGGTCCACTTCCGGTGCCCCACCTCCGGTAAAGAAGGTGGAAACACCTCCGGATGCAAGGACCCTTCGCCTGCAATGCACACAGCCGACAGGACCGTCTTGCAGCGAGATGTATGAAAATCCCAAAGAGACTCCGCAATGTATCGGAGAAGGGAGGCCCCAGTGTACAGGGTGCCTCAAATGTTGGCCAATAAAGGCAACTTGACGGAACTTCCCTAGAAACTCGGTCAGAGGACTAGTACCTCAGCCTCCACAGGTGGCGCAAACCCACCCCGGGCACAGAGACCCTAAAGGCTAAAGCAGTTGTAGTGCACCTGCTAGACGACTGATGGATGAAGCAGAGGCTTTTCCCCAGTCATTGAGCTACAAAAAATGCCAGAGACGCAGCCACTAACGGGCGTAACGCTAACCCCAGCCTGGCGAACACAGTCCAAGCCAGTGCTTCTGATCACCACTGAAAGCAGGTGGAAAGTGATACCCCTGAAACCAGGGATCCTTCTGACAATGCTCCATCCAGCAGCTACCCATGGATAGGTGCTGATTGTGCAAACACATAGTTTATACTATGTATTGCGTCAAACGCACAAATAGAGAGTGTGGGAGGAAACCCACCCAGCCACAAAGAGCATAATACCACCACATACGGCATATGTAGTTTAGTATGTGTGGATAAACCTATTAAACACGTATATACTGTGCCAGCGACGAAGGCGCGCACATCATCGGGGCCTGGACGTAAACCAGCCACGCAGATTGCATACACAACCGTGTAGGTATGTTAGCCTGCGAATAAACAAATTGCACATGTTTATACTGTGCATAGCGCTAAGAATGCGCACACCATTGGAACGCAGGGGAGAAACCTGAGCACCCGGATGAAACCCATGCAGACTGCATACGCATACCGTGTATAGTATTATAGTATGTGTGCTAAACATTTTGCACAAGCCCATGTGTGCATAGCACCGAAGGCGCGCACACTGTTGGCGCGTGGGAGGAACCGAAGTACCCCATGCATACTCAGAGAATGCAATACCTACAGCTACTGTAAATGTATTTAGTGTAGTGTATAGACATAATGTGTATGTTTACACCGTGTATTGCACCAAAGGCATGCATGTCGTGTAGCATGGGCAGAAACCCACGCAGACTGCATACGCATACCGTGTAGGTATTATAGTGTGTGTGCTAAACATTTTGCACAAGCTCATGTGTGCATAGCACCGAAGGCGCGCACACCGTTGGCGCGTGGGAGGAACCGAAGTACCCCACGCATACTCAGAGAATGCAATACCTACAACTACTGTGAATGTATTTAGTGTAGTGTATAAACATAATGTGTATGTTTACATCCAGTATTGCACCAAAGGCATGCATGTCATGTAGCGTGGGCGGAAACCCACGCAGACTGCAAAGACATACCGGGTAGGTATGTTAGTATGTGGATAGCCAATCGCACAAATTTAGACTGTGCATAGCGCCGAAGCGCCCATACCAATGGAGTGTGGGAGGGAACCGGAGTACCCGGAGGAAAACCACACAGACTGCCTACACATACCGTGTAGGTATTATAGCATGCGTGATAAACATTGAACATGTTTAACTGTGCAGAAGGCCAAAGGCGCACATAACGTCAGCGCGTGGGAGGAAACCGGAACACTCGGAAGAACTCCACGCAGACAGCACACAGATACCGTGTAGGAATGATAGCATGTGAATCAACATATTGCACATGTTTATGCTGTGCATTTCCATTGGAGCGTGGGGGGAAACCGGAGTACCCGGAGGAACCCCACGCAAACAGTATACCCATACTGTAAACATGTATAATATGTGCAATAAACATATTGAACATGTCTATACTGTGCAGAGAGCCGAAGCGCACATACCATGAGAGTGCGGGAGGACACCGGAACCCCCGCCAACCCAGAGATTATAATACATACATATACTGTGAATGTATCTGGAGTCGTGTATAAACATTATTTGTACGTTTATATCATGTATGGCACTGAAACACAGCATTGGAACGTGGGGACAACCACGCAGACACAGAGACCAATAACACATACATACACTGTGAATGTATGCAGTGTAGAGGTATAGGATGAGTTTAAATTATGGCACAGAGGCGCATAATCTTCTCTGTATCATTCCAACCTGCTTGACTGTGCTGCTGAAGCAGCATGCAGGTAACAGGTAACCTCTGATCCTCAGACCGTGTGTCTGTCAGAGCTCAAATCATTCCCCAGGAAATGGCGGGAAATGTTACCTCAGGTATCACACAGAAGGCTCACAGGGACTAGATACATAAATGAATAAAGTCCTCCCTCATCCATGCTGCTCTTGAGGCAGCGTGAGGAAACTGTGTAAAAGAAAAGCTTGTCACAGCAATTCCAGCCTGAGAGTGTTTCTCACATCATCAATGAGATCATTTACAAGCGCCCTGTCATTCACTGACACAGAACTGGAGTCTTCCTCACAAGGGAATGTCCTGTTCATAAACATTAAATATTCAGAGGTAGGGTACTGAGCATAGTAGCTAGGCCCATATCTGACTCAGAGCACCCCTTCAGTAAAGATTTTTGTGGGGGGAGGGGGCTTAAAGCTCCTTTTGCTCGCACACCACTTCCATTCTGACAGGAATGATTCCAGGACTGCTGACAACTGGTCCATAAGGACCGCAGGTGCAGGAAACATATGAACATGTTTAACTGTGCAGCACTGCCAGTTGCCCCAGGCAAGTGTGGAGAGCAGGTGCATCAGACTCCATAAACGCCACCCTCTGAGACCTTATACATTATACAGTGAATATACAGTCCACCCACTGGCTACGCTGAGGCTGAGGAGGGGATACCCGGGAGGACCCACCAACCCTTAAGGACCGCTCAGTCTGTGAGGAGATTGTGAGGGGATTCGCGCCGTCGCCAGAAATAAATGCGCGGCGGCCACAAGAAAATGGCCGCCGGCCGCAGCTATAACTGCGCCACTGAACGCCAAGATGGCCGCCGAGCGCAAAATTCAAAGCTCTAATGCGCGCCAATGGCGCACGCAATAACCACCTCAAACAGCGCCAATGGCGCACGCAATAATCACCTCACACACCAGAAAAAACTGCAGACATGAGCGCCCAGCCAGGCCAGAGTGACCCCCAAGCACCCCACTGCGTAGCTGTCGGCCCGGTCCACCGCGAGAGATACAGTCAGTCAAGTACTGTTCAATCTTGAGAGGACCGCGGGAGCATGAAAGCAACCCGGCCACCCCTGGAGTCATGGGGTATGTCGTGAACTGAGTCTCACACACACAAGGCGAGGATCAGCACGCTCGATGGTCGGACAGGGAAGACTAGGAGGATACTAGTGTACCCAACCTGTTGCCCAGCCGACAGTTGATTGAAGGTCTCAAAAATAAAATAATAAAATTCCCAAAGGAATAAAATTTAAAAGTAAAATCTTCCAGGAGACTGGCTCCTGAGAGCCACGTCTTCTCCTTCTGCTAGGCAGAAAAAAAACTGAGGTCTGCTAGCTGCAGGTGGGAGGGTAATGTCCGGAGGGACCGCCCCCCTGGGCGGGGCTGTTCAGCTCTGGTTTGTTCTAGAATGTTTTAACATCTAACATTCTGCCTAGATCTTCTCCTGCGAGCAGGGACATATACCCACACGTTTACAGTATCCAGCTGTGTCAGTGCATGGACAATAAGAGAAAACAAGTTTTTTTACTAGAAAATTACTTAGAACTCCCAAACATTATATATTTTTTCTAACACCCTAGAGAATAAAATGGCGGTCATTGCAATACTTTTTGTCTCACCGTATTTGCACAGCGGTCTTACAAGCGCACTTTTTTTGGAAAAAACTCACTTTTCAATTTTGTTTTATATTGTGAAAGATAATGTTATGCCGAGTAAATTGATACCCAACATGTCATGCTTCAAAATTGCGCCCGCTCGTGGAATGACGTCAAACTTTTACCCTTAAAAATCTCCATAGGCGATGTTTAAAAAATTCTACAGGTTGCATTTTTTGAGTTATAGAGGAGGTCTAGGACTGGAATTATTGCTCTCGCTCTAACGATCACGGTGATACCTCACATGTGTGGTTTGAACACCGTTTTCATATGCGGGCCCTGCTCAATTATGCGTTCGCTTCTGTGCGCAAGCTCGTCAGGACGGGGCGCTTTAAATAAAATAAAAAAAAATCTTATTTATCTTACTTGATTTTATTTATTTTTACACTTTTTTAAAATAAAAATAAAAAATTGGGTCACTTTTATTCCTATTACAAGGAATGTAAACATGTAATATGTAATAGAAAAAAGCATGACAGGTCCTCTTAAATATGAGATCTGGGGTCAAAAAGACCTCAGATCTCATATATACACTAAAATGCAATAAAAAAAATAAAAATAAAATTGTAATTTGAAAAAATGCCAAAAAAAAATGTCCCTTTACAGCAGAGTTTCCCCTGGAAAAAAAATATTAAAAGCCAGCAGCTACAAATACTGCAGCTGCTGACTTTTAATATTAGGACACTTACCTGTCCTGGAGTCCAGCAACGTCAGCAGCAGAAGACGAGCGATTGCTCGTCACTCTGCTGCCCCCACCGCTATCCTCGGTGAGGGAACCAGGCAGTAAAGCCTTGTGGCTTCACTGCCCGGTTCCCTACGGCGCATGCGCGAGTCGCGCTGCGCCGTTCTCACTGGTCCTTGTGTTCTGGGAGCTGAGTGTCTCCCAGAACACAACGGGTATTCTGCGGGAAGTGACGTACTACCCGCAGAATACCTGCAGAGAGGACTCCCGGAAGTGGGTGCAAATACCTGTCTTAGACAGGTATCTGCACCCCCCTCCCCCCTGAAAGGTGCCAAATGTGACACCGGAGGGGGGGAGGGTTCCGATGAGCGGAAGTTCCACTTTAGGGTGGAGCTCCGCTTTAAGAGCTATGGGCGGAAGTGACGTTTTGACGTCGCTTCCGCCCTGCTATGGTATGGAGACGGGTGGGGGCCATCTTGTTCTCACTCATATCCATACCCAGCTAGGAACGGGACCTGATCGCCTCCGCCGCTACCGAAGGCTCCCGTAAGCAGCGGGAGAGCGGTGGGAGAGGGGGCCCTCCCGCTGCCGATAACAGTGATTTTGCGGCGAATCCGCCGCAGAGACCACCATTATCGTTAACTGGACCGCCGCCTGAAGAGATGGATACCTTAGTTATGGCAGCAGCTGCTGCCATTACCGAGATATCCCTCTTCAAAGTGCCGACGTATATAGTCGTGCGGCGGTCCGCAAGTGGTTAAAGGTGTACAAAGTTCTGAAAATTATTTATCTTTGTCTCATTTTTTTACATCACAGAAACCTGACATTTTAACAGGGGTGTGTAGACTTTTTATATCCACTGTATGTGAAACCCACAGCAAATTATTACAGCTGTGCAAGGACTAAGATTGGCTGGCGAATTTGTCCTCTGTGATAACTTGTGGAGCCCTTTGGCTCAAGCCATGATCGGCATCAAAATCCCACTGGTGAAAGATCCCATTGACATCTACATTGATAATCAGGGGACATCTACATTGATAATAAAGGGCACTGATCATCAGTGTCCTGGTTAGGGATGAGCTCGGTGTTCGAGTCGAACATAGGTTCGACTCGAACATCGGCTGTTCACGCGTTCGGCGAACAACGAACGATTTGGGCCGTTCGCGCCAAATTCGAGTGAAGCGAACGGCCCACAATACACTGCGCCATCGCAGTGTAATCCCAGCGCTGTGATTGGCCAAGCATGCACTGTGACCCTGCATGCTTGGCCAATCACAGCGCCGGCAGCGAGGAGAGCAATGATTGGCCACAGGCAGGATGCCTGTGGCCAATTATAGCTGAGGGGGTTTAGTACACGCCCCACACTATAAAAGGCCGCCAGCGCGGCGGCCTCGTGTAGTGTGTTCCGGAGCAGGGAAAGTGAAGAAAGTGAAGGATAGGCAGGGACAGTGTCAAATCTATTATTTGCTAAACCTTGTGTGTAGGGACAGAGAAGGATAGGCAGGGAGAGTGTCAGTGTCATATTCTTTGCTAAACCTTGTGTGTAGGGAGAGAGAAGGATAGGCAGGGAGAGTGTCAGTGTCACATACTTTGATAAACCTTGTGTGCAGGGAGAGAGAAGGATAGGCAGGGGACAGTGTCAGTGTCATATTCTTTGCTAAACCTTGTGTGCAGGGAGAGAGAAGGATAGGCAGGGAGAGTGTCAGTGTCATATACTTTGATAAACCTTGTGTGCAGGGAGAGAGAAGGATAGGCAGGGGACAGTGTCAGTGTCATTGTTGCTAAGCCTCCTGCACATTATACACCTGAAGTTAGCCCGTATTGCTGCTTTTTCCTGGTGTGTTACACCAACAGGATTTTGCGGCACTTACAGCGGGCGGAGTGTGCCTCCTGACCATATTACACCTGAACTTAGCCTGTATTGCTGCTTTTTCCTGGTGTGTTACGCCAACAGGATTTTGCGGCACTTACAGCGGGCGGAGTGTGCCTCCTGACCATATTACACCTGAACTTAGCCTGTATTGCTGCTTTTTCCTGGTGTGTTACACCAACAGGATCTTGCGGCACTTACAGCGGGCAGAGTGTGCCTCCTGACCATATTACACCTGAAGTTAGCCTGTATTGCTGCTTTTTCCTGGTGTGTTACACCAACAGACATTTACGGCACTTACAGCGGGCGGAGTGTGCCTCCTGACCATATTACACCTGAACTTAGCCTGTATTGCTGCTTTTTCCTGGTGTGTTACACCAACAGGATTTTGTGGCACTTACAGCCGGCGGAGTGTGCCTCCTGATCATATTACACCTGAACTTAGCCTGTATTGCTGCTTTTTCCTGGTGTGTTACACCAACAGGATTTTGCGGCACTTACAGCGGGCGGAGTGCGCCTCCTGACCATATTACACCTGAACTTAGCCTGTATTGCTGCTTTTTCCTGGTGTGTTACACCAACAGACATTTGCAGCACTTACAGTGGGCGGAGTGTGCCTCCTGACCATATTACACCTGAACTTAGCCTGTATTGCTGCTTTTTCCTGGTGTGTTACACCAACAGGATTTTGCGGCACTTACAGCGGGCGGAGTGTGCCTCCTGATCATATTACACCTGAACTTAGCCTGTATTGCTGCTTTTTCCTGGTGTGTTACACCAACAGGATTTTGCGGCACTTACAGCGGGCGGAGTGTGCCTCCTGATCATATTACACCTGAACTTAGCCTGTATTGCTGCTTTTTCCTGGTGTGTTACACCAACAGGCATTTGCAGCACCTACAGCAGGCGTAGTGTGATTCCTGCGAAATATACTCCTGAAGCTAGGCCTTATTGCTGGTTTTCCCATTTCCCTGCAGGCCATTAGAATGTCTGGAAGGCAAACAAGGATAGGCAGACAGTCAGGAGCCAATAAAAGAGGGCAAGCAGGCTCTGTGTCTAGAGACAACAGTGCTGGTCGTGGACGCGGTGCATCGCCATCAGCACGTGGCCATGGGACACGCTTGTCCTTCTTTTCGGCAGCTGGACGTGTTGAGCCGCATCATGCCGAAGACTTGGTAGAGTGGATGACCAAGCCCTCCTCATCCTCCTCATCGTCTCTCACCCAGGCTCAGGGTACTGGCAAAGCAGCTGCCAAAGCGTCCTCTTCCCTGGTATCAATGTCATCATCAGTCACTCCTTACCTAGACCAACCATGTCCTCCTGAGGAGTCCCCCGAACTGTTTGAGCACAGTGTTGGGTACATGCTCCAGGAGGATGCCCAGCGTTTTGAAGGGTCTGATGATGATACCCAGCTAGAGGAAGGCAGTAGCGTGAGAGCAGAGAGAGGGGATGCTCAAGAAGGACACCAATCTAGCAGTCATGTTCCAGCAGCTGCAGCATACTGCCAGATTGGCTCCAGTGATGAGGAGGGAGGGGATGATGAGGTCACTGACTCCACGTGGGTGCCTAATAGGAGAGAGGAGGAGGAGGAGGATGAGGAGGAGGCACATCTCCAATGAGGCAGGATGCCCTCGGGGGGCCAGCGTAAGGGCAGCACACCGACGGAATCACACCGCAGAGCTCCGCCTGTGCAGGGCGCTGCCTCTGCCCGTTATTCAAAAAGTTCTTTGGTGTGGGCCTTTTTTGAGTCGAGTGCATCAGATCGCACAGCTGCTGTTTGCAACATATGTCTCAAGCGTATATCGCGTGGCCAAAACATCACCCGCTTGGGCACCACATGCTTCACCAGACATATGTTGACTTGCCATGCAGCTCGTTGGCAAGCCTACCTTAAAGACCCACACCAAAGAACAAAGCGGACCTCTTCTTGCACCGCATCAGCTGGGATCTCCAACCCCACTATACCTTCAGTCCTCTCTGAAACCTGCTCTGAGAGGAATGAAGGTGTAGAATTAGGTGTGTCACAGCCAAGTACTTGCGGGCACTCTGCTAGCAGTACACCGACGTCCGTTTCTAGCAGGCAAATTTCCCTGTCCCAGCTGCTGGACCATCGAAAGAAGTTCACTCCCAGCCATCCACATGCCCAGCGGTTGAATGCTAGCTTGGCTAAATTGCTAGCGCTTCAACTGCTGCCTTTTCAGTTGGTAGACTCGGCCCCCTTCCGTGAGTTTGTGCAATGTGCGGTTCCTCAGTGGCAGGTTCCCAAACGCCACTTTTTCTCACGGAAGGCGATTCCGGCTCTCTACCGGCATGTGGAAGGCAATGTCTTGGCCTCGCTGGACAGGGCGGTCAGCGGTAAGGTGCATATTACCGCTGACTCATGGTCCAGCAGGCATGGACAGGGACGTTACCTTTCTTTCACGGCCCATTGGGTCACTCTTTTGGCAGCTGGGAAGAATGCAGGACAAGGTGCAGTAGTGTTGGAGGTTGTTCCACCGCCACGCCTCCAAAATGCTACTACTGGTTGTGACACACCTCTGTCCTCCACCCCCTCCTCTTCTTCTTCCTCCATGGCCTCTTCCTGTGCTTTGTCCTCGGAACCAGCAGTGCTCCGTAGGCGTTCAAGGGGCTACGCAAGTACGCAGGCAAAATGATGCCATGCCGTGCTTGCGCTGGTGTGTTTGGGGGACAGGAGCCACACTGGGGCAGAGGTTCTGTCTGCTCTGCAGGGGCAGGCCGAGAGGTGGTTGACACCATGCCAGCTTAAGCCAGGAATGGTAGTTTGCGACAATGGCACCAACCTCCTCTCCGCTCTCCAACAGGGACAACTGACCCATGTGCCCTGTGTGGCTCACGTCCTTAACCTGGTGGTGCAGCGGTTCTTGGGCAGGTACCCGGGCTTACAGGATGTCCTGAGGCAGGCCAGGAAAGTCTGTGTGCATTTCCGCAGATCTTATAATGCCAGTGCTCGCCTGGCTGAGCTGCAAAAGGAGTTGAACCTGCCCAAGAACCGCCTTATATGTGACATGCCCACCAGGTGGAACTCAACGTTGGCCATGCTGCAGCGGCTGCACACGCAGCAGAGGGCCATCAATGAGTACCCGTGCGACTACGGCACCAGGACAGGGGAGCTCGGGTTTTTTTCACCACGCCAGTGGGGCATGATCAGGGATGCATGCACTGTCCTGGCACCATTTGAGGAGGCCACGAGGATGGTAAGCAGTGACAGTGCATGCATCAGTGACACTGTACCTCTTGTCCACCTGTTGGAACATACGCTGCGTGGAATAATGGACAGGGCACTTGAGGCAGAACAGAGGCAGGAAGAGGAGGACTTCCTTGCCTCTCAAGGCCCCCTTTACCCAGACAGTGTTCCTTCTGTCCCACCCATCGCACAGGAAGAAGAGGAGGAGGAGGAGGAGGAGGAGGATTGTGTCAGCATGGAGGTGGAGCCTGGCACTCAGCATCATCAGCAGCAGTCTTTTAGGGATGATTTACAGTCCCAAGAAACCAGTGGACTTGTACGTGGCTGGGAGGAGGTGGCTGCGGATCATGTCGTCCTTAGTGACCCAGAGGACTCCGGACCGAATGCCTCAGCTAACCTACGCTGCATGGCCTCCCTGATCCTGCAAAGTCTGCGGAAGGATCCTCGTATTCTTCGGATCAAGGAGAGGGACCATTACTGGCTGGCCACTCTCCTTGATCCACGGTACAAAGGTAAGGTTGCGGACCTTATCTTACCTTCGCAGAGGGAGCAGAGGATGAGACAACTCCGGGAGGCCTTGCAGAAAGGTCTGTGCAACGCGTTCCCAGAGACTGGGAGGTTACAAACTCCTGGTCCTGGACAACGAGTTGCTGAAGCTTCGGTCAGTCAAAGAAGGAGCGGTGGGGAAGGTGGCCGTCTGACCGATGCGTTCAGACAATTCTTTAGTCCGCAGCCCCAAGGTATGATCGGTTCCAGCAACCATCGCCAGCGTCTGATATACATGGTGCAGGAATACCTAGGGGCAAGGTCAGACTTGGACACCTTCCCCACCGAAAATCCTCTGGCTTGCTGGGTCTTGAGGATGGATCACTGGCCAGAGCTTGCACAGTATGCAATTGAGCTACTGGCCTGTCCTGCATCCAGCGTTCTTTTAGAACGCACATTCAGTGCTGCTGGAAGATTTGTCACGGATCACAGGGTGCGCCTGTCCACCGACTCTGTTGATCGACTGACCTTCATAAAGATGAACCAGTCTTGGATCACCACCAGCTACCAAACACCTGAAGCTGATATAACAGACTAATTTATTTTCAAATGTCACATCCCTTCAAGACTGATGCTGATGCTGAGAGACTGTCCTGTTATGTTGACTGACTATCCTCCTCCTCCTCAATGATCCGATTGATGATGATAGCTTGGAAGAACATTTTTGTTTCTGGGTGCCGCCACCAGTGGCTAAGGCCCAATTTTTCAGCCCCTGTTTAACAGGGGCGTGTAATTACAATTTTTGATGCAATACTTTGCAACAGGGTTCATTGCTGTGCTCCAGATACAGTATCTGTGAGGGGTTGCAGTGTTGTGGCACCAGTGCCTAAGGCCAAATTTTTCTGCCCCTGTTTAACAGGGGCATGTAATTACAATTCTTGATCTAATAATTCACAGCAGGGCCCATTCCTGCGCCCACCAAGACTAACTGTGAGGCCTTACAGTGTTGTGTCAACACCACCACCATTACCACCACCAAAGGCCCAATTTTTCAGCCCCTGTTCAACAGGGGCATGCAATTACAATTCTTGATCTAATAATTCACAGCAGGGCCCATTCATGCGCCCACCAAGAGTAACTGTGAGGGATCACAGTGTTGTGGCAACACCAACATGTAAGGGGCAAATTTCAGCTGAGTATATACGGCAGGCCCCTACTTTCAAACATCCAACTTACAAACGACTCCTCCTTGCAAACGGAAGGATACAACAGGAAGTGAGAGGAAATCTACACCTAGGAAGGGAAATTCTCTCCTGTAAGAGTTAATATGGGAAAAAAGTGTCTCCTCTCCACTGATGCTTTATCACCAATTCTTGTTTCAATAAAAACCCCAAATTTTCAAAACACATTTGTCATTAGGACGGAAAGTGAGGTGAACTGTTCTGAACAGGTGCACACTGCACAGACAGCAAAACAAATGTTACAGGGGTGATAACCCTTCCCTATGTTTTCCAAAAAGCTTAAAAATAGATTTTTTGGCTGGAGCTACACTTAAACAATGTACCTGTTCAAAATTACAAACAGATTCTACATAAGAACAAACCTACTGTCCTTGTCTTGTATGCACCGCCTGTATACGGCTGTTCAGAGTATATAGGGCCTTTTTTATTTTGTGTGCGGGGTTCCCCTTAATATCCATACAAGATCCAAAGGGGCTGGTAATGGGCTGGGGTGGGGGGGGGGGGGCTGTGATGGGGTAGCTATGCCATTTTTCTTAAAGATTTTCATCCATATTACCGGGACCAGACATTACATTAAAGCCGCAAGCAGTTTTAAATGGCTTTTTTTCCATTAGAAATTTAATTTTGTGCAGGGACAGTTCTAAACACGGGAAACATGTGGCACTTCACAGGCATACTTTAGACACCCCCCAGGTACGATATTTAAAGGAATATTTGACTTTTTTTTTTTCACTTTATGCATCATTAAAATGACTGCTCCCGAAAAACGGCCGTTTTTAAAACTTTTTTTTGGATTGATACATGTCCCCTGGTGCAGAACCCGGGTTCCCAAACCCTTTTTAGGACAATAACATGCATATTAGTCGTTATAAATAGCACTTTAGATTTCGAACGTTCGCATCCATTGTATTTAATAGGGTTCTAAAGTTCGTGCAAAGTTTCGGTCCGTTCGCGGGTTCTGGTGCGAACCGAACCTGGGGGTGTTCGGCTCATCACTAGTCCTGGTTATCAGTGCAGCCCCAACAGTGGCCACACGTTCTGCCAATCTGTGCACATCAGTGCCACATATCAGTGCCGCCTCATCAGTGCACATCAGTGGAGGAGAAAAATTACTTATTTTGAAAATTTTATAACAGAAACTAAGAAAAAAAATTTCAACATTTTCTGTCTTTTTTCGCTTGTTTGCAAAAAAAAAAAAACAGTGGTGATTAAATATCACCAAAAGAAAGCTCTATCTGTCTCAAAACAAATGATAAAAATCAGTGGCGGCTGGTGCTCAAAATTTTTGGGGGGCGCAAACAAACTGAAAAAAAAAAAATCAATTGCCGCCACTGTGCCCATTAAACGCAGCCACTGTGCCCAAACGCCACCAGTTTGCCCCCTCAAATGCAGCCAGTTTGTTTCCATATACAGCCAGTGTGCCCCCATATATATATAACCAGTGTGCCCCCATATATACAGCCAGTGTGCCTCCCATATACAGCCAGTTTGTCCCCATATACAGCCAGTGTGCCCCCATATATATATAACCAGTGTGCCCCCCATATACAGCCAGTTTGTCCCCATATATAGCCAGTGTGCCCCCATATACAGCCAGCGTGCCCCCATATTTAGCCAGTTTGTCCCCCATATACAGCCAGTTTGTCCCCCATATACAGCCAGTTCCCCCCAAATGCAGCCAGTTTGTCCCTCATATACAGCCAGTTCCCCCCATATTCAGCCAGTTTGTCCCCCATATACAGCCAGTTCCACCCATATTCAGCCAGTTTGTCCCCCATATACAGCCAGTTCCCCCCATATTCAGCCAGTTTGTCCCATATTCAGCCAGTGTGTCCCCCATATACAGCCAGTTCCCCCCATATTCAGCCAGTTTGTCCCCCATATACAGCCAGTTCCCCCCATATTCAGCCAGTGTGTCCCCCATATTCAGCCAGTTCCCCCCATATTCAGATAGTTTGTCCCCCATATACAGCCAGTTTGTCCCCCATACACAGCCAGTTCCCCCCATATTCAGCCAGTTTGTCCCCCATATACAGCCAGTTCCCCCCATATTCAGCCAGTTTGTCCCCCATATTCAGCCAGTTCCCCCCATATTCAGCCAGTTTGTCCCCATATACAGCCAGTTCCCCCCAAATGCAGCCAGTTTGTCCCCCATATACAGCCAGTTCCCCCCATATACAGCCAGTTCCCCCCATATTCAGCCAGTTTGTCCCCCATATACAGCCAGTTCCCCCCATATTCAGCCAGTTTGTCCCCCATATACAGCCAGTTCCCCCCATATTCAGCCAGTTTGTCCCCCATATACAGCCAGTTCCCCCCATATTCAGCCAGTTTGTCCCCATATACAGCCAGTTCCCCCCAAATGCAGCCTGTCCCCCCCCCAGCCCTGCACTTACCTTCCTCGGTCCGCGCCGTCCTCGATGTGTTCTCCCGCCCTCGATGTCGCTTCAGCCAATCAGGTTACCGGTAACCAGATCCGGTGAACCTGATTGGCTGAAACCTCCACAGTCTTCTCCAAGGAACGCACCCCCGTGCGTACCTGGGAGGAGTTTTTGGAAGCCGAATACAGCCTGAGAGCTGTATTCAGAAAGCCTATCAGAGCCGCTGGCTCTGATAGACACTTCCAAGTCACACCCACCGCCGGCCGCCGCTCTAATTCATATGGCCGGCGCTCACCAGGAGGCCGGCCATATGAATAGTGGGCAGCGCGGCAGCGGTGACAATACATAGATTCATGCAATGCATGAATCTGTGTATTGTCTTTCAGTGGCGGTGCGGGAGCGAGAGGGGGCGGCACTCCGGCGCCCTCTATGGACGCACCGCCACTGATAAAAATGTTGTTTGGGTACAGTGTTGCATGACCACGCAACTGTCATCCAAAGCGTGACAGTGCTGAAATCTGAAAATTGGCCTGGGCAGGTAGGGGGTAAAAGTGCCCAGTAGGCAAGTGGTTAAGCCTCATTTACCACACGTTCGCCCAATTAAAAAGTGCATTGAGGTTGTCTTGCAAATTGGAAACATCCCAGAAGGATGCAATTCCACTGCATAGCTTGGTGTCATCTGCAAACAGAGAAATTGTACTTTTAATCCCAGACCCGTTAAGATTTATAAATACAGTGGAACCTCGGATTGCGAGTAACGCAGTTAACGAGCATTTCGCAATACGAGCACTGTACTTTGAAAAATCCTAACTCGGTTTGCGAGTGTTGTCTCGCAAAACGAGCGAGATTCAGGCCAAAGCGGTGTGCAGTACTGCATTTGGCCTGAGGTGGCGGTGGGGCGTAGCCAATTGGCGCCGTTCGGAAAGACTCGGAAAGACTCGGAAATACTATGTTCCCGAGCCTTTCCGAGGTCAGCCGAGCTGTCCTCCGGCCTATCCGGCTGTTTCCGAGGCTCTACGGCGCCCCCCACCTCTGGCCGCATGCGGTATTGCATGCCATTGAAGTCAATGCGGAACAAATTATTTTCGTTTCCATTGACTTCAATGGGGAAACTCGCTTTGATATGCGAGTACTTTGGATTATGAGCATTCTCCTGGAACGGATTATGCTCGTAATCCGAGGTTCCACTGTATGTGAAAAAGTAATGTCCCCAACCCTGAACTTTGGGGTACACCACTGATTTTTATCCTCTGCACGCTCCCTATCCTCCACTGATGCATCTCACTTCTACACGTGAAGAGTGAGCAGTGCTCTTATTTCCAGTCACATGCTCCTCTCAGTGTACTACAATTCCTGCAGAGCTGAATGTGTCTCAGGGTCAGGGCCGATCCTATGCAGGTGCGCGGGGTGCAGTTCACCCAGGCGCCACAAAGGTGGGGGTGCTGAAGAGCCAGAGTGCTCCCCTCCATTCTGCTCCTCCTCTCCGTGTCTAGACACAGCTCTCCCCGCCGGTCGCCGCCGCTGCTGTGTTTTCCAAGCCTAAGCCCAGCCCCCCTCTCTCCTCCTGTCAGAGGAGGAGAGTGAAGCAGCCGCCGGAGATCGGAGCGCCTGTCTCTGTGTGGAGAGAGACTAGCTGCACAGTGACGTCGCTGAGGGGGCGGACCGGTACTGTATACCTCTGGCTTATTGATTTGCTCAAGCAACACCATTCAAGAGACTTTATTACATTAACTAATTACAGCCAGCAAGCTGTGGTTAGTGATGAGACAGGAATCTAACAGTTTTGCAGCAAAGGATTTGTACAAGAGGATTGGAATCTAGAGGAGTGATACTCTGCAGGGGCCAGTGCAGAAGAGGAGGAGCAATAGTCTGCATGGATGTGCAGGTGAATGTTAGAAGTGCATCACTTTCAGGGCTAAATCTACTAATCAATGTTCTACAAATGTGATGGCAAGTCAACAAGTGCTATGGGCATCCTATATCTTCCTTTACCCCAACCAAGTTGTATCCCACAATAAATGGAAAAACAACGCAAATGACTGCTCATTGTCTCAGAAGTGATATATGGGGGTCTGGCAGCAGGGTGATTTGGGGGATGTTTGTAACTAGTAGCAACCACTTGCTACACAAGACTGTGCATATCGCACGTTTACAGACATTCTCATCAAAGTCTAAGGCCCCTTACACACTGGGGCGGGGAGGTGCGCTGGCGGTATAGCGGCACTATTTTAAGCGCCGCTATACCGTCGTTTTTGCCGCGATATTTGCCCGCTAGCGGTGTGGTTTTAACCACTGCTAGCGGCCGAGAAAGGGTTAAAACAACAGCCACCCTTCCCTGCATGCACACTATCTGCATTTGTTGTTTTGGATTGATGGATTTATTTTGAATTTGGATTTTTTACTTGAAATTTTAGAATAAATAACTGTCTATACAGAGTGCGGCAGTCCAGGGTTTCTTTTTCTCCCATGTATCAGTGCAGAGCCAGCACCTGTGTGAGTGACTGGGCGGAAGCAGCCATTTGGTGAATTCTCAAGCTTTTGAGCGGTACGTTTTTCCTTTCCTCAATAGCCGCGTTGTCCCATTGATTTCAATAGGCAGCAGCGGTAAACATACCGCTCCTTCACCGCTCCAAAGATGCGGCTAGCAGGACTTTTGGAGCGGTCCTGCTAGCGCACCGCTTCAGTGTGAAAGCCTTCGGGCTTTCACATTGAAGACTGCAGGGCAAGATTTTTTCAGGCGCTATTTTTAGCGCCAAAACGCCTGAAAAACGCCCCAGTGTGAAAGGGGCCTAAGGCCAGCCATACACGGTTCGAATCTTGGCTGGTTCAGTGTGTATTGTTGTGATCAGCTGTGATTGGTCAGAGCTAATCACATGGTACAGTTTAGCTGTGATTCACCCTGTCTGTACCATGTGACCAATTACAGCTAGCAACAGAATTGTTATTTTTTTTAACAAGAAATAGCAACAGAATTGTACACAATGAATGGCATGGAAGGAAGCCATCCATTGTTTACAATTGTCAAGTAATCTGTTAACGGCTATCCTTTCACTATAGGCTGGTGGGAACTGGTTAAACCCCCAAAAAACTAATATATTACAGCTTACCAATTAGATCTGGTGGCTGCATTCATTTTCTTTTTAATGCTTTTTTCCTTTACTCATACCTAGTGATCGTGTCAGTAGGTCTGTTAATTTTCAACTTCCTTTAACAGATCAAGGTGTTCAGCAAAAGTGTCAGAGGGTTGAGCCAAAACATTTAACACTGACAGGGGTGCTTACAATGGTCAATTTCTATTCATCTATGCAAAACAGCTTCAATTTAAAAAATCCGAAACCGGCTCCCGTACTATGAATGCATGCTACATTGGTCACAGGTAAAGTAGCTGTCCGCATCTTATATTCTCAATGACCCCTCTTTAAGTTAACAAACTATATAATTATTATATCCAGTGCAGAATAGTAACACCTAAGACCACTAGGTGGCATCATATGCACAATTATTAAATTACGACATCTTATGAGATTTCTGTATAAACAAGAGGTATTCTTCTTGTAACCAATGCAGAAACAGGGATAACAGTAGATACCAGTAAGGTCCCTTTCACACATGCGGACCATATGTCCGCTTTTTCATCCGTCCGTTTACGGATGAAAAAGGGACATACATTGGTCCCTATGAGATAGCGGGTGTCAGTGGATGAACATCCACTGACACCCGATCTCATCCGGGTCCGCAATCCTCCGATTCTGCAGACGGAGGAAAATCCTATTTTTCTATCCGTCTGCAGAGCAGATCGGATGAACACGGACAGACGGTCCGTGTTCATCTGATCCCCCCCATAGGGGAGAGCGGAGATATGACAGGGCGCTTCCTGCACAGTGTGTGGGGACCGCCCTGTCATCCGCCAGCTCAGCGGGGATCAGCGGAGCGATCCCCGCTGAGCAAGCGGAGGTTCACGGGGCAGATTTTCACGGATCCGTCCCGTGTGAAAGGGGCCTAAAGCTGCTACTGCAGGGGCAGATCCAGGGGGGCAACAAGGCGATTCCCCCCTCCCCCCGGGAAATTAGTGATGGGCCAGAGGGTGAGCAGGCAGGCCAGTCAGCAGATGAGTGAGCGGGTGGGCCAGTCAGCGGGTGAGTGACCGGGCGGGTGGGCAGGCGAGCCAGTCGGCAGGTAAGCAAGCGGACAGGCTGACCAGTCTGCGAGCCAGTGGGCGGGGGAGCAGAGAGATGACATCTCTCACCGCCCGCCCTGCATCACTGCAGTTCCACACTCACTGTGCAGCCGCAGGCAGCAGAGAGATTAGATCATCTCTCTGCTGCCTGTCTTAACTCCGGCAAGTGACAATCTGCACCTTGTAGCAGGCAAGTGACAATCTGCAACGTGTGGCAGGTGACGTGGCAAGTGACAATCAGAAACGTGTGGCAAGTGACATGGCCAGTGAAAATCAACAACTTGTGCCAAATGACAATCAGCAACGTGTGGCAAGTGGCAATCCGCATCTGGTGGCAGGTGACATGGCCAATGAAAATCCACAACTTGTGGCAAGTGACAATCCGCAACGTGTGGCAGATGGCAGATGGCAAGTGACAATCTGCATCTGAAGGCAGGTGACATGGAAAGTGACACGCTCAGGGCTCCCACTGATTCTGCATTATGGTGAGTTTAACTATTTAATTTTATATTACAATGTAATAATAGAAATAATGCGCTTCAATCATCCTAACAACATATTAACCATGGTGCCCGTGATGATGAAAGCGCTAACACCAGCCTTTGCCCCGATAAATTGCCTGCAAAAAAACGTGTTTTCTGGCAGTGCCCCTCCCGAGACTAGACTCTGGATCCGCCCCTGTGCTACTGAGGGCTCATATAAGACCTACAAAATAAAAACTATTGCCATCACCTTGAAAAAGTGGCAAGACAAATGATTCCATCTCAACACCCATGTAATGGGAACATTCTCCCACTAACCACTCATGTAATAGGGCCCATTTCCCAGTGACCACCCATATAACTGTAACCTTCTACCATTGACCATCGATGTAAGGGGACCTTTATACTAGTGCACACCCAGAAAAGAGGACCTATCTCCAGGTGACTAGTTAAGTAAGGAGACCCTTTCTCCAGGTCACCAACCAGAAAAGGAGACCCTTCTCCCATTGACCACCAGTGTAAAATAACTTTTCTGCCACTCACCAATGCAAAGGGACCCCTTTCCCACTCAGCCACTTTCTAGTTATTGGTTTCCTAGCCAGGAATACCATTCTAAGGATGGCAATATATGTATGTGGCATATATAGTTCATCGTCTAGCCACCCTAGCAAACACAGCTTAGGTTCAGTTGTAAGTGTAATGCCTCGTACACACGGCCGAGAATCTCGTCGTTAAAAACATGTCGTTTTTTTCGACGAGATCCTTGGACAAGAAACTTGTCCCGGCCGAGTGTACACACGCTCATTTCAAAGAAACCCGCGGTTCTTTGAATGGAGCGTACGCGGTGACGTCATCGAATACGACGAGCATGCGCTCGTCACATTCGATGCCGTCACCGCCATCTTGGTTCACCCTACCTATGCCTAGGAAGCTACCGTGCATGCGTCAAAGTCATTTCGAGCATGCGCGGGCTTCCCGGCGAACAGGTAAGTGTACACACACACAATTTTCTCGTTGAGAAACAGGCTGACGAGAATCTCGACGAGAAAATAGAGAGCAGGTCTCTATTTTCTCGTCGAGATTCTTGTCGCTTTTCTTGACGAGAAACCATACACACGAACGAATTTCTCGGCAAGAAATCTCTGCCAGCAAGTTTCTTGCTGGTTTTTGCAGAGAAACTCGGTCGTGTGTACGAGGCTTAAGATTCCATATGCTGTTGATAGTGTTTATCACTGCTGCCCAATACCTTTGCAGTTTCGGACATCTCCACAGCATATGGATCAGTGTGCCGTTGTCAACAAGACAGCGGGGACACAGTGGATCATCTCGTCTGTGCCATTTGTGCAGCTTTTCTGGTGTGCGTTACGTACGGTGGATAATGAATAGTTGGGTACGTTTTTGCGAAGAGGACAGGGACACTTTGAGTACCTTGTCAAGTATTGTGTTCCACTCCTCATCAGAAACACGGCCTATGTCATCCCCCCAACCAGCTCTACAAGTCAGAGTCATTGCCCTAGAGACATGTCAAAGAAGGGAGCCATATATAGAGGAAATCTGTCCCTTCCTAGATGAGGACATACATGTAATTAATTGGGTAAGTACCGTAGGTCTAGTAAGCTCCCAAGTGGAGGTCGCCGCCTGCGCCGCGATAGCGTGGCGAGGTTGTAAGTACTGAAAGAACAAGGTATTAGGGAGGCCAAACTCCTCACGCAGGGATTGAAAGTCGCGGAGTATTCCTCCACAATACAGTTGTGGAATATAGTTTATTCCACTCCTTGACCAGTTAGAGAATATTTGTAGCTTGTTTAATTCTAAATAATTCCGGTTATTCCAGATACGTGACTAATTTGTGTACCCCTCGTATTGCAGGTGCTGTTTAGTTTTAGTCCATATTTTATCTGTAAGAATGAGTGTGGGGTATTGAGTCAAATCTCCTAGTTCATCGGCCACTCTTCATTCCACAATTCCATCCCCAGACAGCTGTGTTCCCATTACTTTTCTGATGGGGTCAGAGGGCTTCGAATGAAGCCAGCCCGGTAAGTGTTGTAACTGGGCCGCCAGAAAATAATAAAATGGGTTCGGCACTGCCAACCCACCCGAATCCTTGGCCTCTTGTAAAGTTTCCAATTTTATTCTCGGAACCTGCTTCCTCCATATGAGTGCACGGTAGATGGTATTACACCTTTTGAACACATGGATAGGGATCCAAATAGGGGCATTATGGAGTGCATATAATATCTGGGGGTTCCAGATCATCTTGATCAAGTTGCAGCAGCCAACAGACAGCCGCAACTTAATCCAACTAGTTGTTTTTTCTTGAATTTTTTTTTAAAATGGGTCTATATTCAGCTTGATGTATTGGTCTAAATTAGGGTGAATTACAATGCCTAGATATTTAAACTTATCCACTACTTTAATTTGGTCAGCTATCTGAGGTAGGGGCCCTGACAGTGGGTCTAAGGGTAGGATTGTGGACTTGTCCCAATTGATCCGGAATCCGGAAAAAGTTCCAAAAGTCCGAATCAATTCCATAAGATTAACCAAGGAAGCTGAGGTATCACCCAGGAACAAAAGTGCAACATTACACCTTTCTATGATTAATAGCAATGCTCCACTGTGAAATCAGCATTTTATGGAAGAATCAGAAATGGATACAAGCAGGTTGCAAAATATTGGTCAGAGATCCAGCTAAGGTGCCAGTTATGCCCCATACACACGATCGTTTTTCATGCCGTTAAAAATGCCATTAAAAAAAATGGCCATTAAAAATGATCGTGTGTAGGCTCCAGAGCATTTTTA
Organism: Rana muscosa; assembly: GCA_029206835.1. Taxonomy (NCBI): domain Eukaryota; kingdom Metazoa; phylum Chordata; class Amphibia; order Anura; family Ranidae; genus Rana; species Rana muscosa. The sequence goes on from CM055128.1 coordinate 237,311,351, forward strand.
ACGACGTGAAAAACGGCCATTAAAAATTTCGAACATGCTCTCTTTTTTCACGTCGTTTTTCATGTCGTTTTTTTTAACGACGTGAAAAACGATAGTGTGTTTGCTTTAACGACGTGAAAAAAAACGCGCATGCTCAGAATCAAGTATGAGACAGGAGCGCTCGTTCTGGTAAAACTAGCGTTCGTAATGGAGATAGCACATTCGTCACGCAGTCACGGACTGAAAAGCACGAGACTGAAAAGAGCGAATCGTCGCTCAACAAACTTTACTAACATGAAGGGTGGCGCCATTCGAACGGAACTTCCCCTTTATAGTGCCGTCGTACGTGTTGTACGTCACTGCGCTTTGCTTGATCGTTTTTTTAAATGATCGTGTGTACGCAAGACAGGCTTGAGAGGAAACATGAAAAAAAACGACGTGAAAAACGGCAAGAAAAAAAATGGCAAGAAAAACGATCGTGTGTATGGGGCATTAGAAGTCAGATTGTAGCTAAAGAGCTGGAGTCTACTGTCTTGTGTTATTTGGGGTGGACATTTAACCTGCTTTGTTTTCCGCTCCACAAACCATCTCCAATTTGATCAACAAAAACACTGGAAAAATTAACTCCATGATGAATAGAATTGTAGCGGGGTCCTAAATTTAGGGGAAGTGTTTGAGTGGTAGTTATGCTTAAACACCCCAATTGTCAGGGTTCTATCAACCTTTTTTGTCCGCAGGGAGAGTGTCGGTGTATAGTTCCCTGTGGTCTGCAGGTGGCGCTGCCATGGTAGGCCAGGGTTGAACTGCTGATACAGTGCTGTGCCTTGTGTGTCCCCTCTCAGCAGCCGTACAGTGGGTGTGGCAGGCCTGCTGTGCATGCTGGGAGAGGATATAAAAGGGGCAGACGCTGCCTGTTTGGGGTTCTGTCCATTCTGTCATGGTCGGGGGTCCTACCCCAGGATGTGTGTTCCTGTCCACCCTGGGCACCTTTGGCCCAGGGGCAGAGGTCGGTGAATCAGTCCCAGGCACCTTTAGCCCTGGGACTGCAGCGAAGGCCTTGGGCCCAGCACCTTTGGCTGGGGCCCATCAAGGATCGAGAAATCCCAGGGTGCCGCCTTGCGAGGGGACCCGTATCTTAGACGAGGAGGCCGGGGGAGGAACTGTTCCGAGGGACCGGTGAGAAGTCACGGTGAAGGAAGGGGCCCGGTAACTCTCTGGAGGGATGTCTTCTCCTTACAAAGAGGTCAAGCTTTGAAAGACCGAGTTCACCAGGTCTGTGGCAGAGACCAAGTTCACCAAGTCTGTGGCAGAGACTGTGCGGTTAAGTTAGAGTACCATTTGGCTGCTAGTCCCTACCTAGGGAGACTATCCATCTGGGCTGAGTCTGCTTGAGAAGCCGAGCAGTGAAGTGATTACGTTTGTGCCTGGACCTCTCCCACACCTTATGCTGTCCTGTCTTCTTGCTCCAACCTTTACTTATTAGAGACTGTTATTTACAAGAAATAAACTCTACGTTGGAGTTGCAGGTGTGGACATTCAAGTCACTGGGGGGGGGGAACAAGGACTTATCTCTGTCAATTATAGAGGTGAGGACCATTCTCTGGGGGATTCTGGCTTTCTGGCTGTGGAGACCCACCAACAACACCGCTCAACCTCTTTACACAGGAGGGTACGGGCTTGTGGCGTGGTGTGCCCTCTCTACCTGCGGGTAGCCAAAGCCGGGTGAAGGGGGTGAGTGCGCTACAGAATGATAAAAGACCAAAAGAGCAGTAGAGAGCAAGACCTTTGATGTGTTGGAAGACTTGATTGTTTCTTATGAACTTTGCCAAAAACGAATTTGGTGCCAGTTTTGTCAGTAATAAGGAGAGTACTCCTGATCAGACCATATTCTTCAGGTTTGAATGCCAAAGGGAATGTGCTAGACCTGACCAAAAGCATTCTGTAAATCAGAAAAGGAAACTTCTTTGGTGAGTTTGGTGAATCTGCTGGTAGCAGCAGATTTTTCCATCACACAAAAGAATGTTACATTCTATACCAGGCATGTCCAAAGTCCGGCCGTGGGCCAATCGCGGCCCGCGTTCCGGTTTTGAACGGCCCGCCTGGTTATTTGGACATGTATATCTTTTGTGGCCCCTGACGATCTCCCAGCGCCGGGGCCACAAAAGATGTATATGATGGCTGCCTTGGAGGGGACAGGGAGGAGGCGGGACGAGTGCTGTACACACACAGAATTTCCTGTTTACGGGCGGCCTCTGTAATAGGAAGTCCCGTCTCCGGCGCGGCCATTGGACGACTGTTCTGTCCATCAAAGGAGGCGGGACTTACTATTAAAGAGGCTGCCGCGTAAACAGGAGATTCTCCTGTAGGTAATCTTTGGCGCTCGTGAGTGCATTCCTGGTGGGTGCATTCCTGGCAATGGTGGGTGCATTCCTGGCAATGGTGGGTGCATTCCTGGCAATGGTGAGTGCATTCCTGGCTAATGGTGGGTGCATTCCTGGCAATGGTGGGTGCTGCATTCCTGGCAATGGTGGGTGCTGCATTCCTGGCAATGGTGGGTGCTGCATTCATGGCAATGGTGGGTCTGCAGATGGGCACTTGTGAGGCTGCAGATGGGCACTGACCCTTCACAGTTCTTTATTTACATTTTTTTCTCCTGAAACTTCACTCTTAAAGTGAAGGTGCATGTTATACGCCAATAAATATGGTATTAAATTGAAACTAAGAGGTTGGGACTTTTTAGTGAGGCCAGCTAGATGTACCTCCATCCCCGATAGATTGATAAGAAAGAACTAATTTATTTATTTTTTTGGGACTTTGAATTGAAGCGTGCAGCCAGGAAAATAGCATTGCATGGTACTATAATGCTGTCTGGTGGTAGAGCCATCTATAGTGCCATATAGTAAATGCATAGACATGTAGTAACCATCATAGTAAAGTAAAAAACTTTTATTCCATGACATGATACATAGTAATAAATTAACATAATAGCATAATGACACACATATAGCATATTGGCCTAGAGCCACAGTAATGACATAATGATGACACACCAGACTAGTTGCAACGTATTCCCACAGTAAGTAATATATATGTATATTCCAGTGAACCGTAATCATGGTATCTTGAATAAAAAGAACAGCAGGGAAGGCATCTATTAGCTCGACGTGTTTCGTAGCTGTAGCGCTACTCTTCAGGAGAAGATGCAGAGATAGTGTCTAAAGATGTTTAAAAGTAGATATGATGAGTGATCATGTAAAAACGTAATAGAGACTATAAAAAATAAAAAAAATAAAAAATTAGTCACTCATACTTGCAAGTCAAATCAGAGTCTGGACATGGACAGAGGGAACTGGAGGTAGGCTGAAATGTCAGTCCGCCCCGGAACCTGAGGCGGCTAACCCCAAAAGCATCAAGATGGAAAGACCAACCAAGGGCAGAACATTCCGAGGGTAGTTGCCCCATGGATTGTAAGGACATAAAGGTGTATACCATCTGAAAAAATTATAATATAATAGTATTAATAGTAAATAAATGTAGGGATCAATATAGGAATTATAATATGGTAGATGGTGCATGGCATAGTGAACATTTATGGGTTAAAAAATTGTAGCATTTTATCCATAGATATAATAGGTGCAGTGGTAGCTAAATAAGTAATATTGTATTGATGTTAAAAAGTAATAATAACAGTGAAAACCAAAAAGTGGACAAAGAATACCCTTGGTGAAACAAAGGGGGAGGGGGGGAGAACAACCCCCCAAAAAATCCATGGAGTGGGATAGAGTAAAAAACATACTAGTGATAAAAAGTAAATTGTGTAGCAATGTCATACCTGGATCACCTACAGTATGTGAAATGTTAGGTCCAAATAATGGTGTAGAAGTGTACATGGGGGAAGTGCCAGGGTGGCTTCCTAAGGTGGGCTGAAGTAATGAAACTGCAGTGTATGGGATAGCCGCCAACATCACGCTGCGGCACACAAGCGAGAGACGGAGCCGACAGCCGAGTGAGGACCACCACTCGCCTGCCGACCAACCATCGCTGGATGTATGGCGCTGATGTTATAGGCATCACGCTGACGCATTATCGCCATCAATGATGACGCAGCACGTACGGCGTGGAGGGGGCGTGACGTTGATCAGCAGCAGGACACCCGCCCCCATCCCCGACAAGGGATGGAAGCATGCACCAATCTACCATCTTTTTACCATTTGGTATATTCCAGTGCCAGCACCTATTGGGTGCCTTTTCTTTTTAATGTTGTACTTTATCATTATAGCCTTTACTATATGCAGATGACAGAGACTGTTTAGAACCTACCCGTTCTAATTTAATTTTTTGGTCATTATATTCATTAACCCTGTCCTCCTTGCATGCCATCTCGGTTATGCTGGTGGGACCTTCGGTTTGTGTGGCGTGGCTGGCTCTCTGTTATGGCCCCGGAACCTGCGATCGGCTTCTGGTATCCTCCCCTTTTCCCCCCCCTCCCCTCTGCTTGTGTTGCGGGGGTGGGGGCGGGTGTCCTGCTGCCGATCAACGTCACGTCCCCTCCACGCCGTACGTGCTGCGTCATCATTGGTGGCGATAATGCGCCAGCGTGATGCAGTGCCGACCCAAGACATTGTGCTGCCTGGTACCAAGAATGAAATGCTGCCCCCCCCCCAAAAAAATAATAATCACGCCCACCAAAATGCCCCCATATTCATTATTTTATATCATGATAACTAAAGTGGACCTGTCATGGCTCTATACATGTATATAGGAGTATAAAGAGGACCTGTCATGGCTCTATACATGTATATAGGAGTATAAAGAGGACCTGTCATGGCTCTATACATGTATATAGGAGTATATAGAGGACCCGTCATGGCTCTATACATGCATAGGAGTATAAAGAGGACCTGTCATGGCTCTATAAATGTATATAGGAGTATAAAGAGGACCTGTAATGGCTCTATACATGTATATAGGAGTATAAAGAGGACCTGTCATGGCTCTATACATGTATATAGGAGTATATAGAGGACCTGTCATGGCTCTATACATGTATGTAGGAGTATAAAGAGGACCTGTCATGGCTCTATACATGTATGTAGGAGTATAAAGAGGACCTGTCATGGCTCTATACATGTATATAGGAGTAAAAAAGGACCTGTGCGTGGCCGTTGGCCGTGATGTCAGCCGGCCACCCGCGATCGCTCCACAGAGCCAGAACGGGGATCTGTCAATGTAAACAGACAGATCCCCATTCTCACAGGGGAGGAGAGACAGATCTGTTGTTCCTAGTGATTAGGAACAGAGATCTCTCTCCTCCTCCAGTCAGTCCCATCCCCCCAGTTATATCAAAAAGAAGAGGAGGGCAACCCCCCCGGAAAGGATTCTTTAAGGAGAAACAACAGGTTATAGAAAAATAATTTATTATTTATATATTAAATAATCCACCATATAAATTTTAGGATTCAGTAATGATACCTTCACCATAAGAATTAAAGAGTGATAACATTATCAAGATCACAGACTAAAAAACACCCATTCATCCACATAATTGGCATACATTCAATTACTACTAAATAGTTGTTTGCAGGGTCTCATATAGGTAGTCCTTATAAAGTTGGGATATTTTTCTCAGGGCTGTGGTAGTTCAAAAAAAACGTGTGATCACATATATTGCCAAAGAGAATAGGGAAGGAGAGAGGGGGTTAATGGGATTCCTGCTGCTGTAGTAAATCTTGTATGAAAGAGATGAAAGCACAGTCCGGTATGGATTGACCCAGAGGCGTTGCTATGGGGTGACACTGGGGCTGCTGGCTGCCGCTACACACACAGTTCAGTTGTTAATTGCAGAGCTGCAGCGGAGCATTGCGAGTGTGCCCACCGCACTCCTGCATCGCGTGGCACAAGTCTTTCAGTCACTTCCCTTCCCTGTCAGGCATAGTGATCTCTGCCTGACAGGAGATCATGACCCATAGGCAGAGAGAAGCGCGGCGCGGGAATGAACAGAAAGCCAGGACTCGAGGAACCAGGAGGAGGCTGACCGCTCGGGAGCCTGGGATAAGGTGGAAAGAGACCGGAGAGGAGGAGGAGCCTACCTTACAGTACGTGGCAGCGGCACCAAACACTCGGTCTGTGCACACACACAGCACATGCCATGCCCTCTGTCTGTGTCACCAGTGAGAATGGCTGACTGTGTGCAATGCATATACAGAATGTGCAGGAAACAGCTGAGGGGTAGAGCCGAGGAAAGGTGAGGAGGGGGGGGGGGTCTCACCCATCTCTGTCACCCCCCTTTCTGTCTCACCCCCCCACCCCTCCCTCTCTGCCATCCCCCACCCCCTCCATCTCTGTCACACCCCCACACCCTCCATCTCTGTCACACCCCCTCCCTCTCTGTCACCCCCACCCCCTCCATCTCTGTCACACCCCCACCCCCTCCCTGTCTCACCCCTCCCTCTCACCCCCTCCCTCTCTGTCACCCCCCTCCCTGTCACCCCCCCACCCCCTCCATCTCTGTCACACCCCCACACCCTCCATCTCTGTCACATCCCCCACACCCTCCATCTCTGTCTCACCCCCTCCCTCTCTGTCTAACCCCCTCCCTCTCTGTCTCACCCCCTCCCTCTCTGTCACCCCCCCACCCCCTCCATCTCTGTCACACCCCCACCCCCTCCCTGTCTCACCCCCTCCCTCTCACCCCCTCCCTCTGTCTCACCCCCTCCCTCTCTGTCACCCCCCCCCTCCCTGTCACCCCCCCACCCCCTCCATCTCTGTCACACCCCCACACCCTCCATCTCTGTCACATCCCCCACACCCTCCATCTCTGTCACATCCCCCACACCCTCCATCTCTGTCTCACCCCCTCCCTCTCTGTCTAACCCCCTCCATCTCTGTCACACCCCCACCCCCTCCCTGTCTCACCCCCTCCCTCTCACCCCCTCCCTCTCTGTCACCCCCCCTTCTGTCTCGACCCCTCCCTCTCTGTCACCCCCCCTCCCTCTCTGTCACCCCCCCACCCCCTCCATCTCTGTCACACCCTCCATCTCTGTCACATCCCCCACACCCTCCATCTCTGTCTCACCCCCTCCCTCTCTGTCTCACCCTCCTCTCTCTGTCTCACCCCCCTTCTGTCTCACCCCCTCCCTCTCTGTCACCCCCACCCCCTCCATCTCTATCACACCCCCACCCCCTCCCTGTCTCACCCCCTCTCTCTCACCCCCTCCCTCTCTGTCACCCCCCCTTCTGTCTCACCCCCTCCTTCTCTGTCACCACCCACCCTCTCCCTCTCCGTCACCCCCCACCCCCTCCATCTCTGTCACACCTCACCCCCTCCCTCTGTCTCAGCCCCTCCCTCTCTGTCACCCCCCCTTCTGTCTCACACCCTCCCACTCTGTCATCCCCCCTTCTGTCTCACCCCCTCCCTCTCTGTCTCACCCCCTCCCTCTCTGTCACACCCCCTCCATCTCTGTCACACCCCCTCCATCTCTGTCACACCCCCACCCCCTCCATCTCTGTCACACCCCACCCCCTCCATCTCTGTCACACCCCCACCCCTCCATCTCTGTCACACCCCACCCCCTCCCTCTCTGTCACACCCCCACCCCTCCCTGTCTTACCCCCACCCCCTCCCTCTCTGTCTTACCCCCACCCCTCCCTCTCTGTCACACCCGCACCCTCCTCTCTCTCCCCCCCCCCCTTCTGTCTCTAACCTTCCACCCCCTCTTTCCCTTTTAGGGCTAATTCCCACTAAATCAGCATGAGATCAAAGAGCAGCCGGAGCAATTTGACACTCCAGTCACTCATTATTGCAGGCTGCTAGGGGGCAGTATGATTAACAGTTCGGTGCATCATACTTCCCCCTCTTTTTTTTTGTACAAACTTTGTTTGAAGTGTATATAATGTACATTTTATTCTCCAAAATGTCAGGCAGCGTGCTGTCATTTCAGGTTCTCAAAGAAATGCATTCTGTTAGTAGATCTTTCATGTTTTCTCAGTGTATAAAAAAAAGTTGTAGGGGGCTGGCAACGCTGTTTGGGGGAGGGAGGCACTTCAGAGTCCAGTGCCTATAGGCTCCTGAGATGTGAATTCCGGTCCTGGAGAAAGAGAGGTGGGGGGAGGGGACAAAGAAAATGGGGAGAAAGAAGAAGGGATAGAAAGAACAAGAAAGATGGATAGAGAGAGAGAAACGGGGAAGAAAGGAGAACAGAGAGCAAACAGTAGGGTAAAAAATATTTGGAAAAAGTTATTGGGGGGGGGGGGGGCGGGGGGGTGACACCATATTTTACCGCACCAGGTGACACCAACCCTAGTGACGCCACTGGATTGACCTAGATTGTTATCCTGTTAGGATTTAAAAAGATATCAGTCTCTAGTTCCATATAAGAAGGTCAAGAATAGTATCTCCCCTAAAGAAGATGGATTGTATCCACTACACTGAAGTTGTCAGAGGACCGAACATTTGTATAAATCAAGTAATGGGACATGTGATAGAAAGTAAAATCAAACTGAAAAAGTAAATTCCTTTGCTTACCCCCGACCTGTATATTAGGATACAGGAAACCGGGAGATGTTCAGTTCACTCCTATTTGCGAGAAGATCTTTTAGATCTATACGATCTATACGATGTCCCTTTGATTTATTGATGTAGTCGGTCTGTCGGTGTATGATAACACGGAGATCTGTCTTAGACGGAGAGTGTTCAGTTATGCACCTCAGAGGGATTGTAAATCCTTGCCGCGATTGGCTGGTATGGAATTCCTTCAGGTGCAATAAATCTGTTTAGACACTGATGTCTTATTTATTTTAGTACAGACAGAGGAGATAGGGGGAACGGGGATATTTTCAGCTTTTCGAGTCCCAGTAGATTAGGGTATGTTCCACTGTATAGGTGCAATCCAAAAAATCCTTCCAAGTTCCCTCTCCAGCTGTGTGTAAAGCAGTGTCTGTTCAGTGTCTCTGTGGATAGTATAGCTTGTTTGCTCTATGAAATTAATTTGAGGTGCATAGAGGCAAAAGGGAGGGGAGAATGCCAGAGTTGTGGAGGTTTTTGGGGGATAAATCCCGGGGGGTGATTAGAAGTCCGTGATAAAAGATGCAAGAGATGCAACTATTGTAGAGGCATCCAGCTGGCTGACGCGTTTCCTTCGTCCAATGGGACGAGTTCTTCAGAGCTAGTGTGAAGTGTGTTTCAGGTTCTATTTAACGGTGAGCCCATTACATAAATAAACAGCACCTGAGTACATACACACAGCACTTTCAGCTTAACATCGCAATCTGCCCTAAGAATACACAGTGAAATTAGAAGAAACATTGGTAATAGACAATTTACATGTGTATTATATAGTATAATCCCTATAGATTAGGATACAAGGGGGGAACTGAAAAGACAGGGAAATTATGCTTTTAAAAGCCATAGTGACCAGAAGGGCTTAGTCTGGCTATATTAAATAGTATGAATGAATAATGGGCATTATATGTCCCAGCTTTTCAATTACCCCATAGAGATCCAGCCTTAGGGAATTAGCTACTTGGATGGCATACAAAATAGAGAACAGAACACAAATAAATCACAAATAGATCACGAATAGACCAGCTAACAGCTAATTATTTAAGAGTTGCAGATCTGTGGAGGACCAATTAGAGGAGGGATATAAAGAGACTATGAGCATATGGATACATATCTATACATTGAATCTGAATTTTAGGGGGTGATAGGGCATTGAGAGAGCAGCAACAGGGGGAGAGTTCCAAAAACAATTAGTATAAACCATTTTTTTTTAAATATATATTTAGATCTATTCCCATTCTGGCCTAGATGGATCCAGAAGTTCAAAGCACGACGTCAAATAGATGTCTGCTATCATATTGTACGGAGTTATATTAGGCGTTATTCTGAGCTGGCTGATAGACTTATACAGTAGTAGATGGAAGCTACTAGGGTGACAGGAAAACTGAGAGGTTACATTCATTATTTAACCCTTGAGGCTGTAGAGCTTTGAGAAGAAAAATCCAAATTTTTTCCTTCTGTAGAAGGATTTTGTCAAAGTCACCTCTCCTGAGTGGTAAGTTTAGTCTATAGATGCCTTTCACCCGGAGACCCTGTGGATCCCCATTGTGAAAGTTCAAAAAGTGCAGTGCCACTATTCGTTCATCATCCTTTTTTATAATGCTATTGACGTGTTCACGGATTCTGACCTTCAATTGTCTTTTGGTCTTACCAAGATAAATTTTACCGCATGGACAGGTGTTGTAGAGCAGTTAATGAAGTCGCAAATTTTATATTGTTTTTTATTGTCAGAACCAGTGAACACGTCAGTCTTTTCTACATATTTACAGATCGAGCATTTGCCGCAGGTGTGCATCCCTTTAAGCGGTGGGAGGTCAGTCAACCAGTTTTTTCCCGTGGACCTAGTGTATTCAGAGTGGGTAAGGGCATCCCCCAAATTTTGAGCTCTTCGTGCGGTTAGATGGGGACGATCTCCTATAAACTCTCCTAAAATTGGTGCTTCCGAGAGGACATGCCAGTGTTTGTTGAGTATACCTCTTACATGATTCCACTGTGAACCATATTTGGTGATGATTCTGATGGGACCCGATTGTTGTTGATGTTGTTTTTGGGACGAAGTGCTGTCTATGAGTCTTTTTCTATCTGTCTGGATAGCTCTTTTTTTAGCCTGATAGTTTGATGAGAGTATCCCCTCTCCCTAAATCTATCATATAGTTCTATGGCTTCAATGTTGAAGTCATTCTCCAGTGTGCAGTTCCTTCTTAAACGAAGGAACTGTCCTACCAGGATGCCTCGTATGAGCGACTGGGGATGGTGGCTGGTGGCAAAGAGCAATGTATTGGCTGAAGTTTTTTTACGAAAAGTTTTTGTCACAAGAAGTCCCTCTTGTGCGTTGATCGTGAGATCAAGAAAGTCTAAAGTTTTAGGACTGAAATTATAGGTCAGTTTGAGGTTTCTGTCATTTGTATTTAATTCTTCCATGAAGCAATGTAGCTCATGGGTGGAGCCTCCCCATACCATCAGCACGTCATCAATGTACCTCAGCCACAGGTGACAGTAGCTGAGGTACAGTGAGGATACATAAACTACCTCCTCCTCCCACAGTCCCAGGTGCAAACATGCATAAGATGGTGCCCATGGGGCACCCATGGAGGTGCCTCGCATTTGTTGGTAAAAGATTCCCATAAATTGGAAAAAGTTGTTGTTCAACATAAATTCCAGGGTTTCCACAATGTATTCGTTTTGGGCTCCAAGTAGGGGGAAGCCTTTTTCCAAAAAGAATGTAACAGCCTGGAGTCCCCATTTGTGTGGGATTGACGTATACAATGATTCTACATCAATCCCAACGAGGAAGGCTCCCTCTGGGAGGCGGGGTACCCTCTAATTTGCTTAGGACATCTCTGGTGTCCCTAACAAATGAGGGGAGGTCACAGACTAGACCTTTGATGAGTGCATCCGTGTATTTCCCCAGTCTCTCCAGGGGGCCATTTATGGCAGAGACTATGGGTCTCCCGGGAGGGTGTGTCATGGATTTGTGAAGTTTAGGGATAGTGTAAAATGTGGGGGTATTGAATTCCCTAACGCTCAGATACATCTGTTCCTTTTTGCTAATGAGATCTGCCTCAAGGGCAAAGGTAAGTTTTTGATTTAGAGAGGAGGGGGTCTGACAGAGAGAAGGAGGGGGGTCTGACAGAGAGGAGGGGGTGGCGGCTGACAGAGAGGAAGAGGGGGTGGCAGCTAACAGAGAGGAAGAGGGGGTGGCAGCTGATAGAGAGGAAGAGGGGGGCGGCTGATAGAGAGGAAGAGGGGGGCGGCTGATAGAGAGGAGGCGGGCGGCTGACAGAGAGGAAGAGGGGGTGGTGGCTGATAGAGAGGAGGGGGGGTGGCTGATAGAGAGGAGGGGGGGCGGCTGATAGAGAGGAGGGGGGGGCGGCTGATAGAGAGGAGGGGGGGCGGCTGATAGAGAGGAGGGGGGGCGGCTGATAGAGAGGAGGGGGGGCGGCTGATAGAGAGGAGGGGGGGCGGCTGATAGAAAGGAGGGGGCGGCTGATAGAGAGGAGGGGGGCGGCTGATAGAGAGGAGGGGGGGCGGCTGATAGAGAGGAGGGGGCGGCTGATAGAGAGGAAGGGGGGCGGCTGATAGAGAGGAAGGGGGGCGGCTGATAGAGAGGAGGGGGGGCGGCTGATAGAGGAGGGGGGGCGGCTGATAGAGAGGAGGGGGGGCGGCTGATAGAGAGGAGGGGGGCTGATAGAGAGGACGGGGGTGGGGCGGCTGACAGAGCAGATGAGAGAGACGGACCTCAGGAGGGGGGCTATTAGAGAGGGGGGGCCGCGGGCAGCTGACAGGGCAGATGAGAGAGACGGACCTCCAGGAGGGGGGGGGGGGCGGCTGATACAGAGGAGGGGGGGCCCGCGGGCGGCTGACAGGGCAGATGAGAGAGACGGACCTCAGATCTCCTGTGACACACAGCGCTAGTTAGGACTCCGGGAGCATACAGGGCTGGCGCGATTACCCACAGTCCAGCTCCTCCAGGCGAATCACAAGCCTCATGTCCGCCGTCCGTCCCGCCCACATGACCTGCTCGGCCAATCACAGGACACTCGCCGCTGCCCATTGCTGAGCTTGGCTCTAACACAGAGCGCACCGATTTTTAGGCAGCAGTTTGAACATTGATTTGCCGCCCCCCTGAAAGTGCCGCCTGGGACCGAGGTATTTGAGTCCACCTAGTTGCCAGCTTATATCCATCAACGTTAAAGCGGAGTTCCACCCATTAAAAAGTCAGCAGCTACAAAAAGTATAGCTGCTGACTTTTAATAATCAGACACTCATCTGTCCCACGGTTCAGCGATGCGGGTGCAGGAAGCCTCGCTCCTCTCCACGGCATTCTAACTGTGGGTGCTCGGCTGTGGTTTTACAGCCGGGTGTGCACTGCGCGAGCCGCGCTGCTCGCTGTGCATGGCCGGGCAATCTTCGGGGACCTGTAACATGTCCCAGAAGATTGCAGAGGAGGGAGGGGGAGAGGTGATTTTCCTTCTGGCGCTAGGGGAGGAAGGGAGAGCTCGGTGCCTGTAAAAACAGGGTACTCGTTCCACCCCCCCAAAAAAATGACATGCCAAATGTGGCATGTCAGGGGGTCACCAGCACTTAAAGCGGAAGTTCCATTTTATGTGGAACTCCGCTTTAATAGAAAGCAGGATGAGGAAAAGTAAAATATTCACTGGATGCAATATACCATACAGCAAGGTTATGGTGTCAAGTGAGATAACAACTCTTACATATGTTCCAGTAGTCATCACTGCACACATGCGATGGAGTCTGCATGGGTGCACAGCAGTCAAGATCATCAATAGATCAACAAGTGAAAGTTTGAGGCACTCACAGGTCTCAAAACAAAAGGAAGTGTTTAAAAATAACTATTTATGGTGTCCTGAAGTTTTGAAAGGGCTCAGTCCATCTTTGTAAGGCTTCATGTTCACTGCTGCTGGTAAACGGAAACAGAGTCGTTTATAGTCGTTTCTAGGCAGTTGAGTTTAGAAGCATTTTTTGGAAAGCAAAAAAATGCATTCAGGATGGATGTTCAGTGGAATTTGAAACGCCAAATGCCTGTAACAGCTTGTAAACGTGTGTAAACACGGTAACTCACGTTTAGCTGCGTTTCGTTTACAGGCGTTTTTAATGTAGAAACATTTCTGACTATTTTCAATGTAAAAAACGTTTCTAAACGCAAAGGCGGCTAAACGCAGCATGTAAACATGGCACAACGGACATTTTTAAACGTCAGTCACTATCCATTAAGTTAAATCGTTCAGGAGAGGTTTTAAAACATCCCGTGTACATGAAGCCTAAATGCAACAACTATACAGACTATGCAAACATATATACCCACATCCCCCCACCCCCCTCGGCACCCACCATGTGATGGCACCAACCCTAGTGAGATAGACGTGATCAGCTCCAGTGTGGTAACCAATGGCAACCAAAATACTACAGACTTTAGAGTCACACACAATAAATATTTATTTTTGAACACAACAATGCTCAGTTTCTTATAGAATCATGTCTGATTTTATCCCAGATTTTGGGTTCAGAAGAGAAGAGGGGAGGCAGTAGCAATGTTTGGTTGGCAATTTCTTTATGCTCTACACAAGTCAATCCAAAATGAGCAAAAATAGACAATGGGGGTAATTTACTATAGCGCCGCGGTGCTAATTAGCGCAAATTGCCGCAAATTCACACTAACTAGCGCGATTCGCGGCAATTTGCGCTAATTAGCGCGAAAACGGTATTCACTATAGCGCTGGAGACAAAATACTCCCAAAATAAAATTTACTATAGCTCCCTGAATCTAAATAGCGCCCAAATCCTTACTCTACTAAAAGCTGGAGTTGTGCACATGGAAATAATGTTTAGAGCATGATATAATTGCCTAAATGGTACTGAAATATGCAGTATATTATTTAAAGATAATCTGCTTTTAAACTGTGTGAAAAAGTGATTTCTACACTGAAATATCTTTAAAAGTCGGAGAAGTAAAAAAATGCCAGTTTTTGGACAACTATTTGCAAACTAAACTGAGCATGCTCAGAGCTAAAATAACTTAAATTTTAACTCAATTGACTTTTTTCACAAGAGTTATAGTAAATACCGAAATGAGAGCTAATTAAAGAGCATGTTTTGGGAAGTGAAAATCTGCTCTATTTTAGTCCAATGCATGTTTTAGCCATTGATTCTAATGATACAATTGTAACTTTCACAAATAAATTATTTTAATGTTGAGATGAAATGTATCTTTCTCTGAAATAAATTTTCCTTTGCAACAATGTTGCTTCTAATTAAAATATTTTGTTTTTAAAGAAAGCTAGAATGTGGAATGTTTTGATAAAATATATTTTTCTCTGTCACTTTCACTAGTTACTCTCCATCTCACACCAATCTTTACCCAAACTCACACAGGTGTCTTTACAAACCACAATCAATACTATCAAATCATAATTTGAGCCCCAAAAATTTGATATGTGTTCCAACATCAGAAATAAAAATGTAATTCCCCAAAATTTTAGGGTAATATCACTATTCTAAACTCACCCCCAAAAAAACACCAAATATCACAGAATAAATCAAGAAGAATAACTCTTGAGTAATGTAATTCCATCACCTGTATGTCCAAAGAAATGCAGTATTTATGTGTATTTACGTGTAGGAGGTTTCCACATGTGGCAGCTCTGTGGCTTAGAGGTTAGAACTTCTGCTTAGCATCCCTTAGTGTCTGGGTTCAAATCCCAAACATGCTGCTTCATGTAGAGAAGTTGTCTCATCTCCCAGGTCCTAAAACTATGTCTAAATGTTGTATTTATGTGTAGGAGGGTTCCACCACCATTGTAAATCTTGCCAGATACACAATTTAGCCAAAAGTATTGGGACACCTGCCTTTACACACACATGAACTTTAATGGCAGCCCAGTCTTAGTCCGTAGGGTTAAAATTTGATTTGGCCCACCCTTTGCAGCTAGAACAGCTTCTGGGAAGGCTGGAAAGGCTGTCCACAAGGTTTAGTGTGTCTATGGGAATCTTTGATCATTCTTCCAGAAGTGCATTTGTGAGGCCAGGCACTGATGTTGGATGAGAAGGCCTGGCTTGCAGTCTCTGCTCTAATTCAGCCAAAGGGAGTTCTATCGGGTTGAGGTTAGGACTCTGTGCAGGCCAGTCAATTTCTCCACCCCAAACTTGCTCATCCATGTCTTTATGGACCTTGCTTTGTGCACTGGTATGCAGTCATGTTGAAACAGGAAGGGGCCACCCCCAAACTGTTCCCACAAAGTTGGGAGCATGAAATTGTCCAAAATGTCTCAGTATGCTGATGCCTTAAGAGTTCCCTTTACTGGAACTAAGGGGCCAAGCCCAACCCCTGAAAAACAACCCCACACCATAATCCCCTTCCACCAAATGATTTGGACCAGTGCACAAAGCAAGGTCTATAAAGACATAGATGAGTGAGTTCGGGGTGGAGGAACTTGACTGGTCTGGACAGAGTCCTGACCTCAACACAACAGAACACCTTGGGGATGAATTAGAGCAGAGACTGCAGGCCAGGCCTTCTTGTCCAACATCAGTGCCTGACCTCACAAATGCACTTGGAAGAATGGTCAAACATTCCAATAGACACACTCCTAAACCTTGTGGACAGCCTTCCCAGAAGAGTTGAAGCTGTTATAGCTGCAAAGGGTGGGCCAACTCAATATTGAACCCTACGGACTAAGACTGGGATGCGATTACAGTTCATGTGTGTTTAAAAGCAGGCGTCCCAATACTTAGGCCAATATATTGTATATTGCTTGGAGACACGGAACTTGGCTATGGACTTAGGGCTGGTTCACACCACAGAGATGCAGCGAACATGTGTGAGGCTGCCTGGTGGCTTAGTGGGCAGCAATTCCGTCTAGCAACACTGGGGTTGCTGGTTCAATTCCCCAACATGCTTATGTTGAAGTTTATATGTTTTCCATGTGTGGGTTTTTCACCACAATCCTAAGACATGCTGGCATTTTATTTGTCTCCTGTCAAAATAGTCTCTAATGTAAAAAAGTTTATTTTGAACTTTAGATTGGAAGTACACACCTTCTAAAACACCTTCTTAAAGGAGAATTATTAAAAAAATATATATATTAGTTAAACCCCCAAGTGCTTTTTTTTTAACAATAATATCCCTTTAGATTGGCTTTGGGAATTTACAAACAAAGCAATTTAGAAATTAGATGAAAGGTTTAGCGCTGGGAAACACTTTTTGAAAGATAAAAATTGCATTTTATATCAAACTATACAGATCCGAACAAAATGAGGGACAAATGAGGAGGAAAGAGGGACAGAGGGACTTTGGTCCAAATCAGGGACAGTTGAGACCTATGTGATTTCACTAGACATCTGTGCAGGAAAGTGCACTGATGTCTCTGAAATCACTCACAAAGTTGGACTGAGGCCCCTTTCACACTTGAACGACTTTTCCTGCGACTTTGGTCATTAGAGTTGCATGACAAGTCATACCCCATGATTTTCAATTTGTACCATTTATATCTGTGAAACTTCAAGTCACCGACTTCAAAGTAGTCCCTGTACTACTTTGGTCCGACTTTGATACGAGTTGAGGTTCATAGACCTTAAGTTTACACAGGCATTCCCTGGGATCGCAGAAAAAATGCAGACGGAAGTTTGAGCGCCTTTCCCTGCGACTCCTGCATCCATAGACCTCAAGATTACACAGGCATTGCTTAAAGTCGCATCAAAATCACACAACTTTCAGGTCGCACAAGTGTGAAAGGGGCCTAAGTCACTGTGCTGAGTACTATTATACCTAGAATTTAAAGTAGTCCCACCATCAAACACTCAGCAGCATATGCTGAAAAGAGGCGAATGCCTATTAGCCAATGCCACATCAGCATGAGCATGGTTGTTACTATAATATTAAAGTGGTTGTAAACCCACTTAGACAACTTGCACCTACAGGTAAGCATAGATTAAGGCTTACCTGTAGGTGCAAGAAATATCTCCTTAACCTACACACACTAGCAGATGTTTGTGCTACGCTTAATAGGCTAGTGGTCAGCACTTCTACCTTGAAAAACTCAGGCTTTGAAGCACTCATGGGTTCAAATCCCACAGAGAGATACTAAAAGATTGTATTGGTGAAAAAAAAGGCAAATGCCAATTAGCCAAAGCAGCATGTGCTGAAAATAGGTGAATGCCAATTAGCCAATGCACTTTTATTCAATAATATTATGGTGTGGACTTCCAAACATCACACACTAGCTAACGGGCAGTTTACATTTCTTTGTTTGTTTATTTTAATTTGCTTGTGCAAATAATAAACATAGCTGTTGGATGGTAGGTTGGCTGGCATTTGAACTTGTAACATGAGAGCTGTATAGACATGGGAGCAGACCACTAAGCCATTGTGCTAAGTACAAGACCTGCATAATAGTGTAGTATGATTAAAGAATGAACATAAATAATTACCGCTTTATAGCCACCTAAATGAAAAAATAAAAACATGAAAAAAACAACATACAAAAAATAGGTAACCTAAATGTTTAATACATGTAACTTTACATAATAGCAGACATTACTATGTAATAATCCTTCATAACTGCATTCGTTAGCAAAAGAAGGAAAAAAACTAGGAATACTAATTGCAATATACATCAATAGATAAAGCACCTCTCATATAAAAATGTTTCTTTCACATATATGGATCATGGTTACAGTGCAGTGCTATATAAAAACTTAGTGGAAATTGGCATTTGCACGTACGCGGATTCGCTAATTAGCGCTGATTTCACATTTACTAACACTTGTTTGCTGCTAATAGCGCTCTTTTTTATTCGCAAATTCGCACGTGGAATTTTTAATTGTCAAAAATTGGAGCTATTATTTGCGATGTGCTCAGTACTTCCTGGAGTTATAGTAAATCAGCCCCAATGAGGTGAATTCATTAAAGGGGTTGTAAAGGTAAATGTTTTTTCACCTTAATGCATCCTATGCATTAACCACTTGACCACTGGGCACTTAAACCCCCTTCCTAACCAGACGAATTTTCAGCTTTCGGTGCTCTCACATTTTGAATGACAATTACTGAGTCATGCAACACTGTACCCATATGAAATTTTCGTCCTTTTTTTCACACAAATAGAGCTTTCTTTTGGTGGTATTTGATCGCCTCTGGGTTTTTTATTTTTTGTGCTATAAATGAAAAAAGACCGAAAATTTTGTAAAAAAATGCATTTTTCTTCATTTCTATTATAAAATTTTGCAAATAAGTAATTTTTCTTCATAAATTTGGGCAAAAATGTATACTGCTACATATCTTTGGTAAAAATAACCCAAATTAGTGGATATTATTTAGTCTGTGTGAAAGTTATAGGGTCTACAAGCTATGGTGCCAATCACTGAAAATGTATCAATTTGATTACACCTGATGTACTGACAGCCTATCTCATTTCTTGAGACCCTAACAAGCCAGTAAAGTACAAATACCCCCCAAATGACCCCTTTTTGGAAAGTAGACATTCCAATGTAGTTAGTAAGAGGCATAGTTAGTTTTTTGAGGTTGTCATTTTTTCTCACAATTGTTTGCAAAATTAAGATTTTTTTTATTTTTATTTTTTTTTCACACCAAATTGTCATTATAACAGGTTATTTCTCTCACATGGCATGTACATTCCACAAATGACACCCCAAAATATATTCTGCTACTCCTCCTGAGTATTACGGTACCACATGTGTGAGACTTTTACACAGCCTGGCCACATACAGAGACCCAACATTGAAGTAGCCCCTTCAGGCGTTCTAGGAGCATAAATTACACATCTAATCTCTCAACCACCTATTACACTTTTGAAGGCCCTGGAGCACCAGGACAATGGAAACGCCAACAAAGTGACCCCATTTTGGAAAGCAAACTCCCCTACGTATAATCTATGAGGCATTATGAGTCTTTTGAACTGTTCATTTTTTTCCAGAAGTTTTTGGAAAATGTGGAGAAAAAATGAAAACTCATTTTTTTTACACAAAGTTGTCCATTTATAAGTTATTTCCAACACATAGAATGTACATAGCAAAAATGACACCCCAAAATATATTCTCCTACTCCTCCTGAGTATGGCGATACCACATATGTGAGACTTTTACACAGCCTGGCCACATACAGAGGCCCAACATTGAAGTAGCAACTTCAGGCGTTCTAGGAGCATAAATTACACATATAATCTCTCAACCACCTATTACACTTTTGAAGGCCCTGGAGCACCAGGACAATGGAAACGCCAACAAAGTGACCCCATTTTGTAAAGCAAACACCCCAACGTATAATCTATGAGGCCCTATGAGTCTTTTGAACAGTTCATTTTTTTCCAGAAGTTTTTGTAAAATGTGGAAAAAAAATGAAAACGCATTTTTTTTTACACAAAGTTGTTCATTTATAAGATATTTCCAACACATAGCATGTACATAGCAAAAATGACACCCCAAAATATATTCTCCTACTCCTCCTAAATATGGCAATACCACATGTGTGAGACTTTTACACAGCCTGGCCACATAGAGGCTCAATATCCAAGAAGCACCATCAGGTGTTCTAGGGACATAAATTACGCATCTAATTTCCTTACAATCTATCACATTTTTGAAGGCCCTTCATATTTCTAGCATATAGCATGTACATACCAAGAATTACACCCTGAACTACATTCTGCTGAGTAAATGGTAAACAAAAGATTACCTGTGGTTTTAGTAGTGCAATTGTCCACAGAAAGATCCAGGCAACAGGCAGGGACATGGTCATCGTCAGTGAATGGAATTGTCCAGGCAGCAGGCAGGAATATTGTCCATAGTCAGTACAGGCAGAGATACTGTCCATATACAGTCCAAGGTCAGTGCAAGTAGAGACATTGCCAGCAGTGCCAAAATATTGGCCCTGGTAGGAAGCAGGAACATGGTCCAAGTAGCAGGCCAGGAAAGAATGGGGACAGGGGTAGAGGCTTCTCCCACCCAAATCTCTTTGAAGCCTCTGAGTCTCCAGACCCTAATCCGGGAATGAGAAAACTAAAAAATTAGTTTTCTTCATCCAGAAAAACAATTCTGGAGCCCCTCACATATGTGAGACCCCTGTGTTTCCATTAGCATAGCAGGGTAAAAGATCAATCCAAGAGGCAGGCAAAAAATTTGGTCAAACAGTCCAGGGTCAGTTCCAGAGCAGGCAGAGGTAGGTACAGTTTAGGGTTAGACAGAAGCGTGGTCGTATAACAAGCCAGGGTCAGTTCCAGAGCAGGCAGAGGTAGGTACAGTTTAGGGTTAGGCAGAAGCGTGGTCGTATAACAGGCCAGGGTCAGTTCCAGGGCAGGCAGAGGTAGGTACAGTTTAGCGTTAGGCAGAGGCGTGGTCGTTTAGCAGGTCAGGGTCAGTTCCGGAGAAGGCAGCGGTATGTACAGTGGCATAAGGGGTGTGGCGGTAAATGTGTTGGAAAAGTTTTTTATGTCTATTGTGTGACTATTTGTAGGAATTTAAAATGGATTCCGATTTCTAAAATGGCTTTTAAAGACACGTTGCTTCTAACCTGTATTGTTCAATTGTTTCAACTTACTTCCTAAATTCATAAGCTTTGCTACGAATTGTAAAAAGACACTGTGATTGGCAATAAAGCTGTTTTGCGTCATGAGCCACCAGTGAACTTTAGCCAATAATATGCTTCCTGTTGACTCTATAAAAAGGTCACAGACCTCGTGTTAGTGTGTGACTTCTGCTTTCTTCTCAGCATGAAAGGCTCATCCATTTGTACCGGTACATTTGAAATAAATTACCTTACTTCTGGAACACTTGAAGTTTGATTGATCACAGGGGAAGAATTCTCCAACATTTTGGTCCTTCGAGCCGACACCAATGCGTGAAACCTGGGTCCAAAGGTTCTGATCAATCAGAAATCGGTGAGTATCAGATCTCAAAACTCACTTAGAATAGAAGTCCCCCCACTTAACATTAGTGGTTAAATAGGGGCTGATTGCTACCAGCACCCGGGTTCAACCATCTGGTTCCGAACCTGCCGTGATCCAGTCTTCTAGTGTTTGGGAGGTAAGATACTTTAAATTACTTTTAATTATTTTCTAAGTCTCTTTTTCTCTTTCTACTTGATTCTGGTTATGAGTTGTAATCCGACATTGGGATTGGTTGTATAATCCGATGCTCGAAGACAGAGGCATTTGGGGCGTTGCCCACAGTAAAATGGACGTCGCCTGCTGTCCAGGACAGATAAAAAAAAGATTTGTTGAAGGGTATACCGAATGTCGAAGGTTGCGGACCCGACGATTTAAGCGCTAAAAGTAGCTGAGTGATCTAAACAGATTGCAAGGCCTACTTTCTTCTTGGTGATCACTTCTTTTTCTCTCTCTTTCTAATGATTATCCTTACTGCTAACTTTACAAGTTCATTGAATGACAGTACTGCAGAGACAGGTTTTAACAATTTTTTGATTCTCCCCATAGTGTGTGGTGTTTTGATATTTTTGATTTTCCTGTATTCTTATTGTTATCGTCACCCCAGAGTTGCTACCCCGGTGTTTTACAAGTTTATAGACAGCCCGATTAATGCCAACGGCGGGGAACTTGTCTGTTAAGGCAGTTATATGTTGTGTGTCTGAAATCTTGTGGTTTGACACTGGACTCAATCCTCCCCCCCCCCCCCTTCACAGACATTTGTATTGTTCAGGACTTGTCGGCCCATCTGAGCGAAGTGCACTTCCTCTTTTGTGTGTGCGCACGTGACTTCTGACTTCTGATCAGGTCACAATTTTTTTTATTTTTTTTGTTTGTTTGTTGTTTGTTTTTTTGTCTGTTTTCAACCAACTGTACTTCTAAAAAAAAACAAAAAAACAGGGGGAGTGAAGATATATATATATATATATATATGTATATATATATATATATATATATATATATATATATATATATATATATATATATTGTGAGGGGGTTAGCTCGGCAGCGGGTGTGTGTGACCCCCGGGATGGGCTCCCCACACAAAACAGGCCCAGCAAACGGAGGTTGTGGTTTTCAAAATCAAAAAAGGTGCGGTTTATTTTCTATTTACAGTGACAAAACACAGCAAAGCAAAAGAAACATAACCAAAATAAATCCTGGTCAAGTTGACCTCTGACTAAACATACAGGTTTCCTAACTAACAACTGGGATCAGCCTAGTGCTGTCCTAGTCCCTAAGTCCCTGGTTTAGTAAAAGTCCAAACAAATAGCCACACAGGCTTTGCCTCACCGCACAGGGGTTCACTCTCCCTAGACAGTCCACACAGGTCTGGTTCCAGGCATGAGCTAACATCTAATGAAGCTGGGAGTTCTTATAGAGGCCTAAATGAGCTGACAAGGTTCAGCTGGTCTCCTCATCTCTGTCTGCACGACGCCCCACACTCTCCCTAGAGGTATGAGTCATCCATGAGCCCACTAGCCTTATACAACTCTCCACTAGTGATGAGCCGAACACCCCCGGGTTCGGTTCGCACCAGAACCCGCGAACGGACCGAAAGTTCGAACGAACATTAGAACCCTATTAAATACAATGGATGCGAACGTTCGAATTCTAAAGTGCTAATTATAACAACTATTATGCATGTTATTGTCCTAAAAAGGGTTTGGGAACCCGGGTTCTGCACCAGGGGACATGTATCAATGCAAAAAGAAGTTTTAAAAACGGTCGTTTTTCGGGAGCAGTCATTTTAATGATGCATAAAGTGAAAAAAAAAAGTCAAATATTCCTTTAAATATCGTACCTGGGGGGTGTCTAAAGTATGCCTGTGAAGTGCCACGTGTTTCCCGTGTTTAGAACTGTCCCTGCACAAAATGACACTTCTAAAGGAAAAAAAAGCCATTTAAAACTGCTTGCGGCTTTAATGTAATGTCTGGTCCCGGTAATATGGATGAAATTCTTTAAGAAAAATGGCATAGCTACCCCATGACCCCCCCCCTACCCCAGCCCATTACCAGCCCCTTTGGGTCTTGTATGGATATTAAGGGGAACCCCGCACATAAAATAAAAAAGGCCCTATATACTCTGAACAGCCCTATACAGGCGGTGCATACAAGACAGGGACTGTAGGTTTGTTCTTATGTAGAGTCTGTTTGTAATTTTGAACAGGTACATTGTTGAAGTGTAGCTCCAGACCAAAAATCTATTTTTAAACTTTTTGGAAAACATAGGTAAGGGTTATCACCCCTGTAACATTTGTTTTGCTGTCTGTGCCCCTGTTCAGAACATTTCACCTCACTTTCCGTCCCAATGACAACTGTTTTTGAAATGTGGTGTTTTTCTTGAAACAAGGATTGCTGATAAAGCATCAGTACAGAGGAGACACCTTTCTCCCATATTTATTCTTACAGGAGAGAATTTTCCTTCCTAGTGGTAGATTTCCTCTCACTTCCTGTTGTCTTCTTGCGTTTGCAAGTAGGAGTCGTTTGTAAGTTGGATGTTTGAAAGTAGGGACCTGCCGTATATACTCTGCAGAAATAGGCCCCTTAGTTGTTGGTGTTGGCACAACACTGTAAGCACTCACAGTTACTCTTGGTTGGTGCTGGAACGCCCTGCTGTCAACTATTATATCAGGAATTTTAATTACATATAATTGTTGAACAGTGGTAGTAAAAATTGGGCCTTTGATGGTGGTGCTGGTGCCACAACACTGTAAGCCCTGACAGTTACTCTTGGTGGGTGCAGCAATGGGCCCTGCTGTGAATTATTAGATCAAGAATTGTAATTACATGCCCCTGTTGAACAGGGGCTGAAAAATTGGGCCTTAGGCACTGGTGGCACAACACTGCAACCCCTCACAGATACTGTACTTGGAGCACAGCAATGAGCCCTGTTGCAAAGTATTGCTTCAAAAATTGTAATGACACGCCCCTGTTAAACAGGGGCTGAAAAATTGGGCCTTAGGCACTGGTGGCACAACACTGCAACTCCTCACAGATACTGTACTTGGAGCACACCAATGAGCCCTGTTGCAAAGTATTGCTTCAAAAATTGTAATGACACGCCCCTGTTAAACAGGGGCTGAAAAATTGGGCCTTAGGCACTGGTGGCACAACACTGCAACTCCTCACAGATACTGTACTTGGAGCACAGCAATGAGCCCTGTTGCAAAGTATTGCTTCAAAAATTGTAATTACACGCCCCTGTTAAACAGGGGCTGAAAAATTGGGCGTTAGGCACTGGTGGCACAACACTGCAACTCCTCACAGATACTGTACTTGGAGCACAGCAATGAGCCCTGTTGCAAAGTATTGCTTCAAAAATTGTAATTACACGCCCCTGTTAAACAGGGGCTGAAAAATTGGGCGTTAGGCACTGGTGGCGGCACCCATAAACAAAAATGATCTTACAAGCTATCATCATCAATCGTATCATTGAGGACTCGGAGGAGGAGGATAGCCAGTCAACATAACAGCACAGGCACTCAGCATCAGCATCAGTCTTGAAGGGATGTGACATGTTAAAATCAATTAGTCTGTTATATCAGCATCAGGTGTGTGGTAGCTGGTGGTGATCCAAGACTGGTTCATCTTGATGAAAGTCAGTCGATCAACCGAGTCGGTGGACAGGCGCACCCTGTGATCCGTGACAAATCCTCCAGCAGCACTGAATGTGCGTTCCGAAAGAACGCTGGATGCAGGACAGGCCAGTAGCTCAATTGCATACTGTGCAAGCTCTGGCCAGTGATCCATCCTCAAGACCCAGTAAGCCAGAGGATTTTCGGTGGGGAAGGTGTCCAAGTCTGACCTTGCCCCTAGATATTCCTGCACCATGTTTATCAGACGCTGGCGATGGTTGCTGGAACCGATCATACTTTGGGGCTGCGGACTAAAGAATTGTCTGAACGCATCGGTCAGACGGCCACCTTCCCCACCGCTCCTTCTTTGACTGGCCGAAGCCTCAGCAACTCGTTGTCCAGGACCAGGAGTTTGCAACCTCCCAGTCTCTGGGAACGCGTTGCACAGACCTTTCTGCAAGGCCTCCCGGAGTTGTCTCATCCTCTGCTCCCTCTGCGACGGTAACATAAGGTCCGCAACCTTACCCTTGTACCGTGGATCAAGGAGAGTGGCCAGCCAGTAATGGTCCCTCTCCTTGATCCGAAGAATACGAGGATCCTTCCGCAGACTTTGCAGGATCAGGGAGGCCATGCAGCGTAGGTTTGCTGAGGCATTCGCTCCGGAGTCCTCTGGGTCACTAAGGACGACATGATCCGCAGCCACCTCCTCCCAGCCACGTACAAGTCCACTGGTTTCTTGGGACTGTAAATCATCCCTAAAAGACTGCTGCTGATGATGCTGAGTGCCAGCCTCCACCTCCATGCTGACACAATCCTCCTCCTCCTCCTCCTCCTCCTCCTCCTCCTCCTCTTCCTGTGCGATGGGTGGGACAGAAGGAACACTGTCTGGGTAAAGGGGGCCTTGAGAGGCAAGGAAGTCCTCCTCTTCCTGCCTCTGTTCTGCCTCAAGTGCCCTGTCCATTATTCCACGCAGCGTGTGCTCCAACAGGTGGACAAGAGGTACAGTGTCACTGATGCATGCACTGTCACTGCTCACCATCCTCGTGGCCTCCTCAAATGGTGCCAGGACAGTGCATGCATCCCTGATCATGCCCCACTGGCGTGGAGAAAAAAAACCAAGCTCCCCTGACCCTGTCCTGGTGCCGTAGTCGCACAGGTACTCATTGATGGCCCTCTGCTGCGTGTGCAGCCGCTGCAGCATGGCCAACGTTGAGTTCCACCTGGTGGGCATGTCACATATAAGGCGGTTCTTGGGCAGGTTCAACTCCTTTTGCAGCTCAGCCAGGCGAGCACTGGCATTATAAGATCTGCAGAAATGCACACAGACTTTCCTGGCCTGCCTCAGGACATCCTGTAAGCCCGGGTACCTGCCCAAGAAGCGCTGCACCACCAGGTTAAGGACGTGAGCCACACAGGGCACATGGGTCAGTTGTCCCTGTCGGAGGGCGGAGAGGAGGTTGGTGCCATTGTCGCAAACCACCATTCCTGGCTTAAGCTGGCGTGGCGTCAACCACCTCTCGGCCTGGCCCTGCAGAGCAGACAGGACCTCTGCCCCAGTGTGGCTTCTGTCCCCCAAACACACCAGCGCAAGCACGGCATGGCATCTTTTTGCCTGCGTGCTTGCGTAGCCCCGTGAACGGCTACGGAGCACCGCTGGTTCATAGGACAAACCACAGGAAGAGGCCATGGAGGAAGAAGAAGAGGAGGGGGTGGAGGAGAGAGGTGTGTCACAACCAGTAGTAGCATTTTGGAGGCGTGGCGGTGGGACAACCTCCAACACTACTGCACCTTGTCCTGAATCCTTCCCAGCTGCCAAAAGAGTGACCCAATGGGCCGTGAAAGAAAGGTAACGTCCCTGTCCATGCCTGCTGGACCATGAGTCAGCGGTAATATGCACCTTACCGCTGACCGCCCTGTCCAGCGAGGCCAAGACATTGCCTTCCACATGCCGGTAGAGAGCCGGAATAGCCTTCCGTGAGAAAAAGTGGCGTTTGGGAACCTGCCACTGAGGAACTGCACATTGCACAAACTCACGGAAGGGGGCCGAGTCTACCAACTGAAAAGGCAGCAGTTGAAGCGCTAGCAATTTAGCCAAGCTAGCATTCAACCGCTGGGCATGTGGATGGCTGGGAGTGAACTTCTTTCGACGGTCCAGCAGCTGGGGCAGGGAAATTTGCCTGCTAGAATCGGACGTCGGTGTACTGCTAGCAGAGTGGGCGCAAGTACTTGGCTGTGACACACCTAATTCTACACCTTCATTCCTCTCAGTGCATGTTTCAGAGAGGACTGAAGTTATAGTGGGGTTGGAGATCCCAGCTGATGCGGTGCAAGGAGAGGTCCGCTTTGTTCTTTGGTGTGGGTCTTTGAGGTAGGCTTGCCAACGAGCTGCATGGCAGGTCAACATATGTCTGGTCAGGCATGTGGTACCCAAGCGGCTGATGTTTTGGCCACGCGATATACGCTTGAGACATATGTTGCAAACAGCAGCTGTGCGATCTGATGCACTAGCCTCAAAAAAGGCCCACACCAAGGAACTTTTTGAATGACGGGCAGAGGCTGCGCCCTGCACAGGCGGAGCTCTGCGGTGTGATTCCGTCGGTGTACTGCCCTTACGCTGGCCACCAAAGGGCATCCTGCCTCGTTGGAGATGTGCCTCCTCCTCATCCTCCTCCTCCTCCTCTCTCCTATTAGGCACCCACGTGGAGTCAGTGACCTCATCATCCCCTCCCTCCTCATCACTGGAGCCAATCTGGCAGTATGCTGCAGCTGCTGGAACATGACTGCCAGATTGGTGTCCTTCTTGAGCATCCCCTCTGTCTGCTCTCACGCTACTGCCTTCCTCTAGCTGGGTTTCATCATCAGACCCTTCGAAACGCTGGGCATCCTCCTGGAGCATGTACCCAACACTGTGCTGAAACAGTTCGGGGGACTCCTCAGGAGGAGGACATGGTGGGTCTAGGGAAGGAGTGACTGATGATTTGTCTGACATTGATACCAGGGAAGACGACGCTTTGGCAGCTGCTTTTCCAGTACCCTGAGCCTGGGTGAGAGAGGATGAGGAGGAGGAGGAGGGCTTGGTCATCCACTCTACCAAGTCTTCGGCATGATGTGGCTCAACATGTCCAGCTGCCGAAAAGAAGGACAAGCGTGTCCCATGGCCATGTGCTGATGACAATGCACCGCGTCCACGACCAGCACTGTTGCCCCCAGACACAGAGCCTGCTTGCCCTCTTTTATTGCCTCCTGACTGTCTGCCTCTCCTTGTTTGCCTTCCAGACATTCTAATAGATGGCCTGCAGGGAGATGGGAAAAAAGCAATAAGGGCTACCTTCAGGTGTCCTTCTCTGTCCCTTGAAACAAGGACTTGCAGAGTGAAATAAACTGACACTCTCCCTACCTACAGTTTTCTGTCCCTAGAATAAATGTTTTTTTTTAATCACAATATAGCACAAGGACAATTCAGTCACTGTCCTTCCAGGTCCCTGGAAACAAGGACTTGCAGAGTGAAATAAACTGACACTCTCCCTACCTACAGTTTTCTGTCCCTAGAATAAATGTTTTTTTTAAGCACAATATAGCACAAGGACAATTCACTCACTGTCCTTACAGGTCCCTGGAAACAAGGACTTGCAGAGTGAAATAAACTGACACTCTCCCTACCTACAGTTTTCTGTCCCTAGAATAAATGTTTTTTTTAAGCACAATATAGCACAAGGACAATTCACTCACTGTCCTTACAGGTCCCTGGAAACAAGGACTTGCAGAGTGAAAGAAAAAAAACACTCTCCCTACCTACAGTTTTCTGTCCCTAGAAAAAATGTTTTTTTTAATCACAATATAACACAAGGACAATTCACTCACTGTCCTTCCAGGTCCCTGGAAACAAGGACTTGCAGAGTGAAAGAAACTGACACTGTCCCTACCTACAGTTTTCTGTCCCTAGAATAAATGTTTTTTTTAATCACAATATAGCACAAGGACAATTCAGTCACTGTCCTTCCAGGTCCCTGGAAACAAGGACTTGCAGAGTGAAATAAACTGACACTCTCCCTACCTACAGTTTTCTGTCCCTAGAATAAATGTTTTTTTTAATCACAATATAGCACAAGGACAATTCAGTCACTGTCCTTCCAGGTCCCTGGAAACAAGGACTTGCAGAGTGAAATAAACTGACACTCTCCCTACCTACAGTTTTCTGTCCCTAGAATAAATGTTTTTTTTAATCACAATATAGCACAAGGACAATTCAGTCACTGTCCTTCCAGGTCCCTGGAAACAAGGACTTGCAGAGTGAAATAAACTGACACTCTCCCTACCTACAGTTTTCTGTCCCTAGAATAAATGTTTTTTTTAATCACAATATAGCACAAGGACAATTCAGTCACTGTCCTTCCAGGTCCCTGGAAACAAGGACTTGCAGAGTGAAATAAACTGACACTCTCCCTACCTACAGTTTTCTGTCCCTAGAATAAATGTTTTTTTTAATCACAATATAGCACAAGGACAATTCAGTCACTGTCCTTCCAGGTCCCTGGAAACAAGGACTTGCAGAGTGAAATAAACTGACACTCTCCCTACCTACAGTTTTCTGTCCCTAGAATAAATGTTTTTTTTAATCACAATATAGCACAAGGACAATTCAGTCACTGTCCTTCCAGGTCCCTGGAAACAAGGACTTGCAGAGTGAAATAAACTGACACTCTCCCTACCTACAGTTTTCTGTCCCTAGAATAAATGTTTTTTTTAATCACAATATAGCACAAGGACAATTCAGTCACTGTCCTTCCAGGTCCCTGGAAACAAGGACTTGCAGAGTGAAAGAAACTGACACTCTCCCTACCTACAGTTTTCTGTCCCTAGAATAAATGTTTTTTTAAGCACAATATAGCACAAGGACAATTCACTCACTGTCCTTCCAGGTCCCTGGAAACAAGGACTTGCAGAGTGAAATAAACTGACACTCTCCCTACCTACAGTTTTCTGTCCCTAGAATAAATGTTTTTTTTAATCACAATATAGCACAAGGACAATTCAGTCACTGTCCTTCCAGGTCCCTGGAAACAAGGACTTGCAGAGTGAAATAAACTGACACTCTCCCTACCTACAGTTTTCTGTCCCTAGAATAAATGTTTTTTTTAATCACAATATAGCACAAGGACAATTCAGTCACTGTCCTTCCAGGTCCCTGGAAACAAGGACTTGCAGAGTGAAAGAAACTGACACTCTCCCTACCTACAGTTTTCTGTCCCTAGAATAAATGTTTTTTTAAGCACAATATAGCACAAGGACAATTCACTCACTGTCCTTCCAGGTCCCTGGAAACAAGGACTTGCAGAGTGAAAGAAACTGACACTGTCCCTACCTACAGTTTTCTGTCCCTAGAATAAATGTTTTTTTAAAGCACACTATAGCACAAGGACAATTCAGTCACTGTCCTTCCAGGTCCCTGGAAACAAGGACTTGCAGAGTGAAATAAACTGACACTCTCCCTACCTACAGTTTTCTGTCCCTAGAATAAATGTTTTTTTTAATCACAATATAGCACAAGGACAATTCAGTCACCGTCCTTCCAGGTCCCTGGAAACAAGGACTTGCAGAGTGAAAGAAAAAAAACACTCTCCCTACCTACAGTTTTCTGTCCCTAGAAAAAATGTTTTTTTTAATCACAATATAACACAAGGACAATTCACTCACTGTCCTTCCAGGTCCCTGGAAACAAGGACTTGCAGAGTGAAAGAAACTGACACTGTCCCTACCTACAGTTTTCTGTCCCTAGAATAAATGTTTTTTTTAATCACAATATAGCACAAGGACAATTCAGTCACTGTCCTTCCAGGTCCCTGGAAACAAGGACTTGCAGAGTGAAATAAACTGACACTCTCCCTACCTACAGTTTTCTGTCCCTAGAATAAATGTTTTTTTTAATCACAATATAGCACAAGGACAATTCAGTCACTGTCCTTCCAGGTCCCTGGAAACAAGGACTTGCAGAGTGAAATAAACTGACACTCTCCCTACCTACAGTTTTCTGTCCCTAGAATAAATGTTTTTTTTAATCACAATATAGCACAAGGACAATTCAGTCACTGTCCTTCCAGGTCCCTGGAAACAAGGACTTGCAGAGTGAAATAAACTGACACTCTCCCTACCTACAGTTTTCTGTCCCTAGAATAAATGTTTTTTTTAATCACAATATAGCACAAGGACAATTCAGTCACTGTCCTTCCAGGTCCCTGGAAACAAGGACTTGCAGAGTGAAAGAAACTGACACTCTCCCTACCTACAGTTTTCTGTCCCTAGAATAAATGTTTTTTTAAGCACAATATAGCACAAGGACAATTCACTCACTGTCCTTCCAGGTCCCTGGAAACAAGGACTTGCAGAGTGAAATAAACTGACACTCTCCCTACCTACAGTTTTCTGTCCCTAGAATAAATGTTTTTTTTAATCACAATATAGCACAAGGACAATTCAGTCACTGTCCTTCCAGGTCCCTGGAAACAAGGACTTGCAGAGTGAAAGAAACTGACACTCTCCCTACCTACAGTTTTCTGTCCCTAGAATAAATGTTTTTTTAAGCACAATATAGCACAAGGACAATTGACTCACTGTCCTTCCAGGTCCCTGGAAACAAGGACTTGCAGAGTGAAAGAAACTGACACTGTCCCTACCTACAGTTTTCTGTCCCTAGAATAAATGTTTTTTTTAAGCACACTATAGCACAAGCACAAAACACACTGACACTCTCCCTACCTATCCTTCTCTTTCCCTAAACTAAAGGAATCCAGGTTAAGCAAGAAAGAAATAACAGTCACTGTCCCTGCCTATGCTGCTCTATCCCTGCTCCGGAACACACTACACTAGGCCGCCGTGCTGGCGGCCTTTTATAGTGTGGGGCGTGTACTAAACACCCTCAGCAATAATTGGCCACAGGCATCCTGCCTGTGGCCAATCATTGCTCTCCTCGCTGCCGGCGCTGTGATTGGCCAAGCATGCGGGGTCACAGTGCATGCTTGGCCAATCACAGCGCCTGGATGACACTGCGATGGCGTAGTGCATTGTGGGCCGTTCGCGTCACTCGAATTTGGCGCGAACGGCCCAAATCGTTCGATCTTCGTCGAACGATCGAACAGCCGATGTTCGAGTCGAACGTATGTTCGACTCGAACACGAAGCTCATCCCTACTCTCCACCTAGTTGTATAAGTCGGCGTAAAGCCTGAATCTGGGCGAAATATATCTACCCCCCTGGATGCAACCAGGTGACTTTACCTTCCTGCTGTCACATACCCCCCCCTCTTGTTTTAACCTCGGGGTTGGAACACCAGCAATCAGGCATTCATGTACTCGAGACAAAGCATCCACATTCCCCATTTGAACGCCAGGGCGATGCTTTACTGTGAAGTTGAATTCCTGGAGGGCCAGGAACCACCTATTCACTCTTCTATTTGTTTCCTTGTTTTGAGCCATCCACTTTAACGGAGCGTGATCCGTAACCATGTCAAAGTGCCTACCTAGCAGGTAGTACCGAAGGGAATCTAGAGCCCACTTCACCGCTAAACACTCCTTTTCAACGGTGGCGTAATTTACCTCATGGGACTTCAACTTCCTGCTGAGGTAAATGACTGGGTGCTCTTCCCCGTTCCAGACCTGGGACAATACTGCTCCTAACCCCACATCTGACGCATCACTTTGTACGACAAAGTCTTTAGAGAAGTCGGGTGAGTACAACACTGGCTGGCTACATAAGGCTTGTTTCAAGAATTGGAATGCTGCCTCAGCCTCGGGGGTCCATTTAATCATGACCGACCCTTTCCCCTTCGTCAGGTTGGTTAGGGGCACAGCCTTAGAAGCAAAGTGGGGAATGAATCGCCGATAATACCCAGCGATTCCCAGAAAGGCTCGTACCTGCTTCTTGCTGTTGGGACGTGGCCAACTCTGGATGGCCTCGACTTTGTTGAGTTGGGGTTTTATTACTCCCCTCCCAATGGTGTACCCAAGATATTTGGCCTCCTCCTGCCCAATGGTACACTTCTTGGGGTTAGCCGTAAACCCCGCTTCCCGAACAGAGTCCAGGACTGCTTGCACTTTTGGCAGATGTGAGGCCCAATCTGTGCTATGGACAATTACGTCATCCAGGTAAGCCGCAGCATACTTCCGATGGGGCCTCAGCATCTGGTCCATTTTCCGCTGGAATGTGGCCGGCGCATTCTGTAACCCGAACGGCATTCTTTTATATTGGAACGCCCCGTCTGGGGTTACAAATGCGGTTTTCTCTTTGGCCGACTTGGCCAGGGGGATTTGCCAATACCCTTTTGTGAGGTCAAGAGTCGTCATGTATCGGGCTGTTCCCAGCCGGTCGATCAACTCATCTATACGTGGCATGGGGTAGGTGTCAAATTTTGTAACTTTGTTCAACTGACGAAAATCGTTACAAAATCGCCAGCTCCCATCCGGTTTAGGCACCAACACGATGGGACTAGACCAATCACTTTGGGACTCCTCTATCACCCCTAAGTTCAGCATTTTCTGTACTTCCTCCCGTATTGCCTCCCGTCGAGCCTCTGGGATCCGATAGGGTTTTAACTTCACCCTTTCACCGGGCGGGGTAATGATGTCATGCTCTACCCCAGATGTTTGTCCCGGCAGCTCAGAGAATACCTCCTTGTTGCGAAGCACAAACTCCTTAACCTCCTGTTGTTGGGGTTGTGACAAGGTGGCTGCTATTCCAACCTCAGGAATCACGCAACCAGTTTGAGCTGGTGACCAAGTGTCTGCGACTAGGGACTCTCTATCCCTCCAGGCTTTCAACAGATTAACGTGATAGATCTGTTCGGGCTTTCGCCTTCCTGGTTGTCTGACCTTGTAATTCACTTCGCTCACTTTTTCCATTATCTCGTAGGGGCCTTGCCATTTGGCAAGGAATTTACTTTCAACCGTAGGGACAAGTACCAATATCCTATCCCCCGGGGAAAAGGTACGGGTCTTGGCTCCACGGTTGTACACTCTCTGCTGTGCCAACTGCGCTTGGGCCAAATGTTCCTTCACGATGGGCATTACCTGTGCAATTCGATCTTGCATCAGGGCGACATGCTCAATCACACTCCTGTGGGGAGAACTCTCACTTTCCCAAGTTTCCTTGGCAATATCCAACAGCCCTCTTGGGTGTCTCCCATACAGTAACTCAAAGGGGGAGAATCCCGTAGAGGATTGGGGCACCTCCCTAATAGCAAACATCAAATAAGGAAGTAAACAGTCCCAATCCTTTCCATCTCTATCCACCACTTTCTTCAACATTTGTTTTAGGGTTTTGTTGAATCTTTCAACCAGCCCATCGGTTTGGGGGTGATACACAGACGTACGCAATTGCGTCACTTTGAACAATTTACACAGCTCTTTCATAACCCGGGACATAAAGGGTGTACCTTGGTCCGTAAGCAGTTCTTTACAAATACCCACCCGGCTAAAAACAAGAGATAGCTCTTTGGCTATGGTTTTGGCCGAGGTATTTCGGAGAGGGATCGCTTCTGGATAACGGGTGGCATAGTCCATTATAACTAATATGTACTGGTGCCCCCTAGCGGACTTGATTATAGGACCTACCAAATCCATGGCGATCCTCTCAAACGGGACCTCAATGATGGGTAGAGGGACCAGCGGGCTACGGAAATGTGGCATCGGGGCCAACCTCTGACACACAGGGCAGGAGGAACAATAATTTTCTACGTCCTTCATCACCCCCGGCCAATAGAATCTCTGTAATACCCTCTCTCGGGTTTTCTCTGTCCCCAGATGACCTCCAAGAATGTGCCCATGGGCCAACTCCAACACCAACTTCCTGTAAGGTTTGGGCACCACAAGCTGCTCAACGGTTTCTTCTGTCCTTTTTGCCACCCGATACAGTAGGTCCTTCTCTACGCTGAAGTATGGGTAAGTGCAGGTATTATCTGGGTTCACTAACTCACCATCTATTTTCACTACGTTTTCCCGTGCCTTTATTAGGGCGGGGTCTTTCAACTGTTCTGTGGCAAAGTTTTCCCTGTGAACCTCAAGATCAGAAAACTCCACAGACGGTAGGTTTTCGTCTGAGGAGGTGGGCTCCTCTCCAGTTTCTTGAGTCTCCCCTGCCAATACTGATAAGGGAAATTCCGGAGAGTCCTCACCACTCTCAGGGGAGTTCTGGCTATCACATTCCTGGTACATAGGGGCACCAGTGAGGGGCTCAGGATCATCCCACAGTTCCCAGAACTTCGGAAAATCCCTTCCCACAATGGCGTCATGCGGTAACTGAGATACTAAGCCCACTGGATGAGAGAGGGTACCTTTGGGGGTCTCGAAACACACTGTAGTCACTGGATACTCTCGGGTGTCCCCATGCACACAAATAACAGCTACCTTGCTATTCCCAGAGACCTCTGTTTTAACTAACTCAGCCTTTATCAGGGTCACAAGGCTACCTGAATCCAGCAATACCACAACATTTCTACCATTAACACACATTTTGCATAAATGTTTCTCAGTTCCTCGAATGGCAGTGCATGCGACTGTCGCACACAGCGACTGACGTCTGCCCGTCAGAAAGTCACACTGCATGGGTTCCTCCACAACCGGGCAATTGGCTGCAATATGTCCCGCTTGCCGGCAGCGGTAGCAAACGATCCTTCTTGCGGCCTCTTGAGCCGCTGATTCCCCAGGCTGTTCTCGCCAAACTTGGGGTAGAGCTCCCACCCTCTCACTCTCTCCACCCTCACCCCTTGGAATCCTCTTATCCGCCCCTGGGGATGGTCTTAGGGTGGAAAGTCCGAGTGTCTCTGGAAGAGGCCGTCAGGTTCTCTGTAGCCAAGTATTTCTCCACACGATCCACAAGACCATCGGCCGTCTCTGGGTCTCCATGGCTTACCCACTTTTGGATGGCAGTAGGAAGAGCTCTCAAAAACCGATCCATTACAACACGTTCCACAATCTTTGGTGCGGACAAAGTCTCTGGCTGTAGCCACTTTCTGCTCAGGTGAATGAGATCATACATTTGAGACCTGGGGGGTTTTCCAAGCTGGAAAGTCCAGTTATGCACACGCTGAGCCCGGACAGCCTGGGTGACACCCAGCCTTGCCAATATTTCAGCTTTTAGCATCACATAGTCTTTTGCTTGGTTAGGCTCTAGGTCATAGTAAGCTTTCTGCGATTCACCAGTTAACAGAGGAGCCACCAGTCCAGCCCACTTCTCCTCAGGCCACTTTTCTCTTTCAGCGGTCCTTTCAAATGTGGTCAAAAATACCTCTGGATCATCCTCTCCAGTCATTTTTGTCAATAAACGACTCACCCCAAAGGACACGGTATTAGTGGGACGGCTTTCCTCACTGGTCTGCGGACGTTGCTGCATTACTGCTTCCATCTGTTGTTGTAGTCTCTGCTCTTGCTTCTGCAACAGGTCTATGAAGCGGGCCTCAGATTGCTGCTGGGCTCGTTGCTGAGCCTCCAGACTCTGTTGCAAAGTTGCGTTTGTCTGCTGCTGGGCTGCAAGGCTCCTTTGCAAACCTGCATTTGTCTGCTGTTGATTGGCATTTGCTAGAGCCAGCTGCTTCAGTATCTCCTCCATGCTGGCTTAAAAAAAACTGCCACTGGTTCTCCACCAACTGTGAGGGGGTTAGCTCGGCAGCGGGTGTGTGTGACCCCCGGGATGGGCTCCCCACACAAAACAGGCCCAGCAAACGGAGGTTGTGGTTTTCAAAATCAAAAAAGGTGCGGTTTATTTTCTATTTACAGTGACAAAACACAGCAAAGCAAAAGAAACATAACCAAAATAAATCCTGGTCAAGTTGACCTCTGACTAAACATACAGGTTTCCTAACTAACAACTGGGATCAGCCTAGTGCTGTCCTAGTCCCTAAGTCCCTGGTTTAGTAAAAGTCCAAACAAATAGCCACACAGGCTTTGCCTCACCGCACAGGGGTTCACTCTCCCTAGACAGTCCACACAGGTCTGGTTCCAGGCATGAGCTAACATCTAATGAAGCTGGGAGTTCTTATAGAGGCCTAAATGAGCTGACAAGGTTCAGCTGGTCTCCTCATCTCTGTCTGCACGACGCCCCACACTCTCCCTAGAGGTATGAGTCATCCATGAGCCCACTAGCCTTATACAACTCTCCACCTAGTTGTATAAGTCGGCGTAAAGCCTGAATCTGGGCGAAATATATCTACCCCCCTGGATGCAACCAGGTGACTTTACCTTCCTGCTGTCACAATATATATATATATATATATGTGCATATGTTTCCTGTTTGGGGAATTTGGACTTTGTTATTTTATATAGATTTTGGTAGGGTTTGAGAGTAGAAATACCAGCCTTGTATTCTAAACTCAACACTGATGCAAAAGAACAGAGCACCATGGGGAATAATTTCTGTAAAGGAATGTATTGTGTGTGTTGCTGTTGTGTTCCTAATGCGCCATTAGAAGGAGATAAGAAATTTGTGCATAGCAAAGACCCTAAATTGGTGAAATGTTGTGCCAAATGGGTAAAAAATTTGGATTTAATAATAAATTAACTGTAAAAGGTTGTCAGGATTTGGTGGATAAGCTTAAATTGTTAGGACCCAAAGATCAAAAGAAGGTGTGGGTTAGCAATGGCGGAATGCTGGCTTGAGCATGCTAGAAGAAGAACAAAAGAGAAATGCCAAGCCCAAATTCCCCTAGTGGACAAACAGGATGATTTCATTTGTAACACCCAGAGACTACCTCCTTATAATGGTCCTCCCCCACAGGTACAAGCCACTGCCCAGAGTAACACCCTCCCTGTAACATCCACCCCTGTCAAAGGAACCGCCTTTGAACAAGAGCCCAATCCTACTTCCTCAATTTCTCCAGATAGCAGCATAGTCTTGGAGCTGAACAGATCGATCCTTGAAACTTTAACTGATGCCATAACCTATGCACTAGGTGCCCCAGCAGGAGCCAAGAGATCAAGTAAACCTCCTATTAGGTATGGTGTAGATGATGGTGAGGAATACCCCTTGATAGAAGTCCCGAACCCCAGGGGAGGACAGGCAGACGGGGTGGGAGGACAGCATCCCCTGACACATAAAACATCCAAAATTAGGTCATGGGGAATTTATTGAAAACATAGAGGGATTACGGAACAGTTATAAGTTGAATTGGGTGGAGGTAGAGAGAGCCCTGAGGAGAGTACTGGGATCAGATTGGGCTTCGGTAAAGGGGGATTGGGACCCTTGCGGCCTAGCAGACGGACAGGGGCGAAGGGATCCATTACCTCCAGATAGCCCAGACTTAGGAAACAGGTTGACTGCCTTACTGAATAGATGCCAGCTTAGATGGGTACAACGGACTGATTGGCAGAAAATAAATATGACAGTACAAGAAGACAAGGAGAGTGTCAGTGACTACCTAAATAAACTACGAGAGGTTTTTAAAGTGTTCTCCGGGCTCCCCAAAGCTGAGGATGTGAATATAGTGCATATCAGCAACAGCTAAAAATAGCTTTTGTAAATGGATTAAAACAGGATCATAAGGATTACATTGTTAAAAACATGGTCACTTACCGAACTGCATCAGTTTTAGATGTTTTACAACATGCTAAACATTCAGAGAGGTATTTGAAAACGATGGGAAAAAAATGTGAAAGTAAAGGTTTTTGTGCAAAGTGTTGAAGGAGATGAGGATGTAGAGGAGTACACCACCAGGGCGAAAACAGAGGAGTCTCATAGAAGGAAGCAGAGGAGGGTATAGCCTCTATAATAGATACATTTTTACAACAGGGGTGATTATTTCGTGTCCTGACAGCCCCTGTAACACCCCTCTTTTCCCTGTTAAGAAGGCTCCGCCTTCCACAGGCTGGAGAATGGTACAGGATTTACAAGCTGTTAACCAGGCAGTTATACCAAGAGCTCCTGTGGTACCAGATCCACACACACTATTGAATGATCTGGATCCAGGGAATGAATTCTTCTCTGTGATTGATATAATGCTTTTTTTTAGCATTCAGGTACACCCCGAAGATCAATTTTGGTTTGCCTTCACCTACCGGGGAAAAAGGTATACCTTTACCAGGTTGCCCCAGGGCTATTGTGAGTCCCCTACCATTTTTTTCACAGGCAATGTCCTCAAACTTGGCTCAATTTGTGCCCCCAGGGGGAAGCCAGCTCCTCCTCTATGTAGATGACATCCTAGTGGCGTCTCCCTCAGAAGAGGTTTGTAGGACTGACACAATGGTTCTGTTATATTTCCTCCATGACCAAGGGCATAAGGTAAATAAAGCAAAACTCTAGTTGCGGCAACAGCAGGTCAAATACTTGGGGTATAATATCTCAAAAGAAGGTCGGCACCTGGATGAGGAGAGAATTTGAGCCCTCCTCCAAGTGCCGAAACCAAAGACAAAGAAACAAATGATGTCCTTCCTGGGTATGGCAAATTTTTGTAGAGCCTGAATTCCCGGGTATTCCATACTAACGGCCCCGTTGGTTCAGGCAATACATGGGAGTCCTATGGCCCCCCAGGATGTTATAAAATGGAGTAAGGAAACAAAGACAGCTTTCACTGACCTAAAACAAGTCCTTTCTAGTTCATCAGTGCTAGCCTTACCAAACTATGACAAACCTTTAGAACAAACAGTGGACTCAAGGGAGGGTCACATGACATCGGTACTTACACAGTCACATGGCGAGCGCCAGAGGCCAATTGCTCACTATTCTACAAAACTAGACAGTGTAACTAGAACACTTCCACCCTGTGTACAGGCAGTGGTAGCTGCAACTGAAGCAGTTAAAAGGCCTCAGCAACTATAGTGCTATATCACCCGCTGACACTCAAAGTACCTCATGCAGTATCTGTTATTCTTTACAACAAAAGATATCACATTTGAGCCGAGCACGACATCTTTCCTGTATGACAATACTCTTGACACAACCTCACTTAACGATACAGAGGTGTACTACATTAAATCCATCCACACTACTACCACTTCCTACTGATGGTCATAAACATAACTGTACTGCTGCCATCGCTGAAAAGGTACTACCACGAAATGATTTGAAAGATGTACCGTTATCTAACCCTGACATGACACTTTTTGTTGATGGCTCCAGTAAGAAAAATCCAGATGGCACAAATGCAACTGGATATGCAGTAGTGACAAAGGATGAAATGTTGGAAGCTAGGCCATTACCAAAACATTATTCAGTACAAGTAGCAGAACTTGTAGCACTGAGAGCATGTATAATTACAAAAGGAAAATCCGTAACCATATACACGGATAGTCAATATGCATTTTCAACAGTACATGTTTTTGCACAACAATGGAAAAACAGGGGGATGGTGACCTCTAGTGGTAAGCCAATTTCACACACGGATTTCATTCTAGAACTTCTAGATGCAATACAGTTACCAAAAGAGCTTGCAATATGCAAATGTCAAGCACACACAAAACATACAGACCCCATCTCAAAGGGAAATAAAAGGGCAGATGAAGCGGCTAAAATAGCGGCACAAGAAACACATCAAATAATGACAGAACTGGAAATCATAGAGATAGATCATACAGTCCTTACTGATATGCAGCAGAATGCACCCCCCGGGGAGAAACAATATTGGAAAACAAAAGGTTGCACAATGATAGATAACATTTACACATCACCTGAAGGAAAACCGGTATTGCCAAAATCCCTATTTAGGTATGCAGCAGTGTTGACACATGGAGTAACTCATGTGTCAAACAGGGGGATGACTGAGATGTTAAATAAGGTATGTACAGCCTATGGCTTCACAAACTACTCAAAAACTTTTTGTTCGCAATGCATTATATGTGCAAAACACAATGCTCAGGGTGGCATAAGGCCACAAAAAGGAAAGTTCCCCACACCACAATATCCATTCTAACACATTTGCATGGATTTTATTGAATTGGACAAATGCAAAAGAAAAAAATATTGTCTGGTAATAATAGATGCTTTGACCAAATGGGTGGAGGTATTCCCGACAGGAAGTGTGGACGCACAGACTGTAGCCAAAGCATTACTAAGAGATATAATTCCTAGGTTTGGAATCCCTGAAAAGATCTACAGCAATAATGGATCCCATTTTGTAAATAAAACTATACAACATTTGACAGAAGTGATGGGTATCCAAGTAAAAAAAACATTGTGCCTACCACCCCCAATCAGCTGGATTGGTGGAAAGATACAATGAGATTCTAAAAAATAAACTGAGAAAAGCTATGGAAGAAACAGGTAAAAATTGGATGTACTGCCTACCATTAGCTGTGACTAGCATGCATATTACACCCACACAGGAAGGTTTGAGTCCATTTGAAATGATACATGGAAGGCCATATAGAATACCCTTACTACTAAATGAAACACCAGTTGAAGAATCTGAACGTACCATAGCAGAATATATGTCTAACTTGTTGAAACAGAAACAAATTAATGAGGTCTGTTCTATTCCAGAAGGTCCAATCCAAGGAGAAGAGAAAATCCATATCGGAGACTGGGTCCTGATAAAAGTAATAAAAAGGAAACATTGGCACTTGCCTAAGTGGGAGGGGCCATATCAGGTTCTTCTCACCACTCCTCCCACGGCAATAAGGATTGCAGAGAGGTCTACCTGGACTCACCAGTCCCATTGCAAAAAGGTTTTACAGGCAGAGCAGGGTCAGTTGGCGACAGAGCACTAGTAAGTCCGGCTACAAAGGGAGGTCCCGCACAAGGTGGGGCTTATCTCAAACCAGTGAAGACTCCCTTCCCTTACCCCCTGGGGCTCTGTAGCTGGTCAGGATGAAAGGGACAGCGATTATCTTGGGTCTACTGGTGGCTCTAGGTGAGACGTCTATACGGGGAGGCAGAAACTGGAAAGAAAAGGAACCTCTAGAATGAGCAAGTACAGGGAAGGCTTTGAACTTGACCTTCATAGAAGAGGTAACTAGTACCATTTTAGTTGATTTTTGCCAAATGGTGGACTGTAGGGAGATAACT
This sequence comes from Rana muscosa, assembly GCA_029206835.1. Taxonomy (NCBI): domain Eukaryota; kingdom Metazoa; phylum Chordata; class Amphibia; order Anura; family Ranidae; genus Rana; species Rana muscosa. The sequence goes on from CM055128.1 coordinate 237,353,399, forward strand.
GAAGCAAGAAGGCTCCAATGGGCAGATAAATATGTTTGTTATCTTCCAAGTGGAACGGACTGTTCAGTATTGAACCAGGCCCTGTGGACCACAGCACACCAAGATTGGGGGTACAACATTCTAGGCATAAATGGTTTAAAAGAAAGACTCACCATGACAAAGGCGGCCAATCCCCCCTGTACACATAGCAGAGATTGCAACCAATTGCTAATAACATTAAAAGAACCGTAAAAAAAAAAAGGATCAACGGTTATGTTCTATGGGAGCATGGGTATCGGGAACAGATCCTTTAGGTAAATTTTTCCTCGAGGTAATACCACTCAATAAAACCAAACAGGAAAAGGTAGACACAGAAGGGAAAGAAGAAGGCCATACTAAAATAGAAGTTCTGAGTAACACTATAAGATTTACTAACCTAACAGTAGAAGATGTCATAGCTTTGGAGACGGATTACCAAGAAAAAAATGAGTGGTTAGAATGGTTGAGGTACACGGTTAAAACTCTAAAAAAAAGGAAAACTGTTTAGTTTGTGCTGGAGCTAGACCACATTTAGCAACGGTCCCTTTTCCTCTAGATTACAATACAGATCCAGAAGGTTTAAAATGTATGCTGCGGTTGTATAATAAGAGCTATAAACCAGAAGCAAATTCTACCTGTCACACATTGAGTTTGTTGTTTCCCCCAGTGCAGAGACCTCAGATACCTCCTGCGGTTGCTACGTATTCGGGCAATTTTACTTGTTTTGCACTCCCAGGGAACAGTAGCGCTGTGGATCTTGGGTCACTACCTGATGACTGCTGTGCGGAGAGGATTAAGAAGGAAAATGGTGATTGGGTTGAACATGACACTCAGAGAGCTGATGTCTGGTGGATGTGTGGGGATAAGAAACTGCGAGCTAGGATTCCCGCCAATGCCCAATGGGATTGTGCGATGGTCCAGCTGGGTATGCCCCTGAGAATCCTGTCAGAACACCCGTGGACTTAGAGTCACCAACGGTATCGAAGGGACACCTCTCCCAAAGGGTCATTTGACTCCCAGATCTATATAGATGAGATTGGAGTTCCTCGAGGGGTGCCGAATGAGTTTAAGGCCAGGAATCAGGTAACAGCTGGGTTTGAGTCTCTGCTCTGGTGGGTGACTATAGATAAAAATATTGACTGGATTAACTATATATACTACAACCAACAACGATTTGTAAACTATACCAGGGATGCTGTAAAAGGTCTAGCAGAACAGCTGGGCCCTACCTCTCTAATGGCATGGCAGAACCGAATGGCCTTAGATATGGTCCTGGCTGAAAGAGGAGGGGTATGCAAAATGTTTGGTAGCATGTGTTGTACCTTTATCCCTAACAATACAGCTCCTGGAGGGACTGTGACCAGAGCCCTGGAACGACTAACTGCTCTATCGAATGAATTAGCGGAGAATTCAGGTATTAATGATCCATTCACAAACTGGCTTGAAGGATGGTTTGGTAAATGGACTGGACTTATCACATCATGTTTGATCTCAATTGCTGTGGCTTTGGCCGTTCTGGTCACTGGCGGATGCTGCTGCATTCCCTGTATTTGAGGACTTTCACAAAAACTGATCGAAACTGCAATCTCAAGAACAATGTATCAAGCACTTCCTACCTCTGAGGAGACCTGTGTGGACATTGAAGCTCAACTTAATGACATACAGTCCGAAAGTGCATAACACAGGGTCTATCATCGAAATGTGTTGAGATAAAATAGCCACACAAGAAGTGGGAATGTTGTAAAAGTTTTTTATGTCTATTGTGTGACTATTTGTAGGAATTTAAAATGGATTCCGATTTCTAAAATGGCTTCTAAAGACTCGTTGCTTCTAACCTGTATTGTTCAATTGATTCAACTTACTTCCTAAATTCATAAGCTTTGCTACGAATTGTAAAAAGACACTGTGATTGGCAATAAAGCTGTTTTGCGTCATGAGCCACCAGTGAACTTTAGCCAATAATATGCTTCCTGTTGACTCTATAAAAAGGTCACACACCTCGTATTAGTGTGTGACTTCTTCTTTCTTCTCAGCATGAAAGGCTCATCCATTTGTACCGGTACATTTGAAATAAATTACCTTACTTCTGGAACACTTGAAGTTTGATTGATCACAGGGGAAGAATTTTCCAACAAATGACAATTACGTTTACCATACTTTCATAATAATGTAGAAAAGTATGGTAACGATGGAAACATCGACCAAAACATAGGCCGGGTTGGGAAGGACAATCGGGACAATAATACACAGTGTCTCTTCTAGTTCCTTCTTTGGAGCACACCCGGCATCTCTTCTGACGTTTTCGGCCTGTTTCATGGGGGGGAGTTTCTCAGGAAAGTGGCGTTCATGGAGTCTGCTCACCGAATCTGAGCGCATGCTTTCTGGTGGGTCTTCAGGGTACAAAAGGGCGGAGACAATTTCTTCTTGGTACTGAAGATAAGATAAGGGGGTCCTTGTAGATTTACGGTAAATGACATAAGTATTGTAAAGGACCATACTGAAAAGATATATGGAGACCTTTTTATACCAATGGCGGCTTTTTCTTTGGGAAGATAGGGTTCAATCATTTGATCATTAAAATCGACTCAACCCATGAACAAATTATAATCATTAACACATGCTGGTTTTTGGATAGGGCCGTTTCTTCTGGGGATTTCCACGTAGGTGTCGTTATGTATCGTTGAGAGCATGTGGACGTTTCTTCTGTCCCTCCACTTGATAGCCAATAGCTCTTCATTCCACAAAGACGCCGTCTCCCCTTTTCGTAGTCTTTCAGTAACGAGCCTTTGCGGGAAACCCTTCCTGTTGGCTCGCACTGTACCACACGCTGGAGTGCCCTTCCGGTGAAGGTTGCGGAAGAGGGGCAAGCTGGTATAGTAATTATCCACATAAAAGGTGGTAACCCTTTTCAAGGAGTGGATATATAAGCTCCCAAACAACCTTTCCGCTGGCACCGATGTACTCTGGACATTCAGGGGGATGCAGTTGGGAGTCCTTCCATTCATACACCAGGAAGGCGTAAATGTAGCCCGTGGCTCGGTCACATAGCTTGTAGATCTTAACCCCATATCGGGCCCTTTTGCTTGGAATAAACTGCTTGATGCCAAGCCTGCCTGTGAAGTGGACCAATGACTCATCCACGGATATATTTTGGTCGGGGATATATAACTGGGGGAATTTCTCAGAGAAAAAATTTAGAAGTGGCCGAATTTTAAATAATTTGTCATGTGATGGGTCATTTCGGGAAGGGCACTGGGTGTTGTCATTGTAATGGAGAAAGCGCATTATCATGAGGTATCTGGATCTTGACATAATGGATGAAAAGACTGGCATGTGGTGGATGGGTTTGGTGGACCAATAGGAGTATACTTCATTTTTTTTTGAGAGCCCCATGTTGAACGTTAGGCCTAAAAATAATTACAATTCCTTCACTGTCAATGCTCTCCACTCATAGGGACGGGCATAACTTGAACCAGGGTTGTTTATTATGAATTGTTGTGCAAAGAGGTTGCACTGGGTCACGATGGAGGATAATAGGTCTTGGGTAAAAAATAAATTAAAAAAATCAATAGGGGCAAAATTCTCTGTGTTCACCTGAACACCTGGCTGGGCGGTGAAAGGGGGGATGTTTGCTGCTCCTGAATTGGGGGGAAGCCACAGAGGGTTTTCAAGGGCATAGGGAAGGCTGGCATGGGTCCTAACCCTTTGGGGTTGAGATGACACCCCGCTAGTTATTGGCCTTTGCTGTAGTGGTAGCCTGCTGCTCCATGTCAGAACGCCTTCATTTCCTGGGCACACTTTCCACTTCCTCTGAATCTGTAGAAGACCCACTGCTTATAACAGGTTCATATTCTGAACCAGAATCAGACTCAGAGAGCTCCCCGCTGCTCTCGTCAGTCAAGCAAAGCTGTTGGTATGTCTCCTCAGCGGAATTTTTTTTTTCGCCATACTGGTGACTGTGGGCTGTGGTGACAAACTGTGGTAGGAAAACTGGAACAGATATGGCTGCACTGATGGGTGCTGATGAGGCTGGTCTAATGAGGCTGCACTGCTGGGTTCTGATGAGGGTGCTGCTGGGTTCTGAGGAGGGTGCTGCTGGGTTCTGATGAGGGTGCACTGCTGGCAACTGATGAGGGTGCACTGCTGGTAACTGATGAGGGTGCACTGCTGGTAACTGATGAGGGTGCACTGATGGGTACTGATGAGGGTGCACTGATGGGAACTGATGAGGGTGCACTGATGTACACTAATGCACCACACTGATATGCACTGATAAGGCGGTGCTGATGAGCACTCACTTATGGGCACTACTGTGGCACTGATGAGCGCTGTAGTTGAGCGCTGTAGTGGTGCAGATGAGCACTATAGTGGTGCTGATGTGGTACTGATGGCACAGATGGGGCACTGTAGTGGCACTGGGCACTGTAGTGGCACTGGTGGAGCACTGGCGGCACCGATGGGCACTGAAGTGGCAGAGGTGGCACTGATGAGCCTTGTAGTGGCACTGATGAGCTTTGTAGTGACACTGATCAGCCTTGTGGTGGCACTGATGGACACTAGTGGCACTGATTGGTACTCTGGTGGCACTGATGGGCACTGTAGTGGCACTGATGAGTATTTTTGTGGCACTGGTGACACAGATGGGTACTGTAGGGGCGCTGATGGGTAGTGTAGTGGCACTGTAGGGCACAGATTGGCACTTGTGTGGCACTGTGTGGTACTGAAGGGCACTGTAGTTCACTGCACAATATGAGATAAACACTCACTGTTAAATGATCTCTCTTCTCTCCTCACACGCTGTATCGGTGTGAGGAGAGAAGAGAGCTGGACCTCTGTGTGACCCCAGTTTGTTTACATTCTGATCGCTCCCTCATTGGAGGGAGCGATGAGGTGGTAAAGAGCCGCTATCATTGGCTCTTCACCGCGATCCTTGTTGCGCTGGGTCCCGTGCACTCGGCGAGCACGGACACTTCCGCAAAAGCGCCCCAGGGGGCGGGCGGGAAGCGCGAGTGCACGAGGACGTCCCAGGGACGTGAACCCAGGATAACTCGACCGCGCTGTAGCCGTCTTTCGGCTATGGCACGGTCGGTAAGTGGTTAAGGTGAAAAAACATCCGACAATACCGAGTCCCCGTTTTACTTACCTTACCCCTCGAAAGTCCCACGCTCGCCCCCGTCATCCTCCTCGTTCCTGAGCCTGGCCGTTGATTGGCTACAGTGGATGGATTGAAAGCAGCGCAGCCATTGGCTGGCGCTGCTGTCAATCACATCCAATGACGCGGCCTGCCGGGGGGCGGGGCCGAGTGATAGAGTCGGCGGCTATGGCCGCCACTGTATCACGGGAGCGTGCCCGCAATAACTCAACACCATGCGAGCTCGCTCGCATGAAGGTGTGGAGCCCTTGCGGGGAGGAGCCGAGACAGCCACCGAGGGACCCCAGAAGACCAGGATCGGGGCCACTGTGTGCAAAACGAGCTGCACAGTGGATTTAAGTATAACATGTTTGTTATTTTTTTGCAAAAAAACGGGAACCTTAAGAGCCGGTTCACACAGGGGCGACTCGGGATCCGACTTCAAGTCGCCCCAAGTTGCCCCAAGTCGCGCTGACTAATGAAAGTGAATGGAGTCGTCTTAATGTACTGTACACGACTGCAGTCGCTCCGACTGCAAAAAAGGTTCCTGTACGACTTCGATCCGACTTGTACCCATTGATTTCAATGGAAGTCACCGCCAAGTCGGATCCCCGTTCATAGAGAGGCAACTTTACAGGAAGTCGCCCCTCTGTGAGCCGGCTCTAAGGCAAACCCCTCCCACGGAGCTGGTATTTGGGTATGAATCATGAGGGGGAACTCCAAGCCAAATTTTAAATAAAAAAACGGTATGGGTTCCCCTCCAAGAGCATACCAGGCCCTTAGGTCTGGTATGAATTTTAAGAGGAACCCCCTATGCCGAAAAAAAACGGCGTGGGGGTCCCCCAAAAATCCATACCAGACCCTTATCCGAGCATGCAGCCCGGCCGGTCAGGAAAGGGGGTGGGGACGAGCGAGCGCCCCCCCCCTTCCTGAACCGTACCAGGTCGCATGCCCTCAACATGGGGGCTGGGTGCCGCCCTGCGGCCCCCCCACCCCAAAGCACCCTGCCCCCAAGTTGATGAGGACAGGGCCTCTTCCCGACAACCCTGGCCGTTGGTAGTCGGGGCCAAGGGCGGGGAGCTCATCGGAATCCAGGAGCCCCCTTTAATAAGGGGGCCCCCAGATCCCGGCCCCCCCACCCTATGTGAATGAGTATGGGGTACATCGTACCCCTACCCATTCACCTGGGGGAAAAGTGTCAATAAAAAAAACACACTAGACAGATTTTTAAAGTCATTTATTAGGCAGCTCCGGGGGTCTTCTTCCGACTTCGGGGGTCTCTTTCGACTTCGGGGGTCTTCTTCCGACTCTCCGGTGCCTTCTCCGCGCTCTCCGGTGCTTTCTGCCTTCTGCCGGCCCCTCCGCTATCTTCTTCCAGCTCTTTTGCTAGCGGGGGCCCGGTCTTCATCGTCGTCTTCTTCCCTCTTCTCTCCTGGAGATGTTGACACGACAAGGTCTCCCGCTGTAATGCAGTGTGAGCGGCACGCAATAATTTATATAGGCGTGGTCACCAGGTGATGTCACCCGGTGACCCCGCCCCCTGACGTCACAACCCGGGGCATTATGGGACTGACGTCATAAGGGGCGGGGTCACATCACCCGGTGACCACGCCCCATGCCTATATAAATTATTGCGTGCCGCTCACACTGCATTACAGCGGGAGACCTCGTTGTGTCAACATCTCCAGGAGAGAAGAGGGAAGAAGACGACGATGAAGACCGGGCCCCCCGCTAGCAAAAGAGCTGGAAGAAGATAGCGGAGGGGCCGGCAGAAGGCAGAAAGCCCCGGACAGCGGGAGAAGAACCGGAGAGCGGAGAAGGCACCGGAGAGTCGGAAGAAGACCCCCGAAGTCGGAAGAGACCCCCGAAGTTGGAAGAAGACCCCCGAAGTCGGAAGAAGACCCCCAGAGCTGCCTAATAAATCACTTTAAAAAGCTGTCTAGAGTTTTTTTTTTTTTTAATTGACACTTTTCCCCCAGGTGAATGGGTAGGGGTAGGATGTACCCCATACTCATTCACATAGGGTGGGGGAGCCGGGATCTGGGGGCCCCCTTATTAAAGGGGGCTCCCGGATTCCGATAAGCCCCCGCCCGCAGACCCCGACAACCAACGGCCAGGGTTGTCGGGAAGAGGCCCTGTCCTCATCAACATGGGGCAACATGCTTTGGGGTGGGGGGGCCGCAAAGCACCCACCCCCCATGTTGAGGGCATGCAGCCTGGTACGGTTTAGGAGGGGGGGCGCTCGCTCGTCCCCACCCCCTTTCCTGACCCGCCGGGCTGCGTGCTCGGATAAGGGTCTGGTATGGATTTTGGGGGGACCCCCACGCCGTTTTTTTCGGCGTAGGGGGTTCCCCTTAAAATCCATACCAGACCTAAGGGCCTGGTATGCTCTTGGAGGGGAACCCATGCCGTTTTTTTATTTAAAATTTGGCGTGGAGTTCCCCCTCATGATTCATACCAAACACAGGGGGCAGCCTGTCCTGGAGGCGACTTCAAGTCGCTCCAGTTCGCGCTGTGGTTCAGGCTCAAGTCGTGTCCAAGTTGCCTCGCAGAGTCGCGTTCAAAGTCGTGTTGCCCCTGTGTGAACCGGCTCTTAGTGTCCCGTTAAGAGATAAATACTGCCTATTTTTGAGTTAAAATAAAAATGGTATGTATCTCAAAAGTAGTAAATTCACTAAAAAACATGCGTTATTTAACGAATGTGTTAAATATTTAAAATTAGTCTCTCTCTCTCCCTCTCTCATTGTAAATGGTCAGAAATGTTTCCCCATTGAAAATGCCTACAAACGAAAATGCTTATAAACGCTATTTACCACGTTTACACACTGTTACAAGCATTTGGCGTTTTACATGCCACTAAACTACCGTCCTGAATGCAATTTTCTGCTTTCAAAAAAATGCTTCTAACCTCAACTGCTTCTAAACTACTATAAATGACAGAGTGTACATGTACCCATAAGATAACATTGCGGAGTTCAGGGGCTGCTGAAAAAACATCCCAATGCTTAAACATCTGTTTACTAGCTGCAGTGTACATGAGGCCTTAGGCCTCTTGCACACTGCAGCTTGAAAAAGCTCAGTACAGCTTTTTTTTTACTGGGCTAAAATACAGCCCATTAATTGTAACGTTACACACAGTCACGTAAACAAGCCCATTAATTGTAATGTTACACACAGGCACGTAAACAAGCGATGTGTATTCTTCAGTAAAAGAAAAAATAAATAGAAAAATCAGCATTTTTGGTCAATAATTTACTCCTCATGTGCGCGATTGTGCACAAACATGCCCCATTTACATATTGTGCAGAACAAAAACATGAGAATACGTGCGTGAAATTGCGCGAACGCATATGCACTAAAATGCGCGCAAATACATACAAACAAAAAAAGAAAAAGTCTGAAAAAGTAGATGCTCAAACAGGAGTATCGTGTGCAAGAGGCCTTAGTTTCATTCCCGGACTGAGGTAGAGCATTTCCAGATTGATACATTGTATACTTTTAACTTACTGTCCAGTGCAGAGTTGCTCTCATTGCTATTTTGTACACTGCTAAATTACTGACTGCCTACTGGCAAGCGATAAATAAGGTATGTGTGTGTTCTTAGAGAATTGGACCAGGCCTATTCTGACACTTTTTAAAAATCTATATTTTTTTGCTAGGAAAATTACTTCGAACCCCCAAACTTTATATATATATATATTTTAACAGAAGCCCTAGAGAATAATAAAAAATTAAAAAAATGGGAAAAAATACACTTTAATGATTAAAAAAAAACACAATATATATATAACAATTTTTTTTTGTAAAATATGAAACATGATAAATCTACGGTACTTAGAAATCTCCATAGGCAATGTAACGAGTGGGCCCGTGGAACCCAGAAGTTCTTAGAAAGTATGAGACAGAAAATAATGGACATTGAGAATATGTTTTGGATTGCTTTAAAATGGGTCAGTGGTGTTAATCCACAATGTTCCCCAAGATATCTGTAAAGGACTATTTACTGGTTGTTTGATTCTGAACTCAACAGGTTAATTGAGAGATGCTGATGTGTTCAACTTCAATCACCTGGCTGCCTGTGTAATGTAGATTAAATCCAGACTAGCTTCCAAAGACCTTTTCATTGTTGTTTGTGGTGATGTGGATTGGAGCTTGGTAGACCGTCTGGCTGCCTATTATGGGATGTTTAAGTGTCTTGCTGTGAGGAAAGGGGGGGGGGATCACTCCAGCAACCCCTCCTGCTAAGACTGTTTACTGAAGGAGAAGTTGGAACACACCTGACCTGTATCACCATTGTCATTGGACAGTTTAACCCGCCCTGTTCCCCAAGGATGGGAGGGAAGTGTTTTGAAGAGAAGTGGGTTACCATGTGCTTGGAATAAAGATTCATTCCCTGTTTTGAAACTTCAACACAGAGCGTTGTCTCGTTTGTGCAGGGAGAATTATTTGTATGGGGTCTTATTCGGCTGGTTGGAGTGTCTAGTAGCTGCTGTGTGTTCGGGAATGGAATATATTTAAACAATGTTAACCCCTGTTGTTACAGGCGACACTTAACTCTAAACTGGTAACCTGTAAAAAAAAATTAACTACTTCAGGCCCACAGGCCGTCATATGACGTCCTCGGGTTTGTGGGGGTATATCTGAATGATGGGTGCAGCTACAGGCATCATTCAGATATTGCCGGTTTCAGCCGGCGATTCCCTACACCATGAGAATGATCATAGTGGCTGTTCCACCGCTTGATTGTTCTTACGGGCAGCGGAAAGGGACGCCCCCCCCTCCCGCCGCCTTCTGGTGCTTCTACCGACTCACCTGCAGTGTTGCCAACCGTACGTAGATTTACGTACAGCCCGCGATTTAACCCCTTTTTCGGGCTGTACGTAAAAGTCCGTTTATGGGCACCGGCGCCCATAAAAAAGATGGCCGCGAGCCGGCCATACAACTGCGCATGCGCCGTTCCGAATGCGCCGGCCGAGCGCATTCGGAACTCGGCCGAGCGGCGGCGGCGCACACGCAGTAACGTGGTGGCGCCGCTGGCGCCATTTTTGAAAAGGCCACAGTGGCTGGCGGCAGTGGCGGGACACCTGCAGTGAGTGCATGCCATGCACTCATCATAGGTGGTCTGTGGAGGACTCGGAGCACTGACAGGGCCCAGCCAGGAGTGAGGAGGACGGACTCAAGGTCAGTGAAACAGGGGGGGATACAAGGGGACAGCGTCATCAGTGTGCTGTATCCTCCTCTGGTTTCTGTGTCCCTTTCACCTCTTCACAGGTCAGGGCAGCACAGTGCTGCCCTGACCTGTGGAGTGGTGAAAGGGGCACAGGAGGAGGACACAGCACACTGATGATGTGCAGAAGTAATATGGTGGTGTCCGCAGCCTCTGTCCCCCTCCTGTAGTGTGTCCGCAGCCTCTGTCCCCCTCCTGTAGTGTGTCCGCAGCCTCTGTCCCCCTCCTGTAGTATGTCCGCAGCCTCTGTCCCCCTCCTGTAGTATGTCCGCAGCCTCTGTCCACCTCCTGTAGTATGTCCGCAGCCTCTGTCCCCCTCCTGTAGTATGTCCGCAGCCTCTGTCCCCCTCCTGTAGTATGTCCGCAGCCTCTGTCCACCTCCTGTAGTATGTCCGCAGCCTCTGTCCACCTCCTGTAGTATGTCCGCAGCCTCTGTCCACCTCCTGTAGTATGTCCGCAGCCTCTGTCCACCTCCTGTAGTATGTCCGCAGCCTCTGTCCACCTCCTGTAGTATGTCCGCAGCCTCTGTCCACCTCCTGTAGTATGTCCGCAGCCTCTGTCCACCTCCTGTAGTATGTCCGCAGCCTCTGTCCCCCTCCTGTAGTATGTCCGCAGCCTCTGTCCACCTCCTGTAGTATGTCCGCAGCCTCTGTCCACCTCCTGTAGTATGTCCGCAGCCTCTGTCCACCTCCTGTAGTATGTCCGCAGCCTCTGTCCACCTCCTGTAGTATGTCCGCAGCCTCTGTCCACCTCCTGTAGTATGTCCGCAGCCTCTGTCCCCCTCCTGTATCGTGTGTCCGCAGCCTCTGACCATCTCTTGTCATGTCTACAGTCTCTGAGGGGATCCTAGAAAGGAGTCAAGAGTGGGTGTGCCGCCGGGATGGGGGTTACGGCCCAGGAAGAAACAGACGTGTGGACTGGGAAGAGGAGATCAGAGCCACCAAGCTGGAGCCGTCTGACTGAGCCCCACACTGTGCACCCGAGAGGAGGTAAGTGACAGTGCCGCCAGGCCAGTCTGAGGGGGGGGTCACTGTCTGATGTAAGGAGGTGAATGAATACAATAATGTAAGGGGGCACTGATATAAAGGTTTCCCCCTTATATTAGTACCCCCCCTTTACCTTAGTGTATTCACTCTGTGGAAGGTGGTCTCTATTCACCAGAGCCCCTCCCCCCACATCAGAGTTCCCCCTTACATCATGATCTGCAGCGTTCCCCTTTACATAAGAGTTCCCTTGCACTGTAAGGGGGCATCCTGCAGACTCTGATGTAAGAGGGAACTCTGTGCTGGCTGGGTTATAGTATCCTGACCTTCATGTGAATTGAGAAATATGTTTTTTTACTTTTGTTTAACTTAAACACATTGATATTAGCATCAGCTATGTGTTTTTAGTTCAAATATTGATATTTGCACTGTTTAGTACTAAAAACCGTAATTTTAGGTACTTTTTTCAGCGTCAGTAAAAAATGCGGCTCTGCCAGTAATCTTCATTATTTTTGCCAGTAAGAAATTGGTGCCGTACAGAAATTTTGGCATCCTTGCCAGTAAATTTCACTTCAGGGGGTTGGCAACACTGCTCACCTGTGCGATCGGTGAGTCAGTGACAGGATCCGCCGGCCGCGGATGTTGATCACAGAGATTTCCGGCGGACTAGATGGTCGCCGGAGTCTCTATGACCGTCGGAGGCCGGGCGCGATGTTATGACGTCACGCCCGGCCTCTGCATTTAAAAAACTGCGCCACTTCAGCTTTGAAGCGGTGATAGTTTTTTTGTTTTGTTTAGGCTTCCAAGCCTAGAGGTGAGATGTGGGGTCTTATTGACCCCATATCTCAATGTAAAGAGGACCTGTCATGTCATATTCCTATTACAAGGGATGTTTACATTCCTTGTAATAGGAATAAAAGTGATCAAATTTTTTATTTATTTTTTTAAAGTGTCAAAATAAAAAAAAGATAAGTAAAATTAACAATAAAAAAAAAATTATTATTTTTTTACAGTGCCCCTGTCCCCGTGTGCTCGCATGCAGAAGCGAACGCATACGCAAGTCCCGTCCACATATGAAAACGGTGTTCAAACCACACATGTGAGGTGTCCACGCGGACGTTAGAGCGAGAGCAATAATTCTAGCCCTAGACCTGTAACCAGTAAAAAAATTTAAAGCGTCGCCTATGGGGATTTTTAAGTACCGAGGTTTGGCGCCATTCCACGAGCGTGTGCAAATTTGAAGCGTGACATGTTAGGTATCTTTTTACTCAGCGTAACTTCATCTTTCACATTATGCAAAAAAATTGGGCTAACTTTACTGTTTTTTTTGTTTTTTTTAAAGCATGAAACATTTTTTTTCCCCAAAAAAACGCGTTTGAAAAATTGCTGCGCAAATACCGTGCGAGATAAAAAGTTGCAATGACCGCCATTGTATTCTCTAGGGTCTTTGCTAAAAAAACATTATATATATATATATATATATATATATACATATATATATATATATATATATATATATATATATATGTATGTATGTATGTATGTATGTATGTTACTTTCATTGCAGACCCGTCTGAACCTATCCTCTAGCTTCTTGGCCAACTGTTCCATTCCCTCCCTCTGAGTATTTGTCTGCCTCTTAATGGCTTGGATCTCTGTAATAAATAGGCCTCTCAGGACGGCCATAAAGGCCTCCCAAGCCATGGCCACGTTTTCAGAGGCAGCATGGATGCACCAAAAATCTAAAATACAATAATTAATTACTTGGAACCCCCAAACACTATATATATATATTTTTGCTAGAAAATTACTTGGAACCCCCAAACACTATATATATATATATATATATATATATAGTGTTTGGGGGTTCCAAGTAATTTTCTAGCAAAAAAATTATGATTTTTACATGTAGGAACGAAGTGTCAGAATTGGCCCGGGCCTGAAGTGGTTAAGTCTAGTGCTACCTTGGAGGTGCGTCCCCCTTCCATGGTAGCCAAGGCTCCGTGGAAGATGAACGCCTTTTGGTTAAATCTCTTCCCTTCCCATGAGCAAATAGAATCCTGTATTTTAGATTTTTGGCGCATCCATGCTGCCTCTGAAAACGTGGCCATGGCTTGGGAGGCCTTTATGGCCGTCCTGAGAGGCCTATTTATTACAGAGATCCAAGCCATCAAGAGGCAGACAAATACTCAGAGGGAGGGAATGGAACAGTTGGCTAAGAAGCTAGAGGACAGGTTCAGACAGGTCTGCAATGAAAGTAACAGGGGGGTGTGGCGTTTGGCACAGGATGCTCTGTACCGTGTCACAACCTCTGGGGCAGAAACGGTTCTTTCAGGGTTCAGCATTCTATGAGGAGGGTGAGCACACTAGACGCATGTTAGCAACTATTGCCCACTCCCAACAGCTGTCCCCTTCAATTGGGGCGCTACGCACTCGTGCTGGTGGGGTGACTAGCTCCCCGGACCAAATCCTGTCAGAACTTGTGAGTTTTTACTCCTCCCTGTATGAATCTAAACAAAACATACTCGTTAGAGTCTTAAGCTGAATACTTGGACCCTGTCCACCTGCCTACCTTGTCAGCCTCTGCTAGGGAGATGCTTGACGCCCCTTTGACCCTGGGTGAATTGCAGACGGCGACCAGTTTGTTCCCTAACTCGAAAGCCCCGGGAGACGATGGGCTCCCTATAGAGCAGGGGTCTCAAACTGGTGGCCCTCCAGCTGTTGCAAAACTACAAGTCCCATGAGGCATTGCAAGGCTGACAGTTACAAGCATGACTCCCACAGGCAGAGGCATGATGGGACTTGTAGTTTCGCAACAGCTGGAGGGCCACCAGTTTGAGATCCCTGCTATAGAGGTATACAAGCAGTATGGGGAACCGATGCTCCCGCACCTATTGAGGGTGTTTAATGCTGCAAAAGAAGCCGGTACCCTCCCCCAGTCTATGACCAGTGCTAACATAGTATTGAATTTAAAGCCGGATAAAGACCCTCTCGATCCGGGATCATACAGACCCATCTCTCTCCTGCAAAATGACGTAAAGATCCTAGCCAAAGTCTTAGCTGTACAATTAAATAGCGCCATTTCCACCATAATTCACTCGGACAAATCCGGGTTTATGCCCCAAAAGTCGACTGCAATAAATCTGCGGAGACTCTTTTTCAATATCCAATCTCGGGCGGACAACATAGGGGACCGAGCATTGCTATCCTTGGATGCCCATAAGGCGTTTGATAGCGTTGAGTGGGAGTATCTTTGGGTGGTAATGAGGAAGTTTGGCTTTGGGAACGAGTTTATTGCATGGGTACAGCTTTTATACTTGTCCCCAGTAGCGGCTATACAGGAGGGGGGGGGGAAGGATTTCACATACTTTTAACTTGCATAGGAGGTACGCAACAGGGCTGCCCCTTATCCCCACTCCTATTTGCCCTGGCCATTGAGCCCCTAGCTGACATAATCCGGGCCTGTCCCTCAGTACAGGGATTTCACTATGGAGATCTTCAGGAGAAGATCATGCTATATGCCGACGACACCATGCTGCTCCTTGGCGATACTTCCACTTCACTGACGGAGGCCATGAATGTTGTGCAGCGGTTTGGAGAATACTCAGGTCTAGTTATTAATTGGACCAAGTCCTCTCTCCTATTGTTAGACCGTAGGCCTTCCTCATCCCCACTGACCATGCAAGACATCCCTGTTTCCACGTCCTTTCGGTATCTTGGCATCCAGGTTACCGCCTGTTTGCTGGACTATGTCAACCTCAACCTCACCCCTCTGATCAATCGCTGCCGCGATCGGGTCAAGGTGTTGAGCAAGCTGAGGCTGTCCCCAGTGGGGAGGGTAAACTTGATAGAGTAGTTGTGGCATGAGGATCATCTTTATGTGCTTCACAACTCTCCTATGGTCATTCCTCTGAAAAAATGTAGAATTATTCATTCAATCTTTCGATCACTTATATGGCTCACAAAGCCCCCTAGAGTCAAACTTGAGCAACTGCAACGCTCAAAGGACACCGGTGGGCTGGCATTGCCCAATCCCTGGTTGTACTACCTAGCTTCCCAAATGCAACATATTGCCCAAGCTATATACCCTCGACAGGACCTGGCACTGAACTTGCTGGACTTTTTGGTCCAGCTACTCAGTTTCACGACTGGGGGGAGAGGTGGCAGATGGTCTGGAGGCCCTTCGGTACACTAAATCTAATAAGCTTTTTCCCACGTACGCTCTCATGCAGAAGATTTGGAACAAGGTCAGGATGCTTCAGGGGGGGGACTGGGTTTACTAAATACAGCCCTATTTGGGACAATCAATACTACCAGGAAATAGCTAAATTAACTTATGGTCTGAAATTGAAACAATACGGTGTGTCACATATGTCTCACGTATTAAGGGATGGCAGACTGAGATCCTTCCAGGAGCTCAGCGTGGACTTTCGGCTACCGTCTTCTATGTACTTTTACTATTTTCAGCTCAAACATGCAGTTGACGCACAGAGGGGGACAGATGTTTGGTCCTTGGACTCTGCATCTGTCTTCAATTACCTGTTTGAGGTGACTACCTATAAGGGATTTATATCTTGCTGCTATGCCATGTTGATAAATCTCTTCCTCCAGGGCGCCCCTCTGAAGGCAGTGTACCTGTTGGAACAAGATGTGGGCGCGTTTGAGGATGAGCAGTGGGAGGAGGCCCTGCAGGCCGTCCCCATGTGCTCACTAAACGTGGCGCACAGGCTGTCTCAGCTTTATATCCTTCTAATGGTACATTACACACCGGCTAGACTAGCCCGTATGGGAGTGAATGTTGATCCGACCTGCACCAGGTGCTGCAGAGATCACGGTGATCTTATTCACCTGTTGTGGAGATGCCCGAAGCTCCACCTGTACTGGACGAAGGTCATTGACACTCTTAATGGGGCTTTCCAGGTCCAGATACCTTTAGACCCTAAAACTTGTCTGCTAGGGATAATAGATGGCCTCCAGGTGGAGGATATCTCTAAGCAGGCTATTGGTAGCGCCTTATTTCAGGCTCGCTTGATGATCTTGAGCCACTGGAAAGATACCGAACCACCCACGGTGCAGGAATAGATCACACAAATGGGGGTTACACTTCGTTTGGAAAAACTTATATATCAACGTAGGGGGACTAGTACTAAATATGATAAACTGTGGGCCCCGTGGCTAAACGTTCCGGGTCTGGCGCCAATGGATCTGGTGTATGATCGTCTATTTTGAGTCCGCTCAGGGCGGGTGTATATTTTTTATGTTTGGGTATGCTGTCTACTTGTTAGAGTATGCTGATGGGAAGTGTAGATTGGGGGTGGTTGCATACACTGGTAATTTGTGGAACTACTACTTGCAGAGGGGAATGGGTGATATACTGTATTAAGTATCTATACTATTGGGCCTACACCCATGTAGAGAATTCAAATCTAATATATATATTTCCCACAGCAAACCACCCATCCTCTGAAGAGATCCACTGGGATCGAAACGCGTCAGCAACATATACAGATGCATGTGAAATGAAAAACTGTATGGCAATGTTGTGTCTTAAATCTGTGTGGTTATTATATACATGTTTTTACCGGAGTATATACGTGTTGGGACTGTACTTAATGTGTATACACAATACATTTTTAACATGCATTATTGTAAATCATTTTCGGAATTTTGCTGCAAAAAACCCCTTGGGGAAACTTCTTCTGTTAATTTTCGGGGTGCGCAGCACCTTTCACTCCCAGTATACGTGTCCTTCCCATTCTTTCAAGTATCTATAGGTGTGCTGTGCCACACTGATTGAATGTACTGCTTGTGCTCTGGAACTCTTTGTTCTTTTACTTTTGCTCAATAAAGACCTTTGTTTGAGAAAAAAAATAAAAAAAAGTCTAGTGCTAGAATTATTGCTCTCGCTATAATGTTTGCGCCAATACCTTCCATGTGTGGTGTGAACAAGGTTCACATACTGTATGTGGGCGTGACCTACATATGCGTTCATCACTGCGCATGAGCAAGTGTGAACGGGGGTGCTTTAAAAAATATATATTATTTATTTTATTTTTATGCCGCGTACACACGATCGTTTTTTTCGACGGTGAAAACACCGTCGAAAAAATCGACGTTAAAAACGAGGAACAGCTTGTTCCCCTCACACACGGCCGTTTTAAATGTCATTTTTTTTTTGGTCGAAAAAAACGACCGTGTGTGGGCTCCGCGGCAGTGTTTCCCTATGGGAAACACTGCCGCGGAAAACATGTCGAAAAAAACGACGAGAAAAATTAGAACATGTTCTAATTTTTCTCGTCGTTTTTAATGCCGTTTTTCTCGTCGAAAAAAACGACAGAAAGCCCACAGACTATCGTTTTTCTCGTCGAATGGGAAAAATGTCGTTTTTTTCGACGGGAAAAACGGCCGTGTGTACGCGGCATTACACCGTTGGTTTAAAACATTTATCACTTTTATTGCTATTACAAGACATGTAAACATCACTTGTGATAACCATATAGCACTACAGGTCCTCTTTATGGAGAGATCGGGGGTCAATAAGACCCCACATCTCTCCTCTACAATGGAAAGCATCAGGTAAGAAAAAAAAAACACATAGATCTAATGCATTCCAAAAAAAAAAGGCATTGTTTACTATGGTAATGAACTGGAAGTGATGTCATGACATCGCTCCCGGCCACCTAGGTCATAGAGATGAGTGAAGGCCATCTTTCCTCTGTTAATCTCTATGGCCAGCCACCACAACCATTGAATCAGTTCCCAGGCTCCCGGATGAGACAGGTAAGCCCGACAACCACCGGAAAGCGGAGGAAGGGGTGTGGGGACCCCTCCCGTCGCTTCTAAAAGTGATCCAGTGGCTAATCGAATGCTCGGATCACTTTTAAAAGAAAGAGTGGCGGCTGCTGATAATTTTAATACCGGGGTTATGGCATCAAGCTGCAACCATAAGCTCAGTATTCTACTGTAAAATTATATATATATATTTACAGTTGTATTATGAGTCACCTGACCTTCATATCACATGCAGAATTATTGATGGAGAAGCTTGTAGAGGCTTCTAAGAAAACATTTTGGAAAATAGCTGCAGGGGAAGATTTGGATGAGTTGTGTGTGGCCCGGATGAAAAAATCGAATGATGCCATAACAAAGAACAAACAATGGAAGCCTGTAAGTAGAGGTAGGACGTGCTGATACTTTCAGAAAGCAGAAAGCTGTGAATCTGCTCTACTCAAATAATCGTTCTTGGAGCATATTCTTCTAAGCCAACAGATCTCTGGGGGGATTATTTTAATCCACCTTGGGTGATGGCAACTCCAAGTATGTAAAGGTGAACGTAGACTGATTAAAATGCAGCCAGTTCAGCAGAGACGTGTATCCGCGCTGCTTGGCCAGGGAATGCCTCAGTCGTTTATGATTGGTGGTCCGCAGTGACAGCTTCCTGGTAGGATAGCTCAGGTGGGTTTGGACTGGTATCCGAACACACCTGAGCCCATCCCTATTGATAATAATAAAAGATAAAGAATTTGTACACGCATATACTTATGATTGGCAGTGCACAGTAACGGCTTTCTAGTAGGATAGCTGAGGTGGTTTTGGACTAGTATCCGAACAGGCCTGAGATCATCTATGACTGTCTAGTAGTTTTACCTGCTCCAACCAGTGTGCTTTGCTTGTTCTTTTGTTTTGTACCAACTAAAAACCTGACAGCCTTTGTCACTCTTTCCCACTCTAACCAAAACTAAAAACACATTTTTGCAAGAAATAGAATTTTAAAGTGGTTGCCAATAAAAGAGGACAAGTGCCTAAAGCTGTCATGCAGTAGACAGTTCAATACTCCTTATGTCCAGAAGGTGGATACAAGTGTTTTTACAGCTAACTCCTGTAATTAGATAATGATAGCTCAGTTATTGTACATCAAGTCATTCTAATTATTGTGCACTGCATTACATAACAGATTGTCATGGAAGCACCCCATATTAAATGTTTATTTGTTAAATAAAGACTTTTTAGAAATAATTTGAACATAATATAGAACATAACCTTTGGAGATGGTCCCTACGGTCTGCACATACTCCAATGGCCCCGCTTTTCGGCAATCCCCTGTTCCCCCCGGCATACAGCCCGATAGATTTGGTTAGTGGGTGAACAAGGGACTATACCGTATAGGCGACTACCTAGACCACAGAGGAATGCGTCCTCCCTCACACTTCACAGGCATTGCGGAGATGCCCCCCCGCGGAGAGCTTCCTCTTACAACAAATTAAACACTTTCTTTTTCGTACATCACGGGACACAGAGCGGCATAGTCATTACTAATGGGTTATATAGTTTACCTTCAGGTGCTGGCACTGGCAACTTCCAAACCGGAAGTACCCTCCCCTATATAAGCCCCTCCCATCCGGGAGCACCTCAGTTTTTTGCCAGTGTCTAAGGTGTTGGCCAAAGAGTAACATGTGTTTTCCTGGGCTTGTGTACAGGTTCTTTTACGGGCCTTAGTAAGCTGTTCCGGATCCCACCAAAAAAGCTTCATAGCTAAACGGTCGGTACCCGGGCCTTGCAACAGAAGAGCAAGGTTTTGCCTGTAATGCCTCTCTTAGGAGGGCTGGACCCTGGGATCCAGAGCTCTGGTCATACCCACGACCAAGATGTTTTCTGTGCAGGGTGCTATACAGGTCCAGGGGAGTGGAATCCTTGGGAACCCGGTCCCTGAAGGTTTAATTACAATGCCTGCCGTGATAGGTGAAGTTTGGGCTTCTGTGGACCAAACAGAGTCCTGCGGCAGGGAACAGGTAAGTGGGGGCCCCCAGGAACTTGGTTCTATTGGGGGACCCCCAAGCCTAATTTGTCTTTCTGTCTGTTACCTAACGGTATTCCCGCTAATATCTGTGTATGCCTATAACTACTGGAAAATGTCAAATTTTAATAGTAGTCAGGAAAAAATAAAAAAAGAGGACCGCGGTACCTGTGTTAAACCACTAGAGGCCGCTGTGGTCCATTTTTCTTGTCATGTGGATCTTTGGTTTTCTCAAGTCAAAAGATCCAGGCAGTTGGTAAGTTTCTCTGTGGGAATCCAGTTCCTCTGCCCTGTTGCTGCGCTCATCCACCGCACAGGCCCTCCGGCAAAAAGGGCCCTGGCTCCTAGTCCCTGCTTGGTTTCAAAAAAGGGCGCCAATGGCGCACGGGCGCGCGCGCGGGCACGTGCACGCGCCTCCTATGGAAAAAAAGGGGCGGGGCGGGTGGATGACGCTCGATGCGCGCCGCGGCGCTTCTGCGCATGTGCAGGCGTCCCAGCATGTATAAAATACACAGTACAAGTGTCAGCTGGATGCAAACAGAGCTAGCAACAAAACGGTGGCACACAGAGGCGGTTGATGCAGGCATCCCCATAGAAAGGCACTTTAGTGGACACCAGCTGGTATATAGCAGCAACTGTGTTAGACTATTACCAGCAAAATTGGTGTATGACGACGGGAATACCTCAGCTTTGTGCTTAAAGGATATGTCGTCCAGACGCTCCGGAAATAAGTCTTCCAGGAAGCCAAAGGGGTCTCCATCGGGCTCTGAGGATATTGGGCATGCTTGTACTGCACCAATCTCCCCTGAAAATTCAGAGGTCAGTAGCCGTAGGAACCCCGCAGGAGTGCCTGGTGCTGCGGCTGTCCCCAGTCCACCTGCTCCTGTATATATAACAGAGGAGGTTTTATCCTCAACTCTGGGAGGATTGGAAGAGAGATTAACAGCATTGATCGCTGCTTCCCTGTCACAGGGAAAGCGCGTCCGATCTCCGTCTCCTCCTTCAGAGTGCCTGTTAGTGGAGGAACAGCCCCACACAGAGATCGACCTACCTGAAGGGGATCAGGATGAGGTTGATTCCGTTTTAGAGGAATCAACAGTGGAAGAACCTTTCTCAGCATCTCAGGCTGAAAGATTATGGGTTCAGTCTCTGACTAACATGGTCCGATCAGCATTTAAAATGCCTCTGGCGGAACCATCAACCACTACGGTTTCCTCGCTGGGGTCGCTGAAAGCTCCCCAGGCTGTCTGTTCCTTCCCAATCCACCCTTTATTGGAAGGGCTTATTTACCAGGATTGGGAGCATCCTGATAAAATATTTACTCCCCCCAAGAGATTTCCAGTGATCTATCCCATGGAGGATAAGTTCATAAAAAATGGAGGGTCCCTACAGTGGACACAGCCATCTCTTGTGTAAATAAATCACTGACATGTCCAGTAGATAATGTTCCAATTGTTCAAAGACCCAATAGATAAAAAATTGGAGTCTTTACTAAAATCTGCTTTCTCTACAGCAAGCATGGTGACACAACCTGCAGTAGCAGCGATTGGAGTCTGCCAAGCAATGAAAGATCAGTTGAAACAAGTCTTAAGGGACTTACCAGATCAGCAGGCTCTTGCCCTAGCTGACCTACCTAGAGCCTTGTGTTGCGGTGGAAGCCATAAAAGGATACAATCCAACAGGCATCCCGCTTTACGCTGTCTGTAGACATATGCGTAGGCTTCTATGGCTCAAAAACTGGTCTGCTGAAGCTCCCTGTAAGAAATTGCTGATTAGCTTCCCATTTCATGGAGAACGCTTATCTGGAGAAGATCTGGACAAATATATCCAGAAAACTTCTGCCGGTAAAAGTACACTCTTGCCGGTTAAGAATAAGGGTAGAAGTCCTTCTTTTAAGAGGCCTACTTCTCCAGTCCCTGGCACATCGGCTGTGAAACAGTTCCGACGGCCTCCGCGGTCAAATCCAGGGGGCAGAAATCAGGGACAATCACAGGGTAACAAGAAACCCTGGGTCAAGAGAGGTACAAAACCTCCCCCCAAGTCATGAAGGGTTGCCCCCACTCAATCGGGTGAGGGGAAGACTTCAGTTGTTCACAGAGACCTGGCGGGACACCATCAGAGACAGATGGGTGATCTCCGCAGTAAGTCTGGGATACAGGCTGGAGTTAAAAGACATTCCTCCTGCCCATTTTATAAGGTCAAACGTGCCAAGCGATCCCCAGAAGAGTGGATCCCTCCTTCTGGCACTAGAACAACTATTGCTCCAAGGGTAATCATGAAGGTTCCCTTGGAAGAAAGCGGGTTCGGGTTTTACTCGAACCTTGTCACAGTCCCCAAACCAAATGGGGACGTGAGGCCCATATTAAATATAAAAGGGCTAAACAAGTTCCTACATATCAGGACTTTTTCGGATGGAGTTGATCCGATCGGTGGCCACCGCCCTACAAGGGCAGGAATGGTTAGCCTCGATCGACATAAGGGATGCTTATTTGCATATTCCCATCTGTCCGGCCCACCAGAAATTTCTACGCTTTGCAGTAGAAGGGCACCATTTTCAGTTCAGAGCCTTACCTTTCGGTCTGGCCACAGCACCACGAGTGTTCACAAAAATTCTGGCCCTACGATTGGCCAAACTAGGAACACAAGGTGTAACGATAATGGCATATCTAGACGGCTTGTTGCTGATAGACCACTCAGTGAAAAAAACTAGAAGTGGTCAAGTATCTGGAATCTCACGGTTGGCATTATCAACCGAGACAAGTCAGCCCTAAAACCAGTCAAAAGTCTGGAATACTTGGGGGCTAAGACTGGATTCAAATCAGAGAAAGATTTTCTTAACTCCAGAGAAGGTGTCGTCTTTGAAAGATTTGACCCACTTAGTGGGTACAAAAAAGGAAAACCATCCATACGCCTGTGTATGAGGCTGCTGGGAAAAATGGTGGCTTCATTCGAAGCAGTACCCTACGGTCAATTCCAATCAAGGAACTTGCAGAGGGCCATACTGTCAGCCTGGAACAAAAAAGTTCAGGCTTTAGACTTACCAATGTCCCTTTCCCCTTCCGTTCGCAAGAGCCTCCATTGGTGGTTGGTGCCCCAGAATCTGGAAAAAGGGAAACCCTTCAGTCCGGTTTCTTGGAAGGTGGTCACTACAGATGCCAGCCTCATAGGCTGGGGGGCAGTACTGGAGCAATGGTCTCTCCAGGGCAAGTGGTCAGAAGCAGAGAAGGCCCTGCCCACCAATCTCTTAGAGATACGAGCAGCCCGGTATGCCCTAGTAGCATGGACATCCAAACTCTAAGGGTCACCTGTCAGAATTCAATCAGACAATGCCACAGCAGTGGCATATATCAATCACCAGGGTGGCACCAGGAGTCGTGCAGCCCAGAGGGAAGCGAATTGCATCCTGGAATGGGCAGAAAGATATGTCACAGCCATATCCGCGGTTTTCACCCCAGGAGTGGAAAATTGGAGAGCGGACTTTTTAAGTCGCCAGCAATTATGCCCGGGGAATGGTCTCTTCACCCCGAGGTTTTCCAGGCAATATGCCAGCGGTGGGGAACACCGGATGTAGATCTGTTAGCATCCAGATTCAACGCAAAGGTGGACAGATTTGTGTCTCGCACAAAGGATCCCCTAGCTTGCGGTTTGGATGCCCTCGTGTTCCCTTGGGATCAGTTCAAGCTGATATATGCATTCCCACCGCGATTAATCCGCAGAATCAGGGTAGAAAAGAAACCAGTGATTCTGGTGGCTCCAGCGTGGCCCCGAAGGGCATGGTACGCGGAGATTGTAAAAATGTCAGTGGGAAGTCCTTGGACCCTCCCACATCGTCCGGACCTGCTTTCGCAAGGACCGATATACTACCCTTCCTTACCAGCCCTAGGTTTGACGGCCTGGCTATTGCAGCCCACATTCTAAAAAAGAGAGGGCTCTCTAATCCTGTGGTATCTACCATGATCAATGCCAGGAAGCCGGTATCCAGGCAGATCTATTAGAGGATCTAGAAGGCGTACATCACGTGGTGTGAGGCCAAGAAATGGCATCCACGTAAGTACGTAATAGGTAGGATTCTGGACTTCCTACAGTGGGCTGTACATAGGAAGCTTGCCTTGAGTACTATCAAGGGTCAGACGGCCTTGTCAATATTTTTTCAAAGGCCCTTGGCTTCGCATTCACTAGTCAAAGCTTTCATACAAGGAGTGATGCGTATTAGCCATCCGGTTAGTATTCCCATATGTCCATGGGACTTAAACCTGGTTCTGTCGGTTCTACAGAAACAACCATTTGAACCATTGCGGCACATTTCCTTGGTTCTTTTCACCAGGAAATTGATTTTCTTAGTAGCCATTTGTTCGGCTAAAAGAGTATCGAAATTAGCCGCCTTGTCCTGTAAGGAGCCATATCTGGTTGTCCATAAGGACAGAGTAGTATTACGTCCTCATCCAGCCTTCTTCCTAAGGTGGTATCGAGGTTCCATTTGAACCAAGATGTGGTTCTTCCTTCCTTTTTCCCCAAACCTAGTTCGGTAGAGGAAAAGTTATTGCATTCTTTGAATGTAGCAAGAGCAGTTAAAGCTTATCTTAAAGCCACTGCTCAGATTCGCAGAACGGATACTTTGTTTGTTCTGCCGGAAGGCCCCAGAAAGGGTCAGGCAGCATCAAAAATCTACTTTAGCCAAGTGGATTCGACAGGTCATAATACAAGCCTATGGCTTGAGAAGGAGACCGCCTCCGTTCAAAGTTAGGGCGCACTCCACAAGAGCAGTTGGAACTTCATGGGCAGTGCATCACCAAGCCTCCCTGGCTCAAGTCTGTAAGGCCACAACATGGTCCTTAGTACACACGTTTACTAGATTCTACCAGGTAGACGTCAGAAGTCAGGAGGATGTCGCCTTTGGGCGCAGTGTGTTGCAGGCCGCAAAAGAGCCTCATGCCTGATGGTGCCCAGCTTATGTATAGTGTATCCCTCCCCTCATTTGGCATTGCTTTGGGACGTCCCATTAGTAATGACTATGCCGCTCTGTGTCCCGTGATGTACGAAAAAGAAAAAGGGATTTTTATAACAGCTTACCTGTAAAATCCTTTTCTTGGAGTACATCACGGGACACAGAGCTCCCACCCCTCTTTTTGGGACACGTATTGCTTTGCTACAAAACTGAGGTGCTCCCGGATGGGAGGGGCTTATATAGGGGAGGGTACTTCCGGTTTGGAAGTTGCCAGTGCCAGCACCTGAAGGTAAACTATATAACCCATTAGTAATGACTATGCCGCTCTGTGTCCCGTGATGTACTCCAAGAAAAGGATTTTACAGGTAAGCTGTTATAAAAATCCCTTTTTCTTCAATCATTACGGAAGGACGGGTCTGACCTGGCGGTACGCACCATGTTCGAAAACAGGTGTGTGCAGGATGCTGCCCCAGTAGAGGGGGGGGGGTGTTATCTCCATGCTCTAAAAACAGTTTACTATCCCTCTAACCAGGCTATCATATCAGGTGGCATGGGAGAGGGATCTGGAAGTAAGCCCTGAGGCAGAGGACTGGCACAAATGGAGCACACAAATCCACAAAGGCATCCTCAATTTTGCCCTTATTGAGGCGGGATACAAAGTATATGCCAAGTGGTACCTGGTACCAGAGCGCCTCTCCAAAATGTATCCAGGAACCTCAGCCTCCTGCTTCAGGGGTTGTGGGCAGGTGGGTTCACCACTGCATGTATGGTGGACATGCCCCAAGGTTTGTCGCTTTTGGATGAGGGTTCACTCATTCATATTCTCGATCACAAGGGTCAATATTGTTAAAGACGCTAGTATCGCCCTACTGAATAAACCAGTGGAAAATATCCCTGGATATACTCAGACATTAATATACTTTATTGTCTTGGCGGCTATAGACATAGCATTGATGAAATGCAAACTAACTTGGATCATGTTGAATAAAAAAATAGTGAGCGTTCTGTGTGACAACCAACCTCTTTTCAAGAAAATATGGCCCCCCTGGCTTACATACCTACAGGTCCCTGATTCGTAAAGCTGTTTACTCAGACGACCGACTGCAGATTCCCAGATGGATTCACCCTTCTCTCTTTTCTTCTTTTCTACCATATCTTTATTTCATGCTTACCTATGGTATCGTGTTTCTATGTTTTTCTATGTAGCGGGTGTTGCTTTAAATACCCTTAGAGACTACCTTACCCAGTATGCAATGGGATACCCACAGTTCCTTTGGGCCCGGCGCAAGGTCTGCTGGGGTTGGACTATATAAGGAGGGGCAGAGCAGGACGGGGGTCTCTTTTGGACATCGCCCGCCTAGCAAGTGGAACTCTGTGCTGTGTCTGCTGTTCCGGACTAGGCCCGAGAGCTGGGCCCTGTGGATCCAAAGAGCCTTCTACCCTTCATGGAAGAATCCCTGAGATGTCTCAAGTATCTACCTTCCAAGACTCGTCGGAATAATCGGAGACCCCGGCATCATAAGACTGTGTGTGGTGTGGGACACACAGTGGTGGAAGTCGGCCGCATGGACTGGTTCGGTTGGGTGAGAGAGCACTTGCTTGAAGATTCCTTAAGTTACTCTTTAGGCCCAGTATCTTTTGCTTAGGGCCCATCGTTTATCAAGTTGAGCTGCATATCAGAGGGACAGTGTGCCGTGCAGCCTTAGTTAAATCCTTTGTCGCACAATCAGCAGCCAATTGTTTCACACCCTGTGGATTACAAATAACCTACAAAGTGCACCACCATTGCTAGCGAAGATCCTTCGCTACAGAAACATTGTGAACTAAGTAGTCAGGCCTATGAGTAAGCACTAACATTTGTAGTGTGAAACGCGTCAGCTGATCCCTGCCTTATTTTGACCTGTGGTGCATGTGTTTTATCTTTTTTACAATAAAAGCAACCTTTAAGGTCCATCCCTTCCTTTCTGCTGTTCCTACAGGAGGACAAGCCATTCCGAGAAAGGGTTCGTCTGGTCCCCTTGGCTGATCTGGAGGATCTGCAAGAGCAACTGACAGAGCTCAAAAGAACCAGTGTCATCCGGGAGTCTAGGAGCCCATATGCATCCCCAATAGTGGTGGTGAGGAAGAAGAATGGGTCGTTGAGGCTATGCATCGACTATCGGACTCTTAACAGAAGAACCATACCTGACCAATACACTACCCCCCGAATAGAGGATGCCCTACAGAGTCTGTCTGGAGCAAAATGGTTCAGTGTAATGAACTTGAAGAGCGGGTATTACCAAATTCCCATGCATCCTGAGGATAAGGAGAAGACTGCCTTCATCACCCCTGTGGGGTTTTATGAGTTCAATCGCATGCCCCAAAGCTTGTCGGGAGCCCCAGCCACCTTCCAGCGACTCATGGAGAAGACAGTAGGAGATATGAATCTCATCGAAGTACTAGTGTATCTAGATGATATTATTGTGTTTGGAAGGACTCTAGAGGAGCATGAAGAGAGGTTGGAGAAGGTTTTGAGGAGGCTCAGCGATGAAGGACTCAAACTCTCGCTAGAAAAATGTCAGTTTTACCAATCTTCAGTCCACTATCTGGGGCACATTGTGTCCGAAGAGGGAGTGTCCACAGACCCGGAAAAATTGGAGGCTGTCATCTTCTGGCCCCGGCCCACTACAGTGACTGAGCTTCGATCGTTCTTGGGGTTCTGCTCCTATTACAGAAGGTTTGTGGAGGGATTTTCCAAGATCGCCAAGCCCTTAAATGAACTTTTGAAGACAGGAGAGGAGGATGACTCAGGCCCTAGGAAGCCAGGGGAGTCTGTGGAAGATCAGTGGACTGTGAGGTGTGAGGAAGCGTTCCAGAGATTGAAAGAGAGTTTGACCACTGCCCCTGTCTTGGCCTATGCAGACACTAAGAAGCCCTATGAGTTGCATGTGGATGTCAGTCATGACGGTCTGGGAGGAGTACTGTACCAGGAGTATGATGGCCAGCTGAGACCCATTGCTTATGTGAGCAGAAGCTTGACCCCAGCCAAAAAGATATACCCCACCCACAAGTTGGAATTTTTGGCCTTGAAGTGGGCAGTGGTAGACAAGTTGAAGGACCATCTGTACCGTGCAGAATTTGTGGTCAAAACAGACAAAAACCCGCTCACTTACCTTCTGACCACCGCCAAGCTGGATGCAACCGGCCACCGCTGGTTAGCAGCTCTTTCGGGGTTCACCTTTAGTTTAAAAGTACAGACCTGGGGCTGGAAACAGATATGCAGACGCCTTGTCAAGAAGAAAATCAATGCATACCAGATCCAAGGGTCCTTGGCTTTGTAGGTGGCCCATTGGGGCGGCCTGATGAGGCAGAGTCTTCCTTTGTATGCAACTTGCACATGAATGGCAATATTCCTCCACTTCAGTCTCAAATACCCCTAGGCCTGCCACTAGATCCCAAGCAGCCAGTTCAGCAGAGATGGATGCCCAAGACTAGAGTGAGGAGGAGGAATTGGAACTTGACTGTCTTTGGACACCACCAATACCTGAATCCATGACCACGGCCTCTCCATCACCTGAGGCTGCCGTTAAAGACACTTTAAATGTGGAAGCCGTTGAGTTTGTACCACTTGATACTCTTGCTGAGGAATGGGAGGATGCTCAAGAGTCGTTTCCAGAGGAAGATCCCAGGGACTCTTTATACTTTTCTGCACCTGAACCAGACGCCCCTGAGCTGTGTAAATCCAATACACCTGACTTGGCAGAAGGAAGATTGGAGGCACCCCTACAGTTGCAACCCCGGCTCCCAGGGAACAAAGGGAAAGAAGAACTATCCACCCCCCTAGAAGACTAACTTACTCTCAGATGGGGGAGTGCTCGGAAGAGACTATTGTCACAGCAAGAAGGACAGTAAACAAGCCTGTCCCCTCTACTGCAAATTTGGTGGAGGGCAACCCCAGCTCACTCCCTGGCACAGTTAGGCAGGCCACCTCTGTTAATGTGACCTGTGGGCAAGACAATTTCCCCCACCAAGTTTGGTGGGAGATTCCTCTGCCCGGCTCTTTTGTAGCCGTGAATTGTGTTGCTTGCACATATAATAATGCTGGTGATATCTTTGGGGACCAAAGATTCTAAGTGGGGGGAGTGTGTAGCGGGGTGTTGCTTTAAATAGCCTTATAGACTACCTTACCCAGTATGCAATGGGATTCCCACAGTTCCTTTGGGCCCGGCACAAGGTCTGCTGGGGTTGGACTATATAAGGAGGGGCAGAACAGGACGGGGGTCTCTTTTGGACATCGCCCACCTAGCAAGTGGAACTCTGTGCTGTGTCTGCTGTTCCGGACTAGGCCCGAGAGCCGGGCCCTGTGGATTCAAAGAGCCTTCTACCCTTCATGGAAGAATCCCTGAGACGTCTCAAGTATCCATCTTCCAAGACTCGTCGGAAGAATCGGAGACCCTGGGCATCGTGAGACTGTGTGTGGGACACACAGTGGTGGTAGTCGGCCGCACGGACTGGTTCGGTTGGGTGAGAGAGCACTTGCTCGAAGATTCCTTAAGTTACTCTTTAGGCCCAGTATCTTTTGCTTAGGGCCCATCGTTTATCAAGTTGAGCTGCTCATCAGAGGGACAGTGTGCCGTGCAGCCTTAGTTAAATCCTTTGTCGCACAATCAGCAGCCAATTGTTTCACACCCTGTGGATTACA
Organism: Rana muscosa; assembly: GCA_029206835.1. NCBI lineage: Eukaryota > Metazoa > Chordata > Amphibia > Anura > Ranidae > Rana > Rana muscosa. Next base: position 237,383,178 of record CM055128.1, read on the forward strand.
AATAACCTACAAAGTGCACCACCTTTGCTAGCGAAGATCCTTCTCTACAGAAACGATGTGAACTAAGTAGTCAGGCCTGACTGAATAGAGTAGAGACATTGCTGGGCGCCATCTTGCCCACGAGGGGTAAGCTTGCAAGCGGGGTTTGTTAATTGATGTGCGTAGGATTGAGGGGATAGTATATCTGTTATATGCTGACTATATCTTATTGCAGGGCTCTGCCATGAGAGCTTTTGGCCGGGAATCCCGGCCGTGTGTATGCTCCATGGCAGTTTTCCCAACAGGAAAACTGCCGGGAATCCCGGCGGGAAAAAATAAATCATGTTCTCTTTTTTCCTGCCGGGATTCCCGGTGGTTTTTAAGCAGGCAGCTTTCCTATAGGGAAAACCTGCAGTGGAGCATACACACGGCCGGGTTTCCCGACCAAAGCCCTCATGGCAGTTTTCCTGTCGGGAAACCCGGCCGCGTGTAGGGGGGAAAAAGCTACCGAGCAGGTTCTCAGTTTTCCCCTCGGTTTTCCCGGCGGACTTTTTACCGCCGGGAAAACCGCTTAAGCCTTAAAAGAGAAGTAAGGGCAAATGTTTTTGGCCATACTTCTGGGGATCACAGGAGAACACTTAGGGCCAGTTCACACCATGCCCATTCAGGAATTGCACAGGAATCCACTGTGCGTTCCTGTGCGATTCACATGTAGTTCTGTGCTGTGCAATTTCAGCCCATTCATTTTAAATGGGCTGAAATCGCACCACACCAAAAGTAGTGAATGCACTGCACCCGGATCACGTGGTATTTTTGCACCATGCGATTTGGTGCAGGCAAACGCGCTGTGTTTGTGTCCCACATTTGGTGTGTCGTTAACGTATTACTGACACCCGCTGCAGATTGCATTTTGAATGCAATGAGAATCGCAGTGTTCTGCTTGCGTCTATCTAGCAAGGTTACTCTGTGGTATAACAAGGAAGCTGAGACTTCTGCAGTGTGTAAATGTGCTTTTACTATACAAGATGCTGTACATACAAAACAATTTCAATATTAGGAATACAATACAAGACTGACAGATCTCTATAACAAGCAAAAATGCCTAGCAAATGAACAGCCTATGGTCTATAACAGTACAAATACATTTAAAGGTTACTTATCTTCTGTTACGGTAAATTTGTGATCTCCATTGGCAATGATTCTTCTTGGAGACCAGGTTCTGTTCTTCTATCATGAGTGGCTTCTTCTGATCTTACAGCAACATGATGTCTGTGTCTGTGTCCTAGCTTATGCCTGCTTTTATGTGTCAGGCTGAGTTACCAAACAACAGCAAACATACCTGTTTACTGTAGCTGTTGAATACAACAATGCTATCTACCTATTATCTACTCAAACCAAATCTGTCAGTAATCTAACAGTTATTCTTTCAGTTTGAGAGCTGAAAGAAATCTCAAACAAGTAATGTCTTACTTGTTTACTGTAGCTATAATACAACAATGGTATCTAAACCCCATTGTATGAAAACAGCATTTGTTTGAGAAATCTACTCAAACCAAAAGACTAACAGTAATCTGACCAACTCACTATTGTAAAATTGTCCCATGTATCCTATGTCTGAGTAATATATTAAAAATCATATTTTTAACAAACGCAACACACACTGAAATGCACAGCGAAATCCTGTGTGATTCCTGTTAAAGCAAGTGTGAACTGGCCCTTAGTTCTGCACTCCTGTATCCCAGATTCAGGCAACAGCGGGCTAAATACAGTTGTCAGCTGACAATACAGAGCCGGTCCAGGCTCTGCAAGGATCCCGACAATAATGATGGGATCTGCCCAGATGTCTGAATGGCAGCTGACTCAGGCTCTCAGCGGGCGGCTGAGAGCCTGAGCCAGCCACTTTTGCCCCTGCACATCCTGGCGCTCCAGTGAGCACTAGAAGGGCAGAGCAGAGAGCCAGTGACTGACAGTCATGGCTCTCTGCTCATTGAAGACTGAGAACCGAGTGATCAGCGTCTTTAATCGCTCAGTTCTCGGTGTAAAGCCAGCTCGGGAACAATTGCAGCTATCTAGGTGAGTATGTACCTGCATTTCTCTTTTAACCTCTTGGCGCCGGCTGTACGCAAATATGCGGCCTCTCAGTGCCCTGGCCTTGGCGCAGAGGCCGCATATTTGTGTGAATTGCGGTCAATACCGCTGTGCCAAGAGCGCACGCCCTGTGTGCTCCCAGCACAGTTACCGGCGCCTAACTGAAAGCTCCCGATTGCAAGCAGAAGTTTTGTGATCAAGTGACCACCGTAACAGCCAATCACAGTGGTCACATGATCTTAGACCCTGTCCTGCCTCCCAGCATCCTAAACCTCTTAAAAGGGCCAGGAGTCGCTGGCGTGAAGAGGTTAAAATACTTAAAATGAAACATGGCCAAACCAACAGAAAAGGCCGGTATACACTGTTCCATAAAATCAATTTCATACATCAAACACTACATTCCAGATTCTTAAATAATGCTTTAAAACATGTGTAGCGGGTATCAATATTTAGAGGCAGTGCTTGGGCGGTAGCATGGCCCAAATGCAACAATTACGAGGGTTTTATGGTTGTCTTTGCTCGTGGAAGATATCAATGGTGTCCAGTTCCCTGCGGCCCCTGGGTGGCGCTGTCGCCTTGGGCTGGGGTTGAACCACCATTGTAGGGCTGTGCCCTTTTTTGTCCTCTCGCAGCAGCAGTACGGCGGGGAACCCGCTGTGCTTGCTGGGAGAGGGTATAAAGGGGGCGGACAACTTGCACACGAGGAGTCCGAGCACCAGGCACCTTCAGCCTGGGGGCTGCTGTCCGTTCGTCCGTGTCCAGGTGCCCTTGGCCTGGGCACGTGGAGTCGAGTTCCATCCCAGGCACCTTCAGCCTGGGGTGAGGTACTTTGCAAGAAGGCCTGGGGCCCAGTACCTTCCACTGGGTCCCGCGAGGGATGAAGCATTCCTAGGGTGCCCGAATCCAGGGCGTAAGGGACCAGAGATGTGACCCTCCCGAAGAGCTGGTACAGCATAATGCCGGTGACGGTGTGGGCCTCTGGAGACCGTCCGGATGGATGTCTTACCCTGACAGGGGCCATTTATCCTAACGGAGGTATTCTATGTTCTTATGGTCAGTGGCGGGGATCCAACTGAACCAGGTCGGTGGCAGAGGCCTCTACTTTCACCAAGGTTTGTGTCAGAAACCAAATTCACGGTCGGTGGCAGCGACTGTGTGCAAAGCCTGTTTGCACTATACGGAACAGGAGAGAACTTTAATTCTTTGATTGTGCCTGGACCTTATCCTTCCCACACCTGTCTGTTCTTCAAGTTCAACCAGCCTACTATTTGTTGCTCTAACAGAATAAATAAGGGTTAGACTTTGTTTGGTGTGGAACTCAAGTTACTGGGAGCTAAGTGCCCCTACCTGTGACAGGGGCAATCATCCTCCACAAGAGAAGCTGAAGCTTCCGGACGTGAACACAGACCCGAAGGTAAAAGGTTTAGCTCACGCCTCTGCATAACACACATCAGAGGGCACGAGCTGGTGGTGCTTTCCCCCCCCCCCCATTCTTCTCCCTGGTACCCCCTAGACGAGTCAGCCAGCCGCAAAGAGAGGAGGGAGAAGTGGGAAAAATCTCCTATTTTATGTGTAGTAAATAATAAAATAAAAAAAGTAAACATTGTAAAGTTAAAGCTGTGGCTGTTCTATACACATTGCAATTTTCAGGTGATTTGAACCACTAAGGCAACCTGATGGTTTGCATAAGCTGCTGACACACCACAATGACCTGTATCTTTTTTGTCAATGCAACTCATGACAGCGCACAAATAGTTAACATGTGTGTGTTGTGGTGCACTAAAATGTACATGCATTTGCTGTTCTCAGTCTAGGTGTGTTGGGGTGCCATTCAACACTACCGTGTTTTATGTGTTATGTTGCAGTTATGCAGAAAAACACATTCAGTAGAGCAATTTATAAAATATATAAAATAATATAGAATAATTTATATAAATAAACTTTCTAACCCAATGATGTCACTACAGAGCACACCAGGGACACGGGAGGCAGCGCTGTATTCCATAGCCAGCAGAGAGGGGGCGGAGTCAGAAGCTCCACTGACGCTCTGACCCCACCCAATGCAGCCTGTATGTTTGGAAGGGATTGAAATCTCCAGCGAGCCCAGCTGGCCAGGCATGTCCTCCACCCCCCCCCCCCCCCCCATTGACTCCCTGACTGCTATCCTAAACCCTGGGCTGTTGTTCATCTGTAAAGCTGTGCATTGCTGAAAGGTCTCTGGTCATCTCCTGTAGTATGTCTGCAGTCTCTGACTGTCTCCTGTAGTATGTGTATTAATGTGCTACTTTACTTGCTCAATTATTTGGGATTGCTCCACTAGCGAGAATGATGTGCAGTAACCTGTAGCAGCCAATCAGTGAACAGTAGTGATCTGCTATAATCTCTAGCAACCAGTTAGCAGTAATGATGTACAGTAACCTCTAGCAACCAATGAGTGGTAATGATGTGCTGTAACCTCTAGCAAGCAATCAGTGAGCGGTAATGATGTGCTGTAACTTCTAGCAAGCAATCAGTGAATGGTAATGGTGTGCTGTAGCCCCTAGCAACCAATAAGTAAAAACAGTAGTGATCTGCTGTAATCTCTAGCAGCAAATCAGTTACCAGTAATGATATGCTGTAACCCCTAGCAACCAATAAGTAAAACAGTAGTGATCTGCTGTAATCTCTAGCAGCCAATCAGTTACCAGTAATGATATGCTGTAACCCCTAGCAACCAATAAGTAAAACAGTAGTGATCTGCTGTAATCTCTAGCAACCAGTTAGCAGTAATGATGTACAGTAACCTCTAGCAACCAATGAGTGGTAATGATGTGCTGTAACCTCTAGCAAGCAATCAGTGAGCGGTAATGATGTGCTGTAACTTCTAGCAAGCAATCAGTGAACGGTAATGATGTGCTGTAACCCCTAGAAACCAATAAGTAAAACGGTAGTGATCTGCTGTAATCTCTAGCAGCCAATCAGTTACCAGTAATGATATGCTGTAACCTCTAGCAAGCAATCAGTGAGTGGTAATGATGTGCTGTAACCTCTAGCAATCAATCAGTGAGCGGTAATGATAATTTCCCTCTCTCCTGAGGGATTGGCACAAAATGTGGGCAAAACTATTTCTTCCCTACTGTGGAACTTTGAAGCAACTTTTGGTAAAAAGGCCGGATCTGTCTTGAAGACTAATCTATCCAGAAAAATAACAAAAAAGGGGATCTAATTGAACGCTTCTAGCTCAATGACCCTCCTAGCGCTGGTTATTGCCACAAAAAACAGTTTTCAGAGTTAGCAATTTTAAGTAGCGCTCTTCCAGAGGTTTGAAGGGACCCTCCACCAGGGCCTGCAAAACTAGAGACAGATCCCACTTGGGGAAGGGTAGCCCCTGAACCGGTCTCTGCCTACACAGTGCTTTGAAGAATCTCAACACCCACAGGTTAGTGGCCAGCGGTTTTTCTAACAAGGCACTAAGGGCTGACACCTGGCTCTTTAAAGTGCTTAGGGCTAAGCCCTTGTCAGCCTCGTACTGCAGGAATTCCAGCACCGCAATGGGACTTTGTACCTCAAAAGGGGCTTTACTTACACCAGTCACTGAAGCGCTTCCAGGTTTTCCGTTATATCCGGCATGTCTCCTTTGTCCTGCTGTCAAGCAGAGTGGACACTAATATGTCTGAGAAGCCTTTCGGTTTTTGCAGCTCCATCCTCTGTAACCAGGCCGTAAGGTTCCACCGCTCCACCTGAGGACAAAATATAAGTCTCTGTAAGAGAAATCCTCCCGGACTGGCAGCATCAAGGGGGGTTCTGCCATTAATTGTTTCAGAACCGAGAACCAGGGTCTTCAGAGCCAGTGCGGTCCCACAAGGATCAGAGATGTATTTTCTGTCTGAAACTTTCTTAGAACTGCCGGCAGCAGGGCTGGCGGGGGGGGGGGGGGGGGCATAGCACCTGGAGAAATGCCAGTTGTGGCGTACAGGTACGTCCTTTTTTTCCCACAAATAGAGCTTTCTTTTGGTGGTATTTGATCACCTCTGCGGTTTTTATTTTTTGTGCTATAAACAAAAATAGAGCGTCAATTTTGAAAAAAAATGCAATATTTTTTACTTTTTACTATAATAAATATCCCCAAAAAATATATTAAAAAAAATACTTTTCCTCAGTTTAGGCCGATACGTATTTCTCTACATATTTTTGGTAAAAAAAACCAAAAAAAAACGCAATAAGCGTTTATTGATTGGTTTGCGCAAAAGTTATAGCGTCTACAAAATAGGGGGTAGTTTTATGGCATTTTTATTAATAATTAATTTTTTACTAGTAATGGCGGTGATCAGCGATTTTTATCCTGACTGCGACATTATGGAGGACACATCGGACACTTTTGACACTATTTTGGGACCATTGTAATTTTTACGGCAATCAGTGCTATAAAAATGCACTGATTACTGTGAAAATGACACTGGCAGTGAAGGGGTTAACCACTAGGTGGCGCTGTATGGGGTTAAGTGTGCCCTAGTGAGAGATTCTTACTGTAGGGGGGTGGGCTGTGTGTGACACGTCACTGATCTCCGCTCCGATTACACAGAGATGAGATCAGTGTCATTGTCACTAGGCAGTGCAGGGAGATGCTTGTTTACATTAGCATCTCCCCGCTCTCTCTCTCCGTGAGACGATTGCGGGACTCCCCTCGGCGATCGAGTCCGCGGGACCCACGGTCGGGCTCACGTAAATCGCGGCAGGGTCGCGATTGTGCACGCCGCCGGCGTGCGCGCGACCACACGGCGGCATCTTAAAGAGGACGTACCTGTACGCCCCTATGCCTGTCCGTGCCATTCTGTCGACGTAAATAGGCGTGCGGCAGTCCTTAAGTGGTTAAGGCTTACCTGTCGGTAATTGCAATATCTCCGAGACCTACACGGTCTCGGAGATATTTGCAATTTCCCCCGAGCGACGCCTTCTTTTGCGCATGCGCCGTCTTGAAAGGGCACGCTGTGCCGTTTCAAGCCGTGGTCATGCCGTTAAAGGCAGCTCCCGCGCGCATGCACCAGTCAGAGCCAAAGTTCGCAGCCCCCGGAAGAAGAGGGGTGAGGATGGACGCTCACTACCATGGAGGAAAACTGCGACATTGCGGGCTTCTACTGCAGGTAGGTGTCACATAATGGGCTACTATGTGATGCATAGTAGCCCATTATGCTTTACCTTTGCAGGGAGACAGAGGAAGTAAACCCCATCAGGGTTTACTTCATCTTTAACCACTTCAATACCATGCACTTATACAGCTTCCTGCCAAAGCCAATTTTGAGCTTTCAGCACTGTCGCAATTTGAATGACAATTGTGCGGTCATGCTACACTGTACCCAAACAAATTTTTTATCATTTTGTTCCCACAAATAGAGCTTTCTTTCGGTGGTATTTGATCGCCTCTGCGATTTTTATTTTTTGCACAACAAATAAAAAAAGAGCGAAAATTTAAAAAAAAACTAAGTTTTTCTTTGTTTCTGTTAATTTTTTTTGTAAATAAGTACCTTTTCTACTTCAATGACGGGCACTGATAAGGCGGCACTGAAGGGCACTGATAAGGCGACACTGATGGGCACCGATGAGGTGGCACCAATGAGGTGGCACTGATGAGGTGGCACTGATGATGGGCACTGATAGGCGGCACTGATATGTGGCACTGGTATGCGGCACTGATGGGCACTCATAGGTGGCACTGATTGGCACTCATAGGCGGCACTGATTGGCACTCATAGGCGGCACTGATGGGCACTCATAGGCGGCACTGATGGGCACTTATGGGTGGCATGGACGGGCACTGATAGGTGGGCACAGATTGGCACGGATGGGCACTGATAGGTGGCACTGATGGACACTAGTAGGTGGCATTGGTGGCACTGGTGCCCAGCAATGCCAGCCACCACACATTGTGAAAGTGCCAGTCAGTGCCCATTTGTGGGCACTGATTGGCATATTTTTTTATGTTTTTATTTTATTTTTATTTTTTTACTACATGTGGATGGCCATGGGGGCCATCCACACGATTGGGGCTTCCCTGGTGGTCCTGGGGGGCTTCCCTGGTGGTCTAGTGTGGGTATCCGAGGGGGGGCTGCGCTGATAAACAATCAGCGCGAACCCCCCCTGTCAGGAGAGCCGCCGATCGGCTCTCCTCTACTCGCGTCTGTCAGACACGAGTGAGGAAGAGCCGATCAACGGCTCTTCCTGTTTACATTGTGATCAGCCGTGATTCGACACGGCTGATCACGTGGTAAAAAGCCTCCGACGGAGGCTTTTTACCGAGATCAGTGTAGCGGTGGGTCAGACTGACCCACCGCTCCACTGATCGCCGCGATGCGCGCCCCCTCGGGCGCGCGGCGGCTCTTATCCCGCAGGACGTCATATGACGTCCAGGGTGGATAACTGAACCACTTCCCGGAAGTCAATCTGCTATTGACGGGGCGGGAAGTGGTTAAGGACTAGATTTTTAGCTAAGGGATATGACAGTAAAGTTTTGGACTCCCTAATAATGGAGGTTGGTAACAGAGATCGTCAAGATCTCCTAGGTAAGAAACCTCTCCGAGTGGATAACAGAGGATTTTAGTCACCACTTACTCTAGCCAACATTGGGCAATAAAAAGAATCATTAAGAGATATTGGCCCATCATTAAGAACGATCGTGTTCTGGGCCCTTTGTTGTCCGACCGACCTCGTGTGCTTTTTAGGGGTGCTTCTAATTTAAGGCACACTATTGCACCTAATGTTGCTGATCCACCAATCAGACCCATCTTTTTTGGAGACCTTAAAGGGTACTATCTTTGTGGGAAATGCCAAGTATGCAAAATTAATGCCCATTGTTGCAGAAAAATTACAGAATTCACTTCAGTTGGCACAGGAGTCACATTTCCCATAAAGTCTTTATATTACATGCACAACAAAATGTGTTTATCTTCTGAGGTGGCCTTGAATATGTTAGGCGCACCATTCTAATGCTACATATCAGACTAGGAGAGCACATTACCAATATCCGCAAAGGTTTTGACAAGCGTAATGTTTCAAAACATTATGACCTAAAGCATGGTAGGGATCCTAAGTGCCGGTTCACACTACAGCGACTTGGGATCCGACTTGTGTCGCCCCAAGTTGCGCGACATGAGAAATTCCATTGAAGTGAATGAGAGCCGTCTTAATGTACACTACTGAAGTCGCTCTGACTTCAGAAAAGGTTCCTGTACTACTTCAAGGCGACTTCTAGGTGACTTGTTCCCAAAGATTTCAATGGAAGTTGCCTCCAAAGTCGGATCTCCATCTTAACTGAAGCAACTTTACAGGAAAAGAAAATAGTTTACTCAGGAAAACCCCTCCCTCCCACAGAGCTGATTATTCTGCGATTGGCCACAGCCAAAGTCGCCTGTCCTGGAGGCAACTCTAAGTCGTGTTGTAAGTTGCTTCAAGTCACGCTGAAGTCGCCTTGCAAAGTCGCGCTGTAAGTCGGGTTGCCCCTGTGTGAACCGGCACTTAGGGTACCACTTTTATTGCACTGGAGAAATATATACAGCACTGGCGAGGTAGCAATGGAAGACGGACCATATGAAGAACTGAAACTAATTGGTTATATAAACTGGGATCCCACGTGCCTAATGGTTTGAATGTGGAGTGGGACATCAACTGTTTTATCAATAAGGCCTCATGCCCACGGACGTTTTTACAGCTGCGTTTTTGAGCGTTTTTTTGCAGCTTAAAAACGCCTGTCCATGTTAGTCTATAGCTTCATGCCCACCTAGACGTTTTTGAGCTGCAAATAGCATAGACGTTTTTAAGCTGTAAAAAAAAAACAGGACCAGTGCGTTCCTCAGCGTCAGAATTAGGCAGAAAAAAACGCGAGCGTCAAAAAACGCGCAAAAACGCGCACTAAAAAAAAAAGCTGTAAAAAACGCAGCTGTAAAAACGTCCGTGGGCATGAGGCCTAATAGTTGATGTTCCCCCCACTGTTCATCTCTAACTTTTTAACAACCGCTTCAATCTTAACAGTTTTTTTTTTCATAATCGGTCTCTGATCTTTCCTTTACCATTGGGAGTGATTAACCACTTGCCGACCGCCGCATTTACGTCGGCAAAATGGCACGGACAGGCAAATGGGCGTATATATACGTCCCTTTAAATTTGCCACAGTGTGCGCGAGCTCCCTGATCGTGCCCGCAAAACCTGCGGACTTAATGTCCGCCGGTGTCCCGCGATCGTGTGTCACGGAGCTGCAGAACGGGGGATGCCTGTGTAAACACGCATCTCCCTGTTCTGCCTAGTGACAGGACACTAATCGTCTGCTCCCTCTCATTGGGAGCAGTGATCAGTGTCGTGTCACAGTAAGCCCCGCCCCCTACAGTTAGAACACATCCCTAGGACACACTTAACCCCTTCCTAGCCCCCTAGTGTTCGATGTGTCCGATATAATGTCGCAGTCACGATAAAAAAATCGCTGATCGCTGCCATTACTAGTAAAAAAAAAGTATTAATACAAATGCCATAAAACTATCCCCTATTTTGTAGACGCTATAACGTTTGCGCAAACCAATCAGTAAATGCTTATTGCGATTTTTTTTACCAAAAATATGTAGAAGAATACGTATCTGCCTAAACTGAGGAAAAACATTTTTTTTATATATTTTTGGGGGATATTTCTAATAGCAAAAAGTAAAAAATATTGCATTTTTTTCAAAATTGTCGATCTGTTTTTGTTTATAGCGCAAAAAATAAAAACCGCAGAGGTGATCAAATACCACCAAAAGAAAGCTCTATTTGTGCGGAAAAAAGGACGTCAATTTTGTTTGGGAGCCACGTCGCACGACCACGCAATTGTAAGTTAAATCGACGCAGTGCCGAATCGCAAAAAGTGCTCTGGTCTTTGGGCAGTCAAATGGTCTGGGGCTGAAGTGGTTAAGCGTTTTTTTTTCAATGGATCAAAAACTTTAAAAAAATGCTGGTGAGCCACGTTTGAGCATTTATCGACGTTTATCAGCATTTATAAACGTTTGGCTCTCTCTTTTTTTTTGGTCAGAAAAACGACTCTTGAACACGATTTTAGGGCGTTCAGAAAACAGCCCATAAACTCCACTGCTGATAAACGTCCAAAAACGTCCATGTGTGCATGGACACATAGGATAACATAGAGTGGAGTTTATGGGCTTAAAAAAAAAAAAAGGCCAAACTCCAAAAAACTTCCGTTTATGAGCTCCAGTGTGCATGGAGTCATAGATTCTACAAGCTATGCTATGTACCATGTGAGGCCCTAAAATGTCAGAACAGTACACATACCCTCTAAATTGCCCCTTTTTATAAAGATGACAGTCCTAAGTATTTAGTAAGAGGCATTGTGAGTTTTTTGAAGTTACCTGTACAATTTTTTGCCCATAATAGTTTGGAAAATTAAGACACAAAATTGTCATAATAACAAGTTATTTCTCACACATGGCATAGATAAACTTTCAATTACACCCCAAAATACATTCTGCTACTCCTGAGTAGGGATGAGCTTCGTGTTCGAGTCGAACATACGTTCGACTCGAACATCGGCTGTTCGATCGTTCGACGAAGATCGAACGATTTGGGCCGTTCGCGCCAAATTCGAGTGACGCGAACGGCCCACAATGCACTACGCCATCGCAGTGTCATCCAGGCGCTGTGATTGGCCAAGCATGCACTGTGACCCCGCATGCTTGGCCAATCACAGCACCGGCAGCGAGGAGAGCAATGATTGGCCACAGGCAGGATGCCTGTGGCCAATTATTGCTGAGGGTGTTTAGTACACGCCCCACACTATAAAAGGCCGCCAGCACGGCGGCCTAGTGTAGTGTGTTCCGGAGCAGGGAAAGACAAGCATAGGCAGGGACAGTGACATTTATTTCTTTCTTGCTTAACCTGGATTCCTTTAGTTTAGGGAAAGAGAAGGATAGGTAGGGAGAGTGTCAGTGTGTTTTACTGTGCGAGTCCTTGTTTCTAGGGACAAAGAAGGAAAGTGAGGGGAATTCTCCTTGTGCTATAGTGTGCTTTAAAAAAACATTTTTTCTAGGGACAGAAAACTCTAGGTAGGGAGAGTGTCAGTTTCTTTCACTGTGCGAGTCCTTGTTTCTAGGGACAAAGAAGGAAAGTGAGGGGAATTCTCCTTGTGCTATAGTGTGCTTTAAAAAAAAAAAATTTCTAGGGACAGAAAACTCTAGGTAGGGAGAGTGTCAGTTTCTTTCACTGTGCGAGTCCTTGTTTCTAGGGACAAAGAAGGAAAGTGAGGGGAATTCTCCTTGTGCTATAGTGTGCTTTAAAAAAACATTTTTTCTAGGGACAGAAAACTCTAGGTAGGGAGAGTGTCAGTTTCTTTCACTGTGCGAGTCCTTGTTTCTAGGGACAAAGAAGGAAAGTGAGGGGAATTCTCCTTGTGCTATAGTGTGCTTTAAAAAAACATTTTTTCTAGGGACAGAAAACTCTAGGTAGGGAGAGTGTCAGTTTCTTTCACTGTGCGAGTCCTTGTTTCTAGGGACAAAGAAGGAAAGTGAGGGGAATTCTCCTTGTGCTATAGTGTGCTTTAAAAAAACATTTTTTCTAGGGACAGAAAACTTTAGGTAGGGAGAGTGTCAGTTTCTTTCACTGTGCGAGTCCTTGTTACTAGGGACAAAGAAGGAAAGTGAGGGGAATTCTCCTTGTGCTATAGTGTGCTTTAAAAAAAACATTTTTTCTAGGGACAGAAAACTCTAGGTAGGGAGAGTGTCAGTTTCTTTCACTGTGCGAGTCCTTGTTTCTAGGGACAAAGAAGGAAAGTGAGGGGAATTCTCCTTGTGCTATAGTGTGCTTTAAAAAAACATTTTTTCTAGGGACAGAAAACTCTAGGTAGGGAGAGTGTCAGTTTCTTTCACTGTGCGAGTCCTTGTTTCTAGGGACAAAGAAGGAAAGTGAGGGGAATTCTCCTTGTGCTATAGTGTGCTTTAAAAAAACATTTTTTCTAGGGACAGAAAACTCTAGGTAGGGAGAGTGTCAGTTTCTTTCACTGTGCGAGTCCTTGTTTCTAGGGACAAAGAAGGAAAGTGAGGGGAATTCTCCTTGTGCTATAGTGTGCTAAAGCATTCCTCATCAACCATCTTTGAAATCCTTGTTTTTTGGACAGTCAGGGAAATTGTCGTTGTGCTATTCTGTGCAAAAGCAATCATCCTCAACCATATTTAGAAATCCTTAAGTAAAGGGACAGAGAAGGACACCTGAAGGTAGCCCTTATTGCTTTTTTCCCATCTCCCTGCAGGCCATCTATTAGAATGTCTGGAAGGCAAACAAGGAGAGGCAGACAGTCAGGAGGCAATAAAAGAGGGCAAGCAGGCTCTGTGTCTGGGGGCAACAGTGCTGGTCGTGGACGCGGTGCATTGTCATCAGCACATGGCCATGGGACACGCTTGTCCTTCTTTTCGGCAGCTGGACATGTTGAGCCACATCATGCAGAAGACTTGGTAGAGTGGATGACCAAGCCCTCCTCCTCCTCCTCATCCTCTCTCACCCAGGCTCAGGGTACTGGCAAAGCAGCTGCCAAAGCGTCCTCTTCCCTGGTATCAATGTCAGACTCATCATCAGTCACTCCTTCCCTAGACCCACCATGTCCTCCTCCTGAGGAGTCCCCCGAACTGTTTGAGCACAGTGTTGGGTACATGCTCCAGGAGGATGCCCAGCGTTTCGAAGGGTCTGATGATGAAACCCAGCTACAGGAAGGCAGTAGCGTGAGAGCAGACAGAGGGGATGCTCAAGAAGGACACCAATCTGGCAGTCATGTTCCAGCAGCTGCAGCATACTGCCAGATTGGCTCCAGTGATGAGGAGGGAGGGGATGATGAGGTCACTGACTCCACGTGGGTGCCTAATAGGAGAGAGGAGGAGGAGGAGGATGAGGAGGAGGCACATCTCCAACGAGGCAGGATGCCCTTTGGTGGCCAGCGTAAGGGCAGTACACCGACGGAATCACACCGCAGAGCTCCGCCTGTGCAGGGCGCTGCCTCTGCCCGTCATTCAAAAAGTTCCTTGGTGTGGGCCTTTTTTGAGGCTAGTGCATCAGATCGCACAGCTGCTGTTTGCAACATATGTCTCAAGCGTATATCGCGTGGCCAAAACATCAGCCGCTTGGGTACCACATGCCTGACCAGACATATGTTGACCTGCCATGCAGCTCGTTGGCAAGCCTACCTCAAAGACCCACACCAAAGAACAAAGCAGACCTCTCCTTGCACCGCATCAGCTGGGATCTCCAACCCCACTATAACTTCAGTCCTCTCTGAAACATGCACTGAGAGGAATGAAGGTGTAGAATTAGGTGTGTCACAGCCAAGTACTTGCGGCCACTCTGCTAGCAGTACACCGACGTCCGATTCTAGCAGGCAAATTTCCCTGCCCCAGCTGCTGGACCGTCGAAAGAAGTTCACTCCCAGCCATCCACATGCCCAGCGGTTGAATGCTAGCTTGGCTAAATTGCTAGCGCTTCAACTGCTGCCTTTTCAGTTGGTAGACTCGGCCCCCTTCCGTGAGTTTGTGCAATGTGCGGTTCCTCAGTGGCAGGTTCCCAAACGCCACTTTTTCTCACGGAAGGCTATTCCGGCTCTCTACCGGCATGTGGAAGGCAATGTCTTGGCCTCGCTGGACAGGGCGGTCAGCGGTAAGGTGCATATTACCGCTGACTCATGGTCCAGCAGGCATGGACAGGGACGTTACCTTTCTTTCACGGCCCATTGGGTCACTCTTTTGGCAGCTGGGAAGGATGCAGGACAAGGTGCAGTAGTGTTGGAGGTTGTTCCACCGCCACGCCTCCAAAATGCTACTACTGGTTGTGACACACCTCTCTCCTCCACCCCCTCCTCTTCTTCTTCCTCCATGGCCTCTTCCTGTGGTTTGTCCTATGAACCAGCGGTGCTCCGTAGCCGTTCACGGGGCTACGCAAGTACGCAGGCAAAAAGATGCCATGCCGTGCTTGCGCTGGTGTGTTTGGGGGACAGAAGCCACACTGGGGCAGAGGTCCTGTCTGCTCTGCAGGGCCAGGCCGAGAGGTGGTTGACGCCACGCCAGCTTAAGCCAGGAATGGTGGTTTGCGACAATGGCACCAACCTCCTCTCCGCCCTCCGACAGGGACAACTGACCCATGTGCCCTGTGTGGCTCACGTCCTTAACCTGGTGGTGCAGCGGTTCTTGGGCAGGTACCCGGGCTTACAGGATGTCCTGAGGCAGGCCAGGAAAGTCTGTGTGCATTTCCGCAGATCTTATAATGCCAGTGCTCGCCTGGCTGAGCTGCAAAAGGAGTTGAACCTGCCCAAGAACCGCCTTATATGTGACATGCCCACCAGGTGGAACTCAACGTTGGCCATGCTGCAGCGGCTGCACACGCAGCAGAGGGCCATCAATGAGTACCTGTGCGACTACGGCACCAGGACAGGGTCAGGGGAGCTTGGTTTTTTTTCTCCACGCCAGTGGGGCATGATCAGGGATGCATGCACTGTCCTGGCACCATTTGAGGAGGCCACGAGGATGGTGAGCAGTGACAGTGCATGCATCAGTGACACTGTACCTCTTGTCCACCTGTTGGAGCACACGCTGCGTGGAATAATGGACAGGGCACTTGAGGCAGAACAGAGGCAGGAAGAGGAGGACTTCCTTGCCTCTCAAGGCCCCCTTTACCCAGACAGTGTTCCTTCTGTCCCACCCATCGCACAGGAAGAGGAGGAGGAGGAGGAGGAGGAGGATTGTGTCAGCATGGAGGTGGAGGCTGGCACTCAGCATCATCAGCAGCAGTCTTTTAGGGATGATTTACAGTCCCAAGAAACCAGTGGACTTGTACGTGGCTGGGAGGAGGTGGCTGCGGATCATGTCGTCCTTAGTGACCCAGAGGACTCCGGAGCGAATGCCTCAGCAAACCTACGCTGCATGGCCTCCCTGATCCTGCAAAGTCTGCGGAAGGATCCTCGTATTCTTCGGATCAAGGAGAGGGACCATTACTGGCTGGCCACTCTCCTTGATCCACGGTACAAGGGTAAGGTTGCGGACCTTATGTTACCTTCGCAGAGGGAGCAGAGGATGAGACAACTCCGGGAGGCCTTGCAGAAAGGTCTGTGCAACGCGTTCCCAGAGACTGGGAGGTTACAAACTCCTGGTCCTGGACAACGAGTTGCTGAGGCTTCGGCCAGTCAAAGAAGGAGCGGTGGGGAAGGTGGCCGTCTGACCGATGCGTTCAGACAATTCTTTAGTCCGCAGCCCCAAAGTATGATCGGTTCCAGCAACCATCGCCAGCGTCTGATAAACATGGTGCAGGAATATCTAGGGGCAAGGTCAGACTTGGACACCTTCCCCACCGAAAATCCTCTGGCTTACTGGGTCTTGAGGATGGATCACTGGCCAGAGCTTGCACAGTATGCAATTGAGCTACTGGCCTGTCCTGCATCCAGCGTTCTTTCGGAACGCACATTCAGTGCTGCTGGAGGATTTGTCACGGATCACAGGGTGCGCCTGTCCACCGACTCGGTTGATCGACTGACTTTCATCAAGATGAACCAGTCTTGGATCACCACCAGCTACCACACACCTGATGCTGATATAACAGACTAATTGATTTTAACATGTCACATCCCTTCAAGACTGATGCTGATGCTGAGTACCTGTGCTGTTATGTTGACTGGCTATCCTCCTCCTCCGAGTCCTCAATGATACGATTGATGATGATAGCTTGGAAGATCATTTTTGTTTATGGGTGCCGCCACCAGTGGCTAAGGCCCAATTTTTCAGCCCCTGTTTTACAGGGGCGTGTAATTACAATTTTTTTAGCAATAATTTGCCATAGGGCTCATTGCTGTGCTCCAAGTACAGTATCTGTGAGGGGTTGGAGTGTTGTGGCACCAGTGCCTAAGGCCCAATTTTTCAGCCCCTGTTTAAAAGGGGCGTGTCATTACAATTTTTGAAGCAATACTTTGCAACAGGGCTCATTGCTGTGCTCCAAGTACAGTATCTGTGAGGGGTTGTAGTGTTGTGCCACCAGTGCCTAAGGCCCAATTTTTCAGCCCCTGTTTAACAGGGGCGTGTCATTACAATTTTTGAAGCAATACTTTGCAACAGGGCTCATTGCTGTGCTCCAAGTACAGTATCTGTGAGGGGTTGTAGTGTTGTGCCACCAGTGCCTAAGGCCCAATTTTTCAGCCCCTGTTCAACAGGGGCATGCAATTACAATTCTTGATCTAATAATTCACAGCAGGGCCCATTGCTGCACCCACCAAGAGTAACTGTCAGGGCTTACAGTGTTGTGGCACCAGCACCACCATCAAAGGCCCAATTTTTACTACCACTGTTCAACAATTATATGTAATTAAAATTCCTGATATAATAGTTGACAGCAGGGCGTTCCAGCACCAACCAAGAGTAACTGTGAGTGCTTACAGTGTTGTGCCAACACCAACAACTAAGGGGCCTATTTCTGCAGAGTATATACGGCAGGTCCCTACTTTCAAACATCCAACTTACAAACGACTCCTACTTGCAAACGCAAGAAGACAACAAGAAGTGAGAGGAAATCTACCACTAGGAAGGAAAATTCTCTCCTGTAAGAATAAATATGGGAGAAAGGTGTCTCCTCTGTACTGATGCTTTATCAGCAATCCTTGTTTCAAGAAAAACACCACATTTCAAAAACAGTTGTCATTGGGACGGAAAGTGAGGTGAAATGTTCTGAACAGGGGCACAGACAGCAAAACAAATGTTACAGGGGTGATAACCCTTACCTATGTTTTCCAAAAAGTTTAAAAATAGATTTTTGGGCTGGAGCTACACTTCAACAATGTACCTGTTCAAAATTACAAACACATTCTACATAAGAACAAACCTACAGTCCCTGTCTTGTATGCACCGCCTGTATACGGCTGTTCAGAGTATATAGGGCCTTTTTTATTTTATGTGCGGGGTTCCCCTTAATATCCATACAAGACCCAAAGGGGCTGGTAATGGGCTGGGGTAGGGGGGGGGGTCATGGGGTAGCTATGCCATTTTTCTTAAAGATTTTCATCCATATTACCGGGACCAGACATTACATTAAAGCCGCAAGCAGTTTTAAATGGCTTTTTTTTCCTTTAGAAGTGTCATTTTGTGCAGGGACAGTTCTAAACACGGGAAACACGTGGCACTTCACAGGCATACTTTAGACACCCCCCAGGTACGATATTTAAAGGAATATTTGACTTTTTTTTTTTCACTTCATGCATCATTAAAATGACTGCTCCCGAAAAACGACCGTTTTTAAAACTTCTTTTTGCATTGATACATGTCCCCTGGTGCAGAACCCGGGTTCCCAAACCCTTTTTAGGACAATAACATGCATAATAGTTGTTATAATTAGCACTTTAGAATTCGAACGTTCGCATCCATTGTATTTAATAGGGTTCTAATGTTCGTACGAACTTTCGGTCCGTTCGCGGGTTCTGGTGCGAACCGAACCCGGGGGTGTTCGGCTCATCACTACTCCTGAGTATGGTGATACCATGTGTGAGACTTTTACACAGCATGGCCACATAGAGGGGCCCAACATCCAAGTAGCACCGTCAGGTGTTCTAAAGTCATACATTACACATTTCATTTCCTGAGTACCTATCACATTTTTGAAGGTCCCGATGCTCCAGGATAATGGAATTAGATTTGGCAGATGATCACGGACAGTTATGACAGATGATCACAGACAGATGTGTGCCAGATTATTTCAGACAGATGTGGAACAGATGATCACGGACAGATGTTCAGTGGGACAGATGTTTACTGGGACAGATGTGTGACAGGTGTTGAAGTTTTTCACAGTTTGGGACATTAGCTGGGTGATTAGTGTGTAAAAAGCTCATATACACTGATCCACTGCTCGCAGATCCGCTCTCCTTCTCCTCACTGACTCTGTGTGAGAAGCAGAGCCGATCGCCTGGCAATGGCTCTCTGTTTACTACATGATGGCTGTGATTGGACACAGCCGTTATGTGATCAGGAGTAGGGATGAGCCGAACACCCCCCCGGTTCAGTTCGCGGCAGAACATGCGAACTGACAAAAAGTTTGTGCGAACACTGTTAAAGTCTATAGGACCCGAACGTGAAAAATCAAAAGTGCTCATTTTAAAGGCTAATATGCAAGTTATTGTCATAAAAAGTGTTTGGGGACCCGGGTCCTGTCCCAGGGGACACGTATCAATGCAAAACAAGTTTTAAAAACTGCTTCTTTTTTTTTTAGGAGCAGTGATTTTAATAATGCTTAAAGTGAAACAAAAAATAAATATAGTGCATGGGGGGGTTAATATAGTATTCCTGTAAAGTGGCACGTTTTTCCCGTGTTTAGAACAGTCCCTGCAGCAAAATTACATTTCTAAAGGAATAAAAGTAATTTAAAACTGCTTGCGGCTGTAATGTATTGTCGGGTCCCGGCAATATAGATGAAAATTCTTGAAAAAAAAATGGCATGGGTTCCCCCCCCAGCCCATTACCAGTCCCTCTGGGTCTGGTATGAATATTAAGGGAAACCCTGCACCCAAATATAAAAAAAAAAAAAAGGCGTGGGGCCCCTAGGCCCTATATACACTGAACAGCAGTATACAGGCGGTCCCCGGGTTACAAACAAGAAAGGGACAGTAGCTTTGTTCTTAAGTTGAATCTGTTTGTAATTTGGAACATGTAAATTTTTTAAGTGTAGCTCCAGCCCAAAAAAAAATTTTTAAGCTTTTTGGAAAACATAAAGGAAGGGTTATCACCCCTGTAACATTTGTTTTGCTGTCTGTGCCCCCCCTGTTCAGAAGATTTCACCTCACTTTCTGTCCCAATGACAATTTGATTTAGAAAATTTTGGGTTATTAGGGAAACAAGGATTGGCGATAAAGCATCAGTGGAGACACCTTTTTCTCATATTAACTCTTATGCCTTGTACACACGACCATTTTTCCCGGCAGGAAAAAAAAATAGGATTTTTGTACTCACCGTAAAATCCGTTTCCCTGGCATCCATGGACTGACACAGCGTGTCTTATACACCTTTACACGTGGGTTATGTCCCTGCTTGCAGGAGAAGACCTAGGCAGAATGTGAGATGTTATACATACATTCTAAACAGCCAGAGCTGAACAGCCCCGCCCAGGGGGGCGGTCCCTCCGGCATAACCCTCCCACTGCAGTCAGCAGACCTCAGTTCGTAACAAAGCAGTACAAACTCGAAAAGAAGGGTGGGTGCTGTGTCAGTCCATGGATGCCAGAGAAACGGATTTTACGGTGAGTACAAAAATCCTATTTTCTCTTGTCATCCATGGACTGACACAGCGTGTCTTATACACCTTTACACGTGGGATGTCCCAAAGCAGTGTCAAGAGGGATGGGAGCAGTATAAATGGAAAACCAAAAACTTCACTCCAAACAAGGCAGAGCTCCTCAACGGAGGAGTTGCAACATCAAACAGCGGCCTGCAACACCTTGCGGCCGAAGGAAGCATCCGAAGATGCAGCCACATCAACCTTATAAAACTTAGAAAAGGTATGAACAGACGACCAGGTCGCCGCCTTGCACACTTGTGCAACCGACGCTTGATGTCGGAAAGCCCAGGAAGCACCAATTGCCCTGGTGGAATGTGCCGTAACCGGAAAGGGAGGCGCCCGCCCCTTGAGAGCATAAGCTTGAATGACGGTTTGTCTGATCCACCTAGAAATGGTGGCAGACGAAACCGCTTGGCCCTGTTTTGGACCAGAGACAGCCACAAATAGTGAGTCAGACTTCCGAATAGAAGCAGTAGCAGACAGGTACACCCGCAAGGCTCGTACCACATCCAAAGTGTGAAGCGCAAACTCTCTGGGATGCGATGGGTGAGGACACAAGGACGGGAGGACAATGTCCTCGTTTAAGTGGAAGGCCGAGACCACCTTTGGCAGAAAAGAAGGTCGCGGACGTAACACCGCCTTATCCTTATGGATGACCAAAAAGGGCGACTTGCAGGACAAGGCCGCCAATTCAGACACTCGTCTAATGGAAGTAATGGCCACCAAGAAGGCCACCTTCTGAGACAAAGTCAAGAGGGGAATATCTCTAATATTTTCAAAGGGAGGTTCCTGGAGGACCGAGAGCACCAAATTCAGATTCCACGGGGGGGAAGAGGAGGCTTGACAGGGGGGAGCACATGGCGAACCCCCTGCACAAAGGTGCTAACCAAGGGATGACCCGCCAGCGGTCACTAAAAGAAGATGGCCAAGGCCGAAATCTGACCCTTAATGGTACTCAAAGCGAGCTTTTGGGTCACGCCACGCTGCAGAAAATGCAGGATTCTGGGAACGGAATACGTTCGTGGGCGCCAGTCCAGCTCTTCGCACATGGCGATGTAAGCTCTCCAAGTACGGTGATAGATCTTTCTGGAGGAAGACTTCCGTGCCCTTAACATGGTCAAAATGACCGAATCCGAGAGACCTCGGTCTCTCAGCACCTGGCTTTCAATAACCATGCCGTTAAAGCCAGAGACTGTAAAGCAGGATGAAATATAGGACCTTGAGACAGAAGGTCCCCCTGTATTGGTAACCGCCAGGGAACGTCTGCGACGAGACGTACCAGATCGGCGTACCAGTGATGCCGAGGCCAATCCGGAGCAATGAGGATCACCGGAATTCCCTCAGTCGCTACCCTGCGGAGCAGGTGAGGGAGCAACTGCAGCGGAGGATAAACGTATATCAGGTAATACTGACCCCATGGGGCCACCAACGCATCCGAGGCATCCGCCCAGGGATCCCTGGATCTGGCCACAAACCTCGACACCTTGCGATTGAGTCGAGAGGCCATCAGGTCCACATCCGGCGTGCCCCACCGTCTGCAAAGGAGTTGAAAGACCTCCGGGTGCAAGGACCACTCTCCCTGGTCCAGCGTCTGGCGACTTAGATAGTCCGCCTGCCAATTGTCTACGCCCGGAATGTAGACGGCCGACAGAGCCGGCACGCTTCTTTCGGCCCACCTCAGGATGCGGGCGACCTCGGAAGCCGCAGCTGAGCTCCGAGTCCCCCCTTGATGGTTGACATACGCCACTGCTGTGGCGTTGTCCGATTGGATCCTGATGGAGTGACCCTGTAGTTTCTCCGACCATGAGGAGAGGCACAGTCTGATTGCCCATATCTCCAGCACATTGATCGGTAAGAGGGCTTCGTCCGGAGTCCAAAGCCCTTGGGCCGACAGGACTCCCCAGACTCCCCCCCCCCAGCCCTTCAGGCTGGCGTCCGTCATGATCACCGTCCATTGGATGGGGAGGAACGACTTCCCGGACCGAAGAGCCGGGGACCTCAACCACCACGTCAGGGACGCCCTGACCAGGTGACTCACCTGGATCTGAAGATCCAAGGACAACGGGGATTTGTCCCAAGTGGACAAGATCTCTTTCTGTAAAGCCCTGGTGTGCGCTTGGGCATAAGGAACGGCCTCGAAGGAGGCCACCATGAGTCCCAGGACTCTCATGCAAAAGCGGATTGACGACCATTTTCGGGACGTCAGCACCCGTACTGCAGACTGAAGTGTCAGTAGTTTGTCTGGAGGTAGGAAGACTCTTGCCTCCAAGGAGTCCAGAATCAGACCTAGATACTCCAGACGCTGAGTCGGGACTAGAACCGACTTCTGAACGTTCAGGAGCCACCCAAACTCCCTGAGGGTCTGACTGACGATAGTCACACTTTCTTCCAATTCTGAGCCACTGTCTGCTCTTAGAAGAAAATCGTCCAGATAGCCCACGATAGCAATGCCTCGCTGTCTCAGCAAAGCTAGGACCGGAGCAAGCACCTCGGTGCCGAGGCTAGGCCGAAGGGAAGAGCCACAAATTGATAGTGGACTTCGCCGACCGCAAAGCGCAGAAACTTCTGGTGGCTTGCGCAGATCGGAACATGCAAGTAGGTGTCCTTGATGTCCAAGGATGCCAGAAAATCCCCTTGATGGAGTGTAGCGATCACCGTGCGAATGGATTCCATGCAGAATTTTTGCACCTTCACGAAGGCATTCAGGGCCTTGAGGTCCAGGATTGGCCGAACCCCGTCCTTTTTTGGAACAACAAACAGATTTGAGTAGAACCCCTGAAACCTCTCCTGGGACGGAACCGGCACAATTACTCCGGACCCGATCAAATCCTGTACAGCCCCCAAGAGGGCTGCCCGACGGGCAGGAAGGAGAGGGAGATTTGAGGGAAAGAATCTGTCTGGGGGCCAGGAGCGGAACTCTATTCTGTATCCTGAGGTGACCACCTCGCACACCCACCGGTCGGAGATTCGGGAGGTCCACCGATCCGTGAACCTGCGAAGTCGTCCCCCCACCCCAGAGACGGGCGGGGGCAAGACTTCACGCGGAGGCGGGCTTGGGAGCCGGCTTGTTCGGCTTACGCACCCAGGGGCGCTTGTGCCCGCCAGCCGCACTGTTGTCAGTCTGGGGTGGCTTACCCGTGGACTCTGACGGATGAAAAAAAACCTTTTTTGCTGGAAAGGAAGGACCCGGTTTACGTCGGGCCTCCTTACCCTTGATAGTTTGAGGAAGGAGAGTGCTTTTACCTCCCGTGACATCCTTGATGATGTCATCCAGAGCAGCACCAAAAAGTCTACCACCCTTAAAAGGTAGATCCGTCAGGAGCTTCTTAGAGGCTAGGTCAGCAGACCAGCATTTCAACCAGATGAGACGACGCAATACCACCGCCGAGACAGAGGCCCTGGATATTAAAGGGGCCGCGTCCAACGTGGCGTCGCACACATATATCAGACCCTGCACCATCTGGTGGGCCAGAGCAATAGTGTCTGGAGAAAGGTTATACTCCTGCACAGTTTGGTGCAAAATTTTTGCCCATTCCGTGAGTGTCTGAGACACAAGGGTCGCCGCTACTACGGGCCGTAGGGCGGATCCCAACAAGGCGAACATGGCTCTACTCACCACTTCTGACCTCCTGTCAGTGGGGTCCTTAAACGCAGGGAGGGTCAACTGGAGGGTCGACCACCGGGGGAGAGGCGGGCGTCTTCAAAGGGGTCCTAATAGACAAACGCCGCGGGACCATGAAAGTCTTCTGCGGCTTTTCCCAGACCTGGTCAATGAGCTGGTCAAAGAAAGATACATATGGAAAAACCTTTTTAGAAGGCTTGGTCTTAAAAGAACCAAAAGGAGACTGTATCAGCCTGAGGTTCTGCGGTCGCAGCATTTAGCTTGAGAGTGTCCCTCACAGCATCAATGAGTTCACTAACAAGCGCCCTGTCATTTACTGACTCAGAACTGGAGTCTTCCTCACAAGGAATGTCCTGTTCAAAACCATCCAAATATTCAGAGCTAGGGTCCTGAGCAGCAATAGCTAGGCCCATATCTGAATCAGAGCACTCCCCTTGTGGAGATAAAGTGGGGAGAGGGCGCTTTTTTGCTCCCTTGTGCTCACACACAGCTTCCATCCTGGTCAGAAATGATTCCAGGACTGCCGACAACTGGTCCATAGGGACCGCAGGTGCTGGAGCACTGGCTGCTGCCTCTGGCATGTGAGGGGAAGCTGGTGACTCTGACTCCATAATGTCCCTCTCTGAGACCACCCACAGGCTGTGCTGACTGAAGTAGGGGAATGCTCAGGGAACCCACCAACCTGACCAGGACCGCTCGGTTCCGCCGCTCTGTCTCACTGCGCCGCGCTTCTCAGCGTGAGTGAGCTGAGAGGAGAGAGTGTGAGGAGATTCGCGCCGTTCCCAGCGGCGCTAGAGGCCAAACTAGTGCTAGAAAAACGTGCGGCTACAAGAAAATGGCCGCCGCAATGTGCTCCGGCAGGCCACGGCAAGATGGCCGCCAATGTAAAATCAGCACACACACTAAACATGGCGCCGAACGGCCCCTCACACCCAAAAACAAAACAGCCCCAGCGAATGCAGAGCAGCATGAGCCCCCCCCAGGACAGTATGGCCCCCAGGCACCCAACACAGTACAGCGCCAGCACTAGTGACCAGAGAGTGACATTAAAAAAACACAGGGGGAGACAGGGAAATCCCCCACACAAGAAACACACAGCATGTACTCACCTGCAGCCAGGAGAGACTACTTACCCGTCCCCTGAGGGACCCACTGGTGTGTTTCTGACAGAACTATCACAGTGCGGTACTGAGTAGCTGTCGGCCCGGTCCACCGCGAAAGATACAGCCGGACTGTTCTATCTTGAGAGGACCGCGGAGCTGGAAGCCCACCGGCCACCCCTGGAGTCGTGGGGCATGTCGTGAACTGAGTCTCACGCACACAAGGCGAGGATCAGCACGCTCGATGGTCGGACAGGGAAGACTACGAGGATATCTTGTACCCAACCTGTTGCCCAGCCGACAGTTGATAGAAGATCTCAAAAGAATAAAATAGGAAAAAAATTCCAAAAGGAATAAAAATAGGTCAGGAGACTGGCTCCTGAGAGAGCCACGTCTTCTCCTTCTGCTAGGCAGAAAAAAACTGAGGTCTGCTGACTGCAGTGGGAGGGTTATGCCGGAGGGACCGCCCCCCTGGGCGGGGCTGTTCAGCTCTGGCTGTTTAGAATGTATGTATAACATCTCACATTCTGCCTGGGTCTTCTCCTGCAAGCAGGGACATAACCCACGTGTAAAGGTGTATAAGACACGCTGTGTCAGTCCATGGATGACAAGAGAAACAACGTTTTTCCTGACGGGATTCCTGTCAAGCCTGCCTTGCATACCCACAGTCACACAAAAGACCGCTGAACTTTTGAATGTCAAGAACGCGGTGACGTCAAAGACTACGACGAGCCAACAAAATGACGTTCTATGCTTCCGGGCATGCGAATTGGTTACGAGCATGCGCGTTTTTTTTTCCCCTCGGGAAACAATACAGACGACCGTTTTTTTCTGCAGGATTTTTTCCCGACGCGAAAATAGAGAACAAGTTCTCATTTTTTTCCTGCTGGGAAAACTGCGATTGAGCATACACACGGCCGTTTTTCCTGGCGAAAAACTGTCATGGCAGTTTTCCTGCCGGGAAAACCGGTCGTGTGTACGAGGCATTACAGCAGAGAATTTTCCTTCCTAGGGGTAGATTTCCTCTCACTTCCTGTTGTCTCCCTTCATTTGTACGTAGGAGTCGTTTGTAAGTCGGATGTTTGAAAGTAGGGGACTGCCTGTATATACTATACGGCAGGGCTCGACAATCCCCGGGCGCCAGGTCAAAATGCGACTAGAATTAGCAACCTGGCGCCTGGGGCAGCACAGCTGAGGTTTCCTGTATCTCCGTGCGCCCCTCCACGATCGCGTGATCTCGTCGGGCCGCGCCGGCCGGTAATTTAGGCCGTGGCTTTGCGGCCTTCTGCAGGCCTAGGCTTCATTCTGTAATCTGGCGCCATCTTGTTTTGGCCGTTGGTATGACAAGACAACCAGCAATGCTTGCCTGTTTCACTGCCCGCCCATCTCCTTACCTTTACTTAGAAGTTAACCCCCAAACATTATATATATTTTTTATTCTAACACCCTAGGAGAAAAAAATGGCAGTCGTTGCAATACTTTCTGTCACACTGTATTTGCGCAGCGGTCTTACAAGCGCACTTTTTTGGAGGAAAAAAATACACTTTTTTGGAGGAAAAAAATACACTTTTTTAAATAAAAAAATAGGATTTTTTGTACTCACCGTAAAATCCTTTTCTCTGACATCCATGGACTGACACGGTGTCTCTTTACACTTTACACGTGGGTTATGTCCCTGCTTGCAGGAGAAGACCTAGGCAGAATGTGAAATGTTATACATACATTATAAAAGCCAGAGCTGAACAGCCCCACCCAGGGGGCGGTCCCTCCGGACATAACCCTCCCACTACAGTCAGCAGACTTCAGTTCGTAACAAAGCAGTACAAACTTAAAAAGGAAGGGTGGGTGCCGTGTCAGTCCATGGATGTCAGAGGAAAGGATTTTACGGTGAGTAGTGATGAGCCGAACACCCCCGGGTTCGGTTCGCACCAGAACCCGCGAACGGACCGAAAGTTTGCACGAACATTAGAACCCTACTAAATACAATGGATGCGAACGTTCGGATTCTAAAGTGCTAATTATAACGACTATTATCCATGTTATTGTCCGAAACAGAGTTTGGGAACCCGGGTTCTGCACCAGGGGACATGTATCAATGCAAAAAGAAGTTTTAAAAACGGACGTTTTCCGGGAGCAGTCATTTTAATGATGCATAAAGTGAAAAAAAAAAGTCAAATATTCCTTTAAATATTGTACCTGGGGGGTGTCTAAAGTATGACTGTGAAGTGCCACGTGTTTCCCGTGTTTAGAACTGTCCCTGCACAAAATAACATTTCTAAAGGAAAAAAAGCCATTTAAAACTGCTTGCAGCTTTAATGCAATGTCTGGTCCCGGTAATATGGATGAAAATCTTTAGGAAAAATGGCATAGCTACCCCATCAACCCCCCCCCCCCTACCCCAGCCCATTACCAGCCCCTTTGGGTCTTGTATGGATATTAAGGGGAACCCCGCACACAAAATAAAAAAGGACCTATATACTCTGAACAGCCGTATACAGGCGGTGCATACAAGACAGGGACTGTAGGTTTGTTCTTATGTAGAATCTGTTTGTCATTTTGAACAGCTGCATTGTTTAAGTGTAGCTCCATGCCAAATTCCTTTTTTTTAGCTTTTTGTAAAACATAGGGAACGGTTATCACCCCTGTCACATTTTTTTTGCTGTCTGTGCCCCTGTTCAGAACATTTCACCTCACTTTGCGTCCCAATGACAACTGTTTTTGAAATGTGGTGTTTTTATTGAAACAAGGATTGGTGATAAAGCATCAGTAGAGAGGAGACACCTTTCTCCCATATTAATTCTTACAGGAGAGAATTTTCCTTCCAAGGGGTAGATTTCCTCTCACTTCCTGTTGTCTTCTTCCGTTTGCAAGTAGTAGTAGTTTGTAAGTTGGATGTTTGAAAGTAGGGACCTGCCGTATATACTCTGCAGAAATTGGCCCCTTAGGTGTTGGTGTTGGCACAACACTGAAAGCACTCACAGTTATTCTTGGTGGGTGCTGGAACGCCCTGCTGTCAACTATTATATCAGGAATTGTAATAACATATAATTGTTGATCAGTGGTAGTAAAAATTGGGCCTTTGATGGTGGTGCTGGTGCCACAACACTGTAAGGCCTGACAGTTACTCTTGGTGGGTGCAGCAATGGGCCCTGCTGTGAATTATTAGATCAATAATTATAATTGCATGCCCCTGTTGAATAGGGGCTGAAAAATTGGGCCTTTGGTGGTGGTGGTGGTGGTGGTGGTGGTGATGGTGGTGCTGGTGGCACAACACTGTAAGGCCTGACAGTTACTCTTGGTGGGCGCAGCAATGGGCCCTGCTGTGAATTATTCGAACAATAATTATAATTGCATGCCCCTGTTGAACAGGGGCTGAAAAATTGGGCCTTTGGTGGTGGTGGTGGTGGTGATGGTGGTGCTGGTGCCACAACACTGTAAGGCCTGACAGTTACTCTTGGTGGGCGCAGCAATGGGTCCTGCTGTGAATTATTTGATCAATAATTATAATTGCATGCCCCTGTAGAACAGGGGCTGAAAAATTGGGCCTTTGGTGGTGGTGGTGGTGGTGATGGTGGTGCTGGTGCCACAACACTGTAAGGCCTGACAGTTACTCTTGGTGGGCGCAGCAATGGGCCCTGCTGTGAATTATTAGATCAATAATTATAATTGCATGCCCCTGTTGAACAGGGGCTGAAAAATAGGGCCTTAGGCACTGGTGGCACAACACTGCAACCCCTCACAGATACTGTACTTGGAGCACAGCAATGAGGCCTGTTGCAAAGTATTGCATCAAAAATTTTAATTACACGCCCCTGTTAAACAGGGGCTGAAAAATTGGGCCTTAGCCACTGGTGGCGTCACCCATAAACCAAAATGATCTTCCAAGCTATCATCATTAATCGTATCATTGAGGAGGAGGAGGAGGATAGCCAGTCAACATAACAGCACAGGCACTCAGCATCAGCATCAGTCTTGAAGGGATGTGACATTTTAAAATCAATTAGTCTGTTATATCAGCATCTGGTGTGTGGTAGCTGGTGGTGATCCAAGACTGGTTCATCTTGATGAAAGTCAGTCGATCAACCGAGTCGGTGGACAGGCGCACCCTGTGATCCGTGAAAAATCCTCCAGCAGCACTGAATGTGCGTTCTGAAAGAACGCTGGATGCAGGACAGGCCAGTAGCTCAATTGCATACTGTGCAAGCTCTGGCCAGTGATCCATCCTCAAGACCCAGTAAGCCAGAGGATTTTCGGTGGGGAAGGTGTCCAAGTCTGACCTTGCCCCTAGGTATTCCTGGACCATGTATATCAGACGCTGACGATGGTTGCTGGAACCGATCATACTTTGGGGCTGCGGACTAAAGAATTGTCTGAACGCATCGGTCAGAGGGCCACCTTCCCCACAGCTCCTTCTTTGACTGCCCGAAGCCTCAGCAACTCGTTGTCCAGGACCAGGAGTTTGTAACCTCCCAGTCTCTGGGAACGCGTTGCACAGACCTTTCTGCAAGGCCTCCCGGAGTTGTCTCATCCTCTGCTCCCTCTGCGACGGTACGATAAGGTCCGCAACCTTACCCTTGTACCGTGGATCAAGGAGAGTGGCCAGCCAGTAATGGTCCCTCTCCTTGATCCGAAGAATACGAGGATCCTTCCGCAGACTTTGCAGGATCAGGGAGGCCATGCAGCGTAGGTTAGCTGAGGCATTCAGTCCGGAGTCCTCTGGGTCACTAAGGACGACATGATCCGCATCCACCTCCTCCCAGCCACGTACAAGTCCACTGGTTTCTTGGGACTGTAAATCATCCCTAAAAGACAGCTGCTGATGATGCTGAGTGCCAGCCTCCACCTCCATGCTGACACAATCCTCCTCCTCCTCCTCCTCCTCCTCCTCTTCCTGTGCAATGGGTGGGACAGAAGGAACACTGTCTGGGTAAAGGGGGCCTTGAGAGGCAAGGAAGTCCTCCTCTTCCTGCCTCTGTTCTGCCTCAAGTGCCCTGTCCATTATTCCACGCAGCGTGTGCTCCAACAGGTGGACAAGAGGTACAGTGTCACTGATGCATGCACTGTCACTGCTCACCATCCTCGTGGCCTCCTCAAATGGTGCCAGGACAGTGCATGCATCCCTGATCATGCCCCACTGGCGTGGTGAAAAAAACCCGAGCTCCCCTGACCCTGTCCTGGTGCCGTAGTCGCACAGGTACTCATTGATGGCCCTCTGCTGCGTGTGCAGCCGCTGCAGCATGGCCAACGTTGAGTTCCACCTGGTGGGCATGTCACATATAAGGCGGTTCTTGGGCAGGTTCAACTCCTTTTGCAGCTCAGCCAGGCGAGCACTGGCATTATAAGATCTGCTGAAATGCACACAGACTTTCCTGGCCTGCCTCAGGACATCCTGTAAGCCCGGGTACCTGCCCAAGAACCGCTGCACCACCAGGTTAAGGACGTGAGCCATACAGGGCACATGGGTCAGTTGTCCCTGTCGGAGGGCGGAGAGGAGGTTGGTGCCATTGTCGCAAACCACCATTCCTGGCTTAAGCTGGCGTGGCGTCAACCACCTCTCGGCCTGCCCCTGCAGAGCAGACAGGACCTCTGCCCCAGTGTGGCTCCTGTCCCCCAAACACACCAGCGCAAGCACGGCATGGCATCTTTTTGCCTGCGTACTTGCGTAGCCCCTTGAACGCCTACGGAGCACCGCTGGTTCCGAGGACAAACCACAGGAAGAGGCCATGGAGGAAGAAGAAGAGGAGGGGGTAGAGGAGAGAGGTGTGTCACAACCAGTAGTAGCATTTTGGAGGCGTGGCGGTGGAACAACCTCCAACACTACTGCACCTTGTCCTGCATCCTTCCCAGCTGCCAAAAGAGTGACCCAATGGGCCGTGAAAGAAAGGTAACGTCCCTGTCCATGCCTGCTGGACCATGAGTCAGCGGTAATATGCACCTTACCGCTGACCGCCCTGTCCAGCGAGGCCAAGACATTGCCTTCCACATGCCTGTAGAGAGCCGGAATCGCCTTCCGTGCGAAAAAGTGGCGTTTGGGAACCTGCCACTGAGGAACCGCACATTGCACAAACTCACGGAAGGGGGCCGAGTCTACCAACTGAAAAGGCAGCAGTTGAAGCGCTAGCAATTTAGCCAAGCTAGCATTCAACCGCTGGGCATGTGGATGGCTGGGAGTGAACTTCTTTCGACGGTCCAGCAGCTGGGGCAGGGAAATTTGCC
Organism: Rana muscosa; assembly: GCA_029206835.1. Classification (NCBI taxonomy): domain Eukaryota; kingdom Metazoa; phylum Chordata; class Amphibia; order Anura; family Ranidae; genus Rana; species Rana muscosa. The sequence goes on from CM055128.1 coordinate 237,414,467, forward strand.
TGCTAGAATCGGACGTTGGTGTACTGCTAGCAGAGTGCCCGCAAGTACTTGCCTGTGACACACCTAATTCTACACCTTCATTCCTCTCAGAGCAGGTTTCAGAGAGGAGTGAAGATATAGTGGGGTTGGAGATCCCAGCTGATGCGGTGCAAGAAGAGGTCAGCTTTGTTCTTTGGTGTGGGTCTTTAAGGTAGGCTTGCCAACGAGCTGCATGGCAGGTCAACATATGTCTGATCAAGCATGTGGTGCCCAAGCGGCTGATGTTTTGGCCACGCGATATACGCTTGAGACATATGTTGCAAACAGCAGCTGTGCGATCTGATGCACTCGCCTCAAAAAAGGCCCACACCAAAGAACTTTTTGAATGACGGGCAGAGGCAGCGCCCTGCACAGGCGGAGCTCTGCGGTGTGATTCCGTCGGTGTGCTGCCCATACGCTGGCCACTCAAGGGCATCCTGCCTCGTTGGAGATGTGCCTCCTCCTCATCCTCCTCCTCCTCCTCCTCTCTCCTATTAGGCACCCACGTGGAGTCAGTGACCTCATCATCCCCTCCCTCCTCATCACTGGAGCCAATCTGGCAGTATGCTGCAGCTGCTGGAGCATGACAGCCAGATTGGTGTCCTTCTTGAGCATCCCCTCTCTCTGCTCTCACGCTGCTGCCTTCCTGTAGCTGGGTATCATCATCAGATCCTTCGAAACGCTGGGCATCCTCCTGGAGCATGTACCCAACACTGTGCTCAAACAGTTCGGGGGACTCCTCAGGAGGAGGACATGGTGGGTCTAGGGAAGGATTGACTAATGAAGTTAATGATACCAGAGAAGAGGACGCTTTGGCAGCTGCTTTGCCAGTACCCTGAGCCTGGGTGAGAGAGGATGAGGAGGATGAGGTGGGCTTGGTCATCCACTGTGCAGGAGGCTTAGCAACAATGACACTGACACTGTCCCCTGCCTATCCTTCTCTGTCCCTAAACACAAGGATTGAAAATATGGAACAGCAAAATTGGTTTAGAACAGAATAGCACACTGACACTTTCCCTCACTGTCCTACTCTGTCCCTCCCTACAAACAAGATTTAGCACAGAATAGCACACTGATAATTGCCACGAGTGTCCTTCTCTGTCCCTAAACTCAAGGATTTGAAATATGGAACAGCAAAATTGGTTTAGAACAGAATAGCACACTGTCAGTTTCACTCACTGTACCTCTCTGTCCCTAAACTCAAGGATTGAAAATATGGTTCAGCAAAATTGGTTTAGAACAGAATAGCACACTGACACTTTCCCTCACTGTCCTACTCTGTCCCTCCCTACAAACAAGATTTAGCACAGAATAGCACACTGATAATTGCCACGAGTGTCCTTCTCTGTCCCTAAACTCAAGGATTGAAAATATGGAACAGCAAAATTGGTTTAGAACAGAATAGCACACTGACACTTTCCCTCACTGTCCTACTCTGTCCCTCCCTACAAACAAGATTTAGCACAGAATAGCACACTGATAATTGCCACGAGTGTCCTTCTCTGTCCCTAAACTCAAGGATTGAAAATATGGAACAGCAAGATTGGTTTAGAACAGAATAGCACACTGTCAGTTTCACTCACTGTCCTACTCTGTCCCTCCCTACAAACAAGATTTAGCACAGAATAGCACACTGATAATTGCCACGAGTGTCCTTCTCTGTCCCTAAACTCAAGGATTGAAAATATGGAACAGCAAAATTGGTTTAGAACAGAATAGCACACTGACACTTTCCCTCACTGTCCTACTCTGTCCCTCCCTACAAACAAGATTTAGCACAGAATAGCACACTGATAATTTCCACGAGTGTCCTTCTCTGTCCCTAAACTCAAGGATTGAAAATATGGAACAGCAAAATTGGTTTAGAACAGAATAGCACACTGACACTTTCCCTCACTGTCCTACTCTGTCCCTCCCTACAAACAAGATTTAGCACAGAATAGCACACTGATAATTGCCACGAGTGTCCTTCTCTGTCCCTAAACTCAAGGATTTGAAATATGGAACAGCAAAATTGGTTTAGAACAGAATAGCACACTGACACTTTCCCTCACTGTCCTACTCTGTCCCTCCCTACAAACAAGATTTAGCACAGAATAGCACACTGATAATTGCCACGAGTGTCCTTCTCTGTCCCTAAACTCAAGGATTAAAAATATGGAACAGCAAAATTGGTTTAGAACAGAATAGCACACTGACACTTTCCCTCACTGTTGTCCTACTCTGTCCCTCCCTACAAACAAGATTTAGCACAGAATAGCACACTGACACTTTCCCTCACTGTACCTCTCTGTCCCTAAACTCAAGGATTGAAAATATGGTTCAGCAAGATTGGTTTAGAACAGAATAGCACACTGACACTTTCCCTCACTGTACCTCTCTGTCCCTACAAACAAGGATTAGCACAGAATAGCACACTGACACTTTCCCTCACTGTACCTCTCTGTCCCTACAAACAAGGTTTAGCACAGAATAACACACTGTCACTGACACTCTCCCTACCTATCCTTATTTGTCCCTAAACACAAGGAATCCAGGATTAGTAAAGGAAAAAAAATGACACTGTCCCTGCCTATGCTTCTCTTTCCCTGCTCCGGAACACACTACACAAGGCCGCCGCGCTGGCGGCCTTTTATAGTGTGGGGCGTGTACTAAACCCCCTCAGCAATAATTGGCCACAGGCATCCTGCCTGTGGCCAATCATTGCTCTCCTCGCTGCCGGCGCTGTGATTGGCCAAGCATGCGGGGTCACAGTGCATGCTTGGCCAATCACAGCGCCTGGATGACACTGCGATTGCGTAGTGCATTGTGGGCCGTTCGCGTCACTCGAATTTGGCGCGAACGGCCCAAATCGTTCGATCTTCGTCGAACGATCGAACAGCCGATGTTCGAGTCGAACGTATGTTCGACTCGAACACGAAGCTCATCCCTAACGGTGAGTACAAAAAATCCTATTTTCTCTTACCATCCATGGACTGACACGGTGTCTCTTTACACTTTACACGTGGGATGTCCCAAAGCAGTGTCAAGAGGGATGGGAGCAGTATAAATGGAAAAACCAAAAATTCACTCCAATAAGGCAGAGCTCCTCAATGGAGGAGTCGCAACTTTAAACAGCGGCCTGCAGCACCCTGGGGCCGAAGGAAGCATCCGAAGATGCAGCCACATTAACCTTATAAAAAACTTAAAAGGCATGAACAGACGACCAGGTCGCCGCCTTGCACACTTGTGCAACCGACGCTTGATGATGTCGGGAAACCCAGGAAGCACCAATTGCCCTGGTGGAATGCGCCGTAACCGGAAAGGGAAGCGCCCGCCCTTTGAGAGCATAGGCTTGAATGACGGTTTGTCTGATTCCCCTAAAAATGATGGCAGACGAAACCGCTTGGCCCTGTTATGGACCAGAGACAGTCACAAACAGTGAGTCGGACTTCCGAATAGAAGCAGTAGCAAACAGGTACACCCGTAAGGCTCGTACCACCTCCAATATGTGCAGCGCAAACTCTCTGGGATGCGATGGGTGAGGACACAAGGACGGGAGGGCAATGTCCTCATGTAGGTGAAAGGTGGACACCACCTTTGGCAAAAAAGGAAGGTCGCGGATGCAACACCGCCTTATCCTTATGGATGACTAAATATGGCGACTTGCAGGACAAAGCCGCCAACTCAGACACTCGTCAAACAGAAGTGATTGCCACTAAAAGGGCCACCTTCTGAGACAAGACAAGAGGGGAATATCCCGGATATTCCCAAAAGGAGGTTCCTGGAGGACCGAGAGCACCAAATTCAGATCCCACGGTGGGAGAGGAGGCTTGACAGGAGGGAGCACATGGCGAACCCCCAACACAAGGTGCTAAGCAAGAAAATGACCCGCTAGAGGTCGCTGAAAGAAGACGGCCAAGGCCGAAATCTGATCCTTGATGGTACTCAAAGCAAGCTTTTGGGTCACTCCACACTGCAGAGGATGCAGGATTCTGGGGACGGAATACGTCCGAGGACGCCAGTCCAGCGCTTCGCACATGGCGATATAAGCTTTCCAAGCACGGTGATAGATCTGCCTGGAGGAAGACTTCCGTGTCCTTAACATGGTCAAAATGACCGAGTCCGAGAGACCTCGGTCCCTCAACACCTGGCTTTTAACAGCCCTGCCGTTAAAGCCAGAGACTGTAAGCCGGATGAAACATAGGACCTTGAGACTGAAGGTCCACCCTCATCGGCAACCGCCAGGGAACGTCCGCGACGAGACGTACCAGATCAGCGTACCAGTGATGCTGAGGCCAATCCGGAACAATTAGGATCGCCGGAGTTTATATCAGACGATAAGGACCCTATGGGGCCACTAACGCATCCGAGGCATCGCCCAAGGATCCCTGGATCTGGCCACAACCTCGACCCTTGCGATTGAGTCGAGAGGCCATCAGGTCCACATCCGGCGTGCCCCACCGTCGGTAAAGGAGTTGAAATATGCAAGGACCACTCTTCTTGGTCCGGTGTCTGGCGATTGGCGACTCAGATAGTCCGCCTGCCCATTGTCTATGCCCAGAATGTAAAATGGCCTACAGAGCCGGCACGTTTCTTCCGGCCCACTTCAGGATACGGACTACCTCGGAAGCTGCAGCTGAGCTCAGAGTTCCCCCTTGATGGTTTACATACGCCACCACCGTGGCGGTATCCGACTGGCTCCTGATGGAGCGATCCCGTACTCTCTCCGACCTGAGGAGAGACACAGTCCGATGGCCCGTATTTCCAGAACAGTGATTGGTAAACGGGCTCGTCCGGAGTCCAAGGCCTGAGCCGACAGGACTCCCCAGACTCCACCCCAGCCCCTCAGGCTGGTGTCCGTCGTGAGTACCGTCCATTGGATGGGAGGGGAACGATATTCCGGACCGAAGAGCCGAGGATCTCAACCACCATGTCAGGAGCGCCCTGACCAGGTGAATCACCTGGATCTGAAGATCCAAGGACAACGGGGATTTGTCCCAGGTGGACAAGATCTCCTTCTGCAATGCCCTGGTGTGTGATTGGGCATACGGAACGGCCGCGAAGGAGGCCACCACGAGTCTCGGGACTCTCATGCAAAAAACGGATTGACAACCATTTTTGGGATGTCAGCACCCGCACCGCAGACTGAAGTGTCAGCAACTTCTCCAGAGGTAGGATACCTTTGCCTCCAAGGAGTCCAGAATCAGAACTAGATACTCCAGACACTGAGTCGGGACCAGGACTGACTCCTGAATGTTCAGGAACCACCCGAGTCCCTGAGGGTCTAATTGACGATAGTCACCTTTCCTCTAAGTCTGATCCACTTTCTGCTCTTAGCAGAAGATCGTCCAGATAGCCCACGACAGCAATACCTCGCTGTAACAGAAGGCTAGAACCGGAGCAAGCACCTTGGTGAACACCCTTGGTGCCGAGGCTAGGCCGAAAGGAAGAGCCACAATCGATAGTGGACTTCGCTGATCGCAAAGCGCAGAAACTTCTGGTGACTTGCGCAGATCGGAACATGCAAGTAGGCGTCCTTGAAGTCCAAGGACGCCAGAAGAAAATCCCTTGTGTAGCGATCACCGTGCGAATGGATTCCATGCAGAATTTCTGCACCTTCTCAAAGGCATTCATGGCCTTGAGGTCCAGGATAGGTTGAACCACGTCCTATTTTTGGGACGACAAACAGATTCGAGTAGAATCCCTGAAAACTCTCCTGTGACGGAACCGGCACAATCACTCCGGACCTGATCAAATCCTGTACAGCCCCCAAGAGGGCTGCCCGACAGGTAGGAAGGAGAGGAAGATTTGAGGGAAAGAATCTGTCTGGGGGCCAGGATCAGAATACTATCCTGTATCCTGAGGTGACCACCTCGCACACCCACCAGTCGGAGATTCGGGAGGACCACCGATTCGTGACCTGCGAAGTCGTCCCCCCACCACAGAGTCGGGCGGAGGCAAGACTTCACGCGGAGGCGGGCTTGGGAGCCGCTTGTTCGGCTTACGCACCCAGGGGCACTTGTGCCCACCAGCCGCACTGCCGTCAGTCTGAGAGGGCCTACCCGTGGACTCTGACTGATGAAAAAACCCCGTTTTGCTGGAAAGGAAGGCCCCTGTTTGCAGCGGGCCTCCTCACCCTTGCTAGTCTAAGGAAGAAGAGTGCTTTTACCTCCCATAACATCCATGACGATGTCATCCAGAGCAGCACCGAAAGGTCTACCACCTTTAAATGGTAGATCCGTCAGGAGCTTCCTAAGGCTAGGTCAGCAGACCAGCACTTCAACCAGATAAGACGATGCAATACCACCGCAGAGACAGAGGCCCTGGATATTAAAGGGGCCGCGTCCAACGTGGCGTCGCACACATAAACCAGGCCCTGAACCAGTTGGTGGGCCAAAGCAACTGTGTCTGGAGGAAGATTATGCTCCTGTACAGCTAGGTGCAACATTTTTGCCCAACCTGTAAGTGTTTAAGACACAAGGGTCGCCGCTACCACAGGCCGTAGGGCGGATCCCAACAAGGCAAACATGGCTCTGCTCACCACTTCTGACCTCCTGTCAGTGGGGTCCTCAAATGCAGGAGTCCCCTCCATCGGGAGAGTGATGGCCTTGTTCAACCGGGCGACTGGAGGGTCGACCCTGGGGGAGAAGCCCACTTTTTAAGTAGGGCATCTTCAAGGGGTATCTGATAGACAAACGCCGCGGGACCATAAAAAAATTCTTCTGCGGCTTTTCCCAGACCTTATCAATGAGCTGGTCAAAGAAAGTACATATGGAAAAACCTCTTTAGAAGGCCTGGCCTTAAAAGAACCAAAGGAGACTGTATCCGCCTGAGGTTCTGCATCCGCAGCATTTTAGCTTGAGAGTGTCCCTCACCGCAGTCATGAGTACACTAACAAGCGCCCTGTCATTTACTGACTCAGAACTGGAGTTTTCCTCATAAGGAATGTCCTGTTCAAAACCATCAAATACATTCAGAACTAGGGTCCTGAGCGGTAGTGGCTAGGCCCATATCTGAATCAGCGCACTGCCCTCATGAAGTAAAGTGGGGAGAGGGCGTTTTATTTTAATTTTTTTGCTCCCTTGCGCTTGCACACAGCTCCCATCCTGGTCAGAAATGATTCCAGGACTGCCCACAACTGGTCCCTAGGGACCGCAGGTGCTGAAGCACTGCCTGTTGTCCACTGACATTTAGGGGAAGCTGGTGACAGAGACTCCATATTGCCCCCCTCTGAGACTCCTCAGATAAAAAGTCCACCCACAGGCTGTGCTGACTGAGGAGGGGGCGCCCAGGGGACTCACCAAACCGGACCAGGGACCGCTCAGTTCCGTTGTCTGTACCGCGCTGTGTCAGCGCTGGTGAGCTGTGAGGAGATTGTGAGGAGATTCGCGCTGTTACAGCAGCGCTAGAGGCCAAAACTAGTGCTGAAGAGCGCGCGGGCTACAAGAAAATGGCCTACGCACTTCACTGAGGCGATCCACGGCAAGATGGCCGCCATGACTCAGCAAAAGTGAAAAAAAAACAAAAAAAAAACAGCACACAAACAGCGCCACTCAGCGCTCAGGCCCCAAAACACACAAAAAAAGGCCCCAAGCATATCTGCAGACCAGCATTAGCCCCTCCAAGAACAGTGTGACCCCCAGGCACCCCACACAGCACAGCGCCGGCAATGGTGACAGAGAGTGACAATGAAATACAGGGGGAGACAGGGAAAATCCCCCACAGAGAAACACACAGCCTTTTGTACTCACCTGCAGGCAGGAGAGACTACTTACCCGTCCCCTGAGGGACCCACTGGTGTGTTTCTGACAGGACTATCACAGTGCAGTACTGAGTAGCTGTCGGCCCGGTCCACTGCGAAAGATACAGTCAGTCAGGAACTGTTCAGTCTTGAGAGGACCGTGGGAGAATGAAAGCAAACCCGGCCACCCCTGGAGTCATGGGGCCTGTCGTGAACTGAGTCTCACACACACAAGGCGAGGATCAGCACGCTCGATGGTCGGACAGGGAAGACTACGAGGATATCTTGTACCCAACCTGTTGCCCAGCCGACAGTTGATAGAAAATTCTCAAAAATAAAATAAAAAAGAATTCCAGAAAAGGAATAAAAATAGGTCAGGAGACTGGCTCCTGAGAGAGCCACGTCTTCTCCTTCTGCTAGGCAGAAAAAAACTGAAGTCTGCTGACTGTAGTGGGAGGGTTATGTCCGGAGGGACCGCCCCCTGGGTGGGGCTGTTCAGCTCTGGCTTTTAGAATGTATGTATAACATTTCACATTCTGCCTAGGTCTTCTCCTGCAAGCAGGGACATAACCCACGTGTAAAGTGTAAAGAGACACCGTGTCAGTCCATGGATGGTAAGAGAAAATAAGACAACAGTAAAGTTAGCCAAATTTTTTTTTATATTGTGAAAGGTAATGTTACGCTGAGTAAATTTGATACCCAACATGTCACGCTTCAAAATTGCGTCCGCTCGTGGAATGGCGACAAACTTTTACCCTTTAAAATCTCCATAGGCGACATTTAAGAAATTCTACAGGTTGCATGTTTTGAGTTACAGAGGATGTCTAGGGCTAGAATTATTGCTCTCGCTCTACCGATCGCGGCGATACCTCACATGTGTGGTTTAAACACTGCTTTTATATGCGGGCGCTACTCACGTATGCGTTCGCTTCTGTACGCATTGGTCGTTAAAAAAAAAAAAAAACCTGGCTCCTAACTTTTTTAGCTGGCTTTTAGATTCCAAGCAAATTTGTCAAGCCCTGCTATACGGCCTGCCGTATATACTCTGCAGAAAATTGTGCCTTATTCTTGGTGGGCGCTGGAATGGGCCCTGCTGTGAAAAATTATATCAAGAATTGTAATTACATGCCCCTTGGGTCTTAGGCAGTGGTAGTGGTGCCACAACACTGCAACCCCTCACAGATACTCTGGTTGAGCGCAGGAACTAGCCCTGCTGTGAAATATTAGTTTAAAAATTGTAATTACACACCCCTGTTAAACAAGGGCAGAAAAATTGGGCCTTAGGCAGTGGTGGTGGTGCCCTGAACCAAAAATATTCTCAGAAGCTAGCATCAAGATTGAGGAGAAATAGGATAGTCACTCAGCATAATAGGATAGTCACTCATATAGTCTTCAAGGGATCCCCCATCCATAGAAAAATCAATCGGTTACATCAGCATCAGGTGCTTGGTAGCTGGTGATCCAAGACTGATTCATTTTTATGAATGTGAGCCTATCAACAGAGTCTGTGGACAGGCGCACTCTGTGATCGGTTACAAACCCTCCAGCAGCACTGAATGTGCATTCAGAAAGAACGCTGGATGCAGGACAGGCCAGTAGCTCAATTGCATATTGAGCAAACTCTGGCCAGTGGTCCATCTTCAAGACCCAGTAATCCAGTGGATGTTCTGTTGGAAAGGTCTCCAAGTCTGATCTTGCCCCTAGATATTCCTGCACCATGTAATTTAGACGCTGGCGATGGTTGCTGGAACCGATCAGACCTTGGCGCTGAGGACTGAAGAATTGTCTGAAGGCATCGGTCAGCCGGCCACCTTCTCCACCGCTCTTTCTGTGACTGAACGAAGCCTCAGCAACACGTTGTCCAGCACCAGGAAATTGTAGCCTCCCAGGCTCTGAAAACACATTGCACAAACCTTTCTGCAAGGCCTCCCGAAGATGTTTCATCCTCTGCTCCCAATGCGAAGGCTGCATAAGTTCTGCAACCTTACCCTTGTAACGTGGATCAAGAAGGGTTGCCAGCCAGTAATGATCCCTTTCCTTGATACCACGAATCCTAGGGTCCCTTCGCAGGCTTTGCAGGATCAGGGAGGCCATGCAGCTTAAGTTTGCAGAGGCATTCGATCCTGAGTCCTCTGGGTCACTAAGGATCACATGATCCGAAACCACCTCCTCCCAGCCACGTACAACTCCATGGGTTTCTGGGGACTGAAAACGATCCCTTGAAGACTGATGCTGAGTGTTATCCTCGTCCGCCATGCTGACACAATCCTCCTCCTCCTCCTCTTCCTGTGTGATCGGCAGGCCGCAGGAATACTATCTGGATAAAAGGGGGCCTTGAGAGGTAAGGAAGGTAAGGAAGTCCACCTCTTCCTCCTGCTGTTCTGCCTCAAGTGCCCTGTCCATTATTCCAGGAAGCGTGTGCTCCAATAGGAAGACAAGAGGGACGGTATCTGTTCTGTCTCAACTACAAAGCGATAAAGTTCATCTCCAGGTTTAGTTAGGCCTTACTCAAGCTGGTTTGATATTCATCCCTTGCATCGATACAGGCAGTTTAACTCAATGAATAAACTCACAGTTAGGACGACAGACGATGAATCCTTTCGAATGTTCCGTTTAATGATGGATATTCATAGGTAGAAAAACGTTGCAGTTGTAAGCCACATGTAAGATGTTTAGCATGGAAGATATACAGGAGTAATGACCAGAATCAGGAAGTGGAGGAGATATATAAAGAACTACGGTGAGAGAGAGAGTTCAGCTAGAAAGAAGGGGACAGATCTTAAAGACACAGAGCAAGAATAATCACATAGTGTAACACAACACTCCCCGTCTGAAATCTTTAGATTTCATAACCTTAAACTAATATATATATTTTCAAAAAGTCCAATACGGACGAATGTCCTGGAACCTGTAATGAAAAACATGCAACAAGCAAATAATAAACGTAAGTTCAACAGGATGAAGAACATAAAGTCACAGTATGATGTCTTCAAATAATTCCAAAGTTCTGAGTAGAACCTGTAGATGGCAGCAATGTACTCCCCGCCGTGCCAACAGCATGGCTAGTCCTTGCACAAGTCACTCACCTGGAAAAAAGAGTACTAACTCTGTAATTGGTCGACTAAAGGTTTGTGTCGATCCTCCCTTGGTTACCTTGACTTCTACCTTCCGGACTTTGTTATCGTCGCTGGGCATAACTTTAGTAATAAGACCCATAGGCCACTCATTCCGACAAACTTCCTTGTCTTTTAGAAGGATGAGGTCTCCAACCTTAAGATTCGGCTTAGATGCTTGCCATTGACCTTGAAGGTGGTGAAGATACTTTTTCTTCCAGCGATGCCAGAACACATTGGCTAGATGCTGCACCTGCTTCCATTGATGCTCATAACGGTGCGACTGCAGCTTCTGTTTTCTACTTACAGAAGTGTGGAGTGAGGTGTTCACAGTTCTTATTTCCTTATCATCTTCAGGGTTTACTAACCCATAGGTGGTGTCAATAGGGAGTAAGTAAGAGTCCTCACACAGAAACCTTGGAGGTGACAGCCATAAGCTGTCCTGAAGAGCGGCAGGTGACACGGCTCTGGTCCCACAGTCAGCTGGGTTGAGTTCAGTGGGAACGTGATGCCATTGACTTGGTAGAGAGAATCTCTTGATACGTTCAACCCTGTTGCTGACGTACACATAAAATTGTTTTGTTTGGTTGTTTATGTAACCAAGTACTACCTTACTGTCTGTATAGAAAGTGAAAGAATCAATTCTAGTGTCCATTTCACTTCGTATGTCCTCGGCAATTTCTACTGCTAGCACGGCTGCACAAAGTTCAAGTCTTGGTATGGTATGTGCAGGCTTGGGAGTGAGTTTTGCCTTGCCTAGGACAAAACTACAGTGTGATTCTCCATTCAGTTCAGAGGTCTTCAAATAGGCTACTGCAGCAATAGCTTCAACTGATGCATCAGAGAAAATATGAAATCTCTCTCCGGTTAGCAGTTGAAGTGGATCCTGGAACATAGCAACGGGGAATCTGAAGTTTTTCTAGTGACTTCAAAGAATATCTCCACCTTTCCCACTTGTGTTGATTCTCACTAGACAAGGGAGTATCCCAGTCTATGTTCTCAGTAGACAACTGTCTTAGTAAAATCTTACCTTGAATGGTAACTGGAGCATGGAAACCCAGTGGGTCATAGATGCTATTCACCACGGACAGGACTCCTCTCTTAGTGAAGGGTTTGTCACAAGTTGACACTTGGAAGGTGAATTTGTCTTGCTTGATGTTCCACAACAAACCCAGACTTCGCTGTACAGGAGGCACATCTGTACCTAAGTCAAGGTTTTTTAGACTAGTGGCATAGTCCTCAGAGTGAAAGGCATTCATAAGTTCCTGGCTGTTGGATATAATCTTGTGCAGTCTAAGGTTTGCTACAGACAGCATCTCCTTTGTTCTGGTGAGAAGATCAATTGCTTCTTTAGCAGTTGGAAAGGACTTAAGTGTGTCGTCAACGTAGAAGTTTCTTTCAACAAATTGACGGGCATCAGATCCATATTCAACTTCTCCAGTCTGAGCTGTTTTCCTTAGCCCATAAGTTGCCACTGCTGGGGAAGGACTGTTACCGAAGACATGTACCTTCATGCGATAATCTATAACTCCCTTGTTGAGGTCATTGTCCTTGTGCCATAGAAACCTGAGGTAGTTTCTGTTGTCTTCTCTGACGATGAAGCAGTGAAACATCTGTTGAATGTCGGCCATTACTGCTACAGGCTCTTGTCTGAAACGAATCAAGACTCCTATTAGACTGTTGTTCAAGTTGGGTCCAGTAAGGAGCATGTTGTTAAGAGAAACACCTTCGTGCTGAGCACTGGAATCAAAGACAACTCTGATTTGGTCTGGTTTGCGTGGGTGATACACGCCAAAGGATGGAAGGTACCAGCATTCTTCTCCCTCCTTTAGTGGGGGAGCAGGCTCTGCATGATCTGTGTCAAATACATTTTGCATAAAGTCCACAAAGTGCTTTTGCATCTCTGGTTTCCTGCTTAAGTTTCGCTTTAAGGAGGAGAATCTACTGATGGCCTGCTGTAAGTTGTTGGGCAATCTCTCTCTTGGTAGACGAAAGGGTAGGGGTGCTACCCAGTTATTGGCGTCATCTTGAAAGAACTCCTTGTCCATTACCTTGATGAATTCTTTGTCTTCCATTGAAGGAGCCAGTATGTCATCTTCACTGGTTGCTTTAAACACTGTAGAGCCGAAGTCGCCATCATGGCAGGAGAAAGGGCTTGTGTCACCTGAGATACCATGTTGCCATTCGTGGCTGGCTATTTTCTCTTTCACCCAGTAGTGATGTGGGCATGGCTCAAAGTAAGTGTTTTGGCCATTTGGCAAAACATTTGTCTTGAATGATGAAATGTTGGTAGGTCTTTTCATTTTGCCTATGCAGACATTGCCTATGATGACCCACCCTAGATCCGTGCGCTGGGCAAATGGGGTATCTGGGGGTCCACTGACTTGTCAGTGTACCTTGTGAACTCTTAGAATGTCTCTTCCTAACAGAAGAAGGATCTGAGCATCTTTGTCAAGCGGCGGTATCTCATTTGCTATTACCTTGAAGGTGAGGGTGATGGAAAGCAGCAGCTGGAGTAGGGATTTCTTCCCTGTTGGCAGGTATCTGATTGCACTCAACAAGATACCATGAGTCCATGAGCCCTTCTTCCAGAAACCTCTATAGTTCCACTACAGGTACCCAAGGTGTAAGGATGAGCTTCGCCTTTTATTTCAAATAGATTGAACAATTCCGATTTTGCAAGTGATCGATTGCTCTGATCGTCTAAGATAGCATATGCCAATAGAGACTTTTCTGGTTGATCCTTGTGGTATATGTTCACCAAGCATATCTTAGCACAGGACTTACCACAGCGGTCTTCTCCACAAACTTCAGTGCAGGATGAAGAAATGATGGTAGAATTAGGCACTTGGTCTGTATTCTCCCCGCCATGTGTTAACCTGGGAGGAGTGTTGGCAGGTTGTGCAGAGCTGGGCTCAAGAGGATGGAGGGCTTGCACATGTTCTTCAGAGCCACACTCTATGCACTTGATGGACACATTACAGTCCCTTGCAAAATGTTCTGTAGAAGCACAGCACCTGAAACATACCCTAAATGTCTTTAAAAGCTCCTTGCGCTCTTCCAGAGGCTTTTTCCTAAAGCCGATACATTTATTGAGGGGGTGTGGCTTCTTGTGTATGGGACACTCTCTGTTATACCGCGTACACACGATCATTATTCACGGCGGTTAAAAAACCGCCGTGAATAATGACGGGAAAAACGAGGGAACCGCTTGGTTCCCTACACACGGTCGTTTTTCCCGTCATTTTTTCTCTTGACGAGAAAAACGACCGTCTGTGGGCTCCGTGGCAGTGTTTCCCTATGGGAAAACTGCCGCGGAAAAAAATGCTGGAAAAAACGATGAGAAAATTTAGAACATGTTCTAAATTTTCTCGTCGTTTTTTATGCCGTTTTTCTAGACGAGAAAAACGACATAAAGCCCACAGACGATCGTTTTTCTCGGCGAAAAAAAAAATGCAGTTTTTCTCGTCGAGAAAAGCGGTCGTGTGTACGCGGCATTAGGGTTTTCAATTTTCCAACTCTGTTTGTTCGTGGCTAGAACTGTGGTAGGAGTGGGAAGGATGTCAGTCTTTTTCACGGACACTGGGCCTCTATGGTTTCTATAGTTGCCCTGAAGACTGGTACTCTTAGGAAAGGGTGAGAAGAGGCTGTACTCACCGTAGGAAAAACTTGGATCGTTCTTGGTCTCTGCAATTTTCCTGATGAATTCACAGAAGAAAGAGAATAGAGGGAAGGAAACCTTGTTCTCTCTTTTGTATGATGACCCTAGTGCAGTCCATTTCTCTTGCAAACCATACGGGAGCCTGGAGACAATTGGGTTTACCCCTCTTGGAGTGTCAAGGTAACTGAGTCCAGGTAGTTTTGGGTCTGTCTTGGCTAGCTGAAGCTCAAGGAGAAGGTCACTCAGTCTCTGGAACTCCTTGTTGTCCTTACCGGATATCTTTGGGAAAGTTTCCAGACGCATGAACAAAGCATTTTCTATAGCTTCTGGACTGCCATAACTTTGCTCTAGTCGCTCCCATGCAGCTGTGAGGCCTGCAGTAGGATTGTCCATGAAAACCGATCTTAATGGCTTAACACGTGCAGCAGATAGAGGACCAAGCCATTTGATCAGCAGATTCAATTCTTGATCAGCTGTAATGCCAATATTGCTGATTGTAGTTCTGAAGGCACATTTCCAACTTCTGTAGTTCTCAGGTTGGTCATCAAAACTTGTAAGACCAGTCTTTGTGAGCTCTCTGCGAAGCATGTACCTCACAAACTCTTCTGTCTCAGTTGTCTCCGCCTTTATGTGAGAAGCTGTTGGCTGTATGGTGCTGATTGCGTTATCTTTGACATTGTTGTTAAAGGACACAGGGAAATATGGTGCAGCAGATGCATCCAGGTGAGTTGCTTGCTTGAAGTCAGTTGTTCCAATGGTACGTTGATTCAAGGCTGTACCGATGACTGGAGATTGATGACTTGCTTGAAGCTTGCGCTGATGCTCTGTGACGTATGAAGGCAGGCAAGGTAGGCAGGTAGGAAATGCAGTGAAGTGATTTTGAGTGCAGGAAGTTGCTGGAACCTCTTTAACTTGAAGCTGTGAAGGAGTCTCTATGTAGTCGGGAGCATTGGAGACAATGGAGTGTGCACTGCAGTGGCTTAGGACATAGTCTTTAGTGCGTTTGAAGGGGTCTTCCATATCTGCTATGTTTAGGTTAATGCTGTCTTTCTCACTTGCACCTTCGTCTGCACTGATAGCTTGCTGTAGGACCCTTAGCTTTGCCATAGCTGCGTCATGTTTACACTGTTCATTTAAGGTTTCCATTGTTGCTCTTTGACAGGCTGACTGAGCTTCCGACTCTGCTCTTTGACGTGCTGACTGCGCTTCCGACTCTGCTCTTTGACGTGCTGACAGCGCTTCCAACTCTGCTCTTTTTTCTGCATATGCCACCTGCACTTTGCTGGCTTCCTCTTCAGCGCGGGCATTAATAAGTCGCTTACTGAGTGTTGAGTATCTTGAACTATGGGATCTTAATGAGTTTTTAGAACGTCTGGTGGAAACAGATCTGTGAGATGCAGTGTCCTGTAACAGCTTTATTTTTGCTTATGCCTTTAATCTGGTTTGCTGGATAAAACTGTCTCTTTCAAGATTAAGAATGTTGACCTGCTTTAACTGCCTCATCGCATTTTCTGACTTCATGTTTTGTAAGACATTAGTGAATTTGATGCTGGTAAGCTGATAAAGCTCATATGAGGCAGAAAGTTGTTTAATGGCGCCCTCTAGTGTCAGTGGTTCACGTTCAACAGACACTGAATTGGCTTCAGCAAGGATTTTCTCCCAGACTAATTCCAAGCTATTTGACAATTCAGTCCTTGAAGCTTCATAATTCTCCATTACTTTCCAAGTGGGTTTAACTGAGTGTTTGGGTAACTCAGTTTCTTCAGGAACTTGTGGGGAGGTAGATGTGAGTTCACATGCAGAAGCTTGGTCACTCATGATAGCAGACTGACTGTGAAAGCAGGCAGGATCTGTGTGCTGAAATATGACACTGTGCAGATTGTCTCAGGCTGCCATGTGCTGCTCTGTCCCTTCTGTCTTGCTATGAGGGCAGTAAATCTTGTCTGTTTCAGTACTGACATGCAGAAATATTGTAATTAGGCTGTGAAACTCAGTTTTTCTACTGTTCTGTCTCAACTACAAAGCGATAAAGTTCATCTCCAGGTTTAAGTAGGCCTTACTCAAGCTGGTTTGATATTCATCCCTTGCATCGATACAGGCAGTTTAACTCAATGAATAAACTGACAGTTAGGACGACAGATGATGAATCCTTTCGAATGTTCCGTTTAATGATGGATATTCATAGGTAGAAAAACGTTGCAGTTGTAAGCCACATGTAAGATGTTTAGCATGGAAGATATACAGGAGTAATGACCAGAATCAGGAAGTGGAGGAGATATATAAAGAACTACGGTGAGAGAGAGAGTTCAGCTAGAAAGAAGGGGACAGATCTTAAAGACACAGAGCAAGAATAATCACATAGTGTAACACAACAGTATCACTGATGCATGCACTGTTACTGCTCACCATCCTCGTGGCCTCCTCAAATGGTGACAGGACAGTGCATGCATCCTTGATCAGTAGCCACTGGCGTGGCGAAAACAAGCCAAGCTCCCCTGACCCTGTCCTGGTGCCATACCCACACAGGTACTCATTGATGGCCCTCTGCTGTGTGTGCAGCCGCTGCAGCATTGCCAACGTTGAGTTCCACCTGGTAGGCATGTCACAAATAAGGCAGTTCTTGGGCAGGTTGCATTCCCTTTGAAGGTCAGCCGGCCAGCACTGGCATTAGATGACCGGCGGAAATGACCACAGACTTTCCTGGCCTGCCTCAGGAGATCCTGTAAGCCCGGGTACCTACTCAAGAACCGCTGCACCACCAAATTCAGGACGTGAGTCAAACAGGGAACATGGGTCAAGTGTCCCTGTCGGAGAGCGGAGAGGAGGTTGGTGCCATTGTCGCATACAACCATTCCTAGGTGAAGCTGGCGTGGTGTCAACCACCTCTGAGCCTGCCCCTGCAGAGCTGACAGAATCTCTGCCCCAGTGTGGGTACTGTCCCCTAAGCAGACCAACTCAAATACTGCATGGCATCTTTTTTGCCTGAGTGCTTGCGTAGCTCCTTGAACGTCTACGAAGCACCGCTGGTTCAGAGGACAAATCTGCAGAGGAAGAGGCCATAGCGGAAGAAGGAGAGGAGGGGGTGGAGGAGAGAGCTGTGGCAGAATCACCTCTTTTGGAGGCATGGTGGCGGAACAAGCTCCAACAATACTGAACCCTGTCCTGCATCCTTCTCAGCTGCCAAAAGAATTACCCAGTGCGCCGTGAAAGAAAGGTAACATCCCTGTCCATGCCTGCTGGACCATGAGTCAGCGGTAATATGCACCTTACTGCTGACCGCTCTGTCCAATGAGGCCAAGACATTGCCTTCCACATGCTGGTAGAGAGCCTGAGTTGCCTTCCGTGAAAGGAAATGGCGTTTGGGAACCTGCCACTGAGGTACCGCACATTCCACAAATTCACGAAAGGGGGCAGAGTCTATCAGCTGAAAAGGCAGCAGTTGCAGTACTAGCAATTTGGCCAAGCTAGCATTCAGACGCTGAGCATGTGGATGGCTGGGGCCGAATTTATTTTGACGGTTTAGCAACTGGGGTAGGGAAATTTGCCTGCTAAAATCAGATGTTGGTGTGCCGCTAGCAGATTGGCCACAAGTACTTGGGATACCTATTTCTATACCTTAATTTCTCTCAGTGCAGGTTTCTGAGAGGACTGGAGGTATAGTGGGGTTGGAGATCCCAGCTGATGAGGAGCCAGGAGAGGTCCGCCTTGTTCTTTGATGTGGGTCTTTTAAGTGCTGTTGCCAACGGACTGCATGGGAGGTCGTCATATGTCTGGTCAAGCATGTGGTGCCCAAGCGGCTGCTGTTTTGGCCACGCTTGATACGCTTCAGACATAGGTTGCAATCAGCAACGGTGCGATCTGCTGCACACGTGTCAAAAAAGGCCCACACCAAAGAACTTTTCAAAATATGCAGGGAGTCAGCAGCGCCCTGCATTTGCTTAGCCCTGCGGTGTGATGCAATAGGGTGGCTGCCCTTAAGCTGCCCCCTGGAGGGCATCCAGCCTTGTTGGAGATATGCCTCCTCTTCCTCTCTTCTATCAGGCACCCAAGTAGAGTTAGTGACCTCATCATCCCCTCCCTCCTCGTCACTGGAGCAAACTTGGCAGTATGCTGCAGCTGGGGGAACATGACTACCAGTTTCTTGTCCTTCTTGGGCACCCCCTCTCTCTAAGCTCATGTTACTCCCTTCCTCAACCTGGGTACCATCATCGGAGCCTTCAAAATCGCTGCGTATCCCACAGCAGCATGTACCCGACACTGTGGTTGAATATGAAAATAATACCTGTCACCTGTATCTCATAGGCACCACATCCCTTCATTAAGAAGCTATATAGAAATATGAAGGTATTGGGACTTTTAAGGTGCAACAACTACACAATATTGAATATAAAAAAATATAATATTATTAGAAAAAATATATGAAAAATCATATGTTCAAATATACAGGTCCTTCTCAAAAAATTAGCATATTGTGATAAAGTTCATTATTTTCTGTAATGTACTGATAAACATTAGACTTTCATATATTTTAGATTCATTACACACAACTGAAGTAGTTCAAGCCTTTTCTTGTTTTAATATTGATGATTTTGGCATACAGCTCATGAAAACCCAAAAATCCTATCTCAAAAAATTAGCATATTTCATCCGACCAATAAAAGAAAAGTGTTTTTAATACAAAAAAAGTCAACCTTCAAATAATTATGTTCAGTTATGCACTCAATACTTGGTCGGGAATCCTTTTGCAGAAATGACTGCTTCAATGCGGCGTGGCATGGAGGCAACCAGCCTGTGGCACTGCTGAGGTGTTATGGAGGCCCAGGATGCTTCGATAGCGGCCTTAAGCTCATCCAGAGTGTTGGGTCTTGCGTCTCTCAACTTTCTCTTCCCAATATCCCACAGATTCTCTATGGGGTTCAGGTCAGGAGAGTTGGCAGGCCAATTGAGCACAGTAATACCATGGTCAGTAAACCATTTACCAGTGGTTTTGGCACTGTGAGCAGGTGCCAGGTCGTGCTGAAAAATGAAATCTTCATCTCCATAAAGCTTTTCAGCAGATGGAAGCATGAAGTGCTCCAAAATCTCCTGATAGCTAGCTGCATTGACCCTGCCCTTGATAAAACACAGTGGACCAACACCAGCAGCTGACATGGCACCCCAGACCATCACTGACTGTGGGTACTTGACACTGGACTTCAGGCATTTTGGCATTTCCCTCTCCCCAGTCTTCCTCCAGACTCTGGCACCTTGATTTCCGAATGTACTTTGGACCACTGAGCAACAGTCCAGTGCTGCTTCTCTGTAGCCCAGGTCAGGCGCTTCTGTCGCTGTTTCTGGTTCAAAAGTGGCTTGACCTGGGGAATGCGGCACCTGTAGCCCATTTCCTGCACACGCCTGTTCACGGTGGCTCTGGATGTTTCTACTCCAGACTCAGTCCACTGCTTCCGCAGGTCCTCCAAGGTCTGGAATCGGTCCTTCTCTACAATCTTCTTCAGGGTCCGGTCACCTCTTCTCGTTGTGCAGCGTTTTCTGCCACACTTTTTCCTTCCCACAGACTTCCCACTGAGGTGCCTTGATACAGCACTCTGGGAACAGCCTATTCGTTCAGAAATTTATTTCTGTGTCTTACCCTCTTGCTTGAGGGTGTCAATGATGGCCTTCTGGACAGCAGTCAGGTCGTCAGTCTTACCCATGATTGCGGTTTTGAGTAATGAACCAGGCTGGGAGTTTTTAAAAGCCTCAGGAATCTTTTGCAGGTGTTTAGAGTTAATTAGTTGATTCAGATGATTAGGTTAATAGCTCGTTTAGAGAACCTTTTCATGATATGCTAATTTTTTGAGATAGGATTTTTGGGTTTTCATGAGCTGTATGCCAAAATCATCAATATTAAAACAAGAAAAGGCTTGAACTACTTCAGTTGTGTGTAATGAATCTAAAATATATGAAAGTCTAATGTTTATCAGTACATTACAGAAAATAATGAACTTTATCACAATATGCTAATTTTTTGAGAAGGACCTGTACATGAACCATCAAAATAAACATAATAGAGTTTCCAAAGTGCATACAGACAAAATTCTCTACATGTTTTGCCATTTTGTAGGCTTCCTCAGGAGTTTGTCATGCAAATACTGGAAACAAAGAAAGGAAAATAAATACATAATAATATTTACTCAAATTTCAAACTCAAAATTACAAAACAGAATATTATTATAAAAGAAAAGGGATAACTGAAAACCATAACCAGCCCAATGGTTGCTCAAAAGTTCATCTCAAAATTGGATCTATTTATTCAAGGTATATGACCTTATTAATATCAGTTGTGAGTACATTACCTGTAAATTTTGATGGTACAATCTAAAATGAAGAATGACCAGATAGCCAATGAGCTATCCTACACAGGGGCGCCCGTAAGGAGGGGATCATATGGTGTATCATAGAGGGGGAGAAATACTGGCACAGATAACCACCCGGATATTACTAGCACAGGAACAGAGGGCCATCTGGGGGAAATTACAAAGAAAAATCGAATGAAGTCAAATAATCTATGTATAAGAGTAAAGGCGTCTCCATCTAATTATACGGCACATACCCCATCAGTATTTACCTGTTTATGGCTGTTGATAGTAAAAAATATTAGAATAGGCAAAAAAAGGGGGGCAATATCTCCAAAGTACCCCAATCAGTGTCCACTCTAAAGGAAAAAGAATTAGTGGAAATTACTATAAATATATAATAATCCCCTCTAGTTGGTAATCAAAATTTTAGCCATATACTTGCTAGCTGATATATACCTGGTTAATCCAATTGGATAAAGTGTGTCCACATTAGGGCATCTCTGCCGAAAAACTTGTTTTACAAAACCGATCAATCAGTTTACTGAAAAAATATATATAAAATATAAAAACCATTTTAGATTAAAGACCAAGTAAACCAGACAACAGGATAAAAACATATGATTTTTCATATATTTTTTGTAATAAAATTATATTTTTTTATATTGAATATTGTGTAGTTGTTGCACCTTAAAAGTCCCAATACCTTCATATTTCTATATAGCTTCTTAATGAAGGGATGTGGTGCCTATGAGATACAGGTGACAGGTATTATTTTCAATTTCTCCTTGTGAATATACCGGGTGGCAAACGCTCATTTTTTACCTGTCACCTCTATATCATTTTTGTAGTTTATTAGATTATTCTTTTGAATTGGGTTTAAAGATTAATCCTTCTATAGTTTCTATTTTGTATAACAGAGTCCTTTTTTTCAATCAGCATGGCTACCTATAGAGGGTCGGCATTTGATGGCCTTATGACTAAAATCCATCTAGCCCAAGGGTCTACATTTGGTGGGATTACCCTTGAACGCTTTTTCAATAGTCTTCAACGTTTATTGGAAAAGAAAGCACATATTTTTTGGAATCGCAGGTATTTCTTGAAATATTTAGAGGATAAAAATGTACCGTGGGGATTACGCATACAGATTTTTCCTAATGTATTTAAAGTGGAGACAGAATTCAAATTAGACTGGGAATCGAACTTACAGTCATGTTCATTTAAGATGATGGAGGCTCTTTGCCAAAACTATGCTAAAGATTTAGAGATAGTCAATAACGACATAGAAAAATTGTATGTTGAAAATTCCAACCTGACTACGGAGGAAACCTTCTCTAATAGAGAGGCTCTCTTAGAAAAACATTTGGAGTCTTTTGTCTCCAATATCCTTAAAACTAAGGATAAAAAATATTATAGGGATCGTCTGGCATATGAATCAAACACAGCCTATCGGTGGACTACTGAAAACCAATGGAGGAAATCCAAATCCTCAGCTCGTAAGCAAACAAATAAAAATCAGGAAGCCACTGATTCCGATGAATCGTCTTTATCTTCCTCGTCCCTACCAGGTAATGCCTCAAACACGTCAGCTAGTTCTAATAAAAGAAAGAGTGATCGAGCACCTTCGATGTCAGCGCTTTCTAAACGTACTCAACAGGACACGAATCGTCAGGGTTTACGTTCACAGTCCAAAAATGTACCCCCTCCCACTCATCCCACAGGTGATGGTCACCTTAATTTATCTACACCCAGTTTTTCTAATATCCTTAATGCACCGAAGTTAAATCAATCAATAGTTACCCCTTCGGGGGACTTTCAAATCCCCAATATAGGGGATCTTCGCACTGCGCCAATCTTTTCACCACCCCCAATTGTGGACACCAAAAAGACATCCATTCTTTCACAGGCACCCAAAGCAACTTCCAAAGTAACTTCCAAGTAATCAATCTGTCTTCACATTTACTTACACCGGATCAGACGGAGGTTTTGGGCCTTGGCCTGACTTTTTGTCCTGATCAGGAGGTTGATGCCTTTGAAATTATAAAGGACGTCAATCTCTTTGCGAGAAAACTTACTTTTAAGATCATGTTTGACAGGGATTATAAACGTTCTCCCATGGATTCCATGGGGGAAGATCTCTGGCAAAATAAAACAATTAAGGAGATTCAGGCAATTAACGATTTAATGGAATTATGGGAAGAAGGTAATCCACTAGATGACCCCCTTGAGGAACCCCAGTCTGGCCTCGTAGATGAGATTCCCACGGAGAGAATTTTTCCTCCACCTAATCTATATAAACCGAAATCCAGGACCTTTCCTACTCTCCAAGGAAACTCCAACATTTGGGCATTCACCCAACAAGTTACAAAGGAACTACAGAGTACCAATTGGAAAAGGTTTAGAAGAAATACCAACCTTAAGCCATCCCAACAAAAAGCCGTGTTATCTTTAAAACAGAACGAACATTTAGTGATAAAACCCTTGGATAAAGGAGGTAACATAGTGGTAATGGATTTAAACAAATATAAGCAGATGGTCATGAACCTCCTTTCAAATAAAAGTTGGTATCGCTCTATTCCTTTTGCACAGGTAAAATATGCGGAGACAAAATACTGTATCCTCATTAATCGGGCATTTTGTGATATCCTTATAGACAAGAAGACGTGTGAATTCTTGGTTATTGACAAGCCGAGACTTCTCACGTTTTATGCTTTGCCAAAGGTGCACAAAAATTTGGAAAATCCCCCTGGCCGTCCGATTGTGTCAGGGATTGGCTGCCTTACAGAACCAGCTAGTAAGCTGGTAGACGATTATTTGAGGCCCCATGTAGGTTCCTTAAGTTCCTACATTCAAGACACCGCCGATCTACTGAGATCCTTGGATGGTCTATGTGTACCACCGGGGTCATGGCTAGTAGCTATAGACGTTGAAGCCCTCTATAACTCTATCCCCCACACTAGGGGTATTCAAGTTATAGACGGCTTCCTTTCTGAGAGAGGACCTGGAGCCAGGCCCTACAACAATTTAATTTTGGAATTGTTGCTGTTTATACTTACCAACAATATTTTTGTTTTCAACCGTTCCCACTACCTCCAGGTGCAGGGTGTTGCGATGGGGACCAAGTGTGCCCCATCGTACGCCAATCTGTACCTGGGGGGGTGGGAACGGGAGATTTTTTCTTTGGAATCATTTGAAATGTTTTTTGATAAAGTCTTGATATGGCGACGCTTTATCGATGACATTTTTGTTGTGTGGACTGGCTCCTTAGAGGAAATAACATCCTTTATGTCTTCATTAGCTGTAAATTCCTTTAATCTCAAATTTACGATGATTTGTGACCAGAATGTGATAAATTTTCTGGATATTTCTATTTACTTAAATTCTGATGGCACCTTGGGCTCTTCATTATATAGAAAGCCCTCTTCAGGCAATACCATCTTGCATGCCACAAGTTCTCATCCCAGGACTCTGGTACAAAGTATCCCATACAGTTAGTACTTACGAATTCGAAGAAATTGTAGTAAGGAAGTAGATTTCGAGACGGAGGCTTCTGCCCTCCAATCTCGACTAATTGCTAGAGGGTATAGTCGTTCAACCCTCAAAAAAGCTTACAAACGAGCAAAAAATAAAAATAGGAAAGATCTAATACATCCTAAGAAATCTCAAACTACTGACCAATCGGTACGACTAATTACCAGGTTCTCTGGTGAACATCAGAAAGTAAGAAAAATTATTGAAAAATTCTGGCCTTTGCTAGCAACAGATGAGATTATCTCCAAATATATTAAGCCATTTCCCCAAATTACCTATAGAAAATCTAGGTCTTTAAAAGATCAACTAGTTCATAGCCATCTCCAAATCAAGAGGGTTGAGAGTAGAAAGGGTTCGGCCCCATGTGGTCATTGTGAATTTTGCAGGTTTATATATGATTCTACTGAAATAGTTCTCCCTAATGGAGTCACGTATAGACCAAATTTCTTTAGCAATTGCCAGTCAATTGGCGTTATTTATTTGATGATCTGTGATTGTAGGGCCTTTTATGTTGGTAAAACAAAGGCCTTTCTTTCACAGAATGAGAGACCATGTATCTCTCATTCAAAAGAAAAAAATGGAGACTCCTATTAGTAGACATAGTGGTCTTTTCCACTCCTTCGATCTATCAAAGATTAAATTCTTTGCTTTAGAATACATACCTCTTAATGAAAGAGGTGGGGATGTGGACAAAAATCTCCTACAACGAGAAACCAGATGGATACATACCTTGAGAGCTACTATGTATCCCGGGTTAAATGAGTCCATCAGTTTCAAACCCTTTTTGTAGGATAAAAATAGTTATGCTGTATATGTAGACTCTGTCTTAAACAAATAAAACTTTGTTTTGTTATTTTATTTTTGTTTATTAAATTTGTCTTTATGTACAGGTGACTGAATGTACCATTTCTATATTCCATGGGGGCTCTCTTTAATTATTGATAATCTACATTATATGTAATTGAATTCAATGGAGTTTACCACATTTTTTTAGGGTGGCGTTTCCCCTTTCTTTTTTGGGGGGGGATTTGGTGATCATATGGGCGCCCAGGGCGTTTCTCTTTGTTCTCCTTTGGGAGACAATCTGAGTGCCATCTGACCAAGCCCACCGGATATCCTGGCCCTCTTTTTCTAACATCGTAATGTGCCATTTCTGCCGTGATTTTAAAGGGAAGTCTGCCCTTTTCTATACTTTAGGCATGTTTTCCCCTTCCGGATCCGTCTTATGGTGCGTCCAGCTCGTCAGGATGTTTTCTCCTGATGAGCGGGGTGGCGCTTCCGGCGGACGTCTCCGGTTTTCAGTGGTGGAATTGTCACTTCCGGGTCGGATCTGACGATGGGCGGATGTCGGAACTGACGTGCCCGCTCCGCCCATTGATTTGGCGCCATTGTGCGTCCAATGGGAAGGGGGAGGGGGGGTATATAGTCCGGATCGTAGCCTTGCAAATCAGTAGCATGACCAACATTCTGGGGAGAAGACGTTCTTAGATATCAGTCAAAGGTAAATTACTTAGGCACTAGATCTCTTTACGGGCAACATTGGTTTTTATCCTGTTGTCTGGTTTACTTGGTCTTTAATCTAAAATGGTTTTTATATTTTATATATATTTTTTCAGTAAACTGATTGATCGGTTTTGTAAAACAAGTTTTTCGGCAGAGATGCCCTAATGTGGACACACTTTATCCAATTGGATTAACCAGGTATATATCAGCTAGCAAGTATATGGCTAAAATTTTGATTACCAACTAGAGGGGATTATTATATATTTATAGTAATTTCCACTAATTCTTTTTCCTTTAGAGTGGACACTGATTGGGGTACTTTGGAGATATTGCCCCCCTTTTTTTGCCTATTCTAATATTTTTTACTATCAACAGCCATAAACAGGTAAATACTGATGGGGTATGTGCCGTATAATTAGATGGAGACGCCTTTACTCTTATACATAGATTGTTATTTGACTTCATTCGATTTTTCTTTGTAATTTCCCCCAGATGGCCCTCTGTTCCTGTGCTAGTAATATCCGGGTGGTTATCTGTGCCAGTATTTCTCCCCTCTATGATACACCATATGATCCCCTCCTTACGGGCGCCCCCGTGTGGGATAGCTCATTGGCTATCTGGTCATTCTTCATTTTAGATTGTACCATCAAAATTTACAGGTAATGTACTCACAACTGATATTAATAAGGTCATATACCTTGAATAAATAGATCCAATTTTGAGATGAACTTTTGAGCAACCATTGGGCTGGTTATGGTTTTCAGTTATCCCTTTTCTTTTATAATAATATTCTGTTTTGTAATTTTGAGTTTGAAATTTGAGTAAATATTATTATGTATTTATTTTCCTTTCTTTGTTTCCAGTATTTGCATGACAAACTCCTGAGGAAGCCTACAAAATGGCGAAACATGTAGAGAATTTTGTCTGTATGCACTTTGGAAACTCTATTATGTTTATTTTGATGGTTCATGTATATTTGTACATATGATTTTTCATATATTTTTTGTAATAAAATTATATTTTTTTATATTGAATATTGTGTAGTTGTTGCACCTTAAAAGTCCCAATACCTTCATATTTCTATATAACTGTGGTTGAATAGTTCGGGGGACTCCTCCATGCATGATGATGGGGCTAGGGAAGGAGTGACTGCTGACATGGAGCCGATAGAATAGGCCGCTTTGGCAGCTGCATTGGCAGGCAAACTACTCTGAGCCTGGGTGAGAGAGGATGAGGACGGCTTTGTTATCCATTCCACCAACTCTTCTGCATGTTGTGGCTCAATAACATGGCCAGCTGCAGAAAAAAAGGACAAGCGTGCCCCAAGGCCACGTGCAGAGGATGCACCGTGTCCACGACCAGCACTGTTGACTGTAGACACAGAGTCTGCTTGCCCACTTTTAGTGGCCTGTGAGGGTCTGTCTCTCCTTGGTGGCCTTCCGGACATGCTGTAAATTTTGTTTAGCAAAACCACACTACACTGTATTGTGTACTGTGTACACCACCAGAAAAGTAGTAGCAACTGCACTATGGGTGCACTGTATTGTGTACTGTGTGCACCACCAGAAAAGTAGTAGTAACTGCACTATGGGTGCACGGTACTGTGTACACCAACAGAAGTGTAATAACAACTATGAGTGCACTGTGGTAAAAGAAGGGGGAATTTGGGAAAAGGGAACTGCAGGACTTTAGATGAGACACCCTAGATAGATGTCTCCATCCCTAATCAATGTATACTCAAAAGGGGGGCGAGTTTGGGACTTTGAATGAAGCACATAGGTGGAACAATTAATTTTTTGAAAAAAAGTACATTTTATTAAAACCACATAAGTTATACATATCTTGGCCATAAGGCTCCAAATAAAGACATAAGTTAACAAGAATACTACAAGACAATTGGATCACAACATGTTGTAAAAACATATTACATCTAGGAGAACCAAAAGGTACTAAAAGGCTCATGGGCTTGACGCGTTTCGGCGATTGATCGCCTCATCAGGCGCAGATGCGTTTAGTCTAGAAAAGTTAAAAGAAAAATAGGGGACCGGTAATTAAATTCTAGGGACACTGGGATAAAAAACAAAATGAGAAATTAGATATAAGGAAAAAGGAAAAGGTGAAAGAAGGGAAGGGAATTAACCCTCCTACTTACATGTAGCAAGCATATGGTCAACAGGTGGCGCCGCGCCGGCAGCAAAAGTCAAGTCACCCCACCGGGAGCTGAGGGGACGAAACCAGGCCCCCAACTGGACAAGAGCGCCCACACTGGCACTGGGGATGATGAAATGCTAGGGAGTGTCTGGAAAAAAGGAAAAAATTGGAATGAAATGGGGAATGGTGAAGGAGAAAAGGGAGGGGCTAGTAGTGGTGAAACAAAGGGATAGGGAAGTGGGTGAAAGTGAAGAAAGGTAGGGGTAAAGGGCTGGATGGGTAAAAAGGGAGAAAGTGGGAGAAAAAAAAAAGGGGAGTAAATAGAAGGAGTGAAAATAAGGGTGAAAACACAAGGTAAGGATGGAGGACAAGAGAAAGAGACGGGGGGGGGGAGAGGAGCGTGGGGCTCCAGTTGAAGTCGCTGTGTTGGTGGTATGTCTATGGTATGTGTGCGTGAAAAAATCTATAATGCGGTGAGGATAACAATAGGGGTAAAGGTGGAACAAGAGGTGAGGGTGGGGGACAAGGAAAGGGGATGGAAGGGGGGAAGCAGGGGAACGAAGAGGAGCAAAAGGCTCCGACAATGGTCACTATGTGTTACCTGGTAGAAGTAAGTGAGAGATGTGTTCTATTGTGCGGGGAGCACCACTGGCACCAGCAACCAGCAAGGACGCCCATACCATGCCAGGAGCCAGGAGAGAGGCCCAGGCGATCCCAGAGGCCCAGGCGATATGGGTGCACTGTATTGTGTACTGTGTACACCACCAGAAAAGTAGTAGCAACTGAATGAATGAATATATATATTAAATACACTGCAGCTAACTGAATAACCTGCCTGCCTGAAGTATATTAGAAAAAGTACACCAGGAATGGCCTGCAGTCAGATATAGGCTACACTGGATGTATGTATGTGTGTACATATATATATATATATATTAGGGGTGCGGAAATTAACGATTAATTGCTCGATCAAATTTTTTTTGATTGATGACGATCCGCGGAGTGAGCCATAGGAAAGGCCGCGGCTTCGGCCTAGCTCCGGAACGCGGCGGCCATCTTGGTCCACCCTGCGGCAGCCTAGTAGCGGCGCGCTGACGTCATCATCAGCCGCCTGCTTGTGCCGTCTACTCTGCGGATGGTTCTGCCTGGATCTTAAGGTATGGGGGGAGATGTGGACATTACGGGGGAGATTTGGACATTACGGGGGAGATGTGGACAATGACATTACAGTGGGAGCACATGTGGGCATTACATTATGGGGGGAGATGTGGACATTACGGGGGAGATGTGGACATTACAGTATGGGGGCACATGTGGACATTACAGTATGGGGACACATGTGGGCATTACAGTATGGGGGGGAGATGTGGACATTACAGTATGGGGGGGAGATGTGGACATTACAGTATGGGGGGGGGAGATGTGGACATTACAGAATGGGAGCACATGTGGACATTACAGTATGGGGGGAGATGTGGACAACTAACAAACGAACTTTCTACGTTTTCTAAAAGTTTAATTAAAAAAATTCTTGTAAAAACTGTATGTGCGTTATAATTAATCGAAATTAGTCGATTAATCGAACACGAAAATTTTAATCAGTAACAGCCCTAATATATATATATATATATATATATATATAGTCAGGTCCATAAATATTGGGACATCGACACAATTCTAATCTTTTTGGCTCTATACACCACCACAATTGATTTAAAATGAAACAAACAAGATGTGCTTTAACTTTCAGCTTTAATTTGAGGGTATTTACATCCAAATCAGGTGAACGGTGTAGGAATTACAACAGTTTGTATATGTGCCTCCCACTTTTTAAAGGGACCAAAAGTAATGGGACTATTGGCTGCTCAGCTGTTTCATGGCCAGGTGTGTGTTATTCTCTCAATTTCCCATTTACAAGGAGCAGATAAAAGGTCCAGAATTAATTTCAAGTGTGCTATTTGCATATGGAATCTGTTGCTGTCAACTCTCAATATGAGATCCAAAGAGCCGTCACTATCAGTGAAGCAAGCCATCATTAGGCTGAAAAAAAAACATCAGAGAGATAGCAAAAACATTAGGTGTGGCCAAATCAACTGTTTGGAACATCCTTAAAAAGAAAGAACGCACCTGTGAGCTCAGGAACACCAAAAGACCCGGAAGACCACGGAAAACAACTGTGGTAGATGACCAAAGAATTCTTTCCCTGGTGAAGAAAACACCCTTCACAACAGTTGGCCAGATCAAGAACACTCTCCAGGAGTTGGTGTATGTGTGTCAAAATCAACAATCAAGAGAAGACTTCACCCGAGTGAATACAGAGGGTACACCACAAGATGTAAACCATTGGTGAGCCTCAAAAACAGGAAGGTTAGATTAGAGTTCACCAAACAACATCTAAAAAAGCCTTCACAGTTCTGGAACAACATCCTATGGACAGATGAGACCAAGATCAACTTGTGCCAGAGTGATGGGAAGAGAAGAGTATGGAGAAGGAAAGGAACTGCTCATGATCAAAAGCATAGAACCTCATCAGTGAAGCATGGTGGTGGTAGTGTCATGGCGTGGGCATGTATGGCTGCCAATGGAACTGGTTCTCTTGTATTTATTG
Source organism: Rana muscosa (assembly GCA_029206835.1). NCBI lineage: Eukaryota > Metazoa > Chordata > Amphibia > Anura > Ranidae > Rana > Rana muscosa. The sequence goes on from CM055128.1 coordinate 237,445,110, forward strand.
ATGATGTGACTGCTGATAAATGCAGCAGGATGAATTCTGAAGTGTTTTGGGCAATATTATCTGCTCATATTCAGCCAAATGCTTCAGAACTCATTGGACGGCGCTTCACAGTGCAGATGGACAATGACCCGAAGCATACTGCGAAAGGAACCAAAGAGTTTTTTAAGGGAAAGAAGTGGAATGTTATGCAATGGCCAAGTCAATCCCCTGACCTGAATCTGATTGAGCATGCATTTCACTTGCTGAAGACAAAACTGAAGGGAAAATGCCCCAAGAACAAGCAGGAACTGAAGACAGTTGCAGTAGAGGCCTGGTAGAGCATCACCAGGGATGAAACCCAGCGTCTGGTGAGGTCTATGCATTCCAGACTTCAGGCTGTACTTGACTGCAAAGGATTTGCAACCAAGTATTAAAAAGTGAACGTTTAATTTATGATTGTTAATCTGTCCCATTACTTTTGGTCCCTTAAAAAGTGGGAGGCACATATACAAACTGTTGTAATTCCTACACCGTTCACCTGATTTGGATGTAAATGCCCTCAAATTAAAGCTGAAAGTCTGCAGTTAAAGCACATCTTGTTTGTTTCATTTCAAATCCATTGTGGTGGTGCATAGAGCTTAATGCCCTGGAGGAGGGGTGAAACGCGTTGACGTATTTCCGGTTTGCGGCTAACCTGTAACGCAAGTTCCTGTCTCCGTGGAACGCACGCCACCTGAGCGGCGTTTGCGGAAGTATTCTCTGATTGCCTGTCCCTGCCTAAAAGTTTGTAAGTTGCGCTGAATTAGCGCCTTTATCTATTGCTCAACGATACTTCACCATCTTGCTCCTTTATGTTTTTATTATCGGTGGGAGCCAATATCCTTCAACAAGCATCTATCAAGCAAAGTACCAGCAATTGTCCACATCTAATTCCAGACCAGGAAGCTGTGGATCCTCTCCATTCGGTGAGTAAGGTCCCTGAAGGGGGATCACTGTACTCATTCGAGGATTATTCACATTTTGTGTGTTAAGCCTCGTACACACGGCCGAGAATCTCGTCAGGAAAAAAATTGGCGTTTTTCTGGACGAGATTCTTGGACAAGAAACTTGTCCCGGCCGAGTGTACACGCTCGATTCAAAGAACCCGCGGTTCTTTGAATGGAGCGAACGCGGTGACGTAATCGACTACGATGAGCGTGCGCTCATCACATTCAATGCCGTCGCCGCCATCTTGCTACACCCTACCTATGCCTAGGAAGCTACCGCGCATGCGTCAAAGTCATTTTGAGCATGCGCGGGTTTCCACGGCGACAGGTAAGTGCACACACACACTTTTCTCGTCGAGAAACATGTTGACGAGAATCTCGACGAGAAAATGGAGAATCCTGACGAGAAAATAGAGAGCAGGTTCTCTATTTTTCTCGTCGAGATTCTTGTCGGTTTTCTTGACGAGAAACCTGATAGCCGCGTACACACGACCAATTTACTCGGCAAGAAAGCTCTGCCAGCAAGTTTCTTGTCGTATTTTGACGAGAAACTCGGTTGTGTGCACGAGGCTTTACACTTAGTAATTTTCCATTTATGAACATTAAGTGGGGTTTTGTTTTTTTGCCACTATATTTTTTGTGGACACTTATCATTTTGAGCGGAGTCTCCGAAGGGGGATCCACTCATTGCATTTTATGAAATTTATGATTGTTCAGCACCATCTTTATTATTTATATTTGATGAACCATTACACACAATTTTTTAGCGAGTTGTGTCACCAACACATTTTTTATATATAGGACTTGTTCCTAAACTCTTTTTGGTTTTATATGTCAACTGCTAGCACTGCTTATAAATTTATAATTTTTTAACTGAATAACCTGCCTGCCTGAAGTATATAAAAAAAAGTACACCAGGAATGGCCTGCAGTCAGATATAGGCTACACTGGATGCAGTATATTATATATATATATATATATATATATATATATATATATATATATATATATATATATATATATATTAGGGCTGTTACTGATTAAAATTTTCATGTTCGATTAATAATTATTTTTTTTTAATCGATTAATTTCGATTAATTATAACGCACATACAGTTTTTACAGAATTTTTTTTTATTAAACTTTAAGAAAAACGTAGAAAGTTAGTTTGTTAGTTGTCCACATCTCCCCCCATACTGTAATGTCCACATGTGCTCCCATTCTGTAATGTCCACATCTCCCCCATAATGTCCACTTCCCCCCCCCATACTGTAATGCCCACATGTGTCCCCATACTGTAATGTCCACATCTCCCCCATAATGTCCACATCTCCCCCGTAGTGTCCACATCTCCCCCGTAGTGTCCACATCTCCCCCCCATACCGTAATGCCCACATATGCCCCCATACCATAATGTCCACATCTCCCCCGTAATGTCCACATCTCCCCCCCATACTGTAATGCCCACATGTGTCCCCATTCTGTAATGTCCACATGTGCCCCCATTCTGTAATGTCCACATGTGCCCCCATTCTGTAATGTCCACATCTCCCCCCATTCTGTAATGTCCACATCTCCCCCCATTCTGTAATGCCCACATGTGCTCCCACTGTAATGTCATTGTCCACATCTCCCCCCCCGTAATGTCCACATCTCCCCCCATACCTTAAGATCCAGGCAGAACCGTCCGCAGAGTAGACGGCACAAGCAGGCGGCTGATGATGACGTCAGCGCGCCGCTACTAGGCTGCCGCAGGGTGGACCAAGATGGCCGCCGCGCTCCGGAGCTAGGCCGAAGCCGCGGCCTTTCCTATGGACGAGACCGCGGAGCTCACTCCGCGGATCGTCATCGATCAAAAAATTTTTGATCGATCAAAGAAATTAACGATTAATCGAGCAATTAATCGTTAATTTCCGCACCCCTAATATATATATATATATATATATATATATATATATATATGTATATATATATATATACACACACACACACACACACACACACACACACACACAAGACTGACATATATATATATATATATATATATATATATATATATATATATATTAACCACTTGCTTACTGGGCACATATACCCCCTTCCTGCCCAAGCAAAATTTCAGCTTTCGGCACCGTCACGCTTTGAATGACAATTGCGCGGTCGTGCGACGTGGCTCCCAAACAAAATTGACGTCCTTTTTTTCCCACAAATAGAGCTTTCTTTTGGTGGTATTTGATCATCTCTGCGGTTTTTATCCCAATTAAAAAACAAAAAAAACAAAACAAACATTTTCTTTCTTAGTTTAGGCCGATATGTATTCTTCTACATATTTTTGGTAAAAAATAAATAAATTGCAATAAGCGTATATTGATTGGTTTGCGCAAAAGTTATAGCGCCTACAAAATAGGTGATAGAATTATGAATTTTTTTTTTATAATTTTTTTTTACTAGTAATGGCGGTTATCTGTGATTTTTGTCAGGACTGCGACATTATGGCGGACACATCAGACACTTTTGACACATTTTTGGGACCATTCACATTTATACAGCGAACAGTGCTATAAATATGCACTGATTACTGTATAAATGTGACTGGCAGGGAAGGGGTTAACACTAGGGGGTGAGGAAAGGGTTAAATGTGTTTCCTATTAGTGATTCTTACTGTGGGGGGAGGGGAGTGACTGGGGGAGGTGACCGATCTGTGTCCTTATGTACAAGGGACACAGCATCGGTCTCCTCTCCATGACAGGATGTGGATCTCTGTGTTTACACACAGAGATCCACGTCCTTGTCTGTGTAACGGGCGATCGCAGGTATCTGGCGGACATCGCGGCCGCCAGGCACGCGCATCGGCGCGGCGGGCACGCGCGCGCGGCACCGTTTGGGCACCCCCAGTGGCCGGAGGAGCCAGGGTCGTCAATAGCCGCCTTGTGGCCCGGGCTCCAAGCGGTTAAATACACTGCAGCTAACTGAATAACCTGCCTGACTGAAGTATATTAGGCTACACTGGATGCAGAGATTATATATATATATATATATATTAGGGCTGTGGAAATTAACTATTAATTCCTCGATTAATTGATTAATTGCTTTGATCGATCAAAATTCTTTTGATCGATCAAAATTCGATCAAAATTTTTTGGGCTTGCCGTGTCCATCGGAATGGCTCCTTTGCTGTGCCTTCATATCTGCATGCCGGCAGGACCTTACTATCTGCCACACACAAGGGCTGTTACATTTCCCTCTATCACTTCCCCATATCAACCTGGGATTCTACAGCCATCCACTGGGAGTTGTTATAGTTCCCTTCACAGGACATCTACATGCCAACGGACTGATGTTAGCCCCTTCTCATCTGGATTCAGCAGTGGTATCGTTGTACACATTTTTATACCAGTATCATACTTAGATACATGTTTTTATGACTGCTTTTGCTACCATAGATTTTATCTCCAGTGCAATATTTATTTTGTTACCTACTTGAAGACTATAAAAGTTTTAATGCTATTCCCATCGAGCGCTGCCTTTGTGTGTTTTTTGTATCCTGCTATCGATTTTTCCAGTGGTTGGTAGCTGCACTGGGAATCCACCTTGCAAGGAGATCAGCTAAAAGTAGTTGGATATCTATGTGCGTTATAATTAATCAAAATTAGTCGATTAATCGATTTTAAAAAAAAATCGATTAATCGAACACGAAAATTTTAATCAGTAACAGCCCTAATATATATATATATATATATATATATATATATATATATATATATATATATATATAGTACAGGACGCCGTGGCTGGGTCCTGGAAGGACGCTATATTTCCCCTCTGTTTGGGCTGTGGTTCCTTTAAGGGAACAGAAAGGGTTAACACACCTGTCCAAGGAAGTGGTTTAAGAGAGACAGGAAGATTTAGGTGAGAGGAAGGAGTGTAGTGATGTCTGTGCATGGTGAATGGTGGACACTGTAAAAGCTGTGGAGGCTGTGAAAAGCTCTGGAAAGCTGTGAATGTACATGGCATTGGCCTGCATGGAAGCCTGCTAGCTGGAAAATTTACCTGCAACACCAAGTAAGGACTGTTTAACTGCAACAGCAGTTATAAGCTCTACAAGTCGGTGAGACTGTTATTTCTTTTTGTTTTGCTGCTGTGAAGCCATTTAAGTTTAATAAATGTCCTTTTGTTTGAAAAGCCTGTGTCCTGCGATCTAGCTGGTTCCCCGAATGCTACACTGGTGCTCGAATGCGGGCAGGACAGAATAACAGGCATAAGAAGAAAAAAAACAAAAAACTTTTTTTTTATCTTTGCATTGAACTTGACATTGAACAGTTAAAAGGGACAGTACATTGGATTTATGTCCTGGGTTAAAGCTGCACAAACGTTGAAAGCTGAAGCAATGGAGGAGCTAATTAAACAGCTGTCCCTGGCTAATATGCAAGCACAAACTCGCCATGAGGAAGCAAATCAGCTGCAGCAAGAAAATACTCGCCTGTTGGTGACCCAGTTGGCAGCCCAGCAAGCAGCCCAACAAGAGGTTATGCAGGCTCAGGTGGCTGTCTTAAAGGAAGCAGTGCAGCAGCTATCTCAGGTTCGGGAGCAAGCGGCTGTTTCCCCTGGCAACCAGGTGACGGTGAGGGCAAGCCATTTTTTGCAGAAATTGTCCCTGAGCGATGATGTAGAGGCATTTCTTGCTACATTTGAGAGGACGGCAGAGAGAGAAGGGTGGCCTCAGGACCAGTGGACCGGCCTCATTGCCCCTTTTCTCACCGGAGATCCTCAAAAAGCCTACTTTGACCTGCCACCCGATGATGCTAAAGACTATCAAAAGTTAAAGGCAGAAATTCTGTCTCGTCTGGGGGTGACTACGGCCGTTCGGGCCCAACGAGTACACCAATGGAAGTATCGTCCAGATCGGCCACCTCGGTCTCAAATGCATGACCTGGTGCAACTGGTAAAAAAATGGCTGCAGCCTGAGGTGTTGTCGGGCCCCCAAATCGTGGAACGGGTTGTGCTGGACCGATACCTGAGATCCCTGCCAGACGACCTTCAATGGTGGGTCAGCCATGGAGACCCCAAAACAGCAAACCTCCTTGTCGAGATGGTGGAACGATATACAGTGGTGGAGGACCTGCTCGGACCTACCAAGCACATAGGCCCCAGTCTACCACGGCCTGTTCGACCAACTGCTGCCCTTCGAAAGGATGTTCCAAGGAGTCCTGGAGCAAACACCCCGGAAGGTCAAGAGTCACTCCCGGTACCTCCTCAGCGTTCTGTTCCTGTTCAGAGAGAGGAGGGGATGTACAATGTTGGCGATGTCATTCCTGGGGTCATACCCGGATACACTGCCCACTGCAAGAGGAGCCCATGGAATGTGGGGTTCTTCGGAGGGGGTCTTTTTATGCCCATAAAGTATGCACCACACAGCTCGACCTGGGTGAGGAAAAATTTGAGTGTGAAGTCCAAGTGAACCATCTCCCTGCCCGGGCTTTGTTGGACTCCGGAAGCATGGTAACCCTGGTTCATCCTAGAGTAATTGGGAAGATCGGTCCGGTAAGAAAAACCTTACGGGTGGTGTGCATTCACGGGGACACTAGAGAGTACCCTCTCATCTCGGTGACCATCTCCTCAGCATGTGGCACTGGTACTCAAGAGGTGGGGGTGGTAAAGAACTTGGTACATGATGTTATAATAGGACGAGACTGTCCGTTGTTTACAAAACTGTGGGAACAAGGAGAACAGTTCAGAGATTGGGGAGAAACTAGCCTCCCTGTTCCTGCTGCTGAGAGGAATAACCCTGAACTGCCAAATGTTCTTAATGTGGATCCAAATGATGAAATTGCTAATGGTTGGGTTAATGGTGATGAAAGTAGAGCTGATACTGTTGAGAATGTCAAGATATGTGGTCCACAGACCTACCAAAACACTGAGGGGGGAGGACCTTCCCCACTTCAGGTAATGCTGGGGGAAGAGGACGAGGAAGTGGCCTCTACCCCTGCCCTGCCAGATTTGGGTGTTCCCCAGGGGGCGTTTGGTACTGCTCAGATGCAGGACCCCACTGTGGCACATGCACGGGAACAAGTTGTAGTAGTAAATGGGGTTCCCCAAGAGCCAGGTGTGAATAAGCGGTGGCCACACTTCGCAATATATAATGAGTTATTGTATCGGGTTACCAAGGTGAGAGAAAATGTGGTAGAACAATTGTTGGTACCCCAACAATATAGACGAAAGGTTCTGGACCTGGCCCATGACGATGTGTTAGGGGGACACCTGGGAGTTGAGAAGACGGAGGCACGGATCACCGACCGGTTTTACTGGCCAGGTCTGAAAGCAGAGGTAAAGAAATACTGTACCTCTTGTCCCACCTGTCAGTTGACCGCTCCGGTGACCCACTTCCGGAGCCCTTTGATCCCTCTGCCCATAATTGAGGTCCCGTTCGAGAGGATAGCCATGGATATAGTGGGTCCCTTGGTAAATTCAGCTCGAGGTTACTCCTACATATTGGTTATTCTTGACTATGCCACCCGATATCCTGAGGCGCTTCCCCTTCGGAATACCTCCTCTAAGGCTATTGCCCGGGAATTGTTCCAGTTGTTTACACGGACTGGTTTTCCCAAGGAAATACTCACAGACCAGGGCACCCCGTTTATGTCAAGAGTTATGGCCGATGTGTGCAAGCTGTTCCGGATTAAACAGCTGCGCACATCGGTCTACCATCCCCAAACGGACGGGTTAGTGGAACGCTTTAATAAGACCCTTAAGTCTATGCTCAAGAGAGTGGTACAAAGGGATGGGAAAGACTGGGACTGCCTGTTACCAGCTCTCCTGTTTGCTATCAGGGAAGTGCCCCAGGCCTCCACGGGATTTTCGCCCTTTGAGTTGGTATATGGGCGGAGACCTTGCGGACTACTTGACTTTGTTAAAGAGGAATGGGAAAGTGAACCTGTTCAGCATAAGAGTGTTCTTGAATATGTCTCCCAAATGCAGGAAAGGATCCAAACTGTGATGCCACTAGTCAAGGAGCATTTGCAAAAAGCCCAGGAGGCTCAACGACGGGTCTATAACAGGGCTGCTAAAATAAGGCACTTCCAAGTGGGGGATCGAGTAGAGGTGCTAATTCCCACTGTGGAAAGTAAATTCTTGGCCAGATGGCAAGGTCCCTTTGAAGTTGTGGAAAAAGTGGGAGAGGTAAATTATAGAGTCCACCAGCCAGGCAAGAGGAAACCGTATCAGATATATCATGTCAACTTGTTAAAGCCCTGGACCGACAGGGAACCAGTGACCTCCCTGGCTAGTGCAAGACTTGAGCCTCAGGTTGGGGTGGAGAGTGTCCAAGTAGCAAGTACCCTGTCTAAAATCCAAAGTCAGCAGGCAAAGGAGTTCTTGCAGAGAAATAAAGAAAAGTTTTCAGACTTGCCAGGGCTAACTAGTGTTATAGAACATGATATTATCACGGAACCTGGAGTCAAAGTTTTTGTCCGGCCCTACCGCATCCCAGAGGCTCAAAAGGAAGGCCGTTTCAGAGGAGGTGAAGAAGATGCTAGACCTGGAGATCATTGAAGAATCGCAGAGTGAGTGGTCGAGCCCGATTGTGTTGGTACCAAAGCCCAATGGGACTCTGCGATTCTGCAATGATTTCCGGAAACTTAATGAGGTTTCACGGTTTGATGCCTACCCCATGCCCCGGGTAGATGAGCTTATTGAGAGACTAGGTCCAGCCAGGTATATCACAACATTAGACCTTACCAAGGGGTATTGGCAAATCCCGTTGACTAAGGCTGCTAGAGAGAAAACTGCTTTTTCTACCCCAGAGGGGAATTTTCAGTACAAACGAACGCCTTTTGGACTGCAAACTGCTCCAGCCACTTTCCAGGGAGCAATGGATAGGATTTTACGACCTCACCGGGAGTATGCCTCAGTGTACTTGGACGACATAGTCATTTTTAGCAGAGACTGGGAATCACACTTGCCCAAAGTCCAGGCAGTACTGGACTCTCTTTGGAAGGAGGGGTTTACAATAAACCCTGAAAAATGTGCTTTGGGAATGGAGGAGGTGAAATACCTGGGCTATATTGTGGGTAGAGGGGTGGTGAAACCTCAGGTTAGCAAGGTAGAGGCTATACAGAATTGGCCCCGCCCCCTCACAAAAAAGCAGGTACGTGCATTCTGGGGCATAGTGGGATACTACAGGAGATTCGTACCCAACTTTGCAACATTGGCGGCTCCATTGACCGATCTGACTAAGGGTCGGAAATCGGTCATGGTGGAATGGAATGCAGATGCTGAAAAGGCTTTTTTTTTAGCTCAAGTCAGCACTGTGCCAACACCCTGTCCTGATAGCACCCAATTTTTCAAACGAGTTCGTTGTCCAGACTGATGCCTCCGATTTAGGATTGGGAGCTGTGTTGTCACAGGTTGTTCATGGGGAGGAGCACCCAGTAGTCTTCCTCAGTAGGAAGTTGACACCAGCGGAAAAAAACTATGCTATAGTTGAACGAGAATGTCTGGCCATTAAGTGGGCTCTGGAATCCCTCAGATATTACCTCTTGGGAAGGAAGTTTAGGTTGATTTCTGACCATGCCCCTTTAACATGGATGAGGCAAGGTAAAGGGACTAATGCCAGGATTACACGTTGGTTCCTGGCGCTCCAGGAATTTAAATTTGTAGTGGAGCATAGGCCCGGGAGACTGTATCAAAATGCAGATGCCCTCTCCCGAGTCCATTGTTTTAGCTCCACTGTTGCCTCCACCTCCTTGGTGTTAGGGCACAGGGGGGGGGGATATGTACAGGACGCTGTGGCTGGGTCCTGGAAGGACGCTATATTTCCCCTCTGTTTGGGCTGTGGTTCCTTTAAGGGAACAGAAAGGGTTAACACACCTGTCCAAGGAAGTGGTTTAAGAGAGACAGGAAGTTTTAGGTGAGAGGAAGGAGTGTAGTGATGTCTGTGCATGGTGAATGGTGGACACTGCAAAAGCTGTGGAGGCTGTGAAAAGCTCTGGAAAGCTGTGAATGTACATGGCAGTGGCCTGCATGGAAGCCTGCTAGCTGGGAAACTTACCTGCAACACCAAGTAAGGACTGTTTAACTGCAACAGCAGTTATAAGCTCTACAAGTCGGTGAGACTGTTATTTCTTTTTGTTTTGCTGCTGTGAAGTCATTTAAGTTTAATAAACGTCCTTTTGTTTGAAAAGCCTGTGTCCTGCGATCTAGCTACAATATATACACATACACACGAGACTGTGTGTGTATATAATATATATATATATATATATATATATAGTATTGTGATTCGAGTGGTAGTTGGCTTCGGATCTTCAAATTCTTATTGGACTCTGCCTTGCTGTTGTTGTCACCTGGCGTGCAGTTCCCCTTAGAAGTATGGGTGGTGCTGTCACTTGTATTCGGGGTTGAACCACAGGTGATGGAGTGGCGATTGGGTGTCCTCTCTCGTGCAGTGGGCGTGGTCTGCCCGCTGTGCATGCCGGGAGAGGGTACAAAAGGGGCAGATGCCATTAGAGAGGGAGCAATTCCTGGGGCCCATGCCCGGAGGGAGAACCTACGGTCCAAGTTCAAGTGCATGGCCCTCCAGGCCATGGGGCCATGTGCACCTCAGTCCCAGGCACCTTTAGTCCTGGGACTGCAACTTCAACCCTGGGCTCAGCACCTTTAGCTGGAGCCCACTTCGGGGAGGAAGAATCTCAGGGTGCCGCCTTGCGAGGGGACCCTCATCTGGAAGAGGAGGCTGGGGGGGACCGTTCCGAAGGACTGGTGAGAGCTTACAGTGAAGGAAGGAGCCCAGTAACTCTCTGGAGGGATTTCATCCATCCGAAAAAGGGATCTAAACAACGTAACCATTAGGAGGTTCGGGACACTATAGATTCTGTGGCAGGGGGATCTCCCGATCGCATCTATCAAGGGAATTTGATTTACTATTTGAGCTACATGCCGGCTGCTAGTGCCATTGGGTGATTATCCGGGTGAGCTATACCCACTCGGGATCGAGTGGCGAAGAAGCCAGGAGTGTCTGAATCTTATCTATCCTTGCCAACACCTTTCTCTCTTCTCAACTTTGTGGTTATTCGTGCATAAGAAAAATAGACTCTCTACGTTGGAGTTACTACTGGTGTGGACTTTGGAGTTACTTGGGGTATAGAGACTTGTCCCTTACATTCTAGGGGATGAGAACAACCTTGAAGGGAGAACCTTGCTGTAAGACCCGTAGGTTACAAGTGTGCTTAACCTCTGCAAACCAGAGGGTACGGGAACGGTGGCATCGTGTGCCTTTTCCTCCTGTGAGTGAGCCAAGGACAGGAGGAGAAGGGTGCGTGTGCTATATAAATATATATATTAAATACACTGCAGCTAACTGAATAACCTGCCTGCTCAATCTAAATCACACTCTCTCTCCGTCCACGCCAACAACACACTACACAGGTCCGACGTGCAGGCAGCCTTATATTAAGGTGACCAGATTTTTAAAATGAAATCCGGGGACATATTTTTTTTTCACTAGTAATGGCGGCAATCAGCGACTCTCTGCCCATCGCCGCCCGCCTCACAGCCTGTCAAGTCTTACTCTCCGGGCCCCGGCTACTACTGGATGGGGTGCAGAGGAAGATCACTCCGCAAGGGAAGGCAAGGAGATAAGCAGGCAGGCGGCTGGCTGAGACTTGAGCCCAGGCAGAAGAATATGTGAGCGGAGCTGAATGGGCATGTGCCCGAAACTGAAGAAATATTTACTCCACTCCGACCAGCACATGATCATCAGAAAGGGGCACAGATAATGGAAAAAAATACACCCTCTAAGCTAGTAGGAGAGGTGGAGCGGGGATGTAATTCTGAATTTCATTTTTTATTTTTATTTTGCACTGACTGTCTTTGAAATTGCCCCAGCCCCTGTTCAAATCCAATCTGGGGACAAAACCGGGGACAGACTTGGTCCGGGGACTGTCCCCTGAAACCGGGGATGTCTGGTCACCCTACCTTATATAGTGTGGGGTCAATTATGGTTGGCCAATTATGGTTCTCTTAGCAGAGGGCACTGGGATTGGCCAAAGCATGCAGGTCATGGTGCATGCTTTGGCCAATTATCAAACAGCAATGCACTGCGACCTCGCAGTGCATTATGGGGCGTTACACGGCGCTCGAATTTGACGCGAACGCCCCATACTGTTTTGTTTTTCGACGAACGGGCGAGCAGCCAATGTTCAAGTCGAACTCATGTTCGACCCAAACATAAAGCTCATCTCTAATCAGGAGGGCCAATCACAGAGCCCTCCTGCTGAGCGATGTTGCCCTGTCTCTGGGGGACACAGGCACATAGGGATTGCGCTGCTGCGCGGATATGCGGCTGCGCAATCCCGCTTCCTGTGACGTCTCCCCAGGCTGTTTTCATCATATGATGGCTGTGATTGGAAACAGCCATCATGTGATCAGGAGGGCAAATCACAGAGCCCTCTTGCCGCTCCGAGATGCGGCGTGTCCGGGAGACACGAACGCGATCCCTCTTCATCTGAAGGATGTTCAGGAACATCCACTCAGAAGGAGGAAGCGCCCACTCAGCCATTTATGTGCAGTGGCTGGATGAGAAGTGGTTAAATACCACCAAAAGAAAGCCCTGGTTGTTTGAACAAAATTATAAAAATGTTGTTTGGGTAGTGTTGTCATTGTCATTCAAAGTGTGACAGTGCTCAAACCTGAAAATTGGCCTAGACAGGTGCCCGGTATTGAAGTGGTTTAAAAATGATGCCACACCAAAACACACGGTACATTGTTACTATGCACTTTGAGGCGCATGCGTTAGCAAAGTGTGTGGGCGGTGCTTTATTAAGACTTTAGGGCACATCCATGTATCTGTAAAAAAAAAGCTGTGCGTTTTTGTGTGTTGTGGGAAGGTACGCAATTTTTGCATGCATGCATTCCTGCAAGGCACTAATGTTAACCTAGCCTAACAGGCCAAACTATTCATGTGCATGTATCTTAATGCAACACAGTGCATGTGGTTTGCTGTATGAAACCTATGTTACCAGCCCTCTTATGTTACTCTATCAGTATCAATGTATTGAAATATTGTCATTTAAACATATATATTGCTTATTAAAAAATAAAAAAAGATACCATACTACACACAGCAGCCACATACAAGGAAGAGTAGTGAGCTCTTACCTGCACTGCATCGTGGACATTTACCTCAGAAACAGGTGAAAAGGTTGTTTGTCCCTCCCAGGACAATGTACAGTGCTGCTCACAGCAACAGTCAGGTGACTGGAAGAACATATCAACCAATCAGCTGCTTGCTTTCACCATAGCAGTGCCACAGCTGCTGGTTAATGAGGAGAAAATGAAATGTAAAGCCTCACAGCACACCATTCTGTGGAAAGGAAAAACTGTTCATATACAACTTCCCTTGTCCACTGCACACCTCACAACTTCCTGAGAGGGACACATTATAATGCTAAGGGCCCTTTCACACTAATGTCTTTCCTTGGTTTTTTTTCTTGCAAAAAAAATGTTTCTCTTTACATTCTATGGGCCTTTTCACACCACTGCATTATATACAGTAGGTGCAGTGCGTTTTGAAAAGTCCTGCAGGCTGCATCTCAAAACCGCGCCAAAAACACAGCTTCCCATTGAAATGAATGGCAATCGCGGTAAAAAAATGCACCGCTGTGTTTCAGGTGCATTTCCTGTGTGTTTCTGGTGCATTTTTGGGGCACCTGTGAAAAATGGACATGTGACTCAAACGTAAATTGCGGGTGCGTTTTTACCAAGATTTTCACTCATTTCAATGGGACGCTACGTTTTTAAACTGCACCAAAGGTGCAGCATACAGGACGTCTCAAAACGCAATCCATCCATGGTGCAGTGGTGTGAAAAGCCCGTAGCATTTAAAGGGAAACATTTTTCCTGCAAGATAAAAACGCAGGAAAAACGTAACAGTGTAAAAGGGCCCTAAGGCTAGGTTCACACTGTAGCGATGCGGGAAGCGGCGCTGGAATCTCTACCGCAGGCAGTTCACACTGACGCCTGCGAACCGCTGCAGGTGTTAATACAATGTTAATGACACCCCCAGATCGGTTCACAGATCCCGGATTTGGACAGGAATCGGATCCCATAGGTGAGAGCACTCATGCGATCCGATTTCAGTGCGGGGGGGGGGGGGAGTCCTTGCACCTTTTTTGTGCAAATCCAATGCGAGTTCAGTCATACAACTGTATGGCTGAACTCACATTGCACAGACATCGCCTGTGTTCGCTACAGTGTGAACCCGGGCTAAGAGCTAATTCACAGTATGTGCGGTGACCAGCGTTTTACTGAACTGTTAAATGCCGGTCACCGCCAGGAGACACTGATTTTTTATTTTTTTTGGTGTGTGTGTCCCAGTGTTGCCAACCCCCTGAAGTGAAATTTACTGGCAAGGATGCCAAAATTTCTGTACGGCACCAATTTCTTACTGGCAAAAATAATGAAGATTACTGGCAGAGCCGCATTTTTTTACTGACGCTGAAAAAAGTACCTAAAATTACGGTTTTTAGTACTAAACAGTGCAAATATCAATATTTGAACTAAAAACACATAGCTGATGCTAATATCAATGTGTTTAAGTTAAACAAAAGTAAAAAAACATATTTTCTCAATTCACATGAAGGTCAGGATACTATAACCCAGCCAGCACAGAGTTCCCTCTTACATCAGAGTCTGCAGGATGCCCCCTTACAGTGCAAGGGAACTCTTATGTAAAGGGGAACGCTGCAGATCATAATGTAAGGGGGAACTCTGATGTGGGGGGAGGGGCTCTGGTGAATAGAGACCACCTTCCACAGAGTGAATACACTAAGGTAAAGGGGGGGGTACTAATATAAGGGGGAAACCTTTATATCAGTGCCCCCTTACATTATTGTATTCATTCACCTCCTTACATCAGACAGTGACCCCCCCCCTCAGACTGGCCTGGCGGCACTGTCACTTACCTCCTCTCGGGTGCACAGTGTGGGGCTCAGTCAGACGGCTCCAGCTTGGTGGCTCTGATCTCCTCTTCCCAGTCCACACGTCTGTTTCTTCCTGGGCCGTAACCCCCATCCCGGCGGCACACCCACTCTTGACTCCTTTCTAGGATCCCCTCAGAGACTGTAGACATGACAAGAGATGGTCAGAGGCTGCGGACACACGATACAGGAGGGGGACAGAGGCTGCGGACATACTACAGGAGGGGGACAGAGACTGCGGACACACTACAGGAGGTGGACAGAGGCTGCAGACATACTACAGGAGGTGGACAGAGGCTGCGGACATACTACAGGAGGGGGACAGAGGCTGCGGACATACTACAGGAGGTGGACAGAGGCTGCGGACATACTACAGGAGGTGGACAGAGGCTGCGGACATACTACAGGAGGGGGACAGAAGCTGCGGACATACTACAGGAGGTGGACAGAGGCTGCGGACATACTACAGGAGGTGGACAGAGGCTGCGGACATACTACAGGAGGTGGACAGAGGCTGCGGACATACTACAGGAGGGGGACAGAGGCTGCGGACATACTACAGGAGGGGGACAGAGGCTGCGGACATACTACAGGAGGTGGACAGAGGCTGCGGACATACTACAGGAGGGGGACAGAGGCTGCGGACACACTACAGGGGGGGGGACAGAGGCTGCGGACATACTACAGGAGGTGGACAGAGGCTGCGGACATACTACAGGAGGGGGACAGAGGCTGCGGACACACTACAGGGGGGGGGACAGAGGCTGCGGACATACTACAGGAGGTGGACAGAGGCTGCGGACATACTACAGGAGGTGGACAGAGGCTGCGGACATACTACAGGAGGGGGACAGAGGCTGCGGACATACTACAGGAGGGGGACAGAGGCTGCGGACACACTACAGGAGGGGGACAGAGGCTGCGGACACACTACAGGAGGGGGACAGAGGCTGCGGACACACTACAGGAGGGGGACAGAGGCTGCGGACACCACCATATTACTTCTGCACATCATCAGTGTGCTGTGTCCTCCTCCTGTGCCCCTTTCACCACTCCACAGGTCAGGGCAGCACTGTGCTGCCCTGACCTGTGAAGAGGTGAAAGGGACACAGAAACCAGAGGAGGATACAGCACACTGATGACGCTGTCCCCTTGTATCCCCCCCTGTTTCACTGACCTTGAGTCCGTCCTCCTCACTCCTGGCTGGGCCCTGTCAGTGCTCCGAGTCCTCCACAGACCACCTATGATGAGTGCATGGCATGCACTCACTGCAGGTGTCCCGCCACTGCCGCCAGCCACTGTGGCCTTTTCAAAAATGGCACCAGCGGCGCCATCACGTTACTGCGTGTGCGCCGCCGCCGCTCGGCCGAGTTCCGAATGCGCTCGGCCGGCGCATTCGGAACGGCGCATGCGCAGTTGTATGGCCGGCTCGCGGCCATCTTTTTTATGGGCGCCGGTGCCCATAAACGGACTTTTACGTACAGCCCGAAAAAGGGGTTAAATCGCGGGCTGTACGTAAATCTACGTACGGTTGGCAACACTGGTGTGTCCTATTTACACTGCAATGCAGCCCAGAGCTGCATTTTATCACAGTGCACCATACAAGAACACACAACTGGACAGCAGCGCAGCCACAAGAATGATGTGTCACTTTTCTGCACTTCAAATAAAGTTTCAACAAAAAAAAAAAAAGAAAAAGGGACTGAATTGCACACCACACTGCTCCCTACCACAGTCAGAACGGACAGCTGCCAGAGGGTAAAGCACTGCGGTTTACCTCTCCGGCAGCTGTCTGGTCAGTGTGAATTCAGCCTAAAGCGGACGTTTATCAATTCGGTGACACCGCAAGGCATTGTTAATCACTTTAACCACTTGCTTACTGGGCACTTAAACCCCCTTCGTGCCCGGACCAATTTTCAGTTTTCAGTGCTCTCACATTTTGAATGACAATTACTCAGTCATGTAATACTGTACCCAAATTATTTTTTTGTCCTTTTTTTCATACAAATAGAGCTTTCTTTTGGTGGTATTTGATCACCTCTGTTTTTTTGTTTTTTTTGCGCTATAAATGAAAAAAGACAGAAAATTTTGAAAAAAAAACGCACTTTTCTTAGTTTATGCGAAAAAAATAGCAAATTATTAATTTTTCTTCATTAATTTTGGCCATAATTTATACTGCTACATATCTTTGGTAAAAATAATCCAAATTAGTGGATATTATTTGGTCTTTGTGAAAGTTAGAGAGTCTACAAGCTGTGGTGCAAATCAGCAAAAATTTATCACACCTGATGTACTGGTGGCCTATCTCATTTCTTGCGACCCGAACAAGCCAGGAAAGTACAAATACCCCCAAATGACCCCTTTTTTGAAAGTAGACATTCCAAGGTATTTAGTAAGATGCATGGTGAGGTTTTTGATGTTGTAATTTTTTCCCACAATTCTTTGCAAAATTAAGATTATTTATTTATTTTTTCCCACAAAATTTTCATTGTAATAGGTTATTTCTCTCATATGGCATCTGCATACCACAAATGACACCCGAAAATACATTCTGCTACTCCTCCTGAGTATGGCGATACCACATGTGTGGGACTTTTTCACAGCCTAGCCACATAGAGGCTGGGTTCACACTATACGACACGACTTTCATCCTACTTTGCTCTGCGACATCTGTCCTACATTGGTCCGACATTGGTCCGACATCCATCCGACATTCATGAACAGGATACTACTTTGATCCGACATTGTGCTAGTCTGACTTGTCCTTTGACCAATCAAAACAATCCCAGGGTGAGATAAATTCCTTTTACTGCTGCTGTAATCACAATGTCAGATGCCAAAGTCGTATGGTTAGGACAAGGATCCGACTTTGATCCGACTTCAATGATAGTCAATGGGCTGAAGTCGGATCAAAGTCGGACAGAAGTAGTACAGGGAGAATTTTTAATGTCGGACCGACATGTGTCGGACCAGTTAAGACGGCTCCCATAGGGAAACATTGATTTTCACACGTCATGCGACATGAGCTCCTAATGTCGGAGCGTTTGTCGCCCCAGAGTGAACCAGCACAGAGAGGCCCAATATGCAGGGAGCACCATCAGGTGTTCTAGGAGCATAAATTACACATCTAACTTGTTGACTACCTATTACACTTTTGAAGGCCCTGGAGCACCAGGACAATGGAAACGCCCACAAAGTGACTCCATTTTGGAAAGCTAACACCCCAACATATAATTTGAGGCATAATGAGTCTTTTAAAACGGTTCATTTTTTTTCCAGAAGTTTTTGGAAACTGTGGAAAAAAATAAACGCATTTTTTTTTTTTTTACACAAAGTTGTCCATTTATAAGATATTTTTCCAACACATAGCATGTACATAGCAAAATTGACACCCTAAAATACATTCTGCTACTCCTCCTGAGTATGGTGATACCAAATATGTGAGACTTTTACACAGCCTGGTCACATGCAGAGGCCTAACATTGAAATAGCACCTTCAGGCATTCTAGGAGCATAAATTACACATCTCATTTCCCAACCACCTATTACACTTTTGAAGGCCCTGGAGCACTAGGAAAATGGAAACGCCCATAAAATGACACCATTTTGTAAAGCTAACATCCCAACGTATAATCTATGAGGCATAATGAGTCTTTTGAACAGTTCATTTTTTTCCAGAAGTTTTTGGAAAATGTGGAAAAAAATGAAAACACATTTTTTTTTTTTTTTTACACAAAGTTGTCCATTTATAACAGTGGTTCTCAACTCCTGTCCTCAGGGCCCACTAACAGGCCAGGTTTGCAAGATAACTGAAATACATCACAGGTGATATAATTTGCTGCTCAGTGATTGCAGGATTCTAGTCTGCATCTCCCCAAAATAATACTTAAAATCCAGCCTGTTAGTGGGTCCTGAGGACTGGAGTTGAGAACCACTGATTTATAAGATATTTCCAACGCATAGCATGTAAATAGCAAAAATGACACCCCAAAGTCCATTCTGCTACTCCTCCTGAGTATGGCGATACCACATGTGTGAGACTTTTACACAGCCTGGCCACATACAGAGGCCCAACATGCAAGGAACACCATCAGGTGTTCTAGGGACACATAGCATGCACATACCAAGAATTACACCCCAAAATACATTCTGCTGAGCAAAGGGTAAACAAAAGATTACCTGTGGTTTTAGTAGCACAGTTGTCCACAGGAGGATAGCACTGGTCCAGGCAGCAGGCAGGGACTTGGTCAGCAAAAGCGAACGCAATTGTCCAGGCAACAGGCAGGAATACTGTCCATTACAGGTAGCAGGCAGGGATACTGTCCATATACAGTCCAGGGTTAGTGCAGGCAGAGATTGTCAGCAGTGCCAAAATATTGGTCCTGGTAGTAGGCAGGTCCATGTGGTGTGGTCAGTTCATGCGACAGGCAGAGGCATGATGGCATAGGTCCTACAGGCAGCAGGCAGAAGTAGGGCCTCGTTCAGACAGAATGGAGACAGGGGTAGAGGCTTCTCCCAGCCAAATCTCTTTGAAGCCTCCGAGTCTCCAGATGTTAATCTAGGAATGAGAAAACTAAAACAATTGTTTTCTTCATCCAGAAAAACAATTCTGGAGCCCCTCACATATGTGAGACCCCTGTGTTATGAATCCCACTAGTCCACTGGCAGGGTAAAAGATCAGTCCGAGAGGCAGACAAAAGGCATGGTCAAACAGTCCAGGGTCAGTTCCAGATCAGGCAGAGGTATGTACAGAATCGGTAGGCAGAAGCGTGGTCGAATAACAAGCCAGGGTCAGGTACAGAGCAAGCAGAGGCATAAGAGGTGTGAAGGTAAATGGCAGGAAGTGAGTGTTGTGTTTACCATACTTCACTAATAATTTAGTGAGGTATGGTAACGGCGGAAACAGTCAACTACGCAGAGGCCTGGTTGGGAAGGACATTGGGCACAATGATAAGTGGTGTCTCTTCTAACTCCTCCTCTGGAGCACACCCGGCATTTTTTCTGACGTTTTTGGCCTGTTGGTCTGGGAGGGATTTTATCTGGAAAGTGGCATTCGGAGAGTCGGCTAATCACATCGGATCAAATGTTTTCGGGTATATAAGGGCAGTGGTGATTTCCTCCTGGTAGAAAAGGAAGGATTTGGGTCTTTCAGTGGAGTTCCGATAGATTACATAGGTGTTGTACATGGCCAAATTAAACAAATAAAGTGAAACTTTTTTATACCACTGGTATGTTCGTCTTGTGAAAAGGTAGGGTTCGAGCATTTGGTCGTTGAAGTCGACACCCCCCATGAACCTATTGTATTCGTGGATACATGTTGGTTTTTGGATTCGGCCATTCCTCCTGGTGATCTCAACGAATATATTGTTGTGGATCGACGAAAGCATGTAGACATCCCTTCTGTCCCTCCACTTCACAGCCAGAATTTTCTCATTCAGTAAACTCGCCGTCTCCCCACTTCTTAACTTCTTGTTGACGAGGCTTTGAGGAAAGCCCTTCCGGTTCGTCCTTACGGTGCCGAATACTGGAGTGTTCTTTCTGTGAAGGTTTCGGAACAGGGGCAAACTTGTATAAAAGTTGTCCACATACAAATGGTAGCCTTTCTCCAGGAGTTTATAACTCCTGGATTTTGAAAAGGGTTGCTAAGTTGTGCATCCCCACAGGGTGTCACTGGAGTCTGGTATTAATCTTTAGGGGGAACTCCACACCAAATAAAAAAAAACTGCATGGGTTCCCCCTCCAAGAGCATACCAGGGTCTTCGGTCTGGTATTGATTTTAAGGGGAACCCCTACGCAGAAAAAACATTGTACCCATTCACCTAAAAAAAAAAAGTGTCAAAAATAAAATACACTACACAGGTTTTTAAAGTAATTTATTAAGCAGCTCTGGCGTCTCTTCCAACTTCTTCTCCCCTCTTCGGCTCTTCTGCCTCCTCCGCTGATGTCTTCTGCCTCTGCCGGTTCTCCGGGCCCAGAAGATTGCCCGGCCATTCACAACGCGCAGTGTGGCTCGCGCATGCACAGTGCGTGCCCGGGTGTGAAGCCACAGCCAGGCGCCCACAGTTACAGTGAGTGGTCTGCAGTGAACTGTTCTTTTTGATTGCCTACTCTGTGGATTACAAGTGTTGTTTCCTTTATGTGCACCACCGTTCAAGTTGAATGCGAAGAAAGTGTTATTCAAGGACTAAGTTAAATCTGTGTCAGGCCTGACCGGGGGGAGAATATTGTTTGGTGTGCCACAGGGCGCATAGATACTAATAGCTGCACGTGGTGTATGACCGCGCTGTGCCCATCATTGCAGCCTGTGCCCATGAATACAGCCTTACTATGCCCACCATTGCAGCCTCACTGTGCCCACCATTGCAGCCTCAATGTGCCCGTGAATGCAGCCTCACTGTGCCCACCATTGTAGCCTGTGCCCATGAATGCAGCCTCACTGTGCGCACCATTGCAGCCTCACTGTGCCCATAAATGCAGCCTCACTGTGCCCACCATTGCAGCCTCACTGTGCCCGTGAATGCAGCCTCACTGTGCCCATGAATGCAGCCTCACTGTGCCCACCATTGCAGCCTCACTGTGCCCACCATTGCAGCCTGTGCCCCTGAATGCAGCCTCACTGTGTCCACTATTGCAGCCTGTGCCCATGAATGCAGCCTCACTATGCCCACCATTGCAGCCTCACTGTGCCCGTGAATGCAGCTTCACTGTGCCGTTAATGCAGCCTCACTGTGCCCACAATTGCAGCCTCACTGTGCCTGTGAATGCAGCCTCACTGTGCCCACTATTGCAGCCTGTGCCCACCATTGCGTCCTCACTGTGCCCGTGAATGCAGCCTCACTGTGCCCACCATTTCAGCCTTACTGTGCCCGTGAATGCAGCCTCACTGTGCCCATAATTGCAGCTTCACTGTGCTCATCAATGCAGCCTTACTGTGCCTATCAAATGCAGCTTTACTGTGCCCATTAACTGCAGTCTCACTGTGCCCACCATTGCAGCCTCACTGTGCCCGTAAATGCAGCCTCACTGTGCCCACCATTGCAGCCTCACTGTGCCCGTGAATGCAGCCTCACTGTGCCCACCATTGCAGCCTGTGCCCATGAATGCAGCCTCACTGTGCCCACCATTGCAGCCTGTGCCCATGAATGCAGCCTTGCTGTACCCACCATGGCTGCCTCACTGTACCCATGAATGCAGCATCACTGTGCCCACCATTGCAGCCTCACTGTGCCAATCCATACATAATGCTTACCATTGCCTGGTACACACACAGAGAGTGGACATCCCCCGCATTGAAGCATGTAGTTGGGTCTGTGTTCGGCGGCCGTGCTGTAACAAGGTCCGACTCCCGCCCCCCTACACCGGCTCGTGTCATAGGCGGAACACTGATTTAATCCACTATAACACGAGCTGGTCTAGGGGGGTGGGACCTTGTTACAGCATGGCCGCCGAACACAGACCCAGCTCTGTGATTTACAGGAGGAGGAGAGAGGGGAGCGCTGCAGCCGCAGCTCAAAGCGGAACCAGGGTAGGGGGCCTACCGGGAAATTTCCCGGTATCGCTGGAGGCCAGTCCGGCCCTGGCCATGGAGCACCAGGACAATGGAAAGGCCCACAAAATTACCCCATTTTGGAAAGCAAACACCCCAACGTATATTCAATGAGGCATTATGAGTCTTTTGAACAGTTAATTTTTTTTCCAGAAGTTTTTGGAAAATGTGGAAAAAAAATTAAAACGCTTTTTTTTTTTACACAAAGTTGTCCATTCATAAGATATTTATTTATTTATTTAAAATCTTTATTTAAGGTAAGCAGATTGTACAAAAGAGTATGGCATCACAAATGTCAACCAACATCAAATATTAAAAGGCAAAATTTAGACATGTGCAATTAGTTTTGGTTCCGAATTAGTTTTTTAACGAATTTTGACAAATTAGTTAAGTCCGAAATTTCCAAATTTTCGGATTTCCGAAAATTCGAAAATTGGAAATTTCTAAAATTCGAAATTGCAAAATTCGAAGTTAGGAAATTCTTAGGGTTAGAGGGTTAGGGTTAGAGGGTTAAGCCTCGTACACACGGCCGAGTTTCTCGTCGCAAAAAAACGTTTTTCTCGACGGGTTTCTTGACGAGATTCTTGTCAAGCTTTCCTTGCATACACACTGTGAATCCAAAATCTCATCGGTCTAAAAGCGCGGTGACGTACAACATGTACGATGGCAGTATAAAGGGGAAGTTCAATTCTCATGGCGCCACCCCTTTGGGCTGCTTTTGCTAATCTCATGTTGTCGCGTGTTAGTAAAAGTTTGGGAAGAGACGATTTGCGCTTTTCAGACTTCGTGCTTTCAGTTCGTTACAGTGTGACGAATGTGCTATCTCCATTATGAACGCTAGTTTTACAAGAAGGTGCGCTCCCGTCTCATACTTGAGTCTGACCATGCGCGGTTTTTGAAGACTCGGAAAAGCATACACACGAACGGTTTTCTCGTCCAAAAACAGTCTGACAAGAATCACGCTGAGAAAACTGAGACTCCCGACGAGAAAAAAGACCGCAGGTCATCTTTTTTCTCGTCGAGATTTTGGACAGTTTTCTCGACGAGAAAGCATACACACGAACGGTTTTCTCGGCAAGAAAGCTCTCCCAACAGTTTTCTTGTCGTTTCTTGCCGAGAAAACCGGTCATGTGTATGTGGCTTAAGGGTTAGGGGTTAGGGGTTATGAGTTACGGTTAGGGGTTGGGGTTAGGGTTAGAGGGTTAGGGTTATAGGGTTAGGGTTATGGGGCTAGGGTTAGGGGTTAGGAATTAGGGTTAGGGGGTTAGTTACGAATTATCAGAAATAACGAATGGAACGTAACGATCTAATAATAATAAATAATAATAAAAAAAAATGTATTATTCAAACTGAACTGGGCTAGCCACAAATGGGAAAGTGAACTCTCCATTGACCTAACAGACCAAGAATGGGAAACCGTATACACGTGCATCCACAAGGGGACGGTAAATGTACATGCACAAGAGAACACTTTTAAAATATTTTCGAGATGGTACAAGATCCCCCTTAGGTTGCAGCACATCTACCCCTCCCTTTCTCCGCAATGTTGGAGATGTGGGACTGAAATTGGCTCACTTTTACACATCTGGTGGACATGTTCTAAACTACAACCTTTTTGGACAGAAGTCCATCGAATTACCACTCAAATCACCACTTACAATCTAGATTATTCACCGGCACCATTTCTGCTCCACCACTCCAACATTCCACCAAAAACCTACGTACGCTCTCTGGCCATGCATTTGGTCAATGCAGCAAAGCTGTGTATCCCAGCAAAATGGCGCTCACCAGAGCCACCATCTATATCTGAATGGTTCAAACGCATACAAAAAACTGCGGAAATGGAAAAACTGATTCACCAAGCGCATGATACACCCTCTAAATACACGAAATCTTGGGCCTGCTGGCTACACTTTATCACTACGGACGAATATAAAGGTTCTGTCACATGAGTGACCTCCGAGAGCTGTGGTGGGGAAACGAGTAAATTGAACACCCGTTTCCTACCTCCCCCCCCCCCTCCAGACCGCTCCTCCCTGCTTTCTCCCTCATCCGGTCTTCACCCACATATATAACCTCCATATGCCAATACATCTTGAGACACCCTTCCTAGGCTTCCTGGCAATCAATACATCTACTCCCTGCCCCCCCCAATCTCTGGACTTTACCGTCCACACCTTGAATATCAGACCTACCCTATCGCTGCTTTTCCCTGCCTCTTACGATAGATAACTGATATATGATCACCATGCTGTTCCCTTCTGGTTGATATTACCACTGACACATGAAATGCACCATGTAGTGTCCTAATGTCTTTATATATTCACATGATCGTTTGTACTGTTGCATCTATTTGCCCTGTTTAGCGGCTGCGTCCGCGAATTTACATTCCCTTGATACATGGCATTACATTATATGTTATGTTTTGCATACTTTTCAATAAAAACTGTTGGGAAATTTTTTTTTTTTTATTATTATTATTATTATTATTACTTTGTTCCATTCCATTGGTTTAGATCAGGGGTGCCCAACCAGTGGCCCGGGGGCCACATGTGGCCCGCAGAGCTCTCTGATGTGGCCCGCGACCTCCTGCTCTGGGATGGAATAGAATAGAATACTGTTATTAACCTCCCTGGCGGTAATCCCGAGTCTGGCTCGGGGTGAGATTTTCATGTTAAGAGCGGTAACCCCGAGCCAGACTCAGGATTGCATTGCAGGATACAGAGAAGTTACTTACCTTGTTCCCTGAATCCTGTGATGTCTCCCCGCAGTGTGTGCGAGCTGTCTCCTCGCTCGATCCACACTGCCGAGTGCCGAGCTCCGTTCCCTGCGATGTTGCGGCGCACGGGGACGGAGTTCGGCGCCAAATTCAAAAAGTGAAACACACAGTATACATACAGTATCAGTACTGTATCAAATAATTACACATCCCCTTTGTCCCTAGTGGTCTGTCAAGTGTCCTGCATGCACTTTTATATAATAAAAACTGTTCTTTCTGCCTGGAAACTGTAGATTGTCCATAGTAACCAAAAAGTGTCCCTTTATGTCAAAAGTGGTTTTAGACCAGCTAGAAAACAGCGATAATAAATTAGAATTACTTGCAGAATTGAGCGATAGCGATTTGTGGGGAAATTCGTCATCAAACACTAAATCTAATGACAGCGACAATTCTGCAACTGAGCAAATTTCAGTGTGATTTGATTACATTATTGAATAATTTTTATTATAATTACATTACTATTTGTTATAATTATTTATGGTTATTATATTATAATTTATGATTTTGTGTTTCAAACTTTATCATACCCGGGATGTCTACTAGACTCTTGTTTGGTCAGGTTTAAGTAAGTAATTACTAAGAATTGCAGGCCTACAATACATAACACCAAATTTGAATGCAAAATAATTGTACCGCTTTTGCTACATAATTCCAGACAGTATCATACAGCCAGGGAGGTTAAAGGTCAATTTTATTACTAAAATTACAGTTTATATATGGGCACATCTGTTCTGCAGTGGTTACTGGGCTGCTTTCAAACTGATCCGTAGGTGCAGAGCAGTGCACCTGCGGGTTACCTGCATTGAGACATAGACTTCTGTTATTACCTGCAAGTTTGATGAGCTTTCTGAAAGTGCACCAAACCTGCAGAATATAATAGAAGTCTATTGCAAAGTATAGGAAAGGTACACTGCGTTGAACCAGCGGTAAACTGCAGCGCATCTGTGTGAAAGCAGGCTTGGGCCCCTTTCACATGGTCAGTCTGACCCAATTGGACCCTCCATTCACCTCTAAGGAGTGGCAGATGTAAACCGATTTGTGTCCTACCTCCAATCCAATCCTCAAAAAAAGAAAGAGTGTAGTGGGCTGTGTCCGTGTCCGCTCTGCATATACAGAGCAGACACGGACCTGCCATCCGCCCGCTGCACCCATTGAGGCCCGTGACCGGTTACCAAGTCGCTTAAGTGGCCCTCGCTCTTCAAAAGGTTGGGCATCCTTGGTTTAGATGTTCCATTCGTTATTTTGGATAATTCGTCAGATAAATTTGTATTCGTTACATTCACTAAGAGACACATTTGAAAGGAAAATTCCAATATCTGTAATTTACTAGTTGTTATTATTAGATAGTTATTATTTCGAATTTTACTGATTTTCTTACATTTATTTTCAGATTTTCAGAAAATTTGAAATTCCAAAATTCGAAAATCTAAAATTCGAAAATGGGAAATTTGGAAAATTCAGAATTTTTTTGAATTTCCGAGTTCCGAATTTTTCGGCCGCAAGTCATGTGACCAGCCTGAAGACAGCTCTAAAGAGGTATTTAGACTGCTTGTTTTTACAAAGGACTTGCATAGTGTGGTATGCCAGTCTCTAATAGAGGGTCTGGCAGTGACCATTGTAGGCTTTTATTTTTATCAGCAGCGGCGAGGGGGGGGTGTCAAGGCTGGGCTCAGCCCTTCCTTCTCTGTGCTGGCAGCTCATCTGTCAGCTAATTGCCAGCTCCCATCTCTCCACAGTGATCCACCTGTTGATGATCCTGCTTCTCAGCTCTGCCTACTTAAGGACTTCCAGTTCATTTGCTCTTTGCCTTCGCCTGTGTTAACATCACAAGAGACTTTCTCCTGCGTTCCAGTTGAAGACCTGCTTGTCTAACGTTCCCTCTGGCTACAGATCCTGCTTGCTGTACCACTACCTTTATCGCTGGCTCTTGGACATTGGCTTGGCCGACTACCCGATCCGGTTACTGAACTCTGGCTATGTTTTAATTACGCTTACTCTGTTTACCTTAAACAAGTGTGATTTAACTGTACTTCTGTCTCGGTCTGATTCATGGTTTCTGACAGTAGGCGAAGGCCATGAATTCAGAAGATGCAGCCAATCCACTTGTTAATAATATTTTTTCCAGATTGGATGACCTGGATCACTGCATGGATCAGTTTGCCACGGCAATACAGACGCTCCTGAGTCGCACGGCTCATCTAGAGTCTCCCACTGTGGCCGCTCCGGTAGTCTCTGTGCAGGCACCCGCCTCAAGTATTACCTCTTTAAGAGGTATGTCTGGTTCCGCTCCGCTTCCCCAGCGATTTGGGGGCGATCCAGTTCAGTGCAGAGGGTTTCTCAACCAGGTTGAGATATACTTTGAGATGCTGCCCCAGGCGTTTCCCACGGACAGAAGCAAAGTGGGTTTTGTGATTACTTTGCTTTCTGACAGAGCCTTGGCCTGGGCAAACCCTCTAAGGGAGACGCAAAAACCCATGGTCCTGAGTTACCCAGGATTTGTGGCTTCCTTCAAAAGGGTATTTGACGTTCCCGCACGCTCTGCTTCTGCTGCCAAGTGCCACATGTCCATCAAACAGAGTACGAGGATGGTTGCCGATTACGCCATTGAATTCCGTACTCTGGCAGCAGAGGTTGCTTGGAACAATGAGGCCCTCGTGGCTGCTTTTTCTCATGGTCTCTCAGATAACATCAAGGATGAGATAGCAGCTCGAGATATACCCACTGAGCTGGAGAAGTTGATCACATTTGCCATCCTCATTGACTCCAGACTCAGAGAGAGACTCTCTCTTAAGGAGCGCTTGCAGAAGCCTCATGTACATTTGTCTCCGAGCTTTGCAGTCCCACCCTTGCCTCCCTCACCTCCCATGCCTCCTGATACCGAGCCGGTCTGTGAAGATGAACCCACGCACTTGGGTTTCACGCGTCTCTCAGCGGACGAGAGAGCCCTTAGGAGGAGGGAGAGATTGTGCCTTTATTGTGGCCAGGCTGGTCACTTTTTGAAGTCTTGTCCTACCTGTCCAGGCAACGCCCGAACCTTGAGGTCCTGTCACGGAGGTGGCGTTGTTTCGTCTCCAGTTTCCCAGAAGGATAAGGTTTCGGTTACCCTGTCGTGGGCTGAGTCGTCCATCGAGATACAGACTCTAATTGGCCCCCAGGGCTGCTGGCCTGTTCATTGATGCTGCCTTTGTATTGAAGCACTTGATTCCGCTGCAGCTGCATGACATTCCACTTGCCATTGAGGCTCTTGACGGGAGATCTCTTCAGCCTGCCCATATAACTCATGAGACTGTTCCGTTGTCCATGGCCATAGGGGCTCTTCCCCATGAGATAATCCAATTCCAAGTTATTTCCTCACCTAAGTTTTCGCTGGTTATTGGTTATCCTTGGTTACAGAGGCACAACCCATCTTTTGATTGGCTCCGTGCTGAGGTTCTGTCCTGGTCTCCACAATGCAGTAAGAGATGCTTCCAGAAGGTAGCCAAGGTCCTGTGCACCTCTTCACTCTCCTCCCAGCCGGAGGAGTACAATGATTTTAGCGATGTTATTGACAAAGGTCAAGCCGGTACTTTGCCTCCACACCAGTCGTATGATTGCGCAATTGATCTTCAACCTGGTGCCATACCCCCTCGTGGCCGGGTTTACCCTTTGTCGGTCTTGGAGGATAAGGCCATGGAGGAGTACGTTGCAGACGCACTCTCTCGAGGTTTCATTCGTAAATCCTCGTCTCCTGTTGGTGCTGGTTTCTTTTTTGTGAAGAAGAAGAAGAGTGGTGAACTGAGACCTTGCATTGACTATAGGGGTCTCAATCGTCTCACCATTAAGAATGCCTATCCGATTTCATTGATTACGGAATTATTTGACCGCCTCAAGGGAGCAACGGTTTTCACGAAGTTTGATTTGAGAGGGGCATCCAATCTTGTGAGGGGCGACGAGTGGAAAACTGCCTTTAATACTAGAACAGGTTATTATGAGTATCTCGTAATGCCTTTTGGCCTCTGTAATGCTCCGGCAGTTTTCCAGGAGTTTATTAACGATGTCCTCCGAGATTTGTTGCAGGTATGTGTGGTGGTCTATCTCAATGATATCCTCATATTTTCCAAGTCCCTGGATAGCCACCACACAGATGCCTGTCGAGTGCTACTAAAACTAAGAGAGAACAATTTCTATTGTAAGCTGGAGAAGTGTGAATTCCATCGAGAACAGGTCAAATTCCTGGATTATGTAATTTCCACGGCTGGTTTTTAGATGGACCCAGAGAAACTTTCTGCTGTCCTACAGTGGCCTCGACCCGTGGGTTTACGTCCTCTGCAGCGATTTCTTGGCTTTTTCAACTATTATCGGAAGTTTATTCGTAACTTCTCATCTCTGGTCAAGCCCCTGACTGATTTGACCAGAAAGGACAGTAACCCACAGAGGTAGTGTCAGACTTATACGTACCAGACTGGTGAGCCCAATGGAGCAGAGGAAGGTCTCCCTTATGTGTCCGACTCACGGCCCCTGATAGTATGAACAGGAGGCACGGGAGTGCGGAGTGGTATGAGAGCCTGGCGGGTAGTTGCAGGGATGCGGTTCTGGATCCAGGTGCAGAGGAGTAGGTGTCCGGCCGGACAGGCAACAGAAAACAGGAGCACAGGCAGAGGATGCTGAGCAGGAGCAGAGCGGGATGGTCGGGTCACAGGCAGGATCGGCAACAGGCAGGCAGCGAAGTACAGAGGAACAGGCAGGTTCAAGGTCAAGGCTAGCCGAGGTCAGGTGCAGGCAGGAGACAAGGGTAATCCGATGGACAGGCCAGGTAATCAAGAGGTAAGTGTTCAGACAGGTATCAGGAGCAAAAGGTCACAGGTAACTACAGATCAGACAGCACCGGTCTGAAGTATTCCAGGGGTTTAAATGGACTGTTTGGCGCGCACGCGATGGCGCACGCGCGTCGGCACGCACGTGTACCAGCGCGCACAGGCACACCATCGCGCACAGGCGCACGCACCCGCAGTCCAGGACGCGAACCAGCGAGCACAGGAGTATGCACAACACGTCCAGCAAGGTGAGTTCTCTGACAGTTGGTCTCCAGAATCCTTGAAGGCTTTTGAGAGTCTTAAGGCTGCCTTTGTCTTTGCTCCTGTGTTGGCACATCCTGATCCTACGTTGTCTTTTATCCTTGAAGTTGATGCTTCTGAGACTGGAGTTGGCGCCCTTCTGTCTCAACGTCCTAGCTCTGACAGCGCTATGCATCTGTGTGGCTACTTTTCCAAGAAATTGTCACCTGTGGAGTGCAATTACGAGATTGGTGACAGAGAGCTGTTGGCGATCACTTTAGACCTGAAAGAATGGAGACATCTCCTCGAAGGTACCACTGTGCCGGTTCTCATTCTTACTGACCATAAAAATCTCACATTCTTGTCTGAGGCTAAGCTCCTCTCTCCCAGAAGGGGACGATGGGCTCTTTTCTTGTTGAGTTTTAATTACATTGTCTCATTCTTACCCGGTACTAAGAATGTAAGGGCTGACGCCTTGTCACAACAATTTTCCTCCACTTCCAAGATGGAGTCGGTTCCGGTTCCTGTGATTCCTCCTAATCATATTATGGCTACGGTTCGCACCAGTCTCACTTCTCCTTTGGGAGACAAAATTCTTGCTGCTCAGGTCGATGCCCCTCCTGAGAAACCTTGTGACCGCTGCTTTGTTCCCAAGAGTCTCCGTACTGCCGTGCTCCAGACTTACCATTCTCCCAAGGCTGCTGGTCACCCTGGGAAGAATCAACTCTTTTGGGCCATTTCCCAACAATTTTGGTGGCCTAGTCTACATGCTGATGTAACCGCCTTCGTAGCTACCTGTTCCATGTGTGCGTAAGACTCTACGACACCTTCCAGTGGAACTCCTACAACCCATACCCAATGGAGAGAGGCCCTGGACCCACCTGTCTATGGATTTCATTGTGGAGTTACCCAACTCCCAGGGCAACACAGTTATCCTTATGGTGGTAGACCGGTTCTCAAAAATGTCCCACTGTATTCCACTTAAAGTGGAGCACCACCCTAAAGTGGAACTTCCACTCATCGTAACTCTCCCCCCTCCGGTGTCACATGTGGCACCTTTCAGGGGGGAGGGGGTGCAGATACCTGTCTAAGACAGGTATTTGCACCCACTTCCGGGAGTCCTCTCTGCGGGTACGTCACTTCCCGCAGAATACCCATTGTGTTCTGGGAAACACTCGGCTCCCAGGACACAACGGGGACCAGTGAGAACGGCGCAGCGCGACTCGCGCATGCGCGCCGTAGGGAACCGGGCAGTGAAGGCGCAAGGCTTTGCTTCCTGGTTCCCTCACCGAGGATGGCGGTGGGGGCAGCAGAGGGACGAGCGATTGCTCGTCTTCTGCTGCCGACGTCGCTGGACTCCAGGACAGGTAAGTGTCCTAATATTGAAAGTCAGCAGCTGCAGTATTTGTAGCTGCTGGCTTTTAATATTATTTTTTCGTCGGAGCTCCGCTTTAAGAAGTTGCCTACATCTAAGGAACTTTGCTCGGGAGATCTTTCGCTTACATGGCCTACCCAAGGTCATTGTCTCAGACGGGGGAAGTCAGTTTGTGTCCCGGTTCTGGCGAGCCTTTTGTGCACAGTTGGTAATTCAGCTTGCTTTCTCCTCTGCGTATCACCCACAGTCTAATGGGGCCGCAGAACGAGCCAATCAGTCCTTGGAGCAATTCCTGCGTTGCTATATTTCTGACCATCACAACAACTGGTCAGACCTCTTACCATGGGCGGAGTTTGCTCACAATAGCGCTCTGAATTCTGCTTCCCGTTTGTCCCTGTTTATGGCGAACTATGGTTTCCAACCTTCCATGTTGCCTGACTCATTTGTTCCTCAGAGTATTCCTGCGTTAGAGGAACATCTCCGTGGTCTTCGTTGCACTTGGGTACAAGTCCAGGAGGCTTTGAGACAGGCCAACGAGAGGTACAGACTCCATGCTGACCGCAGATGCCTGCCTGCGCCTTCCTATCAGGTCGGGGACAGGGTCTGGCTGTCATCTCGCAACCTCCGACTTCGTGTTCCTTCTCTGAAGTTCGCACCTCGGTTTATTGGGCCTTTCCGTATCCTTCGCAGGATAAACCCAGTGGCTTACGCGTTGGACCTTCCTTCCAGTAATGTGTTTCATGTCTCCTTATTGAAACCTTTGGTCTGCAACCGTTTTACCAACTCGGTGCCATGTCTTCACCCTATACAGGTTGAGAACCATGAGGAGTATGACGTACAGTCCATTGTTGACTCCCGTAGGCGCATACAGTACCTGGTGCATTGGAAGGGGTACGGTCTGGAAGAACACTCTTGGGTCCCATCCTCAGACGTACATGCCCCTGTCCTCCGTGATTTCCATAGACGTTTTCCCCTCAAGCCCAGTGGTCCTCCGAGGGGGAGGGGTTATTGAGGAAGGGGTACTGTCAGGGCTGGGCTCAGCCCTTCCTTCTCTGTGCTGGCAGCTCAGCTGTCAGCTAATTTCCAGCTCCCATCTCTCCACAGTGATCCACCTGTTGATGATCCTGCTCGTCAGCTCTGCCTACTTAAGGACTTCCAGTTTATTTGCTCTTTGCCTTCACCTGTGTTAACATCACAAAAGACTTTCTTCTGCATTCTAGTTGAAGACCTGCTTGTCTGACGTTCCCTCTGGCTACAGATCCTGCTTGCTGTACCACTACCTTTATCGCTGGCACTTGGACATTGGCTTGGCCGACTACCCAATCCAGTTACTGAACTCTGGCTATGTTTTGACTACGCTTACTCTGTTTTACCTTTTTATTTTTATTATTAAACAAGTGTGATTTAAACTGTACTTCTGTCTCGGTCTGATTCATGGTTTCTGATAGGGGGGTTGTGGCAGGGAGCGGAGACGGAGACACAGCTGACAGTCAGGAAGGAGGGGGTGAGGGGGGAGAGAGTAGAGCAGAGCAGGGCAGCGTATGATGGAGGGACGCACGGTGATCAGGGTGGAGCAGCCCTGGTTATCGTGGTCAGTATAGAGAGGGCATACGGGAAGTGTGGCGGGGGGGCAGAGACAGAGACACAGCTGACAGTGAGGAATGAGCAGAGCAGGGCAGCATATGACGGAGGGACGCACTCTGACCACAGTGATCAGGGTGGAGCAGCCCTGGTTATCATGGTCAGTATAAAGAGGGCATGCAGGAAGTGTGGCAGGGGGGTGGAGACAGAGAAACAGCCGACAGTCAGGAAGGAGGGGGGAGAGAGGAGAGCAGGGCAGCGTATGATGGAGGGACGCACTCTGACCACAGTGATCAGGGTCGAGCTGCCCTGGTTATTGTTGTCAGTATAGAGAGGGCATACAGGAAGTGTGGCGGGGGCGGAGACAGAGACACTGCTGACAGTCATGAAGGAGGGGGTGAGGGGGGAGAAAGGAGAGCAGAGCACTCTGACCACAGTGATTGGTGTGGAGCAGCCCTGGTTATCGTGGTCAGTATAGAGAGGGTATACAGGAAGTGGCAGATTCAGGGAGGTTTTTTTTACAGTTTAGAGGAGGGCAGATTACACAGCACAAGCACTGTGCTGTGTAATCTGCTTTAAGGGACCAGGATCTGTATTGTTTTTTGGGGGGGTTAACAAACACTTTAAGGAAACTGCTGAAGAGGGCGAGGGTTCGTTCACACTGCCCACATGCTAAATGATCCATGCTAGCATATGGGCAGCTATTAGTCTTTCCCTGCGGTGCGGGGGTCAGTGTGATGCATGTTTCAGCAAACTGCGTGGTTTACTTTTTTTAAACTTTATTTGAAGTGCATAATGTGACATTTCATTTTTGTTTCTGTGCAGCAGCACCGGGCATTGTGGTGCACTACCGTGACATGCAGTGCCATTCAGTGCACTCTGGAAAAAGGCAGCATGCTCAATTGTTTTCCATGTGGCCTTGCATTTATCAGTGAAGGAAAAAAAACACCAGTCACTGCACATGGTGTGACTGAGTCCTCAATTGTGCACAACAATGATTGGTTACAGTATATGTGAACCCTTAGCTCAGGGGTGTCAAACTTAATGTCATCATGGGCCGCATCAGCATTATGGTTGCCGTCAGAGGACCGGTTGTATCTGTAAAGACTAGATGTCCAGAGCACTCCACCTAGAGTTGCCACCTCATCCCTTTAAACTCGAACACATATGAAATTCACAGGTTCTGAGGCTAATTAATTACAGATAAGACACCAAGTGAGTTTAATTACCACCTTAATCAGCCACAGAACCTGTGTATTTCATATGTGTTCGGTTTTAAAGGGATGAGGTGGCAACCCTAACTCCTCCCCCCCCCCTTTACACAAGATGTCAAAAACCCTCCCACTTTCAGAAGACAAGAGTTCCCCACCCTCCCTTACCTTGCACTGCTGCCAGAAAGAAGCTGAGGGCAGAGCCAGTAAGGAGAATGTGCAGGGTCTGGAGGAGGACCACAGGATGGCTGACATCAGCTGCCAGAGTCTGCTGAATGCTGAGACCAGGGGAGTTATAGATGAGGGGGTGCTGTGGCTGCACAGAGATGTGCAGGATCTGTAGGTGGAGTTCTGTACTCTTCCCTGCTGCTAACTGCTGAGACAAGGTGGGGTGCCGCATCTGCAGGAGAGGTGTGAGGGCCACATGAAATGGCCTGGTGGGCCGCATTCGGCTTTGTTTTTGACACGTGCCTTATTTTGCTAAACAACCCATTCAGTTTAAAGAAAAATGAGAGGTAGAACATTTGTGCATTCACACTACATTACCAAAAGTATTGGGACGCCTGCCTTTACACGCACATGAACTTTAATGGCATCCCAGTCTTAATCCGTAGGGTTCAATATTGAGTTGGCCCACCCTTTGCAGCTTTAACAGCTTCAACTCTTCTGGGAAGGCTCTCCAAAAGGTTTAGGAGTGTGTCTATGGGAATGTTTGACCATTCTTCCAGAAGAGTATTTGTGAGGTCAGGCACTGATGTTGGAGAGAAGGCCTGGCTCGCAGTCTCGGTTCTAATTTATCCCAAAGGTGTTCTATCAGGTTGAGATCAGGACTCTGCTCAGGCCAGTCAAGTTCCTTCACGCCAAACTTGCTCATCCATTTCTTTATGGACCTTGATTTGTGGTTTGTGCTTTGTGCGGTTGCATCATGTCTCAAGTAGAACTGATTCTGAATGGCAGTGGCTTTTTCATTATTTTTCATCTGCTGCACTTTCACTTAAATCGGATATAAACCCATCGATTCAACAGTTTCACAAAAACATCTACATTCCCAGCACCTTACATTGGTTGTGCTCTCAACCAAACTGTCAAACCATCCAATGGCTGGAGTCATAACTGATCACATGTGCAGAATCATGGCAGTTGAAGATTAAATGGAGGTCAAGATGGCAGCTTCCTTGGCTGGAAACAATAGGAGGGTTTATGTTCACATTAATATGGGTGTAACATGTAATATGTTACTAAAGGTGAAATTTAAAGGCATCATGTAGACTGGGCGTTTAGCCCCAATGCATAATTTTTTTTTTTTTCTGCCAGTAGAAACCATCCAGCCCCACTGCAGGCACCCTATAAATTTAGGCTAAAAGCTGCTGTGGCTGGATGGTGAACCAAGTAGTAATAGCATTTAGGCCCCTTTCACACTGGGGCGGGCAGGAGCGGTGGCGGTATAGCAGCGCGATTTTCAGCGCTGCTATACCGTTGTTCTTACCGCGGTATGCGTTCGCTAGGGGGGTGAATTTAACCCCCGCTAGCGGCCGAAAAAGGGTTAATACCGCCCGCAAACCACGGCTATTGCCGCGGTTTGCGGGCGGTATTACCGCGGTGTCCCATTGATTTCAATGGGCACCCGCAGTAAAGGAGCGGTGAACACACCGCTCCTTTACCGCTGTAAAGAAGCGGCTAGCAGGACTTTTGGAGCGGTCCTGCTAGCACACCGCTTCAGTGTGAAAGCCTTCGGGCTTTCACATTGCAGGCTACAGGGCAGGAATTTTTCATGCGGTATAATAGCGCTATTATTAGCGCTAAACCGCATGAAAAACGCCCCAGTGTGAAAGGGGCCCTAGGGCAGTATGCGCCCAGGGATGAATGCCCAGAAACAGTGGCAGTTGGTGGGAAAAAAAAAATATTTTGGGGGGGTAGTTGGTGGGTTTGCCTTAAACAGGTTCTAGTTACACCTCTGCGCAGTACTATGCATTTCTTACAAAGGTTTCAATCATTCTTTGGTTAAGGGTAGTGATTGATCTGATGCTGTGTTCTGGTTGTGGATGATGCATGTACACCTTCCTTGTTACATTGTGATTTACCATGAACTTAAAGCGGTGTTCCAGCCTGAGGAAAAATAAATAATTAAAAGTCAGCAACTACAAATACTGTAGCTGCTGACTTTTAATATAAAAACACTTACCTGTCCAGGGAGCCCGCAATGTCGGTACCCCAGCCAATTTTCGGATTGACTCCCGGGTGCTGCCGTCGCCATTCGTGGTAAGGGAAACCAGCAGTGAAGCCTTTTGGCTTCACTGCCGGTTCCCTACTGCGCTGCGCTTTCTAACTGTTCCGGCGGCGGAGGAAGGAGAAGGGCGCCGCGGCGCAGTCACCTGGAAGTGGGGACAGGGACCTGTCAAAAACAGGTACCCATTCCCGCTGAAAGGTGCCAAATGTTGCACCGGGGGGGAATCAGATCAGCAGAGTTTCCACTTTTGGGTGGAACTCTGCTTTAAAGGGTGGGTATGCCCAAAAACCTGTCTTTATGTACTTTCTACTATACCGTTTTCTACTGTGGAATAAAAGATATATTGAGCATGTAACGAGGGCTACACTCCTTGGCTTTTATTAAGTGGCAGAATGAGAATTGTAAGCTCTTTGAGCAGGGCCCTCTTGTATTTTATTGTATTATAACTGTACTGTTTCCCTTTTATATTGTAAAGCACTGCGTAAACTGTTGGAGCTATATAAATCCTGTATAATAATAATTAGCTAATGTTTGGCTCTCTATCACAGTGTGTATCTAGAAACTCGTGCAACTCACCAGTTCCGATTTGTATTTTTTTTTAATATTATTTATTCATTTTAAGCCATCTGACGTAATGCCATCTTAAATACCAGTTTAACAGGATTGACCTGCAGAAGCTATGGCAGAGGGGGTTGTAAATGAAGATCCTATCGCTAAGGAAAAATGTCTACACTGCAGTGGTTTATATGGTGTCGTATTTGCATCCAAATATTGTCAGGAATAACTGTGGAGCTAGAGAAGATACCAGCTGCTGGAGTTGTCCACCACTGAGAGATCAAAAGGCTATGGCCATATGATGATCTGCATTGCCCACAGTGGGATGGTGCCATCTGCTGGAAAATGTTAGAGATCATGGCAGAATCATATGAAGAACGCAGATTGAACAGAAGACCCTTCAGGGGCAGAAGATTACAAAGCAAGGAGTGCCGATGTGGGCATTTATGTACTCATTAGCGATTTTCCTTTCTTTGTAGTTAACACTTTGCTTCATTTAGTTCATTTATATATATATATATATATATATATATATATATATATATATATATTGTGAGGGGGTTAGCTCGGCAGCGGGTGTGTGTGACCCCCGGGATGGGCTCCCCACACAAAACAGGCCCAGCAAACGGAGGTTGTGGTTTTCAAAATCAAAAAAAAGTGCGGTTTATTTTCTATTTACAGTGACAAAACACAGCAAAGCAAAAGAAACATAACCAAAATAAATCCTGGTCAAGTTGACCTCTGACTAAACATACAGGTTTCCTAACTAACAACTGGGATCAGCCTAGTGCTGTCCTAGTCCCTAAGTCCCTGGTTTAGTAAAGGTCCAAACAAATAGCCACACAGGCTTTGCCTCACCGCACAGGGGTTCACTCTCCCTAGACAGTCCACACAGGTCTGGTTCCAGGCATGAGCTAACATCTAATGAAGCTGGGAGTTTTTATAGAGGCCTTAAACGAACTGACAGGCTTCAGCTGGTCTCATCAACTCCCTGCCTGCACGACGCCCAGCCCTCTCCCTAGAGGTATGAGTCCTCCATGAGCCCACTAGCCTCAGCTGGGCTTCATCAACTCCTTCCCTAGTTGTATAAGTCGGCATAAAGCCTGAATCTGGGAGAAATATATCTACCCCCCTGGATGCAACCAGGTGACTTTACCTTCCTGCTGTCACATACCCCCCCCTCTTGTTTTAACCTTGGGGTTGGAACACCAGCAATCAGGCATTCATGTACTCGAGACAAAGCATCCACATTCCCCATTTGAACGCCAGGGCGATGCTTTACTGTGAAGTTGAATTCCTGTAGGGCCAGGAACCACCTATTCACTCTTCTATTTGTCTCCTTGTTTTGAGCCATCCACTTTAACGGAGCGTGATCCGTAACCATGTCAAAGTGCCTACCTAGCAGATAGTACCGAAGGGAATCTAGAGCCCACTTCACCGCTAAACACTCCTTTTCAACCGTGGCGTAATTTACCTCATGGGACTTCAACTTCCTGCTGAGGTAAATGACTGGGTGCTCTTCCCCGTTCCAGACCTGGGACAATACTGCTCCTAACCCCACATCTGACGCATCACTTTGTACGACAAAGTCTTTAGAGAAGTCGGGTGAGTACAACACTGGCTGGCTACATAAGGCTTGTTTCAAGAATTGGAATGCTGCCTCAGCCTCGGGGGTCCATTTAATCATGACCGACCCTTTCCCTTTCGTCAGGTTGGTTAGGGGCACAGCCTTAGAAGCAAAGTGGGGAATGAAGCGCCGATAATAACCCGCGATTCCCAGAAAGGCCCGTACCTGCTTCTTGCTGTTGGGACGTGGCCAACTCTGGATGGCCTCGACTTTGTTGAGTTGGGGTTTTATCACTCCCCTGCCAATGGTGTACCCAAGATATTTGGCCTCCTCCTGCCCAATGGTACACTTCTTGGGGTTAGCCGTAAACCCCGCTTCCCGGATAGAGTCTAGGACTGCTTGCACTTTTGGCAGATGTGAGGCCCAATCTGTGCTATGGACAATTACGTCATCCAGGTAAGCCGCAGCATACTTCCGATGGGGCCTCAGTATCTGGTCCATTTTCCGCTGGAATGTGGCCGGCGCATTCTGTAACCCGAACGGCATTCTCTTATATTGGAACGCCCCGTCTGGGGTTACAAATGCGGTTTTCTCTTTGGCCGACTTGGCCAGGGGAATTTGCCAATACCCTTTTGTGAGGTCAAGAGTCGTCATGTATCGGGCTGTTCCCAGCCGGTCGATCAACTCATCTATACGTGGCATGGGGTAGGTGTCAAATTTTGTAACTTTGTTCAACTGACGAAAATCGTTACAAAATCGCCAGCTCCCATCCGGTTTAGGCACCAACACAATGGGACTAGACCAATCACTTTGGGACTCCTATCACCCCTAAGTTCAGCATTTTCTGTACTTCCTCCCGTATTGCCTCCCGTCGGGCCTCTGGGATCCGATAGGGTTTTAACTTC
This sequence comes from Rana muscosa, assembly GCA_029206835.1. Classification (NCBI taxonomy): domain Eukaryota; kingdom Metazoa; phylum Chordata; class Amphibia; order Anura; family Ranidae; genus Rana; species Rana muscosa. Next base: position 237,484,826 of record CM055128.1, read on the forward strand.
ACCCTTTCACCGGGCGGGGTAATAATATCATGCTCTACCCCAGATGTTTGTCCCGGCAGCTCAGAGAACACCTCCTTGTTGCGAAGCACAAACTCCTTAACCTCCTGTTGTTGGGGTTGTGACAAGGTGGCTGCTATTCCAACCTCCGGAATCACGCAACCAGTTTGAGCTGGTGACCAAGTTTCTGCGACTAGGGACTCTCTATCCCTCCAGGCTTTCAACAGATTAACGTGATATATCTGTTCGGGCTTTCGCCTTCCTGGTTGTCTGACCTTGTAATTCACTTCGCTCACTTTTTCCATTATCTCGTAGGGGCCTTGCCATTTGGCAAGGAATTTACTTTCAACCGTAGGGACAAGTACCAATATCCTATCCCCCGGGGAAAAGGTACGGGTCTTTGCTCCACGGTTGTACACTCTCTGCTGTGCCAACTGCGCTTGGGCCAAATGTTCCTTCACGATGGGCATTACCTGTGCAATTCGATCTTGCATCAGGGCGACATGCTCAATCACACTCCTGTGGGGAGAACTCTCACTTTCCCAAGTTTCCTTGGCAATATCCAACAGCCCTCTTGGGTGTCTCCCATACAGTAACTCAAAGGGGGAGAATCCCGTAGAGGATTGGGGCACCTCCCTAATAGCAAACATCAAATAAGGAAGTAGACAGTCCCAATCCTTTCCATCTCTATCCACCACTTTCTTCAACATTTGTTTTAGGGTTTTGTTGAATCTTTCAACCAGCCCATCGGTTTGGGGGTGATACACAGATGTACGCAATTGCGTCACTTTGAACAATTTACACAGCTCTTTCATAACCCGGGACATAAAGGGTGTACCTTGGTCCGTAAGCAGTTCTTTACAAATACCCACCCGGCTAAAAACAAGAGATAGCTCTTTGGCTATGGTTTTGGCCGAGGTATTTCTGAGAGGGATCGCTTCTGGATAACGGGTGGCATAGTCCATTATAACCAATATGTACTGGTGCCCCCTAGCGGACTTGATTATAGGACCTACCAAATCCATTGCGATTCTCTCAAACGGGACCTCAATGATGGGTAGAGGGACCAGCGGGCTACGGAAATGTGGCATCGGGGCCGACCTCTGACACACAGGGCAGGAGGAACAATAATTTTCTATGTCCTTCATCACCCCAGGCCAATAGAATCTCTGTAATACCCTCTCTCGGGTTTTCTCTGTCCCCAGATGACCTCCAAGAATGTGCCCATGGGCCAACTCCAACACCAACTTCCTGTAAGGTTTGGGCACCACAAGCTGCTCAACGGTTTCTTCTGCCCTTTTTGCCACCCGATACAGTAGGTCCTTCTCTACGCTGAAGTATGGGTAAGTGCAGGTATTATCTGGGTTCACTAACTCGCCATCTATTTCCACTACGTTTTCCCGTGCCTTTATTAGGGCGGGGTCTTTTAACTGTTCTGTGGCAAAATTTTCCCTGTGAACCTCCAGATCAGAAAACTCCACAGACGGTAGGTTTTCGTCTGAGGAGGTGGGCTCCTCTCCAGTTTCTTGAGTCTCCCCTGCCAATACTGACAAGGGAAATTCTGGAGAGTCCTCACCACTCTCAGAGGAGTTCTGGCTATCACATTCCTGGTACATAGGGGCACCAGTGGGGGGCTCAGGATCATCCCACAGTTCCCAGAACTTCGGAAAATCCCTTCCCACAATGGCATCATGCGGTAATTGAGATACTAACCCCACTGGATGAGAGAGGGTACCTTTGGGGGTCTCGAAACACACTGTAGTCACTGGATACTCTCGGGTGTCCCCATGCACACAAATAACAGCTACCTTGCTATTCCCAGAGACCTCTGTTTTAACTAATTCAGCCTTTATCAGGGTCACAAGGCTACCTGAATCCAGTAATACCACAACATTTCTACCATTAATACACATTTTGCATAAATGTTTCTCAGTTCCCCGAATGGCAGTGCATGCGACTGTCGCACACAGCGACTGACGTCTGTCCATCAGAAAGTCGCATTGCATGGGTTCCTCCACAACCGGGCAATTTGCTGCAATATGTCCCGCTTGCCGGCAGCGGTAGCAAACAATCCATTTGGCTGCCTCTTGAGCCCCTGACTTCCCAGGCTGTTCTCGCCAAACTTTGGGTAGAGCTCCCACCCTCTCACTCTCTCCACCCTCACCCCTTGGAATCCTCTTATCCGCCCCTGGGGATGGTCTGGTCTTAGGGTGGAAAGTCCGAGAGTCTCTGGAAGAGGCCGTCAGGTTCTCTGTAGCCAAGTATTTCTCTACACGATCCACAAGACCACCGGCCGTCTCTGGGTCTCCATGGCTTACCCACTTTTGGATGGCAGTAGGAAGAGCTCTCAAAAACCGATCCATTACAACACGTTCCACAATCTCTGGTGCGGACAAAGTCTCTGGCTGTAGCCACTTCCTGCTCAGGTGAATGAGATCATACATTTGAGACCTGGGGGGTTTTCCAAGCTGGAAAGTCCAGTTATGCACACGCTGAGCCCGGACAGCCAGGGTGACACCCAGCCTTGCCAATATTTCAGCTTTTAGCATCACATAGTCTTTTGCTTGGTCAGGCTCTAGGTCATAGTAAGCCTTCTGCGATTCACCAGTTAACAGAGGAGCCACCAGTCCAGCCCACTGCTCCTCAGGCCACTTTTCTCTTTCAGCAGTCCTTTCAAATGTGGTCAAAAATACCTCTGGATCATCCTCTCCAGTCATTTTTGTCAATAAACGACTCACCCCAAAGGACGCGGTATTAGTGGGACGGCTTTCCTCACTGGTCTGCGGACGTTGCTGCATTACTGCTTCCATTTGTTGTAGTCTCTGCTCTTGCTTCTGTAACAGGTCTATGAAGCGGGCCTCAGATTGCTGCTGGGCTTGTTGATGAGCTTGCTGCTGGGCTGCAAGGCTCCTTTGCAAACCTGCATTTGTCTGCTGTTGATTGGCATTTGCTAGAGCCAGCTGCTTCAGTATCTCCTCCATGCTGGCTTAAAAAAAACTGCCCGCATTCTCCACCAACTGTGAGGGGGTTAGCTCGGCAGCGGGTGTGTGTGACCCCCGGGATGGGCTCCCCACACAAAACAGGCCCAGCAAACGGAGGTTGTGGTTTTCAAAATCAAAAAAAAGTGCGGTTTATTTTCTATTTACAGTGACAAAACACAGCAAAGCAAAAGAAACATAACCAAAATAAATCCTGGTCAAGTTGACCTCTGACTAAACATACAGGTTTCCTAACTAACAACTGGGATCAGCCTAGTGCTGTCCTAGTCCCTAAGTCCCTGGTTTAGTAAAGGTCCAAACAAATAGCCACACAGGCTTTGCCTCACCGCACAGGGGTTCACTCTCCCTAGACAGTCCACACAGGTCTGGTTCCAGGCATGAGCTAACATCTAATGAAGCTGGGAGTTTTTATAGAGGCCTTAAACGAACTGACAGGCTTCAGCTGGTCTCATCAACTCCCTGCCTGCACGACGCCCAGCCCTCTCCCTAGAGGTATGAGTCCTCCATGAGCCCACTAGCCTCAGCTGGGCTTCATCAACTCCTTCCCTAGTTGTATAAGTCGGCATAAAGCCTGAATCTGGGAGAAATATATCTACCCCCCTGGATGCAACCAGGTGACTTTACCTTCCTGCTGTCACAATATACACACACACACACAGTGCCTTGCAAAAGTATTCACCCCCTTTCCATTTTTTGTTGCCTCACAACCTGGAATTAACATGAATTGTTTGAGGATTTGCATAATTTAATTTACAGAACATGCCAACAGCTTTGAAGATTTTTTTTATTTATTGCGAAGCAAACAAATAGGACAAAATAACAGAAAAAGTAAATGCGCATAGCTATTCACCCCCCTAAAGTCAATACTTTGTAGAGCCACCTTTCATGGCTATCACAGCTCCAAGTCGCTTTGCATAAGGCTCTATGAGCTTACCACATCTTACCACTGGGATTTTTTGCCCATTCCCCCTTGAAAAACTGCTCCAGCTCCTTCAAGTTGGATGGTTTGCGCTTGTGAAGAGCAATCTTTAAGTCTGACCACAGATTTTCTATTGTATTGAGGTCTGGGCTTTGACTAGGACATTCCAACACATTTACATGTTTCCCCTTAAACTACTCAAGTGTTGTTTTAGCAGTGTTTCTGGGGTCATTGTCCTGCTGGAAGGTGAACCTCCATCCTAGCCTCAAATCACACACAGAGTGGTACAGGTTTTGCTCAAGAATATCCCTGTATTTAGCACCATCCATCTTTCCCTCAACTCTGACCAGTTTCCCAGTCCCGACTGCTGAAAAACATCCCCACAGCATGATGCTGCCACCACCATGTTTCACTGTGCGGATGGTGTTCTTTTGGTGATGTGTTGGGTTTGCGCCAGACATAGCGTTTTCTTTGATGGCCAAAAAGTTACATTTTTGTCTCATCAGACCAGAGCACCTTCCTTCATACATTTTGGGAGTCTACCACATGCCTTTTCGCAAACTCAAAACGTGCCATTTTGTTTTTTGCTGAAAGTAATGGCTTTCTTCTGGCCACTCTGCCATAAAGCCCAACTCTATGGAGCGTACGGCCTATTGTTGTCCTATGTACGTGTAGCGGGACCCCCAAAAATGGGGTCGCTTTGTTGTAAATTTAGGGGGCAGTCTGAGCAATAGTATGGCTCAGACTCTACAATTCTGTTTAATATGGACTCTGCTCTGCCATTTTGTTGTCTGGTGTATGTGGTGGCGCTGTTGCCCAGGTCTTGGGTTGAACCACTGGTGACATTGTGGTGTGATTGGGTGTCCTCTTTCGGCTACCGTGTGGTGGGCCGAGTTCAGCCTGCTGTGCATGCTGGGAGAGGGTACATAAAGGGCAGACGCCATAGGAGGAGAGTGCAGGAGAGGACCCCTGGTGGGGAAGTCGCACCCGTTGACCTTGATGGCCTGGGGGTGCGTGAACTGGTCGAGCAGTCTCTGGCACCTTTAGCCCGAGGCTACGAAGTTCCAAGTAGGCCCAGTACCTTCAACTGGGTCTACAATCAACACCCTGGAGTCCCAGGGAACCCGTGTGAGGGTGGCCCGCTCTGAAGGAGAGGAAACCAGGGGAGGACCTGTCCAAAGGGATCGGTGAAGGAATTCACATTGAAGGAGAGGCCTGGTTACCTATCAGAGGGAAGGATTCGTGAGTTGCAGTATAGCCCCTGTAGTGTGTCCCATTGACACCTATGGTCTCTATTAATCTATGGGAGTTTAAAAGTTCTAACTCAGTAACTAAAGGATTCTGTGGCAGAAGATCTCTTAGACTTGTCCGTGAAGGGGACTAACTTAAAGTGGAGCCCCACCCTAAATTACAAGTTCCTCTCATCGAAACCCTCCCCCCCTCCGGTGTCACAATTGACACCTTTCAGGGGGGAGGGGGATGAAGATACCTGTCTAAGACAGGTATTTTCACCCACATCCGGGAGTCCTCTCTCCGGGAATCTGCGGGAGTGACGTCACTTCCCCCAGACTTCCCGTAGTGTTCTGGGAGACACTCGGCTCCCAGAACACAGGAGGACGAATCAGAAAGGCGCAGCGCGACTCGCGCATGCGCCGTAGGGAACCGGGCATGAAGCCGCAGGGCTTCACTTCCTGGTTCCCTCAGCGAGGATGGCGGAGGGAGCAGCAGAGCGACGAGCGATCGCTCGTCCTCTGCTGCGGACGTCGCTGGACTCCAGGACAGGCAAGTGTCCAAATATTAAAAGCCAGCAGCTGCTGAAGCTGCTGGCTTTTAATATTTTTTTCCCGGCGGAGCTCCGCTTTAAAGGAACTGTTCGTGCTTCACTCCGGCTTCTAGAACTGTGAGAGGGATCTATCCGGGTGAGCAATTCACACTCAGGCTTGAGTGAAGAATAGGGTAACTGGGTGCCGCGTGCCTAAACCTGTCTCCCTATCTGCTTTTGTCACGATCTTCAACCTATTCCCAAATCTGTTTCAAGCAAGATAAAAATAAACTCGCCTGTTTGGAGTTTGAACATTGTCTGGATATTGGCCTTCTTTTGGGGAAAAGAACAGACTTTTCTCTATATTCTGGGGATGAGAACCAATGGAGGGGAGGTAACTTGCTGCAGGACCCAAAATTGTAAGAACACCACTCAACCTCTTAAACTAGGAGGACACGGCATGTGGCACGGTGTGCCTTTATCTCTGCAAAGTGAAGGTAGGCAGGAGAAAAGGGTCCGTGTGCTACATACAGAAACTCCAGGGCTACCCTACGTCTGTGCTGCCTCTCTGATTAATGCCCTCCTTGCCCGGTCCTTGAGTTTTGGTGTGAGGCCGTCTCTTGGCAGGTTTGCTATTGTGCCATGTTCTTTCCATTTGAATATGATCGATTTGATGGTGCTCCTAGGGATCAAAGATTTGTATATATATATATTTTTTTTTTTTTAACCCAACCCTGACTTGTACTTCTCAACAACATTGTCCCTTACTTGTTTGGAGAGTTCCTTGGTCTTCATGGCAGTGTTTGGTTAGTGGTGCCTCTTGCTTAGGTGTTGCAGCCTCTGGGGCCTTTCAAAATGGTGTGTATATGTAATGACAAATCATGTGACACTTAGATTGCACACAAATGGACATCATTTCACTAATTATGTGACTTCTGAAGGTAATTGGTTGCACCAGAGCTTTTTATGGGCTTCATAACAATTATTGTGTTCTAAACCATCACATACAATTCAGATAAAAAAAAAAAAAAAAAAAAACACTGAACTAAAGGCTGCAATGTACCAAAATAGGTAAAAAGCCGGGGGGGGGGGGGGGGGTCGAATACTTTTGCAAGGCACTGTACACACACACACACACACAAACTATGGTGGGTCTTTGTACAGAGAGATACACTAGTCCAGTAGTCTTCATGCCGCAGCCCTTTGCTGGCTTTTATCCGACCCTTGGAGCATTATTCCCCCCACTTTCGGCAATAGTGGGACATAGTTCCTGCCACTGACACCGACAGTGGGGCACTATTCCTCCCATTGACACCAATGATGGAGCACTATTCCTCCCAACAATGGGGCATTGTGTAATCCCACTGACGCCAGGATATTTTCTTCTCCCACTGACCACAGTTCGACACCCCTAAAGCTTGAAGGACAGTTAACTGACCCCTTGTTTAGAAAGTTTGGAGACTCCAGCACTAGTCTTAACAGTAATTATATATATATATAAAAGAACTCTCAAGTCGCATGACAGGTCGCAGGAGTGTGAACCAGGGTTTACAGCCATGGACAGCCCCAGCTTCTTTCAGCCTGCCATTGGAGTTGTACAAGCTTGAGTGGCTGCTGCCGATTGATACACCCGGGATCCTGGCCACAGGTATCCATTAGTATACCCAACACAGCATTCGCAATTTAGGATGTTTAAACAAGGCCCTAATCCTATGTTTCTCTTAGCACAGGTATCCTGTACGAAAACTATTGAAGATCTCACCAAAATAGGTGGTCAGGAGAAGGGACACAAAATTCCTAGAACTACCCAGGTTTCAGAAAACATACAGTTGCATATACACATTTAGTATGCTGAACAAAAAATATGAAAAGACAAATTATGGTTTCATAAAATATTTTATATTTAGCACAACCTCTGATATACACACAAATATTTACACAATGGTTTCCACTGTATGACAGTAAAGTATTTACAGATGTATACGTATATATACACACACATTAGTCCTCAGGTCTTGCTCTCATAAGTGCTGATCCTGCCTCTATACCATTTCCTGGCTTTTAGAAGTCTCATATACTGCACACGCCAATCCACAGATACATCACCGTCACAAAGTAAACTCGCGACACAATGGGCGTTTTGCAACCCCCATCTCTCTTGAGGTCTCTGCTAAGTGATCTAGTTTTCTGCAGGGAGTGACAGAGTCTGTGATGCCATCGCAACATGACCATTCTTAGTTTAGTGCCTGTACTTAGCCAGTCACTTATTGAAGTCAGTGTGTGTCCACACGGAATGACAGCAGTTTTTCAGAGTGCATGCTGTTTAGGGTTCGCAAGTCCGGCAGTCGCAGCAGCAGTTTGGTAAACCGGGAAGTGTCGTTTGGAGTGTTTTTCAGGATGAGGGAACGGAGGGCGCGTATCAAAGTCTCTTGCAGCTGCTCTACTAATGAAGCGTTTTCCATTCCGGAGCGATCTGCAACAAAGGAAATAAAAATTAAAAAAAAACGTAAAAAGCGTATTCTGCATTTTTTCGTTTTTAAAAACAGTAATTCTTTTTAAATATTGATACAACAGGGCATTTATTTTTAATTTTTTTTTACTTGGAGCCTGTAAAGCAGCAGTCATTAAATGGCGGCACGCGCAACGCTCCTGCACGGGCTGCCAGTGTAGTAGCAGTCATTGGTTTACTGGGACTGTGCGTTTCCCAGCCACATCGCCTATGTTCGCTTCTGCTCCTCTTGCCCTTCCTCCCGGGCGTGATGTCACATGCACACCCCACCCCCCTGCTGCTCGCAGATTCTGGGTCTCACTTGCAAGGTATATCTCGCAGCTCCTGCCCCCCCTGCAGCTTGCTGATAGGCACATTTTATGTTAAGGGGGTATGCCGATGGGGACACCTGATGTGATGGGGCACTGTAATGGGGACACCTGATGTAATAGGGCACTCTGACGGGAACACCTGGTAACTGATTTATGGGGGGGGGGGGGTAGTCGGATGGGGTCACCCAATGTAATGAATTACTTTGGTAGGGGCACCTGATGTAAGGGGGAACACTATTGGGGACATTTACAGAGTACTACCAGAGTGTGTGGAGGAAACAGTAAGAAAAGCGCCAGAGAGTGTGGCTTGCGCAAAAAAATTAAAGAAGACCCGAATCTTTCATGGCACAGACTTGTGATTCGGACCTCGGCTGGGAAAAATCTAGTTACCGGGCCTCCTTGAATTTGAATTCACTACCCCTGCTGTAAAGCATTGCACCCGCGATCAGCAGATCCTGGAGGAGAGACTTGTCCGTGTATCTGTCTGCTCGTACCTCATTTGGGTAGGCAAATACACACTGACAGGAAGAGAATGAACTACCCCATCGCTCAACAGCAGCGCGGTAGAACACTGTAAATAGATGACGTGGCCGGGCAGGTGGAGCCCCGCACGGCCGCGTTTTCTTCAGATAGTGGCAGTGAGCAGGGGGGCAGAGTATATCCCCTTCTCACTGTCAAAACAGGGACTCTGGGGTTGGCGCAATTGTAACATGTTACACCCTGAATTACAAAAGGTTGACTTATCCTGTAAATCTAAAACCATCTATTTTCTAAAAGTGGCAAGGAAATTCAAATATGGCTTTCTTGTATGGGTGGCGTGTTCCATACACTTAGTACAACACTGGGACAAATTGTGTAATTATAGCTGGAATACCATGCTCTTCAGGAAATAAGTGGAATCCATGTGCATATTTCAAAAGAAATGGCAGCAGGTAGGACCCAGCAATGAGGTTCAATAAAATAAGTGCAATGTATGCAAGTGCTACTACAATTTTTTATGAGCTATGCTGGAATATTTATACATGAGCGTGGTGTAACAATGTGGCCAAAGATGTGACTGATTAGTTCCCCTTTTTTCTTTTGATACAGTTCAACACACCTGCCAATAACCAGATGAAATTCCTGCTAGCTTTGCTAGTATTAAAAGCCAACCAAGTGCGAAAAGGGAAAGTTATCAAGAGCTCATGCAACCAAGAAGTCGTCATTGATCGGCAGCAGTGGACTGCTTTAGGATCAAGCCCAATGAACCCTGTTCATTCTAACTTGGTCTCTCATTAAATGCATCTCAATAATCTTCATTACATGTTAAAAAATATATATGTAAAAAAAAAAAAAAACTCCAAACTAAATCTATCTTTACTCCAGCTAGGATATGGACACTAAAATCTCAGTAAAGAGATGGTAAACCTATTAATTTTTTTTTTTTAAAACAAACAGATGTTAAAAACTTACCTGCTCTGTGCAATAGTTTTGCAAACAGCAGTCCCAGTCCTGCCTTTCTTGGGTCCCCTGCTGGCACTCCTGGCTCCTCCCCCCCCAAGCACCCCTCATAGTAAGGCGCTTGCTATGGGGGCACTAGCACAGGCTCGATCCTGAACCGCACTCAATGTGTCTGTTGACACACACAGCGCAACTCGGCTTTGCACCACACTCTCTGCTCACTGGCTGGGATTGACAGCAGAAGTAGCCAATGACTCCAGCTGCTGCCTCTGTCCATTGAAGAGGGAGGGAGCCAAGGAGAGCTGCTGCTCATGGGCACATCACTTGATCGAAGTTGGGCTCAGATAAGTATAAGGAGGGGAGAGCTGCATACAGAAGGTTTTCTTTTACTTTAAAAAGCAGAGAATGCATTAAGGTAAAAAACCTTCTGCCTTTAGAACCACTTTAAAATATCATTTACTAAGCCAATCAAAAACCTATTTAAAGCATGCAGAGGAAAAAGGATTCTCAAATTTTTGTAAAATAGTGAATACTGACCTGCAGATACCAGTACAAGTGCAGTGAAGATGCCCAACTCCTCCTGGCTTAGGTTGAGAGATGCCAGCTTTTCACTGAAGTCAAACATTGAGCTGAGAAGCTCTCCCATGCCCATGGCTTGAAGTTCTGGTAGAGAGTATGTTGCTCCACTCAGGAACCTCAGAGAACGCTCCCGCACATCAAACAGGGTAGCAAACCGCACCATAAGGACCTATAATGTAAAACAAGAACAGAGGGGCATGAGATAAACAAGAAGCCAGAAGAATAAGTTTGGAGTGAAACTTGCAGACTAGAACTAGATATTCTTCACGTCAGGCTGAAACTAGACAAATGACGTACAGTAAAACTTATGTTACCCATGAATAACTGCTCTGTCAAAGTAATGGAAAGCTGCAACATATTTGTATCTATGTGCTTTTGTCTACAACTGATGTCTGCCTGGGGTCATCTGGCCTCCACTGGGCAGTGGAGGCACAATGGCCCAGTACTGACAAATTAGCCACATGCATTCTTTTGAAGTAAATGAGGCAGTTATTGGAAGATCCCATTAATTTGTGGTTTGCCTACTTAAATACTTTCACTAAATATGCTTTTGCCAGTCTGTGCAATCAATGATGAACTACAGGAAATCCTGCTTGCTGGATTTGGACAGTTCTTATTATCTTATAACCTATACAATTGTCTGCCGTACAAGGGGCATGAGACTTTAATTTGAGAAACAGAATTACTGAGCAATATGCCCACAGGCAAAGCACTCACCTCAAATGTGCCAGCTTTCAGCAGGGTGACCTGGTCTTGTTGTGTTAAGTTCTGGAACCCGGGAATGTGACGCGCAAATTCCACCACCTCTCGTACAGCTGGGGTAAAACTAAGTGAGAACTCTTCCCAAACTTCCTGCACAGAGCGGAGAGGACTCCCACGGGGCAGAGCGTTCATTGGACATGCCTGGAAAGAGGAATTAAGAAATCATTAGCATTATCCTGGCCACTGTGAACCAATCTGTAATATACATGAGGTACTTCCAAAAAACAAACATTTTCCAATTATAAAATGTACAGGTCTAGCAAAGACAAAGTGGAGCAGTAGTTAAAATAGACACCCCCTACACCCACTGTGCTCCCTAAAGTCATAATAGGGAACATAAATCCTGAAATCCATTTGTAGTGAAACATGGATATAGGATACTACAATGGCCAGACATCCCACTGAAGGCCTGGGGATCTTGTGACCAAATGACTAGGCAACAGATCTTCTTTCACCATGTGTAGTAAAAATAAATGTGACTGAAATCAGATATTAGAGAGATCACCATGCTCTTACCAGATGCACGCTGCGTCCGCCTCTGGAATCTCCACTGTCCTGTGCCCAACATGGAGGGGGTGGGTTGTTATGCTGCTGCTCCCAAGATGCAATGTTTCTGCTGATTTTTTCATGGGCATACACAAAAATCTGTCGATGAGCTTGGGTCACCTGACCAATGACATCATCAACGTGGTCTGGGCTGGGGGATCGAGGTGGTGTCAGTTGCTGGGGGTAATGGGGGTAAACTTCGGAGATGGAAGGAGGTGAAGGACAGGAGGCTGGTGCCACATGCAGAGGAGAGGAAGGCCGAATCTGCTGGGGTTGAAGAGGGACAGGGCTCCTTCGGCCAAAATGTCCTCCAGTGATGTGGCTCATTGCACTGTGCATTTCAGCCAACATTCGCTGCTTCTCCCTCTTTGGAATGCGACCAAATCTCACAGCTGGAGAAAGAAAAAGAAAATCAATGCATTAGCCCACGGAAGATCATGCCAACTTCAGATGTCCACATCATATTGCACCTCATTTATCAAAGTGTGAAACTGCCCACTACACCTAGGACTCTTCTTTATGTTTTCATAGAAGCTACATTAATAATATTCTATACATGACAGTGACGGCTATTTATTTTTTATTTAGACACTTTGTAAAATAAATCCGAACAGAAACAAATCGCCATGCCAAAAGGAACTCACCATCTCTAGACATGCCCACTGAGAGACACTTGCGGAAGCGGCACTGCTGACAGCGGTTCCTATTAATGCGCACAATGGAGCAGGTCTCATTCTTCAGACATTTCTTGTATTGAATGTTCTGCTGAATGCTGCGACGGAAAAATCCCTATAAGAGAGAATAAATGGGGGTGTCATATTGATAATCAATTGGTTTTTTTTCCCTACACCAATTAAAAGATGAAAAACACGTTCAAGATAAAAAAAAAATAGGCAAAAACCTAACTTCACAATACATTTACACCAATTCTGGATTTCTGGAAACATAAGTGGTTTGTGAGGTCATACAATGATTTTTACGTAGATTAAGTGTTAGCAATGTAGTTTGGCTGAATATGTGGATATGCAAAATAAATGAACTGTTGTGTTAAAGTGGTTGAATAGTCATTTTGTTAACTTTTACCTACAGGTAAGCCTATAATAAGGCTTACCTGTAAGTAAAATTTTTTTATATATATATATATATATATATATATATATATATATATATATATATATATATATATATCTCCTAAACCCTTACGGTTTGGGAGTTATTCCCCTTGCAATGAGCCACTGACTGCAGCGGCGCATGCGCAAAGGAAATTCTCGGCTGAAGGCCCGGCAGATGCCGGACCTTGCCGGAAAGAAGTCTCGACATCGCGGCTCCAGTAACTCACAGCGCTGGAGCCGCGATACCCGGAAGACACGCCGAGGCAACATCTCATCTCCCTCGGCGTGAACCAGGTGATTTACCGATGCCTCGTTCAAAGGTAAGCATTTCATAATGAGCAAGTATACTACTAGCTCATAATGCCTTTTGCCTTACAGGGTTCTAAAAAAAATAAAAAATTATACAACCGCTTTAAGGAAAGGTTTGAGAAACACGGATATACAGCTTATCCGTTACATCCTAAATTAGAAATAGGCCTATTAAACTATATGGTACAAAGAACAATGACATGTTTGTACCTTGGTACCTGCAATCTGGAAAGGAAAGAGATATTCAAAGCAATCATTCTCACTACCGGCTAAAACTAGAACCTCCCTAGATACCACTAATCGGCTATCAATTTCCCAGTAACCAAACACCTATTAAAGATTAAGCATTTTTCTTAAAGAGAACCAGTATTTAAAAAGATCACTTTAGTTAAAAAAAAAAAAAAAAAAAAAAATATTACGTGACCGGTATATTCATTCCTAAATTTAATAAGATGACTCTGGAGCTCAGTTAGCAATGAAAGGTCCCTGAAATGTAACACTTGCTACCTCGTCAAATGCCTAACCAAAAGCTGAGAAGACGCGTTATCTCCCTGCTCGAGTGTACATAACAGCTTAGGAGCTCTGTAATTAAAGTGGAACTTCACTCTCCCGATCAACAATGACCATTTTTAATCCTCATGCTGCTAGCATTAGTAAATAGATAAGTAAATATGATATACTTTCCTATTTTAAACTTTTTTTACATTTCTTCAGTTACTTCCTGGTTTCTTGCCTATGCAAATGAGGTCATACATCCCAGGAGTCTTCAGGAGGAGAGGAGGGGGTTTTCTCAGCTAAGCACACCCTCCTGCCTGCCTCTGTCCTTACTCAAGATTGCCACGGTAAGAAATGCGAGGGGGTCGCTTTTCAAAGTGATTTCTCAACAAAATAAAAGCATGGAGACATGGATGGATGGGGGGTGGGTTTACTTTGAATATTAAAAAGCGTGTGGTGCAGACGCAGTGTAGTTCCACTTTTGGAACCAAATGTACCTACAGGGTACCAGTCTGACATGATTATCAATTCAATCAATCGCACATTTATCTTTTTCTGAGTCAGACTCACCTTGCAGCCTTCGCAGGCATGTACACCATAGTGAAATCCAGAGGCTACATCACCGCAGACTTTACACAACAAGACCATTCCATTCAGCTCTGGATAAAACAAAACAAAAAATAGCCATAAGTACAAAACATGATGACATTATCTTAGGTTGCATACGTTATAAAGGCATAGATCATGCTATTATTTTGAGGTTCATGAGGTTTATTCAGGGAACAAGTATGATATACAGATCAACAAAGAGTATTCTGCTCATGAGAGCACAAAGATATGGAGTGCATGGTCATATGGAAATAAACTGATGCACTTCCAACTACACTTATACTGCCCCAATACGGCTCTAATAAAGAAAGAGTAATAGCAAAAAAGAGGGCAGAAATACTTTTGAGGAGAAAATGCTGCTCCAGTCTCTCTCTAGTGTTGCTCAAATAACCAAATAGCATTTATCCATGTACTTTCTGCACGTTTTTACTGGATGACCTTTCCCTACAGCAGGGATCATGTCATTTAATGGTTTTTGGTTATGCAAGAAGCACTGGAGCAGCTTTGCCATTTACAAGACAAGTATGCTTGTAGATCTAGGGATACAGTCAACTAAAGATTTATGCAAATACTGACTTTTCCCTTTAAAAGTAATACCCGGTCCGGCCTCTTCCACTGTCCTATGCTCCCAATTGGTCCTTTATGTGATGGACAACCTCACAGACCAATAAGAAAGTTTATTAGGTAGAAGACTGCAGAGTCAGTTTGACTTTTACATGAAATTTGAGATCGGTATCAACTGATTATTTTGACCTGTGATTTTCACTGAAGGCAAACTTTGCTTCTTTGCCCAGGTTTGCGACAGGCTTCAATGGATCCCGATTCGAAAACATTATTCTGTTTTTCAATTTGACCAGTTAAAGTCTTAATGGTTTACTTACTTGTAATGTTGCTGGAAGTTTTGCTTGGTGAAACCCTGCTGCCATCATCTAGAGCAACATGAAGCCCTCCAGGAGAGGAAGCCAGGCCATAGGTTGATCGTGGAGAGGTCTCTCCTGCTGAGCTGGAGGGACTGGCACTGTAAGAGTTGGTTGGAGAGGGTGGCAAGTATGATGGATAATGTGTAGCGCCACCCTGAGGGCTCCCTGTTGAACATTCACTGTACAGAGACACAGGGCTAGTCCGACTGGGGGAAGAACCACTGGAACCAACATAGCTTATGACGCCCCCTAGAAAGATAGATAGAACAAGGTAAGGAAACAGCCATAACTAGCCTTTCTGAATACATAAATGAAGCATCCATTTTCACAATGTGCACGGAATCTATTATTGAAAAGGAACCTGTATCGCAACATGCAAACCCCTAATCTGTCTTGACATTGCTACAAATTACATAACACCACCCTTGCATCCTCCACCCCACCCAACCCAACCATTCTCAACCAGGGTTCTGTGGAGCTCGGAGTGCCTCCAGGGGGTTGCTAGGAGTTTCCATGAGATGTAGCCAACTAACCTTAAATTTTATGGTGCCTGCATAGTTCCAAGACAAATGCCACGTGGCAAAGCCAGTAGCAGGTTGCCAAAGGCTGCTTCGGACAGTATAGCGCGTCTAAATGGCCAAATCTCAGCTAGGAGAAAGGATTTTCAGTGGACCACACAATCCAACCAGCAACAAGCATTTCTAGGCCTGATCTTGATAATCAGAAAAAAGTCAAGACATCTGTTTGGTTGGCAAAGATTATAGAGCCATACCTAGCACAAGGGCTCATTTACGGTAGATGCATGAATTTTGCTACAATTCTTTCATGCAGGCAAAATGCAAAAGACAAGAGAAAAATCAATTCTACTTAGAATGACGTGCCCCCACCAGTGCATTGCTTTGCAAAGAAGTCTTGAACCTGGCAATTCAGGTGCACTGATCTGCATATTGCCATTTAAGTATTTTTTATACACAACTTGTCTAAAATGTCGAGCCATGTTAAAACAGGTCCTACTACATGGCTGAAGAATTTTTCAGTGTAGTGTCTGCAAATGATGTTCTCAGATAGGCCTTTAGAATATAAAATAGGATCAGAAAGGAAAAAATAAATGCAAAAAAATAAATAAAAAACACCCCTTGGTATTTGCCTTCAGCACACTGGTTAATGAAAGGTTAATGTCTCGCAAAAGGTGGAGCGTCTGGGACTCTGCAGTGCAGGCGCCGCTCAGCATGCTGGGTAATACATGCAGAAAGGAAAGGCTAGCGAAGGAACTCCCTTCCACCCACATGCCTGGAATTCTCCCCGTTAATGGTTAGCTGCTCTGGTGACAGGTTATATTTGAAAGCAGCTTAATTGCATACATGATACCAATAACTCTGGACATGCATCAGCAACAAGAACCTGGTTTATAATCACCTATATAAACATCTGATTGATACATACTGTTGGCAACAATGATTGCCTGGAGCAAACTGATCACAAGAGGAGCCAAGGTAAAATAGGGAAACCTGTCTTGTACGTAAAACATTAGAGAACAGCAGAGACAAGCAGCCCTACTAAGCCCAATAGCTAAATTTGGCAACACTAAACCCTCCATTCATTTTTTTTAAGTATAAATAATTGTAAAATGCTTTCACAGCTATGTCCCCCACAGGGTGGTACTGGCACGACGATCAGCAAGGATTTTGATGATGTCACTGCAGACATTACGCCATTCTCCCTAGCTTTTCCTTAGGGTAATTACAGTGGAGGAGGACTTAAAATCTGCAGCAAGAAAAAGATGGCTGTTTTAACTGTACAAACCAGTTTCCAGCTTGCATTTTTGCAGCCTAGTTGGAATAAAACAAATGGAATGGTGGCTACAGGCAATTCAGATCCTTTTTATCCCTGAAGTTTCAATAAATGAAACCCGTTGAGTGTATGTAGACTTTGTGCTTTGGAAATCTCTCCATGTTTAAACCTACTTCCCTTTCGTTCCTTCCAACCCTGCCAAAGATAGCCCTGACCTCTCCAAGAAAGCTTGCAACGAAGTTCCCCATACCCACCTAAAGATTGCTAAAGAGGCTGCTTGCCTATCAAATTGCTTCCCCTCTAGCCAGATGCAGCAAGTGGTCGATCTGTTGCTGACCTGTGTGCTGATAAATCTCAAATCACCAGTGAGGGGGGGGGCGACATTTCACTGTCTCAGCTATAAAGCGAGCAAGCCCATAGGGACGAACAGGCAGCCCCATAGCGATTCTGCCGCTGATGATTTCTACAAACTGCCCATCTGACATCAGCCTTAGGGCCATGTCGCTCATGCAATTATTTGGCCTCATGCACAGAGCTTAAAAAAATAAAATAAAATAAAATATGGCATATACATTGAGCGTTTTTTTTTTTTTTTTTTTTTTTTTTTTTTATCTCAGAGACTGTAAAAGCCCAGATATGTAAGCTTAGGTGGCCACAGGCATATTGGAAAAAAAGACAGCTTTTAGGCCTCATGCCCACTGACGTTTTTACAGCTGCGTTTTTTACAGCTTAAAAACGCCTGTCCATGTTATTGTAAATATTTTATTTTTTTTTTGAAAAAAAAACAAACAAAAAAAAACGGCGGAGCTAAAAACGCGACCGCGCGTTAGTGCGTTTTTTGACGCTCGCGTTTTTTTCTGCCTAATTCTGACGCTGAGGAACGCACTGGTCCTGGTTTTTTTTTTACAGCTTAAAAATGTCTATGCTATTTGCAGCTCAAAAACGTCTAGGTGGGCATGAAGCTATAGACTAACATGGACAGGCGTTTTTAAGCTGTAAAAAAACGCGGCTGTAAAAACGTCCGTGGGCATAAGGCCTTAGGAGAGGTGCTGAATAGCAGAAACATTGTGGAACAGGCTTAAACACACCTCAAAGCACATAAACGCTAGACACGTACGTTCAGGAGCATCTAACATTTGAGCGTTCATGCAGTCCAATGATCAGAATAAATGAACAGGATGTATTAACGCTCAAACACTAGATGCTCCTAAACGCGCATGCAATACCTGTAAAAGGCTTTTAATTTGCGTTTTTTTTTTTTTTTCTGGCATTCAGAGGGGCATAAACATGTCATGAGACCTGTGGCAGATACAAAAAAAATTATTACAATTTGTGGCAGGCTACATTATTCAGTCACTTTTGTACCATGATCATTGGCAGCTGAACTGGATAACATAAGTAGGGTTATCATAGTTCGCAATTATAGCTCCAAATGTATCAACTAAGCTCAAAATTGCTTGAATTTCTGAAAACGCAGCAATGCACGCCAAATTTAACAATGCGATTTGAATTCACACTACGTCTGCTTCATTAAGCTTGCCTTAAGTGCACTTGAATTGATGTACACTGGACGTCCATGTTTTAAAGATTCCATTGCCTAGATGCACATTTTTTTTATGCCACAGGAGCCAAAATTCATTATTTCTTTCCATACTGTGCATCACACTGCACTTAAATGCAGCATGTTCCATTTTCACAAGAACGTCATTTTGTGTGAATGGAAACCATTCATGTTCCAGCAACCACTTGGCCACGCCCCATTTCCCCTGGCACATTGTATTAATGACGCATTAGTAAAATGCTGTTGCGTTTAAGCAACACTATCTCAGGCCAATGCAAAACCATTGAGCTACTAATAGCCAACTTGGTCATGGTGATTCTTAAAATGTGTGCACATAGTAGATAGTGAAAAAGTTAACAGAAGCAATAGGCTTCTATTCAGAAATACTTTACAAATTTCCTTAAACTGCTGTAGCTCAGAAGAATGACCACACCGCACATCTATTTTAAGATCACAATATACAGCTCCAAAATCGATTTTCTATTACAGGAGGTTATTTTAGCAAGGCTTGGTGGACCCTAAGCCCATCTGTTCTGCTTGTCTGCAATAGGTGGAAAATACCAATATGACTAGTACTTGTTTCTCTACATCTAAATGGGAAATATCATTCATGCATATATTAAAAGAAAAAAAATATTTTTTTATTTATCCATCATGTTTGGCTGATATAAAAGCTTGACTACACCTTGTTTAATGTAACTGCACCTCAGCAGCCCTGCTCCAGTTAGTGGAGTCAATGAATAGGCAGATAGTCATTAACAGGAACTAATCTTCAGTTCTTTGCTCATGCCTGATCCCCCCCATAGTGATTCATAAATACTAATACTACTCATTGCTACTCTGCCAAGTTCAGGATTAGATCAAAGATTATACAGTCCTAGATGATGCAAGTCCGTAAGGCTCAAAAAAAAAAAAAAAAAAAAAAAAAAAACCCTACTAGATGCACTCTTACGTTATATGAAAGGGTTTATTTGGAATCATAAAAGACCTTGCCATGTGCCATAAAAGTGAACACTATCTAGCGGATTGTCTGCATCAGTGGTCACCAAACTGAAGCAAATGAGGCACTATTCCCCCGAAACCAAAACGACGGGGCACTATTCCCCCCAAAAACGACGGGGCACTATTCCCCCCAAAAACGACGGGGCACTATTCCCCCCAAAAACGACGGGGCACTATTCCCACTCCTACTGAGCATGTTTTGTTTTTTTTTTTTACTCCCACCAATTCAGAGACATTGTTGACTCCCCCTGACACTGGGGTATTTTCTACTCCCAGGGGACCACAGTCCAGCCCCCCTAATGTCTGCAGGACAATAAATTGGCCTTTTGTTTAAAAAGTTTGGAGACCTTCTTTACAGCATCCATTCTCAACCCCTTTTACCCCAGAGGAACTCTTGACAATATTTTAAGGCCTCTGCTGAAACCAAATAATTGGAGGTCAGTATGACCCCCTAACAGTGTTGGTCAAAATGCCATCCTTACAGACAGATAAAAGTTCAGTGGTGTCATGCAGCTGGCTCTGCCAAGTGTCATTGGCTCCAGAACTATGTGGGCTCCATTAAATGGGAAGCCAATCGACCAAGGTTTAAGGAACCCCTAGCAAACTCTGGAGGAACCCTAGTTGAGAATGTTCCTTACGTGTACCTGTAAAACAAACAGTCAACGTTTTTAGGCAGTCTCAACTGGCTGGAGGTTGAGAAGGTTTCTCAACCAGTTGGAATCCAGGACAGCAAGGAGGTCCATTCCCCAGTCCAAATTACAGGTAAAAACCACTGTTCTTTATGGTAAGGATTTGGCAACATGCAGTTCTCAGGCTTCCTTTTGAACTAAATGTTGGAAGCACACCCCACTAGTCTCTAGCGGCATGGTAACCTAGTACTTGTAGTTTCCTCACAAGGAACCTACCTCTAGTCAAGTACCATGTATATCCCTGGGCTAAAGTGTCCCAAAGAAAAAACACACTTATCTGAAAGAAAATAAATAAAAAAAAAAAAATGTAAAGTATATCTAAATCCTAAACTTAATAGGGGAGGGTGTAAGCCATGTGTCTCATTAGGCAGATTCTTTTCAATTATTGTCCAGTAGACTCATCTGGAAGGGAGAGAAAGCAGTGACCCCATTGAATGATTTTCCTTCCCTTCAAGACAGCAATAAAAATCTTGCAGTGCTTCTAACCCTTCAACACTATCCAAGTTTTGCCGTTAATTATACTTTATTTCTTCAATAAAGCAAAGCAATAATATGCAAAGTGGGGTCACCCATAGCAACCAGATTTATCAGTTAAACAATTAAAAGTTGTTGCTATGAGTTACTAAGTATAAGTTGTGACTCATGACCCTATTAGTTACTGCACTTAGGAATAAGAATGTTTTATTAAATAGCAACCAATCAGAACTCATCTTGTATTAGTCTGAACACGTTCTGATTGATTGCAATGGGTTACTGCGCTTAAGGAAAATAAATAAAAAACCAATGAATGTCCCTCGCGTTTAGTCACGTTTCGTTTACAGGCGTTTTGTGTTTTGTTTTTTTAAATGGTCAAAAATAAAAAAACGCCTTTAAAAAAAAACACAAAACACGGCATGTAAATGCGGCAAAAACTGAGGTTTTTTAACGTCAGTTACTATGTGTCAAGTTAAATCGTTCAGGAGAGGTTGTAAAACGCACCGTGTACATTAAGCCTAAATATTTTCATGCTCTCAATGGGGTATCTATGTCAAGTTGACTGTCATTCTTCATAACCGCTCTTCTAGTTCAGTGACAGTCTATTCCCCAGTTTAGATTTTCCTCTCAAATTGCTGCACCCCCCCCCCCCCCTCCTGCCACCTGTCCCTTGCTCGCCCCTCCTGGCTGTGCGCTCTCCGTATCCCTTTTCCCCAGCTCCTCTATCCCTGTCTTATATAAAGCCTGTCCAGCCATATGTAATGAACACTGTCTGACCTCAGGTTACTCATCGCCTCCTGCCTCACGCATACACTCCACGTGTTCCCACTGCACATGGACTGCTGAACCACACCTCCCATCTCCGCCTGCGGCCAATGCCGGAATGCTCATGACACAACTCCACCCCGAGTTTACTTAACGTGTTCGCTGCTGGCACAAAATCCACACTGAACACGTGCAACATTTAGCCCTCCTGTCCCTTAAACTGCTGACCTTATTTATTAACCTGACTGAGAACTGTCTGTCTTGCCTGGAGCAATCACATAAATTTGTCTTAAATTGCAGGCAATAATCTGTAACAGAAAATGTGGTTAGTTTGTATTACAAACTGTTTGATCTCTGCACAAGTGGGGGCCAGGGGGGGGGGTAATATTTGGCTCTCCATCAGCCTACAAATTATAGGAGCTACTACAGAAGATAAAAATGCAAAGCTTTGTTTATCTTTAGCAAGGAGGGTGACCAGGTTGTGGCCCTGCCTCTACTGGGGGGGGGGGGGGGAGAAACTACAAATTCAAGGAGGCCCTGGAATACACACACTGGGGGCTTGAAAAATAGAGGTCGTTGAGAGCAATAGGCCATGGACTCATGAAGGCTGGGTTCACTTTTTCGATGCAGTGCAATTTTTCGTGCATCACGTTAGGACAGCTCATTCATAAGAATGAACTGGCAATGCCCCAAAAAGTAAAATAAAAATAGTAACGGCATAAAATATTTAAGGCAAACCACAACGCCCCTTAGTGTGTTACCATGAGTTGAGGTATACTGCAACACATGTGCATTGGAGCTGCGTTGCCTTAGTGCATTGGTGTGCCATTCAAAGTAATCATAGTTCTTACCCCAATGCGTTGTTGAGGTTGGGTTTACACTTACCGTTAAAAGCAAGTAAAAAACATTGAGGTGGCATTCACAATGAGTGGTACTGCAAGGCGCCAACATGTTAACTACAATAGTATGTACACAGCCTAGGCAAAACACTGAGTGACCGTACCATGATGGAAGCAATCATTCTCTAATGATCTACATAATACAGGGTTGCTCAACTCCAGTCCACAATTACCCCCAATTTTTACCCGATAACCCTTTTCATAGTACCCTCAAGGACAGAGGCATGAAACTTCTCATCCTGGAGGATCACTTGGAAATACACAAGTTTGTACCCGATAACCCCTTTTTCAAGGAATCTTGCAGGACAGTAGAATGAAACTTCTCGCCCTGAAGAATCACTTGGAAATACACAAAAGTTATTACTTGATAAATCCTTTTCAAGCAATCCCCCAGGACAGCAATCCTCCAAGACAGTAACATGAAACTTCTTGTCCTGGAGGATCACTTGGAAATACATGAGTTATTACCTCATAACCCTTTTTCAACCAATCCTCCAGGACGGTAACATGAAACCTCTCGTCCTGGAGGATCACTTGGAAAGACAACTTATTACTTGATATCTGCCTTTCTAGGAATCCTCCAGGACTGTACATTTCATGTGATGTCCTGGAGGACAACTTAGAAAAATTCTTGTTATTATTATGTTGATGCTAGAGACACTGGTTAAATCGCCTATACAAAATTAGGGAAAATCCCCACCACAAACATATTAATGTTCTACCAGGTCAATTAATTATACAGTAATATGTTTATCTCCCCAGACTATTGTGCAGCATACGAGTTAGGGATTGACTGCTTCCATCTGAGCCTTCTCCTACAGGTGTTTTTGCTTTGTGCTAGATTCCCATGGGCAGTCTATACAGTGGCAATCTTGTCCCCCAGATTGCAAACCATTGTGGGGGGGGGGGTTCTAAGTCCAAAACCTCTGTAAAGTCATAAAATGACAGTTGATGAATGGAGTTGAGCTCCTCGGAATATGGGAGATACAGTACAGCTCCTTGGAAGTGATCAAGTTCTGCATCTTTATCAGGTCGAGTGTCGCACATCGATATACAAAACTGAAATCTTTCAGTTTAAGGTCATGGCTAAAAAGTAAGAGGTTAATGAAACGTGTTAACACTCCAGCAAACAGACCCAGATGAAGGAGTGTCTTGGGAACCAGTTACGTCATCAGAGAAGTGGATGAGCGTGGCTTGAACCGTCCAATGACGGCTCAGCCTGGGGGGGAAGCAGGAATGAAAACACTGTGCACATGGCTAGGGCGGGAGAACACGTGAAGCCACTGGGAGGATCTAGCTCACACACAGCCTGGGTGACCTACTTTCCCTATTCCATGTGACTTCAAGCTCTGCAGGCCAGGATCCCCCTCCCATTGAAACATTAACTTTTACATATTTACATAGTAACCTGAATGCGTTTACAAAAGAGGATGAAAACACAATTTTACACCCCCCCCCCCCCTAACAAACCTGTACTGTAAGCACAGGATATAAATATTTGTTTTATAAATACACATATATCAAAGCTGGCCACACATTACAAAAAAAAAAAAAAAAGAAGACAATATAAACAGGATTTAAAAATATTAAAATAATCTAATGTTATATAAACACAGATCAGTGAAATAGAAGCCTTGATTCAAGGTGGGCTGCGCCCCATGAAACATCGGACACACAATAATAGACATACGTCTGTTGAAGCGGAACATGCCCAGGGGTATTCTTGGACAGAGATATCATATATATATATATATATATATATATATATATATATATAATTTTTTTTAATTACACACACCACTTATTTTTTTTAACTTGTCACGATTTATAATATATATATATATATATATATATATATATATATATTCCATTTTATTAACAAAAATACTTTAAAAATATATAAATAAATGAATAGAGTGTTCCAAATACATAAAATTAGTTTATTAATGTAAATAAATAAAATAAAAAAATGGAACATATATGTATAATTTGTTTTAACTTAAGTTATGGATTAATAAAAAAAAATATATATATTTTTTTTTTGTAAATTAACGTAACTTCATAAAACTACAACATCAGAAATAAAATAGAATTAAAATTCAGGTTAATCTAATTCAAATACAATTTTTAGGAAACATATTTCCTTTCTCTGATCATTTATAAATGGAATCTTTAAAATAAAGATCTGAAAACGCAACGAAGATTGTGTTTCCAGTCTATACATTCAGCTGTCAAGCACTGGAAATGTTATATCTTTCTAAAACAGGAATGATCCCAAATGCCCCCCACCCTCCCTAATATAATAGCCCCCATCTTACCTGTGTTATTACTGCAGTCCATACTTGTCATGGCTGAAATCCTCAGATCATTCACCACCAGACTTGGAATGTGACAATGCAGTCCTGCTGTCCTTTATATACCCCCTGGGTGTAGAGATCCACTGTAGTAATTCCTTTTAGATGGACAATTTGTAGCAAATTTTGCCAGCAGCTGCTGCATTGGTATAGAAATAAAACTGTCCTTTCCCCCCCCTGTTCGCTTCCTATGATAAATACTGGAAGCTGTGTCCTCAGCAGAGGTGAGAAGGATCTGATCTCTGCAAAAATCTACCAAAATAAGGTGAAAGCTGCAATGCTCACACCCTGATCTGCAAATATCAATACATTTCTTGGAGAAAATGAAAGATCCAAAGACTGTAGAAATCCCTTTATAGCTAAAAATGAATGCCAATGCACTTGATTTGGAAAATAAAAAATGTCTGATCATGCACCTGATTGCAGTGCTGCACAATCTGCTGTGAAAAACAAGTCCAGTGCTGCAGCCTAGCTGAGCCTTGTCTGCGCCCTGGGAATGAGGAGCTGAGTACAAGCACGTCTTGGCTCTCCACCCTCCTTGCTCTGCAATGCTCTCTCTCTCACACCTCCTGCTTGCTTTAGCCAGCTTGACAGGCACTCACTGCAGCACTGCGCCGGCGCACAAGCTCCCGTCCTCCTAGAGCCCGGCACGCGGCACTGAAGCAAGGACCACGTGACCCCAGGGAGAGCCTCGTGCCCCAGTGACACACTTTCTTCGGCAGCCTCGCACCGCGCATGCGCTCGGGGCTCTGCGGCCAGGGGAGTCGGCTAGACTTTTTTTCTTTTTTTACACTCTCGGATCTGTATATAGAGATGTGCACGTGATCCATTGTCACACTCTGAGATTCAGCTTCTCATAGGGTTACAGGCAGGGATTTATGGACAGGACTGGCTCTCTTAGGGTAGAAGAGAACCTCAGAAGTGGGGCTCATTCACATGGGTACCAGAAAAGCCACATTCAGCATATGTTAATGCTATTTCTGACGTGTGAAACACATTCCGGTGGTTCCTAAGAGCCACGTTATGGCGCAGAGGCTGCACGCGATGAATCAGGTAATAGCACCATGTCAGAGAAAAGAAAAGCGGCAGTGAATAAGACCGACATCGTTTTTGAGCCGTTGAGTGTTAGGAGTTTGTCGCCCCCACCAACACACATTGTTGGTTGCTAGGACACTAGCAGCTCCATAATTGCAGGTGTTCTAACAACCCATCAGGCTCAGCCGTACAAAGTCATTGGTTGCTAGGATGCGAACGGGCCCAGTGACATCAGTTTCTCAGCAACCAATGAAGCTCAGCTTCAACAACATTGGTTGCTAGGACACTGGTGGCCTCCCCTCTCCCATACAACTTTCACGTCATTGGCTGCTAGGACGCCTAAATCCTGGCAACCAATCAGGCTCAGCCACATAAAATCATTGGTTTCTAGGACACTGGCGTCCTCATGGCCGACAAGTCCTAGCGATTATTAGGCTTTGCTGCACAACATCACTGGATGCCAGCAGCCTTGTGGCAGTCCGTGTCCTAGCAAACAATCAGGTCCAGCCACATAACGTTGTTCATTGCTAGAACACCAGAGGCCTCAAGGCTGTCTGCGTCCTAGCAACCAATTAGGCTCAGCCACACAACATCATGTCATTACTGCTAGGATGCCAATGACCTCAAGGACACCTGCATCCTAGCAGCCAATCAGGCTTAGCCAAACATCACTTGCTAGGATACCGATGGCCTCGTGCCAGTCATGTCCTAGAAACTAATTTGACATGGCTGTGCAACATCAATATTTGCTAGGACACTAGCAGCTCTATATTTGCAGGTGTCCTAACAACCCATCAGGCTCAGCTGTACAAAGTCATTGGTTGCTAGAATGCGAACGGGCCCAGTGACATCAGCGTCTCAGCAACCAATGAAGCTCAGCTTCATAACAGTATTGGTTGCTAGGATGCTGGTGGCCTATCCTCTCCCACACAACTTCACGTCATTGGCTGCAAGGACACCTAAATCCTGGCAATCAATCAGGCTCAGCCACACAAAATCATTGGTTGCTAGGACACTGGCAGCCTCACGACTAATTAAATCCTAGCAACTATAAAGGCTTTTCTGCGCAACATCACTGGTTGCTAGGATGTAGAGCTGCACTAATAATCGCAAAGAATCGAAATCGCAATCCTTTTCCCTTCCCGATCTTCAAAACAGCATGTCACGATCTTTCTAACAAGTGCAGAGAGTTCTCACAGCTGGAGAAACAAAATCCAGGCAGCCTGCCAAGTTTTAATACAACAGGAGAATAAGTGGAAACAAAGTATCTCTTCGTTCTTTTATCAAAGGAACCTACTCCAGTGTAAATGAGGGAAGTTTAAAGTGGAGTTCCATCCAATTTTTTTTCTTTTTTTTATTCCACTCCTCACCCCCTTACATGCCACATTTGGCATGTAATTTTTTTTGGGGGGGGAGTGGGGGCTTCAGTAGGAGTGGGACTTCCTGTCCCACTTCCTCCTTCCGCCCTGGAGCCGCCTAGGCGATACGTCATATCGCCTTGTGGCGGCTCCTCCCTGTAGGCGATCACCTGGGACGTGACAGGTCCCAGGCGATCGCCTGTCCACTCACAGAGAGCTGCGCCGTTCGCGCATGCGCAGTGAGTGCCCGGCCGTGAAGCCGAAAGCTGTCACGGCCGGGTGCCCATACTGTGAATGGACGCGCCGGCGGAGGAAGGGGGAGAGGAGCGGAGCTCCAGGCGGCACGTCGCTGGACAGTGGAACAGGTAAGTGTATGTTTATTAAAAGCCAGCAGCTACACTTTTTGTAGCTGCTGACTTTTAATAAACATAAAAAAAGGGTGGAGCTCCGCTTTAACCATTTAATAAAGACCAAACCTTTTCTGACATTTGTTGCTTACAAGTAAAAAATCATTATTTTCTGCTAGAAAATTAATTGGAACACCCAAACATGATATATTTTTTTTTAGCAGAGACCCTAGGGAATAAAATGGTGGTTGTTGCAATATTTTATGTCACACCGTATTTGCGCAGTGGTTTTTCAAACGCAATTTATTTTGAAAAAATACACTTTAATTAATAATAAAAAAAAAACTAAACAGCAAATTTAGCCCACTTTTTTTGTACAATGTGAAAGAAGATGTTACACCGCAAGAATTGTGAAAGAATCGTGATCTTTATTCTAAGCAAAAAAATTGTGATTCTCATTTTAGCCAGAATCATGCAGCTCTAATTGTGGTCATCCGTGTCCTAGCAAAAAATCAGGCTCAGCTACATAACGTTATTTGTTGCTAGAACGCCAGTGGCTTCAAGGCTGTCTGTGTCCTAGCAACCAATCAGGCTCAGCCATACAATGTAATGTCACTGGCTGCTAGGATGCCAATGGCCTCAAGGCCACCTGCATTCTAGCAGCCAATCAGGTTCACCTGCAAAACATCACTGCTTGCTAGGACACTGATGGCCTTGTGGCAGTCATGTCCTAGCAACTATCCAGACTTGGCTGTGCAACATCACTGGTTGCTAGGTTGCCATCGAGCCCAAGGACATCAGTGTCCTGCAACCAATGAAGCTCACCGCATAATGTCCTTGGTTGCTAGGATGCTGCCAGCCTCTAGACTAACTGTGTCCTAGCTAATTAATCAGGCTCAACCACACAATGTCACATAATTGGCTTCTCTGGGCCACCGGCATCCTAGCAACCAATCAGGCTCAGTTGTAGAACATCATTGGTTGCTAGTACTCTGACAGCTTCATGGCAACTAATCAGGCTTGGTCATACAACATCACTGGTTGCTAGGATGCTGGTAGCCTCGGGGCCACCTGTGTCCTAGCAGCCAATCAGGCTCAGTCACACATTACTGGTTGCTGTGATGCCAGCGGCCCCAAGCCCACCAGGGTCCCAACAACCAATGAAGCTCAGCCAAACAACATCCTTGAGATCTGAAGTTTTGCAACAAATTCATGTATTTTACTTTTCTGACATGTACATAAATGTGTCATTTTTTTTATATTTGTCATTTAGTGGCCAGACAATGTTCTTAATAGTATCAGTGCCACTCAATGAATTCCAGGAATCGTTTTTTACCCAGCATTATAGAAGGCTATTGGCCCATTTACATAGATGTGGGGACTACATTCGTTTTCCTTTTATAGGCTTTTTTCCCCCTCTGTTTTCACCTGGTGATCAGGCCAGTAATAAACCTCCTGTATTAGAGTGCCCCTACTCTGGAGGAATGAGCACAGGGGTGCATATGGACAGCAACAGTTAGATGTAGCAGCAGATTTAGATACACTAACAAATTAAAGCTAAACCTCAAATAAGACTTTATAATAAATTGCAGCAGTTCCTTTTGAAATAGAGGTTTTTCATAAATAAATAAAAGCTGATTGTTCTAAGCAACCATTGTCAGTGTTAAATGGTTTGTCTCATCCCTGATACATCTGGAAAAGAGCTTTTTATTTTGAAAAACAGACTTATTAGCCAGATGACCAGACGAAAACAGAAGAAAGAAAGCCTAAAAAGACAGAACAAATGCAGCCTTCACATCTAATGCCGCGTACACACGACCATTTTTCTCGTCGGGAAAAATGAATTTTTTTCTCTTTGACGAGAAAAACGACCGTCTGTGGGCTTTTGATCATTTTTCCCGACGAGAAAAACGTCATTAACCACTTCCATACTGGGCACTTAAACACCTTCCTGCCCAGACCAATTTTCAGCTTTCTGCGCTGTTGCACTTTGAATGACAATTGCGCAGTTATGGTACACTGTACCCAAACTAAATTTTTATCATTTTGTTCCCACAAATAGAGCTTTCTTTTGGTGGTATTTGATCACCTCTGCGATTTTTATTTTCTGCTAAAAAATAAAAAAAAGACCGAAAATTTTGAAAAAATAAAGTTTTTTTTTGGTTTCAGTTACAAAACTTTGTAAATAAGTTAGTTTTCTCCTTCACTGATGGGCACTGATGGGGCTGCACTGACGGGCACGGATAAGGCGGCACGGATGGGCACCGATGAGGTGGCACAGATGGGCAATGATCGGCGGCACGGATGGGCAACGATCGGCGGCATGGATGGGCAACGATCGGCGGCATGGATGGGCACAGATAGGCGGCACGGGTGGGCACAGATAGGCGGCACGGGTGGGCACAGATAGGCGGCACGGGTGGGCACAGATAGGCGGCATGGGTGGGCACAGATGGGCACGGATAGGCGGCATGGATGGGCACTGATAGGTGGCACGGGTGGGCATGGGTGGGCACTGATAGGTGGCATGGGTGGGCACTGATAGGTGGCATGGGTGGGCACTGATAGGTGGCACTGTACTAATGGATGCCAATCAGTGCCAAATAATGCCTGCCAATCAGTGGTGCCCATTGTGGGCACTGATTGGCATCCATTGTGACACTGATTGGCATCCATTATCCCTGGTGGTCTAGGGTGGCATACCTTATATACCTTTATGGTGTGCTTCCCTGGTGGTCTAGTGGCATCCCTGGTGGTCTAGTGGCATCCCTGGTGGTCCAGTGGGCATCCTCGGGGGGGCTGTGCTGATAATCGATCAGCACAAACCCCCCTTGTCAGAGGAGCAGCCGATCGGCTCTCCTCTACTCGCGTCTGACAG
Source organism: Rana muscosa (assembly GCA_029206835.1). Classification (NCBI taxonomy): domain Eukaryota; kingdom Metazoa; phylum Chordata; class Amphibia; order Anura; family Ranidae; genus Rana; species Rana muscosa. Next base: position 237,515,248 of record CM055128.1, read on the forward strand.
ACGCGAGTGAGGAAAAGCAGATGACCGGCTTTTCCTGTTTACACTGTGATCAGCCGTGATTGGACACGGCTGATCACGTGGTAAAAAGTCTCCGTCGGAGACTCTTTACCTAGATCGGTGTTGCGGGGTGTCAGACTGACACCCCGCAGCAACGATCGGCGCGATGTGCGCCCCCGGGGGCGCGCAGCGGCTCAAAATCCTGAGGACGTCATATGACGTCCTGTCAGGATTTTGCAACCACTTTGCCGACGTCAATCCGCTATAGGGCGGGCGGCAAGTGCTTAATCACGACGAGAAAATTTAGAACATGCTCTAATTTTTCTCGTTGTGATTCACGGCATTTTTTTCCGCGGCATAGGTAAACACTGCCGGGGAGCCTACACACAGTCGTTTTTCTCGACCAAGAAAACCGTGTGTAGGGGAACAAGCCGTTCCTCGTTTTTCCCGTCTATTTTCTCGACGGTGTTTTCACCGTCGAGAAAATCGATCGTGTGTACGTGGCATAAGAATTGGTAAGATGCAATATAATAAATCTTTGCTTTCGGGTTAATACCTCTTTAAAGAAATTAAGAAGAAAAACGCAACCCTGCACAGAAAATAGACCTATATCGAATAAACCAGTTTGATCTGAGACTTCAGTTACTATTTGTAAGAACCTTTGCTCCAGTTTGTTTTGCTTTCCTGGTCACCCTTGGAAATTTGTGGCTAAATCCAGCAAGAAAACTACAGGGAAGAGACATTTTGAGTCATAAAGTTCAAGAAATGTAAAACTATGTATCCCTTCTTTCTCTTAAATAACGTTCCGGTCTCAACAGTGGCGCCACTAGGGTTGGTGTCACCTAGTGCGGTAAAACATGGTGTCACACCCCACCCTGGAATACAAAGATTAAACATTTTTACAATAATTTTCTCCAAGTTTTCAAAATAATAATAATATTATTTTTTCCTTTTTTTGTTTGTTTGTTACAATGCTGTTAAGGGGGGGGGGGGGTGTTTGGATGAAATATCAGGCACCTAACATTTAACCTTTGAGAAAGAGAGGTTTGGGAACACAGATTCCCCAGTCCCTTTCTCTGTAGCCTCAGCTGTACCGAAGATGAATGAACAGGAGACAAAGGCTCCTGTTCATTCATAAACTGAAACATAGTAAACAAATTTTACCATGCTCAGTTATGAATAGACACAGGAGCGATCCATACCGATCACTTAGAGCCCATTCACACAGGGGCAACACGACTTCCAGCGCGATTTTATGAGGCAACTCAGACACGACCTGAGTATGAATCACAGCGCGACCTGGAGCTATTTACAAGGCAACTCCAAGTTGCCTGCAGGACAGGAGACATTCCAGTGACCAATCAAACAAGAATCAGCTCTGTGGGAGGGAGGGGGGAGAGAGAGTTTTGCCTGATAAATATATGTTATCTTCCTGGAGAGTCGCTCCTATTAAGACAGTGAGAGGCGACTCCCATTGAAATGAATGGTTACAGGTCGCCTAGGAGTCGGATTGAAGTAGTACAGGGACCTTTTTTGAAGTCGGAGCGACTGCAGTAGTGTGCATAAGGACGGCTCCATTACCTTACATTGATTTCTTCAGCCAGCGCGACCTGAGGCGACTAGGGGCGACCTGGGGCGATTTGGAGTCGGATCCAAAGACGCCCCTATGTGAATGGGCTCTTACTGTCCTATCTATTGAGAAAAAGAAGGGACCGGTAAATAACATATTTACCAACCCTTCGCCCACTCTCCATCTGTCCACGGCAGCCAGCTAGAGAGAGAAGCCGGGGACACTGCGGGGGGACGAGGGGGGATGCCTGGGCACACAGGGGGAAATCTGATGATGGGAGCACAGGGACAGGGATCGGTGGGGAGAGGAACAGGAGAACAATTACAGAATGATGCACTGTGTCTGTGTCTCTCTCCAGCAGCTGAAAGCCAGTGGGAGGTAGAGGGGGAAAAACTGGCTTTCAGCTGCTGGAGGGAGAGACACAGTGCATCGTTCTGTAATTGTCCTCCAATCCAACCGCACTGATCCCACTGCTGTCTGGATCCCCATGTGTGCCCGAGCCCCCTACTGGAGGCCTGGTGGTACCCCCTTATAGGCGGCCCTGGTGTCACCCGGGTGCGGTCCAGCTCATAGTGATGCCACTTGGTCTCAGGAAGCTCCTGCTAAAAATGACTATATCTACAACTCATGATACATGAGTAGAATGGTCAGTGGGAAGAATGCTCCTTACACTTGTGGTCAATGGGAAGAATTTCCCCCCTTACAGATAGCTAAAAGAAAATTAATGGTGTCAGTGAAAACTTATCTGAGAGGCAGTTCTATGGAATCCTGGTTGCGAAACTCTGTTCTACTGGGTTTTGTGCTTGTAGAAAATTGAGTCATCCAGAAGGAAACCTAGGCAAGATCCTTGGGCCCACTGGATGGTAAAACTGTGCACCTGGCTGTCACTTCACAAGGGATTAAATACCTGTAGGCTATTGGTTTCTGATGGGGTGAGTTATGCAAATACAGACAGTGCAATAGAGTGGACTACTGCAATTTTTATCAATCTTAATCGGGGGGGGGGGGGGGGACAAAGCTACTACCATATCTAGGGGACCCGTACTGCGTCAATCCATTCCTGGTGTCATCATTTGTGTCTGGCTAGGGCAGCATGATGTCTGAATATGGCCTTGGTTTCAGCTATTTTCAAGTTGCTACAGAGGCCTTTTAAAGGATATGTGGATTTTTGCAAGCAAGCCACGTGCAGTGTGTAGAATGTACTTATGACACACATCTGCAGACTTCCGTACACAAAGGTCACTATGAAGGTTATACAGATATGCGTTGTACTATAGAAAAGAGGTGGTGGCTTTTGTTGGCCTTGGAATAACATAAAGTACAGGTTTTATGTTGTTTACTTTAGCTCAGCTGCTTCTATTAAAGTGAGAAAAAAAGCAGGGTTTAGGTTAAGGGTTTGTGTTGTGGGGTATTAAGAATGTTGTCATTATTTTGGGGGTGTTCAGTCTACTTTTAGTGAACTTGGTCTACAAAAGATCTGGGGCTAGAGCCCATAGCAGCAAAATAAAGAAAGTCATACGCTTGGGTGGGCATACACATATATATATATACTGCTTCCCGCCTCTCCCGTGTTCCCTTCATTTATTAATACTGATTACTACTCACAGTGGCACTTGCCTTTGCATGGCGATCCTAGTTCACTTCCTGCCTCACTCCCCCTCATTTCCCCCCCCTCCCCCTTTCTCCCCCCCCCCCTCCTTCGTCTTTTCTTTCTTTTGTGTTTCTTTACCTACCAGGCCCTAACATTTGTCATGCAATTAATATTCCAGTGCCGTCATCTTTTCCTCCCGTGTCCGTCCCAGGGGGTAGCACCCCCCTTTCGCGGTGCTACAGCGCATCATACTCTCTCTTCGGTTAAACCGATCAGTTTGGTGAGCCAGGTCTGTATCTACAACTTATACAAGTATACTCCTATACTACTGGTTTAACAAAGATGACATTACATTTACATCAGTTTATTATTACTCTATAGATTGTACTGTTTTATGACACCTCCAGAAGAAGCGGTCTACACCGCGAAACATGTCGAGGAACCGTCAATCGCACCAGTACCAATTCTCTGCACACCTGCAGAATTTGTAAAATGTGTCTTGTTTCTGTTTTCGTTATAGTGTATGTAATGTACTATACTGTATCCAAAATTCAGTGTTCAATTTTGTTACTATTTTCTATTAAAATGTTTTAAATTTTATAATTTGCTGTCTATGGGTGCCGTAATAGTCCCAGTTATTTCCTAGGTGATAGGGGAGTTAGGAGTTATCCCCATACATATCGCCACTCTTCTTCATCCAATCCATTTGGGATGATGGCACCCCCCCCCCTACATGAATATTTACCGTAGAGGCAACCCTTTTTTCCTACATATATATATATATATATATATATATATATATATATATATATATATTTGTATATTATATACATTTAAAATATTGTTACATATCTGAGTGTGGATCCCCCTTACATCAGGGTTCCCAGAGAGCCCCCCCACTCACATCAGGGTCCCCAGAGCCCCCCTCTTTACATCAGGGTCCCCACTTGCATCAGGGTCCCCAAAGAGTCCCCTTTACATCAGGGTCCCAAGAGAGCCTCCCCCTTACATCAGGGTCCCCAAAGAGCCCCTTTCTTACATCAGGGTCCCCAGAGAGCCCCAGGGCTCAGGAGTGCACTACATAAAGAATGCAGGGCTCAGGAGTGTGCTACATAAAGAATTCAGGGCTCAGCCTCCCTACTTACATCAGGGTCCCCAGAGAGGCCCCCTTACATCAGGGTCCCCAGAGAGCCTCCTCCTTACATCAGGGTCCCCAAAGAGCCCCTTCCTTACATTAGGGTCCCCAGAGAGCCCCAGGGCTAAGGAGTGCACTACAAAAAGAATGCAGGGCCCAGCTGTGCCCATCTATGCAGCCTCACCAGTGTCCAGCAATGCAACCTCACCTGTGCCCAGGAATGCAGCCTCACCTATGCCCAGAAATGCAGCCTCACCAGTGCCCAGGAATGTAGCCTCACCAGTGCCCAGCAATGCAGCCTCACCTGTGCCCAGCAATGCAACCTCGCCATTGCCCAGCACTGCACCCCCCACTGTAGTGCCCTCTGTCCTCTGCACCCCCCCCACACTGTAGTGCCCTCTGTCCCCTGCACCCCCCACTGTAGTGCCCTCTGTACCCTGCACCCCACCACTGTAGTTCCCTCTGTCCCCTGTACCCCCCACTGTAGTGTCCTCTGTCCCCTGCACCTCCCCCCCACTGTAGTGCCCTTTGTCCCCTGCACCCCCCACTGTAGTGTCCTCTGTCCCCTGACCCCCCCCCACTGTAGTGTCCTCTGTTACCTGCACCCCCCCACACTGTAGTGCCCTCTGTCCCCTTCACCCCCCCCCCCACTGTGGTGTCCTCTGTCCCCTGCAACCCCCACTGTATTGTTCTCTGTCCCCTGCACCACCCCCCACTGTAGTGTCTTTTGTCCCCTGCACCGTCCCCCACCCCCACTGTAGTGTCCTCTGTCCCCTGCACCCCCACTGTAGTGTCTTCTGTAGTGTCCTCTGTCCACTGCACCCCCCCATTCAGCGGTGGTGTGCCAGGTGCAGCCCGAGGGCCGTGGTTTGCTGACCCCTGCCCTAGAGACTTGTAGCTATGGGCCCCAGATTCGAGGCTATAGCCCCAGTAGCCACCCCCTAGTGACACCACTGCCGGAGAACATGCTGCTCCAGATTCCTACCAGTGATGGACAAATGTCCAAAAGCCTAGACACCTGATCATGAGATTTCTGCTAAGGATTTAAAATTAGGATTGGCTGACCCTCCCCTTCTGCTAATATCAGGTTTTATATGCAGGGACATTCCTTATTATATAAAGAGGATTTCCATGTTCATCTATATCTACCCTCGATCTGCAGCAGCATCCTGCTTGCAACTTTAGGAACAAATGTGTTAAAGAGTTAAAACGATCTCCTTGTAAAACAACCCATTCAGTTTAAAATAGAAATTAAATGCAAAACATTTTTGTATAGATATAAAAAAACATTATAAATTCCTTTTTTATAAGTGATCACATTCCCTCGGTTCTCAGCAGCATAGGAGCTAGAGGGAGGAGAAGCAGCAGCACACTGAGCTTCCCAGTGAATGGCTGTGCAGCAGGGGCGTGTCAGGACAAGCCTGATCATTGGAGGAGAGAATACTGAGTTCCGAGCACAGCTAGAGAACTGACCACAATGTGCTCTCATGCTTAGTGTGGTCAGTTTTTAATAGCAAAGCAAGGGAACTGTCAGGAACACCAGGGATTTCACATAAAATGGAAAATTTATTATCAAATACTTACCGCAATTTTCCTTTTCTGGTGGACTCCATGGCAGCCTACGTGTGGGTTAACCCCACCTCCTCTCTAATGCTATAGGACCCCATACCCATAAAAGCAAGCTCACCTCTCAGTACTGCGTTCCGTAACTAGCCTACTCTTGGACACTTACTTTCCCTTTTTAATTATTATTTTCTTTTAGGGTGAGAACTCCGTCTGCCATGGAGTCCATCAGGAAAGGAAAATTACTTGATAATACATTTTCCATTTTCCTGACAGACTCCATGGCAGCCTACGTGTGGGAAATAACTAGCCAAACCACACGGGTGGGTAGGCTGAACAGAAAATAATTTTAATTTGTCCCGTCAACCGACAGGATTTTCAAACCTAAGTTCACAGAAGACAGTGATGCAGGCTCTATACAGTAATGGGACATAAATGTATTGATAGAGACCAAGGAGGCCGCTTTACAAATGATGTCTGGAGCCACATGTCGGGCCGCTGCCCAAGACGCTGCCATTCCTCTGGTGAAGTGCGCCGTCACCGCCTGTGGAGAAGCCAAGCCCTTAGCCCTATATGCTTGCTGGATGGTCTGGATAATCCAGGATGCGATTGTCCTGGTTGAAGCTTTTTTCCCTTTATTGCTGCCGGAATTCAATATGAACAAATGGTCAGAACGTCTGAAGGGAGAAGTCATTTGTGGTACTCTTTCCGAATTTTGCCTAAATCTAAAGGATGCGTTTCATTGGACTCCGGGGTCCTGAAACTAGGTAGAACGATTTAGTGGTTCTCATGGAACACTGAAGTCACTTTTGGGTTTGAACCCAGCATAGGTATAAGGACTACCCGATCCGGGAAAAACGTCAGAAAGGGTTTTCCATGACCTAATGATCCAATCTCAGAGACTCTTAGCCGAGGTGATGGCTACTAAGAAGGCTACTTTTGCTGAAAAGTCTTTAATGGAAAGTGGGGAAGGCCCCGTGGTACTGAGTCCAGTAAGTGAGTCTAGCACAAGGGGAAGATCCCACTTGGGAAATCTTGGTCTTCTTTGGGGCTTGATTCTTGACACCCCACAGAAGAATTGCCGAACTAAGGGATGGACTGCCCATGAGGTACCAGGAAAATCTCACAAGGCTGAAACTTGAACTCTAAGAGAGCTGACAGATAAAGATAGGTCTAGTCCAGATTGAAGGAAGCTGAGAACTTCTTGAACTCCTGGATTTCTGAAAGACCTGCCCGAAGCAGAGGAGAATTCAACGAATTTGGCCCAGATTCTCCCATAAACTTTATTTACGCTTGTTCTTCTTGAGCTCATAAGGGTGGAAATCACTCTTGAGGTGCAACCTAGGGATTCCAGCCTCTCCCTCTCAAGAACCAGACCGTCAGTCTCATCAGTGCCGGGCAAGGGTGCAGGAGTGACCCTTGAGAAAGAAGGTTGGGCCTGAGAGGAAGAGGTACTGGATCCCAGTAGCTCAGCTGGATCAGGAGGGGAAACCAAGGCCTGTTCGGCCAGTAGGGAGCCACCACCACTACCTTGACTGCTTCCGCTTGGAGCCTACGCATGAACTTGAGGATAATCGGGAATGGGAGAAATGCATACGCCCTCCTGAACCTCCATCGATCCGTCAGGGCATCCGTTGAAATGCCTGGCTGCACCGGCCCCGAGTGTAGAACTTCTCTTCTTTGAAATTGCAGGGAGAAGCGAATAGATCCACTTCAGGATTGACTCCCAGGGACAGAATCCATTTGAACGACTGCACATGGAGGGACCACTCGTTGTTGTCTAATTGAGCGTGCGAGAGGAAGTCTGCTTGAGAGTTCTGAGCTCCGGGAATGAAAACTGCTGAGATACCGGCCAGGTTTTTCTGGGCCCACGTCATGATAGTTTCGACTTCTCGAAGGAGTGTGGAACTACGAGTACCCCCTTGCCTCTTCACGTAGGAGACTGCTGTGGTTTTGTCAATCCTTAACACAGATTCTCCTTTCAGGAGCTGAGAGAAGGTTTGGAGGGCACACCAAGCCGCCCGAAGTTCCAGGACATTCGAACCTGGGTTAGGGAGGCGAGAGTCCCTTTTGCCTTGAGCCAGGTTCGGACCGCAGAGGGACCCCCAGCCGGAACCACTGGCGTCGGTCGTGACTGTGACCCAAGAGTTGGGGGCAATGGAGTGGCAGTTTTGCAGGTTCTTGTGCTGGAGCCACCAGAAGAGGCTGTTCCTCATTGCTGCAGATATGTGGATAAGTTGATTATTGTCCCCTGACTTCCACTGCCGGAGGAATCCTGACTGGAAAGGGGCGTAACCTTTACAGAGCCCATTTGACCATAGGGGTCGTGGAGACCATCGTGCCAATAATTTTTAGGCATTGTGATGCTTTCAGCCGCCGGGCGTCTAGGGCCCGAGAAATCCTCTCCTGAATCACTGGGATTTTCTCCACCGGGAGAGAGATGATGTTCTCCACTGTATCGAACTGAGCCCCTAGGTATATTATACGTTGGGCTGGAACAAGTGGCTTTTTTCCATGTTTAGGAGCCATCCGAAACTGTATAGGGTTGAGATCACCAGTTCTCTGTGCAACAGCAGTTGTTCCCTGTCCTGAGACAGAACTGTGGCGCGTACACACGATCGGTTTTTCTGATGAAAAAAGACCGATGGACTTTTTTCATCGGACAAACCGATCGTGTGTGGGCCCCATCGGTCTTTTTTCCATCGGTATAAAAAAATAGAACATGTTTTAAATTAATCCGATGGAAAAAAAAATTATAGCAAATTCCGATCGTCTGTGTGAAACTCCATCGGAGAAAAAACCCATGCATGCTCAGAATCAAGTCGACGCATGCTCAGAAGCATTGAACTTATTTTTTCTCAGCTCGTCTGAGTTTACGTCACGGCTTTTGGGACGGTCGGAATTTTGACTGATGGTGTGTAGGCAAGACTGATGAAAGTCAGCTTCATCGGAATTCCGATGGTAAAATCCATCGGATTTTATTCCATCGGAAATCCGATCGTGTGTACAGGGCATAAGTAATGATAAAGATGTACCCCCTTCAGCCTGATGAGGGCCACTACAGCCAAGAGGACTTTCGAGAAAACTCGAGGCAAAGTCGTCAACCCGAAGGGCAGGCAGATGAATTGCAGATGCTTTTGCCTGACGTGGAACCGTAGGTATTTGAGACTGGCACGTGGAAATAAGCGTCCTTTAAGTCGATCGAAATCAACCAGTCGCCTGGCTGTATGGCTTGCTGAATGGTTGACAGAGTCTCCATTTTGAACTTTCCGTGCCTTATAAATTTGTTCAGGTAAGTCAAGTCAATTACCGGGCGCCAGGCGCCGCTTTTCTTTTGAACCAAGAAAAGGGGGGAGTATACCCCCTGGAACTGTTCGTCCTTTGGGACACAAACCACTGCTCCCTGGGATTTAAGCAAGTCCACGTAGGACAGTAGAGCTTGCTTCTGTTCTTCCGGACGCGGGAGTAGAGTGGAGACAAATCTGGGAGGAGGAACGCTGGAGAAGGACCATTCGTGACCTAACGAGACCGTCTTGACGACCCAGTAGTCCGAGATTGAGGCCACCCAGACGTGCCGGAAGAGGAGCAAACGGGCTCCCACCCGACCCGCCTGGGCGGGCGCAATCTCAAAAAGATTTAGCCGGTTCACAACCACTGGGCGCCTGGCTCTTCGCGGGTTTGCGAAAGGACGTCTGACCTCTACTCCAGTTTCTTCTGAAGTCCCGACCAGGTTTGTAGGAGCGTGCTTCTCTCAAACGTTCCGGGCTGCGTCTTCTGAACTGGGGTTTCTTCCGACCAAGCAAACGCCTGTCCTGGGGAAGGAAGCCCGATTTTCCACCCGTGGCCTTAGATATGGCATTGTCTAATTTGTTGCCAAACGTTGAAGACCCCTCGAAAGGAATCTTGCACCAGGTTTGCTTGGATGACGGGTCGGCGAGCCAAGGTCACAGCCATAAGGCCCGCTTAGCCGTAACTGAGGACAGCATAATTCTAGCCAGCAGGCGGATCAAATCGAGAGACGCCTCACCCAGGAAGGCTGCCGCTAGTTTCAGCTCCGCAGCTGCCATACTACAAGCCAGTTATTCTGAAACACCCCTCAGGAAGGAGTCTACATTCTCTGTCCATGCTTCCATAGCCTTAGACATGGCTGCTAGGGCCAGGGCGGGTTTACAAGCCGTACCGGCAAGCCCATAAATCCTCTTGAGGTCCTGATCTTCCAAAGGGAGAGTCACATCTTTATCCACCTTGAAGGGGTACAGCCTGGAGGTTTTATTTGTCATGGAGGACTTCCTGTGCACTTTACTCCATTCCTCATTGAAAATGCCCTTTAATTCAGCCAAGAGCGGAAAGCTTGGGCGCTCTTTCGCCAGTTGTTTAAAAAACTATTTCTGTTTAGCTGGGGGAGTGGAAGGGTCTTCCCACAAAATGGCCTCCTTGATTGCCTTAATTAGCGGGGAAACTAGGGAGAAGCTGAAGCCTCCACTATCCTCATCACCTTCCAACTCGCCATCCGAGGGATCAGGCGAGGAAGCTTAGGGCTGGGAAGGGCCCGGATCCTCATGGGCATCATCAGCCAGGGAGCCAGACAGTGTGGTGTTAGACTGACTTCGTGTGTGGGATGCGTCCATTTCCTTCAAGGATCGTTGCACCACACTGTTTACCAGAGACTCGATACGCTGATCCTCTGTCTCTTTTTCCCAAACTGCCCGGGCATAACAACGGTTACACAAGGACTTGCCCTCCGGGACTCACGTGCCACATCTCTAGCAGGCTCTGCGATCGCAGCGGCTGTCATGGCGGTGGGAGCGGTGTCTGGAGGAGGAATGAGAGTGTCTCCTCTGGTGGTGAGATGCAGATGGAGAATCACGTCTGGATTTTGATGATGATGAATGCTGCTGCGGCCTGGCAAGGTCTGTGTCATTCTGGACCATGATCTGAGTATCCAAACCGGAAGGGCTGGAAGAAAAAGATTGGGGGGGGGATATGCCATCAAGCAATGCAAATACTTGCGACTGTACCCCAATCCCTCCCCTCTCCTGCACATACCTTGTGCGTGAGGGCTGGCCACATGTAGGCGGTGACTTGTCCATGACTTCTGGACGAGAACGTCACAACAATGGATGGTCTGCCAAGAGAAAGCATGGGAATGCCAAAGAAAAGTTTGAGCAGGCTTGTGTGCTAACAAATGCGGTCTTGTATGTACATGAAATCAAAAGAGAGCACTTTCCCCTTACGCAATTCCCACAGGAACAACCCAGAAGCTTGACTCACCTTGCAGACTATGGACTGGAAGCTTGAAACGCTGCCTCTGCTCACTGTCAGGGTAATTCCCGAATGGTAAAGTCGAGCAGCAGCTTTCAAATCCCTCGCCAGTGACGTCACCGCCTCCCCCACCTCGCGCCTGCGCCATGGGGATGCAACCGAACTGCGTCTGTGCGCAAACAATGCCTCGATCTGGGAAAGGAATTTGCGCATGCGCGGACGGCAGTGGTGGCCACGACCCGGAACACCGCAGTGAGCTGGGACACAGAAGCGTTCCAGCCGCCATGAGGGACAGTAGGGGGAACGGAACATGAAGGATATATACGGACACAAAAAACAGTAGTACACACAAATACAGAGACTACTGCCATGGATAATAAAGATGGTTGCAGACCTTGCCAGCCGAGGATGCGTCCGTTCTTCACGCACACAGAGGCAATTTGAGCTGCACCGCATAAGAAGTGAGCCTGCAATCCTGGAACATCCGAATGGACGTGAACAGTGTAGGTCCATTGGAGGAGGACAAAAAAGGAACGCAGTACTACGAGGTGAGCTTACATTTATGGGGTCCTATATCATTGGAGAGGAGGCGGGGTTAACCCACACGTAGGCTGCCATGGAGTCTGTCAGGAAAGGAGGCAATACATAGAGAACAGGATACTTTCTCATACAAGTACATGGTACAGCAGGGACATTTTAGGAATAATGAAGTGTTGGGGTAACAAACGCTTTAACAGTACACCCTTGTATTTCCAAGATTTAAGCTGGTTTCAAAAAAACATTCCTCCATACAGAGAAGCAAAGAGATTGGGGGTGTTTTACTAAAACTGGTACGTGCAAAATCTGGTGCAGCTCTGCATAGAAACCAAGCACTTCAGCGCCGGAAGATTTACTCCCCTTCATGGCCAGGTAATTTTTTCCAATACGGCACTGCGTTAGTGCAACTGGCATTTGCACGGTTTTGTGACGCTGTACCCAAATAAAATGTATGTCCTTTTTTCCCACAAATAGAGCTTTATTTTGGTGGTATTTGATCACCTTGGCGGTTTTTATTTTTTGCTCTATAAACAAAAAAAGACCGAAAATTTTGAAAAGTAAAAACAATATTTTTACATTCTGCTATAAAACATATCCAGTAAAATAAAATAAAAAAATAAAATTTCTTCATCAATTTAGGCCAATATGTATTCTGCTACATATTTTTGGTAAAAAAAATCCCAATAAGCATATATTGATTGGTTTGCACAAAAGTTACAGCGTCTACAAACTATGGGATATTTTTATGTATTTAACCACTTCCCGTCCCGTCAATAGGAGATTGACGTCCGGGAAGTGGTTGCATTATCCACACTGGACGTCTATTGACGTCCTGCAGGATAATGCCTTGCGCGCGCCCGCGGGGGCGCGCAGCACGGTGATCGGGGACGGCGTGTGTCCCTCGGACACAGCGCTTCCCTGATCACGGTAAACAGCCAATTTCATTGGCTGTTTACCATGTGATCGGCTGTGTCAACGTGACAGCCGATCACATGTCACAACAAACTCGGCGGCGCGCACGGAGCGCGCCGCCAGAGGCTTGCAGAGCGGGGATCGGGGAAGGCGAGTGTCCCTTGGACACAGCGCATCCCCGATCAGGGTAAACAGCCAGTGAAATTGGCTGTTTACCACGTGACCGGCTGTGTCCAATCTCAGCCGGTCACAAATGTAAACAAACTGCAGGAGTTACTACCTGATCCCTGCTCTCTCCTCACACACCGATCTGTGAGGAGAGAGCAGAGATCAGTAAGTGAGATCAGTGTAGTTTGTCTACAGTTTACTGTGCACAACACGGCCCCCCCCCCAATAAAGAGGACCTGTCACACAGCCCAGCACATCAATCAGCCCATCTGTCAATCAGCCCAGCCAATCAGCCCATCTGTCAATCAGCCCATCTGTCAATCAATCAGCCCATCTGTCAAGAAATCAATCAGCCCATCTGTCACAGGCCCACCTCCATCGGTACCGCCATTGGTACCGCCACACAGGCTACCAGTACCGCCATCGGTACCACTACCAGTACCGCCACTAGTACCGCCATCAGGTACTTCCAGGCCCGCTACCAGTATCGCCACAAGTGCCGCCATCGGTACCACCACCCGTACCACCGTCTGTAGTGCCACCACCACCTGTACCACCACCCGTACCGCTATCGGTACCACCACCAGCTGTACCGCCATCAGTACCACCGCCACCTGTACAGCCATCGGTACCGCCACCACCCGTACCACCACCACCTGTACCGCCATCGGTACCACCACCACCCGTACCGCCACCTGTACCGCCACCTGTACCGCCATCGGTACCGCCACCACCCGTACCGCCATCGGTACCACCACCACCTGTACCGCCATCGGTTCCACCACCACCCGTACCGCCACCTGTACCGCCATCGGTACCGCCACCACCACCACCCGTACTGCCATCAGTACCACCACCACCCGTACCGCCATCAGTACCACCACCACCTGTACCGCCATTGGTACCACCACCACCCATACCGCCATCGGTACCACAACACAGGCCCACCACTAATACCTCCATCGGTACCACCACACAGACCGCCACCACTACCACCAGCAGTACCATTACACAGGCCAACCAATAAGCACTGCCATAATGTCCCAAAGGGTTTACACACCTGAGGAGGCATATGCCATTCTTGCCATGTCGGATGAGGAGAGCAGCGGGGAGCTCCCATTATCCGATTCTGGTTCGGAATACGAGCCAGTGGAGGATAGTGGCTCAGAGTCCGAGTCCCCGGAGGAAACCGTCCCTCCCAAAAGAATGCGATCAGGACCAAGATCAGGACCAAGATCAGGAGAACTGCCCACCACCAGCAGCGCCATACCCCAGGAAGAGGAGCCCAGTACAAGTAATGGAAATACACGCCCAACCATAAGAATCCAGCCAGAGTCCTACCTTCCCAATGCCCTGGCAAACCCCTTATGGTTGCCTGCCAACTCAGGATCGGCTATCATCCCCCCTTTCACCGCACAGCCAGGTGTGCAGCCTGACACTACAAATTTTTCTAAATTTGATTATTTTTGTTTATTTTTCCCACAAGATTTGCTGCAGAATATAGTGGATCAAACTAATCTGTTTGCATCCCAATTTATTGCTGCCAACCCCAATTCTTCCTACGCCCGCATGTTCCAGTGGCGGCATCTAACATTGGACGAATTTAAATTGTTTTTGGGCCTTATGTTCAATATGGGGCTTACAAAAAAGAATGAAGTCCATGCATATTGGTCCAAACGCCCCATCCAACACATGCCCATATATTCCGCTGTCATGTCCAGGAAAAGATACGACATGATCATGCGTTTTCTCCACTTCAATGACAATTCACAGTGCCCTCCCCAAGATCATCCCAACTACGACAAATTGTACAAGATACGCCCCCCTAATCAATGCCTTTTCCCAGCGATTTCAAGAAGTTTTCATCCCAGACCAAAAAATTTGTGTGGCCGACTGCAGTTCAAGCAGTATATACCAAGCAAGAGAGCCAGGTATGGGTTAAAATTACCGTATTTTTCGCACCATAAGATGCACCTGACCATAAGACGCACCTAGGTTTTAGAGGAGGAAAACAAGAAAAAAAATATTCTGAACCAAATGGTGTACCAAAATATTTTCCAGTGCCCATGAAATGCAGCCTGACCATTGCCATAGTAAATGCAGCCTGACCATTGCCATAGTAAACGCAGAGTGACCATGCCATCAGTGGTGTATTTAGGTTTTGTGCTGCCCTAGGCCTGACTAAACTTGCGCACCCCCTAATTTAAAAATATGACCCACCCCTTCCGTTTAAAGACCCGCCCTGTCATCTTCATGGGAAGAGGACAGAGGGGACGCTGTGGGAAGAGGACAGAGGGTTGCCGTGGGTGAAGGACAGAGGGACACCCTGGGAAGAGGACAGAGTAACGCCCTGGGAAGAGTACAGAGGGGACGCCGTGGGAAGAGGACAGAGGGACGCCGTGGGAAGAGGACAGAGGGGGACGTTGTGGTGGTCAATAAGGCCTAGAGAATAGCAGGCTAGGCACTTCCTAATGGCTCAGTCCCTGGGAAAAGTAATGGATAATGGCCAACAGGCCCTCTTACCAGACCCAGCGAAATCGCAACAGTGATCCCTCTTGCTGGACGTTCGCTCACTCTGGGTTGCCCGGGGTGACTCTAGTCAGTAGTGTAGCATGTCTGTATCCTGGCAGTGGCTCGGTCTTTCTCCCTCTCTGGTGGTGCGGGTACAATGTGGCTCCTTCTCTGGTGGTGCGGGAACAGAGTGGCTCCCTCTCTGGCGGTGTGGGTACAGCGTGGCTCCCTGGTGGTGCGGGGTACAGCGTGGCTCCCTGGCGGTGCGGGGTACAGCGTGGCTCCCTGGCGGTGCGGGGTACAGCGTGGCTCCCTGGCGGTGCGGGGTACAGCGTGGCTCTCTGGCGGTGCGGGGTACAGCGTGGCTCTCTGGCGGTGCGGGGTACAGCGTGGCTCTCTGGCGGTGCGGGGTACAGCGTGGCTCTCTGGCGGTGCGGGGTACAGCGTGGCTCTCTGGTGGTGCATACAGGGTACAGCGTGGCTCTCTGGTGGTGCGTGCAGGGTACAGCGTGACTCTCTGGTGGTGCGTGCAGGGTACAGCGTGGCTCTCTGGTGGTGCGTGCAGGGTACAGCGTGGCTCTCTGGTGGTGCGTGCAGGGTACAGCGTGGCTCTCTGGCGGTGCGGGTTACAGCGTGGCTCTCTGGCGGTGCGGGGTACAGCGTGGCTCTCTGGCGGTGCGGGGTACAGCGTGGCTCTCTGGCGGTGCGGGGTACAGCGTGGCTCTCTGGTGGTGCGGGGTACAGCGTGGCTCTCTGGCGATGCGGGGTACAGCGTGGCTCTCTGGCGGTGCGGGGTACAGCGTGGCTCTCTGGCGGTGCGGGGTACAGCGTGGCTCTCTGGCGGTGCGGGGTACAGCGTGGCTCTCTGGCGGTGCGGGGTACAGCGTGGCTCTCTGGCGGTGCGGGGTACAGCGTGGCTATCTGGTGGTGCGGGGTACAGCGTGGCTCTCTGGTGGTGCGGGGTACAGCGTGGCTCCCTGGCGGTGCGGGGTACAGCGTGGCTCTCTGGTGGTGCGGGGTACAGCGTGGCTCCCTGGCGGTGCGGGGTACAGCGTGGCTCTATGGTGGTGCGGGGTACAGCGTGGCTCCCTGGTGGTGTCCCCCAGCAGAGTATTTTCTTTTGCTCCTCTTCTAACACCCCCTCCCTCCCCTCCAGCAGAGTGCTTGCATGCTGGGGGAACTGGTGCCAGAACTCTGCCGTGACTTAATTTCCCATGATGCCCCCAGTGTCTTCTGATTGGCCCTCTGCTGTGGCCAATCATGGGGAGGGAAAAAACGAGCAGGAAGCTGGGTGGCAGCGCAGAGAATCCAATTAGATCCGCTCTCTCTTACTTTTCTCCCTTCGACTTACAGAAAGGGAAGGGGGGCGGCGGGGGATACAGACAGCCCGCAGCTCTCCTCTCCCTGTCACAGCACCGCTGCTCTATTTGCCAGAGAACTCGGCAGCGGCGCTGTGACATGGAGAGGAGAGCTGCGGGCTGTCTGTATATCCCCCGCCGCCCCCCTTCCCTTTCTGTAAGTCGAAGGGAGAAAAGTAAGAGAGAGCGGATCTATTTGAATTTGTGGCGGGGGTCGGAGCCAGTGGCGGCGGTCGGGGGATTCCAGCGGCTACGGGGAGTGATGCGAGCGGATGGCAGGGGCGGTGCCAGCAACGGCGGGGGGCGGGGCTTGTCGTGTATTCGCACTATAAGACGCAGGGACATTTTCCCCCATATTTCTGGGGGGAAAAAGTGCGTCTTATAGTCCGAAAAATACGGTAAATAAATTATGTGATCGAGCCACTGGATATGTCTTCACATTCAGGATCTACGAAGGCAAAGACTCTCACCTCCAGCCCCGTGATTGCCCCACATATATTGGAACCAGTGGGAAAATTGCCTGGGAGTTGGCATACCCCCTGTTCGGAAAAGGTTACCATTTATATGTTGACAATTACTATACCATCCTGCCCCTTTTTCGCCACCTTTACAGTAAGCAAACCCCGGCCTGCGGTACCTTAAAAAAAAACGGAAGGGATTCCCACAAAATTTATTGACCAAAAAATTGCGACCTGGAGAAGCGGCATTCATGAGGAACGAGGAGGTGTTGGCCATGAAGTGGAGGGACAAGAAAGATGTCCACATCCTCTCTACAATCCACAATGACACCGTGGTGGAGATCCAAAGAAGACGCGGCTCCATTGTAAAGCCCGAATGTGTCCACGACTACAATTTGTACACGGGGGGGGGGGGTGGATTTAAACGACCAGATGCTACAGCCCTACTTATCAACCAGAAAGTCCCGTTATTGGCCTGTTTCACATGGCCCTTTTTAATTTGTTTGTCTGCTACCAAAAAGCAACTCAAAATCAACAACTCCCCTACCTCCATTTTATCGAAGATATCATCGATGCCCTCATTTATCAACAAGACAACAAGATCCCGCCCTAGGAAGCATTCGCTCTGATAGTGTGAGTCGGCTTCACGAGCGACACTATCCCTTTAGCATCCCCCCACAGAATCTGGAAGAAGACGCCAAAAGAAATGCCGTGTATGCAGCAGAGGAGGAGTAAGAAGAGACACCACCTATTATTGTCCCGATTGTCCCTCCCAACCTGGCCTGTGCATCGGAAATTGCTTAAAAAATTATCATACATCCATTAGTTCCCCTTATTATTAACAGACTGCCATTTCCCCATTTGCCTGCTACCATGTTACTAACTACCTTCCATGTTAATTAACTGACCCTGGCCTGTTTACCGACGATGTCTTTGCTTGCCGATTTAAACCACGTTCCTGACCTCCACGTGCACCAACCTCAGCCTGTTTACCGACGATGCCTCTGCCTACCGATTTAAACCACGTTTCTGACTTCCACGTGTACCGACCTTGGCCTGTTAATCGACCATGTTTTTGCCTGCCACTTGGACTGATCTTTTGGCCATCTACTTTTAGTACACAGGGGTTTCACATATGTGAGGGGCTTCAGAATAGCGTTCTGAGTAGAGAAAAACAGTTTTTCGTTTTCTGTGCTCCAAGAACAGGTTCTGGTTGCCCGGAGGCTTCAAAGCGATTTGGGTGGGAGAAGCCTCTACCCCTGTCCCCCTGGCCCAAAGCTTGATGGTCCTTCCTGCTGCCTGGACCAATACTTTGGCTGTGCTGACCATATTACTGCCTGTAATGACCCATGACATTATGGACCATGTTTCTTTCTGCTGCTTGGACCAATACTTTGGCTGTGTTGACCTGCCTGCCTGCTGCCTCTACTGACTTTGGACAGTATTTCTGCTGGGACACTGCCTGCTACCTGGACCTGTGCTTTGGCTTTGCTTTGGCTGTGCTGACAGTATCTCTGCCGGTACGAACTATGGACAGTATTCCTGCCTGCTGCCTGGATGATTGCTTTTGCTGTCGCTGACCTCATCCCTGCCTGCTGCCTGGACCGATGCTCTCCTCTGTGGACCACTGCACTTCTAAAACCACAGGTAATCTTTTGTTATTTGGTATGCACCTGCTATGTGTTAGATATATGAAGGGCCTTCAAAAATGTGATCGGTAGTCAGAAAATGATATGTGCAATTAATGCTGCTAGAATGCCTGGAGGTGCTACTTGGATGTTGGGCCTCTGTATGTGGCCAGGCTGTGTAAAAGTCTCAAACATGTGGTATCGCCATACTTAGGAGGAGTAGCAGAATGCATTTTGGGGTGTAATTTTTGCTATGTACATGCTATGTGTTAGAAATATCTTATAAATGGACAACTTTGTGTAAAAAAAAATGCATTTGAATTTTTTCCCACATTTTCCAAAACCTTCTGGAAAAAAAATGAACCATTCAAAAGGCTCATTATGCCTCATAGATTATACGTTGGGGTGTGTACTTTCCAAAATGGGGTCATTTTGTGGATAATTCCATTGTCCTGGTGCTCCAGGGCCTTCAAAAGTGTAATAGGTGGTTGAGAAAGGATATGTGCGATTTATGCTTGTAGAACGCCTGAAAGTGCTACTTCAATGTTGGGCCTCTGTATATGGCCAGGCTGTGTAAAAGTCTCACACATGTGGTATCGCTATACTCAGGAGGAGTAGCGGAATGCATTTTGGGGTGTCATTTTTGCTATGTATATGCTATGCGTTAGAAATATCTTATAAATGGACAACTTTGTGTAAAAAAAAAGCATTTTAATTTTTTCCCACATTTTCTAAAACCTTCTGGAAAAAAATGAACCGTTCAAAAGGCTCATTATGCCTCATAGATTATACGTTGGGGTGTGTACTTTTCAAAATGGGGTCATTTTGTGGACAATTCCATTGTCCTGGTGCTCCAGGGCCTTCAAAAGTGTAATAGGTGGTTGAGAAAGGATATGTGCGATTTATGCTTGTAGAACGCCTGAAAGTGCTACTTCAATGTTGGGCCTCTGTATATGGCCAGGCTGTGTAAAAGTCTCACACATGTGGTATCGCTACACTCAGGAGGAGTAGCAGAATGTATTTTGGGGTATAGTTGCAATTATGCATATGCTGTGTGAGAGAATTTTTTTTTAATATGACCAGTTTGTGTAAAAAAAAGAAAAAAAAAAAAGAAGAAAAATCCAAATTTTCCCAAGAATTGTGGGGAAAAAATACAACTTGAAAAAACTCACCATGCCTCTTAGTAAATACCTTGGACTGTCTACTTTCCAAAAATTTTGGGGTATTTGTACTTTCCTGGCTTGTTAGTGTCTCAAGAAATGAGATATCCCTTCAGTACATCAGGCGTGATCAGATGTGATCAATTTTCATTGATTGGCACCATAGTTTGTAGACTCTATAACTTTCACAAAGACCAAATAATATACACTAATTTGGGTTATTTTTACCAAAGATATGTAGCAGTATACATTTTGGCACAAATTTATGAAGAAAAATTACCGTACTTATTTGCAAAATTTTACAATAGAAACTAAAAAAAGTGTGTTTTTTTAAAAAAAAATTGCTGTTTTTTTGCTTATATCGTAAAAAATAAAAAACCCAGTGGCGATTAAATACCACCAAAAGAAAGCTCTATTTGTGAGAAGAAAATTATAAAAATGTTGTTTGGATACAGTGTAGCATGACTGAGTAATTGTCATTCAAAGTGTGAGAATGCTGAAAGCTGAAAATTGGTCTGGGCGGGAAGGTGCATAAGTGGTTAAAAAAAAAAAAAATTATTGTATTACTGGTGGCGATTAGCGACTTATAGCGGGACTGCAATATTGCTGTGGACAAATCAGACACTAACTGACATTTTTTACACTTTTTGGAGACCAGTAAAGCCTCGTACACACGACCGAGTTTCTCGTCCAAAAACGACAATAAAACTGCCGAGAGAGCTTTCTTGTCGAGAAAACCGTTCGTGTGTATGGTTTTTCGTCGAGAAAACTGCAGTGAATCTTGACGAGAAAAATATAGAACCTGCTCTCTTTTTTCTCGTCCAGATTCTTGATTTTCTCGTCGTGTTTCTCGTCGGCCTGTTTTGCGACGAGAAAAACGTTTGTGTGTATGCTTTTACGACTCTTCCAAAAGCGCGCATGCTCAGAATCAAGTATGAGACGGGAGCGCTTCTTCTGGTAAAACAAGCCTTCGTAATGGAGATAGCACATTCGTCCCGCTGTAAATTATTGCATCGTTTAAATGTTGCGCATTGAAATCTTCTTTAGAATGTTCCAATAATGAAAACTAAAGAACTTTTTTTGCTGCTGATATTCACACAGACTAACTATTTTAAAGCTTTTTCATGCTGATCTCATGAATATTTAGCTGTATTATATCGAACAAGATCTCCTTAATAATTATCTTATTTTAATTTTTAATTCAGCTCTTCATTTTAAATGCTTCTTCATTTTATAGTGATCTCCATGTTTTTTTGTTTGATTTTTGTTGTGTCAAGTTTACTCCTTATTTATTTTGTTTTGAATTTTTTGACCTTCAGGGACATTTTTTTGTGTTATCTGTCCCTTTTATTTTATTTGTTAAAATGTATCTGCCTACTCCAAAATTACATTTATAATTATTATAGAAAAACATATATTCAAGTATTAACTGTCAAAATAAAAACCATTTATTCTGGTCTATAACAAAATAAATAGAAGGCAGCGCTGGAGAACCTGCTGCCATTTGTGCATCCATGGGACCCCAGAGCACACATTAACCCTGTGTGGCCCATAAAATTGGGAGCTTGAGAAGCACAACAGTTGTGAGCACAATCTGATGCTGGACTCCCAGAGGTCAGGAACAGCAGCAGGTGATATACATGTCCCAAGTCTGTGGTACTACAACAGGCTGCCTTCTGTCAGACCACAATGAAGCAAGGCCATCACTTCCTGGTCTTCTTGGCAGCCTTCCCTGCAGTCTTCCCTGAAGCCTTCCCTGCAGCCTTCCTTCTGCGTGTGGCTGGAGGCTGTGCCACTGGAGGTGTACTCGTGTCAGGAGGAGGAGAGGGAGGTGGAGGAGAAGAAGAAGGTGGAGGAGGAGGAGAAGGTTGAGGTTGGGATAGCTGGGCGACCTCACATATGGCTGTATTGGGGGTAATTCTCTCCATCACCCCCTTGTTCAGCAAGGTGATGAGCAGGGGCTCGCATAGGAGGCGTTACTCCATGCTCATCACCTTAAACTTGGCCTCAACTAGGCCGGCAATGGCCTCTTCAGGGGATTTGGGCTCCTGGAGGGTGGCATGTGCCTCTCTAATAAGGGCCATTGCTGCCTCGCTTGTGGTCCTGTCCCTCCTGGATCTTTTAGGAAGGCGGATGGGAGGCACCTGCGATCTGGTCCTGCTACTTGGCCCAGCCACCTCCTGTGTGCCACTGGGCCCAGCCACCTCCTGTGTGCCACTGGGCCCTGCCACCTCCTGGCTCACAGTGGGCCCTGCCTCCTCCTGGCTCACAATGGGCCCTGCCTCCTCCTGGCTCACAGTGGGACCTACCTCCTCCTGCCTGACACTTTCCAGACCCTCCTCCTGGCTGATGTCATCCTGTGTAGGAAAAAGGGACATAGTTTTAGTTTCTGGTTCATCACTTTCACACAAATTATAGCTCATGACTATTATTATGACCCCAAACAGATTTCATTCTTCTGGCCCAAATTTGGGCCCACTACTGTCTATTGATATTGAGATCACTTTTTGTTGCCAATTTTGGGGGGGATTCACATATTATCTTATTTATCATGCATTCATTTTCTCACAATACATTTTATGGGATTCTGAAAATACTATACCTGGCTCCAGATGTCCAAATCAGGTTCTTTCAGGATGGCTGCCTCCTTTTGCTCCAGAGAAGGCTCAGGTTGGCTGCAGGGAAGTCTGGGGGGAAGACTGGACAGTGATGGCCTTGCCTCAAGCTGGTCGTTCAGAAAGGACATCCTGCTGTAGTACCACAAATTCGGGACATATACATCATCTGCTGCTGCTCCTGACCTCTGAGAAGCCAGGACCTTAAAGCGCTCAGTCCTGTATGTGCCTCTCAAGCTCCCAATTTTATTGTCCACCTGTTTTGTGGTTGCTGTGGGTACCTTGGTCTGCACAAATGGGAGCAGGGTCTCCAGCGCTGCTTTCCTTACACCTTTCTTCCTGTGAATGGGGTTTTTTGTCTCCCACAGAGCGGGCAGCTCCCTTACCCGGTCTATAAATTCAGCCAGGAATTCCTGGTTGCTGATAAAAGCATTCATTTTGTTTCTGCAAGCCAAAAAAAAACAAAAAAAAAACAATGTCAGTCACACAGTCTAATCTCCTGTAAATCTGATTCCCCATATATATCCTACAACAAGCTCTAGCCATTATAGGCCACCGATTTCACAAAGTTTAAAAATCACATACCTTCGTTATCACGTCCATCACTTTTCCTCCCCTCTCCGCACACCGAACGTATTATCGTCACATGTGTGCTTGCTTTATATACACCACGCATGCGTGAAACTCCGCACACGTCGCTCCGCACACGTCGCCCGCCCATGACGTTCAAAGTATTAACTTTTCCCCGCCCCTTCTCTTTCGGCGCGCAGACAGATATGGCGGAGTCACAGCAGGTGTCTGCTAATTCCTCAAATAACGAGGAGGAGACCAGCAGCCCAGACCGTGAAACGTCACGATCAGGGAGGAGATTCAAGGCATCTAATATGTCTTACGCGGAGATGGCGGAGATGGTGGACATATTGCTAAAGTTGGATTATGACGCAAAGCATGGCCCGTATACCCACCCTAATCTAAGGAAGTCCAAAATAATGAAGAAAGTAGTGAAAAGTCTGAAGAAGAATTTCAGGGTGAAACGTTCAAAAGAGGCAGCTCAGAAAGAGGTGGTCTGACATCAAACTGAGGGAGCCGGAGCAGTTAAGGAGCATTAAGAGAATGCAAGAAAAAAGTAAGTACCGTATTTTCCGCTCCATAAGACGCACCTGACCATAAGACGCACCCAGGTTTTACAGGAGAAAAACAAGAAAAAAAATATTCTGAACCAAATGATGTACTAAAATATTTAATATTATATTACTACTATAGGTGGGTGGTGGACACACAGCAATATCAGCCCCCCTATCAAATAAGCTCAGCTACACTATACCTGGGTGGTGGTGGACACACAGCAACCCCCCCCCCCCTTCCCAGATTAGCTCAGGGTGGCAGGGCAGACACAAACACCCCCTCAGCCTCTCATATAACAACAGCTCAAATGATGAACAGTGGATACCATCCCACACCTCCCACCCCCTTATCACTCACCTCAGGCAGTGGAGGACACTGCCATTACAATCCACAACCCCCTCTGGCTGGCTCTCAGCATCAGATACACCCGGGCAGCAGCTAGGAAGGAGGACTGAGGACATAATTTGCAGCAGCAGCAGCGGCAAGTCGAGAGAGGCAGGAAGTGAGACTGGACCAGACCAAGGCGCCGGGGGTGTTCCAGCTGAAAAAAAAAAAGCCATCCAGGGCTCTTGTCGTTTGCAGGATGGGGTCACATCTGGCGGGTGTCAACTTACCTGGGTGCGGAGTGCACCATTATAGCAACAACACTGACAACCCCCATGTTTTGGCACCTGGGGCAGACCGTCTCCCCCCGCTCCCCCTTGGTATGCCCCAGCAAGGATATGCCTCACATCCTGTCATCTCTCCTCCACAGAGAAGCCGAGTGTCTGTATTCTGACACAGCGGCGGCGATGGGGGGGCGGAGCCTGCTCAGTATTCGCTCCATAAGACGCAGGGACACTTTTCCCTATTTTTTGGGGGGGTAAAAGTGCGTCTTATGGTGCGAAAAATACGGTACTTGTCATGTGTTCCTATTATTGTATTTCAGAACTTGCATGTTGCTCCATGTTGTTGCATTTGACAATTTTAACTTACAAAATGTCAGCGTTAGGACTTGTTTTTGCCTAGTAATCGTTTGTTACAGACACATCGTTCGCCCACTATATACAATGTTTTGTGATTTTACAGGGTTCCAAAAATTTACAGAGATGCCTGTTTATATTGCATAAATGTTAGTACATTGTTGGCTAGATGATGTGTTTTGAAAGAGAATGAAATGTAAACTTTAATCAGTGTAAAGGAGAGGACACTCAGCAGCTGTTTCCACATCTGGACTCTGTAGCACTATAGTGTGGGCCACCAGAACCACCTTTTTAGGGTGCCCCACACAGGTGCATCAGTGCATTTTTGGGGTGCCTCCATGTGTAAAAATTGTCAGCCAAAGGTAAATAGTCAAGAATCTTTATTTTTTTTTAAATGTCTTCATCTTGAAATTCCTCCCAAACAGACACTTGTACCCCACTTCCAAGCAATGTATCATGTTCATTTATTTATTCACAAATATCTGTGTGCTAAGTATACCTTTTCTTTGATTCTCATAGGGGAGAGAAGACTGGGAGGAGAACACTCCAGGGAGCACAGGAACCCCACACCTTCTAAACAACCCCAACCTCACCAAGACCCACAACCTGAGGATGTTGAGGAAGTTGAAGAGGTGGAGGAAGGAGAAGTGCAGGAAGGAGAAGTGGATGACGTGGTGGAACTGGTCACCACAACAGGTCAGTATCTGTCACCACAGCTTCAGGTAAGAGATGTAGGCCTGCAGAGTTAAAATACCTTTTGTATTTTTTGCTAGGGGATGAAAATGTTGGGGTGAAAGAAAGTACGTGTTTCTCTGCCGACAGTGCCCTACGAATCATACAGCAAGTGATGGAATGTAGTACAGAACTGGACAGAATTAAGCAAAGAATTAATGTGATGGATCAAACCTTTAAAGACATCCTAGATGTTTTGGGGTGAATTCAATAAGGCACAAAACACCCCATTTTTTGTTTAATATCGTTTTTCCCCCTTTTTTCAGCTTTTGGAAATCAACCAAGCCAAAATTTGAAGATGCACACATTGTGTCAACATGTGCCATCTGCCATCAGGGGATATCTATGAACGGGTTTTGGTGGTGCAACCCCTTCCTCGCATCTCAAGTAGGTGAACTGAAGAAGGGGTTGCACCCCCAAAACACGTCCATTGATCACCCCTGATGGCAGATAGCACATGTTGACTATAGGGATCAGGAGTCAAAAATCCCTTCTTAAAAAGACTCTAAATTTTGTGCACCTTCAAATTTTGGCTTGGTCAGGGGTGCCCCATATTCTGACGGTCAGATAGAGACATATTTCAAATGATTGAATGTCTCATATTGCCGATAGGTATACAATGTTGTAGTTTGTTGGATGCTACTGATGTTTTTGTATTTTCTTACCAAAAAAAAAGGCCTGTTTCTGGGCAGGCAAAAAAAATTAAAAGAGTGTTCTATTTACCATGTGTGTGAATGTGCACAGAGTAAAATGTTTGAACAACCACAAAGTGTAGCTTCTTTTTCTAATACGCTATAACCTTATTTGTGATTTTTTTTGGTGTTACTAGTGAAATGGTTGGTATTTACTAAAGGAAAATACACTTGGCACTACAAATGCACTAAGACAAACTAGGAGACTGCAAAAAAATGATACAAAATACAGATTAAACCAGAGATTTATTTGTTACTTTATCAAGAAATATTCAGACATGGCCTGGCATAGGAATTGCCCCCCTACCCGTGAAATATTCAAGATATTTCTGGCGAACCTCACGGGCATTTTGGGGGGGGCAAGCCAGGACGGCCAGATTCAAGGCCCGGCAGGGTATTTCCAGTTTGAAGTCCTGCCTCAGGAACAATTGAGGCAATATAATTTGGGGATTTCCTTAGAAGAAAATTATGTAGCACACAGCAACAGAAAACAACGTAGTTAATTTTGTACTCCGCCAAGTGAATTGGAGTCATGAAAAGGCGGAACCGGCTGGCCATTATCCCAAAGGCATTCTCAACGACTCTTCGGGCCCTGGCCAGCCGGTAGTTGAGGGTCCTTAGGGGAAATGGCCTCATGAGGTGCTGTCCCAGTCCGAAGGCTTCATCAGCCAAAAACACAAAGGGGAGTCCTTCAACATTCCCTGCATCCGGTGGCAATGCAAGGTCATCACTCTGGAGACGGAGGGCAAACTCCGTCTGGCTGAAGGAACCCCCATCGGACATCCGGCCATTCTTCCCCACATCCACATAGAGGAATTCATACCGTGCTGACACCATCGCCATCAGCACAATGCTATGAAACCCCTTGTAGTTGAAAAAGTAGGACCCAGAACGGGGGTGGCGGCACGATGCGGACGTGCTTCCCGTCAATGGCTCCACCGCAGCTGGGGAAGTCCCACCGTGTGCCAAACTCCAATGCCACAGTCTGCCATTCCTGTGGCGTGGAAGGAAGCTGTGGAGTCAAACAAGAAAAAATAAGAAAAAATTAATACTTTTGCACATAACATTGCAAGCAGATTATACAAAAATACATTCGAGACCAACATCATTCTAAAAATCAGATTAATGTGTTTTTCAAAAATCAAAATGAAGGCTCAAGTATCATATCCATCATCCCCTCTGATGGTCCATTCCAAAAATATTTGGGGGGGGCTAGATGATTTTGGGAATGCTCAAAAATAAGGAGACCGAACATTTCTCTCCAAATTTTAGGGGGTGATTAGGGGGGGGGGGTAAAGCACTACAATGGAGCTGAAGAAATACATTGGGAAGTGACTCGGCTAGGTGTGTTTGGGCACAGGATAGCATGGCAGTGGCGGTGCATCCATAGTGGGTGCTGGAGCGCTGCCCCCTCTCTCTCCTGTGCCCGTCACACAGAACAATACATAGGTTCATGCCTTGCATGAACCTATGTATTGTCGATGCCGCCCACTATTCAGGTGGTTGGCCCCCTGTTGTGTGGCGGACATCTGAATAACAGCGTCTTTTTTTTTAAGGGAAGTGCCTATCAGAGCCAATGACTCTGATAGGCTTGCCGCTTACAGCCTGAGGGCTGTAATTGGCTTCCTAAAAGATAAGCAGGGGACGCAGGGGGGTTGCGTTCCTTGGTTAAACACTGACAGGCTCCTCTGCCAATTATAAACAAAAACTAAAACTCGCGCTTATGGAGACATACAAAAATAAATGACAAGTGAAAATAAATTATTATATGTGCAGCTGCTACAGCATAAGGCACTAACACCTTGAGAGATAAAAAATTATAAAATGCAGCGCTAGCGAATATAAATGTGCTCAATACAAACGTATGTGTGAATGTCAACCATCTAAACCTTTCGGGATGATGGTACACACTATTAGTGAAAAGATTATGCACCAATGATTGGTGTCACCAGAAATGCAGTGGGTGTAATACTAAATGTTACCACTAAAAAGTGATCAACTAAGTAAAACCAGAAAATATACTGTGCAAAACATTAAATGAACTGAACAACCAGGCAAATAGCTCTAGGAGTAATTCACAGTACTACAGATGGTTTTCAACATCAAAGAAATAATGTCCCATTTGCAACAGTGGTTGTAATATAGAAGGAAGGGAAAAAAAAAAAAAAAATGCTTTAAAATAAAATAAAAGTCACCCAACATCCAACTTGTAGGACCAATAATGTTCGGTGAAATTCAACAGTTGGCTCAATAGCAGCAGAGATCAGAGGACCATGTGGGGAATAAAAAGAAAAAGCAACTTGTGAAGTACCGCTTAGGAACAGATTAACAATACGCTGTTATTGGGAAAACTCACAAGCCTTCAATGATAACCGAGCGTCAGTGTGTTCCGGGTTCACAACGGCGTGCGTTCCACAAGAACCGGAAGCAGCGTCACTGGTTCTTAGTGTTGACCGGAAATTTGTCAATGCATTTCGCCCCTCCTCCAGGGCATCATCAAGGACCATGATGATGCCCTGGAGGAGGGGCGAAATGCATTGACAAATTTCCGGTCAACACTAAGAACCAGTGACGCTGCTTCCGGTTCTTGTGGAACGCACGCCGTTGTGAACCCGGAACACACTGACGTTCCTCTGCCAATTATGTTCACCGAGTCTGTTTACCGGTAACCTGATTGGCTGATGCAAAATCGAGGGTGGGAGAAGACATCGAGGAGAGAAGAAGGACGGTGCAGACCAGAGGAAGGTAAGTGCAGGGCTGGGGGGGGGGGGAACTGGCTGCATTTGAAGGGACAAACTGGTGGTGTTAAATAGGCACAGTCACGGAAATGTTTTTTTTTTATTTGTAAAATTTGGGGGTGGACCCCCAAAAATTTGGAACACCAGCCGCCAATGATGGAGAGGTTAGTGAAGGGAAATATGCATGGAGGAGAAAAAAGGGGCATTTAAAAGCTTCCAATATGCATGAGGACAAAGGGGACATTCTCAGCATATTACAATCATGGTAATTAGTGAAGGATGAAAGAAATACAATACATTATCATACATGAAATACATAAAATGTGATGTAAAAGGAGAAAACTTACCCTCATATAGTCCTCCTGCAGGACTTGGATAATGGCAGAACAGGTGTCTGGGATTATGACGCCCAGAGCCTGGGGGGAGATGCCTGTCGTGAACTACAAGTCCTGCAGACTTCTCCCTGTCGCCAGGTAACGTAACATGGCGATGAGCCTCTGCTCAGCACTGATGGCTTCCCGCATAACGGTGTCCTGCCTGGTAATATAGGGGGACACCAAAGCCAACAGATGCTGAAAAACGGGGTCAGACATCCGCAGAAAATTACTGTAGTCCTCAGGATTATTCTCCACGATCTCCCGCAGCAGAGGCATATGGCAGAATTGGTCCCGCTGGAGCAACCAATTCTTGGTCCATGAACTCCTCCTCACCCCGTTCATGGACTCGTCTTGGTCCAAAACAAGCAGACCAACACCAATCGCACGCACAGCACGAACTCGGCGACGAGAACGTACCCGCGACATGGCTAGAAAATGGTCGTCTGATCAGAACGTACTAAACAGAACGCACTTTAGAACAGCAAGGCCTATGAAGAACGAACTGAAATTCAGAAATGAACGGGCAAGAACGCACTGTAAAACAGATACGACCTGCCTACATGCCCTGAAAGACAATATACGAACACCACAAGCACAAACTGAACCGCAGAAAATGAACTGAAAGCAAGAAGACTGAAAAGCGCGAATCGTCTCTTCCCAAACTTTTACTTCACACACGTAAACACGAGATCAGCAAAAGCAGCCCAAGGGGTGGCGCCATTGAAATCGATCTTCCCCTTTATACTGCTGTCGTACGTGCTGGACGTGACCGCGCAGAACAACAACGAGATTTGGAATTGACTGTGTGTATGCAAGGAAAGCTTGACAAGAATCTCGTCAAGCTTGACAAGAATCTCGTCGAGAAAAACGACGTGTTTTTAACGACGAGAAACTCGGTCGTGTGTACGATATGTACTGTCACTGTAATAATGACACTGGCTGGGAAGGGGCTAACATCAGAAGCAATCAAAGGGTTAACTGTGTTCCTAGCCTGTGCTTTCTCACTGTGGGGGAGGTGCTTTTACTATGGGAAGGTATTGATCCATGTTCCTGCTTTGCAGGAACACAGGATCAATACCTTCCCTACTGACAGAACAGCAATCTGCCTTGTTTACATAGGCAGATTGCCGTTCTGCCTGTGTACTGTACAATCGGCAAGTGCCGGCAGACATCGTGTCTGCGGTACCTGTGTGTGATCACAGCGGGAGTGGGTCGCTGTGGCGCATGTGCGTGCCTCAGACCCAGAAGTGTCAGATCACGTACTAGGTACGTGATCTTGCACATAGCGGCAGCCCTGCCACAGTATATCTGCGGTGGATGGTCCACAAGTGGATAGTTGAACAAGCTGAAGTAAGAAGCTACCATGCACAGCTGCACCAGATTCTGAGTGCTCCAGTTTTAGTAAATCTCCCTGTTGTGTTCTGACAGCACTCCCCACTGTCAGAATACCCTGATCAGCAACTGCAGCCACTGATTGACTAAAGTTTTCTAACATTGCTATTCAACAATAGTCGATCCAATGATCGAATTTTGTCAAACAGGGGCACTCACACATGAATCTGAAATTGAAGGGTCCCTGCTGAAATGGACAAATTTTGATTCATCTATGACCAGCTTTACATTTCATAAAAAAGTTACTTTTTTGGGGGTAGTACAGCCCACCTTAGGATGGGCATAGGTGAACAATGCAAGATGTTTTTCAAAGGCAAAGTCAGGCTTTGAACAAATCCATTGAAAATCATTACAATTGCAACTTAGTTTGGAAAACCAAGTTTGACACTCCTGCCAATTCCCATGTGTTAGTGGCGGTACTACCAGGGTCGCAGCGGTCGCACTTACGACCGGGCCCTGGAATTCTGCCACTGTGGGGGGCCCAAAAGCCCGGTCTGTGGGTCCACTGCTGGCTGCAGTTGTTAGCAGAGAGTGTCTGTTACACTCTCTCTTACACTGATCAGAGCCAGCACTGACAGCCCACTGGCCCCCACCTTGCCTCGCACAGACGGGAGAGGAAAGAATGTTAGATCTACTCCTCCTCCTGTCCTCCTGTGTGTGCCCGCAGCCCCGTCCTCCAATCAGTTCCCCAAGCAGAACATACTGATTTTTCCTTTGCTTCCTCGATGAACGACTCAGCATATGCTATGGAACATCATCAGATACACACATATATCTCTGATCCCAACAATGTAGTGGATACAAATAGATTATGCAGCACTTGAAACCTTTTTTACTCTCTACTGGCTTTAACTTGCAACTTTCTTTTTTCTTTTTTTGCAACTTTCTATGCTATTGGTTCCACTGCAGTTTTTGCTTCCAAAATTGGCAAAACATGGGGTTCGGGGGAAAGGGATGTCACACGCTGCTAGCAAAGATGGTTGGTAACGAGTAAATGAAAATATCAGTATCATGTGTCCTATAACAGCATATCTGGT
Source organism: Rana muscosa (assembly GCA_029206835.1). Lineage (NCBI taxonomy): Eukaryota > Metazoa > Chordata > Amphibia > Anura > Ranidae > Rana > Rana muscosa. The sequence goes on from CM055128.1 coordinate 237,546,768, forward strand.
TTCAGTTGTTATCCATTTAAATTACTGGTCATAGTTGGATATGGCCCATTCATTAGGCAAATCAGCATATTTAGTATGTTGACTAAAAATGAAATTTACTTTTCACTGTAGAGCTTACCTGCAGTAGAATGAGTACACTTTATAGTAGCCAATGTAATGAAATTTGGTTTTCAACTGATCACCATGGTTTGCTTCCTATTTCTTATTGCTCTTCCCTTGCTGAATAAGGACCTACGTGGCCCCAAAACAATATTTTAGGAACTCTGACCTAGTCATAATATTATCATGGATACTGGCTGCAATGTCTGTCAGTGCTGCAGCTCATTTCCACAAATGTATTCGCTGTGAGCAAGCCCCCCCCCCCCGGCCCCCTTGGCCCGGGACAGCGGTCACAATGGGGTCAGCGCACAAAATGCAAAACAATTGCTGAGCCCTCCAACACAAACCCAGCTACCAAGCATTGTATTCAGGCCAACTGAGCTGAACTTAAACAAGAGACACTGAATTGTGCCAATGACATCAACAATGCACCGTGGGCTGATTGATTACTTATATCAGGTATTCATTTGTTATAACTTATTTTTTAATGTACTCAATAAATAAACCATTATTTATGAAATAAATTGTTATATTATCTTTATTTTTCCTGCTCTCCTCAATAGGCACATAAGAGGAACTCATGATAACTAGAAGCTAGCAATAACCAGAAACCAGATAACCAGAAGCTAGCAATATTTTTGAAAACCCATACAATAAGCTACGTGAATTAACTTTTATATAAAGGATATTGCAAAATAGATAATTGCAATCTGCCTGTGGTAAATTCAGCAATAAAATAGTTTGTAAATAGATTGAAGTGATTGTAGCTGCAACAACAACTGAGTACTGTACATGATACTTTTTTTATTTACACTAATGTAGCAAGGTTCTACTACTAAGTATATCTAAATATGCGTTGTATTATTGTTTTTAGGGTTTGGCTCCCTCTGGTGTCCATTTGATTTAGTGCATTAAAACTTTTGTTTGGTTTCGTTAAACCACAAAGCATTGCATGGTGGGTAATGTAGTGAAGGAGGAAGTGACTCTATTGGCATGAGCAGAGAAAAGACTACAAGTGCCCACAATGCCACAGTGTTACCAGAATGCATTGTGAAAGCGCACAGCCTGCTGGGGGAGGGGATAAAAGAGGAGGCGGGGCCGGTGCTCGCTCTCTCTGGACGCCATCTTTCAACGCGCAAGAGGCCTGTGTGAGTAGGCCCAGGGCTGAGAGAGCCTGGGCCTAGATTTGAAGAGCAGATCGCCTGACAGAGGGATCTTTGTGGACAGCCTGGCTGCTCGATTGAAGCCATCCATTCAGCAGCACTCTGAGGGGCCGCACTATGAACCGGCGCCTTCGCCCACCCCAGAGACATCTGCCAGGGAGTTCCGGAAGGAGCAGACCAGCGGGCTGAGGACTCGTAGCGGTGAGAAGGCACTTGCCTACTAAGTTGTGCCTGAGTTTATAGAAGTGTTTCCTGTTACCCAGTACTGCGCTGGCTGACACCTGTAGTGCCACAGCTAGGAATTCAGTACACCTGAATGTGGTACATCCGGATTGACTGTGTAGCAGTTCTTTTCTGCAACCACACTACATCTTTATAGTTGTTAATCTATTTCACCTGACTTGGATTACAAATAAGGGCACCAACAGGGCTAGCTGCAGACGGATTGAACTTAAAGGAACAGTCATCGTTTTGCTTTTCTCAAAGCTTGTCACATAGGAATACTACAAGGTGGAACTGTCCTCCAGAGGGAGCCGTTTAGCAGCATAGACTCTTAAATACTTAGTGTGACTATTGCATGGTTGTTATTATTCTGTTTTTCTGGTGCATGTGTGTGTGACTGTCATGGATATGCAGTAATGTTTGTCTGCCATCTTACCTTCCTCTTCATGTGTTCACCTTAGAGGCCAGGCTCTCTTACCTGGCTGCTTTTATAATCTCTCCTCCCAGTATGCTCCACCCCAGGCCCTATCAGGGAACACTATATTAACCTGTGCACTGCAAGCCAGCCGGGCTGATCAACGTGTTTGTTAAGCATTGTGTGTTTAGATTCCTGCCTGCCGTGTGCTACGTCTGTCTCTGTGTTACGATTTTGGCTTGTTCCCAACTATCCCTGTCTGCTTCGGCTTGTCCTTCGTTTATCCATGTCTGCTTGTTGCCCTGACCTTGGGTTTTCCCCTCACTATTCTTGTATCCTGTGCTGCTGCTTCCCCTCTATTCTCTTTACCCTACGGAGCGTGAGCTAGGGGACTCTGGGGGCCGTGACCTGGACCCAGCTGCAGTGTAGGCCATCCTCACCACTAGAGGCTCTGGTGAAAACCTGCTGGGTCTTAGACTCAGCGCCCTGGGGAATCTTGGGCTCTAGCTCCCTGTGGATCCCTGTTGTGCTCCACTGGTCCCGCTTTCCACAACCACCCAGTGTCCCATCCGCAGCAGTCAGCCATAGGGTTCACTACCTTTTGGTGCACTCCTGACCCCCAACGGTGTGCATCTGTCATCTGGTTACAGGTGACCTGACAGTGACTTAGTGGGGAGGTGTTACAATACAGTCATATAGTATTGGGAAGTTCCCCCACTGTGCACCTATTCACATCCACCCCTCTTCAGGTTATGGTATTGGGGTTTAATGATGAGAAAATCGCAAATTAATTGTGTTTATATGGCCTTTACAGGGATCTGTGCATAGCCATATGTGTTGTACAATAACTGTTTTCATTCTTATCAAGTAAACATTATACAACTGATCAATTTACACTGGTGTGAGGCTCTATCTCTTGCTACAGCGGGTAAGGTGACAAGTGCCAAGGTAACGGTAATTATACAGTACTGTGTGATCTTCCTGTGTTTCCATCTCCTATTTGTGTTTTACACTGATATTGCTGTACAGTTGTGCCAAGGGGGTCGAGACAATTTTCTGGGGTTGAAAGGCAGAGTGCAGGCCCAAAATTCTCAGCAGCTCCTTCGGGGATAGTGCTAAACGTGGGGGCTCGTCCGGGATTTCCTGCGATTCTGCAATCAACCCCCCCTAGAGGGCACCCTAAAGGGCACCAGGATGGATCCTGCTGCTGCTATCCAGTGGTGTGAGGAAGAAGGCACCAGCACAGAATCGAGCGTGGTGATCAGACTTCAAGAAGAGGACTGGACTGAGGAACAAATCAGCCAGGCTGTGAAGACACTATCCCCCGACAGGAAGGCGTGGGTGATTGCTTTCAAAACAGACCATGGGACTTCCCACACCTATGCATTTCTGGAGTGAAGACAAGGAATTCCTTACAACTGCCAAGGTCCCAGAAGAGGGCCCTACCTCATCCAGTAAAGCTGAACCAAGTAAAAAAGAAGTTCCCACCCCATCACCTCTGACCACGATTGGACCAGAACTATTTGCTGCCCTTGGGGACTTTGTTTCAAAATGTCAGAGAGACTCTCCAACATACTCAGCAACTGGATATAGGAAGCTCAGGGCGTTCTCTGGAAGACAGCCAGTACCTACAGCAGAGGACAGCTTTGAAGAGTGGCTGGACCAGGCCACACAAGCCTTGGATGAATGGGACATCCCAGAGGCTCACAAGAAACAGAGGATCACGGAAAGCTTGAAAGGACCCGCCTTGGAAGCCATCCGCAATCTAAAACTCAGCAAGCGAGACTGTGTTGCCCAGGACTATCTGAGCATCCTGCATGACGTGTTTTGGCGCACCGAAAAAGTCTCTGATCTTATTTACCAGTTGGGGCACTCTTACCAAAATGAGGGAGAGAAGTTGTCGGAGTACATGAGACGTTTGGACAGGATTATACACCAGATCTTGCTGAAGAAGGGCCTAAACCCTCGTAAGGTGGATGAGATTAGAGCCCAGCAAGTCTTGAGCATCATCCAAGAGTCCCGGAGTCCATACGCTTCCCCGATAGTGGTGGTACGAAAAAAAAATGGGTCACTAAGGCTTTGTATCGACTACAGAACGTTGAACAGGAGAACCATTCCTGACTAGTGCACCACACCACGGATAGAGGACGCTTTGAAGAGCTAGTCAGGGGCCAAGTGGTTCAGTGTACTGGACCTGAAGAGCGGGTACTATTATATCCCCATGCATCCTGAGGATAGAGAGAAGACTGCCTTTATTACCCGGTGTTTTTTTTTTAGTTTGACCGCATGCCTCAGGGATTGTCCGGCGCCCCAGCCACTTTCCAGAGGCTCATGGAGAAGACTGTGGGTGACATGAACTTGATCGAAGTGTTGGTGTACCTGGATGACATAATAGTGTTTGGCAGGACCTTAGAAGAACATGAAGAGCGTCTGGAGAAGGTCCTGAAGAGACTCCATGATGAAGGTTTGAAGCTCTCCATAGAGAAGTGCCAGTTTTATCAATCTTCGGTCAACTATCTTGGCCACATCGTGTCTGCAGATGGAGTGGCCACAGACCCTCAGAAGTTGGAAGCTGTCACCTCCTGGCCGAGGCCCACTAACGTGACCGAGCTTAGGTCGTTCCTGGGGTTTTGCTCCTATTACCGGAGGTTTGTAGAGGGGTTCGCGAAAATAGCTCACCCGCTCAATTAACTACTTAAAAGCGAAGAGGAAGATGATGACCCAGATTCAGTTAAACCAGTGAGATCAGCTGGAGGGCCCAGGAAACCCAGAGAGTCCATTCGGGACCAGTGGACTGCCCAATGCGAAGAGGCCTTTGGGCAGCTGAAATGGAGCCTAACCATTGCACCAGTACTTGCCTATGCAGAAGCAACCAAGCCATATGAACTGCACGTTGATGCCAGTCGAGATGGGTTTGGAGGAGTGCTATACCAGGAACACGATGGTCACCTACGGCCTGTTGCCTATGTGAGCCGGAGCTTGGCACCTTCTGAGAAGAACTACCCCACACACAAACTCGAGTTTCTGGCCTTGAAGTGGGTAGTGGTGGATAAATTGAAGGATTATCTATACGGGGCGGAGTTTGTGATTAAGACTGACAATAATCCTTTCACCTACATCCTCACCACTGCCAAGTTGGATGCCACAGGCCACAGATGGTTGGCTGCCCTATCGGGGTTTACTTTCAGTCTGAAGTATCGACCGGGGGTCAGGAACAAAGATGCAGACGCTCTCTCAAGAAGGCCCCATTGCTCCAGTGACTCTATAGAAGAGTGGACCCGGCTGACACCTGAAGGAGTACGAGCTTTGTATCAAGGAGCAGAACACCATGCTGGAGGAGGGTCCAGGGCCGGAGACATTGAGGTTTCTGCTGCTGGTATTCCCAAGTATTACTGCAATCTCACCCAAGTCGGGGATGAAGGCCTGCCAAAACTGTCTAAAAAGGATCTGCGAAGGGACCAGTTAGAGGATCCCCTCAGTAACTTAGCCCTGAAAGCTTTGGAGGATCAACGCCCTGACATGCACCTCACTGACTCCCCAAAGGAGGCCTGTCTCCTGCACCGAGAGTGGGATCGGTTGCAGCTGCATCAAGGGGTGGTCTACCGAAGGGGCCCCTCTGATGGTCTTGAAGAAAAATGGCAGCTGTTTCTACCAAGAAATCACAGGGAAGCAGTATTAACTTCTCTTCACGAGAACCGTGGCCACCTAGGGCCCAAGAGGACTTTCCACCTGGTGAGGGACCGATTCTACTGGCCCTGCATGCGGGCTGAAGTTGAGGGCTACTGCCACTCCTGTATCAGATGTATTCAAAGGAAAACTTTGCCTCACAGAGTCCATCTTCAGAGTCAGAGACACATGGAGCTGGTGTGCATTGACTTTCTGTGCTTGGAGCCTGATCTGAGTGGACAGGGAAATATCCTAGTAGTGACTGATCACTTCACCAGGTATGCCCAGGCATTTCCCACAAGGGATTAATAAGCATTCACAGTGGCCAAGATCTTAGTGGAAAAGTTCTTTGTGCACTATGGCCTACCCCAACGTATCCACTCAGATCAAGGGAGAGATTTTGAGAGTAGCCTCATCAAGAGACTTTTAGACCTGTTAGGCATAAAGAAGTCCAGGACCACCCCATACCATCCTCAAGGGGACCCTCAGCCAGAGAGGTTCAATCGAACCCTCCTGGATATGCTTGGGACTTTGAATTCAGAGAAAAAGCAGCACTGGAGCAAGCATGTAGCCGCCATTGTGCACGCTTATAACAACACCGCAAACGATGCCACAGGATACTCCCCTTATCATCTAATGTTCGGGCGGGAGGCCTGGTTGCCAGTAGACTTGGCCTTCGGCACATCCTTAGACCATACCTCAGCAACCTCCCATAGAGGGTATGTAGATCGCCTGCGGAAAAGTCTGAATACCGCCTATGACAAGGCCCAAGCTACCTCAGATGCACAGGGACTAAGAAATAAAAAGAACTTTGATCTCAGAGTCCGAGTGCAGGATTTGCAACCAGGAGACCGGGTACTACTAAGGAATCTGGGTGTCCCTGGAAAGCACAAGTTAGCTGACCACTGGAAGTCACAGCCTTATGTCATTTGCAAGCAGCTGCCAGGACTCCCAGTGTACCAGATCAGACCAGAGGGGAGCATAGGCCCGTTGAGCATAGGCCCGTTGCCCCTATCAGAAGCAGTTCATTTGTCACCACAGCTGGTTTCACAGTCCACTTCTACGGCCTCTCAGAGATCCCGATGATAGTGTTTGTGCACACTAAAGCCCTGTACACACGATCAGATTTCCTATAATTTTTAAACCAATGGATTTTTCCATCGGAAAACCGATGAAGCTGACTTCCATCAGTCTTGCCTACACACCATCAGTCAAAAAACCGACCGTTCCAAACGCAGTGATGTAAAACACTCCGATGAGCCGAGAAAAATTAAGTTCAATGCTTCTGAGCATGCGTCGACTTGATTCTGAGCATGCTTGGGTTTTTTATCCGATGGAGTTCCCCACAGACGATAGTAATTTGCTATCAGTTTTTAACCATCGGATAAATTTTAAATATGTTCTATTTTTAAACCTTGATAGAAAAAAGACAGATGGGGCCCATCCACGATCGGTTTGTCCGATGAAAAAAGTCTATCGGACTGTTTTTATCGGTAAAACCTATTGTGTGTAGACGGCTTTACTGTTCCTCTCTGGTCTGTATATAAAAGTATGCAACAGGTTATAAGCTTCTCCTGTCTTTGGAGACCAAAGATTTCAAGTGGGGGGAGTGTGTAGCAAGGTTATACTACTAAGTATATCTAAATATGCGTTGTATTATTGTTTAAGGGTTTGGCTCCCTCTGGTGTCCATTTGATTTAGTGCATTAAAACTTTTGTTTGGTTTCGTTAAACCACAAAGCATTGCATGGTGGGTAATGTAGTGAAGGAGGAAGTGACTCTATTGGCATGAGCAGAGAAAAGACTACAAGTGCCCACAATGCCACGGTGTTGCCAGAATGCAATGTGAAAGCGCACAGCCTGCTGGGGGAGGGGATAAAAGAGGAGGCGGGGCCAGTGCTCGCTCTCTCTGGATGCCATTATTCAACGTGCAAGAGGCCTGTGTGTGTAGGCCCAGGGCTGAGAGAGCCTGGGCCTAGATTTGAAGAGCAAATTGCCTGACAGAGGGATCTTTGTGGATAGCCTGGCTGATCGAGCAGGCGGATCGGCCCGCGCTTCACAGCATTGAAGCCATCCATTCACCAGCACTCTGTTAAGGGGCCGCACTGTGAACCCACGCAATCGCCCACCCCAGAGACATCTGCCAGGGAGTTCCGGAAGGAGCAGACCAGCGGGCTGAGGACACGTAGCAGTGAGAAGGCACTTGCCTACTAAGTTTATAGAAGTGTTTCCTGTTACCCAGAACTGTGCTGGCTGACACCTGTAGTGCCACAGCTAGGAATTCAGTACACCTGAGTGTGGTACATCCGGATTGACTGTGTAGCGGTTCTTTTCTGCAATCACACTACATATTTATAGTTGTTAATCTATTTCACCTGACTTTACAAATAAGGGCACCAACAGAGCTAGCTGAAGACGGATTGAACTTAAAGGAACAGTCATCGTTTTGCTTTTCTCAAAGCTTGTCATATAGAAATACTACAAGGTGGAACTGTCTTCCAGAGGGAGCCGTTTAGCAGCATAGACTCTTAAGTACTTAGTGTGACTATTGCATGGTTGTTATTATTCTGTTTTTCTGGTGCATGTGTGTGTGACTTAGTGGGAAAGTGTTCCAATACAGTCATATAGTATTGGAAAGTTCCCCCCACTGTGCACCTATTCACATCCACCCCTCTTCAGGTTATGGTATTGGGGTTTAATGATGAGAAAATCACTAATTAATTGTGTTCATATGACCTTTACAGGGATCTGTGCATAGCCAGATGTGTTGTAAATTAACTGTTTTCATTCTTATCAAGTAAACATTATACAACTGATCAAGTTATACTGGTGTGAGGCTCTATCTCTTGCTACAGCGGGTAAGGTGACAAGTGCTAAGGTAATGGTAATTATACAGTACTGTGTGATCTTCCTGTGTTTCAATCCCCTATTTGTGTTTTACACTGATATTGCTGTACAGTTGTGCCAAGGGGGTCGAGCCAATTTTCTGGGATTGAAAGGCAGAGTGCAGGCCCAAAATTCTCAGCAGCTCCTTCGGGGTAGTGCACTAGCGTTGCTAGCCAGGTGCGGGGGGGGGGGCGGGCCGCACCCGGGTGACACCCACCAGAGGGGTGACACCCGTGGGTAGCGCAGCGGCCACACTGACATCGCCCGCCCGCTGCCCTGTGCCTTAGGCTCACGCTGCGGCTGTGTCCCTCAGCGGAGCGGAAGGAAGCCGCCGCCCCCTCTGCCTCCTCTATGTTTACATCCACAGAGGAGGAGGAGGAGCCCGCGCTCGAGAGACACACCGCTGTGTGTATCTGCCGCTCTGTTCTGAGGTCTGAAAGGTAAGGGGGGCATCTTTACTGATGGGGGGAGGGGGTGTCTGTACTGCTGGGGTCTGCACAAGAGGGAGTTTGCACCAGGGGGGGCTGTAACTGAGGGGGGTGTCTGTACTAAGGGGGGCCTGGTACTGAGGGGGGTGTCTGTACTGAGGGGGGTGTCTGTACTGAGGGGGGTGTCTGTACTGAGGGGGGTCTGGTACTGAGGGGGGTGTCTGTACTGAGGGGGGTGTCTGTACTGAGGGGGGATTGGTACTGAGGGGGGTGTCTGTACTGAGGGGGGGGTCTGGTACTGAGGGGGGTGTCTGTACTGAGGGGGGGTCTGGTACTGAGGGGGGGGTCTGTAACTGAGGGGGGGTCTGTAACTGAGGGGGGATCTGTAACTGAGGGGGTGTCTGTTACTGAGGGGGGTCTGTTACTGAGGGGGGTGTCTGTACTGAGGGGGGTGTCTGTACGAGGGGGGTCTGTAACTGAGGGGGTGTCTGTAACTGAGGGGGGATCTGTAACTGAGGGGGTGTCTGTTACTGAGGGGGGTCTGTTACTGAGGGGGGTGTCTGTACTGAGGGGGGTGTCTGTACGAGGGGTGTCTGTAACTGAGGGGGTGTCTGTAACTGAGGGGGATCTGTAACTGAGGGGGTGTCTGTTACTGAGGGGGGTCTGTTACTGAGGGGGGTGTCTGTACTGAGGGGGGTGTCTGTATGAGGGGGGTCTGTAACTGAGGGGGTGTCTGTAACTGAGGGGGTCTGCACTGAGGTGGGGGTGTCTGTACTGATGGAGCGGTCTGCACTGAGGTGGGGGTGTCTGTACTTATGGAGCAGTCTGCACTGAGGTGGGGGTGTCTGTACTGAGGGGGAGGTTCATACTGAGGGAGGCGGGTCTATATTGATGGCGGGGAGTCTGTACTTAGTGGAGCGGGTTTGTACTGAGGGAGGGGATCTATACTGTGGGAGGGGGGTCTGTAGTTAGTGGAGGGGGGTCTGTACTGAGGGGGGACTATAGTTGTTGGGGGGTGACACCATTTTTTTTTGCACCGGGTGACACCAACCCTAGTGACGCCACTGGGGTAGTGCTACACTAAGCTTTGGGGGTGTACCCCCTTCTTAAAGGTAGTACTGCTTGAATCTTGAAGAAGGGGGTAAACCCCAAAAGATTGTACCAAAAAATTTGGAAGTTAGGCAGTCCATAGAGGCCGTGCGAATTTTGTTCCTGCAACCACGGGTTGCAGGAAAGAAATTTGTATGATTCCACATCAACACAGACAGTGCTGACAGGGGAATCTCTCCTGCCAAGCAATTGTCTTTTCCCAGAGGGAAGGGGAAGCCGTCCCTGCTGGTTGAAGACGGGGCTTATCACTAGCGGCTATAGCAGGCTGGTGGTACCCAAGTTGATTGATCGATCAGCTTGGCACATTCAGCCTGCCCATTAACGGTTTCGAATCTTGGCCAATTCCTACTGAACGGGTCGAGATTTGAACCATGTATGGCCGGCCTTAGTGCAAATACAGTATCAAAAGCAGTACTCAATTGTTTTTGTAAATTGAGAAATACATTCATTGTTAAAATGGGAGGTAAAATCCTGCATGAATTCTGATTTTCTGAATTAATGCTAAATAATTTAACACTGCGTACTTTCTCTGTTCTGATTGCTTATAATAAGAGCCTTAGTGCTATTTATTTCCCTTTCTGCAAATTAAGTGACAGTGTTTCCAAGGGGACTCTGTGCAGCTGGCCTCATTTATATGTCAGGCAGGCTGTGTCTGGGAACATCCAGTTCATGCTTTTCTACCTGTTTGCGCTCTCGCTTGTTCTTTTATCACTCTGCATTTCTGTGTCGAGAGGGAGGGAGAAATAACATTCCAGGACTCACCTCCTGTTGCCTTTAATATATTTTACACCTACTACTAATGCCTAACCCCCCCAGCCCATAATAACTCCCTAATTGCTTTGGCAATGCTAAAATGTATCTGGTCCTGCCAATAAAGCTTATTTGAATTTGAGGGAGAGGGAGTGAGTGGGAGCGAGATGGTGGTGAAGGAGGTGGTGGTGGGGGGGGAGGGGGGTTGCAGGGAGGGGGAAAGATGTGTGGAGGGGTAGATGGGGGGGAGAGAGAGATGGGGAAAGAGACAGGGAGAATAGTGTCTGTTGCCCACAGCGACGCATCTACCCTCCATCATGTTTGAGGCTTGATTGCACACACCTTAATGTTTGCTGTTCTCTATGCTATTATGATATGGAAACTCCATTTCTGTACATTATTATGCCACAAAACAATACAGATGTCTTTTTCACAAAAACGCAGTCTGAATAATTAACTATGTGCTTTCCGTGCAACTATTATGAAAAAGGATACTGCCAAGAAGTGGCAGGTACCTCATTATTAGAGCAGACCGCCGTCACCAATTTCTATTGCAGAGTGAAATAGAAACTAGCACTGGTCTGCACCTGATTAACAGGGAATATGGCAGTTTTCAGTAAAGAAAACTGCCGCAGAATCCAGCCAGGTGCGACATTGTGCTATGAAATATAAGCTGTCAACAGACAGCTCGGTAAAAAAACAAGGGGAGTATTTGGTGCAATGAGAGGGTGGTGGGTATCAAAGTTCACTGTTGAACAAAGTCCTGAGAGGTAGTCTTAAAACAAGGCAATGGATGATGAGTCCATGCTGTCCAACCTGGTCAGTGAGGGATGCAACTTTATTAAACTAAAAAGTTAGCACTTACATGATGAAGTAAGAGAAAAGGTGTATATACAATAAGAAAATTTGCTACTTTAAGTCCTGGTCCCAGTCCGCCAGGTGGGTGAGGCTGTGGTCCTGCTGTGAAGCTGCACTGGGAATCGCAGGGGTTTCCTGGTTTACGTGAAACGCACAGTCGGGTGGATGTGACTTCACAACCGGAACAAGCGCGCCTTCATCAGGCCATAGGAACACCATATTGGAGATGGTATTTATAGGGAAAAGCACGGCGGTCAGCGGACTACAAAAGTCAGCAGCCGCAACCAGTATCAACATTAAAAATCAGTCTTAAAAAAAATAATACTTTGGGCAACCATTAAAAAACATTATCCTAAACTGCACAAATAATGGTTAGGTTGAGTAAACAGCTTTTGGGCACCTCACCTGTTTCCAGTGAGAATGTTCTGGAAAAGGGGCAGGGCTGAGAGTTGGAGTGGCATGGGGTGTATGTAAGAGCTTTGACCAATCCCCAAGTAGGATTGGCAGGGGATGGGCCTCCTATATATTCCCTCAGTCTGCCTGCTGGAGGGGAGTTGTCGGCTGGGTGAACTGAAGGATGGAGTGCTAGACTGCGTACAGGAGGAGTGCCCCCATCTGGGGGGGGTGCGACTCCGGCGGAGGAGCTCAGGAGCTGGAAGGGAGCCTCTCCTTACATGGTCATGGAGAGGTGTCCTGGAACAGGAGCTGGAGAAGCAGTTGGTCCGCATGACTGGGTATATCCTTCAAGAAGGACTCAGGGCAGGAGTCGTGAGTGAAGCACAGTGGAGATCTGGAAGAGGCATGCCAGGGAGAGCTGGGAGGGAGCCTTTCCTGAAACGGTCATGGAAAGGTGTCCTGGAACAGGAGCTGGGTGTAGAGCCAGAGGAGAGACTGTGGAGTTTGTGTCAAATCGATGAGGCCTGAGGGCGCAGGATTTGCAAGTCGGGAACGCTGGGATCAGTAGTCCATCATCAAAAATTTTCCTCAAGTAATGTCTACGGCCACAAGAAGGGGTACTGCAGGCCCCTGGCCTATTCAGTATCATCAATTGAAACTACTAGGACTTATTCAGAGTGAGGCCTAGTGGGCTGAAGATGGCGGGACAGGAGTACTAATCTGTGACAGGAAAGTGATGTGCAGGAGAAGTGTCCCGAGGTAAAAGTCTGCAGGGAGAGAACAGAGGCGGGAAAGTTCTGAGGTTAAAAGTCTGTCAGGATTAGGGTCCGCCATTTTATCCCATCTGAGGAGTGTAACGTATGAACTGTTATAACACTTTTAGTTATAGCATGATCCGCTATAACATTAAAAGTAATAATTCATTCTCTGAGCATCCCATGTCCCTATTCCCCATCCAAGTTAATCCCCTAATAAAAATAACAAAAACAAGCAAAAGACTTTTCATTGACTGAAAGAGTGTGTCTAATGGATGTCTGGCAGCATGGTGATATCAGTGGATGTAGTAACTCGTAGCAACCACCCGCTACAAATGTATTATAACTACGGGTGTACTTACACTTGGTGATCTGGCTAAAGACCTTAAGGGTCCCATGATGTCATAAAATGAGCCTAAATGAAATGAAATTCTAAATGCATTGGTTAATATGGATATATATGTAGCCAAGTAATAATAAACAGTTAAAAACTGTATCTGCAAATGGTAGTAAATGTGTATATAAATATGAGTGGCATATTGATAGGGTACCAGAAAAAATAAAGTATATAAAAAGGTATACAGTATATTTAACCAGAGAGGGGCACTAAACATGGAGTTGTAGTAATGTGTTGGCCTCCAATTCCTCATTAAGGCCACTAGGTGCTAACGTGTCTAGGGTATGAATCCAAAAGGTTTCCCTTTTGCAGAGACGCTTAAAGCGCTCAGCAGCAGGGAAAGTTTTGGGGATGGATTCTATGACCCATACTGTCAGGCTGGAGGAGGACTGCTCATGAAATTCAGGCAAATGTCGTGGGACGCTGTGCTTGTTGGAACCATCTTCGACAAAATGACGGTGCTCCACAAACTGTTTCTTGAAAGTCCTGAAGGTTCTCCCAATGTAGAAGAGCTCGCACAGGCAGGACAGGCAATATATGACGAATTCAGAGGAACAGTTGTAAAAATCTTTGATGAAATATGTCTTGCCCTTCACAGTGACGTTTTTTTGGGCCATGTTTGACGTGCTTACATGTCAAGCACTTGGCTTTCCAACATTGGTACATACCTTTAAGCGTAAGGAAGGAGAGCTGCTTGTTTTTATGGATAATGTTGGATTTGAGTTTGCTGAGAGCTACCAAGCTTTTCACATTATAGGCCTTCCTATACGAGATTTTGGGTTTGGAGGTCAGTGATGTTTTTAAATGAGGATCTTCAAGAAGAATGGACTAATATTTTGGAATATCCGCTCCATTGTTTTCAACTGTGCGTGAAACTGGGTAGTGAATCTCACAAGTTGTGGGCCCAGGTGGGAAGGATCTTTTTGACAATCTAGGAGCTAAAAATAAAAGCCACCTCTACTAGAAACCTGGGGTAACCTTTGTCTGTAAATTTATTTTTAAGTAAATAACTTTGTGCTATGTAATCAACTTCTCAGGTGCAGTTTCTTTGCATTCGACAAAATTGGCGATCCATCTGGGGTGGTGGCAGCCGTCGAAATGTAGAAAGGAATTTCCTGCTGTGGGCTTAAGATAGTTCCTGGTGTATATTCTACTGTTATCATGGCAAAGCGTAAGAGAGCTAAGATAACTGGATCTCGGACAGAGGTAAAGGATAAACCAAATGTGTTGGCATTGCAATGTGCTACAAAATCATACAACAGGGTTTCTGGGCCATCCCAAATGACAATCCCATCCCAATATTGTCATCGACATAGCGCCCGTAAAATATGATGTTAGGGGAAAAAGGATTATTGCATCAGATGAAACGGGGCTCCCAGAAATCCATAGTTAGGTTAGCGTAACTGGGAGCAAAGTTAGCCCCCATGGCTGTACCAGTCACTCGAATATAGTAATCTCCATGAAACTCTAATTGTGTGTTAGGCAAAAATGCGTGGCATTAATAATGAATTGGGCTTGTTTGGATTTCAGTAAACAGACAGCTCACATCCCTCTCTGCCTGTGCAGTGATTACACTACACGAGCAGAGGCTACACCCTCCTCCTCCCTCTGCTTTAAAATGAGTGTGGATGGGCAGAGAGATTGGAGCTTGCAACTCCAGTTATTTGTGCTGTGCCTGTCACAGCCACAGAATAGAACGCTCCTTTTGTATATTAGGAGCATCTGGGTTCTAAATTTAGAAGAGTCGTGCAACATTGTGCTTGAACAACCCTTTGTTAATCCCCCTCAGTGTGTCAGAACATCCATACTGACCTTACCGAAACTAAGAACAGTTAGAAGATTTGGTACATTATTCTGCTAATGCATTAAGGCAGTTCAAGTAATCATGATGGTGGGTAGTAGCCATAGCAAGCTGGCAGGCTTGTTTACTGCTGTAATTGGCATCTATGTGTTACCTCATATTATGAATTATTCTTTATCTCATGAAATAAGACTAATGTGATTATTAACAGCAACAAAGAGTGCAACAAAAATCTATTTTTTTCTGTGAAACCTGAAGAATAAAAGGGTAATATATGAGTGTTTGCAGTAAAAGTGGCACTATGCTGGTCAGTGAATTTTTTTCAGCATGTTGGAAAAATGATCGTCATTTAAAGCAGAACTAAACCTTCCTATCATTTACAGCCAAGAAAGCTTCCATCTCTTGATCTGCAGTTGCCACAAGCAAATGTGATGCAGTGTACTGTACACACGATCGGTTTTACTGATGAAAACAGTCCGATGGACTTTTCTCATCAGACAAACCGATCGTGTATGGGCCCCATCGTTTTTTTTCCCCATCGGTGAGAAAAAATAGAACATGTTTTAAATTTATCCGATGGGAAAAAAAACGATAGCAAATTCCGATCGTCTGTGTGGAACTCCATCGGACAAAAAACCCACGCATGCTCAGAATCAAGTCGACGCATGCTCAGAAGCATTGCACTTCATTTTTCTCGGCTTGTCGGAGTGTTTTACGTCACGGCGTTTGGGACGGTTGGATTTTTGACTTATGGTGTGTAGGTAAGACTGATGGAAGTCAGCTTCATCGGATTTCCGATGGAAAAATCCATCGGATTAGAATCCATAGGAAATCCGATCGTGTGTACAGGGCTTGATAGTTATTATTCATAGCATGCCTTGATTTCTGAAACAGTTAGTGATATTAAAGGCATTTTTTTTTAAATAACAAACATGTCATACTTACCAGCTCTGTTTTGCACAGAGCAGCCCCAATCCTTCTCTTTTTGGGTTCACCGCTGGCCCCTCCCTCATGCTGAGTGCCCGTAGAGCAAGAAGCTTGCAAGGGGTGAACCCGAGCAGGCTCACCGCTGCTCTGCGTGTCCATTTACACACAGAGAACCACAACTCTGCCCCACCCCCTCTCTCTTCTAATTTGCTCACTGGCTGTGATTGACAGCAGAGGGAGCCATTGGGGTTGATTTACTAAAGACAAATAGAATGTGCACTTTGCAAAGTGTAATTGCACTCTGCAAGTGCAGTTGCTCCAGAGCTTTGTAAATGAGGTAAAGCTTCCCTTTGCAAAGAAAGGTGCATTTATGCTTGCACATGATTGGATGATGGAAGTCAGCAGAGCTTCTACTCATTTACTAAACCCTGGAGCATATGCTCCTGCAGAGTGCAACTGCACTTTGCAAAGTGCACAGTCTATTTGTCTTTAGTAAATCAACCCTATTGTCTCACCCAATGGGGAGGGAGAGTCCCCGGAGAGCCTAGGTTCTCGTGCACATTACTGGATCGCGATGGGGTTCAGAGGGGCTGGGGGGCTAATTCACAGAGAAGTTTTTTTTACCTTCATGAATTGAATGCATGAAGGTAAAAAACCTTGAGCCTTTAGAACCACTTTAAAATCGATGGGTTTAGTTTCACTTTACGCTTGAAATAATTTGGAAAATAAATCCTTCTATCATGTTGTCATGGATATGCAGTAATGTTTGTCTGTCAGCTTATCTTCCTCCTCATGTGTTCACCTTAGAGGCCAGACTCTCCGCACCTGGCTGCTTTTATAATCTCTCCTCCCAGTCTGGCTCCACCCCAGGCCCTATCACAGAACTCTATATTAACCTGTGCACTACAAGTCTGGCTTGCTGATCAACGTGTTTGTTTAAGCATTGTGTGTTTGGGTTCCTGCCTGCCGTGTGCTACGTCTGTCTCTCTGTTACCGATATTGGCTTGTTCCCAACTATCCCTGTCTGCTTGTGACCTTGACCTTCGGCTTGTCCTTTGTTTATCCTTGTCTGCTTGTTGCCCTGATCTTGGCCTTTCCCCTCACTATTCTTGTATCCTGTGCTGCTGCTTCCCCTCTATCCTCCTTACCCTACGGAGCGTGAGATAGGGGAATCTAGGGGCCGCGACCTGGACCCAGCTGCAGCGTAACATCCTCACCACTAGAGGCTCTGGTGAAAACCTGCTGGGTTTTAGACTCCGCGCCCTGGGGAATCTTGGCTCTAGCTTCCTGTGGATCCCTGTTGTGCTCCACTGGTCCAGCTTTCCACAACCACCCAGTATCCCATCCGCAGCAGTCAGCCATAGGGTTCACTATCTTGTGGTGCACTCCTGACCCCTAACGGTGTGCATCTGTCATCTGGCCACAGGTGACCTGACAGTTTGATTAGCCATGGACACGGCTGACGTACCGCTTCCCGTAGATGATCCATTGCAGGGCATAGTCCGCAGACTTGAGACCCAGGAATCTAATCAGACCCAGGTCATGCGATTCCTTCAGGATTTGGCCTCCCGTTTTGAACAGGTTCAGGCCTCATTAGGACCCTCAGTTCAACAACCTCAACCGCTATCAGCGGCTGCACCTATTCCAGGCGCAGCCACACATTCACTACAACTGATAGCTCCGTCCCGTTTCTCTGGGGACTCCAAGGCCTGCAGGGGGTTCCTTAGCCAATGCACGATTCATTTTGAGCTCCAGCCCCAAAACTGTCCTGTCTGATCGGGCAAAGGTAGCCTATATCATTTCCCTCCTCTCTGGTGAAGCTTTAGCCTGGGCAGCCCCTCTGTGGGAACTGAATGATCCATGGTTTCTAGCCTATCTGGCTTCTTGAGACTTTTTCGGAATATCTTCGTAGAACCGGCTCGTGTGTCTTCAGCGGCCAGCGCCCTTTTACGTCTCCGCCAAGAGTCTGCTTCTGTGGGACAGTATGCTCTTCATTTCCACATTCTGACGGCTGAGTTGAGCTGGAACAATGAGGCCTTAGTCGCAACCTTTTTGCATGCCCTTTCTGATAGAGTGAAGGATGAATTAGCAGGAAGAACCATTCCCACTGATCTGGACGGAGTTATCTCCTTGTGTAACCAGATCGATATTCGCTTTCAGGAAAAGACCCTAGAAAAGCGACGCCAGCACTCCTTGGTCCTTAGTCAGCCTGAGCTCCCCTCTCTTCGACCCGTGGAGCATCTCCTGCCAGCTGAGGAACCCATGCAGCTGAGCCGGACCAGGCTATCCCCAGAGGAACGTGCTAGGCGCAGAACTCTAGGCCTGTGTCTCTACTGTGGGGGAAAGGTCATTTTCGTGACACTTGCTCTTTTTGTCCGGAAAAACGTTTGGGTCCAATACATCTGGAAAGTGGAGTATTGGACCCAGAAATTTCACCCTCACCTTCTCGTCTTCTTCTTTCTGTGTTCCTTCATGTTGCTGCTTCTTCTCATTCGGTCGCAGCATATGTGGATTCCGGAGCCGCTGGCAATTTCATGGACTGGGAAATTGCATCTTCTATGAGACTTACCCTTTTCCCACTCACCACGCCATTGGTGGTCTTGGCGATTGATGGCACTGTTCTCTCAGGGGGTCCTATCCGCTTCCAGACCCTCCCTGTTAAGATGTCGGTAGGGACACTCCACCAGGAGTGGATATCCTTCCTTATCTTACCTAAGGCCTCAACTCCTATCATTTTGGGTCTCCCATGGTTACGGCTCCATTCTCCACATGTTGACTGGACTACTGGACAGATCCTGGCTTGGGGTTCCTCCTGTTCCATGTCCTGCCTACCCAAGGTTGCCCCCTGTGAACCTGAGCCGATCATTCACTCCAGTTTGCATAACCATTTACATTTGTCTGTCCCTAATCACCCTTGTACGCACAGCCAGGCTAGCTTGTCTACAAGTTCTGCAGTCGCTATGCCTTGCGATGCGATTCAGGTAGTCGCTACACCTGACTCTGCTATTCACTCGGCCTCTGTACTAGTTATGCCAGTTCAGCCCATTACCAGTGAGCCTCCTACTTTTTCTTAGTCAGGACATTCTGCTTGTCTTTCAGCTATTCAGCTTAACTCCTGTAACATGTCACCTTCTAAGCAACCTGACTTCAGGGTTCCACTGGCATCTGCCCAGTCTGATGGTCCTGTGCTAGATGCCCAGTTCATCTTTAAGGGTCTGGGGGACCCTCCTCAGATTCCTGTTGATCCTCTCATGCCCTTGCTTATTCCTAGAGAGCCTTTGGTCCTCAATAAATCTTCTCATCATCTCCCTACCTCGGTTTCGGTCTCTAAGGATAATCTAAAGTACGAGGTTAGACAAGTTCTGGATTCTCGGCTCTGCAGAGGCATTCTTCAGTACCTTGTGCATTGGAGAGGTTTTGGTCCTGAGGAGGCGTCTTGGATCGCTGCATCTGAGGTCGTTGCACCTCGTCTGTTGAGGAGGTTTCATCTGAGATTTCCCTTTAAGCCTGGGCCCAGGCGGGGGAGGGCCCATAAGAGGGAGGGTACTGTCATGGATATGCAGTAATGTTTGTCTGTCAGCTTACCTTCCTCCTCATGTGTTCACCTTAGAGGCCAGACTCTCCTCACCTGGCTGCTTTTATAATCTCTCCTCCCAGTCTGGCTCCACCCCAGGCCCTATCACAGAACTCTATATTAACCTGTGCACTGCAAGTCTGGCTTGCTGATCAACGTGTTTGTTTAAGCATTGTGTGTTTGGGTTCCTGCTTGCCGTGTGCTACGTCTGTCTCTCTGTTACAGATATTGGCTTGTTCCCGACTATCCCTGTCTGCTTGTGACCTTGACCTTCGGCTTGTCCTTTGTTTATCCTTGTCTGCTTGTTGCCCTGACCTTGGCCTTTCCCCTCACTATTCTTGTATCCTGTGCTGCTGCTTCCCCTCTATCCTCCTTAACCTACGGAGCATGAGCTAGGGGACTCTAGGGGCCGCGACCTGGACCCAGCTGCAGCGTAACATCCTCACCACGAGAGGCTCTGGTGAAAACCTGCTGGGTCTTAGACTCCGCGCCCTGTGGAATCTTGGCTCTAGCTTCCTGTGGATCCCTGTTGTGCTCCACTGGTCCCGCTTTCCACAACCACCCAGTATCCCATCCGCAGCAGTCAGCCATAGGGTTCACTACCCTGTGTTGCACTCCTGACCCCCAACGGTGTGCATCTGTCATCTGGCCACAGGTGACCTGACACATGTAATTTATTTATTTATTACAGGTATTTCTTTAGCTCCAACAATTTGCACAGCACTTTACACATATTGTACATTCACATCAGTCCCTACCCTCAATCTAAGGTCCCTACCTCACATAAATATAGCGGCGGAATTATCAGGGTCGCAGCAGTCGCACTTGCGACTGGGCCCTGTAGTTCCGCCAATTCAGGGGGGCCCACCCGCCGCCGCCCGTGTGTGAGGGGCCACCTGACTGTCCTGTCACTGTGTGTGTCCACTCTGGCTGCTGTTGTGAGGGCTGCATGTGTCAGTTCGTTGCGCCACAGGGAGGGGGGCTTTCGTCCGCTGAGGGGAGAGAGAGAAGGCAGAGGCAGTGCTGAGACTGTGGACCGCCCGCCTATCCAGAGACAGAGAGAATGTAGGGGGGCGGGGCGGACACTGCTGACACCAATTGAGAGAAGGTGGGGGAGGAGCTGCAGGAGGTCGCGGCCGCTGTGTGAAGAGTAGAAACACGTGGAGCCGAGAAAGACATGGAGCAATGCAGGGGAAACCGAGTGGACACTGACAGCAAGTAAGTGTCTCTGATCACGGCACCCAGCGCTGCCAATGTATCCAGTCCCCACCACCACCGCTGATTCCATCCCGTCCCCACCACCACAGCCACTCATCCCTTCCCCCATCACTGACACTCATCCCCCCAGCACTGACAATTATTCCACCCCCCCCACCAGCACAGCCACTCATTCCTACCCCCCACCAATGCCACTCATCCCCCCAGCACTGACACTCATCCCCCCAGCACTGACAATTATTCCACCCCCTCACCAGCACAGCCACTCATTCCTACCCCCCCCCACCACTGAGACTCATCCCCCCAGCACTGACACTCATCCCCCCCAGCACTGACACTCATCCCTACCCCCCCCCACCACTGACACTCAATCCCCCAGCACTGACACTCATCCCTACCCCCCCACCACTGACACTTCATCCCCCCAGCACTGACACTCATCCCTACCCCCCCACCACTGACACTCATCCCCCCAGCACTGACACTCATCCCTACCCCCCACCACTGACACTCATCCCCCCAGCACTGACACTCATCCCTACCCCCCCACCACTGACACTCATCCCCCCAGCACTGACACTCATCCCTACCCCCCCACCACTGACACTCATCCCCCCAGCACTGACACTCATCCCTACCCCCCCCACCACTGACACTCATCCCCCCAGCACTGACACTCATCCCTACCCCCCCACCACTGACACTCATCCCCCCAGCACTGACACTCAACCCTACCCCCCCCCACCACTGACACTCACCCCCCCAGCACTGACACTCATCCCTACCCCCCCACCACTGACACTCATCCCCACAGCACTGACACTCATCCCTACTCCCCCACCACTGACACTCATCCCCCCAGCACTGACACTCATCCCTACCCCCCCCACCACTGACACTCATCCCCCCAGCACTGACACTCATCCCTACCCCCCCACCACTGACACTCATCCCCCCAGCACTGACACTCATCCCTACCCCCCCACCACTGACACTCATCCCCTTAGCACTGACACTCATCCCTACCCCCCCACCACTGACACTCATCCCCCCAGCACTGACACTCATCCCTACCCCCCCCACCACTGACACTCATCCCCCCAGCACTGACACTCATCCCTACCCCCCCCACCACTGACACTCATCCCCCCAGCACTGACACTCATCCCTACCCCCCCACCACTGCCACTCATCCCCCCAGCACTGCCACTCATCCCCCCACCACTGCCACTCATCCCCCCCACCACTGACACTCACCCCCCCCCACCCCTGACACTCATCCCCTCCACCACTGTCACTCATTCCTCCCCCCCTAGCACTGCCACTCATCCCATTCCCCCCCAGCAATCTTACTCATCCCATCCACCCAACACTGTCACTCATCCCATCCCACCAGCAGGGTGTATGTTCAGGAGTTGACGAGGGTCACATTTGCATGCTCCAGGATTCCCGTGCAGTCCCCTGTACACCTGGATAGGAGGACTGGCATATAGAGGAAGTAACGGGGTCCTACGTTGCTCCGAAAAGTTGCACTACATTGTTTTGTGATGTGAGCTTTCTTGAATAAAAAAACGTTTGGACGAAACTGCCGATCCATGGTGTGCTGGCGAATAACCACATATGATATCTCACCCAAGCCCCCCCCCCCCCCCCACCCCCAACGGGCTCCTAAAAAAAAATTGTGAAAAATTTTATAAATAAAATGCTAACAAATAAAATAACTAAAATAAAACAATACTGACACCAGTGTCGGTACTACCAGGGTCCCAAAAGGTCGCACTTGCGACCAAGCTCTGGCGCTCTGCCACCATGGGTGCGCCCCGGCTGGTGGTCAGGGGGGCCCTTTATGGTTTCTTGCACCCGGGCCCTGAAGGTTCTAGTTACGCCACTGCATAAATACATACACATACAAGGACCAATTAGACATGCAGGTAGTGTCCTGTTTGGGATTCAAACCAAGGACCTGCCCCCAGTGCTGCAGGGAAGATTTGCTAACCACTAATCCACTGTGCTAAAACAAAAGCAAGCTATAATCAAATGTTTTTTTTTTGCTATTGTAGCACGACCCCCTTGAGGACTGCTTGGATTTACCTGCTCATCTGCACACCATGACCCTGTGAACATTCCAACCCACCTGACACTCTGGATTCAGACATCTTTGAACCTCCTTAAAGTAATAAGCCAGACAAATCAGTAAGTTTATATCCTATTAACGTTTACTGGAATAGCTCAAAGAAGAGCTGGTTGAAAAGAGGAGGTAATAGATCCACTGAGCTTTGGATAACAGTCCTGACTCAGCAGAAGAATTCTTCTACAATAATAAGTTAAGACAATTTGGCAATAACAGTATATTATATAAACGTATTGTACAAGGGAGTACCACTTGAACATGACCTGAAAGGATAAGCAAGAGATAGGCACTAATTCTGGCAAGACTTCTAAAGGGGGAACCCAGGCCAGCCTATTTAACTTTTAATCCTAATGAGAGATCAATCAAACAGGAATGGTGTGAGGGCCCTTTAAGTATTAATGACAGCAATGTCCCAGTTGCAGGCCAGATGGTCTTCACCTGCAGTCGGAGCTCATTAACTATATCCAATAAGGTGCAGTAACAAGGCAATAGTGTTTCTTGGGATGGTTTATATGACAGGTGTCTACGTACAGTGTTCAAATAGAAGTGCAGTAAAATGTTTCCCCAGGGTAAAGCTGTCTGTACACAGTGTCCCAGTGAAGCATCAAAAAAAGGGTTGTAAACGTGGGCAATTGCCTCTCACCAACGACCAGGCCGATTCAGTGCCTTCTGAACAGCGGCTCCTGCAAAGGCGTATATGCAGCGGATCCACTTGCGACGATCATTTGATGTGAAGGACGAAGAGCGGATTGTCGGACTGTCGAGTTGGTGCTGGATAGATGTCCTATGAACAGCAAGCAGTGTTAGGCCCTTTCTCGCCCGGGTTGGAATTTAAGTGGTAGGCAGTGACCTCACTCTCCCTTTACAAAGAGGTCCCTCACACGCGAAGCCCAGGAGGAAGAGAGCGTGGGGCGGGTCTCTGGCTTCTTTTATAGCTCTACCCAGCAATCTCTCTGATGGTAGCAAAGATCCCTGGAATATGTAGTCTATGTGTATAGTCATGCGGGGCAATTGCCATTCTGAGGAGCTACTAATCCCACAATCCCTTTGGTTTGGCTCACAGCGATGATGTCAGTTAGCGACTCTGGGGACTAGAGGGACAATACAATACATAGAAATGACGGGGGAATCACCACACTTTGCAATTGTAGTCCATATTGCTACACTATAAATGAATTGTTTGTGTATGTTGATCATAGCCTTCTCTTTTCTCATTTGCTGGACTGCAGTTGGAAAAAGGTAGCTAAAGTCTGCTGCAAGGAACACAGTTATTCTTTTTCACTCCAGTTTTAAAAGATCAGCCTTGCCTGTTGTACCGAAGTGTTCTTGCTAAAAGTTGGAGGTATTTTTCCACAGATGCCAATGAGATTCAGATTTCTGACCGCCAGCAAAGGGAATAACCAATTCTTAGAAAGAACCCATTGTAAAATCAGGCCTTTGAGATTATATTTCACGTATTCGTCTGTTTGTTCACTCACAAAGCATCCAACATGACCAACTACACTCTGTTCCTTTTAGTTCAACATTGTGATAACATAAGTGTGCTAAACCCTTAAAGAAGTGTAGCAGGGTCTCCTTTAAGGCCCCGGGACTGTTGCAAAGTACAATTGATAGGTGCAGCGGAGTCAGTTCAGATCAGACATTGTGTAGTAACAGGAACTGGCTTCTTTATTGGAACATAACCACACTAGCAAAGATGTCACTTCACATTGTAAGAAGAAACACAGACAGGAAAAAGAAACCAACAAGTACATTATAGTTTATAGGAAATACAACACATCATAGAGAAATACATAGCATAGCATATCACTGAGCATTAGCGACATCTTGTGTCCTTTTTATAAACTGCAGTCAAATACAGTAAGCTAAGCTGAAAGTTTGTTGTATCTCCAACAGGGACTACGTTACCCATAACCCCGTTTGGCACCCAGGGTGCATTTTCGCCATGCAGAGACTCATGGGTGGGACTATATAAGAGGAGGGCGAGGCTGAGCTCGGCCTCTTTGGACACCGCGCTGCTATCAACAGGTCTTCCCGTGCGGATCTGCGGCAGTACAGGGCCTGACGCCAGGGCCTTGCACAACTTCCAGAGAGCCTTCCAACCCACTGCGAGCCTGGGTGGCATCCGACTTCTCCAAGTTGCTGACATCAGTTGGACCGGGGACCCGGCCGTTGCAGACGCTGTGTGCGGAGACACAGTCGGTGGAAGTCCCGGACTGGGATCGCATCCAGGGTGGTGAGCGAGCACCTGCTCAATCCAAAAAAAAACACTTTACTCTGATTAGGCCTAGAGACTGCCTTGGCCCACCACGTTTTATCTGTTGTTCCACCGGAGACTAGTAATAGAACTGGGTCGTGTAGTCTCCGGTGAAGTGTTCTTCTATTACCTATCGTGTGGATTACAAATACTGTTTCTTTCTATATGTGCACCACCGTTCAAGCTGCATGCGAAGAAATTGTTCCCCAAGAGACTAAGTTATATCTGAGTCAGGCCTGACAAGGATTTAGAACTTTTTGTTGCTGCGCCATAAGGGCGCATAGATAGGGATAGCTGCACTTGGCGCGTAATCGCCAGCATCCTCAGTGTGTACTATATTTACTGTTGCAGGGCTCTGCAGACAATATATGTGTTATGTGTTAATCTATGCCTTTTACACAGAAGTAAACTAGTTATACTTTAACACTTCGCCCTCAGTGTGTTATCATTGTGCATATATTGCTAGATTGTGATAAAATAACAACCCTTAGACTAACTGTGCCAGAGTGGGTCGAGTAGATTGCCGGGGGTTGGCGGTGCTGTATTCAGGGCCCGAAACAAATCCAGTGGCTCTCTTAACTGGGGGTAGCGCTACAGCTCTTTTGGCCATACTTCTCCTGTAGGTCACAAGAGAGCACTTAGTTCTGCACTCCTGTGGCCTAGATTCAGCTGACAGCAGGCTAAAGCCCACTGTAGACTAACATCACAGAGCTGGTCCAGGAATTGCAGGGATCCCGACATTAATGTTGGTATCCTCCCAGATGCCTAAGTGAAAGCTGGCTCAGCATCTTAGTGCGCCGCTGAGAGCCTGAGCCAGCCACTCCCGCCCTATCCACAATTCGGCGCACCGGTGAGCGCTGGAGCGGCAGCGCACACAGCAGTGACTGCTCAGAGCGGACCAGAGAACTGAGCGATCAGCAGTTTTTGATCACTCAGTTCTCAGCGTAGAGAATATATGCTTGTTTTCTTTTTTTTCCTGCACGTCCTTTTATTTTAGTGTTGAAAAACTTTTTATTGTCATTTTAACAGATATCACATTGAACAACATGAGGAGTTACATTCCATAGACAGTCACAAATAACCACATATGGTGAGTCAGCCCGGTACCTTTAATTTTATATATAAAAAGCAGGGATGCCTGAAATGGTTGCTCCATGTTCCTTGTGATATGCAAAACTAAATATAGAAAAAGCAAGAGGATCTGTGTGTGTGCAGGTGCTTGGAAGCCCGCTGGATGTTAGTGTACATAGTCTTGTAAACTCCAATGCTTCTTTGTTTCGGAGTTAATCCCTGCATGCACATACAATTTACTTCCTCCTGAGTGTCAAACTTTTGCGATTAGGAATTACATCATATGTCAATTATATGACAAGCTGTACATGGCATCTATAGACCAGAGTTTTACAACAAGCATATTGTCAGTCTCTTAAGGGTCGTACACATGGGCTGAATATCGGGCAATATTGGTTCAATAGAAACCAGCCGACATTTGGCCTATGTTTACAGCAGCCGGTCCAACAGAAGCTGGCTGAACGTCAGGCTTCTGTCGAAGGGGCATGAACGAAAAAAAGTCTACTGATCGGCATGGCAATGGCTGAGAGCGCTGACCTGTGTGTTCTGGCGGGGGGAAGTCCCCCTGTCAGAATGCAATAATTCAGCGGGGGAGATCCTTGTACTAACATCAGATAGTTAGTACATGATCTCCTACCAAGATCTTCTGTTTTTATTTTATTTTTCGTTCAACCAGCTGGGTTGAAGGAAAAAAAACTTACAGTGTGTACCAGGCTTTATCATCCATGTGCATGGGGCCTACAGACACTTTTATTGTGGTGGCAATTAGCAGTATGCTAATACTGAAATATTTTATACATCCATAATGTTGTTTGGCATACTTCTGGGTATGGAGGAACAAGTGGCCCTTTCTCCATTTTCTCTCACGTATATACAATCCAATGAGAGGGCATAACAAACATCCAAGAGTCCAAAGTTTTTAATGATAAAAATGATTCATAGCAGAAAAAAATTCAACGTGTTTCAGGAGCCAGACTTCCCAATCAGCAGGGCTCTGGAATTTTGACTGTGCTTAAAGCAAAAGTATAGTCCCGCTTTTAAAATCTGTGAGCAGGCATGTTTTTTATTACACGCAATGGGGTTGATTTTCAAAAGCTGCAGAGTGCAAAATCTGGTGCAGCTGTGCATGGCAGCCAATCAACTTCCAGGTTTTATTGTCAAAGCTTAATTGAAAGCTGAAGTTAGAAGCTGATTGGCTACCATGCACAGCTGCACCAGATTTTGCACTCTCTAGTTTTAGTAAATCAATGCAATAAAAGAAACCTGTTCGCCTGCTTGCAGTCTTCTTTGGAAAGCACACTGAGCTTCGCAAGAGAGGCTCAGTTTACATTCCAGCACTGCGCGTTTGTACAGGGATAACTGAACTTCTGCGCATGCGCAGAAGTGACATCATCCAGCGCCGGCCAACGAAGATGCCCACAGCCCGGTACGCTTCGGGCTGTTGAAGGAGAGGTAGAGTTGCCACCTCATCCCTTTAAACCCGAACACATATGAATTACACAGGTTCTGTGGATGATTAAGGTGGTAATTAAACTCACTTGGTGTCGTATCTGCATTTAATTAGCCTCAGAACCTGTGTAATTTATATGTGTTCGGGTTTTAAAGGGAGAGGTGGCAACCCTAAGGAGAGGTATCAGGCAGGTTAGCTCAGTTTTAAATAGACTCAGATAAGTAGATACCAGACTGTGGTTTTGGCAGTGTTAGCAAGTGCACCATAGGTCACCCTCCCATGTGACAGTGCTGATGCTTGGCATTTGCCCACTCAAGCACCCCGCAGCCATTATCACATGAGGGAAGGAAGAGAGTTCTTAGAAAAGCAATAGCTTAGCAAAGCATGGGTTAATTTAATGATGTTTAAATGTTCCAAATGTGCAGTAAATACCTACTAGAAACTTTTTGAAAGTAAAATTTGAGCTTTGGTTGGTCTGGTGAGACCACTTAGTTCAACAAACTTATACTGTGGGCTGCAGTCACTGTTTGGGTATTCTGGCAGGTGCCAGCTGTCAGAATACAATAGCCTAGCCAGTAGTGGGAGATTCGTCTATCCACGCTGTTTACTGTTTTGGGGGGAATCTATGGATTGCATTTAATCAGCCAAGTGTGTATAGCCAGCTTTGAAGTGGACCTTGCATGGTAACAGAAGGTCTTTAAAAAAAGCCATTTGTAAACAAACAGATCACCCAGAAATTTTGTTTTGCAGCATTGAAGGTCCCAATGAGCACAGTGGCCTCTATCATCTGTAAATGGAAGAAGTTTGGAACCACCAGGACTCTTCCTAGAGTGGGTCGCCCAGCCAAACTGAGCGATCAGGGGAGAAGGGCCCTAGTCAGGGACATGACCAAGAATCTGATGGTCACTCTGACAGAGCTCCAGCCTTTCTCTGTGGAGATAGGAGAACCTTCCAGAAGAACCACAATCTCTGCAGCACTCCACCAATCAGGCCTGTACAGTAGAGTGGCCAGATGGAAGCCACTCCTTAGTAAAAGGCACATGACAGCCTGCCTGGAGTTTGCCAAAAGGCACCTGAAGGACTCAAACCATGAGAAACAAAATTCTCTGGTCTAAAGAAACAAAGATTGGACTCTTTGGCCTGAATGGCAAGCGTCATGTCTGGAGGAAACCAGGCACCGCTCATCATGTGGCCAATACCATCCCTACAATGAAGCATGGTGGTGGCAGCATCATGCTGTGGGGATGTTTTTCAGTGGCAGGAACTGGGAGACTAGTCAGGATTGAGGGAAAGATGAATGTAGCAATATAGAGAGACATTCTTGATGAAAACCTGATCCAGAGTGCTCTGGACCTCAGACTGGGGTGAAGGTTCATCTTCCAACAGGACAACCTTAAGTACACAGCCAAGTCAACAAAGGAGGGGCTACGGGACAACTCTGTGAATGTCCTTGAGTGGCCCAGCCAGAGCCCAGATTTGAACCGGATTCAACATCTCTGGAGAGATCTGAAAATGGCTGTGCACCGACGCTCCCCATCCACCCTGATGAAGCTTGAGAGATCCTGCAAAGAAGAATGGGAGAAACTGCCCAAAAATAGGTGTCCCAAGCTTGTAGCATCATACTCAAAAAGACTTAAGGCTGTAATTGGTGCCAAAGGTGCTTCAACAAAGTATTGAGCAAAGGCTGTGAATACTTCTATACATGGGATTTTTTTTGTTTTTAATTTTTAATACATTTGCCAAGATTTCAAACAAACTTCTTTCACGTTGTCAATATGAGCTATTGTTTGTTGAATTTTTAAGAAAATAATGAATTTAATATATTTCGGAATGAGGCTGTAACATAACAAAATGTGGAAAAAGTGAAGCACTGTGAATACTTTCCGGATGCACTGTATGCTTTGCCCAATTAGAGCAAAATAACATGTTTGTTTTAACCACCTCCCCCCTCAAAAAGCTAAATTAACAACCTTGTACTTTCAAGTTTGAAGGGATACGTAACTCCATTGAAACATCAGCTTTGTCACAGGGAAATCTATAGCCCTATGTGGGCTACAACCAGGGGCGGATCCAGGGGGGCAACGGGGCAATTGCCACCCCCGAAAAATTAGTTTTAGTTGCGGAACTTGCGGGCGCCTGAGCGTCTGAGTGGGCGGTAGTTGCGGTAGTTGCGGGCGAGTCTGAGCGGCGGTTCCGCGGCAAGTGAGAGTCAGAGAGTGGGCGGTCAGCTGGTCGGCTCTGTGGGTGAGCGGGCGGCTGGCCAATCAACAAGCCGGCGGCTGGGGGAGAAGAGAGAAGACATCATCTCTCACCGCCCCGCTCCCGCCCTGCATCTCTGCAGTAACTTCCGCCCTCACTGTGCAGGCAGCAGAGAGATTACATCATCCCTCTGCTGCCTGACTCTGAAAAGCAAAACACCACCTTAGCAAGTGACAATCCGCAAGGTGTGGCAGGTGAGGTGGCAAGTGACAATCTGCATCTGGTGGCAGGCAAGTGACATTCCGCAACTTGTGGCATGTGACAATCCGCAACATGTGGCAAGTGACAATCCGCAACTTGTGGCAGGTGACGTGGCAAGTGACAATCCGCAACATGTGGCAAGTGACAATCTGCATCTGGTGGCAGGCAAGTGACATTCCGCAACTTGTGGCATGTGACAATCCGCAACATGTGGCAAGTGACAATCCGCAACTTGTGGCAGGTGACGTGGCAAGTGACAATCCGCAAGATGTGGCAGGTGACGTGGCAAGTGACAATCTGCATCTGGTGGCAGGCAAGTGACATTCCGCAACATGTGGCAGGTGATGTCGCAAGTGACAATCTGCAACGTGTGGCAGGTGACGTGGCAAGTGACAATCCGCAACGTGTGGCAGGTGACAATCCGCAACATGTGGCAGGCAACGTGGCAAGTGACAATCCGCAACGTGTGGCAGGTGACGTGGCAAGTGACAAGATGCATCTGGTGGCAGGTGACGTGGCAGGTGACACACTCGGGGCACCCACTGATTCTGCATTATGGTGAGTTGAACGATTTCATTTTATATTATAATGTAATAATATAAATAATGCGCTTCAATCATCCTGACACCATAACAACCATGGTGCCGTGATCATTGAAGCGCTAACACCAGTCATTTCCCTGATAAATTGCCCCCAAAAAAATATATTTTCTGGTAGTGCTCCTCCCGAGACTAGACTCTGGATCCACCCCTGGCTACAACTAGCTTAAAGTGGCGCCCCAGTCTCCCCCCCAAAAAATTAAAGTCAACAGCTACAAATACTGTAGCTACTGACTTTTAATTTAAGTACACTTACCTGCCCCATGATCCAGAACTGTCCTCACCCAAGCTGATTCTTCAATCGGCTTCGGGTGCAGGCGCCGGCATCTTCACTAAGGGAAACCGGCTTCCAACTGCACATGTGTGAGTCGCAATGCGCTTTGTCATTGGTCCCACAGTCTTCTAGGACCTGTGATGTGTTCCAGAAATCTGCGGGGGAAGAAGCGGGGGGGCCCAAAACTTCCTCTCAGACTTCCGCGGCAATCTGACCAGAAGTCGGGGAGCAGGTACCTGTCAGAGTCAGGAACCCGCCCCCCCCCAAAAAAAGTGCCAAATGTAAAGGGGGGGGGGTGGTAGAGAAGAACTTCCCCTTTTTGGTGAAGTTCCGCTTTGACCTGTTGGTGCCGAGTAAACGCAAATACACTCACGTCTCAGTGACTGGCTGGTAACGGAAACCTCCCAATCACTGCTTGCAATTGGGAGTTTTCCGATCAGGTGATCGCTGTGAGAGCCATTCACGGTGGTCACATGGCCAAATGCTCTGCCCCGCCTTCCAGCATTCTAAAGCCCTTAATCACCTCAATACAAGGCACTTTTACCCTCTGCCTGCCCAGGCCAACTTTTATTGCTGTCACACTTTGAATGACAATTGCGTGGTTATGCAACACTGTACCCAAAATAATTTTTTATCATTTTCTTCCCACAAATAGAGCTTTCTTTTGGGGGTACATAATCACTGCTAACAGTCGGCACTTATGGGCAATGATAGGTGGCACAGAAAGGCGGTCGTGATGGGCGGCACTGATGGGTGGCACTGATGGGCGGCACTGAATGGCATCGCTGATGGGCACAGATTGGCCTCACTGATGGGCACAAATTAGCATCACTAATGGGCATAGACTGGTGTCACTGATGGGCACTGTTGGGGCTGCATTGTAATCAGGGCACTGATGATCACTGCCCTGATAACCAATACAAGTCTCCCCTGTGAGAAAATGCCGCTGATCAGCTCTCCTCACCTCACACTCTATCAGTGTGAAGCGAGGAGAGTCGATAAACAGCATCTTCTTGTTTACATGTGATCGGTTGTGATTGGACACAGCCGATCACATGGGTAAAGAGCTGCGGCTCTTTACCAAGATTGCGGTCGCACTGTGTCACCGCGATAGTGGCGAGACTGGATGCTGTCATATGACAACTTCCCAGAATGAGAGCTGCCCTATCATTTGTCTATATGACGGGCGTGAGGCGTTTAAAAGGGGGCAGCAGGAGTCGGCGCCAAAGGGTTAAGTTGGCCACAGATGGATAGAATTTCAAAAGAAAAGTCTTAGGAAAATTCTTACGAACATTCTCAGAACATTCGTTTGTCGTGTAGCGGAGCCTCACTCTCCCTCTCGGTTATTGTGGTTGGCTGGTGTCTAGGGGTACCTGAGAGAGGAGAGTGCAGGAACACTACGCCAAGCCCTCCCCTCGTATGTGTATGAGGGTTGAGCAGAGTTACTTAATTACCTCCGGGTCTGTTCACTGCATACGAAGCCTTATTTGTTCCGTGGAGATGTGTCTGCCAATAACATAGAGCCCCACACCAATCGAAAGTCCAACACTCCTTTATTTCTTTACTTGCAGGGTGAACACAATCAGTTGAACTTTCAGTAACAGACAGGGGTGTGGGAACGAGTAGGCCCAGGCACAACTGAACTCTCCTATTCCTTTGCTAGCGAATAGGCCTGGGGCACTGTCTCTGCCACTGACCGTGAGTTTTGGTCGCTGCCACCGACTGGATGAACTGTTGAGGCCCCTGCCACAGGCCTAATAGCAGGTCCCTGCCACTGACCTGGGTTGAATAGTTGGACCGCTGCCACCGGTCATTGAACGTGAACCACCTTCCTCTCTGAACTTGGCCCCTGTTCAGGAAAGATATCCCTCCGGGCGGTCTCTCGAGGTTCACCCGGCACTGCCAATCTGCTGCACCAGGTCTTCGGATGAGTCCCTCCTCCGGTTCCTTACGCCTCTGGATTCAGGTGCCCCACTCCTGGGGCCCCCTAGGATGATCCCTCCCTCGCGGGACCCAGCGGAAGGTACTGGGCCCCAGGCCTCCGGCTGAGTACCTAACCCCAGACTGAAGGTGTCTGGGATGGAACACGAACTCCAGGTGTCCAGGCCTAGGCCGCCTGGACCCCGACCGCGAACAGCAGCCCTCAGGCTAAAGGTGCCTGGGACTCCGACCTCGTGGCAAAGATGTCCGCCCCCTTTATACCCTCTCCCAGGATGCACGGCAGGTTCCCCGCCCCGCCGTACAACCGCTGCGAGAGGTCACAAAGGGTACGGCACTGCAGCGATGGTTCAACCCCGGCCCAAAGTGACAGCGCCACCTGCTGGGCCGCAGGGAACTATGCATCACTGGTGTCTTCACCAGATTTAAAATTATATACCCGCTACAGTCGTTTGAAATATTTAATTTGCTTTTAACATTTGATTTTGAAATTAATGGACTTTACTGAACAAAAACCACATACACTGTAAGGTCTCGTTCGCACAGACATTCCAATAGGAACCTTCATTTTTCTCTATGGAGCAGCGGATGTCAGCAAACATGTGTCCGCTGACACCCGCCAGCATCTGATACAGTCCGCTAAAAGCAGACGGATGGGGATCCATTCCCTATCCGTCCGGCAGATCGGATGACAATCGGATGGAAACAGACAGGCGATCCGTTTCCATCCAACCGCCCCATAGAGAACAGCGAGGCTGTGTCTGTGTCCCCTTTGCATCAGCGGAGCGGACACGGACATGTCATCTGCCTGCTCATCAGGGATTAGCCAGCGTCTGCCCCGTGTGAAAGGAGCCTAAAAAATTTCCAACCTGCTTTTTGAATTTTTTCGTCACTGCAGTCGAAAACAAACATTGATATCACCCCAATAATGTTCAGAAAAACAAACAAACTTTCTTAGAACCTTCTTTTCCTAAGAACTTTCATTTGAAATTCTACCCATTTATGGGCAGTTTTACATCTTTTATTTCCAAAGGTTGAAGAGAGCAGCAGGAGAGCAAAAAGGAAGGAAAGTATATGTGTCTATGGAGGTCTGCAATAAAGTAAACGTGTTTCTTTGCTCTTCATGGGCATAGCACACTTTAAAGCATCCCCCTTGTCGGAGGGTCTCTGCCTATCCAGAACGAGGTCATGTCAGATTTTTTTAGCCATACAACTTATACCATTCACAAGCAGCCCACAGGATGGGTAATCCTTTGCAGCCTGCCGTTGGAGCAGGATGGGTTAAACACTTAGTATAAGAGCTTTTCTTTGTGCTTTGCTATTTGACTGCAGTGTAGCTCAGCCAGGATTAGCAGTCGGTCTCGCGTGGATTGTGACCGGCAGGCGGCGGGTGTCTTTGGCCTTGTAACAGATTCACTGACAGTGTCGCACGTGTCATCTGCAGTGCCTAACGCTTTCGACCCAACCCTCACATGTACACATTGATACACACATGTGCAGACAGGAATGTGGCGGCGCAAACAAAGGCTTGCACACAGAAGAACAGACTTGTAACAGTTATTCTCAAGGCGTGCATGTTATTGGGGGGGGGGGGGGGGGGGGTAAAAGCAAGAAGGCAATCCAAGGCCAGGCTCATAAACAGTGCACAGAAGCCACAAGCAGATAACAAACACGCCTGTCACGCATCCATTCTACCTCTGCCATGTGCATGCAAGCTGGCATATTATTTGCGCCACAGAATGAGACCAGGGCTCGGCTGCTAATCTCCGGGTAACCGGAGCAGGCAGGTTGCCAGCATGGGAGGTAGTGATTACAAGCAGCTACTCAATGGCTCTCTGCAGCAATCCACGTGACACTGGGCATGTTAGGCTGCCACTTTATACCCAGAGCACATGAAATCTGCTTAGGCGACACCTGATGGCATCAAATCTTCCCTTTTTAATACTACACTGACTGCACAGCAATCCTCGTTGCAAAAAGGATTCATTAAATTTTTGTTTTATGACTGTAGATGGGGTTTATTCACAGCAATGCAAGTTTTAAATGCATATTCCACCTTTGGAAAAAAATAAAAATAAGTGCACACATATTGAAAAAAGAAAAAATGTGCATTCATAGATTTTTTGCTATGGAACCTAAAAAAGTACTTCAACGGTGATCATCATTGTGGGTGCAATGCACACGCTCCTACAAGCTATTCCTCCAGCACCAGGTCTGTACCAAGAGGCTGGAGGACTATAAGGCTAGGTTCACACCTATGCAGTTTGCAGTTGGTCCGTTTTCCATATGCGTTTTGCGGTGCGTGTTATGTTTTTGTACCTGCGTTTTTTATGCGTTTTGTGTTTTTGTGTTGGCAAATGCAATAATTTTGCAGGGCAGTATGGGAAGTCTGTTTTCAGTGGGAGGTGTTTGGAGTGAAGTGTGGTCAAAAATGCAGGCCACAAATCGCAGCAGAAACACGGGCAAAAACGCAGGACACGCGCAGCACTTGCGTTTTAGATGCGGGCCCATTGAAGTCTATTGGACCAAAAATGCAAAACGCTGCGGAAAAAGACGAGCCAGACCCTTTTTTTTTTTTTTAAATGCGCCCGCAGGAAGCACATAGATGTGAACGTTACCCATAGGAAATCATGTTAAATGGCTTGCGCTGCGTTTCTGAAAATAGTGTGAACCTATGCAGTATGCAGCTTGTCTGTTTCCTATATGCGTTTTGCGATGCGAATGGCATTTTTGTTTCTGCGTTTTTCATGCATTTTTGTGTTGGCCAATACAATCATTCTGCAGGGCAGCATGGGAAGTCTGTTTTCAGTGGGAGGTGTTTGCAGTGAAGCATGGCCAAAACGCGAGCCACAAAACGCAGCAGTAACGCAGGCAAAACGCAGGACACACGCAGCACTTGCGTTTTGGATGCATGTCTATTGAACTCCATTGGATCAAAAAATCAAAACACTGCAAAGAAAAAATTCCCAGACCCTTCCTAAAAAACACGCCCGCAGAAACCGCATAGATGTGAACATTACCCATAGGAAATCATGTTAAATGGTTTTGCACTGCGTTTCTGCAAAACGCAAGCCGTACTAGAAAACACAACATCCTAAGGCTAGGTTCACACCTGTGCAGTTTGCAGTTGGTTGTTTTCCATATGCGTTTTGCGGTGCGTGTTGCATTTTTGTCCCTGCGTTTTGCATGTGCTTTTATGTTGACCAATACTACAATAATTTTGCAGGGTAGCATAGGGAAGTCTGTTTTCTGTGAGAGGTGTTTGCAGTGAAGTATGGTCAAAAACACGTGTAGCGGGGTCTTCAAAGTTAGTGGGATACACCTGGGGGTAGAGAGACCCAGGTGTGTAATTATGTCAGGGTTCAGACCCCTTTTATTTTTATTCGTGGAGGATTGGGTGGTGTAATATTCTCTTTGACCAGTGGGTGTCAGTATACCTACTGGCTCGAGGTAGATTCACTGCCAGAGGGCTACCCTTCTTTGTCCCTTCCTGGAGATGGTGCGGCCGGGGCGGGGAACCCGCCGTGGTGTCGATGGGGGGGATATAAAAGGGGGAGACGCCCTCGCCACGGGGCTGTCCGGAGGGAGGAGGTCGTGTCTTCACGCACCCAGGCACCTTAGGCCTGGGTGCGGGCGGTTCAAGGTTCCGGCCTAGGCGCCCAAGGCCTGGCCGGAACGAAGATGGAGTCCATCCCGGGCACCTTCAGCCTGGGGTGAGGTACTATTAAGGAGGCCTGGGACCCGGTGACTCCGGCTGGGTCCCGCGAGGGTGGAGTTGCTCCAGGGCGCCCCTTGCGAGGGGACCCGCATCTGAGGTGAGGAGGCTGGGGAGGTCACCCATCCGAAGACCCGGTGCAGTGTCAACCCGGTGACGGATGGGCCTTCGGTAACTCCCTCGGAGGACATCTTCCCCTGATATGGGCTACAGCGCAGCGGAGGAGCTTTCATCAAGACTCCTGCAATCCCTGGTCATAGCACAGGGAGTGTAGGGACTAGGAACCTGTACAGTGCCTCGACCTGCTTCCCCATCGTATCATGCCGTTGCATTTGACTGTATGTGGAGATACGCAATAAATCTGAGTTTGGACTTTGATGGGTGTATGGACTCTGTTGATGGGAACAAAGGGAGATTCCGGCACGGAAGGACTGACCCTCATAACCAGCGCACATTTGGCCCGAGGAAAAAGATTAATACTGGCCTTCACCTCACCCACAGCCATGGGGAGGACATGGGCCGTGGCGCACCTCACTCTGTCGCTCGACATACCCCTAGCTAAAGAGGTCGGGGTGAGGCCGCTACACGTGGGGGCTCGTCAGTCCGGGATGAAATGTGTGTTGACCCTGAGGTTTGGAACGGCTGTGTTTGGACTTTGCTGCCTGGAGGAGGTCCGAGCAGGTCGGCCATGTGATTGGCCAAAGTGCATCCCTGTGCTCGAAGTCGTGGAAATTTCCCTGAAAAACCGGGAGAGGCCCATGCAGAAAGAGCGGGAAGAGGGAGGAGTCCAGCCGTGTGACGAACTACATGTGGGGACTTTTGCTGCACTGCGCCACGAGGCACCCCATGACTGCACAATTCGTGGGAGGAGACTGAAGGAAGCCCGCGAAAACGTGCAAGTCGTGGGAGGAGTCTGGCCACGTGTGGAGATACACGTGGAGACTCCGGCGCGAGGTCAGCGCGTGATGGAGCAGCAAGTGGTCGGAGTGAACTCAGGCTCCCCGTGGATGCCGGTACCTTATCCTTTCAAGATGACTGCATTTGCTGCACCCATTACAGACACGGAGATAAGGCTCAGGCCCCGAGGACAGTTGGCTCTGTATTCATGCAGAGACACGGAGGCCCTCGGTGTGATCTGTCCCGGATGCTCGGGACTGGTGGTCCAACTAAAGCCATTCGGGCGATGCGAAGCATGCAAGGAGTTTCTTTTTGAGGTTGAACCACACACGGAAAGGCCCCGGGCCCTACGCCTCAACTGCATCACAGGAACCGCCACTCCGGAGGGAGAGATCAAAGCCTTTGCGGAGTTTCCCGTGCGCGCTGACCAGGGCGAAGTGACTGCCCAACCAGAGACTGAGAGAGAAAAATCCGAGGACACTGCTTCGGTCACTACAGACTCCCTGCTGCCACCCCCGAAGAGGAAGATAGGCCTGGTGCAGGCATCCTATGGTCGTGGTCGAGCTTCACCCCGCCGCTTGCCTGGCCTGGATGGCGCCGGTAGAGAAGAAAGTCCCGGACATCCCAGTTCTTCAGAAGGTCCAGGTGAGCCAGGGGCTGGGACTGTGGTGTTGGTTGGAGGTGTCGGGGGTCCACAGTCGGTGGAGCCCGCAAGGGAGGGTAGCCTTCCGTCTACTAGAGACTACCTTCCCGCCGAGATGTATGACACCTCCGACTTAGAGTCATTGTCAGACTGTGGGGATGACGGAGAGATAGACGAACTGTTTCACCGGAAGGGCTGGGACAGACGCCCACTACTTGTGCTGAGTAAACCGCAAGATTCCCCCATGTCCATAGAAGACAGTACGCTCCGGGTGAAGGCCCCGGAGTTCTCGAGGAAATCTAGTCCTCCAACCAACTTCCCGCATTCAACTACATCACCCGCTCTGATGTTGGGGATGCAGCGTGCTTCGTTGCGGGCACCAAAGACAAAGAAACCCGAGATGGTGAAGGTACCTCGGCACCCGGAGGCCATCGTACAGCCAGGAGAAGGTGAGCGAGATGTGATGCCACCTCTAGCCAGGTTGCAGAGACTTTTCTCCCAGAGAGTCGCCCGTGAATATGGGTGGGAGTACCCCTACTTGCCTCGGGACTTATTGTATGAAGTCGAGGTCCTGCGACCAAGGTGGTATGATGAGTTTGTATGGGAAAAACTTAAAGTACCCCATGCCAGGCGATACCTGTCATGTTCGCCTCCTGTGTCTAAAAAGTTCAAGGACTGCAGAGCTGAATGGAGACTTGGGCGCCATATTCATGCCGATAAGGTGCTCATCTGTCGGAAAGAAGGAGAGGATGTCGAGTATTCGGTGGAAGTGTTTGACGGGCACCTGAAGCCCCTGTTTCTGCCGGATCCAAGGTTCTATTTATAGGAGGAGTGAGCTCCTATCTTGTTGTTGAAACTTTCTGGAAGAGACATTCCCAGACGCCTAGAACTGTGCCCTACTTTTGTTTTGATTTGGGCTTTTCTTTTACTCACTGGAGATTTGGGAGCTGTTGTTTTTTTTTCTCCCTTTTCTTCATGTGCCAAAGGCAGAGACTTTTGGGGTAGAGTTAGAGTAGGAGAGCAGGAAGAATGAAGATCTCACCAAGTGTCATTACCGCAGCGCTGTCACCAGGTGGCAGTGTTGTGCAACGAATGTTTGAAAATGTTACACATGCATTGCGTACTTATTGGAGTGAGTGGATCTCTCGGCTGACGGACCCACTCATGCCAAGTTAACACAGAGTGTTAGGATGTGTTTTTTTTGTTTGTTTCCCTTCTGCAGGAGATTCGTCGGTCAAGACTACTGAGTATGGGGTGGTTCTTAGACAGTGACGGGAGGGATTGTATATGTGTACATGACAGATGTTTTATACAAAAGTTTTAATGTTCTAAGGTTTCCCTGTCTGTTGAGCAGGTCTTGGCACATACAGTATCCAAAATTTGAGGGATAGCCTCTGGGGTCCACTTCATGTCACCACTCCTTGGGAGACATGGGTGTGCACCTGACGCTGGGGACCAGCGTCAAATCACCAGGGGGAGTGTGTAGCGGGGTCTTCAAAGTTAGTGGGATACACCTGGGGGTAGAGAGACCCAGGTGTGTAATTATGTCAGGGTTCAGACCCCTTTTATTTTTATTCGTGGAGGATTGGGTGGTGTAATATTCTCTTTGACCAGTGGGTGTCAGTATACCTACTGGCTCGAGGTAGATTCACTGCCAGAGGGCTACCCTTCTTTGTCCCTTCCTGGAGATGGTGCGGCCGGGGCGGGGAACCCGCCGTGGTGTCGATGGGGGGGATATAAAAGGGGGAGACGCCCTCGCCACGGGGCTGTCCGGAGGGAGGAGGTCGTGTCTTCACGCACCCAGGCACCTTAGGCCTGGGTGCGGGCGGTTCAAGGTTCCGGCCTAGGCGCCCAAGGCCTGGCCGGAACGAAGATGGAGTCCATCCCGGGCACCTTCAGCCTGGGGTGAGGTACTATTAAGGAGGCCTGGGACCCGGTGACTCCGGCTGGGTCCCGCGAGGGTGGAGTTGCTCCAGGGCGCCCCTTGCGAGGGGACCCGCATCTGAGGTGAGGAGGCTGGGGAGGTCACCCATCCGAAGACCCGGTGCAGTGTCAACCCGGTGACGGATGGGCCTTCGGTAACTCCCTCGGAGGACATCTTCCCCTGATATGGGCTACAGCGCAGCGGAGGAGCTTTCATCAAGACTCCTGCAATCCCTGGTCATAGCACAGGGAGTGTAGGGACTAGGAACCTGTACAGTGCCTCGACCTGCTTCCCCATCGTATCATGCCGTTGCATTTGACTGTATGTGGAGATACGCAATAAATCTGAGTTTGGACTTTGATGGGTGTATGGACTCTGTTGATGGGAACAAAGGGAGATTCCGGCACGGAAGGACTGACCCTCATAACCAGCGCACATTTGGCCCGAGGAAAAAGATTAATACTGGCCTTCACCTCACCCACAGCCATGGGGAGGACATGGGCCGTGGCGCACCTCACTCTGTCGCTCGACATACCCCTAGCTAAAGAGGTCGGGGTGAGGCCGCTACACACGGGTCGCAAAACGTGTTTTGAAAGCGGGCCCATTGAAGTCTTTTGGACCAAAAATGCAAATTGCTGTGGGGAAAGAAGTCCCAGAACCCTTCCATAGATGTGAATGTTACCCATAGGAAATCATGTTAAAGGGCTTTCTGCAAAACACAAGCCGCATTAAAAAATGCGATAGTGTGAACCTAGCCTAAGTGATGTTACTGCACTTGTG
This sequence comes from Rana muscosa, assembly GCA_029206835.1. Classification (NCBI taxonomy): domain Eukaryota; kingdom Metazoa; phylum Chordata; class Amphibia; order Anura; family Ranidae; genus Rana; species Rana muscosa. The sequence continues at coordinate 237,587,571 of CM055128.1, forward strand.
CTCCACTGTGATCTATGAGTCCCTCTGGGAGACTCAGATCCTGTGTGCACAAGTAAATATTATTAGCTTGTACACACAGAATGGATGCATGATTGCATGCTCATATCCTTTAGAACAGTGGTCTCCAAACTTTCTAAACAAAAGGCCACCTTTACCGTCCTTTAGACTTTGGGAGTGTGACCAGCAGAAGTAGAAAATGTCCTGAATAGTGATGAGCCGAACACCCCCGGGTTCGGTTCGCACCAGAACCCGCGAACGGACCGAAAGTTCGAACGAACATTAGAACCCTATTAAATACAATGGATGCGAACGTTCGAATTCTAAAGTGCTAATTATAACAACTATTATGCATGTTATTGTCCTAAAAAGGGTTTGGGAACCCGGGTTCTGCACCAGGGGACATGTATCAATGCAAAAAGAAGTTTTAAAAACGGTCGTTTTTCGGGAGCAGTCATTTTAATGATGCATAAAGTGAAAAAAAAAAAGTCAAATATTCCTTTAAATATCGTACCTGGGGGGTGTCTAAAGTATGCCTGTGAAGTGCCACGTGTTTCCCGTGTTTAGAACTGTCCCTGCACAAAATGACACTTCTAAAGGAAAAAAAAGCCATTTAAAACTGCTTGCGGCTTTAATGTAATGTCTGGTCCCGGTAATATGGATGAAATTCTTTAAGAAAAATGGCATAGCTACCCCATGCCCCCCCCCCCTACCCCAGCCCATTACCAGCCCCTTTGGGTCTTGTATGGATATTAAGGGGAACCCCGCACATAAAATAAAAAAGGCCCTATATACTCTGAACAGCCCTATACAGGCGGTGCATACAAGACAGGGACTGTAGGTTTGTTCTTATGTAGAGTCTGTTTGTAATTTTGAACAGGTACATTGTTGAAGTGTAGCTCCAGACCAAAAATCTATTTTTAAACTTTTTGGAAAACATAGGTAAGGGTTATCACCCCTGTAACATTTGTTTTGCTGTCTGTGCCCCTGTTCAGAACATTTCACCTCACTTTCCGTCCCAATGACAACTCTTTTTGAAATGTGGTCTTTTTCTTGAAACAAGGATTGCTGATAAAGCATCAGTACAGAGGAGACACCTTTCTCCCATATTTATTCTTACAGGAGAGAATTTTCCTTCCTAGTGGTAGATTTCCTCTCACTTCCTGTTGTCTTCTTGCGTTTGCAAGTAGGAGTCGTTTGTAAGTTGGATGTTTGAAAGTAGGGACCTGCCGTATATACTCTGCAGAAATAGGCCCCTTAGTTGTTGGTGTTGGCACAACACTGTAAGCACTCACAGTTACTCTTGGTTGGTGCTGGAACGCCCTGCTGTCAACTATTATATCAGGAATTTTAATTACATATAATTGTTGAACAGTGGTAGTAAAAATTGGGCCTTTGATGGTGGTGCTGGTGCCACAACACTGTAAGCCCTGACAGTTACTCTTGGTGGGTGCAGCAATGGGCCCTGCTGTGAATTATTAGATCAAGAATTGTAATTACATGCCCCTGTTGAACAGGGGCTGAAAAATTGGGCCTTAGGCACTGGTGGCACAACACTGCAACCCCTCACAGATACTGTACTTGGAGCACAGCAATGAGCCCTGTTGCAAAGTATTGCTTCAAAAATTGTAATGACACGCCCCTGTTAAACAGGGGCTGAAAAATTGGGCCTTAGGCACTGGTGGCACAACACTGCAACTCCTCACAGATACTGTACTTGGAGCACAGCAATGAGCCCTGTTGCAAAGTATTGCTTCAAAAATTGTAATGACACGCCCCTGTTAAACAGGGGCTGAAAAATTGGGCCTTAGGCACTGGTGGCACAACACTGCAACTCCTCACAGATACTGTACTTGGAGCACAGCAATGAGCCCTGTTGCAAAGTATTGCTTCAAAAATTGTAATTACACGCCCCTGTTAAACAGGGGCTGAAAAATTGGGCGTTAGGCACTGGTGGCGGCACCCATAAACAAAAATGATCTTACAAGCTATCATCATCAATCGTATCATTGAGGACTCGGAGGAGGAGGATAGCCAGTCAACATAACAGCACAGGCACTCAGCATCAGCATCAGTCTTGAAGGGATGTGACATGTTAAAATCAATTAGTCTGTTATATCAGCATCAGGTGTGTGGTAGCTGGTGGTGATCCAAGACTGGTTCATCTTGATGAAAGTCAGTCGATCAACCAAGTCGGTGGACAGGCGCACCCTGTGATCCGTGACAAATCCTCCAGCAGCACTGAATGTGCGTTCCGAAAGAACGCTGGATGCAGGACAGGCCAGTAGCTCAATTGCATACTGTGCAAGCTCTGGCCAGTGATCCATCCTCAAGACCCAGTAAGCCAGAGGATTTTCGGTGGGGAAGGTGTCCAAGTCTGACCTTGCCCCTAGATATTCCTGCACCATGTTTATCAGACGCTGGCGATGGTTGCTGGAACCGATCATACTTTGGGGCTGCGGACTAAAGAATTGTCTGAACGCATCGGTCAGACGGCCACCTTCCCCACCGCTCCTTCTTTGACTGGCCGAAGCCTCAGCAACTCGTTGTCCAGGACCAGGAGTTTGCAACCTCCCAGTCTCTGGGAACGCGTTGCACAGACCTTTCTGCAAGGCCTCCCGGAGTTGTCTCATCCTCTGCTCCCTCTGCGACGGTAACATAAGGTCCGCAACCTTACCCTTGTACCGTGGATCAAGGAGAGTGGCCAGCCAGTAATGGTCCCTCTCCTTGATCCGAAGAATACGAGGATCCTTCCGCAGACTTTGCAGGATCAGGGAGGCCATGCAGCGTAGGTTTGCTGAGGCATTCGCTCCGGAGTCCTCTGGGTCACTAAGGACGACATGATCCGCAGCCACCTCCTCCCAGCCACGTACAAGTCCACTGGTTTCTTGGGACTGTAAATCATCCCTAAAAGACTGCTGCTGATGATGCTGAGTGCCAGCCTCCACCTCCATGCTGACACAATCCTCCTCCTCCTCCTCCTCCTCCTCCTCTTCCTGTGCGATGGGTGGGACAGAAGGAACACTGTCTGGGTAAAGGGGGCCTTGAGAGGCAAGGAAGTCCTCCTCTTCCTGCCTCTGTTCTGCCTCAAGTGCCCTGTCCATTATTCCACGCAGCGTGTGCTCCAACAGGTGGACAAGAGGTACAGTGTCACTGATGCATGCACTGTCACTGCTCACCATCCTCGTGGCCTCCTCAAATGGTGCCAGGACAGTGCATGCATCCCTGATCATGCCCCACTGGCGTGGAGAAAAAAAACCAAGCTCCCCTGACCCTGTCCTGGTGCCGTAGTCGCACAGGTACTCATTGATGGCCCTCTGCTGCGTGTGCAGCCGCTGCAGCATGGCCAACGTTGAGTTCCACCTGGTGGGCATGTCACATATAAGGCGGTTCTTGGGCAGGTTCAACTCCTTTTGCAGCTCAGCCAGGCGAGCACTGGCATTATAAGATCTGCGGAAATGCACACAGACTTTCCTGGCCTGCCTCAGGACATCCTGTAAGCCCGGGTACCTGCCCAAGAAGCGCTGCACCACCAGGTTAAGGACGTGAGCCACACAGGGCACATGGGTCAGTTGTCCCTGTCGGAGGGCGGAGAGGAGGTTGGTGCCATTGTCGCAAACCACCATTCCTGGCTTAAGCTGGCGTGGCGTCAACCACCTCTCGGCCTGGCCCTGCAGAGCAGACAGGACCTCTGCCCCAGTGTGGCTTCTGTCCCCCAAACACACCAGCGCAAGCACGGCATGGCATCTTTTTGCCTGCGTACTTGCGTAGCCCCGTGAACGGCTACGGAGCACCGCTGGTTCATAGGACAAACCACAGGAAGAGGCCATGGAGGAAGAAGAAGAGGAGGGGGTGGAGGAGAGAGGTGTGTCACAACCAGTAGTAGCATTTTGGAGGCGTGGCGGTGGGACAACCTCCAACACTACTGCACCTTGTCCTGAATCCTTCCCAGCTGCCAAAAGAGTGACCCAATGGGCCGTGAAAGAAAGGTAACGTCCCTGTCCATGCCTGCTGGACCATGAGTCAGCGGTAATATGCACCTTACCGCTGACCGCCCTGTCCAGCGAGGCCAAGACATTGCCTTCCACATGCCGGTAGAGAGCCGGAATAGCCTTCCGTGAGAAAAAGTGGCGTTTGGGAACCTGCCACTGAGGAACCGCACATTGCACAAACTCACGGAAGGGGGCCGAGTCTACCAACTGAAAAGGCAGCAGTTGAAGCGCTAGCAATTTAGCCAAGCTAGCATTCAACCGCTGGGCATGTGGATGGCTGGGAGTGAACTTCTTTCGACGGTCCAGCAGCTGGGGCAGGGAAATTTGCCTGCTAGAATCGGACGTCGGTGTACTGCTAGCAGAGTGGGCGCAAGTACTTGGCTGTGACACACCTAATTCTACACCTTCATTCCTCTCAGTGCATGTTTCAGAGAGGACTGAAGTTATAGTGGGGTTGGAGATCCCAGCTGATGCGGTGCAAGGAGAGGTCCGCTTTGTTCTTTGGTGTGGGTCTTTGAGGTAGGCTTGCCAACGAGCTGCATGGCAGGTCAACATATGTCTGGTCAGGCATGTGGTACCCAAGCGGCTGATGTTTTGGCCACGCGATATACGCTTGAGACATATGTTGCAAACAGCAGCTGTGCGATCTGATGCACTAGCCTCAAAAAAGGCCCACACCAAAGAACTTTTTGAATGACGGGCAGAGGCAGCGCCCTGCACAGGCGGAGCTCTGCGGTGTGATTCCGTCGGTGTACTGCCCTTACGCTGGCCACCAAAGGGCATCCTGCCTCGTTGGAGATGTGCCTCCTCCTCATCCTCCTCCTCCTCCTCTCTCCTATTAGGCACCCACGTGGAGTCAGTGACCTCATCATCCCCTCCCTCCTCATCACTGGAGCCAATCTGGCAGTATGCTGCAGCTGCTGGAACATGACTGCCAGATTGGTGTCCTTCTTGAGCATCCCCTCTGTCTGCTCTCACGCTACTGCCTTCCTCTAGCTGGGTTTCATCATCAGACCCTTCGAAACGCTGGGCATCCTCCTGGAGCATGTACCCAACACTGTGCTGAAACAGTTCGGGGGACTCCTCAGGAGGAGGACATGGTGGGTCTAGGGAAGGAGTGACTGATGATTTGTCTGACATTGATACCAGGGAAGACGACGCTTTGGCAGCTGCTTTTCCAGTACCCTGAGCCTGGGTGAGAGAGGATGAGGAGGAGGAGGAGGGCTTGGTCATCCACTCTACCAAGTCTTCGGCATGATGTGGCTCAACATGTCCAGCTGCCGAAAAGAAGGACAAGCGTGTCCCATGGCCATGTGCTGATGACAATGCACCGCGTCCACGACCAGCACTGTTGCCCCCAGACACAGAGCCTGCTTGCCCTCTTTTATTGCCTCCTGACTGTCTGCCTCTCCTTGTTTGCCTTCCAGACATTCTAATAGATGGCCTGCAGGGAGATGGGAAAAAAGCAATAAGGGCTACCTTCAGGTGTCCTTCTCTGTCCCTTGAAACAAGGACTTTCACAGTGAAAGAAACTGACACTCTCCCTACCTACAGTTTTCTGTCCCTAGAAAAAATATTTTTTTTAAGCACAATATAGCACAAGGACAATTCACTCACTGTCCTTCCAGGTCCCTGGAAACAAGGACTTGCAGAGTGAAAGAAAAAAAACACTCTCCCTACCTACAGTTTTCTGTCCCTAGAAAAAATGTTTTTTTTAATCACAATATAGCACAAGGACAATTCACTCACTGTCCTTACAGGTCCCTGGAAACAAGGACTTGCAGAGTGAAATAAACTGACACTCTCCCTACCTACAGTTTTCTGTCCCTAGAATAAATGTTTTTTTTTAAGCACAATATAGCACAAGGACAATTCACTCACTGTCCTTACAGGTCCCTGGAAACAAGGACTTGCAGAGTGAAAGAAAAAAAACACTCTCCCTACCTACAGTTTTCTGTCCCTAGAAAAAATGTTTTTTTTAATCACAATATAGCACAAGGACAATTCACTCACTGTCCTTACAGGTCCCTGGAAACAAGGACTTGCAGAGTGAAATAAACTGACACTCTCCCTACCTACAGTTTTCTGTCCCTAGAATAAATGTTTTTTTTAAGCACACTATAGCACAAGGACAATTCACTCACTGTCCTTACAGGTCCCTGGAAACAAGGACTTGCAGAGTGAAAGAAAAAAAACACTCTCCCTACCTACAGTTTTCTGTCCCTAGAAAAAATGTTTTTTTTAATCACAATATAGCACAAGGACAATTCACTCACTGTCCTTCCAGGTCCCTGGAAACAAGGACTTGCAGAGTGAAATAAACTGACACTCTCCCTACCTACAGTTTTCTGTCCCTAGAATAAATGTTTTTTTTAAGCACAATATAGCACAAGGACAATTCACTCACTGTCCTTACAGGTCCCTGGAAACAAGGACTTGCAGAGTGAAAGAAAAAAAACACTCTCCCTACCTACAGTTTTCTGTCCCTAGAAAAAATGTTTTTTTTAATCACAATATAGCACAAGGACAATTCACTCACTGTCCTTACAGGTCCCTGGAAACAAAGACTTGCAGAGTGAAAGAAAAAAAACACTCTCCCTACCTACAGTTTTCTGTCCCTAGAAAAAATGTTTTTTTTAATCACAATATAGCACAAGGACAATTCACTCACTGTCCTTCCAGGTCCCTGGAAACAAGGACTTGCAGAGTGAAAGAAACTGACACTGTCCCTACCTACAGTTTTCTGTCCCTAGAATAAATGTTTTTTTTAAGCACACTATAGCACAAGGACAATTCACTCACTGTCCTTACAGGTCCCTGGAAACAAGGACTTGCAGAGTGAAAGAAAAAAAACACTCTCCCTACCTACAGTTTTCTGTCCCTAGAAAAAATGTTTTTTTTAATCACAATATAGCACAAGGACAATTCACTCACTGTCCTTACAGGTCCCTGGAAACAAGGACTTGCAGAGTGAAAGAAAAAAAACACTCTCCCTACCTACAGTTTTCTGTCCCTAGAAAAAATGTTTTTTTTAATCACAATATAGCACAAGGACAATTCACTCACTGTCCTTACAGGTCCCTGGAAACAAGGACTTGCAGAGTGAAATAAACTGACACTCTCCCTACCTACAGTTTTCTGTCCCTAGAATAAATGTTTTTTTTAAGCACAATATAGCACAAGGACAATTCACTCACTGTCCTTACAGGTCCCTGGAAACAAGGACTTGCAGAGTGAAAGAAAAAAAAACACTCTCCCTACCTACAGTTTTCTGTCCCTAGAAAAAATGTTTTTTTTAATCACAATATAGCACAAGGACAATTCACTCACTGTCCTTACAGGTCCCTGGAAACAAGGACTTGCAGAGTGAAATAAACTGACACTCTCCCTACCTACAGTTTTCTGTCCCTAGAATAAATGTTTTTTTTAAGCACAATATAGCACAAGGACAATTCACTCACTGTCCTTACAGGTCCCTGGAAACAAGGACTTGCAGAGTGAAAGAAAAAAAACACTCTCCCTACCTACAGTTTTCTGTCCCTAGAAAAAATGTTTTTTTTAATCACAATATAGCACAAGGACAATTCACTCACTGTCCTTACAGGTCCCTGGAAACAAGGACTTGCAGAGTGAAATAAACTGACACTCTCCCTACCTACAGTTTTCTGTCCCTAGAATAAATGTTTTTTTTAAGCACAATATAGCACAAGGAGAATTCACTCACTGTCCTTCCAGGTCCCTGGAAACAAGGACTTGCAGAGTGAAAGAAAAAAAACACTCTCCCTACCTACAGTTTTCTGTCCCTAGAAAAAATGTTTTTTTTAATCACAATATAGCACAAGGACAATTCACTCACTGTCCTTACAGGTCCCTGGAAACAAGGACTTGCAGAGTGAAAGAAACTGACACTCTCCCTACCTACAGTTTTCTGTCCCTAGAAAAAATGTTTTTTTTAATCACAATATAGCACAAGGACAATTCACTCACTGTCCTTACAGGTCCCTGGAAACAAGGACTTGCAGAGTGAAAGAAACTGACACTCTCCCTACCTACAGTTTTCTGTCCCTAGAATAAATGTTTTTTTAAGCACAATATAGCACAAGGACAATTCACTCACTGTCCTTCCAGGTCCCTGGAAACAAGGACTTGCAGAGTGAAAGAAACTGACACTGTCCCTACCTACAGTTTTCTGTCCCTAGAATAAATGTTTTTTTTAAGCACACTATAGCACAAGCACAAAACACACTGACACTCTCCCTACCTATCCTTCTCTTTCCCTAAACTAAAGGAATCCAGGTTAAGCAAGAAAGAAATAACAGTCACTGTCCCTGCCTATGCTGCTCTATCCCTGCTCCGGAACACACTACACTAGGCCGCCGTGCTGGCGGCCTTTTATAGTGTGGGGCGTGTACTAAACACCCTCAGCAATAATTGGCCACAGGCATCCTGCCTGTGGCCAATCATTGCTCTCCTCGCTGCCGGCGCTGTGATTGGCCAAGCATGCGGGGTCACAGTGCATGCTTGGCCAATCACAGCGCCTGGATGACACTGCGATGGCGTAGTGCATTGTGGGCCGTTCGCGTCACTCGAATTTGGCGCGAACGGCCCAAATCGTTCGATCTTCGTCGAACGATCGAACAGCCGATGTTCGAGTCGAACGTATGTTCGACTCGAACACGAAGCTCATCCCTAGTCCTGAAATCAGTGGCATAAACAATGATCCATCTTTGGGATTATTATTATACAGGATTTATATAGTGCCAACAGTTTGTGCCGCGCTTTACAACATGAGGGCAGACAGTACAGTTACATTACAATTAAATACAGGGGAAATCAGAGGGCCCTGCTTGTTAGAGCTTACAATCTAGGATTGGGGGTGCATAGTGCTCCATCATTGGTGTCAGTGGGAGGAATAGTGCCTCATCACTGGTGTCTTTGACAGGAATAGTGCCCCATCATTGGTGTCATTGGCAGGAATAGTGCCCCATCATTGGTGTCATTGGCAGGAATAGTGCCCCATCATTAGTGTCAGTGGAAGGAATGGTACCCCATCATTAAGTGTCATTGGCAGGAAAAGTGCCCCATCATTGGTGTCAGTGGCACGAAGAGTGCCCCATTTATGGTGTCAGTGGAAAGAACAATGCCCCATCATTGGTGTCAGTGGGAGGAATAGTGCCCCAAGGGCCGAATACAGGCAAGCAAAGGGGCACCCGGGCCTCAGTTTGGAGACCATTGCTTTGAACTTCAGGCCCCACATGTACAGTGTTGGACTTTTCATACCTGCAGTAATGTATTTTATAACAGTTTACTGTGTGAACTTTTTCACACAATTATGTGTGCTTTTAATGCATGTTTTGAAGCCACATTTTTCATTCATAAGTTATAGAAAGTAGGGAAACTACATTTAGGCCTCATTCACATGGCCCGGCACTGAGGCTAGAACAGTAGGAAGAGCTGGTTGCTTTTGCTTCTGGAGCAGCACAGAGCCTCTGCGCCTGTGAATAAGCCCTTAGGAACAATCTACACTAGAGGTGTACTAAGTGGGGGGGGGGGCGGGCCGCACCGGGGTGCCACACACTGGGTGGTGTCAGGCCGGCGCCCCACCCCGTGACTGAAGCGGTGACAGAATCAGCGCCGCGGACTCAGAGTGACTTAGGAAGTTGGCGATACCGCGATACAAGGGGGGGAGGGGGTGCGGGGTGACACCCCTGCACCATTCATCCCCTCCTTTCATGGCCGCGGGCTGTGAGCGGTGTTCGGCACTTGACCTGACTTCACACAGGCACAGCCGAATGAAGCTGCCTCCCCCTCCTCTCTGTTTATGTGTATGGAGGGGGAGGGGGACCCGACCTTCTGTCCATGTGCGGCTGCTGCGCTGATCTGAGGTACTGAATGGGGAGGGGGAGTTGCACTGGGGGGGTTTCACTGAGGGGGTCTGCACTGGGGGGGTCTGCACTGGGGGGGTTTGCACTGAGTGGGGGGTTTGCACTGAGGGGTGTCTGCACTGAAGGGGGGGTGTGAACTGAAGGGGGGTCTGCACTGAAGGGGGTCTGTGTAACATGCAGGGGGTCCAGAGCTGTGGGGGCTGTATAATGTAAAGGGGTCCAGAGGTGCAGGAGGCTGTGTAATGTAAAAGGGGTGCAGTGATGCAGGTTGCTGTGTAACGTAAAAGGGTCCAGAGGTGCAGGGAGCTGTGTAATGTAAAGGGGTCCAGAGGTGCAGGGGGCTGTGTAATGTAAAGGGGTCCAGAGGTGCTGTGTAATGTAAAGGGGTGCAGGGGGGCTGTGTGATGTAAATGGGTCCAGTGATGCAGGGTGCTGTGTAATGCAAAGGGGTCCAGTGATGCAGGGTGCTGTGTAATGTAAAGGGGTGCAGGGGGCTGTGTAATGTAAAGGGGTCCAGAGGTGCTGTGTAATGTAAAGGGGTGCAGGGGGGCTGTGTAATGTAAAAGGATCCAGAGGTGCAGGGGGCTGTGTGATGTAAAGGGGTCTAGTGGTGCAAGGGGCTGTGTAATGTAAAGGGGTCCAGTGATGAAGGGTGCTGTGTAATGTAAAGGGGTGCAGGGGGGCTGTGTAATGTAAAAGGATCCAGAGGTGCAGGGGGCTGTGTGATGTAAAGGGGTCCAGTGATGCAGGGTGCTGTGTAATGTAAAGGGGTCCAGAGGTGCAGGGGGCTGTGTAATGTAAAGGGGTCCAGTGATGCAGGGTGCTGTGTAATGTAAAGGGGTCCAGAGGTGCAGGGGCTGTGTAATTTGAAGGGGTCCAGAGGTGAAGGGGGCTGTGTGATGTAAAGGGGTGCAGGGGGCTGTGTAATGTAAAGGGGTCCAGAGGTGAAGGGGGCTGTGTGATGTAAAGGGGTCCAGTGATGCAGGGTGCTGTGTAATGTAAAGGGGTGCAGGGGGGCTGTGTAATGTAAAAGGATCCAGAGGTGCAGGGGGCTGTGTGATGTAAAGCGGTCCAGTGATGCAGGGTGCTGTGTTATGTAAAGGGGTCCAGAGGTGCAGGGGGCTGTGTAATGTAAAGGGATCCAGAGGTGCTGTGTAATGTAAAGGGGTGCAGGGGGGCTGTGTGATGTAAAGGGGTCCAGTGATGCAGGGTGCTGTGTAATGCAAAGGGGTCCAGTGATGCAGGGTGCTGTGTTATGTAAAGGGGTTCAGTGATGCAGGGTGCTGTGTAATGCAAAGGGGTCCAGTGATGCAGGGTGCTGTGTAATGTAAAGGGGTGCAGGGGGCTGTGTAATGTAAAGGGGTCCAGAGGTGCTGTGTAATGTAAAGGGGTGCAGGGGGGCTGTGTGATGTAAAGGGGTCCAGTGATGCAGGGTGCTGTGTAATGCAAAGGGGTCCAGTGATGCAGGGTGCTGTGTAATGTAAAGGGGTGCAGGGGGCTGTGTAATGTAAAGGGGTCCAGAGGTGCTGTGTAATGTAAAGGGGTGCAGGGGGGCTGTGTAATGTAAAAGGATCCAGAGGTGCAGGGGGCTGTGTGATGTAAAGGGGTCTAGTGGTGCAAGGGGCTGTGTAATGTAAGGGGGTCCAGTGATGCAGGGTGCTGTGTAATGTAAAGGGGTGCAGGGGGGCTGTGTAATGTAAAAGGATCCAGAGGTGCAGGGGGCTGTGTGATGTAAAGGGGTCCAGTGATGCAGGGTGCTGTGTAATGTAAAGGGGTCCAGAGGTGCAGGGGGCTGTGTAATGTAAAGGGGTCCAGTGATGCAGGGTGCTGTGTAATGTAAAGGGGTCCAGAGGTGCAGGGGGCTGTGTAATTTGAAGGGGTCCAGAGGTGCTGTGTAATGTAAAGGGGTGCAGGGGGCTGTGTAATCTAAAGGGTTCCAGAGGTGAAGGGGGCTGTGTGATGTAAAGGGGTCCAGTGATGCAGGGTGCTGTGTAATGTAAAGGGGTGCAGGGGGGCTGTGTAATGTAAAAGGATCCAGAGGTGCAGGGGGCTGTGTGATGTAAAGCGGTCCAGTGATGCAGGGTGCTGTGTTATGTAAAGGGGTCCAGAGGTGCAGGGGGCTGTGTAATGTAAAGGGATCCAGAGGTGCTGTGTAATGTAAAGGGGTGCAGGGGGCAAGGGGGCTGTGTAATGTAAAGGGGTCCAGTGATGCAGGGTGCTGTGTAATGTAAAGGGGTCCAGTGATGCAGGGTGCTGTGTTATGTAAAGGGGTTCAGTGATGCAGGGTGCTGTGTAATGTAAAGGGGTCCAGAGGTGCAGGGTGCTGTGTAATGTAAAGGGGTGCAGGGGGGCTGTGTAATGTAAAGGGGTCCAGAGGTGCAGGGGGTTGTGTAATGTAAAGGGGTCCAGTGATGCAGGGTGCTGTGTAATATAAAGGGGTCCAGTGATGCAGGGTGCTGTGTAATGTAAAGGGGTCCAGAGGTGCAGGGTGCTGTGTAATGTAAAGGGGTCCAGAGGTGCAGGGTGCTGTGTAATGTAAAAGGATCCAGAGGTGCAGGGGGCTGTGTGATGTAAAGGGGTCCAGTGGTGCAGGAGGCTGTGTAATGTAAAGGGGTCCAGTGGTGCAAGTTGCTGTGTAATGTAAATGGGTCCAGTAATGAATGGTGCTGTGTAATGTAAAGGGGTCCAGTGATGTAGGGTGCTGTGTAATGTAAAGGGGTCCAGAGGTGCAGGGTGCTGTGTAATGTAAAGGGTGCAGGGTGCTGTGTAATGTAAAGGGGTGCAGGGCGCTGTGTGATATAAAGGGGTCCAGAGGTGCAGGGGACTGTGTAATGTAAAGGGGTGCAGGGTGCTGTGTAATGTAAAGGGGTCCAGAGGTGCAGTTGTGGAGAGGTGGTACCACAGTAGTAACAAAGAGATATTGAAGGATGCAGAGGTATGCAGGGGGCACAGTGGGGTGTTTTTAAATTTTATTATTTTATGTGGGGGGGAGTGCCAGATATTGGATCTAGTAAGGTAGTTGGCTTGCCCAGGCTGGGGAAAGCATTAACTTTAAGTACCTCAGTTCCCGGGCTTTCGGTCTTGGGCCGGCTTTTCAACCCTATGTAAAACATATAAAGGGGAAAGTTTCGGTTCTGGGGGGCTGATGTAAGAGCTTGAGAGGAAAGGACGCACCAAGTTCATGGAGTCCAGGAGTTCAAGAGCCAGCATGTGACCCAACGAAATGCCGGTGGTTCCGGTCAGGGCCGGCCCAAGACATTGTGCTGCCTGGGACCAAGAATGAAATGCTGCCCCCCCCCCAAAAAAAATAATCACGCCCACCAAAAGGCCCCCACATTCATTATTTTATATCATGATAACTAGGGGGGACCCGTTATGGCTCTATACATGTATAGGAGTAAAAAGAGGACCTGTTGTGGCTCTATACATGTATAAAGAGGACCTGTCATGGCTCTATACATGTATAAAGGATAATAAAGAGGACCTGTCGTGGCTCTATACATGTATAAAGGAGTATAAAGAGGACCTGTCATGGCTCTATACAAGGATAATAAAGAGGACCTGTCGTGGCTCTATACATGTATAAATGAGTATAAAGAGGACCTGTCATGGCTCTATACATGTATAAAGGAGTATAAAGAGGACCTGTCATGGCTCTATACATGTATAAATGAGTATAAAGAGGACCTGTCATGGCTCTATACATGTATATAGGAGTATAAAGGGACCTGTGCATGGCGGGCGGCCGCAATGTCTTTTGCGCAAACTAATCAATGTACGCTAATTATGTTTTTTTTGGTACCAAAAATATGTAGAAGAATACATATTGGCCTAAACTGATGAAGAAATTATTTTTTTATACATTTTTTGGATATTTATTATAGCAAAAAGTAAAAAATATTGTTTGTTTGTTTTTTTTAATTGTTGCTCGTTTGTTGTTTATAGTGCAATAAATAAAAACCGCAGAGGTGATCAAATATCACCAAAAGAAAGCTCTATTTGTGGGAAAAAAAGGACGCCAATTTTATTTGGGTACAGTGTCGCATTACCGCGCAATTGTCAGTTAAAGCGACACAGTGCCGTATCGCAAAAAATGGCCTGGTTATTAAAGGGTTTGTAAAGGTTCGTGATTTTTCACCTTAATGCATCAAGGTGAAAAAACACCTGGCAATGACTGCCCCCCAGCCCCCCTGTTTTACTTACCTGAGCCCGTTCACTTGCTGTGCACGTCCCCCGGCGTCCTCTTCTCCACGGAGTCTGGCCGTTAATTGGCTAGATTGATAGCAGTGCAGCCATTGGCTCGCGCTGCTGTCAATCACATCCAATGACCCGGGCCCTGGGGGGGGCGGGAACGAGTCATACACGTTGTGTCTATGGACGCAGCGTGCATAACAGGGAGCGCGCCCGCAAGCTAACCCCCTTGGGAGAGTGCTTCCCAGAAGGGGGTTAGCTGATGCAGGGAGGAGCCAAGACAGCCGCCGAGGGACCAGAGAATCGGGGCCACTCTTTTCCAAACGCACTGCACAGTGGAGGTAAGTATAACATGTTTGTTATTTAAAAAAACAAAAAAAACAAAGCCATACAACCGCTTTAAGTGGGCAAATATTTCCGGTCCTTAAGTGGTTAATCAGGGCTGGGCAAGGCAAGTCCCTCTCAGAGGCTCTCATGTCTCATACAACTTGTGATGTGTGTTTGTACTTACAGTTTTGCTTCGGACTCCACCACCAGATGCGGGTTGTCACCTGCCACACGTTGCGGATTGTCGGCTGCCACATGTTGCGCATGGTCACTTATGTCACCTGCCACACGTTGCGGGTTGCCACTTGCCACACGTTGCGGATTGTCACTTGCCACGTCACCTGCCACACGTTGCGGATTGTCATCTGCCACACGTTGCGGGTTGTCTCTTGCCACGTCACATGCCACAACATCACCTGCCACACGTTGCGCATTGTCACTTGCCACAACGTCACCTGCCACACATTGCGGATAGTCCCATGCCACACGTTGCGGATTGTCACTTGCCAAGCGTCACCTGCCACACCTTGCGTATTGCCACTTGCCACATGTTGCGGATTGTCACGACGTCACCTGTCACACGTTGCGCATTGTCACTTTCCACAACGTCACCTGCCACACGTTGCAGATTGTCACTTGCCACAACATCACCTGCCACACGTTGCAGATTGTCACTTGCCACAACATCACCTGCCACACGTTGCAGATTGTCACTTGCCACAACGTCACCTGCCACACGTTGCGGATTGTCACTTGCCACGGCGTCACCTGCCACACGTTGCGGATAGTCCCGTGCCACACGTTGCGGATTGTCACTTGCCAAGCGTCACCTGCCACACGTTGCGTATTGTCACTTGCCACACGTTGTGGATTGTCACTTGCCAAGTGTCACCTGCCACACGTTGCGTATTGTCACTTGCCACACGTTGCGGATTGTCACGACATCACCTGTCACACGTTGCGGGTTGTCACTTGCTGTGTCCCAAAGTGAAGGCAGGCAGCAGAGAGATGATATAATCTCTCTGCTGCCCATGGCTGCACAGTGAGGGTGAAACTGTGGTGATGCAGGGCGGCGGGGAGAGATGACATCATCACTCTGCTCCGCTGCCCGCTCACTTGCTGACTGCTCCTCTCAACCCCCCCCCCCTGCGAGTGCTCTGTCCGCCCCTGTCACCAACAGCAGCGGCGCCGGGCTCCTCACAGGGAGCGGTGCCTGCAGTGCTCACTCGCTGACTGCCCCCTCCCCTCGCCTGTGAGTGTCCTCACAGGCAGCGGCGCCGGTACACCGGGCTCCTCACAGGGAGCGGCGCCTGCCCATGCCTGCTCACTCGCTGACTGCCCCCCCCGCCTGTGAGTGTCCTCAGCGGCGCCGGGCTCCTCACAGGCAGCGGAGCTGGCTGGCGGGCGTCAGTTTGCCGCCCCCCTAACAGTGCCGCCTGGTACCATGGTACCACCCGGTCCCATCATAGGGCCGGCCCTGGTTCCGGTGGACACTACCAGTCATTGGAGATCACCAGTCATGGATTACCACCTGCTAAGGAATGCCTGAACAGTCATCTCCGTTTGTTAGTTATGTAGCACTACCCCCGTAGGAGCTGCTGGTTTAAGTTTTGGGCCTGTACTCTGCCTATCAGGCCACAATGATCTCACAAACATTAGATATAAATAAATATTGTTACCTCGTTGTGGTTTTCCTGCCACACAGCTGCAAAAGACAGAGTCCCACACAAGTAGTAGTTCAACCAAGAAGGAATATTTTTACTTGGTAAAGAAATAAAAATTATACATATGACATTTGACTCAAACAGATCCCTGAGAGAGTCCACTGGCAATGGCATACGCACGCATAACAGTTCTAGGGTTTCTTTAAAGTCAGACCTGAAGAAGTGCTCACAAGGCATCGGCGAATAGGTGACTCTGGATGCTGAGGAGTGTAGAGCGATCCCTCTCCCTGGTCCGAGCAGCAGAGCTGTACAGGAATCCCTCCAACAGACGATCCGGTCTCCGTCACTCTAGGCCCAGGCTTCTCTGGCCTAAGCACCCTCGTTGCAGGCCTCTTGCAAGATGGCGTCCCAAGAGACCGTGCTGAGGCCTTACTAGTCTGTTATATCACATCCCCTAGCAGGCTGTGCGGTGGCGCACTGCATTCTGGTAGCACATTTGCAGTGTGGGTTTGTAGTTCTCCCTGTGTACCAGTCTATGGGGCCGTTTGGTGTGAGAACTTCATGTCACAGAATCCATTGCTGCTCTCCTCAGTTCTGTACAATCTTCTACATTGGCTATTGTAACTCTGCTGTTAATTGGTTTTCCTCTCCAGCCATAGGAACACAATAGAGGTCACTCAATCCAGAGCTGTGTGTGTGTGTCAGCTCATATTACACTCCCTCAAGTCTGTGAAAACAGGAAGGAGGAGGGGTGGAAATAAACCCAGACATGGCAGGCAACTTCTCTCCTAACTGAAGCTGGAAAGCCTGTGTACATTATTCTGGCAAACTTGGTGGGAACTGCGGGTTATAGTGTGAGACACCCGCTACACACTCCCCCTACCAAAGAACCTTTGGTCCCCAAAGGAAATAAAAAGTCTGTAACCTGTTATATTCTTTTCATATACACGCAGGAAAAAAACAAGTTATTGTACACAGGAAAACAAACAATTCACATTTGCATAGGAACCTGGCAGAGGAATCTCCCACCAATGAGCATAGGAAGGGAGGTTGTCCTGCCTACAGGCCACCTTGATTGGAATGGCCCAGCCAGATGTGCCAGGGGGTGAGTTAAGGTTGCCTTTCACCAAATCTGTGGTGAGAAGGTCAGGCTCTCTTGGCAACCCTTGAGGGGTGAGGATAACTTATTCGGTGCTCTCACCCATCACTTCACAAATCTGTCTCTTGAGAGAATGTTTAACTCTTAGCTTTCTCTGTTCCACTGGCTCAGACATGGTAAGCTCACTAGCCTCTTCTTCCGGTTTGATTACTTCTGCCTCCCGCAGATTGATTTCTTCCACTTCTGCTATGGATCCTTCTTCATCCACTGTGAAAAAGGGAGACACATCCAACCCTTCTTCTGGTTGTGAAGATAAAGAGTCACATCTGGGGACAACAGGGGCCAACAGCCGCTTCATCAGGTCTGTGTTGGTCCCAACGATGAGAGAACTTCTTGAGGGCCCTGGCAGCCAGGGACAGACAATGGCCAGTGTCTCAAAGTTCTGGGGCTTTCCAGCCCTCAATGTCTCACACGACAACTTGATCCGCAGACATCCCATCACAAGAGTACTCTTCTGCTGGAATACCCTGAATCTTGGTGTCTCACAACTCTTTCAGGGGCAGGTATGACAGGTACTTCTTGTAAAAGTCTCTGGTCATCAGGGTAAACTGGGCACCTGTATCAAGGATGGCTCTGGTGTATATCCCTTCGATCAGAACAGGCACTACAGGCAGAGGGCCTACCAACTGGGTAGCAGTCTTTTTTAGAAATACCTGTTACAACATGACATGTTAAAGACCGATCCTTCGCTTTGACTTACCCTCTACCACCTTACCCACCCCCTTGTACCATTCTAATAAATAACGACTGACAAGGTTGTGGAGTAAAATTGGCCTTCCGGCCTATTTATTTTAACAACTTTATATGAAATAAATAACCACTTAAATAACCGTTTAAATAACATTTATAACAATTCCAATACCACTGGTGGGCTTATAGACCACCAACTCCCAACTTGGGCACTGGGACTAACATATCCCTTAGGCCTCCAGTCGCAAGACACCGACTCGGAGACGGTACACCTGGCCGCAGTGCCCTACCATTTACCCCCCTTCCTGGTTAACCCTTGTTGACCAGAAGGTACTCAAAAAACCCCATACCACCTATGGGTACCACCTTTTTCTCCAGACCTTCCCCTTTTACCTCCTTTTCCAGGAACCAAACTCCGCCTACCACTGGTGGGCTTATAGACCACCAACTCCCAACTTGGGCACTGGGACTAACATATCCCTTAGGCCTCCAGTCGCAAGAGACCGACTCGGAGACGGTACACCTGGCCGCAGTGCCCTACCATTTTCCCCCCTTCCTGGTTAACCCTTGTTGACCAGAAGGTACTCAAAAAACCCCATACCACCTATGGGTACCACCTTTTTCTCCAGACCTTCCCCTTTTACCTCCTTTTCCAGGAACCAAACTCCGCCACATCCAACTAAACACCGCCCCTGACGCTCGCCCTTGTCTTACCCCTCACACAGGGAGGGTGGGTGGGAAGCTTTCTACCTCGTGAGTGAAATGGAGGAAGTGAGAAAACGTCACTTCCTCCCTGACTAACTGCGCTCCCCCTCCCCTTCTTCCCCACGGCCACCCCCCTTCTCTTAAAGGGAAACACAACCTCTGCTGGCTACTGCCTGTCTCACCTGTCATGCCGTCCCTCTGCTTATTTCCCCTTTTGTCATTGCTCCAGGACTCTCTTGACATGTTAAAGACCGATCCTTCGCTTTGACTTACCCTCTACCACCTTACCCACCCCCTTGTACCATTCTAATAAATAACGACTGACAAGGTTGTGGAGTAAAATTGGCCTTCCGGCCTATTTATTTTAACAACTTTATATGAAATAAATAACCACTTAAATAACCGTTTAAATAACATTTATAACACTTCCAATACCACTGGTGGGCTTATAGACCACCAACTCCCAACTTGGGCACTGGGACTAACATATCCCTTAGGCCTCCAGTCGCAAGACACCGACTCGGAGACGGTACACCTGGCCGCAGTGCCCTACCATTTACCCGCCTTCCTGGTTAACCCTTGTTGACCAGAAGGTACTCAAAAAACCCCATACCACCTATGGGTACCACCTTTTTCTCCAGACCTTCCCCTTTTACCTCCTTTTCCAGGAACCAAACTCCGCCACAGCTTGCAAGGGGTAAAACCTTACCCTTGCGAGCAACCCCACACCCTAAGGGCCTGCTGAATTCCTTCCTGCAAACCCATGTTCCACAGGTCAATGCCCACTGCATTCAGATGGACCCCATCTCCCCTTAGGTACCTCCACGTATCCACCTCCAATTCGTGGTGGCGCACCACCAGGCCCCCGTTCCTCACAAAAAATCTCCCCACTTCCTTATTGACTTTTATCCGGGCCTTATTGACTTTGTCCACCGACCATGCCCACCGCCAGGATGTCCTGCCTACCATGTCCGACCAAATAACCACCATACCCGGGAATGTAGTGCGCAACCTTAAAATCAGACTTAACGTCCCGTATCAGTTGGTGCATTGATCTGGCCCCCATGTCGTTGCCTCCCGCATGTAGCACCAATACATCCGGTGCCCTCTCCCGACCAGCGAACCTCTGTATTTCTGGCATAACCCCACTCCACGTCATACCCGGCACCCCGATCCAACGGACCCGTGCTTCTCGTAAGGGAATTCCTAACTGCCGTCCATTGGGCCGAACATCAGCCCGTTTCGCCCCCCAGAATACGTACGAGTGACCCAAAATTCAAACTAGTCTGGGTTCACCACCTGAAAAAACATGGAAATAACATTAGGACAACTAATTAATGGCACATTCTAAACTGCCAACACCCAAACCCCATACAACACCTACCCAAATGCCCTTTACTCCTGTAACAGCTGTGGGCGAATATAAAGTCGAAACCTATCAGACTCCCACCTCCCAATCCTCCTGACTGCTTCCGCCTGCAGTCCTGCCCTAGCCGCCTCTGTAGCTGCCCCAATGCGGAAGGAGTGAGAGGCATAATCCGTCGGGTCATACCCCGCTGCCACCAAACATTTTTTGAACACCGCTATGAATTGAAACTTTGACAACGCTGCCCCATCCCGATGCATAAGAAAAGAACCCTCTAGTCCCGGACGCATGGAACAAAAGGATTCCACCGCCCGTACAGGACAGATTGACGCCTCTGGGATGCGAAACAACCGAAGCTGCATACCTTTTCCTACTTGATCCGTTTTGGACCTACTTACCCATATGCCCACCGAATCTCCCGAACATTCCACATCCTGCGCCAACAACCCCCCCAGAGCCATTTTGGAAGAACTGACCAGCTCTCCTACCCTCAGGGCCCCAAAAAAGGCAATCGCGAATGCTGCCCGGAACAACTGACACTCATATTCCGAACTGCACACGGAGCGCAGCTGC
Organism: Rana muscosa; assembly: GCA_029206835.1. Taxonomy (NCBI): domain Eukaryota; kingdom Metazoa; phylum Chordata; class Amphibia; order Anura; family Ranidae; genus Rana; species Rana muscosa. Next base: position 237,608,120 of record CM055128.1, read on the forward strand.
AGAAACAATTTTTTCCAACATTCTGAACGAGACCGGCCTGCGGCTATCAGCCGCCTTCCGACCTTTTCTGTACCCCTTCACTGCCTGCTTCACCCAAAATTCTTTAGTATGGTCCTTGCAACCCTGCCATTTGAACAGAAACGCCAAACCCGCTAGTGTACGGTCCACCGCTGACACAGAAACGCCTTGCTCCATTTTCAATGTGAGAAAATAAATCAGAGCCGCTCCCTCTTCTCCACCCCCCGGGGAAACTCCCAGCCCCCCGAACAAATGACCCCCACTCCTGCCACACCTTAGCATAGGCATTCCACGTGGCCCCACTCACCGACCGTTTAATCCACTGTGCTGCGCTGTCAAGGCAATGTCCCACATCCAGTCGGGACAGGTAACCCCTCGTTGCTCCGCTGCTGGTGCCAACTCCCGGAACCTGTCCCACTGAAAACGAGACAACGCGTCAGCCAGGGCGTTATCCACCCCAGGAAGATGTACTGCGTACACAAATACATTGAACTGCAAGCAGCGCAAAACCAAATGCCTCAGCAAACGCACCACTGGCTGTGATGTGGCCGACACTTTATTCACTACCTGAACCACTCCCATGTTATCACAGTTCAGGCGCACCTTGCTATTCCGGAATGAATCCCCCCATAACTCAAACGCCACCACAATTGGGAAAAGTTCCAATAGTACCAGGTTCTTCAAGAACCCCGCTACCTCCCCCTCCTTTGGCCATGGAGCCGCACTCCATTTTCCCTGACAGAACGCCCCATACCCCGTGGAGCCAGCCGCATCTGTAAACAAGTCCAGATCGAAATTGCTAACGGGCCCCTTCATCCACAACGCCCGCCCGTTGAAGGATTCCAGGAATCCGTGCCACACTTCCAAATCCTCACGAAGCTCTCTGGTTAGGCTTACAAAATGAGTAGGAACCCGCACCCCGGCTGTCGCAGCCGACAACCTGCGGCTAAATACCCTGCCCATGGGCATTATCCTGCAAGCGAAACACAACTTACCCAATAGTGACTGCATCTGTCGCAACTGAATCTTACGACGGCCGATAACACCTCGCACCTCCTCCTTCAATGCTTCCAGCTTATCCTCCGGCAGTCGGCATTCCATCTTCTCTGAATCCAGCTCTATGCCCAGAAAAGCTAAGGACGACGTGGGGCCCTCTGTCTTCTCAGGGGCCAAAGGGTCCACGTAGTAAGCCCCTTCCCACATGCAGCCCAAGAAACGAAAGCTGTCCGGGTGTACTGGTAGCAAACGAAAAGCAGATTGAACATCAGCTTTTGCCAACAGCGCTCCCCGTCCACACCTACGCACCCATGTCACAGCCGCATCGAAGGAGGTGTACGATACCGTGCAGTCCTTCGGCGCAAGAGCATCGTTCACCGACCCACCCCTGGGAAAGGACAGGTGATGAATCAAGCGAAATTTTGAGGTTCCCTCTTGGGGACAACCCCCAAGGGAGACACCACTAAATCAGGTATGGGCGCATCTGTGAACGGTCCGGCCATCCGCCCTAACTGCACCTCCTTCTCCAGCTTCTTTGAAACCACCAAAGGATGTAGCAATGCAGACCGGAGGTTCTTGGCTGCCGGGGGGACTGCAAACGGCGCGCAAGGAATTCTGAAACCACCGGCGAAGCCCTCCTCCAACAACTTGGCTGCGCACCTGTCCGGATACCTATTGAGAAAGGGGAGCATCCTTTCCACCCGTATTGGCGTCGTTCCCTTTTCCCCCAGAATCCCCGGGGCGACCCCTGCCTCGCTTAAAGCATTTGGACAAGGAATGACTGCCTCCACATCCTGAACACACATGCTTGAAGCGACAGCTTGCTCCGTACTTGCAGGTGCCCTCGTTGAACTGCCAGCAGTAGCCCCACCTTTTCTCGGTCGGTTGTCCTGAGGCCGCAGCACCTCCGACCCCCCCCCCTGAAAAAACTGATTGGATGCCCGCGACGCTGTCATCAGTCGCATCCACAAGTTGATGTCCTTGTGATCCCATCGCAGTCCTGGTCTCATGGCCATCCTCTGCCGGAACTGTTCGTCATACCTCAACCAGGCTACGCCACCATACGTCCTGTACGCTTCGCTAACCGCCTCCAAATAAATGAACAGCCCAGAACAATGTTCCGGGGCCTTCTGCCCTATCACACAAGCCATGATCGCAAACGCTTGCAACCAATTGGTGAAAGTACGGGGTATAAGACGATAACGCCTCTTTTCTTCATCCTCCTTCTTGCTCTCCTCTGGCTTCACCCTATCCAGGTTGAATTTGTCCAAGGGGAGCAACGTGAAGATCTCCACGTACTCACCTTTCCACAGCTTTTCTATGACCTCCGGCTTGAGGTGAGTTCCTAACGGTGCCTCCAAACAAATGTACATCTCATTCTTAGCGGCGTCCGCCAGCCTGATCACCTCCTTGTTTTTCTCTCCCGTAGCCACTTGCCCCCCTGCTGTGGCCGCCCCCCCTTCCAATGGGGCCTGCACCTCCTCTGACACCTCTACCACTTGCATGCCTAGGGCCCCGGTTGCATCCTAAAGCCCCACCCCCTGCGATGAACCCCCTGTTTTCCCCCAAGCCGCCGCGGGCGACCCCATGTCGCCCCCGCCCGGCTTAAAACGCCTGACCAAATCCTCCAACCCAGACCACAAGTCCTGCGTCTCCCCTGCCGCTCTTTTCCCCGGTGGGGAAGAACGCGACCCAGGTGTCGCGCCTAAGCCCCCCCCAACACCCCCTTGACCCAATAAATCTTGTAATAAGGAACAAATGACCACCGAAGAGTGGGACTTACCGGGCTGCCTGAGACTGGGTCCACCAGCCGCCGAACTGTTCTCCATCGCAGCCAGTTGTCCCGAGTCCTCGCCACCGTCTGACCCGGACAGCTCCCCTTCAGACCTGTTGTCATCCGATCCCGCCAACACAAGCGCTGGCTGCACACCCTGCGGACGCGACCCACGTGGCAAGGGTTGTCGCGGCTGGGCCTCACGTCCTCTCGATCCCGGCACACCTGACCCACTCGCAACCTCCACCGACGGACTGCGGGTCCGCCCCCTGGCCCGGGTGTCATCCGCTCGACTTCCATCCGTCACTCTAGGCGCCAAACCCCTCACCGCTCGTCCTGCTGGCACCGCCGGACCCCTGACCGCCACCGCCTCCCGGCCACTGGCCTGCGAACTGGATCCTCCACGCTGGGCCGCACGGCTGTTCTGGGCATCCCCCGCAGCCTCGTCCGCGATGTCCCCACATCTCCGACGCGCGGGAGGGGGAGGGGCAATAGGGCCACTCGTCTCCCCCACCGCCGAACTCCGTCCATGGCGCGGATTCCTCCCGGCCCCCCCCCCGCCGACACAGGCTGCGTGCGGCCAGGGGATGCGGCCGGAGGGCCCCCAACGGGTCTCCGGACGGAAGTTGAACCACTCAGGGATGCCTCCGGACTGTACCGCTCAGGCGGCCTGGACCGCCTAGCGCGCCCCGGAGCGACCCCCCCCCCCCCGGCGGGCGCCGCCGCCCGCTCATCCACCACTGCAGCAACCTGCTCCTGCAGCCAATCTGCCCCCTGCGCGGCCACCGCGGCCCGCAATTGCGCTATTAGTTCAGCCACATCAGCCATGGCCCCGGCTGTGAAGCTTTCTACCTCGTGAGTGAAATGGAGGAACTGAGAAAACGTCACTTCCTCCCTGACTAACTGCGCTCCCCCTCCCCTTCTTCCCCACGGCCACCCCCCTTCTCTTAAAGGGAAACACAACCTCTGCTGGCTACTGCCTGTCTCACCTGTCATGCCGTCCCTCCGCTTATTTCCCCTTTTGTCATTGCTCCAGGACTCTCTGACTGGCATACTTGGACTCGTGCTCTCTTCAGCTTCCAGCGCTGGGCACACCACTTCTGTTGTTGGTTTAGAAACTGATAGGCATTTTTCACTGAAACAGTATATATGGCAGGTGTCTTCCATTGTTCCCTTGCAGATTCAGGGAAAGTTCTTTTTGAAGGTCCGGATCTTCTCTCCATCCTTGAGTCACTTCTCTGAGGTTTCCGCCAGTCTTCTGTCTCCATTCGTGGACTTGGACATACTTGCTGGTAGTGACCTACACCTCCACAGTTTTGACAGACGTCTTGCTTCGTGGGCTTTTGGGCGGACAACCCAGTACGTTCTGCCATCACTTTGTTCATCTGGGACACTTGCATCTCCAGTGTGTCTATCTCAGACATGAGATCCAACGTCTCGGGCAACATCTCCACCATCTTGAACATCACTCTTTGCAGCTGGAGCGTCAGTTCTCCCAATTCAAGATCGCTCCTCCTGCTTTGCTCAAGGCACTGGACTGACATTCTTTCTGCCAGGCCTTTCTAGATGTCTCAACGGCCACACTTGCCTTTCTGTGGGCGATTTCTTCACTGCACCTCTGCATCGCAGCGTCAAGGTCCATTTTGGTGCCGGTAGAGGTTCTGTCTAGGGGGGATTGGTTGCAGAGTCGCAGGAATCCCAGACGAGCCCACATGTGTAGCACTACCCCCGTAGAAGCTGCTGGTTTAAGTTTTGGGCCTGTACTCTGCCTATCAACCCCTGTAAGTTTGGCTCAATTCCCCTTGGCACAACTGGATAATAATAGCAAGAATGTGATTGTGGACCCCTTGAAGGCTATAGAGGGTCACAATGATATCACAAACAATAGATATAATTAAATATTGTTACCTCGTTGTGGTTTTCCTGCCACACAGCTGCAAAAGACAGAGTCCCACACAAGGAGTAGTTCAACCAAGAAGGAATATTTTTACTTGGTAAAGAAATGAAAATTATACATATGACATTTGACTCAAACAGATCCCTGAGAGAGTCCACTGGCATACGCACGCATAACAGTTCTAGGGTTTCTTTTAAGTCAGACCTGAAGAAGTGCAGGGTGGAGGAATCTCCCACTTGAATGGTATATACAGTGGGATACTTCGCCACCAAGTCCAACCCAGCTCACTAAACAGCACGACAACAATAAGTAAATGCAACAATTGATTTACACATGCAGATTCAACAAGCTATCTGGCTCCCCCTGGTGGGCAGCTTTACTAGTACGTGTCCCGTTGTATCAACCTAGTCAGTGAGCTCTACTGATGATTGATTCTAAAAGTCTCCAGTAATCTTCGCTAGCTTTTGTTGGTGCACTTTAGTATTTGTAATCCAGAGAAAAGGTGAAGAAAGATTAAACAGTTAACATGTGTGGTGAAAGGGACAAGTGGAATGCTGATCCTTCCCAAAGCGCTAACTCAGTCCTGAATGTAGCGTGACTCTGCTTGCGGTACTGCAGTTACCAGCAAGCGTAAGTAAATAAGTAGAGTCATGTTGTGTTGGTGGGCAGGTGCCCTCTCACCACATGAGGCCTCGCCGGAGTGCTCCGTTTGGACCCTCTGGACGGGTCGTGGTCCTTGGTCCTCCGCTTAGCTGCTCACAAGGCATCAGGGGATAGGTGACTCTGGATGCTGAGAAGTGTTGAGCGATCCCTCTCCCTGGTCTGAGCAGCAGAGCTGTGCAGGAATCCCTCTGACAGACGATCCGGTCTCCGTCACTCTAGGCCCAGGCTTCTCCGGCCTAAGCACCCTCGCTGCAGGCCTTTGCCTGTTGCAAGATGGCGTCCCAAGAGACCATGCTTAGGCCTTACTAGTCTGTTATATCACATCCCCCAGCAGGCTGTGCAGTGGCGCACTGCATTCTGGTTGCACAGTTGCAGTGTGGGTTTGTAGTTCTCCCTGTGTACCAGTCTTTGGGGCTGTTTGGTGTGAGAACTTTATGTCCCAGACTCCATTGCTGCTCTCCTCAGTTCTGTACAATCTTCTCCATTGGCTGTTGTAACTCTGCTGTTATTTGGTTTTCCTCTCCAACCATAGGAACACAATAGAGGTCACTCAATCCAGCGCTGTGTGTGTGTGTCAGCTCATATTACACTCCCTCAAGTCTGTGAAAACAGGAAGGAGGAGGGGTGGAAACAAACCCAGACAAGGCAGGCAACTTCTCTCCTAACTGAAGCTGGAAAGCCTGTGTACATTGTTCTGGCAAACTTGGCGGTATCTGCGGGTTATATTGTGAGACACCCACTACAGTTAGTTAGCTTAGAGTCTGGACTATGTTGTATCTGTTATTTGTTCTGCCAAGAAGATTAGTAGTAAAGTTATCAAACTGTTCCAAGCCTGGTCATTTAAAAGAGGTGCATGATGGTTTCTGGCATATAAAAGAACAGGGTCAGCAAAGCACATGTGGGGTATGAAGAAAAGCCAGTAGCAACTAAAACAGTGGGAGCAGGATAAAATCTATTTACCTTCCCTTTATTCCCTCAGTGCTCTGTTCACCAAGGATAGGAAGAGGAAGAAGCCCTGTGTAAGCTCCAAGCTGATCCTAATCAGGGTTTACACAGAGTGCAGAGCTTACTTTCCATCCCCATGGGACCGCACCGGTTCCTGAGCAGCCAATTGCCAATCACCAGCGCTGTCACATTAGAAGAAGGGCAGTGAGTCACATGTTCCTCCCTACCTGGAAGTACTGGGTAGTTCTGGGTATTTCTCCTCGCTTTAGGCAGTGAACAGATCCATGGGGGAGTGAAGGGAAGGTGAGTATAGGAGGCTTTGCTGCCCATCCCCACCTCCCTTTCCTATTTTACTATTACCTCCACCTCCTTTCTGGGGCACACCAAGGTGGGGAAGAGGCCCTTGCCCCTCAACATTGGGGCCAGGGTACTTTGCAAGGGGGGAGGCTTTCCTGACCTCCCTCATCTTACTATTACCTCTCCTCCTTTAAGAGGCATGCCAATGTAGGGAAAAAGCCATTGCCCCTCAACATTGGTGCAAGGATACTTTGCAAGGGGGGAGGCTTTGCTGTCCATCCCCACCTTCCTTCCCCATTTTACTATTACCTCCACCTCCTTTTTGGGGCACACCAAGGTGGGGAAAAGGCCCTTGCCCCTCAACATTGGGGCAAGGGTACTTTGCAAGGGGGAGGCTTTGCTGCCCATCCCCACCTCCCTTCCCCTTTCTTACTATTACCTCCATCTACTTTTTGGGGCACACCAAGGTGGGGAGGAGGCCCTTGTCTGGAAACATTAGGACAAGGGTATTTTGTGAGGGGGGGGGGATGTTGGCTTTGCTGCCCTACTTTGCAAGGTACCCCCAATATTGAAAAGCATGTGGCTTGGTAGGGTACAAGATGGAGGCCCAGCATTCTCGCTGCCCTCCCTTTCCTGGCCAACTAGGCTACAGGCCTAGATAAGTGTCTGGTTGTAATACAACATTTTTGGTTTCACTTTTAATTACTACACAGTGTTTTATATGGCAAAAGTATGTCGTGGTATAAACCAGCTCTGTACTGGTTTATAATTAAACAATGTAAATAGACCCCCGTTATGTGTATAATTACCAGGGCTTTTTTTCTCAGAGAATAGGTGCAGAAACTTCCCCCTTCTGAATCACTCCTCGTCTCTGCCCCCTACCCACCTCCTGAGCACCGTCCCTAAGTTCCACCCACTACCCACCTCCCAGTACTGCTCCTTTTAGAGAGTACAACCCAAAGTATTATTTTATGGTGCTAAGTAATTTGTATTGACTTTGTTAATGATAACAAGAAAAGCAGTAAAATAGATACTCTGCAGTCAGCAACAATAGATCACCCAGCAACACTAGACCCACCCCAGCAATAACAGATCCCCCCAGCAACAATATACAGCACATCCCCCCCATCAATAACAGATACCCCCAGCAACAATAGACCTCATCCCAGCAAAGATAGACCTCGCCCCAGCAACAATAGATCCCCCACATAACATTATACCCACCCCCCCTCAAGCAACAATGGACCACCCGTTACAAAATACCACCCCCAGCGACAATAGATCCAGCCCAGCAACAATAGATCCACCCCTGCAACAAAAGCCCCCTAGTAACAGATTTCCCAGCAGCCTGCATCAATAGACCCTCCAGCAGCCAGCAACAATAGACCTCTCCCTAAACAATTGACCCCCCCCCAGCAACAATAGACCTCTCCCTCAACAATTGACCCCCCAAGCAACAATAGACCTTTACCTCAACAATTGACCCCCCCAGCAACAATAGACCTCTCCCTCAACAATTGACCCCCCCCAGCAACAATAGACCTCTCCCTCAACAATTACCCCCTCCCAGCAACAAATAGACCTTTCCCACACAAAAAGACTCCTGCCAGCATCAATAGACACTCCATCATACTCCAGTACCCCTTGACATTACATGCATTCAGTGCTGGAGGTGCCGGAATTGCGTTCCCCAATGTTCCTGCTGTAAAAAGCCCTGATAATTACCAATAAGTACATATAACTATGCACACTGGTCAGCTTTTAGGCTCGATTCACACTAATGCATGTTGCTTTTGAGCGTTTTTGCCTTGCTTTTTGCGGTGCTTGCCACGTTTTTCAACATGCGTTTTTACCGCGTTTTGCGTTTTGTTTTTGTTTTTTATAAATTTTTTTTATTCATTTTTATTTTCATACATTTCCATAAAAAAAAATCGCTGCAAAATCGCGGTAAAAACGCGGTGAAAACGCATCAAAAACTTGGTACTTGCGTTTTTGATGCAGGTCCATTGACTTCTATTACATGCAAAACGCTGCTTTTTGCATTAAAAAAGTCCCCGACCCTTTCCAAAAATGCAGAGGTACAAAAATGCATTGATGTGAACATGTTCCATAGGAACCCATGTTAAAAAATTTCCATGCATTTCTGCAAAATGCAAAATGCACCAAAAAACGCATTAGTGTGAATCGAGCCTTAGAACTGGTTAACACCTATGCATTTTTAAGTGCATTTTCAGTTTTGCAGAAACACACTACAGTCCATATAAAATGGTTTCCTATGGATGTAGTTCACATCTGTGCATTTTATGGAAAGGGCCAGGGACTTTTTTCTGGTTTTTGGTTCCATAGACTTCAATGGATCAAAAATGTGTATTGAAAAACGCAAAATGCACCTGGAACATGCAAACTGCAACCTGCATAGATGTGAATCAGGCCTTTTTTTTTGGCCAAATTCAGTAAATTCAAACGTTGTAGATAATCAATTCCAGCTTTTCAGAACTGAATCTGTGATGTTTGGGCCAAATTTAGCCTTTTCTGGAAAACACGAGCGGCAAATCTATTTATAAATACGTAGAGTAAAAAGATCTGCAGAGCTTTTACCCACCAAACCCTACATCTTAAAAAAAAAAAACAAGGAATCTGATAGGATGCAATGGATAACAGCTCAAATTTTGCTGCAGTATCTATAAATTGATACACGTGTTTGAACGGGCAGCACTGTCAACGGAGAACAACAGGTTAAAAGTCTAGCCTGGGAGAATTCCAGTGTATTATTTAACAGCGGTGTTTGGATTCACAGACACATGTGAGTCAAAGAGGAAAAAAAAAATTCCCCCGCACAGCAGAAAAGGGAGCGAGATGAGGAGGAGTCACATGGCTGCTGCATGTGACACAGTGAGACACGGCCCCATCACACAGCACAGCCTGCTGCAGAGACATGTGCAGGGGGAGGCGTCACGAGGAGGGGACGGTGACTGCTCAAAGTCACTTTGCAGGAAACCGCTCTCGTCACGTTGGGAGGGACATCAGCTCTTAGAGCGCCTATAAACATGATGTGTGTTTGCGAGCAAGCATGTGTGTTGAATGATAGCCTTATTTTCAAAAATGTGACTGATTTTCAGCTAAGTATTATGATATTTGAAGAATTACAGTCACATGGCTCAAAAAAAAGATCCTTATCCATGTGTAAAGCTTCAGGATTTGAGACTATAGATCCCCGGTGTCCAATCTGTGGCCCGAGGGCTCTGTGCGGCTCTTAGATATACTGTATGATGTGCGGCCCTCGGACCCCAGCAGTTTGTAGTGGGAACATTGAGCAGGGGAATACCATTGATCTCTACTAGCCTCATGTAACACGTTCCCAGTTTCATATTTTCTTCTGCAGCATATCCCCAGCCAAAAAAAGTAGCATATCCACCTTCTCTGACCTAATTTCCTCTATTACACATATGTCAAACACAAGGCCCGTGGGCCGAATCCGGCCTGCCAGGCCTTGTCATGTGGCCCTCGCACCCAGTTTTACAGCTGCAACATGGCAGAACGCCATTCTCGCCCTCCGCTTCTGCTCCCTGCTGTCATTCGTAAACACAGAAGCCTTCTGTGTTTACATGGAGCAGCTTTGCTCAGTGGCTCCCAGGGATGGGAGGGGTGGTGGGAGTTGGGTTTGTATACCCTGCACTCTGTACATAGTGCACCCCTGAACTCTGCCCTCTATACACAGCGCACTCCTACGCCCTGCATTCTGTACATAGCGGACCCTTTAACTATGCACTCTGTACACAGTGCAGCTCTGAACTCTGCCCTCTGTACACAGCGCACTCCTAAACCCTGCATTCTGTACATAGGGCACCCTTGAACTCTGCACTCTATATATAACACACTCCTAAACCCTGCACTCTGTATGTAGTGCACCCCTAAACCCTGCACTCTGTACACAGTGCACCCCTAAACTCTGCACTCTGTACACAGCACACCCCTGAACTCTGCCCTCTGTACACAGCGCACTCCTAAACCCTGCACTCTGTACACAGTGCACCCCTAAACTCTGCACTCTGTACACAGCACACCCCTGAACTCTGCCCTCTGTACACAGCGCACTCCTAAACCCTGCACTCTGTACACAGCGCACCCTTGAACTCTGTACACAGCGCACTCCTAAACCCTGCATTCTGTACATAGGACACCCTTGAACTCTGCCCTCTATACATAACGCACTCCTGAAGCCCGCACTTTGTACACAGCACACCCCTGAACTCTGCCCTTTGTACACAGCGCACTTCTAAACCCTGCATTCTGAACATAGTGCACCCTGTACATAACGCACTCCTGACCCCTTCCCCCTGTACATAGTGCACTCCTAAACCCTGCACTCTGTACACAGTGCACCTCTGAACTCTGCACTCTTCATGTTGCTCACCCCTAAACTCTGCTTTTCCTAAATAGCGCACTCCTGAACCCTGCACTCTAAACATAACACACTCCTGAACTCTGCACTCAGTACGTAACACACTCCTGAACCCTGCACTTTGTATGTAGTGCACCCTAGATAAAACCGGCCCCTCAAGGGGAAAAATACTACTGATGCGGCCTGCAATGAAATTGAGTTTGATACCCCTGTCTCTTGAACGCTTGGGAAGGGCCATAGATCCGCAGGATGGTCACCATGGACTACCTGTGAACTGATTATTTGGTTTGAGAGGGTCTGAGTGCATTTCTAATTAAAGGTTGGGCATCAACCGGTTCAATAGAAACCAGCCGACATTCGGCCCATGTGTACTGTAGCTGGTCCGACAGAAGCTGGCTGCTTGGCCAGCTTCTGTCAAAGGCTCATGACCGAAAAAGGTCTGCCAATGGCTGAAAGCGCTGACCGGGGTGTTCTGGTGGAGGAGGGGCTGTCCCCCTGTCAGAACACAATAGCTCAGCAGAGGAGATCGCTGTTCTAACATTTGGGTTGTTAGTACAGCGGCTCCAACCTGAGCTGCACGTTTTTTTTCGTTCAACACGCTGGGTTGCATGTGTTTTTAGTGTGTGTTGATGCACATTTTGTACATGCACTGATGAATGTTTTTAATGCATTTTTATTAGTCATGCATTTTTCATATAAGCCAATCAAAAGGCTTGTTGCCAGGGACTGAAAACGCATGCATCATGCACAATGCATCATAAATGCGTTACCATTCACTTCTACGGGACTCAAAACACATAAAAGCAGACAAAAAAAGTTCTGATTGATGTCTACAATAATATATGCTTATCCTAAAAGTCTCTAGCACATATAAGGAAAAGGTTCTCTTTAATGATGGGCATACAAAACACAAACCTACTGACCTATATCGGTTTTCTCACTGCGTAAATATCTGAGTAATAAAACCCACCGCAAGGGTACGAGATTTCATTACTATAGTAACCACTTTTCAGGTGTTATTTTTGTATTGAAGGTTACAGTAGAGTACATCTCAGGAGGTTCTTCTGCTAGTTATAGATGTATCGAGGTGATGCTAATAATAACAGATGCAGCAAGCGTCTTGCACAGTATTTAGAATTTTAAAACCATAAGGTACCTTATGGAAACCATTAAATAATTAGGGGATTCTTGAAATAATTGTACATGTGCACAAGATACTTGAGATAAATTCATCTATATCAAGCAACACTCACCCCCCCTTTCTGTTACACCCCCCCCCCACCCTCCTCTCGCTCTCTTTCATCCCTCCCTCACCCCCTCTCTTTCTCCCTCACCCCCTCTCTCTCACCCTCCCCCTCCCCCCTCTCTGTCATCCTCCACCTTCCTTTCTCTCACCCCCTCTCTCACCCCCACCCTCCTCTCTCTCACCCCCTCTCTCACCCCTTACCCCCCTCACTGTCACAACCCACCCCCTCTCTCACCCTCCCCCTCCTCCATCTCTCTTTTACTTTTCCACCCTCCCCCCCATCTCTCTCCATCCTATTCCTATCTCTCCTCCCTCCCCCCCCCTTCTGTCTCGATCCCCCCACCTACTCTTTTACTCTTAGGGCGAATTTACACTGAAACAGCATGAAATCGCAGAGCAATTCTGCTCTCCAGCCGCTCTGCATTGCAGGCTGCTAAGGGGCAGTGTGATGCACAATTCAGTGCATTGCACTGCTCTCTTTTTCTTTTTTTTTGTACAAGCTTTATTTGAAGTGTACAAAATGTACATTTCATTAACCACAATGTCGGGCAGAGCAGCATTGCCCTGCGATTCAGGCTGGTGCGCTGTAATAAAATGCAGCATGTTCAATAGATGCGGAAAAAGCATTTGACAGGGTAGACCTAGGATTCATGACGGCTACAATAGAATAGGCCCAAAAATGACTCGACAGATTAAAACACTATATCAACATTCAACAGCAGCAGTAAAGATCAACGGGACTCTATCTCAATCTTTTGAATTATTTAATGGTACGAGACAGGGGTGTCCTCTTTCACCCCTATTGTTTATGTAGCGGTACCCCCGTAGGAGCTGCTGGTTTAGTTTTGGGTCTGCACGTTACCTTACTGTTCCAAATGTGAGTCAAAACAAGCTTATATAATCAGTCAGCAAGATGTATCCAGCTGGTCCTGAATCCGCATATCAGTCGGCACAGCAAATTCCCGTAAACACCAGGAAGTGTAAATACATGTAGTCTTGTTGGAGCCAGAGATACGGTAACCACATAACATGCGTATTGGGAAAAAAACTCACAGTGGGATACCGTACAACATGGATATGCAATTAGCGGACCTCCAGCTGTTGCAAAACTACAAGTCCCATCATGCCTCTGCCTCTGGGTGTCATGCTTGCTGCTGTCAGAGTCTCGCTATGCCTCATGGGACTTGTAGTTTGGCAACAGCTGGAGGTCCGCTAATTGCATATCCCTGCCGTACAAGGTAGTATTTATTAAAAAAGATGAAAAAATGAACACTCACATTTGGAAGAACATCATAGGCATATCACAAAGTGCAAGAGCGATGTGTGTGTGGGACCACCCGATGCATTTCAACTAAACAGTCATCATCTGGGGTGTGGTCCCCCACAACAACACCGCTATTTATAGATGGAATGACCCCAGCTGGAGTGACCCCGGACATGACATCACTTCCTGTTGGTGGGCAGGAATTGCGGCCGCTATTTAAAACATCCCATTTGATCTCAAAAAATCTTCACATAATATAGGATAATACTGCCAACGAATATTTATTAGATAGTGTTAGATCAATAGATAAATAAGCAGTATAGCCTGTCCAGTTATGAAAAAATGTTGGCCTAATCGGAGGATTATTGATGGTTGGTGCAATTTTACTTTTAAGTGAGGGCACTCCTTGGTATATCACTTTAGGTCTTTCTGGTAAAAGTGTACAGAGGATTCGATCATTCCTCAAGATACCCCAATGTTGTTCAAAAATAAGCTTGATTTGCTTGTGTTGGGTAGAAAAGGCTGTAAGAAAAGACCATCTAAAATTGTCTTCCCTTTCTCTTTGAGGTCTATCTGCTAACAATAGAGATCGGTCGATATTCAGAACCTTAGTCATCTCATTCTCGATTGTCATATCCCTTTTCAATAAACCGGCCTCTCAGAATGTCAGCTTGTATCCTGGAAGTTTCTGTATCAGTACAATTCCTGCGAAGTCGCAGGAATTGACTTTTGGGAACGGACTTTAGCCAGGACTTACGATGGCAACTGTCTGTGGGTATGTATCCGTTCCTATCCGTAGGTTTGAAATACGTACTGAACTTGAATTGATACTCAAACCTTTCTACTTCTATATCAGCCATATAGAACAGGAAGCGCCATCCTAGCCTCTCTATGAAGACGAGGCTGGATGACATCACTTACGCTCTGCACAGGAACATTGGAAAAGATCCCCAAGCCTCACTTTGTCTGATGTGGCCCTGTTTTTTATGAACCTTAACAAACACCTTTAGTGGTGGCGCAATGGGTAAAGCGCCTGATGTGTTATCACGAGGTTGTGAGTTTGAATCCCTGCTTTGGCATGCTGAATTTGAATTCAAATCAAACTGGGGTCATCCCTAACAATCTAGAATGCTAATATTGGTTAATGTTCCAAAACCGACATAAATTCAACTGTCAAACACAAACTAGCCATTTGAATGGTGACTAGATAGGTGACGGATACAAATTGCTGTAATAAATGGGTATATAAAAAGGATAAAATTGTAAATTACTACAAAAATTTATGAAAAATCGTCCTTGGAGTCAAGATCTATTAATAAAAGCGTTAATATCCCACTCCACATTTAACCACTGTGGGTGGTAAGTCTGTAACTCAGAAATCCAGAAAGTTTTGAGTCTGGAAACTCCTCTAGTGTTGGCCCCACCCCTCCATGGAGCAAGATAACGGTCAATAATCAAGAATTGGGTCCCTGTTGGGTCACGGGCATGGTTTTGCTGATAATGCAGAGGGACAGAGTGTTTGACACTCCCAAACTTGATTAAGTTGATATGTTCGGTTACCCTGGTCGTGAATGACCTAATGGTCTGCCCAACATATTGTTTACCACATGGACATGTCAGTAAATACACGACATTAATAGTTGCGCATGTACAAAATGGTTTGATTGGATAGACCCGGTTAGTTGCTGTGGACCTAAATTCTTTGCTGGCCTTTCTCCCACAGGTGTTATACTGGCATACAAGGCATTTCTTACAGGGGTGGTAGCCTGTCCAGTTATGAAAAAATGTTGGACTAATCGGAGGATTATTGATGGTTGGTGCAATTTTACTTTTAAGTGAGGGCACTCCTCGGTATATCACTTTAGGTCTTTCTGGTAAAAGTGTACAGAGGATTCGATCATTCCTCAAGATACCCCAATGTTGTTCAAAAATAACCTTGATTTGCTTGTGTTGGGTAGAAAAGGCTGTAAGAAAAGACCATCTAAAATTGTCTTCCCTTTCTCTTTGAGGTCTATCTGCTAACAATAGAGATCGGTCGATATTCAGAACCTTAGTCATCTCATTCTCGATTGTCATATCCCTTTTCAATAAACCGGCCTCTCAGAATGTCAGCTTGTATCCTGGAAGTTTCTGTATCAGTACAATTCCTGCGAAGTCGCAGGAATTGACTTTTGGGAACAGACTTTAGCCAGGACTTATGATGGCAACTGTCTGTGGGTATGTATCCGTTCCTATCCGTAGGTTTGAAATACGTACTGAACTTGAATTGATACTCAAACCTTTCTATTTCAAGATCCAAAAATTGATTTTAGACTGGCTAAATTAGTATGTAAGTGAAATCCCTCTGTCATTCTCATTGAGCTCTGAGAAGAATTCTTCAAGAGATTCAGGGGTGCCAGCCCAAAGGAGGAGGATGTCTTCTATGTACCTGGCCCACATGCTTTGTTCTGATTTATTTGTTACATATATATATATATTTTTCACGGATCACATTCAGTCACTTGGTGTCACTGAAATTAAGATTTCATATATATGCATGTTTGCAACATTTGATATGTGTTGGTAACTGACTTTTTTACAAAAATAAGCGCTACACTTTTTCATATTCACCAGTTTTTGCTTTGTCTCAGCTGTGTTGGCAGCTAATTTTTGTGTTCGTTTATTGCACAGCGCAGTATATACCATATATAATTTTTTGCACAGTTTACTTGACATTATATTGCAGCAGTGTTCATTATTTATTTGGTGTAATACCAACCACTAATATGGATGTATTTGACTACCGTGCATCACGCACAGTCAATACAGAGGGTGTGTTTGTAGCTACTGGTAGCGACACAGAAATTGGAGGGTTATTTTTAAGGCTTAAGAATGTCATGGTGTCAGAACTCCATCTTCAGTGGGACCTTGTGTTCCTGGAACAATATGAGACAGAACAGATGGTCCCACGAACTCTTAGATGGGACATTCATCCACAACAGGGTGAGGGAGATTTTGACTCCTGGTTTAAATATTTCAATGAGGCTGGCACCAAATTTTTAAATTTCCTCATTACCAGGAAGAGAAGTAACCTCTCTGTCTTGGATAGAGAGATCAAGGAATTAAAGGAAGGACTGCTTGGGTTTAAAAACTCAGTTGAATACAATTCCTTGTCCTCTAACCTCCAGGCCCATTTGATCAAGGAGGATAAAGATCAAAAGGCTAAAAAACATAAAAAATACTCGTGGGATATAGGTGACTATAGGGCGGGTAAGGTATTCAGCTGGCAGAAAACCCCAGTACAGGATCAAACTATGGAGGTTAACTCTTCTAATATAGGAGCGCAGGCACCTCTGACTGATTACCAGACCCAACCGAAACCTTCTATGAATAGGAGTCTACTACCTAGGGATCCTCCTCCAACCCAGGGTGTTCGCCCCCAAAATGTACATACCTCTAGGAACACACAGAGGGGTAGAGGACATAATTCTAATAGAAGGGAAGGGAGAAGACATAGAGGGAACCATTCTAACCCTGACGGTCATTATTATGATCGTGAACCATCCTATCAGAGGGGGTCTCCCTTTTATAGGGGATCACCCGCTAGATATCAAGACCACCACAATGGTTACTCTAAACCGTCCCACTATAGTCATCCACCAACATCCACTTACAACAAATATTCTCCACTTCAAGATCAGTATAATGATGGAGTATATCTGTATCCATATGCCGAGTATGATCAGCCTTCCTATGGATACCAACATCCAAACTCCCAACCCCGCTCAAATCAGGGTTTTCACGAGGACCCCACCAGGGAGAAAAAGGGGCAGAGACCCAAGAGAGGGTCCAGAGGAGGGAGGAGGAGCCAGAGACGAAAAGCGAGGGCGAACATAATCTGTAAAGGAGTGTTCAACCTGAGTAGTACTGTTTTAACACATGAAGAAAAGATTGTTTTGGACAAGGGTCTCAAATTTGCTCCCCCGCAGAGTTTGAGCAAATTTGACACCTTTGTGGACATTCATAAGTACATTAGGAAGATTAACATACAGCGCTATATTACTTCCAATCCTACTAGAAGTATAGCGAGGGCAGCTACGTCAGGTACTGTCCATTCAAATTTATCCAACCCATCCCTGTTCAACCCTCCTAACCAGCTTGCTCCAGCAATAAACATGTTTAGAGATCTGGTATTGAAAGATCTTGCCAAATTACCTCCTAAACGAGTTTTCAATAATCCTTTACCTAGTCAGGGCCTTAAATCCTTGTGTGACAATAAGGATCTGGTTATCCGTCCCGCCGACAAAGGCGGAGGCATTGTATTGCTGGACGAGGCGGACTATATGGGGGAGATGTACAAAATTCTGAGTGATCAGGATACGTACAAAGAGCTACCCAGTAATCTGACATCTAAATTCAAGAGACAATTAACCAGTCTTATCGCTCAGGGTTACGAGTCTTCAATCTTAAATAGTAAAGAAAAATCGTTCCTTGTTGCTTTAGCCCCCCGCATTCCTGTTATTTATTATTTACCCAAGGTCCATAAAGATCCCCTTCATCCCCCTGGACGTCCCATCATTAGCGGGATGGATTCCGTCACCTCCAGATTTGGTAAGTTCATCGATTTCCTTTTGCAACCATCTGTACGCAAAACTCCATCCTACCTTAAAGACACGAAGGGTGTGATTAAACGCCTGTATGCTATCACCTTTGAAGGCAATTTGATTATGGCCACAGCGGATGTGGCATCCTTATACACCTGCATTCCTCATCAGAGAGGAATGGAGGCTGCTAAAGATTTTCTAAATAGGGATGTCACTCTCGCTAAACCTCAGGTGGATTTTATAGTTGATTTGTTGGAGTTTGCCACCCAACATAATTATTTTTGGTCTGATGGTCGCTTTATTTGCAGTATAAGAGAGTTGCAATGGAAGCAAAGTTTGCTCCCAGTCTAGCAAACCTTTTCATGGCCAAGTGGGAGGAGGATGCCGTCTATGCCCTGGAACACCCGCAGTTAATTATGTGGGCCAGGAACATAGACGACTTCCTCCTCCTTTGGACTGGCACCCCTGAATCTCTTGAAGATTTCTTCTCAGAGCTCAATGAGAATGACAGAGGGATTTCACTTACATACGAATTTAGCCAGTCTAAAATCCATTTTTTGGATCTTGAAATAGAAAGGTTTGAGTATCAATTCAAGTTCAGTACGTACTTCAAACCTACGGATAGGAACGGATACATACCCACACACACCGTTGCCATCATAAGTCCTGGCTAAAGTCCGTTCCCAAAACTCAATTCCTGCGACTTCGCAGGAATTGTACTGATACAGAAACTTTCAGAATACAAGCTGACATTCTGAGAGGCCAGTTTATTGAAAAGGGATATGACAATCGAGATGTCGAGAATGAGATGACTAAGGTTCTGAATATCGACCAATCTCTATTGTTAGCAGATAGACCTCAAAGAGAAAGGGAAGACAATTTTAGATGGTCTTTTCTTACAGCCTTTTCTACCCAACACAAGCAAATCAAGCTTATTTTTGAACAACATTGGGGTATCTTGAGGAATGATCGAATCCTCTGTACACTTTTACCAGAAAGACCTAAAGTGATATACCGAGGAGTGCCCTCACTTAAAAGTAAAATTCCACCAACCATCATTAATCCTCCGATTAGGCCAACATTTTTTCATAACTGGACAGGCTACCACCCCTGTAAGAAATGCCTTGTATGCCAGTATAACACCTGTGGGAGAAAGGCCAGCAAAGAATTTAGGTCCACAGCAACTAACCGGGTCTATCTAATCAAACCATTTTGTACATGCGCAACTATTAATGTCATATATTTACTGACATGTCCATGTGGTACACAATATGTTGGGTGGACCATTAGGTCATTCACGACCAGGGTAACTGAACATATCAACTTAATCAAGTTTGGGAGTGTAAAACACACGGTCCCTCTGCATTATCGGCAAAACCATGCCCGTGACCCAACAGGGACCCAATTCTTGATTATTGACCATTATGTTGCTCCATGGAGGGGTGGGGCCAACACTAGAGGAGTTTACAGACTCAAAACTTTCTGGATTTACGAGTTACAGACTCCCCACCCACAGTGGTTAAATGTGGAGTGGAATATTAACACTTTTATTAATAGATCTTGACTCCAAGGACGATTTTTCATAAATTTTTGTAGTAATTTACAATTTTATCCTTTTTTAATACCAATTTATTACAGCAATTTCTATCCGTCAACTATCTAGTCACCATTAAAATGGCTAGTTTGTGGTTGAATTTATGTCGGTTTTGGAACATTAACCAATATTAGCATTCTAGATTGTTAGGGACGACCCCAGTTTGATTTGTCAAAGCAGGGATTTGAACTCACAACATCCTGATAACATATCAGGCGCTTTACCCATTGCGCCAACACTGGAGGTGTTTGTTAAGGCTCATAAAAAACAGGGCCATATCAGACATAGTGAGGCTTGAGGATCTTTTCCAAAGTTCCTGTGCAGAGCGGAAGTGATGTCATCCAGCCTCGTCTTCATAGAGAGGTTTGGATAGCGCTTCCTGTTCTATATAGCTGATATAGAAGTTCTGGCCATGTCTATATTGCTTATTTATCCATTGATCTAACACTATCTAAAATATTTGTTGGCAGTATTATCCTATATTATGAGAAGATTATTTGAGATCAAATGGGACGTTTTAAATAGCGGCCGCCACTTTCTGTCCACCAACAGGAAGTGATGTCATTTCCGGGGTCACTCCAGCTGTGGTCATTCCATCTATATATAGCGGTCTTGCACTTTGTGATATGTATGATGTTCTTCCAAATGTGAGTGTTCATTTTTTTATCTTTTTTAATAAATACTACCTTGTACAGTATCACACTGTGAGTTTTTTTCCCCATTACGCATGTTATGTGGTTACCGTATCTCTGGCTCCAACAAGACTACATGTATTTACACTTCCTGGTGTTTACGGGAATTTGCGGTGCTGACTGATATGCGGATTCAGGACCAGCTGGATACATCTTGCTGACTGATTATATAAGCCTGTTTTGACTTGGGTGTAGTGATGAGCCGAACACCCCCGGGTTCGGTTCGCACCAGAACCTGCGAACGGACCGAAAGTTCGTACGAACATTAGAACCCTATTAAATACAATGGATGCGAACGTTCGAATTCTAAAGTGCTAATTATAACAACTATTATGCATGTTATTGTCCTAAAAAGGGTTTGGGAACCCGGGTTGTGCACCAGGGGACATGTATCAATGCAAAAAGAAGTTTCAAAAACGGTCGTTTTTCGGGAGCAGTCATTTTAATGATGCATAAAGTGAAAAAAAAAAAGTCAAATATTCCTTTAAATATCGTACCTGGGGGGTGTCTAAAGTATGCCTGTGAAGTGCCACGTGTTTCCCGTGTTTAGAACTGTCCCTGCACAAAATGACACTTCTAAAGGAAAAAAAAAGCCATTTAAAACTGCTTGCGGCTTTAATGTAATGTCTGGTCCCGGTAATATGGATGAAATCTTTAAGAAAAATGGCATAGCTACCCCATGACCCCCCCCCCCCCGACCGCAGCCCATTACCAGCCCCTTTGGGTCTTGTATGGATATTAAGGGGAACCCCGCACATAAAATAAAAAAGGCCCTATATACTCTGAACAGCCGTATACAGGCGGTGCATACAAGACAGGGACTGTAGGTTTGTTCTTATGTAGAATCTGTTTGTAATTTTGAACAGGTACATTGTTTAAGTGTAGCTCCAGCCCAAAAATCTATTTTTAAACTTTTTGGAAAACATAGGTAAGGGTTATCACCCCTGTAACATTTGTTTTGCTGTCTGTGCCCCTGTTCAGAACATTTCACCTCACTTTCCGTCCCAATGACAACTGTTTTTGAAATGTGGTGTTTTTCTTGAAACAAGGATTGCTGATAAAGCATCAGTACAGAGGAGACACCTTTCTCCCATATTAATTCTTACAGGAGAGAATTTTCCTTCCAAGGGGTAGATTTCCTCTCACTTCCTGTTGTCTTCTTGCGTTTGCAAGTAGGAGTCGTTTGTAAGTTGGATGTTTGAAAGTAGGGACCTGCCGTATATACTCTGCAGAAATAGGCCCCTTAGTTGTTGGTGTTGGCACAACACTGTAAGCACTCACAGTTACTCTTGGTTGGTGCTGGAACGCCCTGCTGTCAACTATTATATCAGGAATTGTAATTACATATAATTGTTGAACAGTGGTAGTAAAAATTGGGCCTTTGATGGTGGTGCTGGTGCCACAACACTGTAAGCCCTGACAGTTACTCTTGGTGGGTGCAGCAATGGGCCCTGCTGTGAATTATTAGATCAAGAATTGTAATTGCATGCCCCTGTTGAACAGGGGCTGAAAAATTGGGCCTTTCGTGGTGGTGGTGGTGGTGGCGTTGCCACAACACTGTAAGCCCTCAGAGTTACTCTTGGTGGGTGCAGGAATGGGCCCTGCTGTGAATTATTAGATCAAGAATTGTAATTACATGCCCCTTTTGAACAGGGGCTGAAAAATTGGGCCTTTCGTGGTGGTGGTGGTGGTGGCGTTGCCACAACACTGTAAGCCCTCAGAGTTACTCTTGGTGGGTGCAGCAATGGGCCCTGCTGTGAATTATTAGATCAAGAATTGTAATTACATGCCCCTGTTGAACAGGGGCTGAAAAATTGGGCCTTAGGCACTGGTGGCACAACACTACAACCCCTCACAGATACTGTACTTGGAGCACAGCAATGAGCCCTGTTGCAAAGTATTGCTTCAAAAATTGTAATGACACGCCCCTGTAAAACAGGGGCTGAAAAATTGGGCCTTAGCCACTGGTGGCGGCACCCATAAACAAAAATGATCTTCCAAGCTATCATCATCAATCGTATCATTGAGGACTCGGAGGAGGAGGATAGCCAGTCAACATAACAGCACAGACACTCAGCATCAGCATCAGTCTTGAAGGGATGTGACATGTTAAAATCAATTAGTCTGTTATATCAGAATCAGGTGTGTGGTAGCTGGTGGTGATCCAAGACTGGTTCATCTTGATGAAAGTCAGTCGATCAACCGAGTCGGTGGACAGGCGCACCCTGTGATCCGTGACAAATCCTCCAGCAGCACTGAATGTGCGTTCCGAAAGAACGCTGGATGCAGGACAGGCCAGTAGCTCAATTGCATACTGTGCAAGCTCTGCACAGTGATCCATCCTCAAGACCCAGTAAGCCAGAGGATTTTCGGTGGGGAAGGTGTCCAAGTCTGACCTTGCCCCTAGATATTCCTGCACCATGTTTATCAGACGCTGGCGATGGTTGCTGGAACCGATCATACTTTGGGGCTGCGGACTAAAGAATTGTCTGAACGCATCGGTCAGACGGCCACCTTCCCCACCGCTCCTTCTTTGACTGCCCGAAGCCTCAGCAACTCGTTGTCCAGGACCAGGAGTTTGTAACCTCCCAGTCTCTGGGAACGCGTTGCACAGACCTTTCTGCAAGGCCTCCCGGAGTTGTCTCATCCTCTGCTCCCTCTGCGACGGTAACATAAGGTCCGCAACCTTACCCTTGTACCGTGGATCAAGGAGAGTGGCCAGCCAGTAATGGTCCCTCTCCTTGATCCGAAGAATACGAGGATCCTTCCGCAGACTTTGCAGGATCAGGGAGGCCATGCAGCGTAGGTTTGCTGAGGCATTCGCTCCGGAGTCCTCTGGGTCACTAAGGACGACATGATCCGCAGCCACCTCCTCCCAGCCACGTACAAGTCCACTGGTTTCTTGGGACTGTAAATCATCCCTAAAAGACTGCTGCTGATGATGCTGAGTGCCAGCCTCCACCTCCATGCTGACACAATCCTCCTCCTCCTCCTCCTCCTCCTCCTCTTCCTGTGCGATGGGTGGGACAGAAGGAACACTGTCTGGGTAAAGGGGGCCTTGAGAGGCAAGGAAGTCCTCCTCTTCCTGCCTCTGTTCTGCCTCAAGTGCCCTGTCCATTATTCCATGCAGCGTGTGCTCCAACAGGTGGACAAGAGGTACAGTGTCACTGATGCATGCACTGTCACTGCTCACCATCCTCGTGGCCTCCTCAAATGGTGCCAGGACAGTGCATGCATCCCTGATCATGCCCCACTGGCGTGGAGAAAAAAAACCAAGCTCCCCTGACCCTGTCCTGGTGCCGTAGTCGCACAGGTACTCATTGATGGCCCTCTGCTGCGTGTGCAGCCGCTGCAGCATGGCCAACGTTGAGTTCCACCTGGTGGGCATGTCACATATAAGGCGGTTCTTGGGCAGGTTCAACTCCTTTTGCAGCTCAGCCAGGCGAGCACTGGCATTATAAGATCTGCGGAAATGCACACAGACTTTCCTGGCCTGCCTCAGGACATCCTGTAAGCCCGGGTACCTGCCCAAGAACCGCTGCACCACCAGGTTAAGGACGTGAGCCACACAGGGCACATGGGTCAATTGTCCCTGTCGGAGGGCGGAGAGGAGGTTGGTGCCATTGTCGCAAACCACCATTCCTGGCTTAAGCTGGCGTGGCGTCAACCACCTCTCGGCCTGGCCCTGCAGAGCAGACAGGACCTCTGCCCCAGTGTGGCTTCTGTCCCCCAAACACACCAGCGCAAGCACGGCATGGCATCTTTTTGCCTGCGTACTTGCGTAGTCCCTTGAACGGCTACGGAGCACCGCTGGTTCAGAGGACAAACCACAGGAAGAGGCCATGGAGGAAGAAGAAGAGGAGGGGGTGGAGGAGAGAGGTGTGTCACAACCAGTAGTAGCATTTTGGAGGCGTGGCGGTGGAACAACCTCCAACACTACTGCACCTTGTCCTGCATCCTTCCCAGCTGCCAAAAGAGTGACCCAATGGGCCGTGAAAGAAAGGTAACGTCCCTGTCCATGCCTGCTGGACCATGAGTCAGCGGTAATATGCACCTTACCGCTGACCGCCCTGTCCAGCGAGGCCAAGACATTGCCTTCCACATGCCGGTAGAGAGCCGGAATAGCCTTCCGTGAGAAAAAGTGGCGTTTGGGAACCTGCCACTGAGGAACCGCACATTGCACAAACTCACGGAAGGGGGCCGAGTTGCCCAACTGAAAAGGCAGCAGTTGAAGCGCTAGCAATTTAGCCAAGCTAGCATTCAACCGCTGGGCATGTGGATGGCTGGGAGTGAACTTCTTTCGACGGTCCAGCAGCTGGGGCAGGGAAATTTGCCTGCTAGAATCGGACGTCGGTGTACTGCTAGCAGAGTGGCCGCAAGTACTTGGCTGTGACACACCTAATTCTACACCTTCATTCCTCTCAGTGCATGTTTCAGAGAGGACTGAAGTTATAGTGGGGTTGGAGATCCCAGCTGATGCGGTGCAAGGAGAGGTCCGCTTTGTTCTTTGGTGTGGGTCTTTGAGGTAGGCTTGCCAACGAGCTGCATGGCAGGTCAACATATGTCTGGTCAGGCATGTGGTACCCAAGCGGCTGATGTTTTGGCCACGCGATATACGCTTGAGACATATGTTGCAAACAGCAGCTGTGCGATCTGATGCACTAGCCTCAAAAAAGGCCCACACCAAAGAACTTTTTGAATGACGGGCAGAGGCAGCGCCCTGCACAGGCGGAGCTCTGCGGTGTGATTCCGTCGGTGTACTGCCCTTACGCTGGCCACCAAAGGGCATCCTGCCTCGTTGGAGATGTGCCTCCTCCTCATCCTCCTCCTCCTCCTCTCTCCTATTAGGCACCCACGTGGAGTCAGTGACCTCATCATCCCCTCCCTCCTCATCACTGGAGCCAATCTGGCAGTATGCTGCAGCTGCTGGAACATGACTGCCAGATTGGTGTCCTTCTTGAGCATCCCCTCTGTCTGCTCTCACGCTACTGCCTTCCTGTAGCTGGGTTTCATCATCAGACCCTTCGAAACGCTGGGCATCCTCCTGGAGCATGTACCCAACACTGTGCTCAAACAGTTCGGGGGACTCCTCAGGAGGAGGACATGGTGGGTCTAGGGAAGGAGTGACTGATGATGAGTCTGACATTGATACCAGGGAAGAGGACGCTTTGGCAGCTGCTTTGCCAGTACCCTGAGCCTGGGTGAGAGAGGATGAGGAGGAGGAGGAGGGCTTGGTCATCCACTCTACCAAGTCTTCGGCATGATGTGGCTCAACATGTCCAGCTGCCGAAAAGAAGGACAAGCGTGTCCCATGGCCATGTGCTGATGACAATGCACCGCGTCCACGACCAGCACTGTTGTCCCCAGACACAGAGCCTGCTTGCCCTCTTTTATTGCCTCCTGACTGTCTGCCTCTCCTTGTTTGCCTTCCAGACATTCTAATAGATGGCCTGCAGAAAGATGGGAAAAAAGCAATAAGGGCTACCTTCAGGTGTCCTTCTCTGTCCCTTTACTTAAGGATTTCTAAATATGGTTGAGGATGATTGCTTTTGCACAGAATAGCACAACGACAATTTCCCTGACTGTCCAAAAAACAAGGATTTCAAAGATGGTTGATGAGGAATGCTTTAGCACACTATAGCACAAGGAGAATTTCCCTCACTGTCCTTCCCTGTCCCTAGAAACAAGGATTCGTACAGTAAAACACACTGACACTCTCCCTACCTATAGTTTTCTGTCCCTAGAAAAAATGTTTTTTTAAAGCACACTATAGCACAAGGAGAATTTCCCTCACTGTCCTTCCCTGTCCCTAGAAACAAGGATTCGTACAGTAAAACACACTGACACTCTCCCTACCTATAGTTTTCTGTCCCTAGAAAAAATGTTTTTTTAAAGCACACTATAGCACAAGGAGAATTTCCCTCACTGTCCTTCCCTGTCCCTAGAAACAAGGATTCGTACAGTAAAACACACTGACGCTCTCCCTACCTATAGTTTTCTGTCCCTAGAAAAAATGTCTTTTTAAAGCACACTATAGCACAAGGAGAATTTCCCTCACTGTCCTTCCCTGTCCCTAGAAACAAGGATTCGTACAGTAAAACACACTGACACTCTCCCTACCTATAGTTTTCTGTCCCTAGAAAAAATGTTTTTTTAAAGCACACTATAGCACAAGGAGAATTTCCCTCACTGTCCTTCCCTGTTCCTAGAAACAAGGATTCGTACAGTAAAACACACTGACACTCTCCCTACCTATAGTTTTCTGTCCCTAGAAAAAATGTTTTTTTAAAGCACACTATAGCACAAGGAGAATTTCCCTCACTGTCCTTCCCTGTCCCTAGAAACAAGGATTCGTACAGTAAAACACACTGACACTCTCCCTACCTATCCTTCTCTTTCCCTAAACTAAAGGAATCCAGGTTAAGCAAGAAAAAATAAATGTCACTGTCCCTGCCTATGCTTCTCTTTCCCTGCTCCGGAACACACTACACTAGGCCGCCGTGCTGGCGGCCTTTTATAGTGTGGGGCGTGTACTAAACACCCTCAGCAATAATTGGCCACAGGCATCCTGCCTGTGGCCAATCATTGCTCTCCTCGCTGCCGGCGCTGTGATTGGCCAAGCATGCGGGGTCACAGTGCATGCTTGGCCAATCACAGCGCCTGGATGACACTGCGATGGCGTAGTGCATTGTGGGCCGTTCGCGTCACTCGAATTAGGCGCGAACGGCCCAAATCGTTCGATCTTCGTCGAACGATCGAACAGCCGATGTTCGAGTCGAACGTATGTTCGACTCGAACACCGAGCTCATCCCTACTTGGGTGGTATACACCTCACCAAGTCAACACCATCTGGCAAGCCTCCTCCTTATATCGGTGGTGGTGTCTCTATCCTTTCACAGAGAGGGTCATATCTATGTGGGACTCTTCATTTCAACCTTGCAGTTTTTTCTACACTTTTGGACTGTTATTTGTGTGTGGTCACAATAGAGGACTGCTTCGTTCTGATTTATTTGTTACATATATTTTTTTTTCACGGATCACATTCAGTCACTTAGTGTCACTGAAATTAAGATTTCATATATATGCATGTTTGCAACATTTGATATGTGTTGGTAACGGACTTTTTTTACAAAAATAAGCGCTACACTTTTTCATATTCACCAGTTTTTGCTTTGTCTCAGCGGTGTTGGCAGCTAATTTTTGTGTTCACTTATTGCACAGCGCAGTATATCCCATATATAATTTTTTGCACAAGATGCGGATTGTCACTTGCCATGTCACTTGCCTGCCACAAGATGCGGATTGTCACTTGCCACGTCACTTCCCTGCCACAAGATGCGTATTGTCACTTGCTGTGTCCCAGAGTGAAGGCGTCAGGATGTTGTAATCTCTCTGCTGCCCACGGCTGCATAGTCAGGGCGAAACTGCGGTGATGCAGGGCAGGCGGTGAGAGATGATGTCATCTCTCTGCTCGCATGTTCTCCCGCTCACTGTCCTGCCTTCCAACTAACCCATCGGCCCGCTTACTGGCATGACTATCCGCTCCGCTCAACCGTCGGCCTGCAGACTGGCCTGCCGGCCCGCTCACTATTTTCTCAGGGGGGGGGGAATTGCCCCCCTGAATCCGCCCCTGATATGGTGGGAGTGTTTGAACATACAGAAATTTTGGCAAGAAGTGATACAACAGATCCAAGAAATTACGGAGTAGATATGCGTAAAAATCCAGTAAGTTATTTATTATATAATACCAAACTTACAATAAAACAATATAAGAGAATGATAATACCACATTTAATAAATGGAGCAAAACACCTGATCCCAAAACATTGGCAAGCTGTCAGGACTGGTGTCATTGCTTGGGTCACCTGCTGGTGGCACTGTTGTGTGTAGAACCAAAGGTTGTAGTTCTGGTGGCCACCAGCGGGTGTCTCCCAGCAGATGGACCATATAGGTAATTAGGCTCCACCTGATAGGACTGCTGGGGTATATAAACCCACCTTGCACCAAGACCCAGTACTTCAGTATTTTCCCTGCAAGCCGTGTCCCTGCCTGTTCCTGTTCCTGTCTCTGTCTCTTGTCCTGAATCCTGATCCAGAGACCTGTCCCTTGGAACCTGCTTCCTGCTCCCTTTACTGACCTTACGCTCCCATTACCTGGCTTCCTGTTCCCCTTATCACCTTATTTACTTTTATGGTTTACTGGTGTTGGTTTTCAAGGCGTGTCATTATCTTTAATAAGTATATATTTTCACTTATTCATCTGGTCCTGATCACCCCTGTTGCATACCTCCCAACTTTTAAAAATTCCACCGCGGGACATTCAGTGTAATTCAAAGTTGTTGAGCGGGGGGGCATTGGGGGCACTGCCACGGGACAGGTTATTTCGGTCTTATCATAGTAGTCGGGGGGTGCTGCCGCGGGACAGTTATTTTTCCCCGTGATTACTGTTGTAGTGGGTGGCCGCCGATCGCGCGGGGGGGGGGCTGCCGCGGGAGGCCGTCGATCGCGGGGGGGGGGCCTATTACCTCCCTCTCCCTCCCTTGCTTCATCCACCGGCTCCTCTTCCTCCTATTCCTGCTGTGCGGGAAAATGTACACTCTCGCGGGACCCGCAGAATCCGTGCATGTTGGGAGGTACGCTGTTGGATTCCTGCATTTGGTATCCCTCTCATAATACTGAAGACATACAATCAGATCGGCTGCACCCGGGAATTAGGTCTAAGCACTTGCTAATTGCTGCAAGATGCATTTTGAGGAAGTTTTGTATTTTTCGCTACTCGTAACAGAAGACAGGGATTATTGCCGCCAAATTTTGAAAGCGCAGACTAGGGAGCAATTGTTGGAATGCATCCTTCTGGCTCACACTTTTGTTGATGAAGGCATATTTTTATTTGAAGAGATTCAGCCACTCATTCAAATCTGTGCAGAATTGGCTCTGTCTAGTGTCCCTAGTGGTGGTGATGATTATTCTCCTCCTTTTAGTGTGGTTTAGGTGGAATCCTTGGTTTGGTTATGAGAGGATGACTCAGCCTTTTTCTTTAAACACTACTCAGCATGCTCCCAACAGGTGCTAGTAGAATGTATTAATTCAGTACAAATTCAGCAAATTAGATTTTGTGCAACCATTATTACAGGCATGGTCAAATTTATTGCACTCAGCCTCTGTCAGCTTGCAACCACTCATTCCTGTGGCTAGATTTCTGCCCGCTAAGATGTCTTTCTTTACTACACCCACAGCAACCACAGTTGCAGCCCAATATACCCTGCTTCCAACTAAGTACCAGTACCCTGTTTCCACCTGCTGCACCTACCCTGCCTTTAACCCTTCTAGCTCTTTTCCGCTGCCTTCAACAATTCCACAAAAATCCCCCTCAGCAACTGTTTTACCATTCTCCCGCTTTTCTCTTCCATCAGCTGCACCCACTACTGGTAGTCCTGCATCCACATATAGAACTTCAGTGGCTAAATCTAAAAAGAAACTGAAGTTTTTCACAACCCGCACAATCCTGCCACTATCCAATCCTGCCTCCACACCAGCCAATCTGCTCCAGTCTGCCTCTACGCCAGCTACTACAGTCCAGCCGCCATGGTTCCAATTGCTCCAGCCAGGCCTGCCACCACACCTGCCACTTTGGTTCAGCCTATGATAATTGAACCTTCTGCTTCAGACCTGCCTGTCGCTATCCCACCTGACAGTACTGGTTCTCTGTCCACCATCCAGTTTGGCCCTATGGACTCTTTGCTGGATAATCAAATTTACCTTACTGTGAGGTGACCAGATTTTTAAAATGAAATCCGGGGACATATTTTTTTTAATAGTAATGGCGGCAATGAGCGACTCTCTGCCCGTCGCCACCGCTGCCGGCCTCACAGGCTGTCAAGTCTTAATCTCTGGGCCCCGGCTACTACTGGGTGGGGAGCAGAGGAAGATCACTCCGCCAGGGAAGGCAAGGAGATAAGCAGGCAGGTGGCTGGCCGGGACTTGAGCCAAGGCAGAAGAACATGAAAGCGGAGCTGAATGGGCATGCACCCGAAAATGAAGAAATATTCCCTCCGCTTCAACCAGCACATGATCATCAGAGAGGGGCACAGATAATGGGAATACACCCCCCTAAGCTAGTAGGAGTGACGGAGCGGGGGGGTGTAATTCAGAATTGTTTTTTTTCATTCTGCACTGACTGTCTTTGAAACTGCCCCAGCCCCTGTTCAAATCCAATCCGGGGACAAAACTGGGGACAAACTTGGTTCGGGGACAGTGTCCTCAATCTGGGGACTGTCCCCGGAAACCGGGGATGTCTGGTCACCCTACATTGATGGTCCCGTTCCTGATACCCTGTCTGGTGGACCCATTCCTGGTGGCCTCTTTTCTGATGCCCTGCCTCGTGGCCTTGTTCCTGATGCCCTGCCTGGTGGTTCCATTCTCACTACCCCGACTGATGTGCCTCTGCCAGCTGCCCAGCTTGACGTGCCTCTGCCAGCTGCCCAGCTTGATGTGCCTATGCCAGCTGCCCAGCCTGATGTGACTCTGCCCAGCCTGGTGCGCCTCTGCCCGCTGCCCAGCCTAATGTGCCTCTGCACAGCCTGCTGCCCAGCCTGATGACTCAGTGCCTGCCACCCAGCCTGATGACCCAGTGCCTGCTGCTCAGCCTGATGACCCGGTACCTGCTGATCCAGTGCCTGATACCTCGGTGCCTGCCGCCCAGCCTGATGACCCGGTGCCTGCTGATCTGGTGACGGATGACCCGGTGCCTGCTGATCTGGTGACGGATGACCCAGTGCCTGCTGCCCAGCCTGATGACCTGGTGCCTGCTGATCTGGTGACTGATGACCCGGTGGCCGCTGCCCAGCCTGATGACCCGGTGGCCGCTGCCCAGCCTGATGACCTGGTGACCGCTGCCCAGCCTGATGATCCAGAGCCCACTGCCCAGCCTGATGACCTGGTGCCTGCTGATCTGGTGACGGATGGCCTGGTGCCCGCTGCCCAGCCTGATGACCCGGTGCCCGCGGCCCAGCCCGAACCGCTGCCCAGTCTGATGACCCGGTACCAGCTGCCCAGTCTGCTGATCCGGTGCCTGCTATCCAGCCTGCTGAAACGGTGCCTGCTGATCTGGTTCTTGATGCCCAGATTGCCGATGATACTTTCCTGCCTGATGTCCAACTTTCCGCTGATTTCCCCTTGCTTGATTCTGATGCCCCTGTGTTGTCTGCCTCCGATGGTTGCATGCCCACTGCCCAGCTAGTTTTTGGTATCAGACCCAAACTTCTAGACCCTGGTGATCCATTACCTGACTCAGGTGGCATGCCTCCCATCAGGTTAAAAGACTCTGGCCTGAAGAATGCAAGGAAGCCCGCAGACAGGGAGGGGGAACTTTGTTGGACTTTTCCTGCACCCACATGGACTGTCAGGATAATGGTAGAATTCTCTGCCTATAGGCTCCTGAGATGTAAATCTGGCCCTGGTAACACACATTGGCTTTAATAAAGTTAAAGAAACTTATGGGGAGCACTGTGTTAAAAAATTAAGGGTAGTAGCTGGTTGATATGAGTAACATTACTACAGACATTGACGGATGGTCGGATGTGAAAGTACAATCTGGCCACTGTCAGGGCAGTTGATTGATAGGGAACTGCAGAATGCTCTCTACATTTGGAAACTCATCTAAGCTAACAAGTATTTTCTACAGAAAAAGGGAAGAGGAAGTGTTGGAGTGGAACCTGGCAGCTTATCTACAATTGTGTAAAGGCCTGAGTCAATGGGCTTTGGCTTGCTTCAAACAGGTTTTTCATTCTTCTATGAGGTCAAATGCACCGGTCAATAAATTCTGAATTATCTCAGAATAGATCTTAAAAAGATGGCATAAGCAAGCCCAAAGCCCGTTAATATGAGCCCTTACATCTTTTTTTGATCTAGTCGATTAACGGTTTCCTCCAACAGCGGTCAGTCAGGTCAGAAAACTCATTGACTTGAGATTGTCATTTGATCTAGCCAAATATGGTCAGATTTTCCCCAGACCAGTTGGACTTTTGTTCATGGATTCAAATGGATACTAACAGAAGTACAGCATAAAAGAGCAGAAGGTGCCATATAGTACAGGATACAAGTGCTCCAACAGCACCCCGCTATAGAGGCAAGCTAATGTGTTTGTGGGGGCGCACCCCCTGCTTCAGAGCTGTGCACAGCGTTGAGTATCCATTTTTATCAGTTTTACATCTTTCCAATAACATTTTTGGTAATGCACTAGGTGTATGCGCCTTCCCCGTTTGTTCTTTTTGTAGTTTTACATTGGATTGCCCTATCTGAGGACGACTGTGTTCGCATTCGGGACGTTTATGGATGTGTTGCCTGTTAAAGTGGAAGTCCACCCTAACACTAAAATCGCTACATCTACAGACATCAACAATCTAAAGCCCCATACACACGGTCGGATTTCCATCTGACTTTTCCCTGGATTTTTGTCCGAACGGAGTTGGCCGGGCACACCCATAGCATACATACCACAAGACTTTTCTGCAAACTTTCCCAAAACTTTTTGCAACATCACAAGGTTTTTCTGCTCTTTACCGCTCTTTACCGCCACCATTTGGTCAACTTTTGCTATTGTTGGTTGATTTTAACATTAGTTGTTTTGTCCATCGGACAAAAGTCCTATGGTTTTCTGTACACACGGTCAGACTTTGCTCCATCCGACTTTTGTTGGCCAAAAGTTTGTCCGTTTGCTAATGGCACCTCAAACGCAGTGTGATTTTTTTCGCGATTGTAGAGCAACAAAAAAAAATTGGGGTAAAATCGCTCCAAAAATCATGACCGCAAAAAGCCTTATAGTCCTGTTTCTTTTTTTTTTTTTTTATGGGATTGCATTATGAAAGCTCCAAAAGAACCAAGTAGGCCAGTGTCTTCTCTTCCTAGGAGGAACAATAAAATCTATAAGCTAATACACTGAAATCTGTGATAATTGTTATCAATGGTAATACAACAAATGTCTATAAAATTACAGCTTTTTTTGTATGAGTGACTGGTACAAATGGTCAGATAGTTTGATATGGAATGGCTACCCAATATGATATATCCAATGCATTTTTGAGGATAAGACCTCTAGAAAGCCAGCCACTCTCAACATTGTATGTTATCGGAATTCTATATGGGATGAATTTCAATGTGAATTCATGATCATTGCAAAGCACTAATATTTTTATCCTCTAGATTTTGTTAGCGCCACCAAAAAGCCACAGCACATGGCGATGTCGACTCCTAGTGATTTGACATACAGCATTCTAAATATTGATTTGGCTCACAAATGACTGCACCTACCACATATAGGTAACAGCTGCAATTAACTAATTTCCATTACTAAGAATAGTTTCCATATATAACATTATACTATATATAGCATAATGCATTCAAATAATGAAACTTTTTTTTTTTTTTTTGCTCTTGTTAAAATGAGTTGACGCTGCCAGATTGTTTGCTGCCCTCTTGAGGTGAAATGAGGTATCATCAAACGGCATCAGCATGACAGAACCATACTACAATAATCTTTTTTTATAAAAATGGATATGGAAAGTGTACAATAAAGCCGAACTCCAGCCAAAACGTTTATTTAAGTTTTGGATACAACAAAGAAGGGTTAGAACTTCTGTGTAGTTGTAAATGCAGTTTGTGCCCCCCAAAATTGGGTTTTGGGGAAATCTGAAATGCTATGTCCCCCCTTATGCCCCGTACACACGATCGTTTTTAATGTCATTTTTTAAACCGACGTTTTTCTCCTCGTTTTTTTTCATGTTTCCTCTCAAGCCTGCCTTGCGTACACACTATCATTAAAAAAAACGATCAAGCAAAGCGCAGTGACGTTCAACACGTACGACGGCACTATAAAGGGGAAGTTCCGTTCGAATGGCGCCACCCTTCATGTTAGTAAAGTTTGTTGAGCGACGATTCGCGCTTTTCAGTCCGTTACTGTGTAATGAATGTGCTATCTCCATTACGAACGCTAGTTTTACCAGAACGAGCGCTCCCGTCTCATACTTGATTCTGAGCATGCGCGGTTTTTTTCACGTCGTGAAAGCATACACACTATCGTTTTTCACGTCGTTAAAAAAAACGACATGAAAAACGACGTGAAAAAAGAGAGCATGTCCGGAATTTTTAATGGCCGTTTTTCACGTCGTTAAAAATGCTCTGGAGCCTACACACGATCATTTTTAATGGCCATTTTTTAAAATGGCATTTTTAACGGCATGAAAAACGATCGTGTGTATGGGGCATTAGAGTATATTTCTGTTCTCTTACTGGTCTGTCTGACAACCTTTTGTTTGGACAGGAAGTGAGAAAAAGATATATGGGCAGCCATAAAATTCGCTCACTAGCTAATTTGTTTTTATCACTGCCTGTGCCCCCATTGTGGCGACAGGAGGGGGGAGATTTCCCCTCATATGCTGTTCTGACATCCACCAAATTGACAGAACTTACAGAGACATCTCCCAACGAGGGACACAGACAGCAATAAAAAGTGTACAAAGTCCATAGAGATTGCCTGTCACGTACCTGGATCGTGAGCCTGACGTGTAGAGGAGAGCCTCTCTTGCCGCACTGGCTTGCGGGCCCCTGAGGTTGAGACAGCAGCCACGGAAGCGCAGTGATGCAGGAGTGCCCAGAATCAGTCCAGTATCGGTGTGGCTGGATGCTCGTAGCTGGAGATGCAGCAGGCAAACCGGTAAGCTGGGTAGACCAGAACGGTGGCAGACTGGATCGCAGATGAAAGCAGGAACTGGTGCGATTTGCAGAGCAGAACTGCAGCAGACTGGAGGAACAGGTGCAGAGTCAGGCAGGCCGGGTCAGAGATGAATTGGCGGATCAGGCAGATCAGCAGGCAGAGGAGAAGTCCAAAACAAGCCGAAGTCAGCCGAAGTCAGGGTAGCAAGCAGACAAGGTTAGTGAGAGCAAGCCGGGTCAAGGATCAGAAGTCAGCACAGATAATGGGTTTCAGGACACACAGAAGCTGCAGACCAAACAGCAAGGAGTCTTTGGTGCACTCAGTTTAAATAGCCCCTTTGGCGCCAATGTTGGTGACAGGCGCACGCGTGCGCCGATGCGCCGTGAATGTGCGTGTCTGCCGTGCGATTCCTATTGCATGGCCATGCCTTCCCTGACATTGCCAGACCAATGAGCTGAGTCCAAAAACTTTTAATAGCGATGTTTGTTTAGCAGGATAATGCAAAACATCCAATGTGTTTTGGGGGCCCAGAAGTATCCCCCTTCTAAAGGGCTAGAAAATAGATATAGAATGTATACATAAAATGTTGTGTAGCACACACACCCCTCTTCCTTACCTTTGGCTCACTTGTAGGAAAAGGGGCACACCAATACCACATGCCCGTACCCTCCTGTGTGAAGAGGTTGAGCGATGTAAAGTACCTGGGTCTCTATGGCCAGGTTCTCCAGAGAATGGTTCCCGTCTTCACTGCAATAAAGACAAGTCTCTATTCCCCAATAACTCCAAGGTCCACACCAATTGCAACTCCAACGTAGAGTTTATTTTCTCATGTGCATAGTCATTAAATAGGAAAGGATGGATGAAGAACAGGACAGCAAGAGGTGTTGGAGTAGGTCCAGGCACAAGCGATTACATATTCACTACCCATATCTTCAGGTAGTCTCAGCTCATCCGGATAGTCTCCCATTAGAGTGGATCCTAGCAGCCGGAGTGATGCTCGAATCAGATTACACAGTCTCTGCACAAACTCTGCCACAGATCTGGTGAACGTTAGGTCCCTGCCACAGACCTGGTGAACGTTAGGTCTCTGCCACAGACCTGGTGAACGTTGGTTCTGGTATTAGGCCTCTAACAGGAAGATGACATCCCTCCAGAGAGTTACCAGGCCCCTTCCTTCACTGTGATCTCTCACCAGTCCCTCAGAATGGTCCTCCCCTGGCCTCCTCTTCTAGATACGGGTCTCCTTGCAAGGCAGCACCCTGGGATTCCTCCTCCCTCCGTGGGCTCCAGCCGAAGGGTGCTGGACCCAAGGCCTTCAGTTGCAGCCCCAGGGCTAAAGGTGCCTGGGACTGATCCGCCAGTGTACCGGGCCAGGAACTTGACCCTAGGGCTAAAGGTGCCTGGGGTGGCCACCAACAGAACAACACACTCCCGGGGTCGGACCCCTGGGAACTCACCCTTTACAGACAGGGTCTGCCCCTTTTATATCCCCTCCCAGCATGCACAGCAGGCCGACACGCCCACCATACCACCACCGAGAGGGGACATCCAAGGCACATCACTGTAACAGCGGTTCAACCCTAGCCTCCGATGGTAGCACCACCAACAGGCCACAGGGAAACTACACACCAGCATCCCACCTGTAGTATAAAATTGGTCTTACAGAACCCTATCAAATAGTGTGTTTGAGTACAACTACCACTCAAACATTCCCTTAGATTTAAAGACCCCGCTACACACTCCCCGAGGACAGATAGACACTGTCCCCAGTGTCTGGGGTAAACTCACGTACCTCAAGCCTGAGTCTACGCATGTTTATCTCAGAACTATGTACAAAAACAAAATAGAAAAAATGGTTTGTTTGTGCCGGAACCGGAATGTGGGGAAAGGGGTTGAATAAAGAGATGAAGGAAGATCAACAAGAGAAAAAAAAATGTGTACATCCCATTCTCAATGTCACATATACAATATAAAACACATCACTATATACACACTTACATCTCCCTCCCCTCCTATGCTAGCTAACCCACCCATGCTCAGTGGTTGCCAGTCCTTCACCTGCAAGGGGAGAAAACACATATAAAACCAGCATAATAACATCCTATACTATTATTTACAAAGGAAGGGAACTACCCTCTCCGAGAGGAGGGGACTTTCCTTCCAAATTAAGTACCTATTACCAGTGGCGTAGCGTGGGTTGTCAGCGCCCGGGGCAGGGCAAGAGATTTGTGCCCCCTAACCCGCGGATTTTTAGCACTCTCTGAGTCCCTTCTGCTAGTACAATAGTACTGACCAACCTGATTCCTACACCGACCTACCTGACCACTATACTAACCTACCTGATTCCTATACTGACCTGCCTGATTCCTACACTGACCACTAAACTGATTCACCTGATTCCTACACTGTCTACTACACACATTATTATTGCTCACTGATTGGTTGCTAGACGATACTGCACATAATTACCGCTTACCCATTGTCTGTTAGAGGTTACTGCACATCATTACTACAAACAGATTGGTTGCTAGAGGTTACTGCAAGTTATTATTGCTCACTGATTGCTTGCTAGAGATTACAGCAGAGCATTACTGTTCACTGATTGGTTGCTGAAGGTTACTGCACAACATTACCACTCACTGGTTACTAGAGGTTACTGCATATTATTAATGCTCCCTAATTGGTTGCTAGACATTGCAGCACATCATTATGGCTCACTGATTGGTTGATAGAGGTTATAGCACATCATTACAACCCACTGATTTGTTGCTTAAGGTTACAGCACATCATCTCACTGCCTGCACACCACAGACTGCAGCAGTGACGGGACCCACCAATAGACAGAAAAGAAGAAATAGAACTAATTATTGGCAATGAGGGTTGAGGGGTGCACTGTGTATGGAGTGCAAGGCTGAGGGATGCGCTTTTGTACAGAATGCAGGGTTCAGAGGTGCGCTGTGTGCATCGTTGAGGGGGTGCACTGTGTGCAGCGTGCAGGGTTGAGGAGGGTGCGCTGTGTGCAGCGTGCAGAGTTGAGGGGCGTGCGCTGTGTGTGGCGTGCAGGGTTGGGAGTGCGCTGTGTGGGGGGGAGGGTTGGGGGGTGTGCTGTGTGTGGCATGCAGGGTTGAGGGGGTGTACTGTGTGTGGCATGCAGGGTTGAGGGGGTGCGCTGTGTGTGGCTTGCAGGGTTGAGGGGGTGTGCGCTGTGTGCGGCGTGCAGGGTTTAGGGGGGTGCGCTGTGTGTGGCTTGCAGGGTTGAGGGGGTGCGCTGTGTGTGGCTTGCAGGGTTAAGGGTGGTGTGCTGTGTGCGGCGTGCAGGGTTGAGGGGGGTGCGCCGTGTATATCTCCCCCCCAAAAACAAAGCTCTCTTTCCTACAGATTCCAGTTCAGAGCTCAGCCCCAGCCCCCCCTCCGGCTGCCATCATCCCGTACAGAGCTTTCCTCTGTAGAGGCATACTCACAATGTCCGTGCAGCTATCGGTAAGGAGGGGCTTCTGTCTGTGTGGATGATGCCTCATCCTCTTCCTCCTGGTACCCGGTTTCCTCCAGTCCTGGGGTGGTCGGTGCAGGGTCAGAGTGCCGGGGCCGCATAGCAGCACACTAACAGGCACATGCAGGACTCAGGAGAAGCGGCAGTGGTCGAAAGTCCGGGCTGTGGGGCGGGATAAGTGGACGGACAGCATGTCGAACGTGGACCTCGTGTGTGGGGAGTGGCGTGTAACGGAGAGAATGCCTCGTGAGTCGCCTGCCCTCCCCCTTCCCCCCCAGTCTCTGCACAATCCCTGGGATCATCATGGATGGTCTTCAGTGTTCATTTACTCACTGCTGTGTCAGTGTCACCGCTGGAGCCTAAGCCGGGACTGCACCACAACTTCTTCCTCATAGCGAAGTGGAAGAGCTCACAGTCTCCTAGACTGCACAGCGCAGGAGAAGAGCTGCAGGTAACCTGCCGACTGCCGCTGCGCCCCTCTAAATTTTGCGCCCGGGCGACCGCCCCCTGGCCCCCCCATGCTACGCCACTGCCTATTACACTAGTCCTAGTGTAAATAAAGAAAACATTAATATATATTATTATTTATTTTTCCTTTTAGCGCACAGAAACCCTTCGCAACACCGTCACCTAGTGGAAGTGCTACCGTCATAACATTGTCCCAACACTTGAAAATAAATCTTCTTCTTTTTCTTCTTCTGTGGCCCTATCTACCCCCAAAGTCTCTGTCTTTGTGGCGCTGCGATCGGAGAGAAATGGACTCCAGGAGAGTACACTCCGGAAAACAATAGAACACATTAGAGTCCAGTCTTTTTTTTTAGAGGTAAAACTTTGTATCGGGTAAAACAAGGAGCTTCCAGTTCTTCCCAATCAGAGGGTGGCCGCTGATTACGGATGGGAGTACCCGTATGTCCCAAGAGACTTGCTTTTTGAGGTGGAGGCCTACAGGGAGAGATGGTACGCTGATTTTCTGTGGGACTATTTGGAAGTGCCAAATGCCCGCAGGTATCTCTCCTGTTCTGCAGCTGTTGCTGAGAGGTACAAGGGGTGTAAGTTGGACTGGGTACTGGGTCGGCACATACACGCAGATCGGGTGGTTGTGTGTCGGAAGGAGCGGGAGGATGCCGTGTATTCTATTGAGACTTTTGGGTGAATCCCTTCTACTTCTGGCGGTGGATAGTGGTATTTTATCCCAGCCCTTTTTGACAAACAGTTTGTCTATCTCTGCATCGTTTCCCACCTCAGAGGACGACTCCAGATCAGAGGTATCGTACTCCTCCGCTGGCAAATAATTTTTGGTGGTGGAGGAATCACTGTCCTTAACAAGTTCTTTGGGGTCAGGAACCCAAGCATCCCCGATACTTCGGACACTAACCTTTGTCCCTTTCCCCGGCTTACCTCGGCCCGTAGCTGTCGCGGATCGTCTGGAGGTCCCTCTGACTAAACAACCCGATTCAGGCAAGCACTGGGGTGTAGCTTGACCACGGCCGCAGGAGGCTTTCAGATAGCCCACCTTCTGCATGCAAAGCATGCACAGCAGGCCGGCACGCCCACCATACCACCACCGAGAGGGGACATCCAAGGCACAGCACTGTACCAGCGGTTCAACCCTAGCCTCCGATGGCAGCGCCACCAAACAGGCCACAGGGAACTACACACCAGCATCCCACCTGTAGTATAAAATTGGTCTTACAGAACCCTATCAAATAGTGTGTTTGAGTACAACTACCACTCAAACATTCCCTTAGATTTAAAGACCCCGCTACACACTCCCCCAGGACAGATAGACACTGTCCCCAGTGTCTGGGGTAAACTCACGTACCTCAAGCCTGAGTCTACGCATGTTTATCTCAGAACTATGTACAAAAACAAAATAGAAAAAATGGTTTGTTTGTGCCGGAACCGGAATGTGGGGAAAGGGGTTGAATAAAGAGATGAAGGAAGATCAACAAGAGAAAAAAAAGCCTAAAATGTATTAAAACATCATATAACCCACAATACAGAGAAAAACAATACCTGAGTGCAATCAAAGCCTAGAATTATGTGTTGACAATCAACATAGGACTCTGTACAGAGGGTACGATCTCTGTTTCTTATCCCTGCAAAGCAGGGATAAGAAACAAAGAAGTCTGTTAGTAAAATGAGCACACATTATACATTTTTAGGCACACTTTTAACCCCTAGATCACCCTAGATGTTAACCCGTTTCCCAGCCAGTGTCATTAGTATAGTGACAGTGTATAGTATTAGCACTGATCACTGTATTAGTGTCACTGGTGATGTCAATAGCAGTTAGTGAGTCCCCCCTAGAGACATCTCCCAAAAGAGGGACACAGACAGCAATAAAAAGTACAAAGAGATTGCCAGACTAATGAGCCGAGTACAAAAACTGTTAATAGTGGTGTTTTTTTTATTAGTACAATGCAAAATATCCAACGCGTTACGGGGGCCCAGAAGTATCCCCCCCCCCTTTTTCCGGGCTAAAAAACAGATATAGAATGTATACATAACTTGTTGTAAAAACCTAAAATGTACTGCTAAAACATATAAGCCACAATACAGAGGAAAACAACACCTCTGTATTCTAATCTCAATACCTCTGTAAATCCAATCTCATGACTAATCCTATTGATAAAATACTTTATCATTATAATTAGTAATGTGCATGGAGTTCACCAGAGCTATGAGTAATATTGGGAACAATTAATTAAAGCTTGAAAACAAATAATGCTGCGCTAGTGATAATAAATGTATCCAACCACTTAGTGTATCAATCTCCCTGATGAGTCAAGAGACCCTGTGATGTAACGAGTAGGGGAGGGGCAGATGCTTTTGCATCTCTCACGGAGAGGCACAAAGTAGCTGCAGCATCATGTTTTTTATGATATACGCTGTATACAGTTGGTGCACTGGAGCACCTTTTAAATGTGAGTTCTATGCACATTTTTTAATAAATTGATTATTGCTTAAAAACGATATAAGCACTATTTGGAGCTCTTTTTCTCTCATATATACAGTGGGTACGGAAAGTATTCAGACCCCCTTAAAGTTTTCACTCTTTGTTATATTGCAGCCATTTGCTAAAATCATTTAAGTTCATGATCTGTTAGTCCGGGGGAACTAAAAAGCTTTATTTGACCAAACTTAAAGGGGTTGTAAACCCTCATGGTTTTTCACCTTAATGCATTCTATGCATTAAGGTGAAAAACCTCTCATGCTGCAGCCCCCCAGTGCCCCACGTTTTACTTACCTGAACCCAGTCTTTTTTTCCCCGGGGATGAGCACACCAGCTCTAGCTGGTGTCTCGTGTCCTGATTGGATAGATTGATAGCAGCGCAGCCATTGGCTCCCACTGCTGCCAATCAAATCCAATGACGTGGGCACCGGGGGGCGGGGCCGAGTCCTGCTTTCTGTGTCAATAGACGCAGAAGCAGGACTCGGAAATGCGCCCGCACGGGTGTCCCAAAGGAGAGCGCTTCTCTGATGGGGCACTCGAGTAAAGGAGGAGCTACCAGCGCTGCTAAGGGACCCCAGAAGAGGAGGATCGGGGCCACTCTGTGCTTAACCAACTGCACAGTGGAGATAAGTATGTTTGTTATTTTTTTCTTTTTTAAAACCAACCTTTAGTAACCTTAAGTGTGAGGTCACACTCTGTGAGGTGAGCACATTTCTTATGGGGGAGCACTGAGGTGAATAGAGACAAAGCATGGATTTTTGAGAATTTGTAATGACTCAACAATTTAAAACTTTTTTTCTGACATTTTCATTAATTAAATATTTGACTGCACTCAAGCACCGGATTTATATTATTACAAGAAGAAATACACATGAATGTATCATATTATTGTATATTCACGTGATATTATGTTGGCACGCATATTTGCACGGTAGAATTCATACACTAAGTGGTTGGATACATTTATTATCAGTAGCGCAGCATTATTTGTTTTGAGTTTACTTGCACATTTATATTGGGAGTGTGTGACTTGCTGCTTTCATACATTACTCAGATTGTATTTTAGTTGCTCACAAGACCTTCTATTATATTTATAATTCACTAAAGCTTATCGCCTGCGTTGTCAGTCACGTGATCACTTACCATATGCGATAACGAAAATGTCAATTCACTAATTCTCGTATGCGGTATTTAACGGAAACACCAAAAATGTTTGGTAAATAACGCGTAAAGATGCATTAAAGTCAACTCGCTAAGGGAAATAAATGCACGCTGTAGTTAAAGGAGTTGTTATGGCAGAAGCTTTTTTATCTTAATTCATTCTATGCATTAAGATAAAAAACCTTCTGTGTGTAGCAGCCTCCTCTGCACCCCCTAATTACTTACCTGAGCGCCATCTCTCTCCAGTGATGTCCACGAGTGTCTTAGCCGTTCAGGACTCTCCCCTTGATTGGCTGAGACACAGCAGTGGCGCCATTAGCTCCCGCAGCTGTCAATCAAAGTCAGTTAGCTAATCAGGGGGGAGAAAGGGGTGGGGCCGGTACAGGGCTCCATGTCTGAATGGACACATGGAGCTGTGACTCGGCTCGGGTGCCCCCATAGCAAGCTGCTGGCTGTGGGGGCACTCAACAGGAGAGAGGGGCCAGGAGCACAAAGAGGGACCCGAGAAGAGGAGGAACCGGGCTGTTCTGTACAAAACAAACTGCACAGAGAAGGTAAGTATAACATGTTTGTAATGTAAAAAAAAAAAAAACACGAGACTTTACAAACACTTTAAGTACCTCTCCGAGCTTGCGAAAACTATGTGGTAACCACGGCAATGTCAGAACCCCCCCAGTGATTGGTTGAAACATAGGTGGGAAAGTGCAAGCTGGAGGAGTGTGGAGTGTAAGAGGAGTGTAAGAGGAGTGTAAGAGGAGTGTAAGAGGAGTGAGGAGTGTTATCTACAGGATATCTTTTGGAAATGGAGCTCTTTGCATCCAGTCTCCTGGAATTTAGGGCAATACAGAAGAGGCGGAGGAGGAGATGTCAAGTGGTCCTTTTGAAGGAAAGAACCTTCAAGGAGTGTACAATTCTGGACCAATTCTCTGAAGCTGAGACCCTGCAGAAGTTCATGTCGTCCAAGCAACTGATAATGGAGCTCTGTATCCAACTGATCGGGTACCTTGATCCCTCTACACAGAGAAGTCATGCCATACCAACCATGACCAAGTATTTTGGAAAGGCATCATACCAGATGGTCGCAGGT
Source organism: Rana muscosa (assembly GCA_029206835.1). NCBI lineage: Eukaryota > Metazoa > Chordata > Amphibia > Anura > Ranidae > Rana > Rana muscosa. The sequence goes on from CM055128.1 coordinate 237,651,894, forward strand.
GAGATTGTGGGAATTTTCCAGTTCTCTACTGTATTTCCCGATAACTTACCAAGTTGTCATGCGGTATTTTCGAATAGAGAACACATGCAAGTTTATTACAAGAGTTTCGTCGTGAATTGCACCGTTTTTTTTCCGAATGCAGTAACACTTTGCTTAGTGAATTGTGCCCAGTGTATCAATGTGAGGATGAGAATGGCAAACTCTCATCTCCACATCTCCCCAGGATGTAAACACAATACCATACATTTATTCCCTGAAGAAGGGGGAGGTTTATTCCCCCATTTGTATATCAGTTCTATACCTGTTTTGTAGCTTTGACGTATGGTAATACTTCTGTACCCCCGAAATGCGTTGGGTTTTTTGTGCTGTCCTGATGAACAGACAGCAATATTAAAGGTTTTTGGACTATCAGTCCATTAGTTTGGTGCGCTCTTTGGACTGTGTACATGTGGTCTCCAAACTTCGGGTTCTCTCGGTTTTAGAAACACCAAGCTTTGTGTTTGGGAGCAGGCTCACCAGAGCCATTGTGCCTCATATGAATTTGTTTGGTCTCCCCAAGCCTTGAACCATTGGTGAGTTGAATCCAGCTCCTCAGTTACAGTGCCTTGCAAAAGTACTCACCCCCTTGGCTTTTTACCTATTTTGTTACATTACAGCCTTTAGTTCAATGTTTATTTAATCTGAATTATATGTGATGGATCGGGACACAATGGTTTAAGTTGGTGAAGTAAAATTAGAAAAATATATACATAAAACTATTTTTCAGAAATAAAAAAACTGATAATTGGCATGTGCGTATGTATTCACCCCCGTTTGTTATGAAGCACATAAAAAGCTCTGGTGCAACCAATTACCTTCCGAAGTCACATAATTAGTGAAATGATGTCCACCTGTATGCAATCTAAGTGTCACATGATCTGTCATTACATATACACACCTTTTTGAAATGCCCCAGAGGCTGCAACACCTAAGCAAGAGGCACCACTAACCAAACACTGCCATGAAGACCAAGGAACTCTCCAAACAAGTAATGGACAATGTTGTTAAAAAGTACAAATCTGGGTTAGGTTATAAAAAAAAATATCCAAATCTTTGATGATCCCTAGGAGCACCATGAAATCTATCATAACCAAATGGAAAGAACATGGCACAACAGCAAATCTGCCAAGAAACGGCAACACACCAAAACTCACGGACGGGGCAAGGAGGGCATTAATCGGAGAGGCAGCACAGAGACCTAAGGTAACCCTGGAGGAGCTGCAGAGTTCCACAGCAGAGACTGGAGTATCTGTACATAGGATGACAATAAGCCGTACTCTCCATAGAGTTGGGCTTTATGGCAGAGTGTCCAGAAGAAAGCCATTACTTTCAGCAAAAACAAAATGGCACGTTTTGAGTTTGCGAAAAGGCACGTGGGAGACTCCCAAAATGTATGGAGGAAGGTGCTCTGGTCTGATGAGACTAAAATGTAACTTTTTGGCCATCAAAGAAAATGCTATGTCTGGCACAAACCCAACATATCACATCACCCAAAGAACACCATCCCCACAGTGAAACATGGCGGTGACAGCATCATGCTGTGGGGATGTTTTTCAGCAGTCGGGACTGGGAAACTGGTCAGAGTTGAGGGAAAGATGGATGGTGCTAAATACAGGGATATTCTTGAGTAAAACCTGTACCTCTCTGTGTGTGATTTGAGGCTACACTGCTAAAGCAACACTTGAGTGGTTTAAGGGGAAACATGTTAATGTGTTGGCATGGCCTAGTCAAAGCCCAGACCGCAATCCAATAGAAAATCTGTGGTCAGGCTAAAAGATTGCTGTTCACAAGCGCAAACCATATAACTTGAAGGAGCTGGATTTATACAAGTAAATAGTGCAAAAAAGAACTAGAACAATAGCCAATGTTCAGTATAAAACACACAACAGACAGAGTGCTGAATAAGCATGAATAGTTATTTTGCACAAAAAGACTTCAAGTCCTGCTCTGTATGATGTAGAATGGTAGGGAGGTCCATAAATTGTGCACAATGGCAATAAGGCACAAAATGCTCAATAGCAATACAGGTGGAAGGGATGGGAGAAAGGGGGGGGGGGGGGAAGGGGATAAGTCCACGCTTACGGCAGCCATCCAGGGGGAACAGAAACCATGTTCCCAAAAACTGAAACAAACAAGAAAAAGGAAGCGCCTCTGGGTGCAGACTGTATGACAAGTTTAATGTAATGAAGAGTTCAAGAATGTAACTCACATTTTAGTAGTAAAATTAGACATAGTAAGGTCCCAAACAATGGGGGTCATCAGTGATGTCAGTCCCTGGGAGCCTGTGGATGCGCTCTCACTGCAGTCGTCTCCAGAACCGCTAGATGGTACTCGGCCGGCAGCGGTGAATGGGCGTCAGAACGAGGCTTGAGCAGCAGATGGTAATCCAGGCAGAGGGTGAATGCCAGTGACGTCATCACCCTGGCATTCACCCTCCGCCTGGATTACCATCTGCTGCTCAAGCCTTGTTCTGACGCCCATTCACCGCTGCCGGCCGAGTACCATCTAGCGGTTCTGGAGACGACTGCAGTGAGAGCGCATCCACAGGCTCCCAGGGACTGACATCACTGATGACCCCCATTGTTTGGGACCTTACTATGTCTAATTTTACTACTAAAATGTGAGTTACATTCTTGAACTCTTCATTACATTAAACTTGTCATACAGTCTGCACCCAAAGGCGCTTCCTTTTTCTTGTTTGTTGAAGGAGCTGGAGCAGTTTTGCAAGGAGGAATGGGCAAAAATCCCAGTGGTAAGATGTGGCAAGTTCATAGAGACTTATCCAAAGCGACTTGGAGCTGTGATAGCCGCAAAAGGTGGCTCTACAAAGTATTGACTTTAGGGGGGTGAATAGTTATGCATATTGACTTTTTCTGTTATTTTGTCCTATTTGTTGTTTGCTTCACAATAAAAAAAAATATATATCTTCAAAGTTGTGGGCATGTTCTGTAAATTAAATGATGCAAATCTTCAAACAATCCATGTTAATTCTAGGTTGTGAGGCAACAAAACACGAAAAATGCCAAGGGGGTGAATACTTTTGCAAGGCACCGTACACATATTCCAGCAATAAAATAAGTTGACGAAAGTTCCAAACTTTTCATAGACTATCCATAACAAAATAGAATGGTTGACTGCCATTGGTCTTTTATCAGAGCAAACAGTACTCAAAACATACAGTATATTGTGATTCTAGTCACTGCTCTTTGGCTTGTGTACACATATGAAAATATGTATCAAAGGTTAAGGCTTCAAAGGATACGTTTTCTCTTTTCTATGTTATACTTACCTGCTCTGTGCAATCGCTCTGTACAGAGTGGCCCTGAACCTTCTCTTCTTGGATCCCCTGCAGGTCTAGGCTCCTCCTCTTCTATGTGCCGCTCAGTGGCGTCTCCAGCTTTCATATTTAGGGGGGGCACATGGGGGACAGGGACAAAAGTAGGGGGGCCAACTATAAAATGCAATTATATATATATATATATATATATATATGTAGCGGGGTGTTCCCCTTTAATCAGAGACAGGAAATTCCAGAGAGAGGGGAGTCGGGGGGAAGGAATATAAGGAGGGGGCGAGGCCTAGCTCTTTCTCTTTGGACACGGGGAGGCAGAGAGAGAGATACACCTGTGCGGATCTGTGCTGTTCCAGGCCTGAAGCCTGGGGCCTGTGGAGCGAACCAAAGAGCCTTCCACCCCCTTTGCGAGCCTGGGTGGCATCCAGACTCATCTCTTCTGAAGTTATCTGGATCGGGGATCCGATCGCAGAAGCCGCTGTGGACGAGAACCGACACAGCCGGTGGAAGTTCCGGACTGAGGGAAGTTCCGGACTGAGGGAAGTGTTCCGGAGTGGTGAGCGAGCGAAAGCTCATCTTTAAACTGTTACTTTTATACTTTGTGCCTACTAGACTTCCGAGGCCTAACACCTCCGGTGAGGGAGAATTACCCCCCCCCTATTGGATTACAAATACATGGTTTTAAATACTTCAAGTGCACCACCTTTACAGATCCTGTGCCGGTGAAGATTTGTGTTTCTTCTAAGACTGAGTTTCATGGTTAGGGATCAGGCCTGATCCGTTAGATAGTTATAAGTTAGTTATCACACCACAGGGTGTTTAGGTAACGGTCGCCCCACGTGGCGTTCCGTCCCCTTTCCATTGCTGGTACACACGCACACAGTATTGTGATTTATAACTGCAGGGACCTGCTTATGTGTTGTGAACCAAATGTTACATGCATGTTATCCCCTTTATCTTACCACTAGCAGTAAAGTCAGTTATTATTTACAACATTGTCTATGAGTCTGAGTTATCAATCCACACACCCACATTTAAAGCATAAGTGATTGTTTATGTGAAATTGCTGTGGGTTAACTGTGCCAGAGCAGGTAGAGCAGATTGCCGGGGGGTTGGGGAAGCTGTACTCAGGGCCCAAATCAAAACTTGCGGCTCTCTTAAGTTGAGGGTATCGCTACACGTGGGGGCTCGTACATCCGGGATTACTGAGACAGCGGTGAAACCGCCAGAAGCTACCGGCATGGACCCGATAGAGGTGGGACAGTGGTACAAGAGATGGGGCGTAGACCCAGCCAGGACGGCAGTTATAGAACTCCCGGGGATATGGCAGACACAAGCAATGATACAACTCATAATGTCCCTATCACCGACTCACAAACCATGGGTGATAGACGTGAAAACTAGGGGGGGACTTTCACATGTCTTACTGGAATGGCAGGCAGAAATTCCTGAACAGTTTAGAGGCAACAGCATACAAGATGAGGACGATCAGGTCTATCATTTGCTGCATGCGCTGCCGCGCACAAGAGACAGCCCTCAGACAAAAATAACACTGTCACCGCAGCCATCTTCCCCGTCATCCCCACAGAAGGACACAAAGAGTCCCAGGACAAGCCCAGGCACCCTTAGTGCAGAATTATGCGCTGTTCTGGGGGAAATTGTAGCTCAGTACAAGAAAGAGCCCACAGATTACCCGATGTCGGGGTACAGGAAACTCCGGATGTTTTCAGGGAGGAAACCAGTACCCTTGGAAGAAGAGGGATTTGAGGAGTGGCTAGACAGCGCAACTCAGGCACTAGAGGAATGGGAAGTTCCGGACCGCAGAAAGAAACAGAGGGTTGTGGAAAGTTTGAAAGGGCCTGCTCTAGAGGCCGTACGCAACCTGAAGATGAGCAAGGCAGATTGTACTGCACAAGAGTGCCTCGATGTGTTACAGAATGTGTTTGGTGGGACAGAGAAAGTCACGGAGCTTGCTTATCAGCTGGAGCATTGCTACCAGAAGGAAGGTGAGAAACTATCAGACTATATGGGACGCCTGGACAAAATACTGCATAGGATGATCCTAAAGAAGGGGATCAGCCCAGGGAAAGTAGATGAGGCCCGTGCTCAACAGGTAGTGAGGGGAGCTCAACCCATGGATCCAATTGCATGGACACTGCGTGCCCGGCAGGATGGGAAGAATCTGGAGTACCCTGACCTCATCCGAATGATTAGAGAGGAAGAGGCTATATTGGAAGAAAAAAAAAAGAACGCCTGATAGAGCCCGTCAAACAGCCAGTAGCAATAGTTACACCGGCCATGACTCCCGATAGGGGAGCGGAGGTGGACACTTTGAAGTTGCAGATGTCCCAGATGATGGAGATGATGACTGCTATAATGGCGAAAGGTCAAGGTGGAGCAGAGAAACCAAGCCCCAGAAAGGAGTTGTTCCCAGATACGTCAATACCGAGTCCCACTCGGGACCGAGAAGAGATGTTATGCTACAACTGCGGAGGCAGTGGCCACTTTGCCAGTAGGTGTTCCAGTCCTAAGAAGAAGAAAATGGATAATCGCCAGCCGGCGGGAAACGCCAGAGGGCCCCGGTGAGGGAGTCAACCGGGTGCCCATCTCTTTCAGTGAGCTCCAAACTGAATAGAAGGAAGAGAGAAAACATGACCCCTGAGAAGGAATTTAGGGTCTCTCAACCAAGATACACACCAGAGAGAGGGGACAAGACCCCTCAGAAGAAATTTAGCACTCCCAAGAAGGAATGCCTACAACCAAGAGACAATAACATCCCTCAGCGGGTTTGTAACCCCATTAGGGTGGCGAGGGTCAGTGCATACCAGGCTCAGGGGAGAACAAAGTCAAAAACCAACTGGATGAAGACAAGTCCTCAGAAGAGAGTAACCTCAACCCGGCCGTACCCAGAAGAATTGGTCGGCCCGTCCCCCACGGTATCTATCCAGGTGGAAGGAGTATATACGAAGGCCCTTCTGGACACTGGAGCTCAAGTGACTTTATTGTATAGAGACTTCTACGATAGGCACTTAAGCCATTTGCCTATACAGAAGATAGAAGAGCTGGAGATATGGGGCCTGGGAACGCAGAGGTTCCCCTATGATGGTTATCTACCCATAAAGCTGACATTCAACCCCTCTGTGGCTGGGAAGACAGAAGTATTCGACACCCTGGCGGTTGTGTGTCCTAGACCACCCGGGGCCAACAAGATGTCCCTTATCATAGGCACCAATACGGATTTAGTGAGAAGACTTCTGACCCCCCTGGTGAAGATGAGGAGCCATCAAGATCCAAACATCCATCCCATGCTGAAGACAGCCTACCAACGGTTAGTGTTGGAGCAGAAGACCCCAGGAGAGGGGATAGGGAAGGTGTGGAGACTGGGGAGAGAAGGAGTGGTGTTGCAGCCCGGACAGGTGGCTTGCCTCAAGGCCACTGTGAAGCTCACCTGGGAGCAGCCTGGCCCCTTTGTCATGCTGGAATCCGACCCAAGGGAAGATCACCCAGGCCTGGAAGTGATACCGGAAGTGATTCCAATCAAGGCCTTGAAGAAAGCCAGGGGAAGAGTCCCGGTGAGTGTAAGGAACTCTACAGGAAGGGCCATAGAGATACCTGCCCGGATGTTGCTGGGACAGGTGAGTCCTGCTGTCCCAGTCAGCTGGTCAGAAGTGAAGCAAGCGGGTGAAGAAGGAGATGTTTGGGAAAAACTTTCCATTGAGAACCCGAACTTACCTGGGGCCTGGAAGGAGAGAGCCAAGGCCCAGCTGACTAGATGGGAGAAGATTTTCTCAAAAGATGAATTCGATGTGGGGCGTGCGAGGAGTGCTACCCACCGCATCCGCCTGCAAGAAGACAAACCGTTCAGGGAGAGAGTCAGGCGGGTTCCGCTGGCAGATCTGGAGGATCTGAGAGAACAGCTTGCAGAACTGAAAAAGACTGGGGTGATTCGAGAGTCCAGAAGCCCTTATGCCTCTCCAATAGTGGTGGTCAGGAAGAAGAATGGGTCGCTGAGGCTCTGCATTGACTACAGAACTCTCAACAGGAGGACCACCCCTGATCAGTACACCACGCCAAGGATAGAGGACGCCTTACAGAGTTTGTCTGGAGCTAAGTGGTTCAGTGTGATGGACCTCAAGAGCGGGTACTATCAAATTCCCATGCACCCAGAGGATAAAGAAAAGACCGCTTTCATAACTCCTGTGGGGTTCTTTGAGTTTAATAGAATGCCTCAGGGCCTATCTGGGGCCCCAGCTACTTTTCAACGTCTCATGGAGAAGACTGTCGGAGATATGAACCTCATAGAAGTCCTCGTGTACCTGGACGATGTCATTGTCTTCGGGAGAACTTTGGAGGAACATGAGGCCCGATTGGAGAAAGTGTTGAGAAGGCTTAGTGAAGAGGGACTAAAGCTTTCCCCCGAGAAGTGTCGGTTCTACCAGTCTTCGGTGAACTATCTGGGACACATAGTGTCTGAAAAGGGGGTGGCTACTGATCCTGAGAAGTTGGAGGCAGTTACCTCCTGGCCAAGACCCACAACAGTCACTGAACTTAGATCTTTCCTGGGCTTCTGCTCCTACTATAGGAGGTTTGTGGATGGGTTTGCCCGTATTGCCAAGCCCCTAAATGAACTGCTCAAGACTGAAGGGGAAGAGGATGGCCAGGGACCAAGAAGACCCGGGGAGTCGGTTCAAGATCAGTGGACCCCCAGGTGTGAAGAGGCCTTCAGAACCCTGAAGAGGAGCCTCACCACAGCCCCAGTATTGGCCTATGCTGATCCCACCAGACCATACGAGTTACATGTTGATGCTAGTCATGAAGGCCTAGGTGGAGTGCTCTACCAAGAGTATGAAGAGCAACTGCGACCAGTGGCCTATGTGAGTCGGAGTCTGACCCCCTCGGAGAAGAACTACCCCACTCATAAGTTGGAGTTCTTGGCCCTCAAATGGGCAGTGGTGGACAAACTAAGAGACTACCTCTATGGGGCAGAGTTTACAGTAAAAACAGATAACAACCCTCTGACTTACCTATTCACCACTGCCAAGTTGGATGCCACAGGACACAGGTGGCTGGCTGCATTATCTGGGTTCAACTTCAGTCTTAAATACAGACCAGGGACTGGAAATAGGGATGCAGATGCCCTGTCCCGAAGATCTCATACCATGGCTGATGACTGGGAGGACTGGACTCAGGTAGCACCGGAGGGAGTGAGAGCCCTTTGTCAGGGGGCTGAATTTCAAGCCAGAGGGGGCTCCAGAGCCGAGGAGATAGGAGTTACCACAGTGGGAGTCCCAAAACACTACTGCGGGGTGACTCAACTTGAAGAGGAATGCTTACCGAAGCTGTCTAAGAAGGAACTGAGGTGCGACCAATTGGAAGACCCCATGGGGAGATTGGTCTTTGAAGCATTGGAAAACGAGAGTCCAGAGAAACTTCGACATCACCCCTCCAAGGAGGCTCGTCTGCTAAGGAGAGAGCTAGACAAGCTACAGGTCCATCAGGGAGTGGTCTACCGAAGGGGCCCCTCTGATGACTCCGAGGATAAATGGCAGTTGTTTCTCCCAGAGAAGCACCGAGAGACTGTGCTGGTTGCCTTACATGACCAGCATGGTCACCTGGGAGCTGAAAGAACCTTCCAACTTGTCAGAAGCCGGTTCTATTGGCCCTGTATGAGGGCTGAAGTGGAGGAATATTGCCACTCCTGTGCATGATGCATCCAGAGGAAGACTCTACCCCATCAAGCTGCCCCAATGGGCCACTTACAGAGTCAAGGCCCAATGGATCTGGTATGCATTGACTTTCTCTGCCTCGAACCCGATTTGAGTGGATTGGGAAATGTTCTGGTGGTAACCGATCATTTCACCCGTTATGCACAGGCGTTCCCCACCAGAGACCAGAAGGCTTCCACTGTAGCTAAGGTGCTTCTAGAAAAATACTTCGTCCACTATGGATTACCACAGAGAATCCACTCCGACCAAGGAAGGGACTTTGAGAGTCGCCTGATCCGGAACCTACTGGACTCCCTGGGAGTGGAAAAGACCAGGACTACCCCTTATCATCCACAAGGAGATGCCCAGCCTGAGAGGTTTAATCGGACTTTGTTAAACATGCTGGGGACTCTGGAGACAGAGAAGAAGCAGCATTGGAGTCAACACATATCCACTTTGGTGCATGCCTACAATTGCACCACCAGTGATGTGACGGGTTACTCTCCCTACCGCCTCATGTTTAGGAGAGAAGCAAGATTGCCAGTGGATCTGGCCTTTGGCATTTCTCTAGACTATACCTCTGCTACCTCCCACAAAGGATATGTAGACAGACTTAGGTATAATTTGAAAGCGGCCTATGAACAAGCCCAAGCGGCCTCAGACCAGAGAGGGGCCCGAAATAAAAGGAACTATGATTTGAAGGTTCGAGTGCAAGACCTGCAGCCTGGAGACCGTGTTCTGCTACGCAACCTAGGGATCCCAGGGAAGCACAAACTTGCTGATAGGTGGAGGTCTGAGCCTTACGTTATTTGTAGGAAACTCCCTGGACTACCGGTGTACAAGTTAAAGCCAGAGGGGAGAGTGGGACCCTTGAAGACCTGGCACAGAAACCACTTACTCCCGCTTAAAGAAGCAGTCAGGATACCTCCAGTGAGGAACCTACCGGAATCTGTTTCCATCTTGGATACTCCCAGACCCAACACTCGGTCTCAGACCTCTCGATCTAGAGGTGGACAGGCTTCTCAACCAAGTGAAGATGGGAGAGGAGAACTGGAGTGGCTATGGCCTTCCCCTACCCCGGAAAATCCCACCATAGACCTTCCACCCACTGAGGATATGCAGGATGGGACCCTGAACCCAGAAGCTACAGAGTTCATTCCATCCAGTGGCGTGCCTGAATGCTGGGAAGATATTCCGGGCCTGTACTCAGATGAAGAAGAGACAGAGGCCCCAGAACCAGTGACGATGTCAGAAAGTGTTCCTGAAACAGAGCCTGTGGCACCAGAGCCTGAAGTCCCAAGGGAGCAGAGAGCTCGCAGAGTCGTGAGGCCTCCCATGAAGTTAACCTACCCTCAATTGGGAAAGAGCTCAGAGGACTCTGTTACCACCGCTAGAAGAAGTACCGAGTGCTCCAATCCTTCCACTGTTCATTTGGTGGAGGGCAACCCCAGCTCACTCTCTGGCACAGTTAGGCAGGCCACTCATGCCAGTGTGACCTGTGGGACAGGGAATCCCACCTCTGAGTTTTGGTGGCAATTCCCTGTACCAACATCATACTCCGCACTCTCTAAAATGGTTCAGGAATTTTGTTGAAATGTTTATCTTTGGGGACCAAAGAGTTTTAGTGGGGGGAGTGTGTAGCGGGGTGTTCCCCTTTAATCAGAGACAGGAAATTCCAGAGAGAGGGGAGTCGGGGGGAAGGAATATAAGGAGGGGGCGAGGCCTAGCTCTTTCTCTTTGGACACGGGGAGGCAGAGAGAGAGATACACCTGTGCGGATCTGTGCTGTTCCAGGCCTGAAGCCTGGGGCCTGTGGAGCGAACCAAAGAGCCTTCCACCCCCTTTGCGAGCCTGGGTGGCATCCAGACTCATCTCTTCTGAAGTTATCTGGATCGGGGATCCGATCGCAGAAGCCGCTGTGGACGAGAACCGACACAGCCGGTGGAAGTTCCGGACTGAGGGAAGTTCCGGACTGAGGGAAGTGTTCCGGAGTGGTGAGCGAGCGAAAGCTCATCTTTAAACTGTTACTTTTATACTTTGTGCCTACTAGACTTCCGAGGCCTAACACCTCCGGTGAGGGAGAATTACCCCCCCCCCTATTGGATTACAAATACATGGTTTTAAATACTTCAAGTGCACCACCTTTACAGATCCTGTGCCGGTGAAGATTAGTTATCACACCACAGGGTGTTTAGGTAACGGTCGCCCCACGTCCCCTTTCCATTGCTGGTACACACGCACACAGTATTGTGATTTATAACTGCAGGGACCTGCTTATGTGTTGTGAACCAAATGTTACATGCATGTTATCCCCTTTATCTTACCACTAGCAGTAAAGTCAGTTATTATTTACAACATTGTCTATGAGTCTGAGTTATCAATCCACACACCCACATTTAAAGCATAAGTGATTGTTTATGTGAAATTGCTGTGGGTTAACTGTGCCAGAGCAGGTAGAGCAGATTGCCGGGGGGTTGGGGAAGCTGTACTCAGGGCCCAAATCAAAACTTGCGGCTCTCTTAAGTTGAGGGTATCGCTACATATATATATATATATATATCCTGGGGCCCTTTACTACGATCCAACAATGGGCCCTTTCACATGTTCTGCAGTGAGCTCCCTTCCTACTATACTGGGGCCCCCCAGGGTGGCAGAAAACAAGAGATATATGTCACCAGCACACCAAGAAAATATAAGGGTCCAAAGCAGTGGGAGAACTATCAGGGTTGCAAAGGTTGTCTTGCCACCGGGCCCTGGTGTTCTGCCACTGTGGGGTTCCCCAGCTGTCCTGTCCCTGTTATTGACAGCGCTGGTCTGGCATCTGTCTCCTTGGCACCGGCGGCAGTCTATTAGGACTTTGTGCTGGTGACATTATGCGTGCATGTAGGGGAAGGCTGGCACTATTGGTTATAGAGAGCCGAGCCCCCAGCTGATCACCTAGCAGCAGTAATGCTGTATAACCTTCTCTGTTGACATGCTGATCGGGATGTGATCCTAGTGATGCTCCCAGTCAGATCTAATAAACGCAGTATTTATTAGCATCAAGAGTACAACCACATATATATAATCAACTGTATGTTCAGCAGCCATGTGGGCTCTATACCTGTAAAGTGTGGGCTTTGATCAATAAAATCACTGATATTTAACACTAGGATTTGACTAGGAGCATCACCTGGATTGCATCCCGATCAGCATGTCAGAGAAGGCTCCACTGCTGATAAGCAACCTGCAGGGAGCTCAACTGTCTACAACCAATAGAGATGGGCTCTGGTGTGTTTGAAATCCCACATGCCCGATCCCGCCAGGAAGCCGACACTCCACAGTGCTAATCACAGCCAGTGAGACATTTCCTGATCTGTGGAGCTGCGGACCGGGAAATGTCTCATTGCCTGTGATTAGCGCTGTGCAGTGTGGGCTTCCTGGCAGGCTCTGGCATGTGGAATTTTGAACATGCCCAGCCCATCTCTAACAACAAATTGTGCTGGCCCTCCTGTACATCAGCCCCATAAAGTAACCAGCACTGGGTTCCAATGTGCTGCCGCCGCTACCATGGAGACAGAGACCAGCGCTGTGAATAGCCGGGACAGGACAGCAACTCTGGTTGTTCCAGCACTGGTCCACACTGGGAACATTCCCTCATCCACCTATAATGTGTAGATGGGGGAATTGGATCATTTCCTTTTTTTTTTATTCAACCTAATAGTTGAATGAAAAAAGTGATCAATGCATGGGCTGCCTAAGAGCTAAGACCAGCCATAGACGGTTTAAATCTCAGCTGGTTCAGCAGGAACTGGCTGAGATTTGAACAGATTTGAACCATTAATGAGCAGATTCTCTTATGATTATCACTAGTGGTTGCTATGGCCACTAGTGACAATCACTGTTTGTCGGGAGAATACAATTGCTGGGCAGGAGGGATATTCCCCTGTCAGCACTGTCTGTGTTGATGGGGGAATTATGCAAGTTTCTTTCCTGCAATCTGTGGATGCAGGAAAGAAATGTGCACCGTCTATTACCTGCCTAACTGAAAGTGAAAGTAAATTGTGAATGTCTTGAAAGAACAGGAGAGGGGGAGGGAGACAGATGGGGGAGAGAAGGGATGGAGATAATGCAGTTCAGTGATTACAGTGTACTGCAGTCTGCAGTGCACACACTTACCCACGGTCCAGGCTAGAATCTCAGGCATCATTCACACACAGCCAGGAATGCTGCTGATTTTCATATTTCCCGCCCACACATCCCCTCTCTTCAGATACAGCACGTCGGGATAGTGTGGGCAGGACTGGAAGGAGGAGGAGCTGTATTCCTCCCTGCTTGTATGTGAGGAGAGTGAGGGGGGGTGGCTGGACTCACTGGGCTGTGAAAGAGAGTCATAGACTGACACTCGGCTCAGCTTGCAGTCACCACTCTCGGAATTTACAGGCTGGTTCTCCTGTCCTAAGGACGGGAGAAATCAGTCTGTTTTTTCAGTAACTGAGATGAAGGCTTGGGCCCCCCTCCCCCTCTCCCACAGTGCTCATGGAGTCCTTCCTGCAACTCGCTCTTCTCCGTGCCAATGAGGATGCAGGGAAAGGAGCAGATCGAGCGGCTGTGGTTTTGTGAGCGCTCGCATTATGCAGTGTCAGCGAGCAGAGGGAGGGGGGAGGAATCCCCCGCAGGAGCTGACTGGGGATGCTCTCCCTCTCAGGAGAGACTATGTTACCCCAGCAGCAGCCCGAGCGGAAAAAAAAATGCAAAAAAAAAAATGGTGGGGCACAGCATAATGTTGGGGGGGGGGCCAGGGCCCCCTCTGGTCCCCCCCTAGGGACGCCATTGGTGCCGCTTGCTATAGGGGCACACATAGGGGCTCAATCCTGAGCTGGGCTGTGTATCCATTGACACACATAAAGCACGGCTTAGCCCCATCCCCCACTCACAGGATTTGATTGACCGCAGGAGGAGCCAATGGCTCCCACTGTTGCATCTGTGTCCTGTGAATGAAGCGAGAGAGGAGAGAACTGCCACAGATGGGCACAGCGCTGGATTGAGTGAGGACTAGGGTGGTGACTGGGACATCTTTTACTTTAATGCAGGTAACAAATGTAATGGCTTTAGAAACACATTAAGGTTAGCCAAATGTGTTGATTTTTTTTGTTCACCTTTGCAGGCTACATGTGACAAATGGATTGGTCCCCCCATGCACACTAAGCAACGTGGCTATTATATCCAGACATTTGTGGGACCCGCGGCTGCCTGAACACCCGAATTGTGACTGCATCTGCACCCACGTGGATGTCAAAATGGGAGCAGTGGCTGTGTCCGTGCAGCAACTGCCTCCCAATGGACATGAATGGGACTGCCTGCATGCAGATACATACAACACCTTTGCAGTATGCCCATCAGGGTTGCCAACTTTCAGTAAATTTACGAACAGTTTGTAAAATCTGTACTTTTTGCATCTGTCCTTGAATGTCCATTACGGACATGTAGGCTGCATGTCCGTAACTGACATTCATGGACAGATGCAACAATTATGGATTTTACAAACTGTTCGTAAATTTACTGAAAGTTGGCAACCCTGATGCCCATGTGAGTGAGGGTTTAAAAAAACACCAAAGCATTACTCAGGAAATTGCAGAGACCTATTTACCATACGGTACAGCACTATGAACAGGAGAAAATGCCATTCCTATCAATGCTTGGGACCACATGATTTTCGCTACCACCTTGGAATTACAGGTAAGGTGTGATTAGCTGGTTGCATGATTTGCAGAACCAGTTTATTAAGTGTTACTAAACCCAGGACCCTGCATTCACTATATCTAGTCTCACATAGCACAAAGAACATGGAAATGCAATTATTTTAGTAAATATAAACTGCTAAATATCTTTTTTCATCAGCAGTTAGAGCAGTCTTGGGACTTCTATCAGTGTCTGGTTAAAGCTTGTAGGAGGAGTTTTCATTCTCCCCTGATCATCCCTGTGAGGATGCAGGACCCCTGACCCTCTGTTTGGACAGTGCTGATTGGCCCTGTGCTGATTACATGCACCCTCCCATGAAAGAAAAAACTCTCTAGCAATACACACCAAACTGAGCATGTGCAGTTTGCCACCAATGCTCTGTTTGTTTTATCAGGAGATGGATTGGGGACAGTGGAAGAAGGGGAGGATCAGAGGAGACAGGATAAAACAGCCTTTTTTTTACAAAATGCAGAGAATAAACCCCCTAGGTTCCACAGGGAGTATAACAGACATGCTTTACTGCATATACAGACTGATTTTACTATTGTGGGTTTAGTAACACTTTCATTGTTATATTGTTACTGTTCTGTAAATGTAAAAAAAATAAAAAATCTCTAAAGAAAAAAAAACACAGTAAAATGAGCCTTTTATCAAGAAAAACACCTACCTATGTACTAATGGCATGAATGAGCAACAGAAAAACTTGCTACCCCATTACTGTCATCTATGTTTCCAATTTTAAGCCCAAATCTGACATTTTTATTTAGCTTATGGTATATGAATTCTGATTGGTTACTATGTATCTCTTGGATGAATTCAATAAGCTTGATAGCGAATGGCCAACATAAAAGTTTAAGAAAACCTTTTCACAAGAAAAATATAGAAGCCGCCAATCCTGACTTATTCCGAAAATGCTAGATCCCTGGCTGTCATGCTGACTCTTGCTTCAATACTTTGACTCACTAACCTGAAACAAATACAGTATGCACCTCAGGACTTAAAAATCGATTCTGATTTGGTTGATAAATACTTGTTCTAGGGTTGCACCGATACCGGTATCGGTGCCAATACTAAGCATTTGCATAAGTACTCGTACTTGAGCAAATGCTCCAATACCTGAAACTGATACCTTTGTGTTGTGATTTGAGCCCATAGAAAATCAATGGGCTCAAATTGCACTGCGAAGATTCACAGGAATGCGGTGCGATTCCTGTCCGAATCACATGCAGTTTCCCCCACGGCTCCTGTGTGAGCCCATGTTTGTCATAGTGACTTCAGCTTGGGTTCACACAGGAGCGGTGCGGGAAACTACATGCGATTCGGACAGGAATCGTGCAGTAAAAAAGATGCGATTCGGACAGGAATCGCACCGTATTCCTGTGATTCTTTGCAGTGCGATTTGAGCCCTTTCATTTTGTATCGGTATCGGCGAGTACTTGAGCACAAGTATCAGTAATCGCCGATATAAAAATGGTATCAGTGCAACCCTAACTTGTTCAATGTCAATGATTTAGTAAGGATTGAAGCCAGAGGGTCAACATAACAGCCAGGCAACTTTTTATGAAGAGATCAGCAATGGCGGCTCTCATATTTTAGGAAAAGTCTACTTTTTTTGATAGTTATTGCACATATTGGCATATTCAGTAGGATAATGCAACCATTTCAAAGGTTCAGTAAACCAGTGTATGGTCTGCTTCAGTATTCTTCAGCGAAGCTCTGAAGAAGGGGGCTTGTCCCTCGAAACGCGTCAACCTGGTTGTTTGTGATGCACAGCTCTTGATGGAACATCTCCACATCCTGACCTCTTCTCACTTTGGCTTTATACAGTCTATACAAAGCTTTTGGCCTGTAGCCGTCTTTGTGAGTATAATTTTGGCTTGTTTTAATTCAATAAACTTTTTTTTTTGTAGCGGGGTGCTAAATTTAGGGGAAGTGTTGGGTGGTAGTTATACCCAAACACCCCAATTGTTAGAGTTCTTGCAACCATTTTTTGTCTACAGGGAGAGTATTGGTGTATAGTTCCCTGTGGCCTGCAGGTGGTGCTGTCATAGTAGGCCAGGGTCGAACCGCTAATCCAGTGCTGCACCTTGTGTGTCCCCTCTCAGCAGCCATACGGTGGGTGTGGCAGGCCTGCTGTGCATGCTGGGAGAGGATATAAAAGGGGCAGACGCTGCCTGTTCAGGGTTCGTTGTCGGGGGTCCTACCCCAGGGTGTGTGTTCCTGTCCGTCCTGGGCACCTTTGTCCCAGGGGCGGAGGTCGGTGGATCAGTCCCAGGCACCTTTAGTCCTGGGGCTGCAACAAGGATCGAGGAGTCTCAGGGTGCCGCCTCGCGAGGGGGACCTGTATCCTAGATGAGGAGGCCGGGGGAGGACCGTTCCGAGGGACTGGTGCAGAAGTCACAGTGAAGGAAGGGTCCCGGTAACTCTCTGGAGGGATGTCTTCTCCTTAATAGAGGCCAAGTTCACCAGGTCTGTGACAGAGACCAAGTTCACCAGGTCTGTGGCAGAGACCAAGTTCACCAGGTCTGTGGCAGAGACCAAAGTTCACCAGGTCTGTGGCAGAGACCAAAGTTCACCAGGTCTGTGGCAGAGACCAAAGTTCACCAGGTCTGTGGCAGAGACCAAAGTTCACCAGGTCTGTGGCAGAGACCAAAGTTCACCAGGTCTGTGGCAGAGACCAAGTTCATCAGGTCTGTGGCAGAGACCAAGTTCATCAGGTCTGTGGCAGAGACCAAGTTCATCAGGTCTGTGGCAGAGACCAAGTTCATCAGGTCTGTGGCAGAGACCAAGTTCACCAGGTCTGTGGCAGAGACCAAGTTCACCAGGTCTGTGGCAGAGACCAAGTTCACCAGGTCTGTGGCAGAGACCAAGTTCACCAGGTCTGTGGCAGAGACCAAGTTCACCAGGTCTGTGGCAGAGACCAAGTTCACCAGGTCTGTGGCAGAGACCAAGTTCACCAGGTCTGTGGCAGAGACCAAGTTCACCAGGTCTGTGGCAGAGACCAAGTTCACCAGGTCTGTGGCAGAGACCAAGTTCACCAGGTCTGTGGCAGAGACCAAGTTCACCAGGTCTGTGGCAGAGACCAAGTTCACCAGGTCTGTGGCAGAGACCAAGTTCACCAGGTCTGTGGCAGAGATCAAGTTCACCAGGTCTGTGGCAGAGACCAAGTTCACCAGGTCTGTGGCAGAGACCAAGTTCACCAGGTCTGTGGCAGAGACCAAGTTCATCAGGTCTGTGGCAGAGACCAAGTTCACCAGGTCTGTGGCAGAGACCAAGTTCACCAGGTCTGTGGCAGAGACCAAGTTCATCAGGTCTGTGGCAGAGACCAAGTTCATCAGGTCTGTGGCAGAGACCAAGTTCATCAGGTCTGTGGCAGAGACCAAGTTCATCAGGTCTGTGGCAGAGACCAAGTGTAAAGTTTGAGTACCATATCGGCTGCTAGTCCCAAGCTAGGGAGACTATCCGAATGGGCTGAGTCTGCTTGAGATTCGGA
This sequence comes from Rana muscosa, assembly GCA_029206835.1. Taxonomy (NCBI): domain Eukaryota; kingdom Metazoa; phylum Chordata; class Amphibia; order Anura; family Ranidae; genus Rana; species Rana muscosa. Next base: position 237,670,143 of record CM055128.1, read on the forward strand.
GCAGTGAATTGTGTTACGTTTGTGCCTGGACCTCTTCCACACCTTAAGCTGTCCTGTTCTCCCTCCAACCTTTTCTGTCAGAGACTGTGTTTTACAAGAGAATAAACCTCTACGTTGGAGTTGCAGCTGGTGTGGACATTCAAGTTGCTGTGGGGATACAAGGACTTGTCTTTATTCAAAATAGAGGTGAGAGACATTCTTTGGCTGTCTGTCTGTGGAGGACACATCAACAACACTGCTCAACCTCTTCACATAGGAGGGTACGGGCTTGTGGTGCGGTGTGCCCCTCTATTCCTGCGAGGAGCCAAACAAGGCAGGTAAAAGAGGGGTGGGTGCGCTATATTTTATTGCACCACGCCTTTGCGCCCTTTTTTTTGGTCCATATTTTTTTTTGTATTTTGTAAACCACTGTATGGTTCTGTCGGCACTGCTCAATTCGATTGTTCAATTGACTTTTGTAGAAGGAGCCGTGTGAAATTTTTCAGCTGCATCCAATCAGATGCAAACGGTTTGGGTATTCTGCCAGCCAGTTTTTGAGGCTGTCAAAATACAATATCTTGGCAAGGGGGGGGCGGGGGGGGGGGATTTGTCTGTTGGATTCAAATAAATCTAAACGTGTATGGCCAGCTTTTTTTTCAAAACTTTATTGGAACATGCATAATGTGGCCCACTGCACAATGCTAGTTACTCAACAGGTAATAGGGTGACCGTGTTTGTGAGCACGCTGACATCATGCAAAGGCAGGTGTACCAACACATGGAATATATTATGATTTAATAAAATTCTCTTAGTTACATAAGTCCAAGTGAATGTTATGAAAAACAAAAACGGTTATTAAAATTGGAGCACGTTTGTTAGCACGTGTCTGTGTCACACATCATTATACCAAGGAATCTTTTGTCTACCATCATACAGGGTTTCTCACGGCTGTAATTATCTTTTCAGGATATGAACACACCTACTTCCAAACCTTGAAAAACATACTATAGCCTCACATTCACGTGTTCGGAAGTGTGACATAAGGGTCAAGGTATTACTCATAACAGAAGATTCTGTAAACTCAGAGTTGCAGAACAAGTCTATCCAGGATGTTACACTATATACAGTAACCTATATACCCATTAACAAGTCTGACCTCTAAACCAGGGCAAAGGGAAAGTGTCTAACTCTAGAAGGCTGGTGTCAGGTGGGCTACTCTGACGCTAACGATCCCGCCGCTGACCATTTGTCAAAGTCACCAGTGGCAGGATGGTTGCCTGGTTGTCCCTATGGAATTACTCGTTCTGTAGCTGAGGCAGCGAGATGTCGCCCCCATCACTAGCGACTGAGATTCCGCAGAGCAACGCTTTGCATCTGGCAACAAGGATAAAGCGATTCCATATGCCCCATACACACGATCGTTTTTCATGCCGTTAAAAATGCCATTTTTAAAAATGGGCATTAAAACCGATTGTGTGTAGGCTCCAGAGCATTTTTAACGGCGTGAAAAACGGCCATAAAATTTTTCGAACATGCTCTATTTTTTCACGTCGTTTTTCATGTCGTTTTTTTTAACAACGTGAAAAACGATAGTGTGTATGCTTTTACGAGGGGAAAAAAAAACGCGCATGTTTAGAATCAAGTATGAGACGGGAGCGCTCGTTCTGGTAAAACTAGTGTTCGTAATGGAGATAGCACATTCGTCACGCTGTAACGGACTGAAAAGCACGAGGCTGAAAAGCGTGAATCGCCGCTCAACAAAGTTTACTAACATGAAGGGTGGCGCCATTCGAATGGAACTTCCCCTTTATAGTGCCGTCGTACGTGTTGTACGTCACTGCGCTTTGCTCGAGCGTTTTTTTTAATGATCGTGTGTACGCAAGACAGGCTTGAGAGGAAACATGAAAAAAAACGACGAGAAAAACGTCGGTTTAAAAAATGGCATGAAAAACGATCGTGTGTACGCCGCAATAGAAACAGATAGGCAACCTCTTTAGCGACCCTGCCACTGGCGATTTGTCTCTAGCAGTAGAATTGCCCATGTATGGTTACATTCACACATCTGTGATATTCATGATGTGCAGCTGCAGTGTGGTGCCTCTAAGTGCCATGTAGGCAGGGCTTACCCGCATTCTACGTGTGTTCGCATTCCTCTCCATATAAATACCAGTAGCGGCTGGTGGCTTTTTTTTTGGAGGGGGGGTGGCAAACAACCACCCCCCCCCTGGATTGATCGGTCGGCAGCATACCCCCAACACCACTGTCAGTCACTCAGTCGGTTGGGTCACCCGCACTACTCATCCTCCCCAGCAGGCGGTGTCGGTTGGTCATCCAGCCCCTCACTTACCCCATCTAGGTTGTGGACGGGCAGAGGCTTGCGGCTTCCATCGGGTCTTCTCCTCCTCTGCATCACGGCAGGTTCAGCCGCGCGTCTTTTCCCTCCTCCTCCTAGGCGTCCAATCTGATCGCCTGTCCTTTAGCCAATCGGGTGCAGGTCTCAGGACCTGCTTCCTGATTGGCCGAGAGGAGGATCAGTGTTTCAATAGCGAATATTGGCTATTGTAACACACCTGGGTGGGCTCGGTTCGCAGTGCTCTGCGCTCCAAGCCAACCCTATTTTGAAGCCTATTAGAGTGAGCCTCTGGCTCTAATCGCGTGCTTTAAACCCCCCCCCCTATATTGGAATCATGGCATTCAGCGTCCTGCATGGGGGCCGAACGCATGGATAGGGGGGCGCCGCCCGTGCGCCCTTAAAAGAGAAGTATGGGATTTTTTTTAATCCCATATTCATACTTACCTAGGTGGATGCAGCATCGGACCAATGCTGCATCTGTACCCCGCCTCCTCTTCACTGAGAACCGAGTCACCAAACACTGCCGATGGCACGGTTCTCTCACCTTCCCGAGCGGAGAGCTGCTGCCTGTCAATCAGCAGCTCTCCTGCTCTGCTCCTTTACGCTCATTGGAGCGCTGAGCTGTGGAGGGGTGGGGAGCGTCCGTCACATCGGCTCGCTGAGAGGCTGAGATGCCTATCAGTCCAGGCAGCTGGCGGATCCAGACTTCCGAAGTCGGGATGGTGCTGTGCCTGGACTGATCCTGGTGACTTCAGTAGAGAGCGGACTTCAGACCGCTCTCCGCTGAAAACGGATCACAGGAGTGCAAAACAAATTGCTTTCCTTTGACCCATAGGAGAAGCTCAGCTGAATGAGCTCAGGTTAGACTTCTCCTTTAATGGACAGGCCGTCCCTTGTATATACACTCACCGGCCACTTTATTGGGTACACCTGTTCTTTTCCACGGTCCTGGCTCTGTAACTGCCGATCGCGGGCGCCTGGCGGACATCGCGGCCGCCAGGCACGCGCATTGGAACCTGAGTGACGCGGCGCGCATGCCCTGCAGCGGCGCGCGGCCCCTAGACCGTCAATAGACGGCCCTCGGCATTGTAGAGCCACCTTGTGGCCGTCAATGTACAATGGCCCGGATGGGAAGAGGTTAAGGAGCCCAAAGCTGTGTGCATCCAAGATTGTGGGCCTGGAAGAGCTGGTGGTTTGAGGGACCAGTGCCTATAGCAGCAGTGTTGCTGAAGAGTAGCCAGGTGGGCTAGCATTTTCAGTTATGTCTGAATGTCATTTAAACCACTGCGTGGGATTCCTTAGTGGACTTTTGTTTTGTTTTTTCCATTTAATAAACGTGGGCTACCAGGCTCTTAACTAAAAACGCCTCTCTGATGTTGACTCACTACACAAAATTGCATCTATCACTGAGCTGAACAATCCTCCATGTCACAGAGTGCTGAAATCGTACAAGTTCCAAGGAAGGCCTCACGTATGAGCAATGAGTCGAACGTCATATGACTCAGAGAAACTCTGCACGCTTCAAAAAATAATGAAAATGTCCAAACACATGACCTTATGCTCAATAAATTTGCATGTAGAGGAGAGTGCAATACAAAGATACAATGTTGTTAGAATATAACCATCCCAACCAGGGCAATGCCTGGTGGCCTGATAAATTTTAGTTGCACCTGTTCAATTGCTTGGTAACAAAAATTGCTAATCAGCCAATCACATGGCAGCAACTCAATACATTTAGGCATCTAGACGTGGTGAAGACGACTTGTTAAAGTTCAAACCGAGCAACAGAATGGGGGGGGGGGGGGAAAGGGCGTTTAAAGTGATTGTAAAGGCAGAACTTTTTTTTTTTTATCTTAATGCATTCTATGCAGATTGTTGTCTTATTTTTTAATTTAAAAAAGTGAATTGTTTCCAAAAAAAGACCGCTGCGCAAATACGGTGTGACAAAAAGTATTGCAGCGACCGCCATTTTATTCTCTGGGGGCGTTAGAAAAAAAATATATATAATGTTTGGGGGTTCTAAGTAATTTTCTAGCAAAAAAAATATATATTTTAACTTATAAACAACAAGTTTGAAAAATAGGCCCGCTCTTAAAGTGATTAATGACTACAGTGTACCCATCTTCTGATGGCTCCTTCCAGCAGGATAATGCACCATGTCACAAAGCCCAAATCATCTCACCACTGGTTTCTTTGAACATGACAATGAGGTCACTGTACTCCAATGTCCTCCACAGTCACCAGATCTCAATCCAATAGAGCTCCTTTGGGATGTGGTGGAACGGGAGATTCGCATCATGGATGTGCAGCCGACAAATCTGCAGCAACTGTGTGATGCTATCATGTCACTATGGACCAAAATCTCTAAGGAATGTCTCCAACACTTTGTTGAATCTATGCCACGAAGTATTAGGGCCCTTTCACACTGGGGCGGGAGGTGCGTCGGCGGTAAAGTGCCGCTATTTTTAGTGGCGCTTTACTGCCAATTTCGCTGCGCTATTCGGGCGCTAGCGGTGCGGTTTTATCCCGCGCTAGCTACCCTTCCCTGCCCCCCAATTCTCCCCTCCTAGCACAAATCTTGCCCAATTCTGCCCCCTAACACAAACATCCCCCCCCCCATTCCTCCTTTTAGCGCAAATTCCCCTCCTTCTCCCCCATTACTCTTCCCTTTCCAGCACAAACAGCCCCCTCCAATGTTACAGGAGTAGTGAGAAGGTACAGGCTCTCTGTGCCAGCCTAGTCCAGTCCCCCCATGAACATTGTACCCACACCTGCTGCAAGTCCAGACAGGAGAAGTGTCAGCCAGGAGAGAGCTGGGATAACAGCGCTCCTCCATACAGCAGATAACACAGGATCCTCTTAGATTGGACAGTGCACAGCTTGATTATCCATCCCCTACCTCCTCCAAGGATTGCTCATCTCCCAGAAATGTGGGTGGGGGGGCAGGTAATCGAGCCATGCACCGTGAAATCTAAGAGGATCCTGTGTAAGTATGGAGCAGGGAGAGCACAGAAAGTCCACACCTTCTCCCAGCTCTCTTCTTGCTGACACGTCTCCTGTCTGGACTTACAGCAGGCATGTTCATGAGGTTGCCGACCTGGGAGGGCACAACTTAAACCTTGGGGGGGCGCAGCCCACCCCAGCACCCTGCTAATCCAGCCATGTACAGATGGGCGCCCCTCTGGGAAGGGCACCTGTGGGCACATGCCTACAGTGCCTAGTGGGAAATCCAACTCTGCTTGATGGTTAAAAATAAAATCTGCTTGCCGACCCCTTAGTCTGGCTATACATTATACAATTGTCTTGTACATTTTTCCGTTAGACTTACAAAAACCATATAATATGAGGTCAAACCTAAACACTTTCAATTTATATGCAGTCAGGCAGGTCCTTGCACTACATAGTTGAAGAAGGTAAATCTAAAGAAAATTGTATAATGTATGGCCAGTGCAGTGTACTGGCAAAACATATTTTTTATAGATACAAGCTGTAACATCTATAACCCTAAGGCCCCATTTACATTTTTAGAATGCACATTACTTATATTGCAGTGCCCCAATTCAATGCAGTGCAGTGGATTGCATTGCAAAAAAAAAAAAAAAAGGCCAATGCCGCTTACACACGGTCGGAATTTCCGACAACAAATTTTCAATGTGAGCTTGTTGTCGGAAAATCCGACTGTGTGTATGCTCCATCGGACATTTTGCTGTCGGAATTTCCAACAACAAAAATTTGAGAGCTGGTTCTCAAATTTTCCGACAACAAAAGTTGTTGTAGGAAATTCCAACCGTGTGTACACAATTCAAAGCACAAAAATTCTACGCATGCTCGGAATCATTGAACTTCATTTTTCTCGGCTTGTCGTAGTGTTGTACGTCACCGCGTTCTTGACGTTTGCAATTTCCGACAACATTTGTGTAACCGTGTGTGTGCAAGACAAGTTTGAGCGATTCGGCACTGCGTCGCTTTAACTGACAATTGTGCGGTCATGCGACGTTGCACCCCAACAAAATTTTATTCCCTGCAATTAGAGCTTTCTTTTGGTGGTATTTGATCACCTCTGCGGTTTTTAGTTTTTGCGCTATAAACAAAAAGAGCGATAATTTTGAAAAAACCACAATGGGGCTGATTTACTAAGAACATTGCGCTGCACCGCTTCAGATCTTTTTTTTTTTTTTATCAAATCATCTTTTTAATTTTTTTTTTTACATACAAACAACAAAAACACCAAATACAACATACAACCCAAGCCCGCTTCAGATCTTAATTTATGCGCCGGATAAATCATTGATTGGGCGTGCGAACCGGCGCACGCTGACCTGCAACGCAATAATAAATATGTAAACGGCAACTGTTGCCAGGGTAACTGCTGTTTTCTCATTGATAATAGCGCACGCCCATCTCATTGGATGTGTCTTGTTAGGCAATTAGTAGGTGTTCTCACTTAATTAACCCTTTTCATGCTAATCTCATTCCTATTACTTCTAATATATCTTTGAATTTTTTTTTCTATTTTCACACAAATATTTCAATACATTACAAAGACCAGAAAATGGAAAATTGTATACTCACCTTTCCGTAATTTTCCTTTCCTGTCGCATCTTCATGGCAGCATACACCTTTGGGTTGTGGCTCCGCCCCCACAACCTGATAGGACCGTTTAGCTATTAAGCCCAGAGCGGGCCCCCGCCCAGGTATTCTAGTATATATATATACACCTCACCTCAGACAGGTGGGCAAAATTACGGAAAGGTGAGTATACAATTTTTCATTTTTCTGTCGCATCATGGCAGCATACACCTTTGGGTGAATAACTCGCAGACTGGGTGGGTCTGAGCATAAAGACATATTTTTATTTACATGGAATAGAGGTGTTGGACTGAATAATTGCTCGTCCAAACTCTGCCGTGGACAATCTGGCAGAGTCCACCTTGTAATGAGAAATAAAGGTATTCCTTGAGGACCAGGTCGCTGCCCGGCAAATAGTTTCCGAGGACACTCTGCAGTAGGCCGCCCAGGAGGTCGCCATTGCCCTTGTAGAATGTGCCTTTAAGCCCTCAGGTATTTGCGTTTGACTCAGTGAATAAGCCTTTTTGATGATCTTCACCAGCCATGCTGCGATGGTGCGAGAGGTTGCTGCTTGACCGCTTCTAAAGCCGTGTGGGATGACCAGGAGGTTTTCCGACTTCCTAAGGTTGTTTGTTGTTGACAGGTAGGTTAGAATGTTAGTTCTTACATCCAGCGGATGTGGATCCCCTTGTTCTGTGGAGAGAACAGGAAGGTTAATCTCCTGATTTGAAGTGGAAGGAGGATGACACCTTCGGAATAAACCGATCGGATGGTTTTAGGACTACTTTATCTATACCTCCCAACTTCGCGGGACATTCTGATGTCCCCTCTCCCCTGCCAACCAGAGTTGTTGAGGGGGGGGGGTTGATGGTTGCCGCCGGAACATTTAAAAAAAAAAAAAAAGGACTTGCAAAAAAAAAAAAAATTTAGGCGGGGGGGGGGGGGTTGGGGGGCCGCGGGGGGCCGCGATCGGGGGGGCATACTAGTGCGCCGATCGCGGGGGGGGCTCTTACCTGCTGCTCCTCTTCTTCTCTTCATGTTTCCTGCTGTGCGGGAAACATGATAGTCTCGCGGGAGTGCGGGAAGGAGGAGCCTCTGCGGGTAAAACCCGCACAATCCGTGCCAGTTGGGAGGTATGCTTTATCTGGGTAGACAATCAAGTATGGTTCTTTTGCCAGTAGAGCTTGCATCTCTGAGACTCTCTTGGCCGATGTAATTGCAATTAAGAAAGTGACTTTGAGTGTTAAAGGGGTTGTAAAGGTTTGTTTTTTATTTTCTAAATAGGTTCCTTTAAGCTAGTGCATTGTTGGTTCACTTACCTTTTCCTTAGATTTCCCTTCTAAATATTTTTTTTCTTTGTTTTCTTTGTCTGAATTTCTCACTTCCTGTTCCTCCTAAGTAAGCTGTTCAGTAAGCTGTTCTGGCTGACTAAACACCGCTTGGATGATGGTGTGAAGTTTAGTGAGGAGAAACAGGAAGTGAGAAATTCAGACAAAGAAAAAAAACATTTAGAAGGTAAATCAAAGGAAAAGGTAAGTGAACCAACAATGCACTAGCTTAAAGGAACCTATTTAGAAAATAAAAAATGAACCTTTACAACCCCTTCAAGTCCCATAAGGAGATGTTTTCTAACGGGAAGAATGGTTCGTGTGATAGAACTTCTAGTACGACCGAAAGATCCCAAGTCGGGAAGGAAGGCTTTCTGGGAGGCCTTATATTTAGGCAGGCCCTCTGAAACTGAATAACTAGGGGCTCTTGCGCCCAATTGATTCCTGTCATAGCTGATAATGCTGATACGTGAACTTTTAAGGTACTTGACCCAAGGCCTTTCTCTAGGTCTAACTGGAGAAGCTCAATGATTTGCGCAACTGATGGAGATGATGGGTTCCAGTTTTGTTGCTGTTGCTTTTGTTGCTTTTTCTTAAAGGGGTTGTAAAGGTAAGTTTTTTCACCTTAATGCATTAGGGTGAAAAAACATCTGTGCACAAGTCGCCCCCCCCCCGAGCCCCCGTTTACTTATCTGACCCCTCGAAAGTCCCACGCCGTGAACGCGCAGGCTTCTGGGCCGGCTTCTAGGCTCATTCATTGGTTGATTGAAAGCAGCACAGCCATTGGCTTGCGCTGCTGTCAATCACATCCAATGATGCGGCGCGCCGGGGGCGGGGCCAAGTGATACAGTGAGCGGCTATAGCCGCAGGCTGTATCACAGGAGCGCGCCCGCGATAACTCACCACCATGCGAGATCGCTCGCGTATAGGTGGTAAGTTATTGCGGGGAGGAGCCGAGACAGCCGCCGAGGGACCCCAGAAGACGTGGATCGGGGACACTCTGTTCCAGGACTGGACTAACAAATGTTTCTAGTGAAAGTGAACTGGTGTTTTCTATTAAACAAGGGCTAAATGGGCCATTGACATGCATCACAGTTGTACTGAGGAATGTGTCTTTGCAAAGTTAAACTAAATGAAATCCTTTATTATTTTTGCTTGGGGATAGAGTGCAGAGGGATTAGAAGTCTGGTCAGTTTTTGGGGATGTCTTCACCCCTGATAGTGGTAAAATTTGGGAGTTGTCTTCATCCTTTCTCCTTCAAATTTATTCACATCCTGTCACATAGCTAAACAGGAAGTGAGGGTAAATCCCTACCAATGTCTTTCCTTGGGGACACACAGGTCAATCTAAATAGTTTCCCCATTATGAAAATTGCACTCCAGCATTTTGCTGTGTACACCCCAAATGATTAGGTATATTTGACTTTTGGGTTTATTTACTAAAAGCAAATCCACTTTGCACTACAAGTGCACTTTCTGGATATCCAAGGGAGACATGCAAGGAAAATAAAAAAACACCATATTTGGTTCTACATTATTAGATGTTAAAATCACCAGTGCTTCCCCTCAGATTTTCAGCAACTACACTTGTACTGCAGAGTGGATTTGCCTTTCTTAAACCCCAAACTACCTAATGATTTGGGGTGTACACAACAAAGTACTAGAGTGTAATTTGCTTAATGGGGACACTAGTTAGATTGATCTGTGTGTCCCCAAGAAAAAGACATTGGTAAGGTTTTACCCTCACTTCCTGTTTGGCTGTGTGACAGGAAGTGAAGCCAATTTTGCTTCTCAAGTACCCCCAACAGACCACGTTTGCTGGTTTTCCTTCATCTTGCTTAAAATCACAGTCAATGGTTGTTATTTTGGACAGAAATTCTAGAGAAGATAAATTCACAAAACATGTCCTGTCTGGGTACTTGAGGACTGAGGCTGAGAACCACTGCAGTAAAAATTAAAATGTAATACTTTCCACTCTGTATTTTTCCTTTTTCCTTTCCTGGTGACTATCCATGGCAGCACACAATCCATGCATATGCTACCATGAAGGCACCAGAAGTTAGACAAATCACACCTGTTTTGTTTGGACATGCCAATCAGCCTAGTTAAGCTGAAGCTGTGAAATTTGCTGCATGAAAAATGAAAAAAACACAAACAAACATCCAAAATTGCAACAAATTTTATTGGTAAACAAACTAGGACTGGAAAAGAGCAAGGAAAGCTATAAAAACGGAAAATTGTATCATACTTACCAGTAATTTTCCTTTCCTGGTGCCTATCCATGGCAGCATACCTGTGACAAGCTCCGCCTTGGCTCCTCCCTCAGGACTAGTGAATATTATAAAAGAGTTGATTAGCACAGCCCCAGCATTCTCCGTAATATAGAATACCGAGGGTGGGATTGTATGCTGCCATGGATAGGCACCAGGAAAGGAAAATTACTGGTAAGTATGATACAATTTTCCGTTTTCCTGGTGCCTCCATGGCAGCATACCTGTGACAAATAACTAGCTGATATGGGTGGGATGATGCTCAGAGGTTTATTTTAAAGAGATTATTATCATCATTTAGAGGAAGAAGCAAAGGCCGATTTGACCGCCTGTCTGCCAAACTCCACCGATGAGAGAGCTCCTGGGTCTACTCGGTAATGTTTCAGAAACGTATGTTGGAACGACCAAAGTCGCTGCCTTGTAAATAGTTTCAATTGACACATTCGCTCTTGCCGCCCAAGAGGCAGAAACCATTCTGGTGGAGTGCGCCCTGACTATCGAAGGGGATCCCAGTCCTTTTGCCCTGTACACCTTGTGGATGAGTTTAGCGAACCATGAGGCAATCGTTCTTGCGGACGCCTCCTTGCCTTTGTTTATGAACAATCTGATAGTGTCCCTGAAGGATGCTGTAGTCTGCAGATAGCATCTCAAAGTGGAGGCAATGTCCAGCTCGTGAAGAGAACCTGAGTCCTATTTTGAAAATGTTGGAAGTGCCCAAGGCTCCGACATGTTCGAGGATGATGTGACCTTGGGGCTAAATCGCACCGTTCCGAGTTCTACCCTGTCAGGAAAGAATATGATATGATGAAGATCCGCTTCTAAACCTTGGAGCTCTGAAACCCGTCTGTCAGAAGTTATGGCTATCAAGAAGGATAGCTTCATGGTTAGATTCCAAAGCGATGCTGACTCCAAAGAGGCAAGAGGTGGATTGGTTAAAGACTCTAGGATGATAGCAAGGTCTCAAGTGGGAAACGATTGTTTAGTTGGTGGTCGGATCTTTTTGACAGCTTTGAAAAATTGGATTATTAATGAATCCTCAGCCCATCTTTTACTGGTTGCCGCTGAAATTGCCGCTACTGCCTGCAAGAATTTTTAGAATTTGAGAGGATGATGGGAAATCTGGATCACAGTTTCTGCCAATCATGAAGGCCCTGAATTTGTTCCACACCTTATCGTATATACTGTTTGTGGATGGCTTTCTTGCGCTGAGCAGGGTTTCGATAACTTTGTTGGGACACCCTAGGGATTGGAATCTTTCCCTTTCAGCTGCCAGATGTGAAGATTTAACCTGCGGGAATCTGGATGGGTGTGACATCCCTATGACAGGAGAAAAAGTTATTATTGGAACCTTGACTGAAGGCTGTGTATTCAGGTACATTGCTGTGGGGAACCAGGGACGTCTTGGCCAGTACAGTAGGACTGCTATCACCGTTGTGGTTTCTACCATAAGCCTCAACAGGAGTTTTTTTTTTTGTTTTTTTTGTTTGTTTTTTTGGAATGAGAGGCCATGGAGAGAAGGCATAGGCCAGATTGCATGCCCAAGGGCTGAGAGAGCATCTACTGCCTCCGTCTGGGGATGAGGAAGTCTCAAGATGAACCTTGAAAACTTGGTATTTAATGCTGTTGCAAATAGGCCCAGCCCGAGGGAACCCCACTGGTCCACTAACCAGTCGAAAACTTTCGGGTGCAGAGACTATTCGTTGAAATCTACGAACCTGCGAGATAGGCGGTTGGCCCTTGAGTTGAGAAGACCGGGCAGATACACTGCCCTTAGGTCTTTTAGATTCCTTTTTGCCCAAAAGAATATGGTTTCACTTCCTTCAGCAGGGACCTGTTGCGCGTCCCTCCTTGTCGGTGTATATAAGACACCGCAGCCCTGTTGTCCATTCGGAGAAGAACTGGTTTGCCTGTAATCTTGAATTCTAGGGCTAGCAATGCAAAAGGTAGGCTGCCCGGACCTCCAGGATATTTGATACCAGGCCTGTTGTAGTGAAGGACCATCTTCCTTGCCCTGAGATCTGGTTGCAGTGTGATCCCCACCTGCTTCACTGGCATCGGTAAGAATTGTGATCCAGTTGACATGTCCTAATGCAGTGGTCATCAACCCTGTCCTCAGGGCCCACTAACAGGCCAGGTTTTATGTATTACCTTGGGGAGACACAGACTAGAATACTGCAATCAGTGAGCAGCAAATGATATCACCTGTGATGTATTTCAGTTATCTTGCAAACCTGGCCTGTTAGTGGGCCCTGAGGACAGGGTTGAAGACCACTGTCCTAATGGACGTGATTTCATAGGCGTGTGTTTCTTCATCCACCAATGTAGACTCCTGAGCATCAGGGTCGTCAGGTGTATGGGTTGGGATAGATACCGTCTGTTCCACAGCCTCAAGAACTTATGCTGGAAATGTCTCAAATGCCAATGAGCCCAAGGGACCCTAGGGATGCATGACGACATCCAGCCTATCAGACTCTGACAGTTTGAGTATGACAGGTAGGATCTCACACTGACTTTCTTCATCTGTCGAACAGTCGATGTCACCTTTTGAGGTGGGAGGGATACTGTACCGTTCTGTTCCACTAACTGGGCTGGAACCTTCGCCCGGGGATGAAGGTCATCCAAGTAATGGTATACTCAAGGCCTTAATTCTATTAGAGGGGCTATAATGGCAATTGGGTCTTCGTAAAGACTCTTGGTGACGTGCAGAGGCCGAATGGGAGACTCCAAAATTTAAAATGTACAGGCACCACTGCAAACCTCGGATATTTCTGGAAAGGAGGGAGTGTCGGTATATGCAGGTAAACATCCTGCAAGTCTATTGATAACATCCGATCCCCTGGTTGGATTACACGTATAATCGCTCATAGCGACTCCTTTTTACATTTTTTAGGAAGATATAGCGATTTAGCCTCTTCAGGTCTAACACGGGTCTCCTACCTCTGTTTCTCTTGGGACTAGAAACAGGGTGGAGTAAAAACCGAAAATCTTTCTGATGAAGACACTGGAACCACTGCTTGCTGTTCCTGCAAGGAGAGAAGAAATCGCTGTAGTGCTTCCGTTTTTTTGGGGGAACCTTGACACCCTTGTCGGAGAGAAGAAGTCTTTGGAGGGTTTGTCTAGAAACGACCAGAAGTGATCGTATTTAACTGTGGAGACTACCCACGAATCCTTGCACTTTGTTCCCAGATCTTCAAGAAGTGTTTTAGTCTGGCCCCCACAGGGATCGCTTGGGATGGCCTGGCGTCAAAAGGATTTAGCAGAACCCTGAGGGATAGGCACGAGTCTCTGTCTACTGGTCTTGAGGAAGGTAGACTGCGTGCTTCTCCAATTTTGCCTGTAAATGTCCTGGAGCGCCTGGATCGCCTGTCTTGGGGTAACAGGCCCGATTTTCTGCCCATGACGCGAGAGATGGCCTTGTCCAATTTCTCCCCAAACAAGGCTTTTCCGTCAAAGGGTATCTTGCACCAATTCTGCTTTGAGGCAATATCTGCTGACCAAGGTTCCAGCCACAAGGCCCGTTTGGCCATAACTGTGTGGAGCATTGACCTTGCGGAGCACCGAATTGAATCGATCGTGGCTTCACCAATAAGATCTACTGAGAGCTTTAGCTCCACTAAGGCCCTGATGATGTCCTCCGCTGGGGTATCCTGTTAGATTGCAAACTCTATATCATCTGTCCAGACGCATAGGGCGTTGGACACTGACGTCAGGGCTATCGCAGGTTTACAAGCGTTGCCCGCCATCTTTTGAGAGATCAAGATCCATCCTTCTGTCTGGTGGATCCTTAAACAAAGCCGAGTCTTCCATGGGCAATGTGACGTTCTTTGCCAACCTTACCACAGCTGCATCAACCACTGGAGGGCCCTCCAGCATTGCGGAATCGGCCTCTGAGAGAGGGTATAACTTTCCCAGTCGATTAATGGAGAATCTTTTCTCTGTCTTTTTCCACTCTTCCTCAATCACATCCCTGATATCCCCCATGAGAGGGAAAGAGGGTAATCTGGCGTTTGAAAAAAGGGGAAGTACGACTTAGACTTCTGTGTCGGTCTCTTCCTAGCTGATCGCTTGTTTTACCGCCTGCACAAAAGGCTGGACCATGGCAAAAGCAAAACCAAAAGGTATCTAGGTCATCAGAGAGACCCCCTGAGATGGCATTCTCTTCCTGATGTTTAGAGGAAGAAGCAGGCGTTTCACTTGAGGACGGCCCGGGAATGGGGATGTCATAGGAGATGCCAGATGTTGCGGTGGCATTGTGGCTACCAATTCCGCGAGGGAATTCTTTACTGCTTTCTTAAGTAGGTCCGCCACTTGCAGGCTTTCGGACTTTCTGTCCGCTGGGCAATTTCGACAGATCACTTTGTCTGGAAGTGGGGTGTCTCCAAAGGACTGACATCCTGGAGATCTCGGCTTCAGGAGCGTTAGGCCACTTTCACACTGAGGCGCTTGAAAAACTGCCAGTAAAACACTGAGCGCTTTTGAAGCGCTTTTCAGGCGCTTTCAACTCATTTCAATGGAGATGGGCGTTTTTTCAGTGTACTGCCCCAGTGTGAAAGCATTCATTGATTTTAATGGAAATAAGTTTTCAGGCGCTTTTTTTTTTTTAGCGTGAAAGCGCCTGAAAAGCGCCTCAGCAATGACTTCCTGCCACTTCTATGATCCCGATGCCTGGACAACCTGTCTCTACTGGGACTAGAATCATCATAGTCCTCATTTTGCCTTGAGGTCTTTTTAGACGTCTTCTGGCGTATAGGGCTGAAATACATAAAAGTACCAGCTTCGGTGCACTCTTTTTTTTTAAGATGTGTAAGCTTACCTGGACGTAGGTCCTTACCTCAGAAGTAGAGTAGGATCTTTGTACGGGTGGCGAATGGCTCATGCTGAGTGGCTTAGCAAAGGTAGCAGCTAAGAAAGGAACAGGGAAGGGTTAACAACCATGTCCTAATCTGGCTAAGAGAAACAAAATCTCTGTTTTTTTTTTTTTTTTGTTTTTATTAATTTATTTATATAAAATTATTATTATTTTTGTTTTTTTTGGGGGGGGGGGGTTCTCGCACGCATGCATATAAAAAAAAATATTTATTTTTTAAACAATTTTTCCCCCTTTTTTTTTTCAAATAATATAATTTATTTTTATTTTTTAAGAGTTTTACTTGCACACCTGTATATACTATAATTAATTTTAAAAACAATTTTCCCCCCTTTTTAAAAAAAATTATTATACATATATATATATATATATATATATATATATATACATACACATATATATTTTTACTTACCTGAAACGACAGGTATTCTTCCCTGGAGCGTTCTGTTAAGTAGATCTCAGGCAGCCAGGGCGATAAATGGGAACAGGTGGATAGAGGAAAACGCCTCTGCCCTGTAATTTAGGGTTAAGGGCAAGAAAAGAACATTTTTCCCTAACCTAAGATGGCCGCCGAGGCTTCCGCGCTTACCGCATGCGCAGAACGTGGCAAAAGACGCCGTAAGTAAACAAAAAGGCTGGGGGTGAGCGCGCGTGCGATCCCTAAGGGGGACGAGGAGGTGATAGAGGGCGAGGGGGAGACAGGGGGCATAAAGGAAATGGGAAACACTGAGAAAGCGGCCAGAAAGAAAAAAGCTAAAAGGAAGGAAAAAAGGGAAGAAGAAAAAAAAAGAAATGCAGAAATAGCTGCTGCCTTTGTTGCCATGTGTGAGCTAATGCCTGGAAGATGTGCTGCAGGTAGAGCTCTTAGTTAAGAGACAAACTGCTTGTCCCAAAAGATCCTACAGAAGGGACTCCCAACCTTATAAGCGCGTTTAGCTGCCCAAGAGAAGGGACCGCGTCCGGGAGAGGCTTGAACCCGGACGGAAGCTGCCGAATGCAGAAGGTTAAGGACGTTCGACCAGAATTCACTGCCATGAGGTATGAGGAAAAAAAGGAGAATGCTGGGGCTGTGCGAACCAACTCTTTTATAATATTCACTAGTCCTGAGGGAGGAGCCAAGGCGGAGCTTGTCACAGGTATGCTGCCATGGAGGCACCAGGAAAACATGTATGTTAAATTGAAACACTAGTCACAACATCTTGAGAAACATTTTGCAAAATAATGCAGCACAATTAAATCAAAGTGAACAAACGACACACATTAACAACATCAAAAAAATTTCGCAGGAAAATATCCCCCAACCTAAAAATAAACCAAAGTAAAACAAAAAGATATGTGGAGCGGGTGGTTACATTTAGGCCCCTTTCACACTGAGGCGTTTTTACCGCGTTTTCGTGGTAAAAATAGCGCTGTAAAAACGCCTGAAATAATCCTGCCCCAGCATTCTCAATGTGAAAGCCCTGAGGCGTTTTGCTGGCTGTGCGTTGGAAAAAATCCTGCAAACAGCATCTTTAGGGCGCTAAACATAGCGCTGTAAAAACGCCTATCCCCATTGAAATGAATGAGAAACGCGGTAAAAACGCATAGGCGTTAGCGCTATTTTTAAAGCTATCGCAGTAAAAATCGCAACGCCTCAGTGTGAAAGTAGCCTTTGGGGGAAGCATCTGAGTGGTAACAAGGCTCAGATGCACTAATTGTTAGTTCTCATGGACCATTTCTATCCCTGGGAGATAGTACTGGTGTGTAAGTTCACTGGGGCCTATGGGTGGCGCTGTTGCCATGGGCCCGGGTTGAACCGCAGTACAAGGTTGTGTCCTTTTTGTCCCCTCTCGGCAGCAGTGGGGCGGGGAACCTGCTGTGCCTGTCCGGAGGGGATATAAAAGGGGGCGGCCATCTTCCAGAGGGGTGGTCGGTTCCGCGCTGAGGCAACTTAGGCCTGGGTGCGTGTGTGTCGCCTCCGGGTGCCCTAGGCCCGGAGGCCTGGTCGGGTTGTCTCTGGGTGCCCTAGGCCCAGAGACAGAGCTGCTGTTCCATCTCAGATACCTTCAGTCTGGGGGAGGTACTTCGGAGAAAGGCCCGGAACCCAGCAGCCTTCGGCTGGGATCCGCCGGGGACCGAGACTCCCAGGGATCTGCCTTGCGAGGGGACCCGTATCAAGGACGAGGAGGCCAGGGAGGTGACCCTTTCTGAAGACCCAGCGCAGAGTCGTGGTGACAGATGGGGCCTCTGGTAACTCTCCGGAGGGATGTTCTTGTCCTATAAGGGCTAGTTCACTAACGGAAGGAAGTGCGTGTTCTTTAAATCACAGTGGCAGTGATACTACGCACCCAAGGTCAGTAGCAGTGGCTTTCATATTTTTTTCACCCGGTCAGTGGCAGTGACCAACCCCATGGTCTGTGGCAGAGACCGTGTGCCAAGCCCTTTCGTGCTGATCAGAGCAGGAGAAACCCAAATTCAAGTTTGTGCCTGGACCTCCTCCCACCTTATCTGACCTGTGTCTTGTCCCAACCTGTCTGCTCTCAAAGAGACTGTTTATTGTGCAAGAAGGAATAAATATGTGTTGGACCTTTCAGTTGGTGTGGACAGTTGCTTACTGGGGAGAATTAAAGACTTGTTTCTGACTACTGCAGAAACGAGGTCAGCACTGGAGGCTTTTTGACACTGGCTGTAAGCAGGCCCGAGAAACCAACACCGCTCAACCTCCCTATTCAGGAAGGTACGGGCTTGTGGTGCGGTGTGCCTCATTCTTTTCCTGCGGAGGAGCCAAGCAGAAGAAAAGCAGGTAAAGTCTGGGGTTGGTGCACTACATATGTTTTTCAAAGACATAACAAACAAAATACAAAGCGAAAATACATGTTACAAACTCGATAAGGAGACCAAAATGTACTCTCTGAACGGACACGCACACACTTGCCTCTTTTCAGGGCAAGGTATTGAACGCTATCCGCAAGCTTTATATAACATAGGTTTGTGTGCTAATGAGGCAATTGAAAACACATGCACAGTCCATGAAACACACAAAACGCAAGTTCACCCAATGTAGAGACTGAACTTCAAAGTGGGTACACCTGTTAAGGATGTCCTTAAATTACTAACCCAAATAACACGCTCTCTGAGCATGCCCAGAAACATCCAAGTGCTGTTCACACACAAAAAGCACCAAAGAAAAAGCTAAGTCCCTGAGCATGCCCAGACCAACACGAATGCATCTAGCACAAAAGAAGCCACCCCCTGTCCAAAATTAAGCACATCATCCCGCATGCTACTAAATTAGAGATGGGACAAACACCCCCCGGTCCAGGGGGGCAAACAAAGAGCCTAACATGGGCAAAAGTTAGACAACAAATACCATTGCAGTCTATGGGAACGAAATTGGTAATTTTGCTAGTCCCTACTTGGCTGGCTTATCTTCTAGTTATTGGCCTTAAAATGGGTATGGGGGCACAAGTCCTACCCTAAAGGGACATATATCAATGTCACCAATTTGGAGAACCCCAAAAACGAAACAAGAAGTGCCTTTAAATATGCCAAATTGCTTATGGGCCAGTTCACACCACATGCAGACCAGTGCGTATTTTTATGCTTCAAAAATGCATGGAAAGTCGGTTATATGTTTTTCAATGGCATAGGTAACACCAATGCTTGCAGTTCCAGTGTGTTCCAGTTCCAGAAAATAGAGTAGAACATGCTGCATTTTTCCTGCACTGGACTGTACTTGAATGCTGTAAAATGCACAAAAAACGCATCATAAACGCACATGAAAGCATCAAAAACGCACATGCAGAAAAGCATCTGGACTGCGTTTGTTTCTATAGAGTGAACTTGCCCTAAAGCTATTAACTTGGGGGGGGGGGGTACTCTGCCTGTAAAGTGGTGCATCTGTAGCATGTATCCAAAATGCTTCTTCAAAGATGTACGGCTTTAGAGCAAGCTTACAAATCGACATTGCAGCTGCAAGATTTTAACTCCAAAAAAAAAAAAAAGCATGCCCCCCCAATACATACAGGGCCATTTGGGTCTGGAAAGGCGTGAAATGAGAACCCCCACATAAAAAAAAAACACCCCCTCCCACGCACTAACAAACCCCTAGCCAAACACAGCAAGCCAGCGAATGAAAGGGGGTGGATGCTTGGGGGCAGGAGGGGCTCAGGCACCCCAAAAGTGGTTTGAATTGGTAAAGGCAGCTCACAGCCTTTGGAGAATGGAGTGGAGTGTAGAGTTCCCCTTTAAAAGCAAAAACTAGCCACAAAGAATTATATGCATTAGAAGGGGGAGAAAAGAGCATTGTAGTGTGGAGTTCCCCTTTAAAAGCAAAGACTAGCCACAAAGAATTATATGTGTAGCGCCCTGCCCCCGATGATTGGGGCGCTATTGTAAATTTAGGGGGTGTCTTAGCCATAGTTGGGCTCAGACTTGTGTAATTACATACAAATTGCCTCTGTCCTGGCTATGGTGGTGCCTGAAAGTGTTTTCCCTTGTTGCCTGAAGGTGGCAGTACCACCTCAGGTCCATGTTGGAACGCAGGCAGACCATGGTGTATTGGGTGTCCCTTCTCGGCAGCAGTTAAGCGGGAGTGGTGCCCCCGCTGTGCATGCTGGGGAGGGATACTTAAGGGGCAGAGGACATTGTGCGGGGCTCTTCTTGCCTCATGGCCCTCCTGGCACGAGGTGTGTGTGTGTGTTGTCAGCACGGGGCCACGTTGGCCCGAGGCTGCATCTCTTGCGAGTAGGCCCAGTTATGATGACTGGGGCCTACAATCCTAAAGGGGATCCCAAGCTGTCCACCAAGAGGGAGGAAGCTGCTTAACGAAGGAAACCGGGGGAGGACCTGCCCTGAAGGAGACCAGCAAAGTGCTAATGTCTCGAGATAGGCCTGGTGACCTTGTTAAGAAGGGATCCACTACGTTAAAAGTCCAGCAGTTTGCCGGATCGGCTTAAAGGTTCTTTTACTGCACGGCTGGAAGTTCAGGACTGAAATCCTGTGGCAGAAGATTCCTGGCTATCCATATTTGTTCTCAAACGGTCTGTGGCAGAGACTGTTCTCATACTGGTTTGTGCATCATCCCGACCTGCTAGGCCAGGTGAGAGGGGTCTATCCGGGAGAGCAATACCCACTCAAAAGAGAGAGTGGTTCAAGAAATACAAGGCCTCTCTTACCATTCAGCTACTGAATGCTGCCAAGGCCTGCATACCCCTCTGTTGGAGGTCGGGGAACCCGCCGGCGATGTCCCTATGGTTTTCTAAAGTGAACGAACTAAGAGACATGGAGGATCTTACCGCCACCTTGCACAACAGGGAGGAGACCTTCCGGGAGACCTGGAGACCCTGGCAACAATTTATATACACAGACGCTTATCTCCGTGAGGTTGCGCAGTCTGACTAACCCATTGGGCTTGTCCCGCTTCCCAGTCGGGGGGCGCTACCCTTCTTTACTCTACTCTTCTACTTTCTGCTCTTATATTCTACTAAGCCTCCATTTCTCCTCTCCCTTTTCCCCTTTTGGTATTTACCCCCTCCCCTTACCTCTTACCCAATCACGGGCTATCGTGATCAGATACTGTGAATATCCTATGGTGCATTACCTATTCTATGTGTCCCGTGCTTGGGCCCATCTGGCCATTGGGTTGTTTCGCATCCCAAACAACTGTTAAAACTTTAAAAAATTTTACTGTATTATGTATTATATAGCTTGGCATATGTTATTATCGGCTCCAGGACGCACAAGTATTTGATAGATTGCCTCCCCGGCTTCGCACACCAACTTTATCCCTATTCCGTACTTTCTTCATGTGCTTTACTTACCGTGTAAAGCCGGGGTGTCTGATATATTTACCTCATTTCCTGACCACGATTGATCTTATTGTCTGATTTTTATTATGTATCTCCGCTATATATGCTAATTGTTGAACACACTTTCTATTTAAATAAAGGAATAAAAAAAAAAAAGAGAGAGTGGTGAATGACTTTAGACATGTTTGTGTGTTCTGCAACGAGTACCTGAACCTTCCCCTCTCTTCTCATACCTTCTACTTTCTCTATAAGTTACTGCAGCAAAAAGAAAACCCAACAGTTGAAGGTTTTACATCTCGTGTGGACATTACAGTTTCTACAGACTTTCTTCCCCTGACAACAAACCTAGAGGTAACGTGCAAAGCCCAAAACTTAAACCAGCAGCTCCAAGGGGGTAGTGCTACACGTGGGGGCTCATCCGGGATATTTGCCATTGCCTCTGACAACCGGATTAATGTTTTTTTTGCTTTATTGGAAGTCTGCAAGCAAGAAAGTGTTGGACTGTGCTTTAAAAGAGAAGAAGGGGTTAAGGGGTACAGATCACTTTGCCAACTGCGTAGGCCGTGGGCGGAGCCGAGAAGGAGAAAGCCTGCGAGCTACGTGCAGAGGAGAAAAAACGGGGAGGAGTTCCCGCCAACTGCGTGAAACACATGAGTGTCTGGCGCCAAAGACCAGAAGTTGCCAGATTAAGCAGCATGTCTTCCCTTTCATGGGCTCCAGCCATATCGTGACCCAGGATGTTCTCTATGCCCAATGCTATGGAGGCTACGCCATCCGGAGCCCCGCTCACAGATACAGGGATCCGACTAAAGCCAAGAGGACGCTTCACGCTCTATACGAGCTGAGATGTGGAGGCCCTGGGCATGCTGTGGCCTGGATGCGATGGACTGGCCATACAGTTGCGCCCATTTGGTCAATGCCTATCCTGCGGGGAATATCTCTTTGAGGTGGAACAACCCACCGTGCCACCCCGCGCCTATCGGATAGACTGGATCACAGGCACTGTTACTCTGGAGGAGGTCGCCTTTGCCCCTGCAGTTCAGCCTGCACACACTGCATCTGCTGCAGCAAGTGAGTCCGGAGTAGACGTCGCTACTACTACGGAGCCACTGGCGGACACTGCAGCGGATGCTACGGCCACAACATGTGACTCCGTCCCACCCGTGAAACGGAAAGTGGGATACGTCAAGGCTTCCCGCGGCTGCGGTCGAGGCCTACCCCAGCACCTGCCGGAACCAGACCCTGTGCGCGGCGATGTCCCCGGGAAGTCCACGACAGGAACCAATAAGGAGACTGGGGAAAAAGTTACTGGGACTGTGTGCACCTGTTTACCGGCCGAAGAGTGGGAGGATTCAGAGTTGGATTCCTCATCCGACGCCGGTGATGATGACTTGTTAGAGACCTTGTCTCAGGGAGCGAGATGGGGCAAGGGGAAGCGTTACCCCGATACATAGCCTCCCTGAGTTATCGGCTATGAACTCTGGGGACACCACACATCGGATGGAGACCCCGGGTGATAGATAGTAAATGGACTTTGCCAGTTAGAGAGGCACTACGTAAGCCTGCTAAGTCTTTGGTGAAGAGATCACCGGGTGTATTCGTACTACCCAGGACGGGGAGCCGTCATTCATTGCCCAGAATTGCCCGTCTACAAAAAGTGCTCATGGACAGGGTAACCTAAAAATATGGTTTAAAATTCCCATATGTACCACGAGAGGTTATGCAGGAAATTGAAGAAAACAGGGAGCAGTGGTATGATGAAGCCGTTTGGGATCAATTGGCCATACCTAAGCACCTCAGAAAGCGGGACTCTTTTCTTGTGGCTGAGCTGTTCGAAGGATGCCGGCGGTATTGTAGTTGCGGCCGGCACATATATGCCGACAGGGTGTTCATTTGCAGTGTATGGAAAGATGACGTTGTGTATTCCATCACTGTCCTGGATGAACGAGGAAGGTCCCTAACACTACCTGATCCCAGATTCAATTTGCCTTAAACCAGCGAACTGACGTTGCTTTTGTTTGTATTTTAATTCTCCCACAAGAGGAAGAGAAGAGAAAGCATCTTCATTACCAGAGGAAACTTTCTTTGCTATGCTATTGAACTCTGGGGAGTTAGTCAGACAGGATAGAGTTGCTGAGAACGCAGAGTTCAAAATGTTTATTGCTTCAGCCCCTGCTTAAAGGACATTTATGTGAGGCCTCTGACACTAGGTGGCAGTGGTTGTCAGCGTAGGGAAAGACTTTTCATGTGGATACATGATTATTTTTTTTCTTCTTTCTCCCTAGAAAATCTTAAAGAAGGAAAGCTCCATCTCCTCGGAGATGCAGTTTTGCTTCTATGTAAATATGTCTGATTCTTTAAACTGTATTTTTTCTATGCATATTTGTGTTTTCTTTTAGGTACCAGATCTGCTGTCAAGACCATAGGAGAATGGGGTGGGATTAGATAGTTAGTGAAGGGTGGTAGTGTTCATGTCAAATGTGTAATGTACAAATGTTTTATCTGAAATCCATGTCATTTTGTACTTTGCTCCTATTCCTTTCCCCCCCCAGTTTTTTTGGTTCAGGTACCAAACCCTCACGCTTGAGGGTCTACATTTTTTTTCCTCAGACACTGAGGACAGTGTCTTTTTGTAGAGGGGGTGTATGTAGCGCCCTGCCCCGATGATTGGGGCACTATTGTAAATTTAGGGGGTGTCTTAGCCATAATTGGGCTCAGACTTGTGTAATTACATACAAAGTGCCTCTGTCTTGGCTATGGTGGTGCCTGAAAGTGTTTTCCCTTGTTGCCTGAAGGTGGCAGTACCACCTCAGGTCCATTTTGGAACGCAGGCAGACCATGGTGTATTGGGTGTCCCTTCTCGGCAGCGGTTCAGTGGGAGTGGTGCCCCGCTGTGTATGCTGGGGAGGGATACTTAAGGGGCAGACACCATTGTGTGGGGCTCTTCTTCACCTCGTGGCCCTCCTGGCGTGAGGTGTGTGTGTGTGTTCTCAGCCCGGGGCCACGTTGGCCCGAGGCTGCATCTCTAGCGAGTAGGCCCAGTTATGATGACTGGCGCCTACAATCCTAAAGGGGATCCCAAGCTGTCCACCAAGAGGGAGGAAGCTGCTTAACGAAGGAAACCGGGGGAGGACCTGCCCTGGAGGAGACCAGCAAAGTGCTAATGTCTCGGGATAGGCCTGGTGACCTTGTTAAGGGATCCACTACGTTAAAAGCCCAGCAGTTTTCCGGCGTCCTATCATTCTGGGTCCCCCATAAGATAGTGCCCGGGTTGGACTGCGCATGCGCAGCCGGAGATCACGGAAATCTCCGAACCTGATCAGCTATCCAGGCTCATTCCTTACCATCCCTGTGGACATGGAGATGTTAAAAAAAAAGCCAGGAGGCCGAGCGAACGAAGCGAGCTGCCGAGCGAAGCTGAGATTTCCGTAATCTCCGCTTGCACATGCGCAGTCCAAGCCGGGCACTATCTGATGGGGGGACCCATACTGATAGAACACCGGATCGGCTTAAAGGTTCTTTTACTGCATGGCTGGAAGTTCAGGACTGAAATCCTGTGGCAGAGGATTCCTAGCTATCCATATTTGTTCTCAAACGGTCTGTGGCAAAGACTGTTCTCATACTGGTTCGTGCATCATCCCGGCTGCTAGGCCAGGTGAGAGGGGTCTATCCGGGAGAGCAATACCCACTCAAAAGAGAAAGTGGTGAATGACTTTAGACATTTTTGTGTGTTCTGCAACGAGTACCAGAACCTTCCCCTCTCTTCTCATACCTTCTACTTTCTCTACAAGTTACTGCAGCAAAAAGAAAACCCAACAGTTCAAGGTTTTACATTTTGTGTGGACATTGCAGTTTCTACAGACTTTCTTCCCCTGACAACGAACCTAGAGGTAACGTGCAAGGCCCATATTCTAAACCAGCAGCTCCTATGGGGGTAGTGCTACATATGCATTAGAAGGGGGAGACGAGCATTGGAGAATGGAGTGTAGAGTTCCCCTTTAAAAGCAAAAACTAGCCCAAAAAAAACATATGCATTAGAGGGGGAAGGTTAAATGCCCTTTTATGAGGAGCTAGAGTAGCAAGAGTTTTTTTTACATAATTGTAACAAGGTACATGTAACATGTTAACAACGTAACACACTAACATGACCTGTGTGCAGAAAAGGGTTGAGTATAGCCTCAATTATAAAAAATAAACTAACAATATATTGTGCCCTCATCCGTAGTAATGTTTGAGGAGGGAATCCATCAGACATAGGGTAATGGTTGCTAGGGTCATCTTCCCCTAATAGTCACTCAGGATTAAAGGTTTGATGGACTTTCTCAGGCACTGATATGACAACATACAAATATTACATAAAAAATATTTATTAATGTGTATAAACAAAGGAAACAATAATATTTAAAAAACAAAGACCAAACCCCACAGTATAGAACAGCATGAGTCGGTGACAAAACAGCTGTATACAATCTATCAAAGTGGAGCAGGCCAAGCCTCAACCGGTTTCGCGGCAGAAAAACCGCTTCTTCAGGAGGGTCTGTGCAAAACATAATATAGATAATAAATACTCTAGCAGTGTGTTAATACAAATATAGAACGTATTTAATATCAACAATATAATCAAAAAGTCAAGGTCTGTGGACTGCTCACCGTAGAGACGTTCAGAGGTGCAGCGACTGCCCAGGTAAACCCCCCGCGGCGGATGAGGGGGAATAAACGTATATGGTCCAGATTGATACAATCTAATAGTAATGATTAAAATAATATGGGTTAGATAATTTATATTTGAGCCAATTTAACATGGGACACCCAGTGCTGATAGTGGGGGAGGGGGGGGGAGGGGAAAAAAAAAAAAAAGAGAGGGGGGGGGGGGAGGGGAAAGGAAAGGAGGGGGAGGGAGAGGGAAGGGGAAAAGGAGGAAACGGAGGTGGGGAAGGAAGGGGATAACGAGGGAAAGGAAGGGAAGGGGCAAAAAGGAAGGGAAAAGGGGAGGAGGGGGGGGAGGGGGAAGGGGGGAGGTGGTGGAACGTGGGGAGAGGGGGGGAAAAAGAGGGGGGGAAAGAGAGAAAGGGTGGGGGGGGGAAAGAAGAAGGGGGGAGAGGGAGGGAAAGAGGTTGTTGGAGAAGGGAGAAACGATTGAGAGGGAGAGGGAGAGGGGAGGTGAAGAAAAGGGGAAAAGGAAGGGGGGAAAGGGGGGGAGGGGGGAAGAGAGAAGAGATGGGGAGGAGAGGAAGGGGGGAGGGGAAAGTTCTAATACGGAAGGAGCCGACCTCGACCCCCAATGTACCGGAAACACCAACAGACACCAAACCACTGTGCCCAGCAGATACAAACCAGGAAGGAAGGGGAGACAGACCATGGAACCCAGAGGGGATGGGGAAGGAAGGGGGGGGTGGAGGGGGGGGAAGGGGAGGGGAAATTAGGGCACTTGGGGTAAAGACTGGACTATATAGCCAGCACATGTAATAGGCTCTTACCAATATTCAAACGTATTGCAGTAATGAGGAAAACCTGAGGAGGATCTAGACAGCCAGAGGGTTATGATAGACCAGATTTGGAGCCCAAAGTCCGGCGAGGTAGAGGGACAAGGTTATAGGCTGTATATGAAACCAAAAAGTTGCATATAAAAAACAGCAATTTTAAAACAGATTGAAAGGCCACTAAGCGCCTTGTTGCTATATAGAGCACTCACCTCGGCATGTCTGTTCCTCACATATGGTTTTCCAGGGGGAGTGTGCATGCACCACTCACACCAAGGGCTTGCGAACAAGCCGCTTATGTGTGTTCCCCGACCCCGCCGTCAGACGCGCCGCAAGTGACGTGCGGCGCGTGACGTCACGGGGTCATCCCTTCCGCACTATGCACACCTGACGTGCAAGTGCGCGTCAATTAACCCAAGGCCGTGGGGCCAGGTCAAGCGACGCAAGTACGGGATGACATAGTCATCCCGACCAGGAAGAGAACTGATCCGCCAATGGGGTGAAAATAGGAAGCCGCCGCATCGCATGTAACGTCAGCAGCCAAAGACCAAAAAACAATAGAAATGTAATGCAGTAACAATGTACATGTAATAGCAGTATAGGGCTTTTAATAAATGATTAATGGTACCTATCAATAACAATATGTTTGACAGAAATCACCAATATACAATTTAAGGGATTGGAAAGAAAAAAAGCACATTTACAGGAATGTGTCACATTGATGGCAGGTTAGGTTGGATATAGACTTATAAATAGGCCATATTTCGGAAGGAAAAAAGGGGGGGGGGAAAGGGGGGGGGGAAAGGGGGGGGGGAAGGGGAGGGGGGAAGGGAGAGGAAAAAGGGAGGGGGGAAGGGAGAGGAAAAATAAATAAATAATAAAATTAACTTATAAAAAAGATTTATAGGAGTTCATCTCATTAATTCCAGGGGGAATTGTGGCATTGAGGTGTTCTATCCACAGGGTTTCCCTCTGTAGGATAGTTCTATCCCAATCGCCACCCCTGGGGCTCGGTTTAACAACTTCCAAGACGAAAAACCGCACGGCAGATAGGTCATAACGGTGGTATAGACCTATGTGTCGTCCAATGGTGGTCAGTTTCCCATTGCCAGAATAGTATATGTGATCTCCTATACGTTGTCTGAGCTCTCTGATGGTTTTACCCACGTAAAAAGCCTTGCAAGAGCACACCATAAGGTAAATAACCCCCTTGGTGCCACAGTTGGCATATGCAGAGGAGCGGAAATGCTCCCCATTAGGGAGAGTAAAGTTCCGGCCCTCCGGGACCCAAGGGCAACGGGGACATTCTCCACATTGGTAGGTGCCGTTGGGTCCCTGTGGCGGGACACTGTAGGGAATGTAGTGACTCTGAGTTAGGCGGTCCCGTAAAGAGTGAGCTCTGCGGAACACCAATTCTGGATAAGGTCTAAGGTGTTTTTGCAAGGTATTATGTTCGGTGAGCAAATGCCAGTGTTCATTGAGGATATTTCGAAGTGTGCGATGATGACCCGAAAAAGGTAGTAACAAATCTGACTGATTCTTGAATAGGTTTCAGTCTAGGGGGGGGGGGTAAAGCAGAGATTGCCTGGAGCGAAGGCGGGCCTTATTATAGGCCTTTCTCAGGTTGGAGCGAGAATAACCTCTTAGTAATAAACGTTCACGTAAAGCGTTAGCTTGAATTTTAAAGTCACTTTCTGAAGCACAATTTCTACGTATGCGTAGATATTGCGCAAATGGGATACTGCGTATCAATGGCTTTGGATGGGCGCTGGTGGCGTAAAGTAAAGTGTTACCGGCAGTCGGTTTACGATAAAGGTTGGTACTTAACGTACCGTCTGGTTGTTTCATGATAGTCAGGTCCAAGAATGGGACCTGAGTATCATCAAAATGTACTGTAAAGGTCAAGTTGAAATCATTACAATTGAGTAAATCCATAAATTGTTCTAATTGTGTACTGGTCCCCGTCCAGACCAGAAAAAGATCGTCAATATAACGATACCAAACCAACGCATGCTCAAGCATTTCCGTGTATTGTTCGTCTGCATTGATAGAGCGCTCCCACCCACCCAAATAAAGATTGGCGTAGGCGGGGGCGCAAGAAGTCCCCATTGCGACCCCCTGTGTTTGTAAAAAAAGTTGATCATTAAAGAGAAAATAATTTTTAGTCAAAATGAAATACAACAGATCAAGAATGAACTCATTGAGTGGCCAAGAGGTCCGCTCCTGTTCGTGTAAAAAAGAACCGGCCACCCGGACGCCCCGCTCATGGGGGATGCTCGAGTATAATGCCTCGACATCTATGGCCACGAGCAAGGCGTCCGGGGGGACCCGGATACCCTCAATGTGACGCAGCAAGTCAGAAGTATCCTTGATATAAGAAGGCAAGCTGCTGACGTGCGGCATCAAAAAGGCGTCAACGAACTTACTGGCATTGTCAGTAAGGGATCCAATTCCAGAGACAATAGGGCGGCCTGGGGGGTTGCTTATATTTTTGTGGGTTTTAGGCAAGGCATAGAAGGTGGGTATACGGGGAAATTTGGGGAGAAGAAATTCTAAAGTATCCTTCTCAATGAGGCCCAAGTGGAAGGCCTCAGTGCAAAGGGTATGCAGTTGTGTGGAAAAGGAAGAAATGGCAGCATGAGAAATGGGACAGTACCAATTGACATTTTGGAGAATTGAGAGACACATGTTCTGGTAGAACTCGTGTGTCATTAGAACAATGTTCCCTCCTTTGTCTGAGTTTTTTATTACCAGATCTGGAGATTTCTGTAACATTTTCAAGGCTTTGGTCTGCCCCTGCGTAAGGTTGGAAGGTATAGTCTGCCATTTCTGTCTTTTAAGATCACGAATAGTGGCCTGTACAAATGCCCAGATAGCGGGACATGTCATAAAGTCTGGAAATTTACGCGAACGGAGTCTAAAAGGTTTGAGTGGATGTAAGATAGTGGAGGTTGGGAGTGGGGGGGTGATGGTGGGTGTCGGTGACTGGAGATCTTCCATGCCACCTTCATCATAAAGGAGCACAAGGTCGCGGAGCGCACGGAACTCCTCCATCGAGAAATGCTTCGTGCGCTCAGCCAACTCCCGCTCTAAATTAATCTTGGCACGATCATTATCATAAATGAATTTAAAGGTGAGGTTGCGAGCAAAGAGGTATAAGTCCTTGATTGTGTCTGTGACTTTTAAAGAGTCCAGAGGACAGAAACCTAAGCCCAATTGTAGAACTGAAAACTCATCCTCAGATAATCTATGAGGAGTGAGGTTAATGATATTCAGATGGGTATTGTGTTGGGAATTGTTTGTGGTGGTAAAGGGGAGGGAAGTGGTTGTGTGTTCTTGTGAACAAATGTGTCTAAATTTCCCTGCTGTTTTTTCAGGGCTAAAAAAATGGCATCCTCGTTAACTTTAGTATATTTATTGGACATAGAACTAAGAACTTTAGGAATTGCCCCATGTAATGAAGTGGACGTGGCAGCTCCACCGGTAACCAGACCAGTGGGATTAGTCACGTCCTGTAATGGCGGCCCACGTATTTTGGGTCCAGTATGTCCCTTTTTGCCTTTCTTGGGGCCAGTGGGAGGTGTACCACCTCCGTATCTTAGTCTCTTACGGGATGAATAGACTGCTGGTGTTGTGGTGGGGTGTATAGGATTTTGTGAAAAGTTAGATGAGGCTGATGAATCAGATTCAGCCTCTGTAGTGGGATTTCGGGCAAAGTTTGCACGTTGAAATCCCCTCTTGGTAGGTACACCACCTGACCATTTATATGCATGTCCCTCTGCAAAGACAGCCTTATCTTTATTAAATTTGGTTTGTTTTTTGATGATGATTTCTTTATTGATGATCTCTAGACGTTCTTTTAATTCCTTCCACTTGGCAGCAAACGTAATGTTGCCAACCAAATGGAGGTATTGTACATTAAGATTATCAATTTCTTGGTCTAGATTGATCATATCCTTAGAATATTGTACAACCAAAGACTTCATCAATTCAGAACTGCAGTTTAAGAGGGAACTTTCCCATATTTTTTTTAAATCTACTGAGGGGTCTTTGATGGTAGGGAAAATTTGGACTCTAAGTCCAATTGGACAAATGTTCTCTGCCAAATAATACCTAAAATATTTGATGTGCCAGTGAAGGTGTGATTTACGCTTTAAGAGTGAAAACATTTTCGAAAAAAACAATTTAAGATCATCTTCAATTTTATGGTCATTCATACAAGAAGTGTGAATTTTAGACATGAACCCAGTCCAATCAGTGCCTAGAACATCCATGGTTATGTCTAGTCGATCTTTTCCCAAAAATTGTTGGTGAAATGGTATAAATAAGAAAAAGAAACCTGTGTGCAAATATCCTTAAAAAAAACATAAAAGTGAACCAGCGTACAAAAAAAAAAAACTAGTTTAGAGGTGCGCCTGTTCAACCCACGCAAATGCATTTACATTACTTGACATTTACTAAGATTTTGCCAGCGCAGTGAGCCGGCGCACTTGAACGTGCGCAAATGCCGCTTGCGCATGCGCAGTGAACAAATAGACCTCACGCAGTTCTAGACGTACTTGCAGGCGAAGCAGGCTTGTTCTGAAAAAGTTGCTTTCTCATTCGATTTTGGCCATATTTGTTACTTTGGCAGTTGTTACTATACTTCCTCACATCACCCCATTATATTGGCACTTCCAGCTTCTTTTAAATTTGATTTGAAGATGCCGTGCGCCAGGTCCATAGTGGCGCACTGAGCGCCTCCTCCCGTGCGCCGAGAACACTTTAGTAAATGGGGAATAGCGCTGCGTTACCGGCGCAAACGTTTCGCAAATACCAAAACGGCCGCTGCGCCTCGGCGTGCGCCGCAACTCAAGGCGCAAACGGTTCGTAAATCAGCCACAATATCTTTTACTTTTTGCTATAATAAATATCCCACATTTTTTTTTTTTAATAAAAAAAATTCCTCAGTTTAGGCCGATATGTATTCTTCTACATATTTTTGGTAAAAAAAATCGCAATAAGCGTATATTGATTGCTTTGCGCAAAAGTTATAGCGTCTACAAAATATGGGATAGTTTTATGGCATTTTTATTATTATTATTTTTTTTTTCTACTAGTAGTGGCGATGATCAGCGATTTTTATTGGGACTGCGACACTATAGCTGACACATCGGACACTTTTGACACTATTTTGTGACCATTGTCATTTATACAGCGATCAGTGCTATAAAAATGCACTGATTACTGTGTAAATGACACTGGCAGGGAAGGGGTTAACCACTAGGGGGCGAGGAAGGGGTTAAGTGTGTCCTAGGGAGTGATTCTAATTGTGGGGGGGGGGTGGGCTACAAGTGACACGACACTGATCACTGCTCCCGATGACAGGGAGCAGACGATCAGTGTCCTGTCACAAGGCAGGACAGGGAAATGCCTTGATTACATAGGCATCTCCCTGTTCTGCAGCTCCGTGACGCGATGGCGGGATACTGGTGGACATCGAGTCCGCGGATCCCGCGGGCACGGGCACGGAGTGCGCGGCAGAGGCGCACGCACCCGCACGGTGGCAAATTCAAAGGGACGTACAAGTACGTCCCTTTGCGCAGCTGTGCCATTCTGCTGGCGGAAATCTACAGGCGGCGGTCGGCAAGTGGTTAACTTAATGCACATGACCACACAGTATACAGTATGATAATGCACCACAAAAATGTAAATGGGTTCTAAATGTATGTTTCAAAATAAAACCGGTTCACACTAGAACACGTGCATTCCTGTGCAGTCCTGCACGTTCCGATTTTCACAGCCCATTAATTTCAATTGGCTGCCAAAGGCACTGGAACGTAAAAAAAGTAGTGCTGCTAGCACTACTTTTTCAGATTGCGCCGCACCAAACCTCATGTTACTGCGGTACCATTCGGTTTGGTGGCCACAAATGCGTTGTGTTTGTGAGATGCATTTGAGGTGCCATTAACAATTACCAGCACCCTTGTGTATCTCGCAAGGGCAGCGTGTTCACGTGTGGTGCACGATACACACATGGAACACATCGCTCCTGCACTGTGCTCCTGTAGGAACCGGCCCTAAAAGAAGATATGTTGATGAAGCGCTGCTTTAAGATGTTGGTAGATATTTAGACTTGTCGCTATTTTAGTTAAGAGGGTGTCCTCTATGATCTGATAGATCTAAAGAGGAGGTCCCTGGGGTTCACAATAGAACATGCGCGTTCCCATCCGGTCCTGCATGTTCCGGTTTTGACAACTTAGTCATTTCAGTGAGATAAATTTAAAGAGGAACTGCAGTCTGCTCACATAAATTGTAATAAAAACATCTTTGCCATTCTGAAGCTTCCCTCCAACCACTTTGCATATTATTTTATATATACTGTGATTCTGTACTTGCCAAATCTGCTGCAGAAATCTCCCTCCACTAAGTCTGGCTGCAGCCATTTTAACTGTGGGCAGCTGAAGCTACTGTCTGTTCACTTCCTGGATTTACACAGACACACCTCCAGCTCTGCAGCTCTCATTGGCCCTCTTATGACTCAACTCATCCCCCCTCCCTTCCTGGAAAACTCTTACGAGACTGAAAGAGATAGCTGTGCATGATGTCATGTGCCTAGGCTTTTTACCAGACAAGAAACAAGAAGTGGGCTGTATAAGGTATTTACTGGCAGAAAAAATATATATTTTATTATCCAAAGTTAAAACAACAAGGGCAGAAGATTTAATAGATGGAAAGATGAAAAAATGACTGAAGGTCCACTTTAAAGAAGATTTGTTTTTATTTTCCAATGCAGTTGGGATGTGTCTACTGCTTGTTTTTGTCTAGGGAATTGCAGAGCGGAGATATACTTACCTAATCTGCCAATCTTCTGAGTGCAAGACCGGTCCCCACTGCTCCTGCCCCCCCCCCCCCCTGCACGCAAGCGGCCTTGTGAATGGACTGTTTCTGGTGTCATCATGCCCATAGACCAGCTCTGGACGTGAGGACGGCAGGAACAGTCCACCACTGGATGTGGGGAAGCAATGTTTTCCGGAGGATCGGGTAAGTATAGCTTTTCCTTGCACCCCAGGACAAAACAAAACGTTAACTAAAGGGAAGATATGGTGTTATTTTATATCATTTATTGACTTACCACTTGCAGCCAGAAGGAGGTAAGATCTTTGCTCCGTGTAGTTTTTTTCCTAAAAATGAACTCTGGGCAGAAAAAATAGACACAAATTAATGGAACTTCCTAATCAGTACATGATGTTTTCTGAATTCAAATGAACTATCTGAATTGAACTTGCTATCAGTCTTTTGCAGTCCCTGTTTTGCTGGGCTGAAGTGTGAAAGGAAGAATCAGCAGAAGGAGCCAATCAATATACCACTGATATGGTGCATGCTGATAGAAGAAGGAAGCAGAGTGACAGAGAGATGAACTTATTACTGTGCTGCATTTATTATCCAGCCACAGACAGGGCCTGGTCCAAGACTGTCTGACTTCAGGTGAAGTGAACTGACTGAGGGCATCTTGTGGCAGAAAAGATGTACTGCAAGATAGAGCTTTTAATTAAAAGTGACTACTGCACCAAAACGTGTGTATTTTTATTTTTTATAAAGTATTTATCTATTCCATTTACTTATCATGGTTTCCAAAAGCAACACAATATTACAAGGATATACTAAGAAACACAAAAAAAAAAGAACAAGCCATAAAAAGGCCAAAAAAGTAACAAAGCAGTG
The DNA here is from genome assembly GCA_029206835.1 of Rana muscosa. Classification (NCBI taxonomy): domain Eukaryota; kingdom Metazoa; phylum Chordata; class Amphibia; order Anura; family Ranidae; genus Rana; species Rana muscosa. Next base: position 237,704,481 of record CM055128.1, read on the forward strand.
ACATAAGATGTCTCCCAATAAGGAGTGATAGGACATAAAATAACAAAACTATTATGGTTGGACTACGCAGAGCCCAATAGATTGCCCGTCTATCCTAATTCAGTGTAAAAGTCAAAATCAGCCACACAAACACACAACACTCGTACCCCCTCCACCACCTCCCCAGGGTCATCTTAATAGCATCATGGGCCCCTGTGCAAAGTAATGCTCTGGGGCCCCTACAATGGAGACAGTACAGGTAAACAGAAATCAAGTAGGTAGGTGGTAGTGGATATCTGGGGTGTAGAGGGGTCAGAGTGCTGGGGGGATATCTGGGATGTAGAGGGGCCCCCCGGGCTCAAGGACCAGCTGCTTTGGGGAAAGGGCAGGGGCCCCCCACGCAGCTGGGGCCCCTGGGCAGTGCCCAGGTGTGCCCTCTCATTAAGACAACCCTGCACCTCCCTCACCATTGAGCAGGAGAGCCCACAGCATTGTATTTAACAAACCAACAGTGTAAGGGTATTAAATTGTATCTACCATGTTACAGTTGTTGACATAGCGGAGTATCTTTCCAAAAGTAGTCCGCTATATGAAGCCAGGGCTGCCAGATTTTAAAGAACGTATTAGGGCAAGCCTTACCCTTATATATCAGCTTGAAAACAGGGAAATCCTTCATCACCATATGATAAAAGGTTTGTACTGCGGGTGCAGCAGCATTTTTCCATCTCAACAGAATCAATTTCCTAGCATAAAACAGTAACACATGAACTAGAGTTCGAGTATGTGTCCGGTGTATAAAGTCATTCAGAATACCAAGTAGTCCAACCTCCGGGGTATGAGGCACAAAAAGGTGTGCATTTTATTTTATCTTTTTATGGAATAATGTTGGGCTTATTATTTTGGGCTGGAGTTCTCCTCTAATGCTGGCCCTAGATGAATGTGTTTTTTTTTTTCGATCAGCCTGTGGGCTGATTGAAACACTGAATGGGATTCCCCTATCCATGCAAGTGAGGTGGATGAGGTAATCCTCCCAGGTGCGCTATTGTATTCTGACAACAGGATAAGTGAAGAAGTCCCCTATATAATGAAAAACAAAAAAAGTCAAATAAAAAAATAAAGTTACACCCAAGCACATAAAATCCCCCCCCCCCCCGCCAAAAAAAAACTCCTCCGTAACACTAAACTGATACCTATAGGAGACTTTTGAAGCGTCACCTATAGAAAATATGGGGTACTGAAGTTTGTCGCCATTTTACAGGCGCGCACACATTTAAGGTTTGGCATGTTAGGTATCTATTTACTCGGTGCAACTTTTTCTTTTATATTTTACCAAAAATTTGGGTTGTTTATTGTGTTTGTTTGCCCTAAAATTCACTTTAGTCAGGTTTTTTTTTTTTTGCGGTAATAGCGTGTGACATAAAAAATTTGAACTACCACTATTTTATTCTCTAGAGCAGGGTGTCAAACTGGTGGCCCTCCAGTAGCGGAACTACAAGTCATGCTTGTAACTGCCGGTGTTCTATCAGATTACCGCTACCCATCAGGTTGTGCAACGGAAGTGACGTTCCCGACCACAAAAAACGTACTGCACATGCGTGATGCGTTCCACTATGGTTCCAAAATGCGTTCCATGTCGCTATGCGTTCCAAACACTTCATTATCTGACGGGAAGCAGTAATCTGATATAACACCCATGCGAACATCTTACTACACCCAACTACGTCTTGCATTTCAGAGTAATTTTAGCAATAAAGTGAGCAGGGCCGACATCAGGAATTTTGGGGCCCCTTACACAGCTTCAGGCATGGGCCCCCTGGAGCAGAGAAGAACACCGGGGGGGGGGGGGGGTGCTGACGAACACAAAAAAAGCAAAAGAACAAAAAAACAAAAAAAAGGGGGGTTGCCATCCGGGGCCCTGGGGACCTCTGGGCCCCTTACAAAAAATAAAAAAATAATAAAATACAAATAAAAATAAATAATAAAAAAATAGAATAAAAAATAGTAATTTTTATAAAAATAAAAAAAAGTGAGGTTTCCATCCGGGGCCCTGGGGACCACCGGGCCTCTGGGGGCCTCTGGGCCCCTTACAAAAAAAAGAAAAAATAAATAAATAAATAAAAAAAAGAAAAAAAGGGGGGTTGACATTCGGGGCCCTGGGGAACTCTGGGCCCCTTACAAAAAATAAAAAATAAAATAAAAGGGGGGCCATCCAGGCCCCTGGGGACCTCAGGGCCCCTTACAGGTGTACTGCCTGTACCCCCCTGATGGCGACCCTGAAAGTGAGTATATAAATAAATATAGTATATTGACATCTGTGATGCTGTTTGGATGTTTCATTTTGAAAGGTCTCTCCCAGGCAAAGATTTTAAAGCATACTGGGGTTTTAAGATGTACTGTTCAAGCTGCACCAAAAAACGAGCAATGCTGAGGACCATAGACGCAGTGGTCAGCCAAAGAAACTTAATATAGCAGATTAAAAGACACATCACGCCTAATTCACTTTGACATGGGAAGATGTCCAGCAGTAACATCAACACAGAACTGGTGGAAACCAGTGGGACCAAGGTACACCTCTCTACTGTCAAGAGAAGTCTGGCCAGAAGTGGTCTTCATGGGACAATTGTGGCCAAAAAGCCATACCTCTGACATGGAAACAAGGCTAAGAAACTCAACTATGCACATAAACATAGGAACTGGGGTGCAGAAAAATGGCAGCAGGGGCTCTGGACTGATGAGTCAAAATTTGAAATATGTGGCTGTAGCAGGAGGCAATTTGTTCATGGAGGACTGGAGAGATTTACAATCAGGGCTGTTGTTAGGAACTACAGGGGCCCCATCAGGCCCGGACTGGGACAAAAAATAGGCCCGGGCATTTTAGACTGAGCAGCCCAGGGGGGCGCGGCGGCGTCGCTTCGTGGGGGCAGTTGATAATGGGATGTGGGGTTCCAGCACCTTGTACCTCTGGACCCCTTTACATTACACAGCACCCTGGACCCCTTTACATTACACAGAACCTTGAACCTCTGGACCCCTTTACATTACACGGCACCTTGCACCTCTGGGCCCTTTTACATTACACAGCACCCTGCACCTCTGGACCCCTTTACATTACATAGCACCGCACCTCTGGACCCCTTTACATTACACATCACCCTGCACCTCTGGACCCCTTTACATAACACATCACCTTGTACCTCTGGACATCTTTACATTACAAAGCCCCCCACAGCTCTGGACCCCTGTTTGTTACACAGACACCCCCTAACAGTTCTGGACCCCCTGCATGTTACACAGACCCCCTACAGTGCAGACCCCCTCCCTACAGTGCAGACCCCCTCCCTACAGTACAGACCCCCTCCCTACAGTGCAGACCCCCTCCCTACAGTACAGACACCCCCTACAATACAGACCCCCCTACAATACAGAACCCCCCTACAGTACAGACCCCCCTACAGTACAGACCCCCTACATTACAGACCCCCTACATTACAGAACCCCCCTACATTACAGACCCCTCCACAATACAGAACCCCCACAATACAGACCCCCTACAACATTACAGACCCCCCCCCTTCAGACCCATAATGTACCTCAAATCAGCGCAGGACTGCATGTCAGGTCCCCTCCCCCTGTGTAGACATAAAGGACCCCCTCCCTACAGTGCAGACCCCCCACATTACAGACCCCCCTACAATACAGAATCCCCCTACATTACAGACCCCCCTACAGTACAGACCCCCCTACAGTACAGACCCCCCTACATTACAGACCCCCCCTACATTACAGACCCCCCCTTCAGACCCATAATGTACCTCAGATCAGCGCGGGACTGCATGTCAGGTCCCCTCCCCCTGTGTAGACATAAAGGAGGAGGGGGAGGCGGCTTCACTCTGCTCGGCTGTGTGAGACAGCCGAGCCGAGACTGATCAGAGCCGCGGCCACCGTGCCAGAGAGAAGGGGATCGTTGCGGGTCCCGGCCCCCTGATGTGCCAACGGGTGTCACTCAAGTGCGGCTCCGAGGCTCGCACGCACCCACCCCCCACTGCAAAGCGCAACTACAACTCTCAAAGCGCCTGTCACCGCGGTGCCGCTGCCGTCCCGCCCGCTGCTTCAGTCGTGGAGGGGGGGTCGCCGGCCTGACACCCCCCAGTCCTGCATGTCAGAACCCGCAGCCGACTCTGCATGTCCCAGACATGGCCCAACTCACAGCAGCCTGGGCATCTGCAACTTCCCTGGAGGGAGAAAACTCTCGCCTCCGAAGAGTACAGAGCAGCCCCAGGTATTCTAGGTGCTGAGTCTGAACTAGCACCGACATCTGGAGGTACAGCATCCACCCAAAGTTTTGGAGAGTCTGACTGACTATAGACACGTCCTCCTCTAATTTAAATCTGGAAACAGGTTACAGAAGAAGACCATCTAAACAACCTACGAAGGCAATGCCGCGCTGTCTCAACAAGGCTAGAATCGGGGCGAGCACCCTGGTGAAACTCTTGGTGCTGACGCTAGGTCAAAAAGGAGAGCCATAAAATAATAGTGGTCCTCCCTGACCGCTAAACGCAGGAACCAATGGTGCCTGTCGCATATGGTGACAAGCAAGCACGCGTCCCTGATGTCCAGGGACGCCCGAAGGTCCCCGGGATGGAGCGAACCGACTCCATCCTGAATTTCCGAACCCCCAACAAATCTTGAACTGCCCCCTTAGGGCAGTCCGACGAGAAGGTAGGAGAGGAAGATTTGAGGCAAGAAACCTTTCGGCGAACAAGAAAGAAAAAACTCGATCTTGTACCCTGAAGAGACCACTTTGCAAACCCACCGTCGGAAAAACAGGAAGGCTACACAAAAGGCATTAAGGGCCTTGAGGTCTAAGATTGGACGACTCCGTCCTCCTCTGGGACCATGAACAGATTTGAGTAGAATCCCTGAAACCTGTCCTGCGGCGGTATCAAAAATACCGCCTTCGTAAGGGGAAGGAAGGTCCCGGCTTACGGGGTGGCCCTCTACTCTTAGTGGACTGAGGTATAAGAGTTCAGTTACCTCTTGTGACATCCTTAACAACGTTGTCCAGTGAATCACCAAAGAGCCTCCCACCTTAGAAGGGAAATCTGCAGAGCTTCCATAAAAGCTCGGTGAGCGGACCAGCATATCAGCCCTCTCAAATGGCGCAAGACCACCACGGACACAGAGGCCCTGGAGACTAAAGAAGTCGCATCCAGGATTGCCGCACCTATGTACACCAGACCCTGCACCTGCTGGTCGGCCAGTGTCACAACTATTTGAGAGAGCTGATGCTCCTCCACTGTCTGGTACAAATGTGTTGTCCATTCAGTGAGTGTCAGAGACACCAAAGTCGCAGCCACTAACGGGCGCAACGCTGACCCCAGCATGGCGAACACGGTCCGTGGTACCCCTGATATCAGGGGTTCAACTTCATGAGAAAAAAAACATTTTCTTTTTTTTTTTTTATTACTCTTCAAAAGGATAACGGGCCGCCGTGCGCTCAGGGACCAAAAAGGACTTCTGAGGCAGTCCCCATTCCTTATCTATGATCCATCAAAGAAATCAATCATAAGGAAAAACGTACATAGAGCGGGTCGGTTAGTGCGACCCAAAAAAGGACTGACACCTCAGTGGATGTCCCAGCAGATACTACACTGATAAGTGCTGTTTGTACAAACACATTGTTTATACTGTGTAATGTGCCGAAGGTGCGCATGTCATTGGAGTGTGGGAGGAAACCGGAGTACCCGGAGGAAACCCACGCAGACACAGAGGGGGTGATTTACTATCAACAGTGCGCTGCGCCGGTTCATACCTTAATTGGTGCGCCGGATAAATCCTTAATTGAGCGCATGAACCGGCGGCGCACTGCTATGGTAAATAAAAATGTCAGCAGCGCTCTATTCAAAATGAATGGTTCCCTATGGGAGCCCATTGATTTGAATAGAGGTCGCCCGGGAAGTCGGATGAAGACGATCCGACTTGCGGGGCGACTCGTGTGCCGGTTGACAGAGGGTCAGCGCGACTTTGCGAGGCAACTTGGACACGACTTGAGCGTGAAGCAGCCGCTCAAGTCGTGTCCTAGAGGCGACTACCTGCCCGGGAATGTCTCCAGCGCGACAAAAACGGCGTGGGGGTCCCCCCAAAATCCATACCAGACCCTTATCCGAGCACGCAGACCGGCAGGTCAGGAAAGGGGGGGCGAGCGAGCGCGCCCCCCCTCCTGAACCGTACCAGGCCGCATGCCCTCAACATGAGGGGGTGGGTGCTTTGGGGCAGGGGGCGCCCTGCGCTCCCCCACCCCAAAGCACCTGCCCCCATGTTGATGGGGACAAGGGCCTCTTCCCGGCAACCCTGGCCGTTGGTTGTCGGGGTCTGAGGGCGGGGGGCTTTTCGGAATCCGGGAGCCCCCTTTAATAAGGGGGCCCCCAGATCCCGGCCCCCCCACCCTCTGTGACTGAGTATGGGGTACATCGTACCCCTACCCATTCACCTGGTGGCAAAAAAAGTCAATAAAAAACACAACACAGGTTTTTAAAGTAATTTATTAGGCAGCTCCGGGGGTCTTCTTCCGACTTTGGGGTCTTCTTCCAACTTCGGGGGTCTTCTTCCAACTTCGGGGGTCTCTTGTTCTGCTCTCCGCTTCTTTCTGCCGGGCGCCCCGCTATCTTCTTCCAGCTCTTTTGCTAGCGGGGTCCCGGTCTTCATCGTCGTCTTCTTCCAACTTTGGGGGTCTTTCTGCCGGGCGCCCCGCTATCTTCTTCCAGCTCTTTTGCTAGCAGGGTCCCGGTCTTCATCGTCGTCTTCTTCCAACTGCGGGGGTCTTTCTGCCGGGCGCCCCGCTATCTTCTTCCAGCTCTTTTGCTAGCGGGGTCCCAGTCTTCATCGTCGTCTTCTTCCAACTTCGGGGGTCTCTTTTGGTCTGTTCTCCGGTGTCGTCTCCGCGCTCTCCGGTTCTTCTCCCGCTCTCCGGTGCCTTCTCCACGATCTCCGGTTCTTTCTGCCTTCTGCCGGGTGCCCCGCTATCTTCTTCCAGCTCTTTTGCTAGCGGGGTCCCGGTCGTCATCGTTGTCTTCTTCCCTCTTCTCTCTGCCCGATGTTGCCTCGTCGCTGTCTGCCGCTACAATGCTGTGTCCGCGGAGCGCAACCACTTATATTGGCATGGGGTGTGGTCACCGGGTGATTCCACCCGCTGACCCCGCCCCCGTATGACGTCACAGTCCCGGGGAATGATGGGACTGTGATGTCATACGGGGCGGGGTCAGCGGGTGGCATCACCCGGTGACCACGCCCCATGCCAATATAAGTGGTTGCGCTCCGCGGACACAGCATTGTAGCGGCAGACAGCGACGAGGCAACATCGGGCGGAGAGAAGAGGGAAGAAGACGACGATGAAGACTGGGACCCTACTAGCAAAAGAGCTGGAAGAAGATAGCGGGGCACCCGGCAGAAGGCAGAAAGAACTGGAGATCGTGGAGAAGGCACCGGAGAGCGGGAGAAGAACCGGAGAGCGCGGAGACGACACCGGAGAGCAGAACAAGAGACCCCCGAAGTTGGAAGAAGACGACGATGAAGACCGGGACCCCGCTAGCAAAAGAGCTGGAAGAAGATAGCGGGGCGCCTGGCATAAAGAAGCGGAGAGCAGAACAAGAGACCCCTGAAGTTGGAAGAAGACCCACGAAGTTGGAAGAAGACCCCCGGAGCTGCCTAATAAATTACTTTAAAAACCTGTGTTGTGTTTTTTATTGTAATTTTTTTCCACCAGGTGAATGGGTAGGGGTACGATGTACCCTATACTCAATCACATAGGGTGGGGGGGCCGGGATCTGGGGGCCCCCCTTATTCCCGGATTCTGAAAAGCCCCCCGCCCGCAGACCCGACAACCAACGGCCAGGGTTGTCAGGAAGAGGCCCTTGTCCCCATCAACATGGGGGCAGGTGCTTTGGGGTGGGGGAGCGCAGGGCGCTCCATGCCCCACAGTACCCACCCCCCCATGTTGAGGGCATGCGGCCTGGTACGGTTCAGGAGGGGGGGTGCGCTCGCCCCCCCTTTCCTGACCTGCTGGGCTGCGTGCTCGGATAAGGGTCTGGTATGGATTTTGGGGGGACCCCCACACCGTTTTTCGGCGTAGAGGGTTTCCCTTAAAATCCATACCAGACCTAAGGGCCTGGTATGCTCCTGGAGGGGAACCCATGCCATTTTTTTATTTAAAATTTGGCATGGAGTTCCCCTTCATGATTCATATCAAACACAGGGGACAGCGAGTGCGAGGCTTGCAGTACCCTGTCGCCGAGAACCAGCGCGATAGCATCGCATTGGAGACATTCTCGGGCAGGCAGTCGCCTCTAGGACACGACTTGAGCGGCTGCTTCACGCTCAAGTCATGTCCAAGTTGCCTCGCAAAGTCGCGCTGTCCCTCTCACACGAGTTGCCCCGCAAGTCGGATCGTCTTTATCCGACTTCCCGGGCGACCTCTATTCAAATCAATGGGCTCCCATAAGGAACCATTCATTTTGAATAGAGCGCCGCTGACATTTTTATTTACTATAGCAGTGCGCCGCCGGTTCATGCGCCTAATTAAGGATTTATCCGGCGCACCAATTAAGGTATGAACCGGCGCAGCGCACTGTTGATAGTAAATCACCCCCACTTTGTATGTATTTAGTGTATATGGATTAGTGTGTGTGTAAAAACAGAAAGTATATGTTTCTACTGACAATTCACCCTCCTAACTGCGCTGACCAGGGGGGGGGGGAGTTACCCAGGGCCAGACCACCCAGCCAGAGACTGCACAGCACCGTTGTCCGCTCTGTCTCACACACCTGAGGTAATCTGTGAGGTGATTAGCGCTATTCGCGCCGTTCAAGAAGCTTCTAGCGCTAGAAGCCGAGCCACACAGTGAAAAAAAGAACATTCCCAAAATGGCCGCCGGGCTCCTCAGGAAAAAAGGGCGCGCACTACAAGAAAATGGCCACCCGCAATGAAGACCTGCGCCACAGCGCGGCTACGACAAAATGGCCGCCAATGGAATTTTTCAATACAGAAAAAACACCAGAAAATGGCGCTGGCGCTACCAAAAATGGCGCCAGAGCACACTGAGGTGGACGAGGAAGCCGCAGGAACGCCGAGCGGAGGCTACCAAAAAACACACCACCCCCACAGAGAGCGGACCCCGACACCCCCCAACCGGGATACGGAGACCCCTACAGGTACACTCCGCAGACGCAGCAGGCCCCGCAATGGGGAGGAGGAAAGAAGGGGGACAGAGGGAGGCAAGGGAGGACAGGGGACCTGTCATTGCTGGTGCGTCCCTGACAGACTAGAACCGAGTAGTACAGAGTAGCTGTCGGCCCGGTCCACTGTGAGTGAGAAAGCAAGCAGCCCAGTCATATGTGGACCCCGGAGCACAAGCTCACCGGCCACCCCTGGAGCCATGGGGTATGTCGTGACTAGTGATGAGCCGAACACCCCCGGGTTCGGTTCGCACCAGAACCCGCGAACGGACCGAAAGTTCGTACGAACATTAGAACCCTATTAAATACAATGGATGCGAACGTTCGAATTCTAAAGTGCTAATTATAACGACTATTATGCATGTTATTGTCCTAAAAAGGGTTTGGGAACCCGGGTTCTGCACCAGGGGACATGTATCAATGCGAAAAGAAGTTTTAAAAACGGTCGTTTTTCGGGAGCAGTCATTTTAATGATGCATAAAGTGAAAAAAAAAAAGTCAAATATTCCTTTAAATATCGTACCTGGGGGGTGTCTAAAGTATGCCTGTGAAGTGCCACGTGTTTCCCGTGTTTAGAACTGTCCCTGCACAAAATGACACTTCTAAAGGAAAAAAAAGCCATTTAAAACTGCTTGCGGCTTTAATGTAATGTCTGCTCCCGGTAATATGGATGAAAATCTTTAAGAAAAATGGCATAGCTACCCCATGACCCCCCCCCTACCCCAGCCCATTACCAGCCCCTTTGGGTCTTGTATGGATATTAAGGGGAACCCCGCACATAAAATAAAAAAGGCCCTATATACTCTGAACAGCCGTATACAGGCGGTGCATACAAGACAGGGACTGTAGGTTTGTTCTTATGTAGAATCTGTTTGTAATTTTGAACAGGTACATTGTTTAAGTGTAGCTCCAGCCCAAAAATCTATTTTTAAACTTTTTGGAAAACATAGGGGTTATCACCCCTGTAACATTTGTTTTGCTGTCTGTGCCCCTGTTCAGAACATTTCACCTCACTTTCCGTCCCAATGACAACTGTTTTTGAAATGTGGTGTTTTTCTTGAAACAAGGATTGCTGATAAAGCATCAGTACAGAGGAGACACCTTTCTCCCATATTAATTCTTACAGGAGAGAATTTTCCTTCCAAGGGGTAGATTTCCTCTCACTTCCTGTTGTCTTCTTGCGTTTGCAAGTAGGAGTCGTTTGTAAGTTGGATGTTTGAAAGTAGGGACCTGCCGTATATACTCTGCAGAAATAGGCCCCTTAGTTGTTGGTGTTGGCACAACACTGTAAGCACTCACAGTTACTCTTGGTTGGTGCTGGAACGCCCTGCTGTCAACTATTATATCAGGAATTTTAATTACATATAATTGTTGAACAGTGGTAGTAAAAATTGGGCCTTTGATGGTGGTGCTGGTGCCACAACACTGTAAGCCCTGACAGTTACTCTTGGTGGGTGCAGCAATGGGCCCTGCTGTGAATTATTAGATCAAGAATTGTAATTGCATGCCCCTGTTGAACAGGGGCTGAAAAATTGGGCCTTTCGTGGTGGTGGTGGTGGTGGTGGTGGTGTTGCCACAACACTGTAAGCCCTCAGAGTTACTCTTGGTGGGTGCAGGAATGGGCCCTGCTGTGAATTATTAGATCAAGAATTGTAATTACATGCCCCTTTTGAACAGGGGCTGAAAAATTGGGCCTTTCGTGGTGGTGGTGGTGGTGGTGGTGGCGTTGCCACAACACTGTAAGCCCTCAGAGTTACTCTTGGTGGGTGCAGGAATGGGCCCTGCTGTGAATTATTAGATCAAGAATTGTAATTACATGCCCCTTTTGAACAGGGGCTGAAAAATTGGGCCTTTCGTGGTGGTGGTGGTGGTGGCGTTGCCACAACACTGTAAGCCCTCAGAGTTACTCTTGGTGGGTGCAGCAATGGGCCCTGCTGTGAATTATTAGATCAAGAATTGTAATTACATGCCCCTGTTGAACAGGGGCTGAAAAATTGGGCCTTAGGCACTGGTGGCACAACACTACAACCCCTCACAGATACTGTACTTGGAGCACAGCAATGAGCCCTGTTGCAAAGTATTGCTTCAAAAATTGTAATGACACGCCCCTGTTAAACAGGGGCTGAAAAATTGGGCCTTAGGCACTGGTGGCACAACACTCCAACCCCTCACAGATACTGTACTTGGAGCACAGCAATGAGCCCTATGGCAAATTATTGCTAAAAAAATTGTAATTACACGCCCCTGTAAAACAGGGGCTGAAAAATTGGGCCTTAGCCACTGGTGGCGGCACCCATAAACAAAAATGATCTTCCAAGCTATCATCATCAATCGTATCATTGAGGACTCGGAGGAGGAGGATAGCCAGTCAACATAACAGCACAGGCACTCAGCATCAGCATCAGTCTTGAAGGGATGTGACATGTTAAAATCAATTAGTCTGTTATATCAGCATCAGGTGTGTGGTAGCTGGTGGTGATCCAAGACTGGTTCATCTTGATGAAAGTCAGTCGATCAACCGAGTCGGTGGACAGGCGCACCCTGTGATCCGTGACAAATCCTCCAGCAGCACTGAATGTGCGTTCCGAAAGAACGCTGGATGCAGGACAGGCCAGTAGCTCAATTGCATACTGTGCAAGCTCTGGCCAGTGATCCATCCTCAAGACCCAGTAAGCCAGAGGATTTTCGGTGGGGAAGGTGTCCAAGTCTGACCTTGCCCCTAGATATTCCTGCACCATGTTTATCAGACGCTGGCGATGGTTGCTGGAACCGATCATACTTTGGGGCTGCGGACTAAAGAATTGTCTGAACGCATCGGTCAGACGGCCACCTTCCCCACCGCTCCTTCTTTGACTGCCCGAAGCCTCAGCAACTCGTTGTCCAGGACCAGGAGTTTGTAACCTCCCAGTCTCTGGGAACGCGTTGCACAGACCTTTCTGCAAGGCCTCCCGGAGTTGTCTCATCCTCTGTTCCCTCTGCGACGGTAACATAAGGTCCGCAACCTTACCCTTGTACCGTGGATCAAGGAGAGTGGCCAGCCAGTAATGGTCCCTCTCCTTGATCCGAAGAATACGAGGATCCTTCCGCAGACTTTGCAGGATCAGGGAGGCCATGCAGCGTAGGTTTGCTGAGGCATTCGGTCCGGAGTCCTCTGGGTCACTAAGGACGACATGATCCGCAGCCACCTCCTCCCAGCCACGTACAAGTCCACTGGTTTCTTGGGACTGTAAATCATCCCTAAAAGACTGCTGCTGATGATGCTGAGTGCCAGCCTCCACCTCCATGCTGACACAATCCTCCTCCTCCTCCTCCTCCTCCTCTTCCTGTGCGATGGGTGGGACAGAAGGAACACTGTCTGGGTAAAGGGGGCCTTGAGAGGCAAGGAAGTCCTCCTCTTCCTGCCTCTGTTCTGCCTCAAGTGCCCTGTCCATTATTCCACGCAGCGTGTGCTCCAACAGGTGGACAAGAGGTACAGTGTCACTGATGCATGCACTGTCACTGCTCACCATCCTCGTGGCCTCCTCAAATGGTGCCAGGACAGTGCATGCATCCCTGATCATGCCCCACTGGCGTGGAGAAAAAAAACCAAGCTCCCCTGACCCTGTCCTGGTGCCGTAGTCGCACAGGTACTCATTGATGGCCCTCTGCTGCGTGTGCAGCCGCTGCAGCATGGCCAACGTTGAGTTCCACCTGGTGGGCATGTCACATATAAGGCGGTTCTTGGGCAGGTTCAACTCCTTTTGCAGCTCAGCCAGGCGAGCACTGGCATTATAAGATCTGCGGAAATGCACACAGACTTTCCTGGCCTGCCTCAGGACATCCTGTAAGCCCGGGTACCTGCCCAAGAACCGCTGCACCACCAGGTTAAGGACGTGAGCCACACAGGGCACATGGGTCAGTTGTCCCTGTCGGAGGGCGGAGAGGAGGTTGGTGCCATTGTCGCAAACCACCATTCCTGGCTTAAGCTGGCGTGGCGTCAACCACCTCTCGGCCTGGCCCTGCAGAGCAGACAGGACCTCTGCCCCAGTGTGGCTTCTGTCCCCCAAACACACCAGCGCAAGCACGGCATGGCATCTTTTTGCCTGCGTACTTGCGTAGCCCCTTGAACGGCTACGGAGCACCGCTGGTTCAGAGGACAAACCACAGGAAGAGGCCATGGAGGAAGAAGAAGAGGAGGGGGTGGAGGAGAGAGGTGTGTCACAACCAGTAGTAGCATTTTGGAGGCGTGGCGGTGGAACAACCTCCAACACTACTGCACCTTGTCCTGCATCCTTCCCAGCTGCCAAAAGAGTGACCCAATGGGCCGTGAAAGAAAGGTAACGTCCCTGTCCATGCCTGCTGGACCATGAGTCAGCGGTAATATGTACCTTACCGCTGACCGCCCTGTCCAGCGAGGCCAAGACATTGCCTTCCACATGCCGGTAGAGAGCCGGAATAGCCTTCCGTGAGAAAAAGTGGCGTTTGGGAACCTGCCACTGAGGAACCGCACATTGCACAAACTCACGGAAGGGGGCCGAGTCTACCAACTGAAAAGGCAGCAGTTGAAGCGCTAGCAATTTAGCCAAGCTAGCATTCAACCGCTGGGCATGTGGATGGCTGGGAGTGAACTTCTTTCGACGGTCCAGCAGCTGGGGCAGGGAAATTTGCCTGCTAGATTTGGACGTCGGTGTACTGCTAGCAGAGTGGCCGCAACTACTTGGCTGTGACACACCTAATTCTACACCTTCATTCCTCTCAGTGCATGTTTCAGAGAGGACTGAAGTTATAGTGGGGTTGGAGATCCCAGCTGATGCGGTGCAAGGAGAGGTCCGCTTTGTTCTTTGGTGTGGGTCTTTGAGGTAGGCTTGCCAACGAGCTGCATGGCAGGTCAACATATGTCTGGTCAGGCATGTGGTACCCAAGCGGCTGATGTTTTGGCCACGCGATATACGCTTGAGACATATGTTACAAACAGCAGCTGTGCGATCTGATGCACTAGCCTCAAAAAAGGCCCACACCAAAGAACTTTTTGAATGACGGGCAGAGGCAGCGCCCTGCACAGGCGGAGCTCTGCGCTGTGATTCCGTCGGTGTACTGCCCTTACGCTGGCCACCAAAGGGCATCCTGCCTCGTTGGAGATGTGCCTCCTCCTCATCCTCCTCCTCCTCCTCTCTCCTATTAGGCACCCACGTGGAGTCAGTGACCTCATCATCCCCTCCCTCCTCATCACTGGAGCCAATCTGGCAGTATGCTGCAGCTGCTGGAACATGACTGCCAGATTGGTGTCCTTCTTGAGCATCCCCTCTGTCTGCTCTCACGCTACTGCCTTCCTGTAGCTGGGTTTCATCATCAGACCCTTCGAAACGCTGGGCATCCTCCTGGAGCATGTACCCAACACTGTGCTCAAACAGTTCGGGGGACTCCTCAGGAGGAGGACATGGTGGGTCTAGGGAAGGAGTGACTGATGATGAGTCTGACATTGATACCAGGGAAGAGGACGCTTTGGCAGCTGCTTTGCCAGTACCCTGAGCCTGGGTGAGAGAGGATGAGGAGGAGGAGGAGGGCTTGGTCATCCACTCTACCAAGTCTTCGGCATGATGTGGCTCAACATGTCCAGCTGCCGAAAAGAAGGACAAGCGTGTCCCATGGCCATGTGCTGATGACAATGCACCGCGTCCACGACCAGCACTGTTGCCCCCAGACACAGAGCCTGCTTGCCCTCTTTTATTGCCTCCTGACTGTCTGCCTCTCCTTGTTTGCCTTCCAGACATTCTAATAGATGGCCTGCAGGGAGATGGGGAAAAAGCAATAAGGGCTACCTTCAGGTGTCCTTCTCTGTCCCTTTACTTAAGGATTTCTAAATATGGTTGAGGATGATTGCTTTCGCACAGAATAGCACAACGACAATTTCCCTGACTGTCCAAAAAACAAGGATTTCAAAGATGGTTGATGAGGAATGCTTTAGCACACTATAGCACAAGGAGAATTTCCCTCACTCTCCTTCCCTGTCCCTAGAAACAAGGATTAGCACAGTGAAAGAAACTGACACTCTTCCTACCTATAGGTTTTCTGTCCCTAGAAAAAATGTTTTTTTAAAGATGGTTGATGATCAATGCTTTAGCACACTATAGCACAAGGAGAATTTCCCTCACTGTCCTTCCCTGTCCCTAGAAACAAGGATTCGCACAGTAAAACACACTGACACTCTCCCTACCTATAGTTTTCTGTCCCTAGAAAAAATGTTTTTTTAAAGATGGTTGATGATCAATGCTTTAGCACACTATAGCACAAGGAGAATTTCCCTCACTGTCCTTCCCTGTCCCTAGAAACAAGGATTATCACAGTGAAAGAAACTGACACTCTTCCTACCTATAGTTTTCTGTCCCTAGAAAAAATGTTTTTTTAAAGACGGTTGATGATCAATGCTTTAGCACACTATAGCACAAGGAGAATTTCCCTCACTGTCCTTCCCTGTCCCTAGAAACAAGGATTATCACAGTGAAAGAAACTGACACTCTTCCTACCTATAGTTTTCTGTCCCTAGAAAAAATGTTTTTTTAAAGACGGTTGATGATCAATGCTTTAGCACACTATAGCACAAGGAGAATTTCCCTCACTGTCCTTCCCTGTCCCTAGAAACAAGGATTATCACAGTGAAAGAAACTGACACTCTTCCTACCTATAGTTTTCTGTCCCTAGAAAAAATGTTTTTTTAAAGATGGTTGATGATCAATGCTTTAGCACACTATAGCACAAGGAGAATTTCCCTCACTGTCCTTCCCTGTCCCTAGAAACAAGGATTCGCACAGTAAAACACACTGACACTCTCCCTACCTATAGTTTTCTGTCCCTAGAAAAAATGATTTTTTAAAGACGGTTGATGATCAATGCTTTAGCACACTATAGCACAAGGAGAATTTCCCTCACTGTCCTTCCCTGTCCCTAGAAACAAGGATTATCACAGTGAAAGAAACTGACACTCTTCCTACCTATAGTTTTCTGTCCCTAGAAAAAATGTTTTTTTAAAGATGGTTGATGATCAATGCTTTAGCACACTATAGCACAAGGAGAATTTCCCTCACTGTCCTTCCCTGTCCCTAGAAACAAGGATTATCACAGTAAAACACACTGACACTCTCCCTACCTATAGTTTTCTGTCCCTAGAAAAAATGATTTTTTAAAGATGGTTGATGATCAATGCTTTAGCACACTATAGCACAAGGAGAATTTCCCTCACTGTCCTTCCCTGTCCCTAGAAACAAGGATTATCACAGTGAAAGAAACTGACACTCTTCCTACCTATAGTTTTCTGTCCCTAGAAAAAATGTTTTTTTAAAGATGGTTGATGATCAATGCTTTAGCACACTATAGCACAATGAGAATTTCCCTCACTGTCCTTCCCTGTCCCTAGAAACAAGGATTATCACAGTGAAAGAAACTGACACTCTTCCTACCTATAGTTTTCTGTCCCTAGAGAAAATGTTTTTTTAAAGATGGTTGATGATCAATGCTTTAGCACACTATAGCACAAGGAGAATTTCCCTCACTGTCCTTCCCTGTCCCTAGAAACAAGGATTCGCACAGTAAAACACACTGACACTCTCCCTACCTATAGTTTTCTGTCCCTAGAAAAAAAGATTTTTTAAAGACGGTTGATGATCAATGCTTTAGCACACTATAGCACAAGGAGAATTTCCCTCACTGTCCTTCCCTGTCCCTAGAAACAAGGATTAGCACAGTAAAACACACTGACACTCTCCCTACCTATAGTTTTCTGTCCCTAGAAAAAATGTTTTTTTAAAGATGGTTGATGATCAATGCTTTAGCACACTATAGCACAAGGAGAATTTCCCTCACTGTCCTTCCCTGTCCCTAGAAACAAGGATTATCACAGTAAAACACACTGACACTCTCCCTACCTATAGTTTTCTGTCCCTAGAAAAAATGATTTTTTTAAAGATGGTTGATGATCAATGCTTTAGCACACTATAGCACAAGGAGAATTTCCCTCACTGTCCTTCCCTGTCCCTAGAAACAAGGATTCGCACAGTAAAACAGACTGACACTCTCCCTACCTATCCTTCTCTTTCCCTAAACTAAAGGAATCCAGGTTAAGCAAGAAAAAAAAAATGTCACTGTCCCTGCCTATGCTTCTCTTTCCCTGCTCCGGAACACACTACACTAGGCCGCCGTGGTGGCGGCCTTTTATAGTGTGGGGCGTGTACTAAACACCCTCAGCAATAATTGGCCACAGGCATCCTGCCTGTGGCCAATCATTGCTCTCCTCGCTGCCTGCGCTGTGATTGGCCAAGCATGCGGGGTCACAGTGCATGCTTGGCCAATCACAGCGCCTGGATGACACTGCGATGGCGTAGTGCATTGTGGGCCGTTCGCGTCACTCGAATTAGGCGCGAACGGCCCAAATCGTTCGATCTTCGTCGAACGATCGAACAGCCGATGTTCGAGTCGAACGTATGTTCGACTCGAACACCGAGCTCATCCCTAGTCGTGACAGACCCGACGCCTATTTGCAAGAGACTGTACACGCTCGCTGGCCGGACTGGGAAGACTACAAGGATCTATATATCCAGCATGTTGCCCAGCCAACTGTTGATAGAAGAATCACAAAATAAAATAAATTTAAATAAAATAAAATAAAAAATGTCCTCAGGACTCTGGGCCCAAAGGGAGCCACGTCCATCTCCTCTGCTAGGCAGAACAAAACTGAACTGCTAACTGCAGGGAGGAGGGTTATGTCTGGAGGGACCGCACCCTGGGCGGGGCTGTTCAACTCTGTTAAAGTAACATGTATTTAAATATCTAACATGTCTGCCTAGTCCTCTCCTATGAACAGGAACATAACCAATATGTCAAGAATTAAGAAGGCTGTGTCCGTCCATGGACGAAAAGAGAAATAGGGTTTCAGAGATCAGCCAAAATGTCCCAGAGCTCTCCGGCACCCCCCAGCTCTGGCCACATGCGGTATTGCATGCCATCGACTTCTATGGGGAAACTCACTTTGATATGCGAGTGCTTTGGATTACAAGCATTCTCCTGGAACAGATTATGCTCGTAATCCAAGGTTCCACTGTATATCTACTAAGGATGAGCTCCGGCGTATTCGCAAAGCCCACGTGCAGAGCCCGCCAGGAAGTCGGCACTGCGCTGCGCTAATCACAGGCAGTGAGACATTGTCCCGATGCGCGGGTACAGTGCTGACTTCCTGGCTGGCTCTGCATGTGGGCTTTGCGAACACGCCGGAGCTCATCCTTTATATCTACTGTACACACGACCAATTTTCCCGGGAGGAAAAAAAACACGTTTTTCCTGACGGGATTCCTGTCAAGCCTGCCTTGCATACACACAGTCACACAAAAGACCGCTGAACTTTTGAATGTCAAGAACGCGGTGACGTCAAAGACTACGATGAGCCGACAAAATGACGGGAAAATAGAGAACAAGTTCTCTTTTTTTTTCCCGCAGTGTTCCTGTCGGGAAAACTGCGATTGAGCATACACACGGGTGTTTTTCCTGGCGAAAAACTGTCATGGCAGTTTTCCTGCCGGGAAAACCGGTCGTGTGTACGAGGCATACCACTGGGCATAGTGTGCAGGGCGTGGCCATCCAATCACAGCAATAAGAGCCAATGGCTATGTGAGATCGGCTATCAGGGCATCTATAATAAACATTCTCTATATACCACCTATGGTGCTTTTTGTAAATTATTTGTAATATAAATGTAGCGGGTATGTACTTTCCCGGGTGTAATTTAAACCTAGGAGAGACACCAGCAGTGTACAGTTCCTTGCGGCCCAGCGGGTGGCGCTGTCGCCCTGGGCTGGGGTTGAACCATTGCTGTGTGCTGTGCCTCCTTTTTGTCCTCCCTCGGCAGCGGTATGGTGGGGTGGGGAACCCGCCGTGCTTGCTGGGAGAGGGTATAAAGGGGCCGGCCATCTTTGTCACCGGGTGGAGTCCCAGGCACCTTCAGCCTGAGGGTGGTGGTTCGTGTCGGTCCTCTAGGCGGCCTAGGCCTAGAGGACGTCCGGAGATCGTGTTCCATCCCAGGCACCTTTGGCCTGGGGTGAGGTACTCGGATGGAGGTCTGGAGCTCAGTGCCCAACACTGAGTTCCGCGAGGGAAGGAGGTCCTAGGGAACCCAGGGATTGGGTACCTGAATCCGGAAGGCGTAATGGACCGGGGGGAGCTACTCACTTGAAGACCGGGTACAGCAGATTGCCAGTGACAGGTGAGCCTCCCATCAGAGACCGCCTGGAAGGAACCCCCCCCCCCCCCCCGTTCGGAGACCTCAGCCCACTTTCAGGGAGGAAAGTGGAGAGTTCATTGTGTCTGGGCCTACTCGCATCCACACCTCCTTGTTTGTTCTGTTCTTTAAGGGAGTTCAACTGATTGTGCTGTTCACTCGAGAAGAATAAAGGAGTGTTGGACTTTAATGGTGTGGGGCTCTTTTCTGGTGGACATTGTTCAAGGTAACTCCAGGTGCACAACACTGACCTGAAGGTAGAGAAAGAACTTTGCTTACACCGCACGGACATCATGTGGTGAAGGCTTGGCGTGGTGACCCCGCTCTCTCCCCTCTAAGGTACCCCTAGACAAGAGAAAGACGAGCTGATGCAAAGAGGGGGGTGAGGAGGCCGCTACATAAATTTGGCTATAATTAATAAACTCAGCAATGCAGCTCAGCCCATCCTCGCCCACTTTCAAATTTTTTGTTTGCGACTGAAATAAGAGAGGACTGGCACAGTGGAGGGTATGACTCATCCATCCATACTAAACAGGATTAATTCATTCCAACAGCAGTTTATAGGGACAAGGGGATTTGATTTGGAGTCCCTTTTTCTGCATAAACGTAATATAGAGGTGTCCTTCTAAATGGTTACATTCTATAACTGGTTGTTGAGTTCAAAATTTCATTTAGGAATGCATCAGGCTTTATAATTAGATGTACTATCACAACGTTTGGTGCTCTTTAAAGCTCGGTTCACATATATGCGAATTGGATGCGTTTGGAACCTCATCCGATTCACATGACATGTTTTTAAAACGAGCCCTGTACATTTTTCAGTCCGGTCCAGGTGCGATCTCAAGTAAATATTTGCATCTGAACCAGTTAACTAAACCGCACCAGACTGCTTTAAAAAATTACAATTAAACCGCAGATGGACATCTGTGAACCCAGCCCTAGGCCTCATTCACACAGACAGTAAAAACTGACAGTTCAGCCACATTAGTACTGTCACAATAACCTGCAATAAGGTGAGACCACTGAGTAGAAAAGAGAAAGACAGAGGGGTTTAGCCCCCCCCCCTTTAGCAGAGAGGGACAGAAGGATTTACCTCTCTGGCCATGGATAGTTGTGGAGGACAGGGAAGGGCTAGGGGCTAATGCCGCGTACACACGACCGTTTTTCATGACGAGAAAACTGCCATTTTTTAGATTGGTCATGAAAACCGGTCGTGTGTATACTCCAAAGCAGTTTTCTCGACAAGAAAACCTGCCCGCAAAAAAATTAGAACCTGCTCTATTTTTTCTCGTCGTTTTTCCCTTCATTCTTCTTCTCATCGCGAAAACCGCTCGTGTGTATGCTTTTCCGAGGGGAAAAAAAACGTGCATGCTCAGAATCAAGTATGAGACTGGAGCGCTCGTTCTGGTAAAACTAGCGTTTGTAATGGAGATAGGACATTCGTCACGCTGTAACGGACTGAAAAGCACGAGGCTGAAAAGCGCGAATCGTCTCTCACCAAACTTTACTAACACAAGATCAGCAAAAGCAGCCCAAAGGGTGGCGCCATTCGAATGGAACTTCCCCTTTATAGTGCCGTCGTACGTGTTGTACGTCACCGCGCTTTGCTCGAGCGTTTTTTTTCATGAACGTGTGTATGCAATGCAGGCTTGAGAGGAATCACGACGAATCACGTCGAGAAAAACTTCGGTTTTTTGCATGACAGGAAAAGCGGTCTTGTGTATGCGGTATAAGGCTAGGGTTGTGCAGGAGAGGACTGACAGATGTGACTCCCAGTCAGGAACATAGCAATTGGAGCTAGCTATCCAGTAATGCCTAGTACACACAAGCGGGTTTTCCATCGGATAATAAACTAACGGTTTTCCCGACAGAATTCCTTTCAGGCTGCCTTGCATACACACGCTCAGACAAAAGTCCACCCGTCCAAAGCGCGGTGACGTACAACATGTACGATGGCACTATAAAGGGGAAGATCCATTCCAACGGTGCCACCCTTTGGGCTGCTTATGCGTATCCTCGTGTTAGTAAAAGTTTGGTGAGAGATGATTCACGCTTTTCAGCCTTGTGCTTTTCAGTCCGTTACAGCGTGACGAATGTGATATCTCCATTACGAACGCTAGTTTTACCAGAAAGAGCACTCCCGTCTCATACTTGATTCTGAGCATGCACGGTTTTCTGCCCGTCGGAAAACCATACAGACGAACGGATTTCCCGCTCGGATTATTGGCCTGACGGGAAAAAAAGAGATCCTGGTCTCTTTTTTTGTCCGACAGTTTTCCCGCCGGAAAAACTGCGATGGAGCATACACACGGCCGGGATACCAAAAGCGCTCATAGCAGTTTTACCGTCAGAAAGAAACGGTTGTGTGTACGAGGCATAAGTGTCTGTTTTGGACGGGATTGGGACGGTGAGATGTGATTTCCAGTCAGGGACAAATGTTTAGCAGAAGAGGGCAAAAAGATTTAGCTCCCTGGTGAGGGACAGTTTTGTGATGTCAGGAACAGAGAGGGCTTTGGCAATGGATTGTGGAGAACAGAGGAACAGAAATATGTTCAGGAGTAGTGATGAGCCGAACACCCCCGGGTTCGGTTCGCACCAGAACCCGCGAACGGACCGAAAGTTCGTACGAACATTAGAACCCTATTAAATACAATGGATGCGAACGTTCGAATTCTAAAGTGCTAATTATAACAACTATTATGCATGTTATTGTCCTAAAAAGGGTTTGGGAACCCGGGTTCTGCACCAGGGGACATGTATCAATGCAAAAAGAAGTTTTAAAAATGGTCGTTTTTCGGGAGCAGTCATTTTAATGATGCATAAAGTGAAAAAAAAAAGTCAAATATTCCTTTAAATATCGTACCTGGGGGGTGTCTAAAGTATGCCTGTGAAGTGCCACGTGTTTCCCGTGTTTAGAACTGTCCCTGCACAAAATGACACTTCTAAAGGAAAAAAAAGCCATTTAAAACTTCTTGCGGCTTTAATGTAATGTCTGGTCCCGGTAATATGGATGAAAATCTTTAAGAAAAATGGCATAGCTACCCCATGACCCCCCCCCCCCCACCCCAGCCCATTACCAGCCCCTTTGGGTCTTGTATGGATATTAAGGGGAACCCCGCACATAAAATAAAAAAGGCCCTATATACTCTGAACAGCCGTATACAGGCGGTGCATACAAGACAGGGACTGTAGGTTTGTTCTTATGTAGAATGTGTTTGTAATTTTGAACAGGTACATTGTTGAAGTGTAGCTCCAGCCCAAAAATCTATTTTTAAACTTTTTGGGAAACATAGGTAAGGGTTATCACCCCTGTAACATTTGTTTTGCTGTCTGTGCCCCTGTTCAGAACATTTCACCTCACTTTCCGTCCCAATGACAACTGTTTTTGAAATGTGGTGTTTTTCTTGAAACAAGGATTGCTGATAAAGCATCAGTACAGAGGAGACACCTTTCTCCCATATTTATTCTTACAGGAGAGAATTTTCCTTCCTAGGGGTAGATTTCCTCTCACTTCCTGTTGTCTTCTTTCGTTTGCAAGTAGGAGTCGTTTGTAAGTTGGATGTTTGAAAGTAGGGACCTGCCGTATATACTCTGCAGAAATAGGCCCCTTAGTTGTTGGTGTTGGCACAACACTGTAAGCACTCACAGTTACTCTTGGTTGGTGCTGGAACGCCCTGCTGTCAACTATTATATCAGGAATTTTAATTACATATAATTGTTGAACAGTGGTAGTAAAAATTGGGCCTTTGATGGTGGTGCTGGTGCCACAACACTGTAAGCCCTGACAGTTACTCTTGGTGGGTGCAGCAATGGGCCCTGCTGTGAATTATTAGATCAAGAATTGTAATTGCATGCCCCTGTTGAACAGGGGCTGAAAAATTGGGCTTTTCGTGGTGGTGGTGGTGGTGGTGGTGTTGCCACAACACTGTAAGCCCTCAGAGTTACTCTTGGTGGGTGCAGGAATGGGCCCTGCTGTGAATTATTAGATCAAGAATTGTAATTACATGCCCCTTTTGAACAGTGGCTGAAAAATTGGGCCTTTCGTGGTGGTGGTGGTGGTGGCGTTGCCACAACACTGTAAGCCCTCAGACTTACTCTTGGTGGGTGCAGGAATGGGCCCTGCTGTGAATTATTACATCAAGAATTGTAATTGCATGCCCCTGTTGAACAGGGGCTGAAAAATTGGGCCTTAGGCACTGGTGGCACAACACTACAACCCCTCACAGATACTGTACTTGGAGCACAGCAATGAGCCCTGTTGCAAAGTATTGCTTCAAAAATTGTAATGACACGCCCCTGTTAAACAGGGGCTGAAAAATTGGGCCTTAGGCACTGGTGGCACAACACTACAACCCCTCACAGATACTGTACTTGGAGCACAGCAATGAGCCCTATGGCAAATTATTGCTAAAAAAATTGTAAGTACACGCCCCTGTAAAACAGGGGCTGAAAAATTGGGCCTTAGCCACTGGTGGCGGCACCCATAAACAAAAATGATCTTCCAAGCTATCATCATCAATCGTATCATTGAGGACTCGGAGGAGGAGGATAGCCAGTCAACATAACAGCACAGGCACTCAGCATCAGCATCAGTCTTGAAGGGACGTGACATGTTAAAATCAATTAGTCTGTTATATCAGCATCAGGTGTGTGGTAGCTGGTGGTGATCCAAGACTGGTTCATCTTGATGAAAGTCAGTCGATCAACCGAGTCGGTGGACAGGCGCACCCTGTGATCCGTGACAAATCCTCCAGCAGCACTGAATGTGCGTTCCGAAAGAACGCTGGATGCAGGACAGGCCAGTAGCTCAATTGCATACTGTGCAAGCTCTGGCCAGTGATCCATCCTCAAGACCCAGTAAGCCAGAGGATTTTCGGTGGGGAAGGTGTCCAAGTCTGACCTTGCCCCTAGATATTCCTGCACCATGTTTATCAGACGCTGGCGATGGTTGCTGGAACCAATCATACTTTGGGGCTGCGGACTAAAGAATTGTCTGAACGCATCGGTCAGACGGCCACCTTCCCCACCGCTCCTTCTTTGACTGGCCGAAGCCTCAGCAACTCGTTGTCCTGGACCAGGAGTTTGTAACCTCCCAGTCTCTGGGAACGCGTTGCACAGACCTTTCTGCAAGGCCTCCCGGAGTTGTCTCATCCTCTGCTCCCTCTGCGACGGTAACATAAGGTCCGCAACCTTACCCTTGTACCGTGGATCAAGGAGAGTGGCCAGCCAGTAATGGTCCCTCTCCTTGATCCGAAGAATACGAGGATCCTTCCGCAGACTTTGCAGGATCAGGGAGGCCATGCAGCGTAGGTTTGCTGAGGCATTCGCTCCGGAGTCCTCTGGGTCACTAAGGACGACATGATCCGCAGTCACCTCCTCCCAGCCACGTACAAGTCCACTGGTTTCTTGGGACTGTAAATCATCCCTAAAAGACTGCTGCTGATGATGCTGAGTGCCAGCCTCCACCTCCATGCTGACACAATCCTCCTCCTCCTCCTCCTCCTCTTCCTCTTCCTGTGCGATGGGTGGGACAGAAGGAACACTGTCTGGGTAAAGGGGGCCTTGAGAGGCAAGGAAGTCCTCCTCTTCCTGCCTCTGTTCTGCCTCAAGTGCCCTGTCCATTATTCCACGCAGCGTGTGCTCCAACAGGTGGACAAGAGGTACAGTGTCACTGATGCATGCACTGTCACTGCTCACCATCCTCGTGGCCTCCTCAAATGGTGCCAGGACAGTGCATGCATCCCTGATCATGCCCCACTGGCGTGGAGAAAAAAAACCAAGCTCCCCTGACCCTGTCCTGGTGCCGTAGTCGCACAGGTACTCATTGATGGCCCTCTGCTGCGTGTGCAGCCGCTGCAGCATGGCCAACGTTGAGTTCCACCTGGTGGGCATGTCACATATAAGGCGGTTCTTGGGCAGGTTCAACTCCTTTTGCAGCTCAGCCAGGCGAGCACTGGCATTATAAGATCTGCGGAAATGCACACAGACTTTCCTGGCCTGCCTCAGGACATCCTGTAAGCCCGGGTACCTGCCCAAGAACCGCTGCACCACCAGGTTAAGGACGTGAGCCACACAGGGCACATGGGTCAGTTGTCCCTGTCGGAGGGCGGAGAGGAGGTTGGTGCCATTGTCGCAAACCACCATTCCTGGCTTAAGCTGGCGTGGCGTCAACCACCTCTCGGCCTGGCCCTGCAGAGCAGACAGGACCTCTGCCCCAGTGTGGCTTCTGTCCCCCAAACACACCAGCGCAAGCACGGCATGGCATCTTTTTGCCTGCGTACTTGCGTAGCCCCGTGAACGGCTACGGAGCACCGCTGGTTCATAGGACAAACCACAGGAAGAGGCCATGGAGGAAGAAGAAGAGGAGGGGGTGGAGGAGAGAGGTGTGTCACAACCAGTAGTAGCATTTTGGAGGCGTGGCGGTGGGACAACCTCCAACACTACTGCACCTTGTCCTGCATCCTTCCCAGCTGCCAAAAGAGTGACCCAATGGGCCGTGAAAGAAAGGTAACGTCCCTGTCCATGCCTGCTGGACCATGAGTCAGCGGTAATATGCACCTTACCGCTGACCGCCCTGTCCAGCGAGGCCAAGACATTGCCTTCCACATGCCGGTAGAGAGCCGGAATAGCCTTCCGTGAGAAAAAGTGGCGTTTGGGAACCTGCCACTGAGGAACCGCACATTGCACAAACTCACGGAAGGGGGCCGAGTCTACCAACTGAAAAGGCAGCAGTTGAAGCGCTAGCAATTTAGCCAAGCTAGCATTCAACCGCTGGGCATGTGGATGGCTGGGAGTGAACTTCTTTCGACGGTCCAGCAGCTGGGGCAGGGAAATTTGCCTGCTAGAATCGGACGTCGGTGTACTGCTAGCAGAGTGGCCGCAAGTACTTGGCTGTGACACACCTAATTCTACACCTTCATTCCTCTCAGTGCATGTTTCAGAGAGGACTGAAGTTATAGTGGGGTTGGAGATCCCAGCTGATGCGGTGAGAGGAGAGGTCCGCTTTGTTCTTTGGTGTGGGTCTTTGAGGTAGGCTTGCCAACGAGCTGCATGGCAGGTCAACATATGTCTGGTCAGGCATGTGGTACCCAAGCGGCTGATGTTTTGGCCACGCGATATACGCTTGAGACATATGTTGCAAACAGCAGCTGTGCGATCTGATGCACTAGCCTCAAAAAAGGCCCACACCAAGGAACTTTTTGAATGACGGGCAGAGGCAGCGCCCTGCACAGGCGGAGCTCTGCGGTGTGATTCCGTCGGTGTACTGCCCTTACGCTGGCCACCAAAGGGCATCCTGTCTCGTTGGAGATGTGCCTCCTCCTCATCCTCCTCCTCCTCTCTCCTATTAGGCACCCACGTGGAGTCAGTGACCTCATCATCCCCTCCCTCCTCATCACTGGAGCCAATCTGGCAGTATGCTGCAGCTGCTGGAACATGACTGCCAGATTGGTGTCCTTCTTGAGCATCCCCTCTGTCTGCTCTCACCCTACTGCCTTCCTGTAGCTGGGTTTCATCATCAGACCCTTCGAAACGCTGGGCATCCTCCTGGAGCATGTACCCAACACTGTGCTCAAACAGTTCGGGGGACTCCTCAGGAGGAGGACATGGTGGGTCTAGGGAAGGAGTGACTGATGATGAGTCTGACATTGATACCAGGGAAGAGGACGCTTTGGCAGCTGCTTTGCCAGTACCCTGAGCCTGGGTGAGAGAGGATGAGGAGGAGGAGGAGGGCTTGGTCATCCACTCTACCAAGTCTTCGGCATGATGTGGCTCAACATGTCCAGCTGCGGAAAAGAAGGACAAGCGTGTCCCATGGCCATGTGCTGATGACAATGCACCGCGTCCACGACCAGCACTGTTGCCCCCAGACACAGAGCCTGCTTGCCCTCTTTTATTGCCTCCTGACTGTCTGCCTCTCCTTGTTTGCCTTCCAGACATTCTAATAGATGGCCTGCAGGGAGATGGGAAAAAAGCAATAAGGGCTACCTTCAGGTGTCCTTCTCTGTCCCTTGAAACAAGGACTTGCACAGTGAAAGAAACTGACACTCTCCCTACCTACAGTTTTCTGTCCCTAGAAAAAATGTTTTTTTTAAGCACAATATAGCACAAGGAGAATTCACTCACTGTCCTTCCAGGTCCCTGGAAACAAGGACTTGCACAGTGATAGAAACTGACACTCTCCCTACCTACAGTTTTCTGTCCCTAGAAAAAATGTTTTTTTTAAGCACACTATAGCACAAGGAGAATTCACTCACTGTCCTTCCCAGTCCCTAGAAACAAGGACTTGCACAGTGAAAGAAACTGACACTCTCCCTACCTACAGTTTTCTGTCCCTAGAAAAAATGTTTTTTTTAAGCACAATATAGCACAAGGAGAATTCACTCACTGTCCTTCCAGGTCCCTGGAAACAAGGACTTGCACAGTGAAAGAAACTGACACTCTCCCTACCTACAGTTTTCTGTCCCTAGAAAAAATGTTTTTTTTAAGCACACTATAGCACAAGGAGAATTCACTCACTGTCCTTCCAGGTCCCTGGAAACAAGGACTTGCACAGTGAAAGAAACTGACACTCTCCCTACCTAGAGTTTTCTGTCCCTAGAAAAAATGTTTTTTTTAAGCACACTATAGCACAAGGAGCATTCACTCACTGTCCTTCCAGGTCCCTGGAAACAAGGACTTGCACAGTGAAAGAAACTGACACTCTCCCTACCTACAGTTTTCTGTCCCTAGAAAAAATGTTTTTTTTAAGCACAATATAGCACAAGGAGAATTCACTCACTGTCCTTCCAGGTCCCTAGAAACAAGGACTTGCACAGTGAAAGAAACTGACACTCTCCCTACCTACAGTTTTCTGTCCCTAGAAAAAATGTTTTTTTTAAGCACAATATAGCACAAGGAGAATTCACTCACTGTCCTTCCAGGTCCCTGGAAACAAGGACTTGCACAGTGAAAGAAACTGACACTCTCCCTACCTACAGTTTTCTGTCCCTAGAAAAAATGTTTTTTTTAAGCACAATATAGCACAAGGAGAATTCACTCACTGTCCTTCCAGGTCCCTGGAAACAAGGACTTGCACAGTGAAAGAAACTGACACTCTCCCTACCTACAGTTTTCTGTCCCTAGAAAAAATGTTTTTTTTAAGCACAATATAGCACAAGGAGAATTCACTCACTGTCCTTCCAGGTCCCTAGAAACAAGGACTTGCACAGTGAAAGAAACTGACACTCTCCCTACCTACAGTTTTCTGTCCCTAGAAAAAATGTTTTTTTTAAGCACAATATAGCACAAGGAGAATTCACTCACTGTCCTTCCAGGTCCCTGGAAACAAGGACTTGCACAGTGAAAGAAACTGACACTCTCCCTACCTACAGTTTTCTGTCCCTAGAAAAAATGTTTTTTTTAAGCACAATATAGCACAAGGAGAATTCACTCACTGTCCTTCCAGGTCCCTGGAAACAAGGACTTGCACAGTGAAAGAAACTGACACTCTCCCTACCTACAGTTTTCTGTCCCTAGAAAAAATGTTTTTTTTAAGCACAATATAGCACAAGGAGAATTCACTCACTGTCCTTCCAGGTCCCTAGAAACAAGGACTTGCACAGTGAAAGAAACTGACACTCTCCCTACCTACAGTTTTCTGTCCCTAGAAAAAATGTTTTTTTTAAGCACACTATAGCACAAGCACAAAACACACTGACACTCTCCCTACCTATCCTTCTCTTTCCCTAAACTAAAGGAATCCAGGTTAAGCAAGAAAGAAATAAAAGTCACTGTCCCTGCCTATGCTGCTCTATCCCTGCTCCGGAACACACTACACTAGGCCGCCGTGCTGGCGGCCTTTTATAGTGTGGGGCGTGTACTAAACACCCTCAGCAATAATTGGCCACAGGCATCCTGCCTGTGGCCAATCATTGCTCTCCTCGCTGCCGGCGCTGTGATTGGCCAAGCATGCGGGGTCACAGTGCATGCTTGGCCAATCACAGCGCCTGGATGACACTGCGATGGCTTAGTGCATTGTGGGCCGTTCGCGTCACTCGAATTTGGCGCGAACGGCCCAAATCGTTCGATCTTCGTCGAACGATCGAACAGCCGATGTTCGAGTCGAACGTATGTTCGACTCGAACACGAAGCTCATCCCTATTCAGGAGACAGACTTGGCTCCAAAAATGATGTGTAGCAAAGAGGGAAATATGGTTTTATCTCCCCAATGAAGGACAGTTTTGAAGGTCCTGGGGATTTGGGCTGCAGGAGAGGACAGACAGACATATGTGGCTTCCAGTCAGAGACAAATGTGTAGGAGGGAAGGACAGAAGGATTTAGCTCCCCAGTGAGGGACAGTTTTGGGGTGAAGACAGAAGGATTAACTCCTCACTGACGGATTGTGGAAGATAGAGGGACAGAAGGATGTGAGTTGTGCAGAATAGAACAGACAGATCTGGTTTCCAGTCATGGACAGATGTTTAGCATCTTTGCTCTCCTGTGAGGGACAGTTTTGGGGTGAGAGGGACAGAAGGATTGACTCCTCATTGATGGACTGGGGAAGATCATGGGACAAATGGATGTGGGTTGTACAGCAGAGGATAGACAGATGTGGTTTCCAGTCATGGACAGATGTTTAGCAAATAAGGACATGAAGGACTTTGCTCTCCTGTGAGGGACAGTTTTGGAATGAGAGGACAGAGTAGGGTTGCCACCTGTCCAGGATTCACCCGGACAGTTCTGGTTTTGAATCAAGTGTCTGGGTTTCAGTCCTCCTGAAACCCGGACACAATATTCAGACAGGAATGTGGCTCAGAACACGACCTGACAGGAGGGTGAGAGGGCACTATGCACGCGACAGTACTGTTTTCTTTGGAGCCCACAAAAGTGTTGCAGGTCTATTACAATCCTCTAGTCACTAGTGCCCCCCCCCAAAAAAATTTTTTTTACAATTACAGTGTTTGGGTTTGGCTTGAAGAAAAAGTGGCAACCCTAGGACAGAGGGATTTGGCTCTTTGGTGATGGACTGTGGAAGAAGGTGAGACAGAAGGATGCAGGTTGCGCAGCAGAGGACAGACAGATGTAGCTTCCAGTCATGGACAGCTGTGTGTAGCAGATAAGGACATGAAGGACTTTGCTCTGCTGTAAGGGACAGTTTAGGGGTGAGAGGATAGAGGGATTTGGTTTTTCGGAAGGATACAGGTTTTGCAGGTGGGGACAGGCAGATGTGGTTCTCGGTCAGAAATATAGCAGTGGGATTTGGCTCTCCGTTGGAGCAGATTGGGGCAGAGAGATGTGATTTCCAGTCATGGACAGATGTGTAGCAGACAAAGACATAGGGATTTAGCTCTCCAGTGAGGGACACTTTTGAGGTGAGAAGGACAACAGAGGGATTTGGTTTCTTCAGTGATGCATAGCTAAGGAGAATGGAGGGACAGAAGGATGTGGGTAGTGCAGGAGAGGACAGACAGATGTGGCTCATAGTCAGAGACAGGTGTAGCAGTGGGATTTGACTCTCAGTTTTGGAGCAGATTAGGAGAGGGAGAGGTGGTATCCAGTCAGAGAAGGACATGAAGGACTTTGCTCTCCTGTGAGGGTCAGTTTTGAGTTCAGAGGAACAGGGGAATATGGCTGCTTAGTGATGAATAGTTGTGAAGGATGTGGGTTGCACAGGTGAGGAAAGGCAGATGTGACTCTCAGTCAGGGACAGGTATAGCAGCAGGATTTGGCTCTCAGTTTTAGCCCTGGTTCACATTGATGCTACTTTGAAATGGCGCTACTTCATTTGAACTACCGCGATTTCGAAGTAGCAAGGTCAGCGCAATTTCAGGTGCTACTTGATAGACATCTGTCATTCAGATGTCTATTGAAGTCGCACTTGAAATTTTAAAAAGTAGTGCAGAAACTACTTTTGCTAATTGGTGCGGCGCCGCTAAATCTGTGTTGCACCGACTGGAACAGTGCCATTGCCTCCAATAGGCTGCGACTTGTCATGCGATTTTATCTCTCAAATCGCATGACAAATCGCTCCAATGTGAACCTAGGCTTAGCCCTGGTTCACACTGGTGCGTTTTGACATGCGATTTGACATGTCAAATCGCGCGTCAAATCGGCGGCATTTGCCGGCAATAGCACGTCCTAATCGATTTCAAAAAGTAATTTCTGTACTACTTTTTGCGATTTCGGGCCGCGATTTACATCGACATCTGTGCAGAAACCTGCACAGATGTCTCTGAAATCGCGGCCGAAATCGGGACTGACAAGCGGGAGTGAAATCGTGCGAGTTCAGCTGAACTGGCATGGCTTCATTCCCACGGCCCAGTGTGAACCTGGGCTGAGAGCAGATTAGTACAGGGAGATGTGGCTCCCAGTCATGTTCAGATGTGTAAAAAAATAAAATAGAATTTGGCTCTGAGGAAGAGGGTCCTCCCTCGAGACGTGTAAGCCGCTTTGCGATGCCATCCACTTACTGATGTACTGACAAGCCTCTTTTATCCCATTTGTTTGTGAGTATGACTATTGCTCTTATACCTTTTTTAATAAAAATGTGTAATTGGTAATGCACAAGGTTGGTGCGCCCTCCTTTTCTTTTTATGTTCAGATGTGTAACAGGGAAGGATATGAAGGACTTTGCTGTCCTGTGAAGGAAAGTTTTGGGTTGAGAGGAACAGAAGAATATGGCTCTTCAGTGATGGCCAGTTGTGAAGGATGTGGGTTGCACAGGTGAAGACAGGGAGGTGTGGCTCCCAGTCAGGGACGGGCATAGCAGTGGGATTTGGCTCTGTACAGGGAAATGTGGTATCCAGTCAAGGTAAGATGTGGAACAGAGAATGACATGAAGGACTTTGCTCTCCTGTGCGGGGCAGTTTGGGGTTGAGAAGAACAGAACAATATGGCTCCTTAGTGATGAATAGTTGTAAATGGATGTGGGTTGCACAGGCAAGGACAGGCAGATGTGGTATCCAGTCATGGACAGATGTGTAGCAGAGAAGGACATAAAAGACTTTGCTCTCCTGTGAGGGACAGTTATGGAGGAGAGGGGAGAGTAGTGGAGGGAGAGATGTGTGTCTCTGTGTACATATCCCTATGTGTATATCCCTCCTCCATCCTCATTTACAGGTAGTGGTGTGAGGGACAGTTATGGAGGGAGAGATGTGCATCTCTCTGTGTACATATCTCTGTGTATATCCCTCCTCCTCATATACAGGTAGTAGTGTGGTGTGAGGTGAGATTAGTGTAGGGAGAGATGAGTGTCACTCTGTGTACATATCTCTCTGTGTATATTACTCCTCCTCATATACCGGTAGTAGTGTGTGGTATGAGGGAAGAGTAGTATGTCTCTCTGTGTACATATCTCTATGTATATCACTCTTCCTCCTCATGTAAAGGTAGTAGTATGAGGGGAGAGTAGTATGTCTCTCTGTGTACATATCACTCCACATCATATACAGGTGAGAGTAGTATGTCTCTCTGTGTACATATCTCTGTGTTAGGGTTGCCACCTGTCCAGGATTCACCCGGACAGTTCGGGTTTGGAATCAGGCGTCCGGGTTTCAGACTGCCTGAAACCCGGACACATTTATCCGACTGAACTATGGCTTCCTAGCAGGTTGCTGGCTGCAGTTGTCTAAGCTGAGAGTGTGTTACACTCTTTCCCACTGCCCAAAGCCAGCACTAACCCCCCCCCTCCCAAAACACCCCTACCCCTCTGTGTTTGCCCACACTCCAATCCCTGGCGCTGTGCTTCAGAAAAGGAAAGTTGGGGCCGGAAATTTAAAGTCCAGCAGCCTCAGATATATCTGGATAAGAGGAGCTGACTGCCAAGGGGTGAGTGAGCTCACCATCCACCCCTGTCTGTGACTGAAGTCTCCCCCTTCTCTCTCCTGCCTCTGAGTGAGTACACTAAGGCAAAACAGGGTTCTCAAAACACTCCTTACATCAGAGTTCCCCTTTACACCAGAGGCCAAAGTGTTCTCCCTTACATCAGAATCTTCTCCATACATCAGAGTTCTCAGTGTTCCTCCTTAATCCAAGGTTCCCAGAGCATCCCTTATGTTAGAGGCCACAGAGTTCTCCCCTACATCAGAGTCTGTAGAGTCCCACCTTACAGTGTAAGAGAGCTCTGCACGTTCAGATGTAAAAGGGGAACTCTGTGGACTCCGATGTAAAGGGGAACTCTTGTTATTAACTTCATATGATAAGAAATGTTATTTAATAGCAAAATATATGTATAGTTTATACTATATAAAAAAAAAAAATTGCCATGCGCCGCTAAAGTGTTCGGGTTTGACTTAAAGAAAAGGTGGCAACCCTACTCTGTGTATATCACTCCTCCTCCTCATATACAGGTAGTAGTGTGGTGTGAGGTGAGATTAGTGTAGGGAGAGATGAGTGTCACTCTGTGTATATATCTCTCTGTGTATATTACTCCTCCTCATATACCGGTAGTAGTGTGTGGTATGAGGGGAGAGTAGTATGTGTCTCTGTGTACATATCTCTATGTATATCACTCTTCCTCCTCATGTAAAGGTAGTAGTATGAGGGGAGAGTAGTATGTCTCTCTGTGTACATATCACTCCACATCATATACAGGTGAGAGTAGTATGTCTCTCTGTGTACATATCTCTATGTATATCACTCCTCCTTCTCATGTAAAGGTAGTAGTGTGGTGTGAGGGGAGAGTAGTATGTCTCTCTGTGTACATATCACTCCTCCTCATATACCGGTGGTAGTGTGAGGGGAGAGTAGTATGTCACTTTGTGTATATCACTGCTCCTCCTCCTCCTCATCATATACCGGTAGGGTGACCACGTGTCCCGGATTGCCCGGGACAGTCCCGTATTTTGCAGGTCTGTCCCGGGCACATTCATTCCAGGACAATACAGTGTCCCGGAATGAAACTGACACAGCCAACCCTCCGGGCCAATCTGATGCCCCCAAAAAAGGCCGCCACATCACCGCTTTACTCACTGACAGTACTTGTCCTGGCTGGGAATGCCTGGAGGAGCACAATCCCGCCCCCTGCTTGTGATTGGAGAAATCATAAATCCCGCCTCTTGTGTCCAATCACTGTGATGTGATTCGTTACAGCACAAGCTGATTTTTTGGAAGGGAGGGTGTCCCTGAATGGTAGTTTGGAAATGTGGTCACCCTATATACCGGTAGTAGTGTGATGTGAGGGGAGAGTAGTATGTCACTTTGTGTATATCTCTCCTCCTCTTCATATACCGTTAGTAGTGTGGTGTGAGGGTAGAGTAGTATTTCTCTCTGTGTACATATCACTCCTCCTCATATACCGGTGGTAGTGTGAAGAGAGAGTAGTATGTCACTCTGTGTATATCCCTCCTCCTCCTCATATACTGGTAGTAGTGTGGTGTGAGGGGAGAGTAGTATGTCACTTTGTGTATATCCCTCCTCCTCCTCATATACCGGTAGTATTGTGGTGTGAGGGGAGAGTAGTATGTCACTTTGTGTATATCCCTCCTCCTCCTCCTCCTCATATACCGGTAGTAGTGTGGTGTGAGAGGAGAGTAGTATGTCACTTTGTGTATATCACTCCTCCTCCTCATATACCGGTAGTAGTGTGGTGTGAGGGTAGAGTAGTATGTCTCTCTGTGTACATATCACTCCTCCTCATATACTGGTAGTAGTGTGAAGGGAGAGTAGTATGTCACTCTGTGTATATCCCTCCTCCTCCTCATATACCGGTAGTAGTGTGGTGTGAGGGGAGAGTAGTATGTCACTTTGTGTATATCCCTCCTCCTCCTCCTATGCCGGTAGTAGTGTGGTGTGAGGGGAGAGTAGTATGTCACTCCGTGTATATCCCTCCTCCTCCTCATATACCAGTAGTAGTGTGGTGTGAGGGGAGAGTAGTATGTGACTGTGTATATCCCTCCTCCTCCTCATATACCGGTAGTAGTGTGGTGTGAGGGGAGAGTAGTATGTCACCTCTTGTATATCCCTCCTTCTCCTCATATACCGGTAGTAGTGTGGTGTAAGGGGAGAGTAGTATGTGACTGTGTATATCCCTCCTCCTCCTCATATACCGGTAGTAGTGTCGTGGTGTGAGGGGAGAGTAGTATGTCACCTCTTGTATATCCCTCCTCCTCCTCATATACCGGTAGTAGTGTGGTGTAAGGGGAGAGTAGTATGTCACCTCTTGTATATCCCTCCTCCTCCTCATATACCGGTAGTAGTGTGGTGTAAGGGGAGAGTAATATGTCACTCC
Organism: Rana muscosa; assembly: GCA_029206835.1. Classification (NCBI taxonomy): domain Eukaryota; kingdom Metazoa; phylum Chordata; class Amphibia; order Anura; family Ranidae; genus Rana; species Rana muscosa. The sequence continues at coordinate 237,740,136 of CM055128.1, forward strand.
GTGTATATCCCTCCTCCTCCTCATATACCGGTAGTAGTGTGGTGTAAGGGGAGAGTAATATGTCACTCCTTGTATATCCCTCCTCCTCATATACCGGTAGTAGTGTGGTGTGAGGGGAGAGTAGTATGTCACTCCGTGTATATCCCTCCTCCTTCTCCTCATATACCGGTAGTAGTGTGGTGTGAGGGGAGAGTAGTATGTCACTCCGTGTATATCCCTCCTCCTCCTCATATACCGGTAGTAGTGTGGTGTGAGGGGAGAGTAGTATGTCACTCCGTGTATATCCCTCCTCCTCCTCATATACCGGTAGTAGTGTGGTGTGAGAGGAGAGTAGTATGTCACTTTGTGTATATCACTCCTCCTCCTCATATACCGGTAGTAGTGTGGTGTGAGGGTAGAGTAGTATGTCTCTCTGTGTACATATCACTCCTCCTCATATACCGGTAGTAGTGTGAAGGGAGAGTAGTATGTCACTCTGTGTATATCCCTCCTCCTCCTCATATACCGGTAGTAGTGTGGTGTGAGGGGAGAGTAGTATGTCACTTTGTGTATATCCCTCCTCCTCCTCCTATGCCGGTAGTAGTGTGGTGTGAGGGGAGAGTAGTATGTCACTCCATGTATATCCCTCCTCCTCCTCATATACCAGTAGTAGTGTGGTGTGAGGGGAGAGTAGTATGTGACTGTGTATATCCCTCCTCCTCCTCATATACCGGTAGTAGTGTGGTGTGAGGGGAGAGTAGTATGTCACCTCTTGTATATCCCTCCTTCTCCTCATATACCGGTAGTAGTGTGGTGTAAGGGGAGAGTAGTATGTGACTGTGTATATCCCTCCTCCTCCTCATATACCGGTAGTAGTGTCGTGGTGTGAGGGGAGAGTAGTATGTCACCTCTTGTATATCCCTCCTCCTCCTCATATACCGGTAGTAGTGTGGTGTAAGGGGAGAGTAGTATGTCACCTCTTGTATATCCCTCCTCCTCCTCATATACCGGTAGTAGTGTGGTGTAAGGGGAGAGTAATATGTCACTCCGTGTATATCCCTCCTCCTCCTCATATACCGGTAGTAGTGTGGTGTAAGGGGAGAGTAATATGTCACTCCTTGTATATCCCTCCTCCTCCTCATATACCGGTAGTAGTGTGGTGTGAGGGGAGAGTAGTATGTCACTTTGTGTATATCCCTCCTCCTCCTCATATACCGGTAGTAGTGTGGTGTGAGGGGAGAGTAGTATGTCACTCCGTGTATATCCCTCCTCCTCCTCATATACCGGTAGTAGTGTGGTGTGAGGGGAGAGTAGTATGTGACTGTGTATATCCCTCCTCCTCCTCATATACCGGTAGTAGTGTGGTGTAAGGGGAGAGTAGTATGTCACTCCTTGTATATCCCTCCTCCGCATATACCGGTAGTAGTGTGAGGGGAGAGAAGTATGTCACTTTGTGTATATCCCTCCTCCTCATATACCGGTAGTAGTGTGGTGTGAGGGGAGAGTAGTATGTGACTCTGTGTATATCCCTCCTCCTCCTCCTCATATACCGGTAGTAGTGTGGTGTGAGGGAAGAGTAGTATGTGACTCTGTGTATATCCCTCCTCCTCCTCCTCATATACCGGTAGTAGTGTGGTGTGAGGGAAGAGTAGTATGTGACTCTGTGTATATCCCTCCTCCTCCTCCTCATATACCGGTAGTAGTGTGGTGTAAGGGGAGAGTAGTATGTCACTCCTTGTATATCCCTCCTCCTCATATACCGGTAGTAGTGTGAGGGGAGAGTTGTATGTGACTCTGTGTATATCCCTCCTCCTCATATACCGGTATTATTGTGGTGTGAGGGGAGAGTAGTATGTGACTGTGTATATCCCTCCTCCTCATATACCGGTAGTAGTGTTGTGTGAGGGGAGAGTAGTATGTCACTCCTTGTATATCCCTCCTCCTCCTCATATACCGGTAGTAGTGTGGTGTGAGGGGAGAGTAGTATGTGACTCTGTGTATATCCCTCCTCCTCATATACCGGTAGTAGTGTGGTGTAAGGGGAGAGTAGTATGTGACTCCTTGTATATCCCTCCTCCTCATATACCGGTAGTAGTGTGAGGGGAGAGTAGTATGTGACTCTGTGTATATCCCTCCTCCTCCTCATATACCGGTAGTAGTGTGGTGTGAGGGGAGAGTAGTATGTGACTCTGTGTATATCCCTCCTCCTCATATACCGGTAGTAGTGTGGTGTGAGGGGAGAGTAGTATGTGATTCTGTGTATATTCCTCCTCCCCCTCCTCATATACCGGTAGTAGTGTGGTGTGAGGGGAGAGTAGTATGTGACTCCTTGTATATCCCTCCACCTCCTCCTCATATACCGGTAGTAGTGTGGTGTGAGGGGAGAGTAGTATGTGACTCCTTGTATATCCCTCCTCCTCCTCCTCCTCATATACCGGTAGTAGTGTGGTGTAAGGGGAGAGTAGTATGTCACTCCTTGTATATCCCTCCTCCTCATATACCGGTAGTAGTGTGAGGGGAGAGTAGTATGTGACTCTGTGTATATCCCTCCTCCTCCTCATATACCGGTAGTAGTGTGGTGTGAGGGGAGAGTAGTATGTGACTCTGTGTATATCCCTCCTCCTCATATACCGGTAGTAGTGTGGTGTGAGGGGAGAGTAGTATGTGACTCTGTGTATATCCCTCCTCCTCATATACCGGTAGTAGTGTGGTGTGAGGGGAGAGTAGTATCTGACTCCTTGTATATCCCTCCTCCTCCTCATATACCGGTAGTAGTGTGTGGTGTGAGGTGGAGTGTCGCCCCGGGCTATCCCCTCTCTCCCTCACACACACACGGAGTACCCGCCCCATAACAGAGTAAAACACACCCTTGAGTGTTGTGTACGGCTCTCCTGTCCGGAGCAGTGCGTTGGTTGTATCTCGGACCCCGGCCTCCTCTTCCTCCTCTGTCCCCTGTATACAGCACAACTCCAGGCCGCCCTCCCCCCCCCCTCATCCGCCATCTTGTTCGGGTTCCTCCTCCTCGGTTCTGTGTGAAGTGCGCCCCGGGGGCCTCGGCCTCCTCCCCTCACTCGAGGCTGCAGGAGGATGCCGGGCCCGAGGAGGAGCCATGAGTATGAAAACCAGTGTGTGCCGCCCGAGGCACGACGACCCCTTGCCGGGGGAAGAGGCTCAGGAAAACCCGGGGCTTGCGGGCCGGAGTAGGCCGCAGCAGCCGACGGACGGCGCTTGGGCCGCGGAGCGGGGAGGGAAGGCTCCGGCCGGCCTCCTCGCCGATCCGTGCGGGAAGCTCGGCTGCCAAGCGGGGGCCCTGGCGGAGAAAGGCGGTGGGGGAGCGGCCGGGGCAGCGGTGACTGGGGCCGGGGCGGCTACGACGGCGGCCACGGGGCAAGGCCAGGCCCCGGCCTCCAGTTCCACGTCCCCCCCGCGCTGGAGACCGCCGATCAGAGGGGGAGCCGGGGCCTGCCTCAAGCAGATCGTCCTCCTCCAGCTGGACCTCATCGAGCAGCAACAGCACCGCATCCAGGAGCGGGAGCGCCAGATCGGGGAGCTCCGGGCCGAGAAGGACACGGTAAGGGCGGGGAGGAGAAAACTCGAGGCCGGGGATGCGGCCTGTGTGTGGGGACGGGGCAGGGCTGGAGATCGGACTGTGTGTGGGCATGACAGGCTGTCTTTAGATTATCTGTCACTGACCACATAGAAATGTCACAGCCATTAGTCTGATGGGGTGCAATGCAGTACACGATATGTATGTCTCATGTTGGATACAGTAGGGAATGATTATATTCTCAGTGTGGGACTTGATGCCATTTGACTTCAAATTAGAGGATCCTGTCAGTTTTTTTTTTTTTATATATATATATGTTGTGTCCCCTTGCAGAGATTTCCCTCTACTTCCGGTCCTGGAGACAGCAGAGGAAGTCTAGGGCTCTCACTGAGCACATGGTCCCCATTGGTGGATTCCTCTATTCTGTGTCCATTGACAGCTCCAAATGCGATCTTCTCCCCTCCCCCGATGACACAGCAGTAGAGATCTGACAGAGGATCTCACCCGGCCCCAGCAGAAATGTTCTGGGCCTCAGATCCTCTTCATGTAATAGTATTGCCCTTGTAGTTCAGTCACTGTGCAGGGTTTTTTATTTGGGTGCAGGCTCTAGGCTCTCCCCGAATGACACGGCAGGAAAATTCCCCCATCCGCCTCCAATTCATGGACGAGGGAATCGGCTCTTTTTATTTTTTTAACCCACTGGTCGAACAAGAGAAAAAAACGGGCCGCCCTATTGGCTGCTTTATTCCAATAGGAATAGATTGGGATTTTACAGCTAATAATTGGTAATACACTAGTGGTTGGGGGAAGCCTAGGATCACACTAATGTGGGAAGCACTGCGATCTGTATGCGTTTCCTGCACCGAATTCGTTGCTCTGCCCTTGCGATCCACTGCGGGGGTCAATACAAAGTTAACGAAGTTAGTGTGTTTGCCTGCGCCGGATCACATGGTACAAAGCGACCATGAAATCCGGGTTGCAGTGCAGCTCCATAAAGGGGCATGCATGTCTTTGGTGCGATTTGAAGCCATTTAAAATGAATGGCCTTCTATCGCACTGCACTCAATTGCATAGGAATGTGGTGCGGTTCCTGTGCGATTCACATGCTTTTTTTTTTGTTAGTGTGAACCCAGGCCCCTTTCACACTTGTGCGACTTGTCTTGAGACTGAAAAGTAGCACAACAAGTCGTTCCCCATGATTTCCAATGATAACCATTCATATATATGCGACTTCAAAACGTGCCAACTTCAAAGTAGTCCTTGTACTGCTTTTGGTTCGACTTTCATGCGAGTTGAGGTCCATATAACTCAATTTTATACAGACATACCCTAAAATTGCACGACTTTGCAGTCGCAGTAGTGTGAAAGGGGCCTAAGCCTCGGTTCACACTGCGGGTTAGAAATTGTGCGAGTTCAGCTGAGCAGGCAGTGCAGTCTGACTTCAGGGGGGCGATTTGACAGACATCTGTGCGGGTTCAGGCACAGATGTTTATTAAAATCGCCCCCGAAGTTGCCAAAAGTAGTAAAGGAACCACTTTTGGGAATCAGTGCGGCGCCGTGCCGATTTGGACAGTGCCATTGCCAGCAATAGCCGCTGATTTGGCGTGTCAAATCGCATGCCAAATCGGGCCCAAAGTGAACGTGGGCTAAGCCTCATTTTTACCACCCCTCGACCGCTCTCGCTTTAGCTGGAAAGGCAGAAGCCGGGGGTGTACACCTGCCGTGCCTGTGATGCTTTGCAGCTGTGTCAGGAATTATCATCCCATGTGAGTGAATGGGGCCATGCTGCATCCACGTGCAATGCACATGGTCGTGGCATTTAGGGAGTTAATAGGTGGTGAGGAGGCAACCTATCACCACCAGTCAAATGCCTCTAAAAAGGGATCCGAGGGTGGATCATTTTTCAGAGGGGTTTAAAAGGAGCCCAGTGTGTCTGTTATATTAGAATTTCTTTTGTTCAGCCTGAATAAAGGAAACCCCATTGATTCCTCTATATAGGCTAAGCAGTCTGTATAACCAATCTGATTGCAGCTGATAAGAATCTGCCATGTATAGCCAGGTTAATACATGATTTCAGGCATGAAGTCTAGTGGTAGCAGCTCAGCAGCAGTGTAAATGATATCAAATATAAAAATGTATACATGGTAATTCATTAAAGCGGTAGTAAATATGAATAATATATACATATATAAAAAACTTCCGGTCCCCCTGCAGTGGAATGTCAATGTCCTAGTTTAGTGTGTATGGCATATTAACAGATTGTGAAAGACTTACCTGTAAAATGGATCCCTCTAGCGGCACGCTGTCACCGCTGCCAGGGCTTCTATCTTCACCTGGGTTCCCAGGCTCTGGCCATTTGAATGGTCGAGCTGCGATGACATCACACCCGCAGCACAGCTCTCTCGAAGGACAGCATGCTGTCCATTGGGTGCGCCAGTGGCGTAGCTGGCTGCTAGTCATTAGATTGTAGAATATCCCTAAAAGGCGCACATTTAGGAGATGTTCATTTCCCCTACATATAAGCTTTATCATAAGCTTACCTGTAGGTAAAAGTGTCAGAACGGGACTTTACTACCGCTTTTAAGGGCTGTACACATTGCATTAAGAAGCCCATTTTGTTTTGAATTGGCCACCATGTACTAAAGATGCTATACGCCACACTTGTCTTTGGTTCCCACCCGTGTGGTACATTACAACCCACGTGTGCTGCAAGGCATTGGTGCACCTTGGGGAGAAAAATAATTGCTCGTATTGCATGTGGTTGTTGCACGGTCCCATTTGCTTGAGTAAGTTGCAATTGTCGGAGGTACTGCTCGCCAAACCTGAAGGAGGGGGGTTTAATTTTTTTACAGCCACAATTCTTCGCATGTGTATTACACCTGCAAAAAACATATCCCACATACACTGCTGTCTTGCCTCCTTTTGTAATTTGGGGGGGCAGACAACCACCTGGCTTTGACACCCCTCAAACAAAGTCTAAACAAGCCCTTAGCTCATTGGATTGCTATTCAAAATGAATGGAAATGCACTGCAGAACATTTTTCATAGGGCACAGTACACACATGGCTTTAATTTACTAAAACTGGAGAGTGCAAAATCTGGTGCAGCTGTGCCTGGTAGCCAATCAGCTTCTAACTTCAGCTTGTTCAATTAAGCTTTGAGAAAAACGCCTGGAAGCTGATTCTGAGTCTTCCCAGTTTTAGTAAATCGGCCCCAGTGTGTTTTTTTTTTACAATGCAGTAATGCCGCACTTGGATGGGAACAAGCCCTTCAATATCTCTATTTGCATTACTACTTGACTGAAGAGTATATTGGCTACCATTGTTAAAATCCTATTATTGGGGTAGGTGTGTGTATGTGTGTATATATATATATATATATAACACACACACACTACTGTGGGAGAGTTTTATTAAAACTGGAGCACTCAGAATCTGGTGCAGCTGTGCAGGGTAGCCAATCAGCGTCTTACCTTTTAGCTTGTTCAATTAAGCCCTCATTCACACTGATCTGAACTCGCACAATTTCAAAGCTGCATTTCAGACAGACTTCAGGGGTGACGTGAAAGACATCTGTGCGGGTTCATGCACAGATGTCTATTGAAATTGCCTCCGAAGTCGCCAAAAGTAGTACAGGAACTACACGGCTGCATCATTCATTCACACCGCTTTCAGGATCCATTCACATTTAGCGTTTTGGGATCTTTGGTAGAATCGTTGCAAGTTCTGCACGCAATCTCAAATCACATTGCAATCACAAAATGCATGTTCGGGTGTTATTCCTTTTCAATGGCACCTAAAAGCGCTTTTGGCTTGATAAATCACACAGCAATCCACAATGTGCAAAGCTTGTCGCCCAAAAGAAGCTCCTGCTCATTTTTGGGCAACAAACTTGGCACGATGCAGTTTGCTGTGAGTTTTATCACGCCAAGACCGCTCCGCATTTTGGGTGCCAGTGAAAATGAATGGCACCCAAACATATGATTTGTCGTTGCGGTGCGATTTGAGATCGCGGGCAGAATTTGCAACGATTCTGCCAGAGATCCCAAAACGCTAAATGTGAATAGAGCCTAAGGCCAGGTTCACACTGGGCTGCGGGAATGAAGCCGTGCGGGTTCAGCTGAACTCGCACGATTTCACTCCCGCTTGTCAGTCCAGATTTTGGACGCGATTACAGAGACATTTGCGCAGGTTTCTGCACAGATGTCAATGTAAATCACGGGCCAAAATCTTAAAAAGTAGTACAGAAACTACGCTTTGAATCAGTGCAGCGCCGCAGATGCGGCATCGCAGCGATTAGGACGGTGCCACTGTCGGCAAGTGCCACCAATTTGACATGTCAAAACGCACCAGTGTGAACCAGGGCTAAAACCTGGAAGCTGATTGGTTTCTATGCAGAGCTGCACCACGCTTTTATACACTTCAATTTGAGGTAATCAGCCCCAGTGTGTGTGTGTGTGTGTGTGTGTGTGTGTGTGTGTGTGTGTGTATATATATATATATATATATATATATATATATATATATTCATTTTTTTTTTATAATTATTTAATGTGATAGTCATACTTTTTGAGAATGTGTTAAGGGAGGTGTTATTTATGGATGGTGATCTGCATGTACACATCAGATGTTTATATATGTGTTGAGAATGGGGGTGCAGGTGGACATCATCTGATCAATTTTTGTGGTTCCTTTGGGTCACTACTCTACTCATCCCTCTTTATGTTGTCAGCAAAGATCACGACACCTACAACTGTCCGCAGGGATGCATATGCACTGATTTATCAGAACCGCATTTGTCCACATCGGTTTTATTGAAGAGTTGGAATCCTAGTGCTAAATATCGTCCTCATAACTCTGAGGGTTTTTGTTCGGTCAGCTTGCATCGGTGAAGGAGTTGTGAATATGTATGAGAAGTCTGTGATTGTACGCTGGGAACATCAAAGGGAAAATGGGTGCATTGTGCAAAGTTTATCACAGCTGCATCCTCAGCGGATATGTGATCAATTCTCCTGATGCTCATATATATTTTCCCACAAGACAGCCAGCCTCACTATATTCTGTGCGTCTTGCGGCCAGACTAGGGGGGGGGGGGGGGGGGGGGGAGCACAGGGCTGTTTTTTTTTTTTTTTTTTTGGAAGAGAGGGGAACTTGTAGTGGAGAGAGGGGAAGGATGCTTGTGAGGGGGGAGACTGGAAATGGAGTGCGGATGTTTGAGCCAGTGCCTGCATGCTGTAATGCTGGGGAATCTGCCTCACCAGCCCTCCATAGGAAGGACCCATGCAGGCTGAGGTAATGCCACCTCCCTCACCATCAACACCCCCCCCCCTTTTTTTTCTTTCATATTGCCCTCCCCCTTCTCTTTACACCCCCCCCCCCCCCCATGCACATTCATGAGGATCACACAGGACCATCATGGCGTTGGAGGAGGGGGGTGGCGGTTTAAATGGGCTGCCATGGCAACAGAAAGGAGGATGGTATACCATAGCTTTAAGGTTTGGTGAAAGCAGAGGGAGACTCTGGCTGTATTTGTTTTTTGTTTTTCCTCCTATTTAACTCCCCCATGCAGAGGAGAAGTTAGCTGCAGCAGCAATGGTTAACAGAATCCGCAAGCCTGCAGCAGCTTGGATATGCAAGCGGAAGGTCTGCCCCCTTAACCCTTTCACTGCTGCATGGCATTGGATCTTCTGGCTGCTGTAGGCCCCCCCTCCTTTTTTTTGGCAGCAGGACTTGAGCTCCTCACTGACCCTTTATAGCCCACATCTACAGGGACCAATGATGCACACTAAGAAAGGGTTAAGCTATTGCTGTGAGGTTTTTGTTTTTATTATACCTGCTTGTCTGCATATGAAAACAACACTGAGAATGGAATTAATTTGTAGCTTGTGGTTCTGCATAGTTTTGTCTTTATTTCACTGCCATTGCATTTTCTTTTGCACCCTCCAGACATTGTGAACTGTCCATACTTGGCATGTCTCCTAGCTGTTATAGGTGTCTGTCTATGCCTGTAATTTGGTGCAATGCAGACTGTATGTGGTTTCTGTATAGATGTCTGTTTTGTGGCCTGCCTCCCTCCCTGTTGACACTTATTTCTTTTTTTTTTTTTTTTCATAAATTTTCCATCTCTGCTTCACACCCATCCCTTCCCCCACACATACACATATCAAGTTCATCATTACTCATGTCTACTTGGGGCTATGCATGATAAAAAAAACTTGCATAACCCTCTCCACTATCAAACCTCCATGCTGGAAGTGTTTCTGTTGCCCCTCCCCCTTTCATATGACTTGCCTGAAAATAACAGGGCCTAGGACTGTCACTACCTACAGTTGGCACCACTGTAAAACGGAAGACTTAAAGAAAACCCCTCCGCAGTGTAGACTGCTAATTTGAAAGCATGCTGTTTTGTCTAATAGCCATATGCATACTGGTAGCCAGTTCTATTACCATGACTGTCGGAGCTCTTCGTAATGATTTTTTTTCTGCCTTTAGCTCCTGGCCCGCATTGAGCGGATGGAAAGACGCATGCAGTTGGTCAGAAAGGACAGCGAGAAGGACAAACAGCGCACGCCTCAAAGCCGTGAGTCGGCCGTCGACATGCCAGAGGCCCCTCTTCCAGAGAGCGCAGGGGGTGGGGAGTTTCCCCCAGAAGCCTCCCCGCGGCTATCAAGCCTTACCCCAAAACCCTTCTCCTATGGTCGCAATGCAAGGGGACATAAAAGGTTTGTTGGAGAAAACTGTCCATTTCATTTTACTTAATCGCTGACACAAGAACCGGGTGCTGTAAGGTTTCATGTACACGGGACGTTGTTCAACCTCTCCTGAACGATTTAACTTGACAGCTAGAAACTGGCATCTAAAAATAGCCGTTTAGCCACTCTTGCATGCCGCGTTTGCGTCTAGAAGCTTTTGGTGGAATTTTTTTTTTTTTTTGTGGGTTAAAATGAAAAACCCTTTAAACTTAACTGCCTAGAAAGGACTATAAACAACCCTGTGTACATGTACTAATAAGATGACACAGAGGAGAGTTCAGGGGTAGTTGAAAAAAATGCCCAACTGCTCCTAAACGTCCGTTTACCAGCAACAGTGTACATGAGGCCTAAGAATGCAAATTACTCAATATTTGGTCAGGATCCTGGCCCTGCTGCTTGATGTGAAATTCAGGTGGCAGGGTCACGGCTTAGCTTGGCCATTTACATTTGTGATTGTACTTAAAGTACATTTATGCATAAAGATAAAAAACCTTCTGTGTGCAGCAGCCCCTCCTAATACTTAGCTGAGCCATATCGCAATCATGCAATGTGCACGAGAGCTACAGCTTTCTAGGGACTCTCCCTACTCATTGGCTGAGACAGCAGCAGGAGCCGTTTGCTTCCACTGCTGTCCTTCACAGCCAGTGAGCCAATGTGGAGAAAGAGGGGGCAGAGCCGCAGCTCTGTGTGAAGCTGTGTGTGTGAGCAAGCCTGCTTTGGTGCCCCAAAAGCAAGATGCTTGCTCTGGGGGCACTCAACAGAAGGGAGAAGGCAGGGTACCTGAGAAGAGGAGGATCGCGGCTGCTCTGTGCAAAACCACTGTACAGAGCAGGTAAGTATAGTGTATATATATATATATATATTTTTTTTTTTTTGCCTTTTAACCACTTGCTTACTGGGCACTTAACCCCTGCCCAGACCAATTTTCAGCTTTCAGTGCTGTTGCACTTTGAATGACAATTGTGCGGTCATACAACTCTGTACCCAAATGAAATTTTTATCATTTTTTTTCCCCACAAATAGAGCTTTCTTTTGGTGGTTTTTGATCACCTCCTGTGGTTTTTATTTTTTGTTAAAAAAATAAATAAAAAGACCGATTTAAAAAAAAAAAATTGAAGAAAAATATTTTTTTATATTTTGTTATAAAATTTTGCAAACAGGTAATTTTTTCTCCTTAATTGATGTATGCTGATGAGGCTGCACCGATGGGTGGCACTGGTGGGCAGCATTACTAGGTGGCACTGATTGGCACCACTGGGTATTGATAGGTGTCAATGGCAGGCTGTATTTGTGGGCACTGATGAGCCTCCTTCCTCTTCGGGACCGATGTCCCTTATGCACAAGCCGGTGATCTGCTTTTTTTTTTCTCCTCACGCTGTCAGCATGAGGATAAAAAAAAGATTACCGATCCTTTGTTTACATCATGTGATCAGCTGTCATTGGCTGACAGCTGATCACGTGGTAAACCGGCCCCTTACACGGATCTGTGATCCACTGAGTCTCAGTGACTCGGTGATCACAGCGCGTGCAAAGGGGAGGACATCTATTGGCGGCCTCCTGGATTTTCAGGTCCACGCTGTAGCCGTCCTTTGACTATAGCGCGGGCCTCTAGTGGTTAACATCACTTTAAACTGATTATGCAAGTGCCACTCATGTTGTGCAGGAGCTACTCCATCATGTAGTGTCTATTATTGAGTGTACAAGATAAATTAAAAAAAGCAATTGTTCAAGAGTCTGAAGGAAGAGTTTGAATCTCTCATGTACCCTAGGGTAGTGGTTCTTGACCCTGTCCTCAAGTACCCCCAACAGGCCATGTTTGCAAGGTTTTCCTTTATCTTGCACAGGTGCTTTTTAAATCCGAGTCAATGGTTTTGGTATTTTGGACCGCTTTTTTATCTAAGAGAAATTCCCAAAGCATGGCCTGTTGGGGGTACTTGAGGACAGGGTTGAGAACTGCCCTAGGGGTATGTTTACACAGCCTTTTAAAACCCCGATTTCTACTCTTTATGTATTTGGGAGAAATCAGGATTTTAGATGGATCAGTCCTCCACAGGGTAGAACAAGTAGCAAGAACTGCAGTTCTCTATGCCTGAAGTTATCCCCTGTGCAGATGGAGCTTACCTGAAATAGGTGCCAATGTTGGCAAACACGAGAATAAATATTCGCTTTTTCCTGATATACTTGTATTTCCATTTCAAAATGGGACTAGAAGACTGCAGATGGTAAACAAGGTCTAAGTGTCCTGCTGATCACCTTTTGAATATCAGTTAATGTGTGTTGTTTTTTCCTTTTTAGGAAGTCTGCTTTTGGCCGTGCAGAGCACAGGACCCCTGTTAAAAGACTGTCTTCTGACTTGGCAAAGATGAAGGGTAAAGTGTCCCGTTTGCCAGTAGAAATATCAGAAACTGAGCCTGGAGGCTCTGTACCAGAGGCAGGAGGTCGTCGAGAGCTGCGCCACAAAGAGACCCCTGAGAAGTCACAATCTCCTGTAGACACCCCACAAATGCCTGCATGGGGTGACACTGCAGCATCTTCATTAAAGGACAATGACCCAAACCTTGGGGAGGCAGATGATCTGCCTTACCTCTCCACCACGGACATGTATCTATGCCGGTGGCATCGGCCACCTCCTTCCCCTTTAAGGGAACCCTCCCCCAAGAAAGAAGAGTGTGTGGCAAGTAAGAACTTACTCCTTATTTGTTGTAAGTGCGCTGCTTGTCTTCGTTTAAGGTATTCTGTGGTGTTCGGTGCCACATGCTGTTAAATGCATGTTTTTTTTGTTTGTTTTTTTGTCAGCTAAACAATGAGTTGCGTTCAATTAGATGCAGCGGAAATCAAAAAATGAAAAGCAGCGATAGGGGTTGCTGCACAGTTACTAGTTTTTATGTATTTAGAGTTGTAATTTTCATTGGTAAACTTTTGGAAACTGGTTGCAATGGAAAATTAAGATTTGGTTAAGTGCAAGTTGCATTTCAGAGACTGCAATGTGGACATCTCACCTGTAGATGGCAGCCCAGGCCTCCCACCAAAGCCTTGTTCAGAACACACAACTACTGCTGAATTCTCTGAAAGAAAAACAGAATAATTTTCTGTATTTTGGTTGAAGTTGCCCTTGAAATTCAGAACACTGATACTTTTGATTGTCATGACTTATGCACACTTATTGCAATCTGACATGGCCACAGCCTGTGTGTAACGCTCTACTTGCATCTCAAACATTTTGCTTAATCTGTAGAGATTGCTTCATGTTTTTGCATCCACTTACCTTTTAGAAAATGGCATGGATTCCACTTATATTTGTAGGAGAAACTTCTACCGGGTTTCCCTGAAAATAAGCCCTAGTTTAAAGTGGTTGTAAACTGATAGAATCCTCTTTATTACTGTAGTATATAATGGAAAAGGTATGTGTTTCTGTAATCTAATTGTGTCGAATACCTTCGGTACAGCGCTGCTCAGCTGATCTCCTCCCAGCTGTCAGCAGGGGATCTCGCGCCCCCCCCCCCCCCCCCCAGTGCTCAGATCCGGGAATATAGCTCCGGCGGGTCACGGGAGTGGCGCTCAGCTTATCTCCCACTGCTGTCCTCTTCTCCTAGCTGTCAGTGGGGGATCTTGGAGGGGGGGGCACTGCAGTGCTCGGATCGAGGAAGAGAGCTCTGGCGGGCCATGAAGTGCCGAGCGGCGCTCAGCTGATCTCCCTCTGGTCTCCTCTTCTCCCAGCAGGGGATCTCGGGGCCCTCCTCCCTCTGCAAGTCCTCTGAGCTGGGAAAATTGCTCCGGTGTGTCACAGAATCACTGAGCAGCACTATAGGAAAGTATTTGACACAATTAGATTACAGAAACACACCTTTTACATTATTTACTACTGTAATGGAGACAATTTTGCGTTTTACAAACACTTTTACTATTTTCACACTGGTGATTCCTAACGGGCAGGGATTCCTGGCACTTCAGAAAAGCTGTTCTAGGTTCAGTTGGATATTTGTAACGTTGGTATGATCATAGCTGGCTGTTTTGTATGTCTTGGGAACTCCTGTGCCAAGACCCCCATCATAAATTCCTGTTCTGCCCCATGGCCAATTTTGTTTATCTATACCTCTCCTAGTTTCATAAGGCCCCTTTCACACTGGGGCGGGAGGTGCGGTGGCGGTAAAGCGCCGCTATTTTTAGCAGCGCTTTACCGTCGGAATTGCGGCAGTATTCGTCCGCTAGCGGTGCGGTTTTAACCCCCGCTAGCAGCCGAAAAAGGGTTAAAAACCACCGCAAAGCGCCTCTGCAGGTATAGCCACGCTGTCCCATTGATTTCAATGGGCAGGAGCGGTGGAGGAGCAGTAAACACACCGCTCCTTCACGCTCCAAAGATGCGGCTAGCAGGACTTTTGGAGCGGTCCTGCTAGTGCACTGCTCCAGTGTGAAAGCCCTCAGGCTTTCACACTGGAGAAACAGCAGCCGCTGTTTAGGGTGTGAAAGGGGTCTTAAAGTACATGCAAGGCCCCTTCCATACAGGACGGACACCGCTAGCTCAGCGGAGAATCTGTCTGTTAATTATTGCTGAGCAGATAGCTGGCTGGTCTGTGCCCCTCTGCATAAACAGAGTATGCGCGCACACACACACACACACACACACCCCCTAGTCTCCTCTACGGCCGTTCGGGTGTAAAAAGACCGCTTGTCCGTTTACACCCAACTGCCATCGGATCCGCTGGACGGTAGGCGAACGGATTCCCTTCCGTCTGTGTTTGGCGCATCAGATTGGAGGGTGTATATGGACACATGTCAATTTACACCTGCCGCTCCATAGAGGAAAATGGAGGGTCTAATCGGGTCCGTCTGAAAAACTCGACAGGCAGACCTGATAAGTCTGTGTGAAAGGGGACAGAGAGATAAGAAGCTGACAGTGATTCCACTCACTGGTGTACAATGACCACCAGAATAATGGCTTTTCATAAAGTTGTCCTTTTTAAATTTAGAGGAACTCTGTACCCAAAATGAAAAATGTAATTGTATCCATTAACATCAATACAAAAAGTCACATGATATTTCACACACATTCCCCACATAAAAAGAACACTTGGCTATTAAAATCCTCCTCTCGTGTGTCTGGGTTCAATCTCATAGTTTATTATTGCCTTAAAGGCATATTTTCCTGCTTTGCTCAATAAGCACCTCCTAACTAAACTAAATGCTAGCTGATGTTAGGATGAATGGGCTGAAAATTGAGCTATGGATGGCCCTGTCACCCAGACAGACTTTGATCTGAAATCAGACTTTTATCTGAACAGCACATGCACCCAATCAGATGCAAACACTGCTTAGGTATTCAAGCAGCCACAGGAGCAGCAGCTGTCAGAATAATATAGCCGGCAGTGCAGATCACTCCATGCACACTGTTTAGCGTGGTAAAGGAAATCTATTGATTTTTCTTGTTCAGCGTGCTGGAAGAGTGTATGGTCTGCCCTTCGATGCTAAAGAGATAATAAAATGGCAGCTGGTAGTTTTTATTTGTTTGTGATTGCTAGACAGGAAATTATGTTTGATAAATGTTGCCTCCAGCTGTACCATCTTTATTGAAAACCTGTCCTGGTCTAATACAATTGTATCATTGGAAAGGTAATCATTTGCTCCCATTTTTCCTGGCAGTTTTTCCGTGGTCTGAACCAATGAAATAGTGCGTCCATTCAATACAGATTACTCCCTCGCTAACCAATGTAATTCTGACACTTTCATTATTTCCTGAAGATGTGAGTATCTGAAACCTGATTGGCTCATCCAACATAATGAAAACCCCATTCAGCCGTTGAATCTGTAGTCATCAAATACTGAATTCAGGAGCCTGTCCATCCAATTATAAGAGCCAGCAGGCACTAAACCAAAAAAAAATGCTTATTTCTACTTTTTTTTATTTTTTATTTATTTTTTGCTTATACCCCAATTTCTTCTTATTTCAGAATGTCAATAGAATGGACTCAAAGGGGCTATTTTATCATTTTAGAGACGCTGGTTCCTGAGATTTCTTCAGCATTTGTATTGCAGGAAAATAAAAATGTGACTGGCAGTTCCTATTCTAGAAATTGCTACAACACTGACAATCTGGCTGAATTAAATATATTTTCAAGTATAAATATTAGTGTGTATACAAATTTGTGTTCCATGTATTGCTGTCTCTTGAGACTGTGATTGCTGACAAACAAAAGCTGGCCATACGCACATAGATTTCTTGTTCAGCTTGTGGGCCAAATTTTGGCCAGTTCATCAAACATTTACTGAAATTGGAGCCATGTTTGGCAGCCGTAGGCCCCTTTCACACATGCGGGCCGTTTGTCCGTTTTTCATCTATCCGTTGACGGATGAAAAACTGACATCAATGCATTTCTATGGAAAAAAACAGATGTAAATGGATGATCATCTATTTACACCCTCTTCCATCAACATCCATTTTTTGTAACGGATCAAAGCTCTATTTTTTTTTTCTTCCATTAAAAAAACAGATCAGACGAAAAGTGGATGTAAACAGTCAGTCTGTTTTTGCATGAAAAAATGGCTCCGGGACTCAAGGGGTGCAAGGACTCTAGCTGGAGGATGTAAATAAAACTTATGTAAAAACGGATAAAAAATTGATGTATGTTTCATACGTTTTTTTCTTTGAAAAAATGTGACTGAACTGATGAAAGGAACGCATGTGTGAAAGGGGCCTTAGGGCTCGGATCATTTTGGCTAATAGAGTCCATTGTTTTCAGGCACTCTAGCCAGATTGTGCTTAAGCCAGCCATACATGGTTCAAAAATACAGCCGAATTTCAATCAAGGACGTTGTACAGAAGTTGATTTACCGCTCAAAATCGCTTGCTGGTATAGTCGACAGCACTGACCAGTGTATTCTGATAACGGGCAAGTCTCCCCCTGTCAACGTACAATAGTTCAGTGGGACGGATTCTTCCATCCACGTGTGTGGATGGGGGAATTGAGTCTTTTTTTTTTTCCTGTTCAAACCACTGGTTGACTGACTCGTCTATGGGGCTACCTTAAAAATGTGCGCATGAGATGCGTTTTTAGCGTGCCCAACCGATTTCCCTTTAAGATACAAATGCAGCAGATGGAGGTCTACAAATGCCCTGAACGCAATGCTTTGTATTGCGGCTTAACAAAAATTATCCCCTCTGGGCTTCCTGGTTCCCAATCGTTGCAGCATGGTCCCAGCACAAACGTGTGCATATGGATGGCCTCACAGAAGAACCGTTGCTGCATAATATATATATATATATATATATATATATATATATATATATATATATATATATATATATAAATTGTTTTTGGGCCAAGCTATGCTTTAAGCTGACAATATTCACTGATCCATCTTTAAAAAAATCATATGCCATTGTAGGTTTGGGTAACTGGTTATAAAGTCACCTAAAATTTATTGCCTGATATTAGGATAGTGATTGGCTGCTCGGCTTTTATTAGATGAAGTTAAAAAATCTGATTATATGTTAGGGGTTTTGTTATGGCTTTGTATCCAAACAAGAACACAAAACAGGAAATCGGTTGGGTCATACTGTAGCAGATGGAGTAAGAGATACAAGCATGTTGCAAACCATTGTAGTTTCTTGTAGCAGAGAATGTTAGACTTGTATGTGTGGTATGCTAATATGTATTCTTTTTATAGTTCCTTCATGGAGAGAGCACCCTATAGAGCCCCTTCAGGACTTAAATGCTGCAGACATACCAGAGGTAAGTTGATTTGTTTTTATTTTTATATTATTTAAAAAAAAAAAACAGGTTTCCTGTAGAGGTCGACCGATAGGGGTTTTTCTCTGGCCGATGCCGATATTTGGAAATCGGGGCGGCCGATATTTTAGGCCGATTTTTTTTTTTTTTTCCTTCATTTTAGAAAACCTAGGGTGGAGAGGTAGGGAGGAGGTTATTGTTTAGGGTGGAGAGGTGGGGTGCAGCCTATCAGTGCCACCTCATTAGTGCCTACCAGTTCAGCCTGTCAGTGTCAATCAGTGCAGCCTATCAGTGCCCACCGGTGCAGCCTATCCGTATTCATTAGTGCCCACCAGTGCAGCCTGTCAGTGCAACCTCAACAGTACGCACCAGTGGATCTCATTAGTGCCCACCAGTTCAGCCTGCAAGTGCCCCCTCATCAGTGCCAACCAGTGCCCCCTCATCAGTGCCCACCAGTACAGCCTAATAATTTCATTTACTGCCACCTCATCAGTGCCCACCAGCGGAGCGCTCCTGGCTCCGTTCCATCGCCTAGCCAAAGAAAGCTCCATTCGTCCCCTGACGTGCTGCGCTCCCCGTCTCTGCCTACAAACCCCAGAATGCAGCGCGGGCCGGTAATAGCCAATCGGCGGCTGCCGCTGTCTACTTCCTCCACTGTAAAAAAAAATGTCCCCTGACGTGCTGCGCGCGCCCTCCCCGCCTTTGCCTACAAACCCCAGAATGCAGCGCGGGCCAGTAACAGCCAATCGGCGGCCGCCACTGCCGACTACCTCCACTGGAAAAAAAAGTCAGCGCCCGTGATAGCAGCAGACGGTGAACGGGCGGGGGGGCAGGAATTCCACCCAGCACGCCCCTGCCTCATCCCCGACAATCTGCCTTTTTTTACATAATAATCGGCCGATACCGATTTCTTTAAAAAGTCGAAATATCGGCCGGCCTCTAGTTTCCTGTGCAATGCTGGAGCTTTTATATATCTATTGTGATACAAAAGTAGAAATTGTGCTGCTAGCAGGCTAACATTTTAGGTTTCTAAAAGGTTTTATTTTATCATTGTACTTGAAGTGAAGAATCTGGGGGAATTTGACAAATGTATGTACCGGCTAAATATTTATTTCTTCCTAGAACCTGGATGATGCAGTATTTGCAAAGAGACATGTCAAGTTAGAGCTGGATGAAAAGAGGAGAAAGCGGTAAGTGTGAAGACACTGTAGACAGTCAGGTTTGTTTAATAATAGATGTACATTGTAGGAGCACTGGCCTCTAAGATGACCTGGATATAGTGATGCAAATGAAATGTTTTTATTTTTTTTGTAAAATTACATCAGTCTAAGACCCCTTTCACACTGAGGCATTTTTCATGTGTTTTAGCACTAGAAATAGCGCCTGAAAACTGCCTCCCATGCTGTCCGAATGTAAAGGGTCGAGTGCTTTCACACCCGGGCAATGCGCTTGCGGGACGTTAGAAAAAGGACCCGGACCCGAAAAAAAAAGCTCCAACTGCGACTAAGGCCTTTTACGCTGTCTAACTGTTCTTAATTGGGTAAGGGGTGGAGCCTCCTGGTGACACTGCCGCCCCCCCTTGTGACGTCACTGACTCGGCATGCCCTGGTCAGTGATGTCACAAGGGAGAGTAAATGGGCGGGCTTCACAGTGACTGATCACTGTGATTGGCAATCGGAGGCTCCCTGCAAGGCCTAATCCTTTCATCTGCTATAGAACAGAGGAAAGGATAAAAATGTTTTGCACCACAGGTGAGGTATTGGTGCAGCTTGTGCAGGTATGTTCCTTCAGGTCATTTCTTTGGCAAGTATTATCCCATGCATGGTCAAACCAAAATCAACAGGTATATAAACAAAGGGGAAGATTTACTAAAACTAGAGCACACAGAATCTGGTGCAGCTGTGCATAGAAACCAATTGGATTCTAACTTCAGCTGGAAAAAAAAGGGGGAAAAACTGCGCTGAGATGTGATGTTGGCAATCTGTTGGGTGCACAAAAAGATGCCTAAACAAAAAATGGAAGCAGCAACTATTCTGCAAACATCAACCAGTGAACAAAAAATAAAAAATCATATAGCTGCGCTAACCTAAATGATGATCTTAACAAAGGAATATCATAAGTGCTGCAAACTCATGAAATCACGAACTGGATAAGTGAAAAACATAATCTGCGTAATCAATATGTACAGTGTACAAAACTATTTTGGTTGCGACATATAAAATTTGAATTCATAAAGTGCAAAAAATTGGAAAAAAAAGTTCATAAGTGCATAAACTTAGTCCAGATTTCACTTCAGTGATAACCACCCGTGTAAAAGGTCCAATGACATCAGACTCTTCAAATGAGGACACAAACCAAGTGATTTCCACACCTCGTGTATTACCACAAGTGTTGATATGTTGGGACTTCAAAAGCAAACCAAGCCTCGTTCTAAGAATGCACACATGCGCAATCTCAAACAAAACCTCCAGGCCTCACGTCCAAACACCATCAGCATGATAGGCAAAGACGGTGTATTCACGTGAAAGCTGGTGGGGCGGGACTGGGGACAGGGATGTGTATATATTCATAATAGGATGTGGAACATCTTCCTTACCACGATGAACACAATAAACAATACATAAAATAGGGACCGTGAATGAGGGGGCTTACAACGGCAAGCTCAAAAAAAGATCCAGCCGAGGCGGGAGAAGAGACACCTCAACATAGACACTCACCAGAAATAGATAAAAAAACATCCTGGTGTCATCGGCACGTTCTGCCACGACACCTAGTGGACAAAATTATCAAAATGTAAAAAAAAAGTAATAAATTATGCAGGCTACCCTTAAGAGACCATAATGCTGACATGGACCAAATCAGGGGTGAACCTGGAACAATCTTAAAAATTCGTCCCAGACTGAAGCCCTGTACACACGGCCGAGATTCTCGTCAGGAAAAAAAAACGCTGTTTTTCCTGACGAGAATCTTGACAAGAAACTTGTCCCGGCCGAGTGTACACACGTAGGATTCAAAAGAACCGCCGTTCTTTTGAATTGCACGAACGCGGTGACGTCATCAACTACAACGAGCGTGCGCTCGTCACATTCGATGCCGTCGCCGCCATCTTGCTACACCCTATGCCTAGGAAGCTACTGCGCATGCGTCTAAGTCATTTCGAGCATGCGCGGGTTTCCACGCGCTCGGGTTTCCACGCGCTCGGGTTTCTCGTCAAGAAACAGGCAGACGAGAAAAAAGACCGCAGGTCGTCTTTTTTTCTCGTCGGGGAACTGGGCAGTTTTGACGAGAAAACTGAAACCCGCGTACACACAGCTTTTTTGAGCTTGCCGTTGTAAGCCCCCCTCATCATTCACGGTCCCTATTTTATGTATTGTTTATTGTGTTCATCTTGGTAAGGAAGATGTTCCACATCCTATTATGAATATATACACATCGCTGTCCCGCCAGACACCGCCCCACCAGCTCTCGCGTGAATACGCTGTCTTTGCCTATCCTGCTGATGGTGTTTCAACACGAGGTCTGGAGGTTTTGTTTGAGATTGCGCATGTGTGCATTCTTTGAACAAGGTTTGGTTTGCTTTTTGAAGTCCCAACATATCAACACTTGTGGTAATATGCGAGGTGTGGACGTGTTTTGATGGCGATCCAGAACGAGGCTTGGGTGCTCCGGAGGTGAATGCGCATGCGCGCACTTCGGAAGCGAGGCTTGGTTATATTTGTGTATTTAAGGTGGATGATGCAGCGCGCCGCCCGTGCCCCAAGACGACGTGACATATCACGAAACGCGTAGGACGGAACGAGCGGCGTGCTGACGTCATCACCCTCCACTGCTCGATCTCCACACGGACGGGTCTGTCTGTTTGCGTCCGGCCGGCGCAACAGGCTTAAGGCTGGTTTTTCCTTTACAAATTGTGAGTGTTTTATCATTGCTTTTTTTTAAATAAACCATTGGAAGATTTTACACTATCGAAGCATTTGTCTTCCTTGCATGTTGCAACTGGCTTATCACCGTGGAATGTGCTGACTAGCGAGGCTGTGAACACAGGGTGTCATTACGGTCCACTACAAGCACTTTTTGCTCCTCCGTTTATAGGGGACCACGGTGCTCTGGTAAGCACAATATTTGTCATTTGGTGGTGGAAATCACTTGGTTTGTGTCCTCATTTGAAGAGTCTGATGTCATTGGACCTTTTGCACGGGTGGTTTATTATCACTGAAGTGAAATCTGGACTAAGTTTATGCACTTATGAACTTTTTTAAAATTTTTGCACTTCAATTTTATATGTCGCAACCAAAATTGTTTTGTACACTGTACTGTTTATATTGATTACGCAGATTGTTTTTCACTTATCCAGTTTGTGTTTTCATGAGTTTGCAGCACTTATGATATTCTAACTTCAGCTGTTTGGTTACTGTGCACAGCTGCAACAGCTTCTGTGTGCTCTAGTTTTAGTAAATCCACTATTAAGTGTAGCACTGTCTCAGAGGTAAAAACGAGGCATTACATTTTCATTCTTACACCTGTAATTTAGGTGGGACATACAGAGGATCCGCGAGCAGAGAATCTTGCAGCGTCTGCAGCTGAGGATGTACAAAAAGAAGGGCAATCAGGAAAGTGAGCCAGAAGTCACATCCTTCTTTCCAGAACCTGATGAAGGTAAGTTAAGCGCATGCTACTCATATGGTATACTAGTTGGATGTCACGTATAGGACCCGGAAATGATGAATCCTTGACATATTTGGTCCATTCAAATAAAAGCGCATTTTGACCTACCGTAAAAAGTGGTCAAACACCTTTGGTGAGTTGCCATCTACCTCGTGGTGAAGTGTGTGTGTGTGTGTTGTTGAATATTTCATGTATTAAGATTTTTAGCGTCAACACCTTTATTTATAAACAGCATCTCACAAAAGTGAGTACACCCCTCACATTTTTGTAAATATGCTATATCTTTTCATGCGACAGCACTGAAGAAATTACACTTTGCTACAATGTAAAGTAGCGAGTGTGCAGCTTGTATAACAGTGTAAATTTGCTGTCCCCTAAAAATAACTCAACACACCGCCAATAAAACCGCTGGCAACAAAAGTGAGTACACCCCTAAGTGAAAATGTCCAAATTGGGCCCAATTAGCCATTTTTCCCTCCCCGGTGTCATGTGACGTGTTAGGCTACTTTCACACTGAGGCGCTGGGTGCGCTGGCGGTATAGCGGTGCTATTTTTAGTGCCGCTATACCGGTTTTTTGGCCGCGATTTGCGGGCGCTAGCGCGCGGGGGGGTATTTTAACCCCCGCTAGCGGCCGAAAAAGGGTTAAAAACGCCCGCAATAACGCCTCTTTGAGGCGTTTTGCGGGCGTATTAGAGGCTCTACCCCATTGATTTCAATGGGCAGGGGCGCTATTTTTAGCGCTCCTATTGCGCCTCAAAGATGCGGCTTGCAGGAGTTTTTTGAGCCTCCTGCAAGCGCAACGCTCCAGTGTGAAAGCCCTCTGGCTTTCACATTGGATAGTATTGAGAGGCTTTTTTGGGGCGCATTGCAGGCGCTATTTAGAGCGCAATAGCGCCTGCAAAGTGCCTCAGTGTGAAAGGGGCCTTAGTGTTACAAGGTCACAGGTGTGAATGGAGAGCAGTTGTGTTAAATTTAGTGTTATCGCTCTCACTCTCTCATGCTGGTTACTGGAAGTTCAACATGGGACCTCATGGCAAAGAACTCTCTGAGGATCTGAAAAAAAGTATTGTTTCTCTATATAAAGATGGCCTAGGCTATAAGAAGGATTGCCAAGACCCTGAAACTTGGCTGCAGCACAGTGGCCAAGACCATACAGCGGGTTAACAGGACAGGTTCCACTCAGAACAGGTCTCATCATGGTCGAACAAATAAGTTGAGTGCACGTGCTCAGTGTCATATTCAGAGCTTGTCTTTGGGAAATAGACATATGAGTGCTGCCAGCATTGCTGCAGAGGTTGAAGGGGTGGGGGGGGGGGGTCAGCCTGTCAGTGCTCAGACCATACGCTGCATACTGGTCTGCATGGCTGTCCCAGAAGGAAGCCTCTTCTAAAGATGATGCACAAGGCCTACAAACAGTTTTCTGAAGACAAGCAGACTAAGGACATGGATTACTGGAACCATGTCCTGTGGTCTGCTGAGACCAAGATAAACTTATTTGGTTCAGATGGTGTCAAGAGTGAGTGGTGGCAACCAGGTGAGGAGTACAAAGACAAGTGTGTCTTGTCTACAGTCAAGCATGGTGGTGGGAGTGTCATGGTCTGGGGCTGCATGAGTGCTGCCGGCACTGGAGAGCTTACAGTTCATTGAGGGAACCATGAACGCCAACATGTACTGTGACATACTAAAGCAGAGCATGATCCCCTCCCTTCAGAGACTGGTCTGCAGGGCAGTATTCCAACATAACGACCCCAATCACCTACAAGACGACCGCTGCCTTGCTAAAGAAGCCGAGGGTAAAGGTGATGGACTGGCCAAGCATTACTCCAGACCTAAACCCTATTGAGCATCTGTGGGGCATCCTCAAATGGAAGGTAGAGGAGTGCAAGGGCTCTAACATCCACCAGCTCCGTGATGTCATCATGGAGGAGTGGAAGAGAACTCCAGTGGACACCTGTGAAGCTCTGGTGAACTCCATGCCCAAGAGGGTTAAGGCAGTGCTGGGAAATAATGGTGGCAACACAAAATAATGACACTTTGGGCCCAATTTCGGCATTTTCACTTAGGGGTGTACTCACTTTTGTTGCCATTGGTTTAGACATTAATGGCTGTGTGTTATTTTGAGGGGACAGCAAATTTACGCTGTACACTCACTGCTTTACATTGTAGCAAAGTTGTCACATGAAAAGATATAATATATTTACAAAAATGTGAGCGGTGAGTCTCACTTTTGTGAGATACTGTGTGTGTGTGTGTGTTTATTTGGCATGGACTACTTTTGAATTTTTTTTTTTTTCAGTGAGGTATGCCTATGTGCTGTAATTATTGTCTTAATGTGGTCTCTCACAGCATGGTAAACATTTGTTTGTTTTTATTCTTATGCAATGTGTTTTAAAAGTTTGCTCTTTGTAGTCTCACTTTATTTTTCTGCTACAGTGCAGTCGGTGTTGATTACCCCCTACCTCCCTGTCGTGGCGTTTGGACGATCCCTGCCTAAAATAACCCCACAGTAAGTACGCCGTCCTCAAGCTTCACTTTTTTTTTTTTTTTTTTTTTTTTTCTCTAAGGTCTATAATCATGAAAATTATTGCTTTCCAAAAGGCAATAACTACTGCTGTAACTGCTTTAAAAAATGGATGTGTTCGTTATCTCCAACACTCCCAGGTTCTCGTGCAAGCCTGCACTTGGCACCAAGTACGAAATGGGCATTTAACCATAGAGCATAATGGTAGTCTGCCCAGTGCTTGTCTGCCAGACTGACTGTTGTGGTTTCCACTTTTGTTGGCACATATGCAGGTTGGTACTGGGAGCACTAGCAATACTAAACTGCAACAACTTTTACTGAGGGGTAACGTTCTTATATTTACTTTGTCTGCTGTAGTCAGAAGGCAAATGCTGGCTTTATCATTTTATAGGTAGCCTGTATGTGGGGAAATATGGAGGTTGCCATTGATGGCAACCTACACATATGGTTGTTTGGCTTTAATACTTTCAGTCACTGACCCAAAACCATTATGCGTATTAGAAAGACAGAATCATCTGATGAAGGTAGTGAGGCGTTTTGATCCACATGACAGATTACATCTTTAGTAGATTTTTAGAGATCAGCAGTGGCAGGCTACATATGTAGTCCATGTGCAATTATTCTTATACATTAGAAGTTGTCTTTTTATTATGTCTGATTACTGACCCTCCCTGCTTTTTCTACTGTCTTAGGCAGGCCATACACTGTTGAGATTCAGACTGTTTATGGGCAGGCTGAATGTACCAAGTTGATCGATTAAACTTGGGTACAACCAGCCTGCTGGGTTTTACCTGCGATTATCGCTAGCGGCTGGTATAGCAATAATTGCTGAGTTCTCCCGGCGAGGATGGCTTTCACTGCCGCCACACTGCGAGAAGACAATGGTTCTGCAGGAGGGATTCCCACATCAACACTGTCTGTGTTGATAGGGGAATCAAGAGAATTTCTTTCCTGCAGCCTGTGTTTGCAGAAAAAAAATTGCTCCGTATATGGCCGGCCTTACTCAAAAAAAACTCTAGGTTCTTCTTTTAATACTTTTTTTTTTTTTTTTTTTTTTTTTTCCCCCATAGGAATTTTGAGCTACCCTGGCTGGACGAGCGGAGTCGATGCCGTCTTGAAATGCAAAAAAAGCAAACCCCGCACAGGACACCTCGTAAATAGCCAGGCAACCCATTGTCTCGTGACAACCTTTAAGTACTGAATTATATGCACTGCAAGTTGATGTGTACAAGACCCCGAGGGTTTAATGTTGCCTTTTTCTTTACCCTCAAGCGTGGCCTGCAATGTATTTCAGACCCCACTGGCTTTGAAGTTATTCTTCATAATCAAATATGAATTTTTTTTCTCTTTCTTTTTGTGGATTTTTACGTTTCCCACTAAAAGTTTTTAAATGCTTCTGGAGCAAAATATTGTCAATTTATTTTTATACATAAACTTCATAACTTTTTTGTATTGTCTTTATTGCCTCATCTATGCAGAGTATTTAGTATTTTTCTTTGGTCTTTTCTCCTCCCATTGGCTGTTCTCATTACAGTGTTACAACGTAATGTTGTCAGGGTCCCCGGTAGTCAAGTGCTTTTGTAGAGGAGCTACCCTTGTAAGAAAGTGTCAAACAAGGTGCGACATTTCATAGGTGTCCTGCAGGTTTCAGGAGTAAAATGTGGAAAGCCCAACTACTTCTTGCCAGAATGTTGAACCAGCGAAAAATAATGTATACCATGGCCTACATATGAGGCGTGTAGGGACATGCATTTTTTCCTGATGTATTTATGAATGCAAGTTTTATACATCTGCCTCATACATCTTGAGCACTGCTTCTGAGGGGGAACTAAAGCTGGGATCACCTGATGTTGGAAACCAATTGAGAGAATCCATATAAAAAAAAAGCTATCCATTTTGGGTAGGCTATAAATTTAGCAGATATGTCGGTTTGTTTCTAACCTGTGCAACAGCATCCCCTTAAAGCGGAACTTCAGCTAAACTAAATATACTGTTGAACTACATATATATGACCCGTTTACTCCTATTTATTGTCAAATATTTGTAATTCTATTCTGACGTTTTTTTTTTTTTTTTTCCTCCCAGCCACATATCATGGCTAATGGGTGACATTCATTTGAAAATCTGAAGAGCTTTTGTATTCCTTTTGCCAGCTTCTAGCCTTCAGAATATGAATTCTTCTCACCACATTGCTGAGATTCTCTTTGACTTATTTTTCTTGTTATCTCACATAAACACCTCTGGGCTCCCGAGCCTGATTGTGAAAAGCTTTGGAGCAAAACTTCGAATACTTCTGCAGAGATACTGAGATGTTACAAAACACACTATCCAACTTATTTAATGCGATTGTAGCACAATTTATCACAGGACAATCGTGGCAAAACAGCACCATATTTAGGTGCAATTGAAAATGAAAGGCAGCTGAACACGTGTGCTGCATTCTGCCAGCATTAGTGAGATCGCAAATCACTAGTGAATGGGGCGTAACAGAACTGGTCAGACACCCCTTCTCTCTTCCTCTGCAGTTTGAGTCTTTATGAGCTGTTGCTGTTAACTTGGCAATCTTGGCATACAGCACTGGAGTGTAATGCCGTGTACACACGATCATTTTTTCCTTTGGACGAGAAAAACGATCTTCTGTGGGCTTTTTGCCGTTTTTCCCAACGGGAAAAACGGCATTAATAACGACGAGAAAAATTAGAACATGCTCTAATTTTTCTCGTCGTGATTCCTGTCATTTTTTTTCCGCGGCAGTTTTCCCATAGGGAAACACTGCCGCGGAGCCTACACACGGTCGTTTTTCTCGCCAAGAGAAAAAATTATGAGAAAAACAGCCGTGTGGGGGGGGAACGAGCCATTCCCTTGTTTTTCCTGTCGTGATTCACGGCGGTGTTTTCACCGCCGTGAATCACGTTCGTGTGTACGCGGCATAAGAGCAGAAAGCAAGATGGTCCTTCTGTCTGACCCCACCCCACACAAACCCCCACCACAAAGATTTCCTCTTGCTGCCCATCTGTAGCCATCTATTATGAACACAGAACATCGGGAAAATATTTTCAACTAAGGGCCAAACCAAAATAAGGAGCTGACCGGTTCTAACCTTTCCCAAAGAAAAGACAACCAACCATTTTTTTTTTTTTTTTTTTTTTTTTGCTCTCATCAGAAACATTTCCACTCCTTTCCTGTCTTGCTGACCACCTGTCACAGAACAGGAAGTGAGGAAAAATCGCCTCAGTAAGCTCTGACACAAATCAGGCCAGTTTTTTTTTTCCCCCCTTTTCCTTCTTGATCCAAAGAATATACAAAGCTTTAGCTGGAGTTCCACTTTTTAATTTCTATTGACATTCGTTCCCACTGTTGCTGCTAGTTCACTCGGTTTCTGTTTTCTCCTGTTCATAAACTTTCCAAGTTGCTGCCGACTTCACGCATTACATTTATGTTCGACCTGAGCAAATTAATCTGAAACTCATCCCTTTTTGGGAAAATCACTTTTGATTGGCCCAATGTGTTTTGTTCTATCTGCAAAGAATCTTGTAATTCAGGCAATTCATAAACTCTGTGCTTCTTTGCAAATTGGACGCGTCCTTATGCACACATTCAGGCAAATGAAAACTTGCAATTTTCTTCAAAACAAAGATAAGATTCTTGATTTGAAAACCAACTTGCTCACCCTGATGCTTGTTAACCTCCATACTGTTTAGTAAACAGCTGTATGTTGCAGAGTGCTTTCTTATGTGCTAGCCCCCTTGGTGTCTAAGCTTTTCCACCCTCTTTTCTGAAGTGCTCTTGATCAGTGGTTCTCAAGTACCCCAAACAGGCCATGTTTGCAGGTTTTCCTTTATCTTGTACAGGTGCTTTTAAATCGGAGTCAATGGCTTGGTATTTTGGACAGCTATTTTATCTAAGAGAAATTCTCAAAACATGACCTGTTAGGGGTACTTGAGAACATGGTTGAGAACCACTGCTCTTCATGACTGCTTTTTGAGTCTATTAAAGGTGTAACTGTACCTTTTACCTCCTGGCACAGGTATTGGGGTACCTGCAGGCCATCTTACTGGATAGGTTTTTTTTCTTTTTCTTTTGCTCCCAGAAGATGAGCCCTAATCCCTGCAGACGACTTTTTACAGCTTCCAGCAGTGCTACTTCTATTACTGATTTATGGTCTGTGTCCTGATGACATCAAAAAAGGGAGCATGTCTCCTCACACTGACTGGCCTGTAGAAAATAATGGTCAGCATGAGTCAGACCCAATTCTCAGAATCCATTAAAGCTGATCTCCAGCTTAAGTTTCATTTTAAATAGTTTGTTTAGGCCAAGCTGGCCCAAACAAACTATTTCTCTCACTAACGTGTGGCTGCTGGATGTGCTGTATAATTTGAATGTAGCCGAAGCTACATACAGTGTACAGCACTGTGTTCCAAATGTGAGAGGAGACCTTCCTGTGTCACACCCAGACCAATATAGCCGGAGATTGTGACCTTCATTAGCCCAACTTTGACTCAGCCAGCCAACCAGAGGAACGTTTTGTATTTATTGATGGAATACAAAGCTTTCTATGAATGGTTGAACACCAACGCTTTTTTGTACCAGGTGTGAGATGTGAAGTTCTCAGGTACATAAATTTTATATAGCGCATCCAGCATGATGGTGAGGAAAATTAGTTTGGGCCACCTTAGCCCAAACAATTTATTTAAACTGAAACTACAACTGGAGATCAGCTTTTAAAGCAGGGCCCAGAATAGCTTCTAGAAGCAGCACTGCTGGTGGTGGTCAACGCTGGGCCTATGAAGTGCAGTAGTTATAGGGGGGGGACACACAGGTGCTTTCTATCCAGTAAAGTAGGCCATGTACCCCAATATCTATGCCACAATATTAAATGTTAAACATTTCCTAACATGAAGGCTGCATTTGCTGATCAGTTACTCAAAGTATTGAAGTCAGAGTGTCAGTTTGACGGCCAAGCAACTAGCGTCAAAAGCTAGCAATGGCTTTGTCCCTCTCATCAGAGGTTTTATTTAGGTAAAAGTACAGTACTTTTTTAAATGCACTATTTTAAACTTGCTTTTAAATGAGGATTCTATTTTCAGAGAGACAGTGATTCCCACCCCCCCCCCCCCCCTCCATCTCAGACCTTGCTATTCTGCTGCTGGGATACGTAGCAT
This sequence comes from Rana muscosa, assembly GCA_029206835.1. Lineage (NCBI taxonomy): Eukaryota > Metazoa > Chordata > Amphibia > Anura > Ranidae > Rana > Rana muscosa. The sequence goes on from CM055128.1 coordinate 237,770,486, forward strand.
TCAGCACTTTAATTCTCCCCCCCTCTCTGTTTTATTCCCAGAATACTTGACACTGTGCCTACTATGAAATAGATTTTTATGCAGTCTGTCCTTATTTGCTGCTAGTATAGAGGAGGCTGACGGGCCTTATTTGTAAAAAAAATATTTGTAAAAGAGAAAGCTGACGGGCCTAAATGCATTTAACATAAATGTAGGTTCCCAAAAAGGGGGGGGGAACCCATCATTATGTTATTGCTTAGGGATAGGAGAGGATTCATACTGCACCATCTCTCTGAAAGTGGAACTTTTATTTGTAGCTATTGACTTCATGTTCTGTGAGCTGACCCCATGTCCATGTTTCAGCTTTTTAATTGACATGCTCCCCCCTTTTTTTTTTTTTTTCTTTTTAATCAATGCTGGTACTGGCCATCTCTGTGTACGGTTGGGACACTTTTTACTGCCGTTTATAGGTAAAGAGGCTACCAAGAGAAGGAAACGTGTGCTCCAGGCTAGATTAGGGTCTCTGAAACAGTTCTTACCTCACTGAAAGCAAATGGTGTTTAATGATAAAGCAAACTGTTATCTTGTCTGCCTTGCTTACTGAAGACCTTTTTTAACCAAGTTTACGCACTGTGACGGAAACTGCCCATGTACCGCCAGAGGGGCCCGCACTTCATTGTTCTCCAAATGACGGGGGTGTCGTCTGAACTAGATGCCATCACAGTGCAAAAAAAGCAGTTTACATTTTAACAAACAATTCACCTTTCTCACAATTTGTTTTTCTAACGTGTAAAATAATTTTTCAGTGTAAATATTTTAAAGATGAGATATGTCTGGGGAAAATTATTTAGTTTTTTTTTTCTTTGTAAATAATAAAAAAGAAAAAGCTTGGGGAGATTTAATTTGAGTTTATTTTTTCAAGATTAGATCAGTATTGATGGGAGGACTATGAAAAATGTTATAAGCTTGTTCTGTTTTGAGCATTGAAGAAACTTTTTTTGTTACGTTCCTTTTTTTTTTTTTAAACAATAAAACTGGAAAACATGTTTTGTTTTTTTATTTAAACGTCTGTGGCATTTTTTAAATTTATAAATGTGTTAATGATTTGTGTGTATGTACATAGGACATCCATTTACGATTACAAACAATATGAACACTTTGTGTTCCTGTGTAGTAGTGTAACTTGGTGACTTTGCTTTTATTTTTATAAAAGAAACATGGAGCCTTCCATAGCAGAACCTTCCTCCTGATGCTAAGGACTTCTGATTGTCTAGATAGTAGTTAGGTTTGGGTCAGTATAACAGCCAGGCCACTAGTATTTTTTTAGAAGGCAGTCAGCAGTGGCAGCCCATGGTAGTAGGTCTTTCATGATAGGATTACTTTAAAGCAGTTCCAGGCTATTTTTAGTTTATTAAAAGTCAGCAGCTACAAAAAGTATAGCTGCAGACTTTTAATAAACAGCCACTCGCCTGTCCCACGGTGTCCAGCAATGCAGCTGCATGGAGGCCCCCTCCTCTCAGCTGCGCTGTCATTAGAACTGTGGGCACTCGGCCGTGACAGCTTTTGGCCTCATGGCTGAGCGCGCACTGCTCATGTGCGAGTCGCGCTGCGCTCTCGGAGTGGACAGGCGGTCTTCTGGGACCTGTCACGTGTCCCAGAAGACCACCTAGGGGGGAGAGGAGTCGTTGCGTAGGCGCAAGGAGGAAGTGGGACAGGAAGTCCCCTTCAAAACGAAGAACCCACTCCCCCCAAAAATACATGCCAAATGTGGCATGAAAGGGGCGAGGAGTGCTTAAAGCGGAAGTTCCACTTATGGGTGGAACTCCACTTTAAGGCCTTGTTCACACCTGAGCACTTTTCAGCTTATAAGATGCTCAGCTCTGAAGCTCCAAAATGCCCAACAAACAAAATCCCATTCATTTCAATGGCCCCTGTTCACAAATGAGTGTTTTGTCGCCTAAAGCAAAACGCCTGAGGCTCAGAAAAGCACTTGAACTTTTTTTTTTTTGGCAGATTACAAGCGTTTTTGGCTCCATAGACTTCAATAGAAACACCTGATATAAAAATGCTCAAAAAGCAGCTCTCCACCTCCTAATTTTCTCACCCTAGTGCTTTCTGTTGGCTAAAACTAAAAAAAAGCCTGAAGCTCTAAAACGCTTGTAATACACTTCTAAAAAAAAAAAAAAAAGCCTAAAGGCCCTGGATGTCTTAAAGAGATACTGTCACTAAAAAATCATCACATAATGGACTTTTTGTACCAATTATCCTCATTAAGGATGCAGTCTATCAGGTTAGGGAGGAGTCCTAGACACCCTGTCAATGCAGAGGATGTTGGAGGAATCTCGTCTCCTGATCAACATCCTGAATCGTCAAATTATTTTTTTTCTCTTTCGTTCATGGACGGACACAGCTCCTTTTATTCTTGACCTTAGGGTTTATATGCCGTCTATCAGGAGAGGACTAGGCAGACATGTAACAGCAAAGCTGAACAGTACCGCCCAGGGGGCGGCCCCTCTGGCTATAACCCTTCATCCTGCATCCAGCAGCTCCAGTTTTTTTCTGCTTAGCATAGGAGAAGGATCTGGCTCCCGGTTGGGACCATTGGTTCTGGAGATTTTTTGCTTTTTTATTTTTTTTTCTCTATCTTTTTGATCCTGAGATCTACTATCAACAGCCGGCTGGTGACAGGCTGGATAATATAGATCCTTGTAGTCTTCCCAGTCCAGCCATCGAGCGTGAGCAGACCTTTAGCTACGCGCTGGGTCGGCCACGACATGCCCCGTTTGCTTCAGGGGTGGCCAGTGAGCTATATGCTCTGGGGCACACATATGGCCGGGCTACTGCTGTCCGAGTCACAGTGTGCCGTGGCCGACAGCCACTCCGTACTGCTCGGGTGATGGGTCGGTCCGGAATGCGTCCAGCAGTCCCCGCAGGATGGGTAAGGTAGGGTTCCACCTGTCTCGGCAGGATGGAACAGCTGAGCTTTCCTGGGGAGGTCGACTAGGGGGGTCTCTCTCACTCTCCCTTTCTTCTCTCCCTGTCCCTTCCCTCCTCCCCATGCACTGTAATGGCTGGGCCTGCTGTGTACCTGACTTGGGGTCCTCCGGGTCCTGGCTGGGTGTTCAGGGTCTGCTCTCCACAGGGGGGTGTTTTCTGGGTCTGTCCATGTGGTATGCCTCCGCGTGGAGGGTCAGCTTGTTCGCCGCCATGTTCCTTACCTCAGAACCGTCCGCTGCTTTTTTGGCAGTGGCCGGCGGCCATTTTCTTGTAGCCCGTGCTGATTTTTTTTATTGGGGCGGACATTTTCTTGTAGCTCGCGCTCTTTTTCCTGAGGCGGCCGGCGGCCATTTTCTTGTAGCCCCAGCTTAGTTTTGGCCTCTAGCACTGGAAATATTGTTCTGAACAGCGCAAACAGCACAGAACACCTCAGGCACAGACAGTGCAGGAGAGAGAGCGGACGGCAGCGCTGTGCAATACCTGGGTCAGGGTGGTGAGTCCCCTGGGGGGGCTCCTCGGTCTGTAGAAGCTAGGAGGGTGAACCTTTTGTGTACCTTGCCTTTTAGTCCCTCAAGGGTGTCAGGCGGGTGTGGGTGTGCGCTTCTTCCCCAGACATCCCTGTGGTAGCAACCGGGGCCCCTGGATGCTTTGTCGGTGGTCCTGGAATCCTTTGTTGCCAGGGTGGAATCGGTGTACGGGCGAAAGGGTGGTAAAAAAAACCTCTTCCCCCCCCCCCCCCCCACCATCTTCAGGGGAAAACTCTGATTCAGACTCGGGCCCTGTTCTCATGTGTCAGAGGATGCAGACCAGAACCATTCGGACAGTGAGGATGACTCCGGGTCAGCGCAGGAAAGAGCGCTTGTTGGAGCACTTATCGCCGCAGTGCGGGAGACCCTAAAATTGGAAGATACGGCAAGGGCATCTACTGAGGCGTCGGTCCCTTTTGGGTCCCACAAGCTGGCCCGCACTACTAAGGTGTTTCCCTACCTAACTTATTTTGATAAGTTTATATACAAAGAACGGGAATGACCGCAGCAGGCCTTTTCGGTCCCAAAACGCATGGCGGTCCCTTACCCCTTTGAGGAGAGTCTCCTGAAAAAATGGACATCTCCCCCGATTGTGGATCCCCCGGTATCCAGGTTAAACAAGGTAACCACGATTCCGGTAGAGGGGACCCCTGCCTTTAAGGACCCTGCAGACAGGAGGGCCGAGGCGGTGGCCCGGTCCATGTTCACGGTGGTGGGGTCAGCATTGCGGCCAGTGTTGGTCACGTCCCTGGTGTCACAGACACTTACAGAATGGGCAAAATTGTTGCACCACAAGTTGGTAGAGCAACAGGCTTCCCCGGTCTGTGTGGAACTGGCTGACCAGTTGGTGCATGGCCTTAAGTATGTCTGCGATGCGGCCTTAGATACAGCTCCCTGCGGACCAGACTTCCAAGAAGGCTCTGGCGGATTTGCCCTTCCAGGGAGAGAGGCTATTTGGAGCCTCGCTGGATGACATTATTAAGAATGTCACTGGGGGTAAGAGCACGCTGCTCCCACAATCCAGAAAAGGTAAGGAGCCACGCCGTAGGCCAGGGCCCTCCTTTTCCATTTTCCATTTTTTTTCGTCAGCCCGGGCCTGCAGGTAAGCGTTCCCATGCTGACAAGGGGCCAGCTGAGAGACCAAAGCATCCCCTGGTTTCGCAAGCCAAACAAGCCTGCGAACAAATCTGCGACAGCATGAAACTTTGCCCCCGCAAGTTTGCAGCTTGTTGGGCCTCCCTGCTTTCCGACCAGTGGGTTTGCGAAGTGGTTTTATCAGGGTACAAGATAGTTTCTTTCTTGTCCACCAAACAGATTTTTTCCCTCCAACCTTCATCTTCTTCCGGCTCTTCGGAATGCCCTGTTTGGGGCAGTGCCGGACCTGCTTATGCGTGGGGTAATAGTACCTGTGCCGCTGCCAGAAAGGTTTCAGGGATTCTACTCTAATCTGTTTGTAGTCCCAAAAAAGGACTGGGTCCATCCAATCCTGGATCTCAAGGCCCTCAACTCCTTTGTAAAAGTACGAAGGTTCAGGATGGAATCAGTTCGCTCAGTGGTCGCTGCACTCCATCTGGGGGATTTTGTGGCGTCCTTGGACATCAAGGACGCGTACTTGCATGTCCCCATATATGTCAGGCATCGGAGATTTCTGCGCTTTGCAGTCAGGGATGATCACTACCAATTTGTAGCTCTCCCTTTTGGCCTGGCGTCGGCACCAAGGGTTTTCACCAGGGTGCTTGCCCCGGTTCTGGCTTTGCTGACACAGCGAGGAATAGCTATCGTGGGATATCTGGACGACCTCCTTCGGAGAGCAGCTTCAGACTCGGAATTAGAGGAGGATGTGGCTATAGTCAGTCAGACCCTTTGAGGGTTTGGTTGGGTACTGAACCTCCAGAAGTTGGTGTTGATGCCTGGATTACCTGGGCTTGATTCTGGACTCCTCAGAGGCGAGAGTTTTTCTCCCTTTGGAAAAGTTGCAGACTCTTCGGGCTGCGGTGAAGCTGTTGGCATCCCGGAGGTGGTCTTTGCTGCACTTTTGCATGCGAGTCCTGGGTCTCATGGTGGCCACCTTCAAGGCGGTACCGTATGCTCAATTTCACACTCGAATCTTGCAAAAGGAGATCCTGTCCAAATGGGACAAATCTCCGTTGTCCCTGGATTGTCAAATCCGGGTGAGCCAGCTAGTCAGGGCTTCCCTGGTGGCAGATATCTCCGGCCCTTCAGTCTGGGAAGTCGTTCCTTCCCTTTCACTGGACGGTGATCATGACGGACGCCAGCCTGACCGGTTGGGGGGGAGTTTGGGAAATACAGTCGACACAGGGTCGCTGGACGCAGGAAGAATCCCGCCTGCCGATCAATGTGCTGGAACTTCGGGCGATCAGGCAGTGCCTCTCCACACGGTCACAGAGGCTGCAGGGACGTCCAGTCGGACAACGCCACGGCAGTGGCGTATGTCAACCATCAAGGAGGAACAAGAAGCTCGGCTGCAGCATTGGAGGTCGGTCACATCCTGCGGTGGGAAGAGCATAGCGTGTCGGCTCTATCAGCCGTATACATTCCGGGCGTGGAAAACTGGCAAGCGGACTACATAAGTCGCCAGATGCTGGACCAAGGGGAATGGTCGCTACACCCGGATGCGTTTTGACTCCTTTGCCTGAGATGGGGCACGCCAGATGCGGATCTCCTGGCTTCTCGACTCAATCGGAAGGTGTTGAGGTTTGTGGCCAGGTCCAAAGATCCCTGGGCGGACGCAACAGACGCGTTGGCTCTGTGCGGGCAGTATTGGCTAATTTATGCCTTCCCCCCACTAAAACTTCTTCCTCGTCTGCTTCGCAGAGTGGAGACCAAGGGAATTCCGGTGATTCTAATTGCCCCAGATTGTCCTTGGCGTCCCTGGTACGCCGACTTAGTATGCCTGGTGGCGGATATTCCTTGGCGACTGCCGATGCAAGAGGACCTTCTGTCGCAAGGTCCTATACTTCATCCTGCTTTACAGTCGCTGGCTTTAATGGCATGGCTGTTGAAAGCCAGGAACTAAGGGACCGAGGCCTGTCGGATTAATTAATTTACACCATGCTGAGGGCAAGGAAGTCATCTTTGAAGATTTATCATCGCACGTGGAAGGCCTACATCTCTATGTGTGAAGAGATGGAGTGGCGTCCACGGACATATTCGGTTTCCAGGATCTTGCTGTTCTTACAGCGTGGAGTGGATCAAAAACTTTGGCGGCTCATTCACTGGTGAGTACGTTTGTGCAAGGGGTTCGACATGTGGCCCCTCCGGTTCGACCACCAATGCCTCCGTGGGATTTGAATCTGGTGCTCTCGGTACTTCAGAAACCTCCATTTGAGAACATCATAGAGATTCCCCTTTTGACACTTTCTTGTGGCTATTACATCAGTCAGGAGGGTTTCTGAGTTGGCGGCTTTGTCTTGCAAGTCTCCGTACTTGATCCTCCACAAGGATAAAGCGGTGCTACGCCCGCAGCCTTCGTTTCTTCCGAAGGTTGTTTCGGCTTTTCATCTAAATGAGGACATTGTGCTTCCATCCTTATGTCCTCGACCGTCGCACCCCAAAGAGGTTGCTTTGCATTCCTTGGACGTGGTCCGAGCTCTGCGGGTGTATCTGTCCGTTTTGGAGGTCAGACTCATTGTTTGTGTCGTGGACTGGTCCAAAGAAAGGCCTGGCGGTCTCGTCGGCCACCATTTCTCGGTGGTTTAGACAGATCGTGATTCAGGCTTATGCCCTAAAAGGGCGGGAGCCTCCCTTTCCTGTCACGGAGCATTCAACCAGGGCAATAGGTGCCTCCTGGGCCTTCTGACATCAATCGTCTGTCTCCCAGGCGTGTAAGGAGGCGACCTGGTCGTCCGTTCACACTTTCACTAAATTTTACAAGGTTGATGTGCATGCTTCTGCGGATGCTTGCTTCGGCCGCAAAGTTTTGCAGGCGGCTGTTTAAGGTTGCAACTCCTCCGTTGAGGAGCTCTGGTTGTTTTGGGTGGAAGTTTGTTTGCTTTTATAGAAAAATATTGAAGCAGCGCTAAATGTCCATGTGTAAACAAATAATTAAAGTGAAAACATGCTATAATCCAATAGAATTACTAATGGTATGTGCAAAAATTATAGAATATTAATGTGTCCCAAAAAGTAATAAAAAAGTCTCCCAAAAGAGTAAAAGTATCCAGCAACCAAAGACCGGAGAGAAGGAAAAGAACAGGTGTGGAAGTCCAGCTTGTCACATCAATAGGAAATCAGTAGGAAATGAGCCATAACAGGTATCCTCCCCCGATGACACCAGCCTCTCACCTTACTGATGGACCCCAAGGGGTCAGATAAAGCCTTAATGGATCTCCAACACTCCAGGTGATGCTCTCCAATTCTTGTACACAAACAGGGATTGCTGCTGCCTCTTCCACTGCTTCCCACCGTGTCTTTCTATAATATAACTTGCTCCAAGGTTTAGTGTTTGGTATTCCCTCTTTAGGAGGAAGTCTTCTCTTCTACTGATGTCTGCCATCACGCATAGGGAGTTTCAGACAGGTGTGTGCAGGGCTCCAGGACAAGTGCACTCCAGGTACAAGAGGATACCTGTTATGGCTCATTTCCTACTGATTTCCTATTGATGTGACAAGCTGGACTTCCACACCTGTTCTTTTCCTTCTCTCCGGTCTTTGGTTGCTGGATACTTTTACTCTTTTGGGAGACTTTTTTTATTACTTTTTGGGACACATTAATATTCTGTCATTTTTGCACATACCATTAGTAATTCTATTGGATTATAGCACGTTTTCACTTTAATTATGTGTTTACACATGGACATTTAGCGCTGCTTCAATATTTTTCTATTTTTGTTAGTTGTGTTGGTTACACTATAGAAGTTAGCTGCTGTATGTCATATATTTATATCAGCACTTTATATTAGCACTGTTTATTAGCACTTTATATATTAGTTTAGTTGTATCTATTGGCAGGCGCATATGTACCCTTTTATAACATTTGTTTGCTTGATGTTCCCACCCCTCGTTTTTTTGACACTGCTTGGGGACATCCCTAAGGTCAAGAATAAAGGAGCTGTGTCCGTCCATGAACGAAAGAGAAAATAGGATTTTTGTACTCACCGTAAAATCCTTTTCTCTGAAGTTCATGGATGGACACAGCACCCACCCCTCCTTTTTATGTTTGTACTGCTTTTTGACGAACTGAGCTGCTAGCTGCAGGGTGAGGGTTTATAGCCGGAGGGACCGCCCCCTGGGTGGTACTGTTCAGCATTGCTGTTGTTACATGTCTGCCTAGTCCTCTCCTGATAGACGGCATATAAACCCTAAGGTCAAGAATAAAGGAGCTGTGTCAGTCCATGAACTTCAGAGAAAAGGATTTTACAGTGAGTACAAAAATCCTATTTTTCTGCAACACTGAACAATCTGTCTGGAGAGTCATCTGATTCAGGATTCAGTTGGAAAATGCTATGGTAGTGACATACATCAATCATCTTAACCACTTCCCGCCCAGTTAATATATTGAAGTCTGGGAAGTGGTTCTGTTATCCACACTGGACGTCTATTGACGTCCTGCAGGATAACAGCCGCCGCGCTCCCGGGGGGGCGCGCATCGCGGCGATCGGTGGAGCGGTGTGTCAGTCTGACACACCGCTACACTGATCTCGGTAAAGAGCCTCCGGCGGAGGCTTTTTACCACGTGATCAGCCGTGTCCAATCACGGCTGATCACGATGTAAACAGGAAGAGCTGTTGATCGGCTCTTCCTCACTCGTGTCTGACAGACGCGAGTAGAGGAGAGCCGATCGGCGTCTCTCCTGACAGGGGGGTTCATGCTGATTGTTTATCAGCGCAGCCCCCCCTCGGATACCCACACTAGACCACCAGGATGCCGCCCAGGACCACCAGGGAAGCCCCAAGCATGTGGATGGGCATCCACATGTAGTAAAACATAAAAAAACATATGCCAATCAGTGCCCACAAATGGGCACTGGCACCATCATGGCACGACCACAATGTGTGGTGGCTGGCATTGCTGGGCATCAGTGTCATCAGTGCCACCTACTAGTGTCCATCCGTGCCCACCTATCAGTGCCCGTCCGTGCCACCTATCAGTGCCACATATCAGTGCCCATCATCAGTGCCACCTCATCGGTGCCCATCAGTGTCGCCTTATCAGTGCCGCCTTATCAGTGCCCGTCATTGAAGTAGAAAAGGTACTTATTTACAAAAAAAATTTACAGAAACAAAGAAAAACATAGTTTTTTTTCAAAATTTTCGCTCTTTTTTTATTTGTTGTGCAAAAAATAAAAATCGCAGAAGCGATCAAATACCACCGAAAGAAAGCTCTATTTGTGGGACCAAAATAAAACATTTGTTTGGGTACAGTGTAGCATGACCGCGCAATTGTCATTCAAATTGCGACAGCGCTGAAAGCTCAAAATTGGCTTGGGCAGGAAGGTGTATAAGTGCATGGTATTGAAGTGGTTAAAAGAAACCACAAATCTTGCTGCAACAAGGAAGAAAGAAAATAAATCTGTCCTGGGTTGAACTTCACATTTCAGCCTTGTCAGCTCTTTACATCCCAGGCGTGGATACTTGGCTGGCAGCAGGCAGGCTTCCTCAGACAGCAGCGCCTGAACCTAGGAGAGTGGTCCCTACACCCGGAAGTGTTCCAGGACCTGTCAATTTTACAAAATGTTCAACCTGGGGATTGTCTAAAGACCTAGATAAATTTAGGGAGAAAGATAATTTTAAGAAGATTGACCCTTCCTACCAAAGATAAGGGGATAGATGACCAGGTCCCACGTTTATTTTGTAGTGATAAGGGGAGAAACATTTAGTTCTGTGAAGGATTGGAGATCCAGAAAGATATCAATGCCTGGATATTTAAAGTGGTTCTAAAGCCTTAAAGGAGCACTAAACCTTTTTTTTTTTTTGCTTAAAAATAACAAACATGTTATACTTACCTCCACTGTGCAGCTCGTTTTGCACACAGTGGCCCCGATCCTGGTCTTCTGGGGTCCCTCGGCGGCTGTCTTGGCTCCTCCCCGCAAGGACTCCACACCTTAATGCGAGTGAGCTCGCATGGTGTGGAGTGATTGCGGGCGCACTCCCGTGATACAGCGGCGGCCATAGCCGCCGACTGTATCACTCGGCCCCGCCCCCCGGCGTGCCGCGTCATTGGATGTGATTGACAGCAGCGCCAGCCAATGGCTGCGCTGCTTTCAATCTATCCAGTGTAGCCAATCGGCGGCCAGGCAGAAAAACGAAGAGGATGACGGGGACGAGCATGGGACTTTCGAGGGGCCAGGTAAGAAAAACGGGGGCTCGGGGGGGGGGGGGGGTATTGTCGAATGTTTTTTCACCTTAATGCATAGGATGCATTAAGGTGAAAAAACATGTAACTTTACTACTCCTTTAAGATTTTTTTAACCTTACTGCATTCTATGTAGTAAGGTAAAAGACCTTCTGTGCTGCATAAAATCCTCCTCAGCCCCCCCCCCCCCCAATTACTTACCTGAGATTGATCTTGATCCAGCGTTGTGCACAAGAGCAGCGGCTCTGTCCCTCACTGGGTAGCTTGATAGCAGTGGAAGCCATTGTCTCCTGCTGCTGTCAATCAAATACAGTGACATGGGTGGGGGGGGGGGGCGCCCTGTGTGTGTCAATAAACACAAAAAGGGCAGCTCAGGAGCAAGCCCTCACGAGTTCCCCAATAGAAACCATCTTTCTATGGGGGCACTCACCAAAGAGGGAGGAGCCAGGAGTGCTGGCGGGGGACCCCAGAAGAGGAGGATCGGGGCTACTCTGCAAAACTATTGCACAGAGCAGGTAAGTATGACATGCTTATTACTTTAATTTTAAAAAATCGAGGCTTTAATAACGCTTTAAACTGCTAAACATACTGTATTTCAGCTGGTAAGAAGGCACTATTTATGTCTAGATACTTTGACATTAAAACATCAAAAAAGTAATGAAAAATGCATAAAAATTTAGAGTGGAAAATATGTAATTTGTGTTTTTATATGAACATTTACTAGGTATTGATATATAGTGTTAACACCCGCAATGCTGTAAAAAAAAACAATGTTTTTGACACAGTGTCTCTTTACACTTTACACGTGGGTTATGTCCCTGCTTGCAGGAGAAGACCTAGGCAGAATGTGAAATGTTATACATACATTCTAAAAGCCAGAGCTGAACAGCCCCACCCAAGGGGCGGTCCCTCCGGACATAACCCTCCCACTACAGTCAGCAGACTTCAGTTTTTTTCTGCCTAGCAGAAGGAGAAGACATGGCTCTCTCAGGAGCCAGTCTCCTGACCTATTTTTATTCCTTTTCTGGAATTATTTTTTATTTTATTTTTGAGAATTTTCTATCAACTGTCGGCTGGGCAACAGGTTGGGTACAAGATATCCTCGTAGTCTTCCCTGTCCGACCATCGAGCGTGCTGATCCTCGCCTTGTGTGCGTGAGACTCAGTTCACGACAGGCCCCATGACTCCAGGGGTGGCCGGGTTTGCTTTCATGCTCCCACGGTCCTCTCAAGACTGAACAGTTCCTGACTGACTGTATCTTTCGCGGTAGACCGGGCCGACAGCTACTCAGTACTGCACTGTGATAGTCCTGTCAGAAACACACCAGTGGGTCCCTCAGGGGACGGGTAAGTAGTCTCTCCTGCCTGCAGGTGAGTACAAAAGGCTGTGTGTTTCTCTGTGGGGGATTTTCCCTGTCTCCCCCTGTATTTCATTGTCACTCTCTGTCACCATTGCTGGCGCTGTGCTGTGTGGGGTGCCTGGGGGTCACACTGTTATTGGAGGGGCTAATGCTGGTCTGCAGATATGCTTGGGGCCTTTTTTGTGTATTTTGGGGCCTGAGCGCCGAGTGGCGCTGTGTGTGTGCTGTTTTTTTCACTTTTGCTGAGTCATGGCGGCCATCTTGCTGCGGATCGCCTCAGTGAAGTACGGCGGCCATTTTCTTGTAGCCCGCGCGCTCTTCAACACTAGTTTTGGCCTCTAGCGCTGCTGTAACAGCGCGAATCTCCTCACAATCTCCTCACAGCTCACCAGCGCTGACACAGCGCGGTACAGACAGCGGAACTGAGCGGTCCCTGGTCCGGTTTGGTGAGTCCCCTGGGCGCCCCCTCCTCAGTCAGCACAGCCTGTGGGTGGACTTTTTATCTGAGGAGTCTCAGAGGGGGGCAATATGGAGTCTCTGTCACCAGCTTCCCCTAAATGTCAGTGGACAACAGGCAGTGCTTCAGCACCTGCGGTCCCTAGGGACCAGTTGTGGGCAGTCCTGGAATCATTTCTGACCAGGATGGGAGCTGTGTGCAAGCGCAAGGGAGCAAAAAAGCGCCCTTTCCCCACTTTAATTCATGAGGGCAGTGCGCTGATTCAGATATGGGCCTAGCCACTACCGCTCAGGACCCTAGTTCTGAATGTATTGGATGGTTTTGAACAGGACATTCCTTATGAGGAAAACTCCAGTTCTGAGTCAGTAAACGACAGGGTGCTTGTTAGTGTACTCATGACCACGGTGAGGGACATTCTCAAGCTAAAATGCTGCGGATGCAGAACCTCAGGCGGATACAGTCTCCTTTGGTTCTTTTAAGGCCAGGCCTTCTAAAGAATTTTTTCCATATGTACTTTCTTTGACCAGCTCATTGATAGGGTCTAGGAAAAGCCGCAGAAGAATTTTTTTATGGTCCCGCTGCGTTTGTCTATCAGATACCCCTTGAAGATGCCCTACTTAAAAAATGGGCTTCTCCCCCAGGGTCGACCCTCCAGTCGCCTGGTTGAACAAGGCCATCACTCTCCCGATGGAGGGGACTCCTGCATTTGAGGACCCCACTGACAGGAGGTCAGAAGTGGTGAGCAGAGCCATGTTTGCCTTGTTGGGATCCGCCCTACGGCCTGTGGTAGCGGCGACCCTTGTGTATTAAACACTTACAGGTTGGGCAAAAATGTTGCACCTAGCTGTACAGGAGCATAATCTTCCTCCAGACACAGTTGCTTTGGCCCACCAACTGGTTCAGGGCCTGGTTTATGTGTGCGACGCCACGTTGGACGCAGCCCCTTTAATATCCAGGGCCTCTGTCTCGGCGGTGGTATTGCGTCGTCTTATCTGGTTGAAGTGCTGGTCTGCTGACCTAGCCTTAGGAAGCTCCTGACGGATCTACCATTTAAAGGTGGTAGACCTTTCGGTGCTGCTCTGGATGACATCGTCATGGATGTCATGGGAGGTAAAAGCACTCTTCTTCCTTAGACTAGCAAGGGTGAGGAGGCCCGCCGCAAACAGGGGCCTTCCTTTCCAGCAAAACAGGGTTTTTTCGTCAGTCAGTCCACGGGTAGACCCTCTCAGACTGACGGCAGTGCGGCTGGTGGGCACAAGTGCCCCTGGGTGCGTAAGCCGAACAAGCGGCTCCCAAGCCCGCCTCCGCGAGAAGTCTTGCCTCCGCCCGACTCTGGGGTGGGGGGACGACTTCGCAGGTCACGAATCGGTGGTCCTCCCGAATCTCCGACTGGTGGGTGTGCGAGGTGGTCACCTCAGGATACAGGATAGTATTCCGATCCTGGCCCCCAGACAGATTCTTTCCCTCAAATCTTCCTCTCCTTCCTACCTGTCGGGCAGCCCTCTTGGGGGCTGTACAGGATTTGATCAGGTCCGGAGTCATTGCGCCGGTTCCGTTACAGGAGAGTTTTCAGGGATTCTACTTGAATCTGTTTGTCGTCCCAAAAATAGGACGTGGTTCGACCTATCCTGGACCTCAAGGCCCTGAATGCCTTCGAGAAGGTGCAGAAATTCCGCATGGAATCCATTCGCACGGTGATCGCTACACTCCACCAAAGGGATTTTCTTCTGGCGTCCTTGGACTTCAAGGATGCCTACTTGCATTATCCGATCTGCGCAAGTCACCAGAAGTTTCTGCGCTTTGCGATCAGCGAAGTCCACTATCGATTGTGGCTCTTCCTTTCGGCCTAGCCTCGGCACCAAGGGTGTTCACCAAGGTGCTTGCTCCGGTTCTAGCCTTCTGTTACAGCGAGGTATTGCTGTCATGGGCTATCTGGACGATCTTCTGCTAAGAGCAGAAAGTGGATCAGACTTAGAGGAAAGGTGACTATCGTCAATTAGACCCTCAGGGACTCGGGTGGTTCCTGAACATTCAGGAGTCAGTCCTGGTCCTGACTCAGTGTCTGGAGTATCTAGTACTGATTCTGGACTCCTTGGAGGCAAAGGTATCCTACCTCTGGAGAAGTTGCTGACACTTCAGTCTGCGGTGCGGGTGCTGACATCCCAAAAATGGTTGTCAATCCGTTTTTTGCATGAGAAGTCCCGAGACTCGTGGTGGCCTCCTTCGCGGCCGTTCCGTATGCCCAATCACACACCAGGGCATTGCAGAAGGAGATCTTGTCCACCTGGGACAAATCCCCGTTGTCCTTGGATCTTCAGATCCAGGTGATTCACCTGGTCAGCGCGCCCCTGACATGGTGGTTGAGATCCTCGGCTCTTCGGTCCGGAAAGTCGTTCCCCTCCCATCCAATGGACAGTACTCACGACGGACACCAGCCTGACGGGCTGGGGTGGAGTCTGGGGAGTCCTGTCGGCTCAGGCCTTGGACTCCGGACGAGCCCGTTTACCAATCACTGTTCTGGAAATACGGGCCATCGGACTGTGTCTCTCCTCAGGTCGGAGAGAGTACGGGGTCGCTCCATGAGGAGACAGTCAGACACCGCCACGGCGGTGGCGTATGTAAACCATCAAGGGGGAACTCGGAGCTCAGCTGCGGCTTCCGAGGTAGTCCGTATCCTGAAGTGGGCCGGAAGAAACGTGTCGGCTCTGTAGGCCATTTTACATTCTGGGCATAGACAATGGGCAGGCGGACTATCTGAGTCGCCAATCGCCAGACACCGGACCAAGAAGAGTGGTCCTTGCATATTTCAACTCCTTTACCGACGGTGGGGCACGCCGGATGTGGACCTGATGGCCTCTCGACTCAATCGCAAGGGTCGAGGTTGTGGCCAGATCCAGGGATCCTTGGGCGATGCCTCGGATGCGTTGGTGGCCCCATAGGGTCCTTATCGCCTGATATAAACTCCGGCGATCCTAATTGTTCCGGATTGGCCTCAGCATCACTGGTACGCTGATCTGGCACGTCTCGTCGCGGACGTTCCCTGGCGGTTGCCGATGAGGGAGGACCTTCAGTCTCAAGGTCCTATGTTTCATCCGGCTTACAGTCTCTGGCTTTAATGGCAGGGCTGTTAAAAGCCAGGTGTTGAGGGACCGAGGTCTCTCGGACTCGGTCATTTTGACCATGTTAAGGATACGGAAGTCTTCCTCCAGGCAGATCTATCACCGTGCCTGAAAAGCTTATATCGCCATGTGCGAAGCGCTGGACTGGCGTCCTCGGACGTATTCCGTCCCCAGAATCCTGCGTCCTCTGCAGTGTGGAGTGACCCAAAAGCTTGCTTTGAGTACCATAAAGGATCAGATTTCGGCCTTGGCCGTCTTCTTTCAGCGACCTCTAGCGGGTCATTTTTCTTGGTTAGCACCTTGTGTTGGGGGTTCGCCATGTGCTCCCTCCTGTCAAGCCTCCTCTCCCACCGTGGGATCTGAATTTGGTGCTCTCGGTCCTCCAGGAACCTCCTTTTGGAAATATCCGGGATATTCCCCTCTTGTCTTGTCTCAGAAGGTGGCCTTTTTAGTGGCAATCACTTCTGTTTGACGAGTGTCTGAGTTGGCGGCTTTGTCCTGCAAGTCGCCATATTTGGTCATCCATAAGGATAAGGCGGTGTTGCATCCGCGACCTTCCTTTTTTGCCAAAGGTGGTGTCGACCTTTCACCTACATGAGGACATTGCCCTCCCGTCCTTGTGTCCTCACCCATCGCATCCCAGAGAGTTTGCGCTGCACATATTGGAGGTGGTACGAGCCTTACGGGTGTACGTGTCTGCTACTGCTTCTATTCGGAAGTCCGACTCACTGTTTGTGACTGTCTCTGGTCCATAACAGGGCCAAGCGGTTTCGTCTGCCATCATTTTAGGGGAATCAGACAAACCGTCATTCAAGCCTATGCTCTCAAAGGGCGGGCGCCTCCCTTTCCGGTTACGGCGCATTCCACCAGGGCAATTGGTGCTTCCTGGGTTTCCCGACATCAAGCGTCGGTTGCACAAGTGTGCAAGGCGGCGACCTGGTCGTCTGTTCATGCCTTTTAAGTTTTTTATAAGGTTAATGTGGCTGCATCTTCGGATGCTTCCTTCGGCCGCAGGGTGCTGCAGGCCGCTGTTTAAAGTTGCGACTCCTCCGTTGAGGAGCTCTGCCTTCTTGGAGTGAAGTTTTGGTTTTTCCATTTATACTGCTCCCATCCCTCTTGACACTGCTTTGGGACATCCCACGTGTAAAGTGTAAAGAGACACCGTGTCAGTCCATGGATGGTAAGAGAAAATAGGATTTTTTGTACTCACCGTAAAATCCTTTTCTCTGACATCCATGGACTGACACGGCACCCACCCTTCCTTTTAAGTTTGTACTGCTTTGTTACGAACTGAAGTCTGCTGACTGTAGTGGGAGGGTTATGTCCGGAGGGACCGCCCCCTTGCAGTGTTGCCAACCCCCCCAAGTGAAATTTACTGGCAAGATGCCTAACAATTACGAACACCACCAAATTTTTACTGCCACTTCGGAAAAGAACCTAAAATGGCTGTTTTCGGTGCTAAACTGTGCAACTTTTAGTATTTAAACTATAAACATGTTGCTAGTGCTATTAGCAATGTGTTTAGGTTAAACAAAAGTCAAAAACAGAATTTCTCTATTTACATGAAGGTCAGGTTAATATAACACAGCCTGCACAGAGTTCCCCATTACAGTGCAAGGGAGAACTCTGCAAACCTTGATGTAAAGGACGATGCCACAGATCACAATCTAAGGGGGAACTCTGATGTAAGGGGGGGCTCTGCGCTCCCATTTATATCAGAGTTCCCACTTACATCAGGGTCCGCAGAGTTCTCCCTTGCACTATAAGAGGAAATCCTGCAGACTCTGATGTAAAAGGGAACATTGGGAACTCTAATGAGTGAGGGGGACTCTGGTGACCAGAGATTACCTTCCGCAGAGTGAATACACTAAGGTAAGGGGGGTTACTGATATAAGGGTTAACCTTTATTTCAGTGCCCCCTTACATTATTGTGTTCACTCCCCCCCTTACATCAGTGACCTCCCCCTCAGACTGACCTCCTCTCAGGTGAACCGTGCAGGGCTCAGTCAGGCAACTCCAGCTTGGCGGCTCTGGTTTTATTCTATAGTCTCCGCTACACAGTCCACACACCTGACTTCTCTCGTGATCCCCAATCTGGCGGCGCTCCCACTCTTGACTCCTCTACTGGCTCCCCCTCAGAGACTGCAGACATGATAAAAGATGAGATGGTCAGAGACTGGAGACATGGTACAGGAGATGGTCAGAGACTGCAGACATGGTACAGGAGATGATCAGAGACTGCAGACATGGTACAGGAGATGATCAGAGACTGCAGACATGGTACAGGAGATGATCAGAGACTGCAGACATAATACAGGAGACGATCAGAGACTGCAGACATAATACAGGAGATGGTTTTTGAATCCCGCGAACCAATAACATGAATTTTACCAGGGTGGCGTGACATGCTGCAGCTCTTGCCACTATCACCCCCTGCCAGCTCCTGCCCCTACCATCACCCCCTGCCAGCTCTTGCCACCATCACCTCCTGCCCCCACCACCTTCTGCCATCACCTCCTGCCCCCACCACCACCACCACCTCCTGCCAGCTCTTGCCACCATCACCTCCTGCCCCCACCACCACCTGCACCCACCACCACCACCATCTGCACCCACCACCATCACCTTCTGCCACCACCTTCTGCCACCATTACCTCCTGCCACCATCACCTCCTGCCCCCAACACCACCTGCACCCACCATCACCACCACCTGCACCCACCACCATCACCTTCTGCCACCACCTTCTGCCAGCTCTTGCCACCATTGCCTCCTGCCACCATCACGTCCTGCCCCCAACACCACCTGCACCCACCACCACCACCACCTGCACCCACCACCATCACCTTCTGCCACCACCTTCTGCCAGCTCTTGCCACCATTACCTCCTGCCCCCACCACCACCTGCACCCACCACCACCACCTCCTGCCAGCTCTTGCCACCATCACCTCCTGCTCCCACCACCACCTCCTGTACACACCACCCCTACCTCCTGCCACAATCAGCTCCTATCAGCTCTTGCCACCATCACCTCCTGCTCCCACCACCACCTCCTGCCAGTTTTTGGCACCATCACCTCCTGCCCCAAACACCACCACCTCCTGCACCCACCACCACCACCTTCTGCCACCATCACCTCATGCCCCCACCACCTCCTGCCACCAGAAGAAGAAGCTCTTTATTACCTTAAAGCAAGGAAGGCCGCTTGCCTGAGCTGGTCCACTTCTTCTGTGGAGGCTGGGCTGGGCTCCTCCATTCCGCCTGCTCAGCTCCTGCCTCTGTCATGTATGGTTTTCAAAGGCTGGCGCCGCGCGCCTGGCGGGATGCGCCATGACATCACTCGCATCCCTGCCAATAGCGCACGCCGCGCACAGCCTCTGTCAAATCCGCCCCCCCCCGGGTGGTCCCGCCCACTGGCGCTGGCCGAATGATTGCAGGATCGGATGAGCTCGGGAGTCGGGCAGCTCGCCGAAACTGCGCATGCGCAGTTCAAAGCCGCTAGGTCACGGCTATTTTTACGTGCACTTTTTTCCTATCACGGACATTAACGGACATGAAAAAAAAGACTTGCTTTTACGTGCTGTCCGTAAATATACGGACGGTTGGCAACACTGCCCCCTTGGTGGGGCTGTTCAGCTCTGGCTTTTAGAATGTATGTATAACATTTCACATTCTGCCTAGGTCTTCTCCTGCAAGCAGGGACATAACCCACGTGTAAAGTGTAAAGAGACACCGTGTCAGTCCATGGATGTCAGAGAAAAGGATTTTACGGTGAGTACAAAAAATCCTATTTTTTAATGGGCTGTAACAATGATATAACAAACACATGAAACAACCCTCACATTTTTGGTAAATATTTTATTCTATCTTTTCATGTGACAACACTGAAGAAATGCAAAGTAGTGAGTGTACAGCTTGTATAACAGTGTAAATTTTCTGTCCCCTCAAAATAACTCAATACACAGCCATTAATGTCTAAACCGCTGGCAACAAAAGTGAGTACACCAGTAAGTGAAAATGTCCAAATTGGGCCCAAAGTGTCAATATTTTGCATGGCCACCATTATTTTCCAGCATTGCCTTAATGTCAGGGCTGGGCTCAGCCATCCCTTCTCAGTGCTCAGCTGTCGGTTAATTGCCAGCACTCATCGTTCCACAGTGCCTCACCTGGTGATCATTTCCTGCTTGTTAGCCATCCCCTTCTGGCTATTTAAACTGCCTGGTTCATTTCTCCCATGCCTTCGCCCTGGTCAACATATCTGAAGATTCTCTGCTGTGTTCCTGTTAAAGACTTGCCTGGCTAACGTCCCTTCTGGTTCCCGATCCTGTTTGTTCTCTCTGACTATGCTGATCTCTGGCATCCTGATTTCATGGTTTGCACTGGCTACCCGCTTTGATTACCAAACCCTGGCTATGTTTTGACTGCAATTACTATTTGTACCATTTTTACCACTAGATTAAAAAGGTGTGATTTTTACTGCATTTTCTGTCTCCGTCTGATTCATGGTTCCCAACAGTAGGCGAAGGCCATAAATTCAGAAGATACAGGTAATAATCACCTAGTGGTAATATTTTTGAATGAGCAGGATCACCAGATGTGGCTGTTCCGGTACAACAGGTGGGACAGGCCGTCCCTGCTACTGATCCAGTCTCTGTGCTTTCCCAGTGATTTGGGGGTGATCCAGTTCAATACAGAGGGTTTCTCATCCAGGTTGGGATATACTTCGAGATGCTGCCCCAGGCGTTCCCCACCGACAGAAGCAAAGTAGGCTTCAACATTTTTTTGCTTTCTGATAGAGCCTTTTACTTGGGCAAAACCTCTATGGGAGACGCAAAAACCCATTGTCCTGAGTTACCCAGAGTTTGTGGCTTCCTTTAAAAGGGTATTTGACGTTCCCGCTTGCTCCACTTCTGCCAAAAGCCTCGTGTTCATCAGAGTATGAGAACTGTTGCTGATTACGCCATTGAATTCTGTACTCTGGCAGCAGAAGTCGCTTGGAACAATGAGGCCCTCGTGGCTGCTTTTTCTCATGGTCTCTCAGATATCATCAAAGATGAGATAGCAGCCCGAGACATACCTACATATCTGGAGAAGTTGATCACAATTGCCATTCTGATTGACTCCAGACTCCGAGAGAGACCTTCCTTTAAGGAGCGCTTGCGGAAGCCTCCTGTATGTTTGGCTCTGAGCTTTGCAGTCCCACCCTTGCCTCCCTCACCTCCCAAGCCTCCTGGTACTGAGTCTGTCAGTGAAGTAGAACCCATGCAGTTGGTCTTCACACGTCTCTCTGTGGAGGAGAGGGCCTTTAGGAGGAGGAAGTGACTGTGCCTTTATTGTGGCCAGGCAGGTCACTTGTTGAAGTCCTGTCCTACCCATCCGGGAAACGCTTGCACCTGAGGTCATTTATGGGATAGAACTTAGGTGGCGTTGTTACGTCCCCAATTATCCTGAAGGATAAGCCTTTTGTTCCAGGTACCTTTTCTTGGTCTGAGTCATCCATCGAGACACAGACTTTAATCGACTCCGGGGCTGCAGGCCTGTTCATAGATAGTGTCTTTGTGTCTAAGCACTTGATTCCGCTGCAGCTTTGTGCCACTCCACTTGCCATTGAGGCTATTTATGGGAGACCACTACAGCCTGCCCATGTGACTCACGAGATTGCTCTATTGACCATGGCCGTAGGGGCTCTTCACCATGAGATAATCCAATTTCAAGTTATTTCCTCCCCCCATTACCCGGTGGTTATTGGTTATCCTTGGTTACAGAGGCACAACTTCTCTTTTGAATGGCTTCGGGCTGAGGTTCTTTCCTGGTCACCACAATTCAGTAAGGCATGTTTTTGGATTGTGGCCAAGGTCTTGTGCACCTCTTCACACACCTCCCTGCCAGAGGAGTACCGCAAATTTGCCGATGTCTTTGACAAAGGTCAAGCAGGTAGTTTGCCTCCACACCGGTCATATGATTGCGCAATTGACCTTCAGTTTGGTGCCATGCCTCCTCGTTACTGAGTTTATCCTTTGTCAGTCTCGGAGGATAAAGCCATGGAGGACTATGTTTTTTTTTGTCCAAAAACAGAAGTTTTTATTTGGAATTAAATACATACAGTCCAAAGTACAATAATCACAGCAAATATAGCAAACAAGTACAAAAGCATAAACAATACAAGCAATGCATTTATACACTAGTCACCAACATGAATGGTCATACAGCCGTGGTCGGCCACCACACTACCCCCTGGTCCAGTTCCTTGCCAGGTCAACTTGCCCACCATAATCCAGTGGTAGCACTACATAAGCAGCATATTTAGCCCACATTTAGTCTAAAGAGTCTGTCCATTATTAGGTTGTCCGGGGCTAGCCCCGGTGTTCCCAACCACGGGTCCCATAATTTTTCAAACTTTCTAGAGCATCCCCTATGTTGGTATATAACCTTTTCCATTCTCAGTGCGTTACCAAGTGCAGTGATCCATTCCCTGACTGTGGGGGGTGATTCCGACCTCCAATGTTGCATGATCAGTTTACGGGCCATGAAAAGGGCCCTAGTGAGGGCTTCCCTAATATGGGGTTCCCATTCCAGCTCATCTAGCAGATTCAGAAGACATTGTTTAGGATCTAATGGGACCATCACCTGGAATACTGTGTTCAGCGTTTTTGTCATCCCCTTCCAATAAGCATGCAACTTGGGGCAGCGCCAGAGCATATGTATCTGGTCCCCGTGGTCCCTTTTACATCTTGTACATGTCGGCGTGGACAGCAGTCCCATACCATGCAATCTGTGAGGAGTGTAGTTTACTCTCAGGAGTGTATATAGTTGCCATGGAGGACTATGTTGCTGACACACTTTCTTGAGGGTTCATTCGCAAATCCTCATCTCCTGCTGGTGCTGGCTTCTTCTTTGTGAAAAAGAAGAGTGGAGAACTGAGACCTTGTATCGATTATAGGGGTCTCAATCGCATCACGATTACAAAATTATTTGACCGCCTCAAGGGAGCTACAGTTTTCACAAAGCTCAATCTGAGAGGTTCATACAATCTCATAAGGATCAAGGAGGAACGACGAGTGGAAAACTGCGTTCAATACTAGCACAGGACATTACGAATACCTCGTAATGCCGTTTGGTCTTTGCAATGCTTCTGCAGTTTTTCAGGAATTCATCAACAATGTCCTCTGAGATATGTTGCAGCAATGAGTGGTGGTTTAACTCGACGACATTCTTATATATTCTAATTCCCTATAGAGCCACCACACAGATGTCTCCCATGTGCTACAGTGGCTGAGAGGTAATAACCTGTGTTGCAAGTTGGACAAGTGCGAGTTCCATCGTGAACAGGTTACATTTCTGGGTTATGTCATTTCTACTGCTGGTTTTTCGATGGACCCAGAGAAACCATCTGCAGTTCTTACAGTGGCCTCGACCCATAGGTCTACGTACGCTACAATGTTTTATTGGCTTTGACAATTATTATCGGAAGTTTATTCGTATCTCTTCTCTGGTCAAACCCCTGACTGATATGACCAGAAAGGACGGAATCTCACAGAATTGGTCTCCGGATTCCATTAAAGCCTTTGAGTCTCTCAAGACTGCCTTTGTTTCAGCTCCTGTGTTGGCACATCCTGGTCCCACGTTACTCTTCATTCTTGAGGCTGATGCATCTGAGACTGGAGTTGGTGCCCTTCTGTCTCAACATCCTACCTCTGAGAGCGCTATGCATCTTTGTGGCTACTTTTTCAAGAAATTGTCTCCTGCGGAATGCAATTACGAGATTGGGGACAGAGCTGTTAGAGATCATTGTAGCCTCCTCAAGAATGGAGGCATCTCCTCAGCAGTACCACTGTTCCGGTTCTCATTTTGACTAACCACAAGAATCTCACATTCTTGTCTGAGACAAAACGTTTATCTCCCAGAAGGGCGCGATGTGCTCTTTTTCTGTCAAGCTTCAATTACATAGGGGCTGATTTACTAAGAACACTGCGTTGCGCCGGTTCATACCTTAATTGGTGCGCCGGATAAATAAATGATTGGGCGTACGAACTGGCGCACGCAGACGCGCACCGCAATAATAAATATGTAAACGGCAACTGTTGCCAGGGTAACTGCTGTTTTCTCATTGATAATAGCGCACGCACGCCCATCTCATTGGATGTGTCTTGTTAGGCAATTAGTAGGTGTTCTCACTTAATTAACCCTTGTGATGCTAATCTCATTCCTATTACTTCTAATATATCTTTGAAATGTTTTTTTTTGTATTTTCACACAAATCTTTCAATACATTACAAAGAACAGAAAGGTGTTTCTAAACCCAATAAATTAATATTTTCAGATCTTGATTTTTAAAGGTGACCATACAATGCAATCTTCAAAAAATTCGAAAAATTTGAAAAATTATAGGGCTGTGGAAATTAACTATTAATTCCTCGATTAATCGATTAATTTTTTTGATCGATCAAAATTATTTTAATCGGTACTCACCTCTACGCCGGCTTCCGGGTCTTCAGGGAGTTCCGTCGGAGATCCGGTGACGTTACGGACACCGGTGGGGCTTGCCGTGTCCATCTGAAGGGCTCCTTTGCTGTGCCTTCATATCTGCATGCCGGCGGGACCTTACTATCTGCCACACGCAAGGGCTGTTACACTTCCCTCTATGACTTCCCTCTATCAACCTGGGATTCTACAGCCATCCACTGGGAGTTGTGATACTTCCCTTAACGGGACATCTACATGCCGACGGACTGATGTTAACCCCTCCTCATCTGGATTCAGCAGTGGTATCGTTGTACACAATTTTTTTCCAGTATCATACTTAGCTACATGTTTTTATAACTGCTTTTGCTACCGTTTGGTATTACTCACACCATTTTTACAGTTTATGTAGCTACATCGATTTTATCTCCAGTGCAATATTTATTTTGTTACCTACTTGAAGACTATAAAAGTTTTAATGCTATTCCCATCGAGCGCTGCCTTTGTGTGTTTTTTGTATCCTGCTATCCATTTTTCCAGTGGTTGGTAGCTGCACTGGGAATCAGACTGCAAGGAGATCAGCTAAAAGTAGTTGGATCTGTATGTGCGTTATAATTACTCAAAATTAGTTGATTAATCGATTAAAAAAAAAATTGATTAATCGAACACGAAAATTTTAATCAGTAACAGCCCTAAAAAATTAGATTAGGCAAGAGCCTGTTTGATTTCCAAAAATTTTAATTAATTGTTCAAGTGCGTATTCCTATTACCTATTCTGCCGAAAGCTCGATTTGTACAGAGATTGGCCAATCAGATTGCATAGTACATGACCATCTTAAGTGCCAAATTTGGAATGTAGATGTGCCATGACCCACTTGTATTTTCACAAGTGGACACAAGAATTTACATCTCTATATACATATCTGTGTAGCACAGTGGTGTAGTGGTTAGCACTTTCACCTAGCAGCAAAAAGGGTTGCTGGTTCAAATCCTGGCCATGACACCATCTGCCTGGACTTTGCATGTTCTCCCTGTGCCTGCGTGGATTTCCTCCAGATTCTCCGGTTTCCTCCCACAATCTAAAAACATGCTGTAAATTGGCCCTAATGTGTGTAAGGGACCCACACAAACACCACCCCATGTAAAAAAGAAAATGTTCTTAATTTGCAAATAAGGATCATCTCTTCCTCAGAGAACTTATCAGCAGTACAAGCAACTTCCTGTAGGGGCGTGGTGTCATTCCTGTGTGCTGGCCACCGCTTTCCGAGAGGCACATATGCGCATACCTGTGCACACACAGCAGTTGCGCATCTCATATACACAGCGGTCGTGCATCTACATGCATTTGGCGCATCTAGCTGCAGGAACTCACTTTTTATGGAAATTCATAGTAAAGCAGATGCAGATTTCCAGGACTGGACTAACAAATGTTTCTAGTGAAAGGCAACTAGTGTTTTCTATTAAACAAGGTCTAAATGGGCCATTCACATGCATCACAATTGTGAAATGAAATCCTTTCTTCTTTTTGCTTGGGGATAGAGTGCAGAGGGATTAGAAGTCTGCTCAGTTTTTGGGGATGTCTGCACCCCTAATAGGGTGAAGACAACTCCCAAATTTTGACACTTTCTCCTTCAAATTTATTCACTTCCTGTCACATAGCCAAACAGGAAGTGGGGTAAATCCCTAGCAATGTCTTTCCTTGGGGACACACAGGTCAATCTAAATAGTTTCCCCATTATGTAAATTGCACTCCAGCATTTTGCTGAGTACACTCCAAATTATTAGGTATCTTGGACTTTGGGGTTTATTTACTAAAGGCAAATCCACTTTGCACTACAAGTGAACTTGCTTCAATATCGGAGGGGGACATGAAAGGGAATTAAAAAACACCATCTTTGCTTCTACATGATTGGATGTTAAAATCACCAGTGCTCCCCCTCAGGTTTTCAGCAACTACACTTGTACTGCAGAGTGGATTTTCCTTTACTAAACCCCAAACTACCTAATCATTTGGGGTGTACACAACAAAGTGCCAGAGTGCAATTTGCTTAATGGTGACAAATGGATCGTAATCTGCAAAAAATAAAATAAAAAAAATAGCTATTAATAGACTACAGGAGATGTGCTAAAATAATGTGTGGGGTATTAGTGAGTGTGGGGGATGGATGGAGATGCTGAGCTCTGATTGGATGGTGTATGGAGGTGATTGTCTCTCTATAGATGGAGGAGGGGGGGAGGTGATATATATATATAAAACCATCTTCTGAAATTTTAATTTAGTATAAAAATTTGGATCAAATTCTAATAGAAAATATTAGAATAGAAAATAATAGAAAAGAATAGACTAAGAATAGACTATAATAAAATATAATATATATTATTTAAGTTTCCATTGTTTTGAGTTATTTTCCAATCTATTCTCGAATTCAATATTTATACTATTCGAAATTAGAATTTCAGAAGAAGGTCATACTCTTCTATTGTATTTTATTACATTCTATTAAATTCTATTCTGTTCTTTACTATTTTTTTATTTTCATTCTATTGTATTATTATTTTATATTCTATTTTATTGTATTCTTTTTTAGAAATCGATTTATATTTTTTCGATTTCGATTCAAATTTGTTTTCGATTCGAATTGTTTTCAAATTCGATTCAAATAGAATTTGTTTTTGAATTTGATTCTAATTTCATCCCAGGTTTTTCGATTCGAACCGTTATTTCGGATTCGGTTAAATTTGTTAGTATTGTAATTCGGTTGCATCTGAATGTCTAAATAATGAAAAATGTGTCCGAATTTCGATTCGGAACAAAACGAAATGCACATGTCTAGGGGACACTAGTTAGATTGATCTGTGTGTCCCCAAGAAGAGACATTGGTAGGGTTTTACCTTCACTTCCTGTTTAGCTGTGTGACAGGAAGTGAAGCCAATTTTACTAAAAGGGACACAAAGCCCAAACTAAAAAAGACAAGCAGGGGTTCTAACACTCACTTGGTTTCCCTCAAATGCCCACAATTAGAATAGTATTGCCTTGAGCTTGATTTTAGTTTAGTGCTCTAAATCAGTGCTCCTCAAGTACCCCCAACAGGCCATGTTTGCAGGTTTTCCTTCATCTTGCACATGTGCTTTAAATCACAGTCAATGGCTTGGTATTTTGGACAGCAATTCTAGATAAGATAAATTCACAAAACATGTCCTGTTGAGGGTACTTGAGGACTGAGGCTGAGAACCACTGCAGTAAAAAGGAAAATTGAATACTTAGCACTCTGTATTTTTCCTTTCCTGGTGACTATCCATGGCAGCACACAATCCATGCATATGCTACCATGAAGGCACCAGGTTAGGCAAATCACACCTGTTATGTTTTGACATGACAATCAGCCTAGTTAAGCTGCAGCTGTGAAACTTGTTGCATGGAAAACAAAAAACAAACATCAAAATTTGCATCAAATTTTATTGGTCAACAAAACAGGACTTGGAAAAAAGCAAGGAAAGCAAAAAAAAACATGCATGTTAATTTGAAACATTAGTCACAACATCTTGAGATAGATTTTGCAAAATAATGCAGCACAGACAATTAAATCAAAGTGAACTACACACATTAACAACATCAAAAATATTTCAGGGGAAAATATCCCCCACCCAAAACAATACAATAAACAAAAGTAAAACAAACATCTGTTTTGCAAACACATAACAAACAAAATACAAAGCGAAAATACATGTGTTACAAACTCGATAAGGACACCAAAAAGTACTTTTTGCCTGCCGGCCGGCCACACACACAATCTTGCCTCTTTTCAGGGCAAGGTAGAGAATGCTATCTGCAAGCTTTATATAACATAGATTTGTGTGCTAATGAGGCAATTGAAAACACATGCACAGTCCATGAGTTCACCCAATGTAGAGACTGAACTTCAAAGTGGGTACACCTGTTAAGGATGTCCTTACATTACTAACCCAAAAAACGCGCTCTCTGAGCATGCCCAGAAACATCCTAGTGCTGTTCACACACTAAAAGCATCAAAAAAAGCAAAGTCCCTGAGCATGCTCAGACTAACCCAAATGGATTTCACACACCAAAAGGCACAGGAAAAAAGCAAAGTCCCTGAGCATGCCCAGACCAACCCAAATGCAGCTATCACAAAATAAGCCACCCCCTTTCCAAAATTAAGCACATCATCCAGCATGCTACTAAATTAGAGATGGGACAAACAGGGGGCAAAAAAAGAGCCTAACATGGGCAAAAGTTAGACAACAAAACGGAAAATTGTATCATACTTACCAGTAATTTTCCTTTCCTGGTGCCTATCCATGGCAGCATACCTGTGATAGAGCTCCGCCTCGACTCCTCCTTCAGGACTAGTGAATAGCATAAATTAAAGGCATAGCCCCTCCCCCAACATTCTCTGTAATATAGAATACCGAGGGTGGGAGCGTATGCTGCCATGGATAGGCACCAGGAAAGGAAAATTACTGGTAAGTATGATACAATTTTCCGTTTTCCTGGTGCCTCCATGGCAGCATACCTGTGATAACTAACTAGCTGACATGGGTGGGATAATTGCTTAACAATAAATGTTTAATTATAAGAGGACATAGCAGCCTGAACTGCCCTCCTTCCAAACTCAACAGTCCTGGATCAATATGGTAGTGTCTGAGGAACGTATGGTGAGAAGACCAGGTGGCGGCCCCGCACACTGTCTCCAACGAAACATTAGCCCTTGCTGCCCAGGAAGCTGAGACTGCCCTTGTAGAATGAGCATTCACTCGGGATGGAGGCTCCATATTCTTCACCCTGTAGGCCTTCTGGATTAACTTTACAACCCAAGATGCCAGAGTTCTGATGGAAGCTTCTTTGCCCCTGTATTTACCGAACGGTACGATGAAAAGTCTCTCAGAATTTATGAAGGGGCCGGTGGCTTCTAGGTAGGCCCTGAGCACTCTGGATACATCCAGTTCGTGACAAGACTCTGAATCCATGTCTGTAAACACTGGTAGTGCCCAGGGTTCCAACAGGTGGCTTGGAGTAGCAACCTTTGGTGTGAACCCCCGAAGGGGACGAAGTTCCACTCTGTGAAGAAGGAGATGTGGTCGTCACCTATCCCTAAAGAGTGAAGTTCCGAGATTCTTCTGCCAGATGTAATGGCTAGCAGGAAAGACGCCTTTAGTGTCAGGTTCCATATTGTTACTTATTCCACTGGAGCAAAGGGATGGTCAGATAGAACTTCCAGGACTAGGGACAGATCCCACTTAGGAAATGATCGTCTGACAGGAGGGCGAATCTTCAATATACCTCTGAGGAAAGTGACTACTGAAGGATCCTCCGCCCATCTCTTATTTGTTGCAGCAGAGATTACTGCTACCTGCACTTTGAGAGAGCTCAGACCAAGTCCCAGATCAAGTCCTGTCTGAAGGAATCCTAGAACATGAGATGTAGAAGGAAGGATTGGATGAAATCCATTTCCGGAAACAAATGACAAGAACTTGTCCCATATTCTTGAATATATGGCATTAGTTGCTGGCTTCCTAGCTTTTAGAAGGGTTGATATGACTCCTGGAGAACACCCTAAAGAGTCGAACCTTCGCCTCTCAACCTCCAGATTCGAAGATTCAACTTCTGAGGGTTTGGATGAACTAGACTGCTCTGCGACAGAAGTTGAGGGAAAGGAGGGATCTTGATTGGAGAGCCCACACTGAGGCACAATACGGAAGTACTGCCACCACCTGGACTGGCTCCCTGAGGAGCCTCAGGAGGAATTTGAATATAAATGGCCTGGGAGGAAAGGCATATGCCGTGGTGAACCTCCAGGGACATGACAGGGCATCCACTGCCTCGACTTGTGGATGCGGCAGCCGAGAGAAGAACCTGTCCAGCTTGGCGTTCTTCGGGGAGGTGAACAGATCTACCTGAGGGGGATCCCATATGTTGGCAATCTGAAGGAAGACATGGGGGTGGAGAGCCCACTCATTGTCCAGGAAGTTTCTGGATAAAGTGTCTGCTTCCGTGTTCAACCTGCCTGGCAGATACATCGCTCTGAGGTCCAGGAGGTTCTGCTCCGCCCAGAGCATGATCAGCTCTACCTCCTTGAGGAGTGACCTGCTGCGAGTGCCTCCCTGCTTCTGCAGATAAGCGACAGCTGCTCTGTTGTCTAGGCGTAGGAGTATTCTTTGGCCTCTGATGTGGGGTGCCAAAGAGGTCAGTGCCAAGAAGGCTGCTCTCATCTCCAAGATGTTGGACACCACTCCCTGGGTGGTGCATGCCCATCTCCCCTGTATTCTGGTTTGCCCGCAATGGGCTCCCCAGCCCTGTCTGCTTGCATCGGACGTAATTGTGATCCAAGGAAGGGAGCCCAGGTGATGAGGCTTGGAGAGGTTTTCCGGAACTGTCCACCAGTGAAGGCTCCTGCGTATTTTTCCCATCAGCAGGATCGTCTGAGATAGTCGTTGTTTCTTCCACTGTGCCAAGAAACCAGTCTGGAAATACCTCAAGTGCCAATGTGCCCAAGGAACCATGGGTATACAGGAAGACATTGTGCCAATGAAGCTCAGGCATTGTGAAGCCGTCAGATACGGGCTCTGGATGACTTTGATCATTCTCTGGATGACAATCCTTGCCTTCGGCAGTGGTAATGACACTGTCCCCTCCTGAGTATCGAACATTGTGCATAGATTATCTGCTGTGTTGGCATTAGTTGACTCTTGTCGGAATTCACCAGCCACCCTAGCTCTTTTAGGGACTGTAGAAGAATGTCCCGGTGACATGCCAACTGATCCGGATTGCTTGCTAGGAGTAGGATGTCGTCCAAGTAGTGGTATATCCTCAAGCCCCTCTCCCGCAGGGGAACTAAAGCAGATATTAGTATCTTGGTGAACACCCTGGGGAGAGGTGCACAGACCGAAAGGCAGGGCTTGAAACTGTAGGTGGGTCCGTCCCACTGCAAATCTCAGGTATTTTTGAAATGCAGGTAGAATTGGAACATGTAGGTACGCATCCTGCAGATCGACCAAAATCATCCAATCTGATGGCTGGACTGCCTGAATAATCGTCTGCAGGGACTCCATTTTGAAGCTTTCGGGGCGGATATACCGGTTGAGCCTCTTTAGGTCTATCACAGGCCTCCACCCCCCTGTCCTCTTTGGGACCAGAAATAGGGTGGAGTATAAGCCTGCGAAGCGCTCTGCCAAGGGAGCCGGAACAGCCGCCCCCTGAAGCTGGAGTGACGTTAGGAAGTTTTTCAGAGCTTGAGCCTTCAGTGGAGAGGATGGAATCTCTGTTCCTTTGAAAGAGTTCCGAGGTGGAGGGTGAGAAAAATTCCAAAAGTGCCCCCATTGAATTGTTGACAGAACCCAGGGGTTGTGGCAGCAGGTGGCCCAGACTGGGGTAAAAAAAAAAAAAAACTTAAGCCTGGCTCCCACCGGGAGTGCCTGGGTTCCTCTGGCGTCAAAAAAGACAGCTTCTGCTCCTGTGGAGCCGGAAGGGCTTTCATCTTCCTGTTCAAAAAGGATCCCCGAGTACCTTTCCAAGGTCTTTTGTTGTCTCTGGGCTGTCTTGACTGCCTAAAATCCCTTGGGTTTGACTGGCAGGACCTAGAGGAACCACCTCTGAATCTTCGCCTACTTCTGTCCTGTGGAAGCATACCAGACTTCCCTCCTGACAGCCTGGAGATAGCTTTATCCATTTTGTCTCCGAATAGTGCTTTCCCATCAAACGGGATTTTGCACCCATTTTGTTTGGAGGATAAGTCAGCCATCCAGGGTTTCAGCCACAAGGCCCTCTTTGCCATCACTGAATGCAACATGGATCTTGCCGAGCACCTGATCGTGTCAATGGCCGCTACGCAGACAAAGTCTGCCGACAATCTAAGCTCTTCTAAGGCCTTAATTATATCCTCCATGGGGACATCCTGATGCAAAGCCATCTCAATATTATCTGTCCAAGATCTTATGGCATTTGATACTGACGTGAGGGAAATAGCTGGCTTACATGCTGCTTCCACGGCTAAGTAGCTCCTCTTCAGCTCCAGGTCGATTCGCCTGTCTAGAGGGTCTTTGAAGGAAGTGGAATCCTCCATTGGTAGAGTAAGTTTTTTTGCGAGTCGCACCACGGACGCGTCTACCACTGGCATGGAGTTCGGTGACTGCGTTCCCGACTCTGGTAAGGGGTATATAGTTTATTGAACCGACCCCAAAATTATTATTTTTTTTATCAGTCTTTGACCATTCCTTCTGAATGACTTGACTAATCTTGCCCATCAACGGGAAAAGAACCTGCTTCCTTTTGAGGAATGGGAAGTAGCTTGTAGACTCTTGGGGAGGCTATTCTGCGTCTTTCCAGGCGATTGCAGTTTTGACTGCCTGGATGAATGGCTTTACCAAGGAGAGACTGAAGCCAGAAGGTTCTGACTCTTCTCAAGAGTCCCCTGAAGAGTCTTCAGGTGGTGAATCTCTAGCTGGTCGGCCTGACGGCGGCAGAGGTGTACTGACTGCTGACGGACCAGGGAGATTAGGTTCTATATCCTGAACCTGGGATATCTGCTGAAGTGGTTGAGCGGGGACCGAAGCCAAAAGCTCAGAGAAGGAGTCCTTCATTGTTCGCTTGAGCAGATCTACAGCGTGCTGATTTTCTAGCTCGCGGTTGGACGCATAGTCCGTAAAACAGTCCTTACAGACCACTCTGTCTGGTAGCGGTGTAGCCCCACATATCCAGCATCTCTTCTTCCTATAGGTCCTAGGAGAGGGGGGTCGATCACGTCCTCTGGATCTTGACCTCTCTGATCTACGACGTGAAGAATGGGACCTACGCCCTGATGAGCGGGACCCCTTGGAGTGGGTGGGGCTACGGTGTAAGGAACTCACGCTAGACCAGTGAGCGCACTTTTTTTTTTTTAATACTCACGTATAGTTGGTCACATACCTAATAGAAGTGTGAGGATCTTTGCTGCGAGATGAATGACTCATTGCGGAGTTGGGCACAAGGATCAGCTCCAGAAATATAGTAAGAAAGGGAAAAGAATCAGGAGTTTTTGGCGTCACTTTTTTTTTTTTTTTTTTTTAAATAAACATTTTTATATCGTCATCTGTTTTTATTTTTTATTTTATTTTTTTAACATAAACATTTCTGATCGGCAACATTTTTTTTTTTGAGAAAATAAAAAGTACCTACCACAAAGCAGCATCAGAGAGACCTAGCAGGGCACAGCTGAGGAGACTGACAGCCATCCCTGAATATGAACCTAATTAGGCTCAAGGTGCGTGGGCTAATCCCATAAACCACCATTTGGAATTGATTGAAAAAAAGGGCAAATCTAGCCTTCTTTCCAGAATCCAAGATGGCCGCCACTGAACCAAGCGTCTGTGCATGCGCAATCGCAGAAGATCCAGCGTCGCCCAGTACAGAGAGCTGAGAAACTACGGCTCTGTATCACTCCCGAATCGCGCATGCGCAGACGGCGGCGAGGACGCTGCGCCGTGACACTCTCCTACCTGGCGGGACGTACAGAGCACCTGTAGCCCCCCCAAACCCGGAAAAAAGCACCACAATGTTGTTGCACAGAGAGACACCTGCCCTATCCAGTTGCACAGTTTTAAAGGAACAAAAAAGTAAGATAACAATCATTTGAAGGAGCCTAACAAGCAAAGGAAAGGGGAGGGGAAGGGGAAGAGAGGAAAAGAAAGGGGAAAAACACAAATGCCTGGAATAAAAAATGGAAACCACCAGCCTGGGAAGATGGAGCTGATCCTTTTGCGACTTCCACTGCATTCATCATGGATGTGATAGCAGACTGCGTTCCTGTGAGGAAACTCTGCGAATTGACCCCAACAGATCCACAGAGGGGTTCCCAGTCTTATCAGCGCTGTGAGCGGCCCAAGAACAGGGACTGCGCACGGGAAAGGCTAAACCCGGCGGACGCTGCCGACTGCAGAGGTATGGACATACTGCTACTCTTCACCAGCACAAGAAGGTATGAGGAAAAAAAGGAGAATGTTGGGGGAGGGGCTATGCCTTTAATTTATGCTATTCACTAGTCCTGAAGGAGGAGTCGAGGCGGAGCTCTATCACAGGTATGCTGCCATGGAGGCACCAGGAAATACCATTGCAGTCTATGGGAACTGACTTGTTAATTTTACTAGTCCCCACTTGGCTGGCTTAGCTTCTATTTTTTGGCCTTAAAATGGGTATGGGGGCCCAGGTCCCACTCTAAGGGACATATATCAATGTCACCAATTTGGAGAACCCCAAAAACGAAACAAGGAGAAGTGCCTTTAAATATGCCAAATTGCGTAATGGCCAGTTCACACCACATGCAGTCCAGTGCGTTTTTTTATGCATCAAAAATGCATGGAAAGTAGGTTATATGTTTTTCAATGGCATAGTTCACACCATTGCTTGCAGTTCCAGTGCGTTCCATTTCCAGAAAATAAAGTAGAACATGCTGCATTTTTCCTGCACTGGACTGTACTGTAACGCTGTAAAACGCTAAAAAAACGCACCATAAACGCACAGGAATGCATCCAAAATGCACATGCAGAAAAGCATCTGGACTGCGTTTCTATAGGGTGAACTTGCCCTAAAGCTATTAACTTGGGGGGGGGGGGGGTACTCTGCCTGTAAAGTGGTGCATCTGTAGCATGTATCCAAAATGCTGCTTCAAAGATGTATGGCTTTAGAGCAAACTTACAAATCGACATTGCAGCTGCAAGATTTAACTCCAAAAAAAAAAGGCCTGCCCCCCCCCCCAATACATACAAGGCCATTTGGGTCTGGAAAGGCGTAAAATGAGAACCCCCACATAAAAAATATCCCCTCACACGCACTAACAAACCCCTAGCCAAACACAGCAAGCCAGATAATGAAAGGGTGTGGATACTTGGGGACAGGAGGGGCTCAGGCACCCCAAAAGTGGTTTGGATTGGTAAAGACAGCTCACAGCCTTTGGAGAATGGGGTGGAGTGTAGAGTTCCCCTTTAAAAGCAAAAACTAGCCCAAAGATAACATATGCATTAGAAGGGGGAGACAAAAGCATTGCAGTGTAGAGTTCCCCTTTAAAAGCAAAAACTAGCCCATAGATCACATATGCATTAGAAGGGGGAGACACCAACATTGGAGTGTGGAGTTCCCCTTTAAAAGCAAAAATTAGTCCAAAGAAAACATATGCATTAGAGGGGGATGGTTAAATGCCTTTTTAGGAGGAGCTAGAGTAGCGAGAGTCTTTTTACATAATTTTAACAAGGTACATGTAACATGTTAACAACGTAACACACTAACATGACCTGTGTGCAAATATCCTTAAAAAAAGACATAAAAGTGAACCAACGTTAAAAAAAAAAAGTCAAGTTTAGAGGTGCGCCTGTTCAACCTACGCAAATGCATTTACGTTACTTGACATTTACTAAGATTTTGCCGGCGAAGTGAGCCAACGCACTTGAACGTGCGCAAATGCCGCTTGCGCGTGCGCAGTGCTTAAATAGACCTCACGCAGTTCTAAATGTACTTGCAGGCGCAGCAGGCTTCTTCTGAAAAAGTTACTTTCTCATTCTATTTTGGCCATATTTGTTACTTGGACAGTTGTTACTATACTTCCTCACATTACCCCATAATATTGGCACTTCCAGCTTCTTTTCATTTTGCTTTGAAGATGCCGTGAGCCAGGTCCATAGTGGCGCACAGAGCGCCTCCTCCCGTGCGCTGAGAACACTTTAGTAAATGGGGAATAGCTCTGCGTTACAAGCGCAAACGTTTCGTAAATACCAAAACGGCCGTTGTGCCTCGGCATGCGCCGCAACTCAAGGCGCAAACTGTTCGTAAAACAGCCCCACAGTCTCATTCTTACCCGGTACCAAGAATGTAAGGGCTGATGCATTGTCACAACAGTTTTTCTCCTCTTCCAAGATGGAGCCTGTTCCTGTGATACCTCCGGACCATATTCTGGCCACTGTTTGTACCAGTCTCACTTCACCCTTGGGTGACAGAATTCTTGCTGCTTAGATACACTCTCCTCCCGAGAAACCTTGTGACCGCTGCTTTGACCCTGAGAGTCTCCGCACTGCTTTGCTCCAACTTACCATTCTGCCAAGGCAGCTGGCCACCCAGGGAAGAATCAACTAATTTGGGGCATTTCCCAACAATTCTGGTGGCCTAGTCTCTGTGCGGATGTAGCTGCCTTCATAGCCGCTTGTTCCGTGTGTGCTCAGTGTAAGACACCATGACACCTTCCAGTGGGTCTCCTACAACC
Source organism: Rana muscosa (assembly GCA_029206835.1). NCBI lineage: Eukaryota > Metazoa > Chordata > Amphibia > Anura > Ranidae > Rana > Rana muscosa. The sequence goes on from CM055128.1 coordinate 237,806,937, forward strand.
CATACCCAATGGAGAGAGGCCTTGGACCCATCTGTCTATGAATTTCTTTAGTAAAGTTACCCAAATCCCAGGGCAACACAGTTATTCTTATGGTGGTTAACCGGTTCTCAAAAATGCCACATTGTATTCCACTTAAGAAGTTGCCCGCATCCAAAGGACTGGCATCCACTTTTGCGCAAGAGATTTTTTGATTACATGGTCTACCAAGGGTTATCATCTTGGACAGGGGTAGCCAGTTTGTCTCCAGATTTTCACAAGCCTTTTCTGCACAGTTGGGAATTCAGCTTTCCTTCTTCTCTGCGTATCAACCGCAGTCCAATAGGGCTGCAGAACGAGCCAACCAAGCCTTGGAGCAGTTTCTACGCTGCTATATTTCTGACCACCATAACAACTGGTCAGACCTCTTACCTTGGGCGGAGTTTGCTCACAATAGTGCCGTCAATACTGCTTCCCGATTGTCTCCATTTATGGTGAATTATGGTTTTCAACCATCTATGTTGCCTGGCTCATTTGCTCCTCAAAGAATTCCAGGTACAGGTCCAAGAGTACTTGCAATGTGCCAGTGATAGGTACAGACTCCATGCTGACCGCAGATGCCTACCTTCACCTTCCTACCAGGTTGGTGGAGAGGGTCCGGCTGTCCTATCGCAACCCCCAACTCCGTGTTCCCTCACTGAATGTCAGACTTGCACGTACCTGATCAACGAGCCCAATGGAGCAGAGGAAGGTCCCCCGTACGGATCCGACTCACGGCCCCTGGTAGTGCAGACAGGAGGCACAGGAGTACGGAAGGGTAAGAGAGCCTGGTAAGTAGTTGCTGGAAGACGGCTCAGGATCTGGATACAGAAGAGGAGATGAGCCACACAAGCTGCAGGCAGGCAGGTAGGTATACTGGAGAGTGCAGCTGGGCAGGTGCAGAGAAGAATGGTCAAATAACAGGCAAGGTTGGCAACGGTCAGACAACGTGGTACAGAGGAGCAGGCAGGTTCAGGGTCAAAGACAAGCCGTGGTCAGATGCTGGCGAAAGGCAGGAGAAGTCCAAGTGACAAGCCAGGTGGTCAGAAGATCAAGTTTCAGGCAAATAGCAGGGGCAGGATACACAGGGAACTGTAGATCAGGCAGCACCGGTCTGAAGTATTTCAGGGGTTTAAATGGACTGTTTGGCACGCATCGGCGCGCGCGCACGTGTCATGCGCGCACATGCAGCCGCGGGCACAGGCACACCATCGCGCACAGGCGCGCGCGCCCGTAGTTCGGGACGTGAACCAGCGCACACAGGAGCGTGCACAACATCAGCGCGCATCCGCACGCACCAAGGCGACGACCAACACGGTTTATTGGGCCTTTCCGTATTCTCCGTAAGCTCAACCCAGTGGCTTACGCATTAGACCTTCCTTCTAACACAGTGGTTCTCAACTCCTGTCCTCAGGACCCACTAACAGGCCAGGTTTGCAAGATAACTGAAATACATCACAGGTGATATCATTTGCTGGTCAGTGATTGCAGTATTCTAGTCTGCATCTCCCCCAAGGTAATACCTAAAATCTGGCCTGTTAGTGGGCCCTGAGGACAGGAGTTGAGAACCACTGTTCTAACATGCCTATTTCTAATGTATTTCATGTCTCCTTATTAAAACCCTTGGTATGCAATCGCTTCACCACCTCAGGAACCACGTCCTCGCCAGGTTCAGGTTGAGAACCATGAGGAATATGAGCTACAATCAATCATTGACTCCCGTAGGTTCCGTGGGCGCATACAGTACCTGGTTCATAGGAAAGGGAACGGTCCGGAGGAGCGCTCTTGGGTATCATCCTGGGACGTACATGCTCCTGTCCTCTGTGCTTTCTATAGACGTTTTCCCCTCAAACCCGGTGGCCCTCCAAGGGGGAGGGGTCATTGAGGAGGGGGTTCTGTCAGGGCTGGGCTCAGCCCTCCCTTATCAGTGCTTAGCTGTCTGTTAATTGCCAGCACTCATCGTTCCACAGTGCCTCACCTGGTGATCATTTCCTGCTCGTCAGCCAGCCCCGTCAGGGAATTTAAACTGCTTGGTTAATTTCTCCCATGCCTTCGCCTTGGTCAACATATCTGAAGATTCTCTGCTGTGTTCCTGTTAAAGACTTGCCTGGCTGATGTCCCTTCTGGTTCCTGATCCTGTTTGCTGTCTCCGACTACGCTGATCTCTGGCTTCCTGATTTCCTGGCTTGTACTGACTACCCGCTTTGATTACCGAACCCTGGCTATGTTTTGACTAAGTTTACTATTTGTACCATTTTTACCACTATAATAAACAGTGTGATTTTTACTGCATTTTCTGTCTCCGTCTGATTTATGGTTCCTGACACTTAACCCTCTTGGGCATGGAGTTCACCAGAGGTTCAAAGGTTGCCACTGGAGTTCTTTTCCACTCCTCCATGACGACATCCTGGAGCTGGTGGATGTTAGAGACCTTTCCCTCCTCCACCTTCCATTTGAGGATGCCCCACAGATTAGGTCTGGAGACATGCTTGGCCAGTCCATCACCTTAACCCTCAGCTTCTTTAGCAAAGGGTCATCTTGGAGGTGTGTTTGGGGTAGTTTTCATGTTGGAATACTGACCTGCGGCCCAGTCTCTGAAGGGAGAGGGATCATGCTCTGCTTCAGTATGTCACAGTACATGTTTGCATTCATGGTTCCCTCAATATACTGTAGCTCCCCAGTGCCGGCAGCGCTCATGCAGCCCCAGACTATGACACTCCCACCACCATGCTTGACTGTAGGCAAAACACACTTCTCTTTGTACTCCTCACCTAGTTGCCGCCACACACGCTTGACACCATCTGAACCAAATACGTTTATCTTGGTCTCAGACCATAGGACATGGTTCCAGAAAATCCATGTCCTTAGTCTGCTTGTCTTCAGCAAACTGTTTGCGGGCTTTCTTGGGCATCATCTTTAGAAGAGGCTTCCTTCTGGGATGACAGCCATGCAGACCAATTTAATGCAGTATGTGGCGTATGGTCTGAGCACTGACAGGCTGACCCCCCCACCCCTTCAACCTCTGCAGCAATGCTGGCAGCACTCATACATCTATTTCCCAAAGACAACCTCTGGATATGACGCTGAGCACGTGCACTCAACTTCTTTGGTCGACCATGGTGAGGCCTGTTTTGAGTGGAACCTCTCCTGTTAACCACTTCCCGCCCAGTCAATAGTGAATTGACGTCCGGGAAGTGGTTGCATTATCCATACTGGACGTCATATGACGTCCTACAGGATAATGCCTTGCGCGCACCCGCGGGGGCGCGTAGCGCGGTGATCGGGGACGGCGTGTGTCCCTCGGACACAGCGCTTCCCCGATCACGGTAAACAGCCAATTTCATTGGCTGTTTACCATGTGATCGGCTGTGTCAAAGTCACAGCCGATCACGTGTCACAGCAGACTCGGCGGCGCGCTCCGTGCGCGCCGCCACAGGCTTGCAGAGCAGGGATCGGGGAAGGCGAGTGTCCCTTGGACACAGCGCGTCCCCGATCAGAGTAAACAGCCAATGAATTGGCTGTTTACCACGTGACCGGCTGTGTCCAATCACAGCCGGTCACAAATGTAAACAAACTCCACAGGAGTTACTACCTGATCCCTGCTCTCTCCTCACACACCGATCTGTGAGGAGAGAGAAGAGATCAGTAAGTTAGCTCAGTGTAGTTTGTCTACATCAGTTTACAGTGCACAACACGCCCCCCCCCCATAAAGAGGACCTGTCACACAGCCCAGCACATCAATCAGCCCATCTGTCAATCAATCAGCCCATCTGTCAATAAATCAGCCCACCTGTCAATAAATCAGCCCACCTGTCAATCAATCAGCCCACCTGTCAATCAATCAGCCCACCTGTCAATCAATCAGCCCACCTGTCAATCAATCAGCCCACCTGTCAATCAATCAGCCCATCTGTCAATCAATCAGCCCATCTGTCAATAAATCAGCCCATCTGTCAATCAATCAGCCCATCTGTCAATCAATCAGCCCATCTGTCAATCATCTGTCACAGGCCCACCTCCATCGGTACCGCCATTGGTACCGCCAGACAGGCTACCAGTACCGCCATCGGTACCACTACCAGTACCGCCACTAGTACCACCATCAGGCCCAGCATCTATACTGCCACACAGGCCCGCTACCAGTATCACCACTAGTGCCGCCATCGGTACCACCACCAGTACCACCACCCGTACCACCGTCGGTAGTGCCACCACCACCTGTACCACCACCTGTACCGCCATCGGTACCATCACCACCCATACCACTATCGGTACCACCACCACCTGTACCGCCATCGGTACCACCACCACCCATACCGCCACTTTTACCGCCACCACCACCACCCGTACCGCCATCGGTACCACCACCACCTGTACCGCCATCGGTACCACCACCACCCGTACCGCCACCTGTACCGCCATCGGTACCGCCGCCACCACCACCACCCGTACCGCCATCGGTACCACCACCACCTGTACCGCCATTGGTACCACCACCACCCATACCGCCATCGGTACCACCACACAGGCCCACCACTAATACCTCCATCGGTACTACCACACAGACCGCCACCACTACCACCAGCAGTACCATTACACAGGCCCACCAATAAGCACTGCCATAATGTCCCAAAGAGTTTACACACCTGAGGAGGCATATGCCATTCTTGCCATGTCGGATGATGAGAGCAGCGGGGAGCTCCCATTATCCGATTCTGGTTCGGAATACAAGCCAGTGGAGGATAGTGGCTCAGAGTCCGAGTCCCCGTAGGAAACCGTCCCTCCCAAAAGAATGCGATCAGCACCAAGATCAGCACCAAGATCAGGAGAACTGCCCACCACCAGCAGCGCCATACCCCAGGAAGAGGAGCCCAGTACAAGTAATGGAAATGCACGCCCAACCCGAAGAATCCAGCCCCAGTCCTACCTTCCTGATGCCCTGGCAAACCCCTTATGGTTGCCTGCCAACTCAGGATCCGCTATCATCCCCCCTTTCACCGCACAGCCAGGTGTGCAGCCCGACACTACTAATTTTTCTAAATTTGATTATTTTTGTTTATTTTTCCCACAAGATTTGCTGCAGAATATAGTGGATCAAACGAATCTGTATGCATCCCAATTTATTGCTGCCAACCCCGATTCTTCCTACGCCCGCATGTTCCAGTGGCGGCGTCTAACATTGGAGGAATTTAAATTATTTTTGGGCCTTATGTTCAATATGGGGCTTACAAAAAAGAACGAAGTCCATTCATATTGGTCCAAACGCCCCATCCAACACATGCCCATATATTCCGCTGTCATGTCCAGGAAAAGATACAACATGATTATGCGCTTTCTCCACTTCAATGACAATTCACAGTGCCCTCCCCGAGATAATCCCAACTACGACAAATTGTACAAGATACGCCCCCTAATCAATGCCTTTTCCCAGCGATTTGAAGAAGTTTTCAGCCCAGACCAAAAAATTTGTGTGGACGAGTCCCTCGTACATTTCGCCGGCCGACTGCAGTTCAAGCAGTACATACCAAGCAAGAGAGCCAGGTATGGGTTAAAATTTAATAAATTATGCGATCGAGCCACTGGATACGTCTTCAAATTCAGGATCTACGAAGGCAAAGACTCCCAGCTCCAGCCCCGTGATTGCCCCACATATATTGGAACCAGTGGGAAAATTGTCTGGGAGTTGGCATACCTTTACAGTAAACAAACCCCGGCCTGCGGTACCTTCAAAAAAAAAACGGAAGGGATTCTCACAAAATTTATTGACAAAAAAATTGCGACCTGGAGAATCGGCATTCATGAGGAACGAGGAGGTGTTGGCCATGAAGTGGAGGGACAAGAAAGATGTCCACATCCTCTCTACGATCCACAATGACACCGTGGTGGAGATCCCAAGAAGACGTGGCCCCATTGTAAAGCCCGAATGTGTCCACGACTACAATTTGTACATGGGGGGGGGGGGTGGATTTAAACGACCAGATGCTACAGCCCTACTTATCAACAAGAAAGTCCCGTTATTGGCACAAAATAGTTGCGTTTCACCTTTTTCACATGGCCCTTTTTAATTTGTTTGTCTGCTACCAAAAAGCAACTCAAAATCACCAACTCCACTACCTCCAATATATCGATGCCCTCATTTACCAACAAGATCCCGCCCCAGGAAGCATTCGCTCTGATAGTGTGAGTCGGCTTCACGAGCGACACTATCCCTTTAGCATCCCCCCCACAGAATCTGGAAGAAGACGCCAAAAGAAATGCCGTGTATGCAGCAGAGGAGGAGTAAGAAGAGACACCAGCTATTATTGTCCCGATTGTCGCTCCCAACCTGGCCTGTGCATCGGAAATTGCTTAAAAAATTATCATACATCCATTAGTTCCCCTTATTATTAACAGACTGCCATTTCCCCATTTGCCTGCTACCATGTTACTAACTACCTTCCATGTTAATTAACTGACCCTGGCCTGTTTACCGACGATGTCTTTGCTTGCCGATTTAAACCACGTTTCTGACCTCCACGTGCACCAACCCTTAGCCTGTTTACCGACGATGCCTCTGCTTGCCGATTTAAACCACGTTTCTGACTTGCACGTGTACCGACCTTGGCCTGTTAATCGACCATGTTTTTGCCTGCCACTTGGACTGATCTTTTGGCCATCTACTTTTAGTACACAGGGGTCTCACATATGTGAGGGGCTTCAGAATAGCGTTCTGAGTAGAGAAAACCAGTTTTTCGTTTTCTGTGCTCCAAGAACAGGGTCTGGTTGCCCGGAGGCTTCAAAGCGATTTGGGTGGGAGAAGCCTCTACCCCTGTCCCCCTGGCCCTAAGCTTGATGGTCCTTCCTGCTGCCTGGACCAATAATTTGGCTGTGCTGACCATATTACTGCCTGTAATGACCCATGACATTATGGACCATGTTTCTTCCTGCTGCTTGGACCAATACTTTGCTGCCTCTACTGACTTTGGACAGCATTTCTGCCTCCTACCTGGACCTGTGCTTTGGCTGTGCTCTGGCTGTGCTGACAGTATCTCTGCCTGTGCGAACTATGGACAGTATTCCTGCCTGCTGCCTGGATGATTGCTTTTGCTGTCGCTGACCTCATCCCTGCCTGCTGCCTGGACCGATGCTCTCCTCTGTGGACCACTGCACTTCTAAAACCACAGGTAATCTTTTGTTATTTGGTATGTACCTGCTATGTGTTAGATATATGAAGGGCCTTCAAAAATGTGATCGGTAGTCAGAAAATGATATGTGCAATTAATGCTGCTAGAATGCCTGGAGGTGCTACTTGGATGTTGGGCCTCTGTATGTGGCCAGGCTGTTTAAAAGTCTCAAACATGTGGTATCGCCATACTCAGGAGGAGTAGCAGAATGCATTTTGGGGTGTTATTTTTGCTATGTATATGCTATGCGTTAGAAATATCTTATAAATGGACAACTTTGTGTAAAAAAAATGCATTTTCATTTTTTCTCCACATTTTCCAAAACCTTCTGGAAAAAAATGAACCGTTCAAAAGACTCATAATGCTTCATAGATTATACGTTGGGGTATGTGCTTTCCAAAATGGGGTCATTTTGTGGAAAATTCTATTGTCCTGGTGCTCCAGGGCCTTCAAAATTGTAATAGGTGGTTGAGAAAGGATATGTGCGATTTATGCTTGTAGAACGCCTGAAAGTGCTACTTCAATGTTGGGCCTCTGTATATGGCCAGACTGTGTAAAAGTCTCACACATGTGGTATCGCTATACTCAGGAGGAGTAGCAGAATGCATTTTGGGGTGTCATTTTTGCTATGTATATGCTATGTGTTAGAAATATCTTATAAATGGACAACTTTGTGTAAAAAAAATGCATTTTCATTTTTTCTCCACATTTTCCAAAACCTTCTGGAAAAAAATGAACCGTTCAAAAGACTCATAATGCTTCATAGATTATACGTTGGGGTGTGTGCTTTCCAAAATGGAGTCATTTTGTGGAAAATTCCGTTGTCCTGGTGCTCCAGGGTCTTCAAAAGTGTAATAGGTGGTTGAGAAAGGATATGTGCGATTTATGCTTGTAGAACGCCTGAAAGTGCTACTTCAATGTTGGGCCTCTGTATGTGGCTGTGTAAAAGTCTCACACATGTGGTATCGCTACACTCAGGAGGAGTAGCAGAATGTATTTTGGGGTGTAGTTGCAATTATGCATATGCTGTGTGAGAGAAAAAAACTGTTAATATGACCAGTTTGTGTAAAAAAAAATAAAAAAAAAAAATTCAATTTTCCCAAGAATTGTGGGAAAAAAATACAACTTCAAAAAACACACCATCCCTCTTAGTAAATACCTTGGACTGTCTACTTTCCAAAAAGGGGTAATTTTGGGGTATTTGTACTTTCCTGGCTTGTTAGTGTCTCAAGAAATGAGATATGCCTTCAGTACATCAGGCGTGATCAGATGTGATAAATTTTCAGTGATTGCCACCATAGTTTGTAGACTCTATAACTTTCACAAAGACCAAATAATATACACTAATTTGGGTTATTTTTACCAAAGATATGTAGCAGTATACATTTTGGCACAAATTTATGAAGAAAAATTACTTATTTGCAAAATTTTACAATAGAAACTAAAAAAAAGTTTTTTTTTTTTTTAAAAATTGCTGTTTTTTTGCTTATATTGCAAAAAATAAAAAACCCAGTGGCGATTAAATACCACCAAAAGAAAGCTCTATTTGTGAGAAGAAAATGATAAAAAATTTGTTTGGATACAGTGTAGCATGACTGAGTAATTGTCATTCAAAGTGTGAGAGTACTGAAAGCTGAAAATTGGTCTGGGCGGGAAGGTGCATAAGTGCATGGTATTGAAGTGGTTAAACCGCTGTATGGTCTTGGCCACCGTGCTGCAGCTCAGTTTCAGGATCTTGGCAATCTTCTCATAGCCTAGGCCAGTGATGCATGGTCTTGGCACCCCAGATGTTTTAGAACTACATTTCCCATGATGCTCATGCACTCTGCAGTGTAGTTGAGCATCATGGTAAATGTAGTTCCAAAACATCTGGGGTGCCAAGGTTCGCCAACTTTATGTAGAGCAACAATTATTTTTTTCAGATCCTCAGTTCTTTGCCATGAAGTTTCATTTTGAACTTCCAGCGACCAGTATGAAATCGAAAACACCAAATTTTACACACCTGCTCCCCATTCACACCTGAGACCTTGTAACACTAACAAGTCACATGACACTGGGGAGGAAAAATGGCTAATTGGGCCCAATTTGGAAATTTTTATTTAGGGTTGTACTCACTTTTGTTGCGTTATGTTAAGTTATTTTGAGGGGACAGCTAATTTACATTGTAGCAAATTGTCATTATTTAGTGTTGTCACAAAAAGATATAATAAAATATTTACAAAAATGTGAGGGGTGTACTCACTTTTGTGACATGCTGTATAAACACAAACATATTTATATGTTCATTTGCATAACAGCTAAGGGCAAATGCATCATCTCCCAGCATAACTAATGTGTCCTTATGCTAAAGCCCCATACACACTATCAGTTTTTCTGCAGGTTTTTGTCTTCAGCTTTACCAAAACCATCTAGCCTTAAGAGTTTAAATTCGTATGCAATCAGGCAGGCCCTTGTACTACATGGTTTTGGTAAACCTGAAGACAAAAACCTGCAGAAAAACTGATAGTGTGTATGGGGCTTTAGGGTCAAACTAGTGTGGGATTGAAGCCCCTCCCGTTGTAAATATTAAGGTCCATATGATTTCTCAGTATGTTGCTACATAACAGTCACTGCACATTATGCAAAGCATCCGTACTGCAGAACGGATTTGCAATAGTATAAAAATATGCTAATAATTATTTTAAAGGCAATATCTCTCTTTCTCTCTAAATATAAAGGGCCACAATTTCATACAGTTATGTATTAATTATAAGAACTTTAAGGTATAAGTCAGGGCAAAAAAAAAACTACTTAATACATCTCTTCAGTACATACAGTGCCTTGAAAAAATATTCATACCCCTTGATATTTTCCACATTTCGTCATGTTACAACCAAAAACATAAATGTATTTCATTGGGATTTTTCCATTTCAATAAATTTTTATTTTTCAATTCAAGACATGTACAGAAAATCTTAAAAAATTGTTGTTTAAACATGACAAAGGGTTATTTCCAATTGTTTATGTCACAATGTTCTCATCAAGAGATTAAAAAAAAATTAAAAAAAATGAAAAATAGGCATTCAGGGAAGTCACACCCCACCTGGACGCCCCTAACGGGATCATCCTGCGCCCAGGTCAGGCCCCCCCCCCCCCCCAGCCCGCCATCCTCATATGAAACCAATAAAAAGGAACTCGGAATCTTAATGAATTTCATTGGGATTTTATGTGATAGACCAACACAAAGTGGCACATAATTGTGAACTGGAAGGAAAATGATAAATGGTTTTCAATTTTGTTTACAAATAAACATATGAAAAGTGTGGCCTGCATTTGTATTCAGTCCCCTTTACTCTGATACCCCTAACTAAAATCTAGTGGAACCAATTGCCTTCAGAACTCACCTAATTAGCAAATAGAGTCCACCAGTGTGTAATTTAATCTCAGTATAAATACAGCTGTTCTGTGAAGCCCTCAGAGGTTTGATAGAGAACCTTAGTGAACAAACAGCATCATCTAGGCCAAGGAACACACCAGACAGGTCAGGCATTAAGTTGTTGAGAAGTTTAAAGCAGGGTTAAGTTATACAAAAATATCCTAAGCTTTGAACATCTCACGGAGCACTTTTCAATCCATCATCCAAAAATAGAAAGAGTATGGCACAACTGCAAACCTACCAAGACAAGGCCGTCCACCTAAACTGACAGGTCGGGCAAGGAGAGCATTAATCAGAGAAGCAGCTGAGTGGGTACAGTCCCCCACTCCGGTCTTCCATATGCTGCAAGACGCATCCGACACTAAAGGCATAATTTCCCAATGCTATAACATGTTGCTATCATCATTCCTGGAGGAGCACCCCATGAGTGCAGTGACTCAATGGGAGGCGGATGTGGGGCCCATTGCAGGGGAACTGTGGGAGGAGGCCCTACAGGCAGTCAATACATGTTCATTAAATGTGTCACAAAAGGTGTCCCAATTACCGTATTTATTGGCGTATAACATGCACCCTAACTTTAAGAGGGAGGTTTCAGGAAAAAAACTTTCCACAGCCCCCTGCGTATAACACGCAGGCACAGTTTACCCTCTATTTTCAGGGTAAAAAAGTAAGTGTTATACGCCAATAAATACAGTATATATATACTACTGAGCGTGCACTATACCTCTGTAAAGCTTTACAAAATGGGCAAAGCACACAACCCACTGTGTGGCCGGTGCAGATTGGTGCCTGGGGATCTGATTCACCTCCTCTGGCGCTGCCCCAAACTCCATAGATATTGGATGGAGGTTCTGGCTACACTGAATCGGGTGTTCCAGACCAACATCCCTCTTGACCCATTAAGTTGCCTGCTTGGAGTTCTGGAGGGGGCGATAGTGGAGGAGGGGACAAGAGTAGCCTTTGCCAGAGCACTGTTCCAGGCCAGGAAAAAAATCCTTATGAGCTGTAAATCGGCTGTACCGCCCAAGGTTAAAACATGGATACATCATATGGGAAAAACACTCATAATGGAAAAATACATATATCAGCACAGGGGAAACTGGGCAAATTTGATAGATTATGGGATGCATGGCTTGCTACACCAGGCATAAGCCCCATGGAACTGGTACAGATGAGACTGTTGAGAGGCGTATAGTTGTAGACAATACTGTGGGAGACGTCCGGATGGACATCCGATTACATGCAGGGACAAGGAATGGGGCATGGGAGGAGGGGAGTAGGCGGTTAAGGGTGGGATTGAGGCACGACATGGCATAACCTTAATACACTATGCACGAGGGAACTACGAGCATAATTTGACTGTATATATGGACAGCTGTAACCAAGGATTGTTTATTGGATATTCCACTGTCTGAATAAAGTGTACTGTGTTTCATGTTTGAATATACTGTTTGTTTTGTGAGCAATAAAAACCTTTTTGATTCAAAAAAATTAGAAAAGCAGCTAAGAGGCCCATAGTAACTCTGGAGGAGCTACAGGGATCGACAGCTCAGGTGGGAGAATCTGTCCACAGGACAACTATTAGTTGTGCACTCTACAAATCTGGCCTTTATGGAAGAGTAGTAAGAGGAAAGCCATTGATAAAAGAAAGCCATAAGAAGTCCTGTTTGCAGTTTGCGAGAAGTCATGTGGGGGACACAGCAAACATGTGAAAGAAGGGGTTAACATATCTTCATCAGATTTTTAAAGATGGTACTCTATGTCCCTTCAAGGAACTAAGGGTGAAACTTGCCTTGCTAACATCCATGTTATTTTACTATATTCAGCTCAAACATGCTATAATGGCCCAGGCTCAGTCTGTGGAGTGGCAACAGTCTCCAATGTCTGTGTTTAACATGATGGCTTAAACTGTCTCCACAAAAAGTTTTATCTCGAGGTGCTATGCGATGTTGGTAAATTAGTTCTTGACAGCCTTTCCCTCAAAAGCAGGTATGAAGTGGGAGAGACCTAGGTTCCTTTGAAGAAGACCAGTGGGAGGAGGCACTTCAGGCTGTACCCCAATGCTCCCTCAATGTGACACAGAGGCTTGTGCAATTATATACACAAGGTGTGTCTACTAAATAACAAGACTGTGATCACACCCAGTAAACAAAGCAGTCAGAACCGGTTAGAACTGCATGTATGGTGACCTTTTTTTTTTTAAATCAAATAAAAAATGTTTTTTTATTATTATACATACATACAAATATATCAAAGTGGTGACCTTGAACATGTTTGAACCTGCATGACAAGCAGCAACACTCTATGACGTTCAGGTGATTGTGAATCGCCATTTAGTTTGGTTGTGTTTTCTGTAGTGTGCCAAAAAAATGCTAAGTTTAAAAGTTGAACATGTCAATTAATTTTTTTTTGGTAAAATTGCACAAAACACCAACAGAATGTTTTCAAATGTTTACTACAGCTTATGGGAATGACGGCCTGTCTCGTGCGCGTGTGTTTGAGTGGCACAAAAGATTCAGAGAGGGGCATGAGAATGAATTCCAAAAAGTTAAATCAGTGCTTAAAGGGACACATTTTAAGTCAGTTGATGCTGTAAAGAAGAAAACTGCGGATGTGTTGAAACAGCTGACAGAAATTGATTTTCTCCATGCCTTCGACCAGTGGAAAAACAAGACTGCAGCAATGTATTAGTGCAAATGGGGAATATATTGAAGGGGACAAGCATTAAATTTGTAATACATATAAAGGTGAGTTATTTAATCAGTCTCCTTTCTTAATAGACACACCTCGTATACATCTTACCCCGGTTAGGCTACACAAAATGGGCATATTAGAAACTCCCACTTGCAGCAAATTCTCCAGGGATCATGGAGACCTGATCCATTTAATCTGGAGGTGTCCCAAACTACATATCTATTGGGTGGGAGTACTGAATACCATAAATGCTGTATTCCAGACTACACCCAACTAGATGCCCCTATAAAAGAAGCATTAGCTAGAGCCTTTTTTCAAGCCCGGAGAGTGGTGCTTCGGTATTGGAAGTCTACTGATTCTCCTCATAAAGAATAGGTACATTGTATGGGTGAAACCCTTAGGTATAGCTACCAACACAGGGGACACCCCTGAAAATTTTAAAATATTTGGGGTCCATGGTTGGATACCCCAGCCCTAAGCCCATTAGAACTGGAGATGGATAGGCTACTCATGGGTTGAGTTAAACGCCTATAAAGGGTGAATTCTGCAATACTTTGGTTAGAGGATGTGGTGATTAGTAAATCTGAGCCTGTTGTTTATCTGTGACCACACTATATTGTTATTTTGTGACTGAGGCGAGCTAGATTCACACTATTGTGCTTATTTAAGGTTATGCGGAAAGTTTTCTGATTATGTTTGTAGCAATACCCCCAGTTAAGAGGGCTGCAGGTATAATTTTGGGCCTATAACACAACGCTGTCAACCCCCAGGAACTGGCTCTAACCTCCCTTGGCACAGCTAGCACAAATGGGAATGTGAAACCCACTATGCTATAGGAATCACCACTCCGCAATAAAGCATACACAATAGTTAATATCAATTTACCTGAGTTGACTGCTTCAGCTGGGATAGACAGTACACCACACAATTTGTTTGCTTAACCACAAATACTTTTACGGAGTAGAAATATAAGGTTAGACAATGGTACATTTATCTATGCAGGGCCCTGCAATATAAAAAGTCAAGCAATTAACAAGTACTATATTCTAACAGTCTTATGCGCACTGAATGTCTCTTAATAAACTACGCTTGCGAGCTTTCCCCTCGTGGCCAATATGGCGCCCAAACAATGTCTCCCTGCCGAACAGTCAGGCCTGACTAATTCACACACAATTAATTCGTTGAGAAGGGTCTTCGATAGCAATGGTGGTGCACTTTATAGGTTATTTGTAATCCAAAGGTATTAAATTGTTAGTTACTCAGCAAGCAATAAGACAACTTAACTCCGGCTGCACAACACACTGTTCCTCTAGGGTGCAATGTAACACTCCGGTAACGGTGGGCCCTGACCAAAGGATACTGGGCCTAAAAGGTAGTCAAAAGTATACTGAGCAAGTGCTCTCTCATCCAACTGGACCAGTCCGTACAACCGACTTCAGTAGCTGGTGCTCCAGAACACAGTCTCACGATACCTGCAGTCTCCAATCCTCTCGACCATCCGAGGGAGATTGATGGATGAGACGACTCTGGGTTCTCCCGTGACGATCAGCAAGCTCTCTGGATCCCCTAGGCCTAGGCTCTCCCAACGTAGGCTCCACTTGCTAGGAGGGCGGTGTCCGAAGAGACCCGCGTGTTGCTCTTCCCCCCTTAAATAGTCCTTCCCCAGCAGACGTTGCGCCGGGCAATGCACTGTGGGTGTCCCGCTGCACACTGGGTATAGTAGTGTTTGTACTCATTTAAAGCGATACCTCGCCACATGTTTAAGGAACCTAAATGACTATTTTGGAATTGTTGTAAACTCTGATATCTGTGCCTTTGTTTAATAAAACCTTTCTTGATTAAAAAAAAAAAAAAAAACATGTGGAAGAAGGTGCTCTGGTCAGATGAGACCAAAATGTAACTTTTTGGCCTAAAAGCAAAACGCTATGTGTGGCGGAAAACTAACACTGCACATTACCCTGAACACACCATCCCCACCGTGAAACATTATGGTGGCAGCATCATGTTGTTGGGATGCTTTTCTTCAGCAGGGACAGGGAAGCTGGTGTAAGATGTCGGGGTGATTAAGCTCTAGTGGTGCATACGAGTTGAAGAAATCGTGTCAGTCCCGACTGCATTTTCAAGGGCATTCAAAAGAAACAGAAAGTTCAAAAATAAACAGCAGATTCCCTCACAGGGGTATTCAGCATTACAGTCCTGCTTCAGAATAAACAGCATTCAGCCTTCCTGGCTAAAAACGCAGCACTCCTGCTCAGGCCTCCACCTTAGGCCTTGGGCCTTGGTCTGTCTCCCCCAGACTTGATGCTCAGCGCTTCGTGCTGCACTGGCTCCCTTCTGACTCCTAGGCCAGAACTCCAGGCAGAGCTGTCTCCAAGGATGAGCATCTCTATTCCTGGGATGATTATGAAGCCAGCCCACAGGCGTGCAATTAGCAAGCCTACCAAAATCAGGCATACACTGCTCATATGCACCTGTGACATAGTTGCCAACAGTCACGGATTGGCCGGGACATTCCCGGGATTCAAACCCTTTTCCCGGATTTATTTTGTCCCGGCCAATGTCCCGGCCAATCCGTTTTTTCCCGGTTTCCACGACTTTGGCCGCCGCGGGCCGACGCCGCTAGAGGTCCACGGCCGGCGGAGACAATGTCTCCGCCGGCCGCCATTTTAAAGAAGACCAAAACCAGGATGTAGTACAATAGAAAATAAAGCTGCTGCGGCGCCGCCCATACCCCGCGTCTCCCCGTGGGTGGGCGGCGCCGCAGCAGCTTTATCTTCTATTGTACTACATCCGTGTTTTGGCTGGCCGGCCGGCCACCCCCCCGCCCGCCCCGCTGCAGGTCTGTCTGTAATGGAAAGGGGCGGGGGTGGGCAGCGCCACAGCTTAATTTTTTGTGCAGCCACGCGGTCGGCTCCGCCTCTATTTTGTTCCCCCTCGGGGAAGGGGAAACAGTAATGGCGGTCGAGACAGGAGACACCTGGTTAAGGGGGGACTCCGCTGGGGACGCCTGATGTAAGGGGGGACTCCGCTGGGGACGCCTGTTGTAAGGGGGGACTCCGCTGGGGACACCTGATGTAAGGAAGGACTCCGCTGGGGACGCCTGACGTAAGGGGGGACTCCACTGGGGACGCCTGACGTAAGGGGGGACTCCACTGGGGACGCCTGACGTAAGGGGGACTCCGCTGGGGACGCCTGACGTAAGGGGGGACTCCGCTGGGGACGCCTGACGTAAGGGGGGACTCCGCTGGGGACGCCTGACGTAAGGGGGGACTCCGCTGGGGACGCCTGACGTAAGGGGGGACTCCGCTGGGGACGCCTGACGTAAGGGGGGACTCCGCTGGGGACGCCTGATGTAAGGGGGGACTCCGCTGGGGACGCCTGATGTAAGGGGGGACTCCGCTGGGGACGCCTGATGTAAGGGGGGACTCCGCTGGGGACGCCTGATGTAAGGGGGGACTCCGCTGGGGACGCCTGATGTAAGGGGGGACTCCGCTGGGGACGCCTGATGTAAGGGGGGACTCCACTGGGGACGCCTGATGTAAGGGGGGACTCCACTGGGGACGCCTGATGTAAGGGGGGACTCCACTGGGGACGCCTGATGTAAGGGGGGACTCCGCTGGGGACGCCTGATGTAAGGGGGGACTCCGCTGGGGACGCCTGATGTAAGGGGGGACTCCGCTGGGGACACCTGATGTAAGGGGGGACTCCGCTGGGGACACCTGATGTAAGGGGGGACTCCGCTGGGGACACCTGATGTAAGGGGGGACTCCACTAGGGACACCTGATGTAAGGGGGGACTCCGCTGGGTAAAGCTGATGTAAGGACGGACTCCATTGGGGGCACCTGATGGCATCTGGTGGCAGGCGACGTGGCAGGTGACACACTTGGGGCTTACAGTGATTCGGCATTATGGTGAGTTGAATGATTTAATTTTATATTACAATGTAATAATAGAAATAATGCGCTTCAATCATCCTGACACCATAACAAACATGGTGTCGGGATGATTGAAGCGCCAACAGGTGTTTTGGAGTATACTTATCTGCCAATTTTGTTACACATTTCTATTGTGGTGTAGGATCTGGCTTCTTTCTTTCTATTTCTTTCTCTCTCTTTCTCTCACCTCGGACTGTAGCCACACCCCTTTGAACCACGCCCATTTAAGCCACACCCACTATTGTGCGTAAACCACGCCCATTTTTCGCCGCGGCGCGCTTAGCGCGCCGCATTTTTCATTTCAGCATGACACGCCTACAAACGAATGCCCCGCCCCCTAATTATAGCAAGGCTCCGCCTCAATACAAAAAAGTGTCCCAGATGTTTTTTTTCCAATGTTGGCAACTATGCTGTGACATGGGGTCGCATCTCCACATATCCTCCCCCCCCTGTTTCACACCGTAGGGAGAAATACAACACCCTACTTCCTAAAGGGGCACTCCACCTACCTTTTTTTCCGAGTGTGCTTCCATGCGCACTTCTTCCTAATTTTTGGGAGCTTACATTTCTTCTCACCTCCCCCAGATCTACTCTCTCAAGACTGTAGCGGTCCTACTTTGACATCTGTCTCAACTTTACCCAGCACTTTTTGCGTTTTAGGTTCGCTGATGATACCTGTGTGGTTACGCCTGGCAACCGCTTTCTCAAAATGACCCAGTTCAAAGCCACCAGGAACTCTGGTCCCATCGCTTGCTCGGAGAGTGTCTGAGGAGGGACCACACACAGGGGAGCAGTTACTCTCTAGGGGACTTTCCCACAGTTTCACATTGCCCCCTGTTCTTCAACACTCCAACAGCGATTGTTCTTGCAACACATATTTGTCCACAATTTTTTTTAATACAGTGGAACCTCGGTGGGGGGGCACCGGCGCCGATCGGATTGTTCGGAATTGCTCAGAAAAACTCAGTTTCCTAGCCTTTCCGAGGTTTTCCGAGGTCAGCCGAGCTGTCCTCGGGCCTTTACGTGTGTTTCTGAGGCTCTCCGGCGCCCCTCCACCTCTGGCCACATGCGGTATTGCATGCCATTGAAGTCAATGCGGAACAAATAATTTTTGTTTCCATTGACTTCAATGGGGAAACTTGCTTTGATATGCGAGTACTTCGGATTATGAGCATTCTCCTGGAACGGATTATGTTCGTAATCCGAGGTTCCACTGTACATCTGACCTGTCCAACAGGGCTCCAGAGTGCCTCTCATACACAACCCTGGTATGGAGCAATCCAGCACACTGTGAGACAACTTTCCACATTAACACCAAACATTGCATTAAATGATTCAAGCATTTGCGATTTCTGCACAGTACAGCCTGCAATATCCATCTCCAATCAGCCGTACCCCATGGTACCAGTTCTCCAAACACAGGAGAGGATGGCAGGATATACACTGGCTGTACATTCCATGATTTTAACATTTCCTTAAGCATGACTGTCACAAAATACAATTTTTTTTTCCCTTTACGCATTGTGGACAAAACTTCTGCTATGCGTTTACACTCGCTTGGACCTTCAGTCATGAGAGGATTAGTCTCTGCAACAACCCATGCACCTTGGCCTATAGACTGTTCTGCAGACACCTCTCCTGGCACAGCAGCCATAGCGTCCACTACACCTTTACTCACAGAAGCTTCTTCCAGCATTGCTATTAGTCTTTTGGTCAAATCATACTAGTAGGTATTGCTCTGTTGGACTACATCATCCCAATGAGACCTAGACAGACCAAGAAACTCAACAGCATCTGAAACACTGCTCTTGTCAGTTTTACACTTCTCAACATTAAACACATCATTTTGTTTTAATCCGCCTTGTGGCAACACATTTTCAAACACACCATGTTGCAGTACCCCACCCTCATCAGCATGAGCAGATGGAGTTTCATTCCAGACATCAAGTTTTTTAACTACAACACTTGCCTCCCTACTGAACAACGCACTACAGCAAGGCAAGTCCTTTTTAGCACAAACAGGGGATCTCCAATTTGGGGTCACTTACACTCCCGTGTGCACAGTCACATAACCAGTCTTACTCACCCAGTCTGTAGACTTGAAATCACAGCCGTTGCCATGGGCAACCGCACTCCTCTTGAACTTCCAGTCAGCCTGTTGCTTTCTCCTGCTGTATTTCCCCATGCGTTCACAGGGGGAAATGAAAGACTCTCAGGCCTCCCAGCCCTCTTTGTGGGAATAGTGAGCCACCTCTTTATAGGAGCCCCACCACCCAGACGACACTTCACTGGTTGCTATGGAAGACTGCACTCTCCCTGCAGAGCTTCTCTGGCCCTTTCCAACTGTCTGTAATGGTTCCTCTTGAGCCCACCAGCCAGGACTCTCATCAGGATCATTCCACCATAGGTCTCACGATCCACCTTGACTTTGTTGCTATGTGCAACAACATGCATCTTTGCAGCAACAGATGCACAGTTCCTTCAGAATTTTTTTTTGGCATACTGTCTCCTTAAGACACACAGCAACAGCAATACATACAGTCTCTTGACACTCACGGTTTCCGGAATGCGAGGATCTGGAACAGCACCATCTATGCCCAATGCCCGCATTCTCCACCAACTGTAAGATGTCGGGGTGATTAAGCTCTAGTAGTGCATATGAGTTGAAGATTCCCTCACAGGGGTATTCAGAATTACAGTCCTGCTTCAGAACAAACAACATTCAGCCTTCCTGGCTAAAAACGCAGCACTCCTGCTCAGGCTTCCACCTTAGGCCTTGGTCCGTCTCCCCTAGACTTAATGCTCAGCACCTCTGTGCTTGCAGCTTGCAGCTAACATAGGGTGACCAGACATCCCCGGTTTCTGGGGACAGTCCCCGGATTGAGGACACTGTCCCCGGACCAAGTCTGTCCCTGGTTTTGTCCCCAGATTGGATTTGAACAGGGGCTGGGGCAATTTTAAAGGCAGTCAGTGCAGAATTAAACACACCCGCTCTGCAGCTCCTACTAGCTTAGGGGTGAGTATTTTCTTCCATTATCTGTGCCCATTTCTGATGATCGTGTGCTGGTCGGAGCAGAGGGAATATTTTTTCAGTTTCGGGTGCATGCCCATTCAGCTCCACTCGCATGTTCTTCTGCCTTGGCTCAAGTCCCGGCCAGCCGCCTGCCTGCTTATCTCCTTGCCTTCCCTGGCAGGGTGATCTTCCTCCGCTCCCCACCCAGTAGTAGTCGGGGGCCCAGAGAGTTAGACTTGACAGGCTGTGAGGCAGGCGGCGACGGCCAGAGAGTCGCTGATTGCTGCCATTACCAGTAAAAAAACAATATGTCCCCGGATTTCAATTTAAAATTCTGGTCACCTTAAGCTAACAGCTTTGTGCTGCATTGGCTCCCTCCTAACTCCTAGGCCAGAACTCCTGTCTGCCGGGTGGAGCTGTCTCCAAGGATGAGCTTCTCTATTCTTGGGATGATTATAAAGCCAGTGCACAGGTGTGCAATTAGCAAGCCTACCACAATCAGGCATACAATGCTCATATGCACCTGTGACACAGGGGGCCCCTCTCCACACTGGTCAGAGCAGTGCCGGCCCAAGACATCGTGCTGCCTGGTGCCAAGAATAAAATGCTGCCCCCCCCCAAAAAAAAAAAAATCACGCCCACCAAATACCCCACATTAATTATTTTATATCATGATAACTAAAGTGGACCTGTCATGGCTCTATACATGTATGTAGGAGTATAAAGAGGACCTGTCATGGCTTTATACATGTATATATGAGTATAAAAGGACCTGTGCGTGGCTGGTGGCCGCAATGTCAGCCGGCCACCCGTGATCGCTCCAGAGAGCCAGAACGGGGATCTGTCAATGTAAACAGACAGATCCCCATTCTGACAGGGGAGGAGAGACAGATCTGCTCTTCCTAGTGATTAGGAACAGAGATCTCTCTCCTCCTCCAGTCAGTCCCATCCCCCCAGTTAGAAACCCCTCCCAGGGAACACATTTAACCCCTTTCCTGCCAGTGACATTTACACAGTAATCAGTGCATTTTTATAGCACAGACCGCTATATAAATGTCACTGGTCCCAAAAAAGTGTCAAAAGTGTCCGATCTGTCCACAGTCTTGCTAAAAATCGCAGATCACCGCCATTACTAGTAAAAAAAAAAAATAATACAAAAAATGCCATAAATCTATCCTCTATTTTGTAGACGCTATAACTTTTGCGCAAACTAATAAATATACACATTGCGTTTTTTCTAACAAACATATGTAGAAGAATACATATCGACCTAAACTGATGAAGAAATGTTTATTTTTATTTTTTTGGATGTTTATTATAGCAAAAAGTAAAAAAAAATGTTTTTTCAAAATTGTCGCTATTTTTGTTTATAGCACAAAAAATAAAAACCGCAGAAGTGATCAAATACCACCAAAAGAAAGCTCTCTTTGTGGGGGAAAAAGGACGTCAATTTTGTTTAGGTACAACGTCGCACGACCGCGCAATTGTCAGTTAAATCGATGCAGTGCCGAATCACAACAAAAATTATTGAAGTGCATTATTTCTATTATTACATTGTTATATAAAATAAAATAGTTCAACTCACCATAATGCCGAATCAGTGGGAGCCCCGAGTGTGTCACTTACCGAGTCACCTGCCACCAGATGCAGATTGTCACTTGCCCCGATGTTACACATTGCAGATTGTCACGGGCACAGCGTGGCTCCCTCTCTGATTGTAAGGCCCCTTTCACACTGACACGTTTTTTAGGCGGTTTAGCGCTAAAAATAGCGCTGCTATACCGCCTGAAAAAATCGTGCCCTGCAGTCTCAATGTGAAAGCCCGAAGGCTTTCACATTGAAGCGGTGCGCTAGCAGGACCGCTCCAAAAGTCCTGCTAGCCGCATCTTTACAGCGGTGAAGGAGCGGTGTGTTCACCGCTCCTTTACCGCGGTTTCCCATTGAAAGCAATGGGAAACCGCGGTAATACCGCCCGCAATGCGCCTCTGCGCTGGGGCCCCTTACAGGAGTACTACTGCCTGCCTGTACCCCTCTGATGGCGGCCCTGCGGCTGGCTGACGGGCGGCAATTTGCCGCCCCCCTATAAGTGCCGCCTGGGACCGAGGTACCATCGGGTCCCATGGTAGGGCCGGCCCTGGGTCAAAGTTAATGAGAAGATGGATGGAGCCAAATACAGGGCAATCTTAGAAGAAAACCTGTTAGAGTCTGCAAAAGACTTAAGACTGGGGTGGAGGGTCACCTTTTTAGCAGGACAGCGACCCTAAACATACCGCCAGAGCTGCAATGGAATGGTTTAGAATAGATCAAAGCATATTCCTGTGTTAGAATGGCCCAGTCAAAGTCCAGACCTAAATCCAATTGAGAATATGTGGCAAGACTTGAAAATTGCTGTTCACAGACGCTCTCCATTCAATCTGACTGAGCTTGAGCTAATTTGCAAAGTAGAATGGGCAAAAATATCACTCTCTAGATGTGCAAAGCTGCTAGAGACCAAAAAGACTTGCAGCTGTAATTGCAGCGAAAGGTGATTCTACAAAGTATTGACTAAGCGGGGCTGAATACAAATGCACACCACTCACATATTTGTAAAAAAAAACTGAATACCATTTATCATTTTCCTTCCACTTCACAATTATGTGCCACTTTGTGTTGGTCTATCACACAAATGTGTCAGATTGCCCGCTGCACTATCGCAGTCTGATCGCCACCATTACTAGTGTAGCACTACCCCCACTTAAGAGAGCTGCTGGTATTAATTTGGGCCTGTACCTTACTGCTGTCAACCCCCAATAAACTGGCTCTGACCCTCCGCTGGCACAGCGGCTAAACAAATGAGATGCTGTAACATACGAGTAATGGAAACCCCAATGCAGTACACATTCACTGTTTAGAACTAGAGTACCTGTGCTGGCCGTCTCTCCGGAACAGTTAACACTCCACACAACGTGTTTGCTTAACCATAAAATATATTTACTAGATATAAGAGAGGTTAGGTTAACAGACATACATTTACATATGCAGGGCCCTGCAAAGTCAAAGTTATGCACAATGTAACCAATATCTAGATATACCAATCTTATACACTCTAAAATGTCTTTAATAGAACTGCGCTCGCGAGCTCCCCCCTCGTGGGCAATATGGTGCCCAAAAACAATGTCTCCGTGAGTTACAGTCACTCCAATAGAAGGGATCTTCGCTAGCAACGTTGGTGCACTTTTACATTTGTAATCCAAGGGATAACACAGTTAGTTGTAATCCTACTATAGTTTTGGGCCTAAAGTCACAGGCAATAAAACGCCCAACTTTAACTGTGCAGCACACTGTCACTGGGTGCACGGCACACTGCTGTGATGGCGGTAGGCCCTATGCAAAGGATATCAGGCCTAACAACAGTTAGGAATTTCAGAGCAAGTGCTCTCTCACCCGACCGGACCAATCCTGCTGCTGGGCTTCAGCATACGATCTCCCAGTCACCCGCAGTCTCTGATCTTCCGGACAACCGATGGGGAAGGTGAAGGTGACTCGACCCTCGGGAACTTCAAGATGTCAGCAGGCTCTCTGGATGAGGTCTCTCTCTCCCTCTCCGACCAGCAGGCTTTCTCTCGCTCGGTAGGCCCAGACTCTCCGGCCTAAACCAACACGATAGGCCCCAACAGGATCCAAGTTGCTGGGCAAGCGATGTCCAAAAAGACAGCGCGTTGCTCCTCCTTCCCTTAAATAGTCCATCCCCAGCAGACTTTGTGCCGGGCAATGCACGATGGATGTTCCGTTGCACTGTGGGTATGGTAGTCTGTGTAGTACCCTTTGCCATTGGAGTCCAACTCTCCCGGTACCACAAATCCCACCATGCACTTCCCTTCTCATAGTCAAGCAATAGTCAGCATATTACCCAATAGGAAGCCAGAGGAGATCGGGACTCACTTGATGCAATATAGTCTCTTATGAACACCATAGAGTGACACCCCGCTACACTAGTATATAAAAAATAAATAAAAACTCTAATATACGTGTAGCGGGTATTTGAATTTAGGGGAAGCATCTGGGTGGTAGTGTAACCCAGGTGCACTGATTGTTAGGGAATCTGGGACCATTTTATGGTTCTTGGAAGACTCTGGTGGTGTGAGGTTCCCTGCGGCCTACAGGAGGCGCTGTTGCCCTGGGCTGGAGTTGAACCCTCACCACAAGGCTGCATCTCTTTTTGTCCTTTCCTGGCGCTTGTACGGCGGGGCGGGGAACCTGCTGTGACGCAAAGGGAGAGGAGATAAAAGGGGCGGACGCCCTGAACACGGGGTTCAGAGTCGGGGGACGCGGCCGCGCCCAGGCACCTTCAGCCTGGGTGCTGGCGTTCCGGAGTTCCGGGCCCAGGTACCCTTGACCTGGCCGGAGCGGGTGATGGAGTCCATCCCAGGCACCTTTAGCCTGAGGTGAAGTACTACTGAGGAGGCCTGGGACCCAGTACTAGAGGTCGACCAATATATCGGCTGGCCGATATATCGGCCGATATTTAGGCATTTTTGATAAATCGGCTTTGGCCGATTAATATCAAAACTGGCCGATATTATTCACTGGCTGCACTTCCTCCCCCCTCCTCCTCCCTCCTCCACACTTCTCCACACTCAGCAGCATCAAGCGCCGTGCTGTGTGTGTGTGTGTGAAACTGAAAGTAAGAGGAGAGAGAGAGGATGTGTCAGCTTGATGTCGGGGGTGGGCGGGACCCGTGGGCGGGACCCAGCAGATATTACACCAGCCAATGGGATGGTATCTGGGCGGGCCACTACGTCTAAAGCAGCCCAATCATTGGCTGGTGTAATTTAGCTGCTGGCCCGCCCACCCCCACATCGAGCTCAATTCTAACAGCTCTCTCTCTCTCTCTCCTCTCTGTCAGTTTCACACATTACACTCGGCTTAGTGTGAAACCTGCCAGTGCCCCAAGCCAGTGCCATCTGTCAGTGCCCAAGCCAGTGCCATCTGTCAGTGTCCCCAGCCAGTGCCATCTGTCAGTGCCCCCAGCCAGTGCCATCTGTCAGTGCCCCCAGCCAGTGCCATCTGTCAGTGCCCCCAGCCAGTGCCATCTGTCAGTGCCCAAGCCAGTGCCATCTGTCAGTGCCCAAGCCAGTGCTCCAGCCAGTGCCATCTGTCAGTGCCCCCAGCCAGTGCCATCTGTCAGTGCCCCCAGCCAGTGCCATCTGTCAGTGCCCCCAGCCAGTGCCATCTGTCAGTGCCCCCAGCCAGTGCCAATCAGTGCCACCGCCAATCGGTGCCATCTGTTAGTGCCACCAGCCAGTGCCAATCAGTGCCACCCAAATCAGTGCCCCCAGCCAGTGCCATCTGTCAGTGCCCCCAGCCAGTGCCATCTGTCAGTGCCCCCAGCCAGTGCCATCTGTCAGTGCCATCTGTCAGTGCCCCCAGCCAGTGCCATCTGTCAGTGCCCAAGCCAGTGCCCCAGCCAGTGCCCCCAGCCAGTGCCCCCAGCCAGTGCCATCTGTCAGTGCCCCCAGCCAGTGCCATCTGTCAGTGCCCCCAGCCAGTGCCATCTGTCAGTGCCACAAGCCAGTGCCAATCAGTGCCACCGCCAATCGGTGCCATCTGTTAGTGCCACCAGCCAGTGCCAATCAGTGCCACCCAAATCAGTGCCCCCAGCCAGTGCCATCTGTCAGTGCCCAAGCCAGTGCCCCAGCCAGTGCCCCCAGCCAGTGCCATCTGTCAGTGCCCCCAGCCAGTGCCATCTGTCAGTGCCCCCAGCCAGTGCCATCTGTCAGTGCCACCAGCCAGTGTCAATCAGTGCCACCAGCCAGTGTCAATCAGTGTCACCGCCAATCGGTGCCATCTGTCAGTGCCACCAGCCAGTGTCAATCAGGGCCATCTGTCAGTGCCACCCAAATCAGTGCCACCGCCAATCGGTGCCATCTATCAGTGCCACAGCCAGTGCCATCTGTCAGTGCCCCCAGCCAGTACCAATCAGTGCCACCAGCCAGTGCCATCTGTCAGTGCCACAAGCCAGTGCCAATCGGTGCCATCTGTCAGTGCCACCGCCAATCAGTGCCATCTGCCAGTGCCACCGCCAATCAGTGCCATCTGTCAGTGCCACCAGCCAGTGCCAACCAGTGTCACACGCCAGTGCCACCCAGTTCCAATTGCAAGTGCCACTGCCAATCAGTGCCATCTGTCCCAAACTAGTGCCATCTGTCCGTTCCAAACCAGTGCCCCCTGCTGCCAATCGGTGCCATCTGTCAGTTCCGAACCAGTACCACCTGCCAGTGCCATCTGTCAGTTCCAAACCAGTGCCATCTGTCAGTTCCAAACCAGTGCCACCTGCCAGTGCCAATAGAGCCATCTGTCAGTTCCAAACCAGTACCGCCAGCCAGTGCCACATGCCAGTGCCATCTGTCAGTTCCAAACCAGTGCCATCTGTCAGTTCCAATAGTGCCACCTGCCAGTGCCATCTGTCAGTTCCAAACCAGTGCCACCTGCCAGTTCCAAACCAGTGCCATCTGTACTGAGGACATCAAGTGTGTGCTAGAGTGACAGGAGTAAGCAGGAAGGAATAGAGTGGGTGAGGGTTTTTTTTTTTTTAATCGGCCTAAAATATCGGCCACAAAAATCGGCATCATATATCGGCCATCGGCCGCCCCAATTTCAAAATATCGGCATCGGCCAGAGAAAAACCCATATCGGTCGACCTCTACCCAGTACCTTCGACTGGGTTCCGCGAGGGTGGAGGAGTCCGAGGGGCCCTAAGTTGTTGGGCGCCTGAATCTGAGATGAGGAGGCCGGGGAGTGTAACCCTTCCGAACAGCCCGGTGCAGCATTGCCGGTGACGGCGGGGCCTCCGGTAACTCTCTCGGAAGGATGTCTTCCCTCTGACAGGGGCCGCAGCCACAAGAAGGTAACTCCTGTTTCATGTTCATTAGAGTTGCTGGTAGAGACTCGAAGAGGAAAGAAGTACATTTGTCAGCCACTGTGCGCCATAACCGTTGGTGATATCTCAACGGTTTAGCTTAAGGATTGTGTGTGGCTCGACCTACTCCCCACCTATACTGAACTGTTCTTTGGTCACAACCTGTCTGTGCTGAGTGACGATTTATTTGCTGCTAAGGAATAAATAAGAGTTGGACCTTTTCAGTGGTGTGGAACTCCGGTTACTGGGAGCAAAGGGGGGGGGGGGTCATATCAAGGAAAGACTTGACCCTGGGTTATACACACGACCCGATGGTAAAAATACATTCGGGCCTTCACCTCTTTTGTCAGAAGAGGACATGGGCCGTGGTGGATCTCATCCCTCCTCCCAGGTTCCCCTAGACAAGACAGCAAGCCGAGAAGAAGAAAGGGTGAGAGGGGTGGGCCCCGCTACATACATTTATACCATAGTTTGTAGACGCTATAACTTTCACGCAAACCAATCAATATACACTTATTGGGATTTTTTTTACTAAAGACATTTTCGTTTATTTTTTTATTGGGTATGTTTTATAGCAGAAAGTAAAAAACATTGTTTTGTTTTTTTCTAAATTGTCAGTTTTTTTTCCTTTATATAATAAAAAATAAACTCATGCCGCGTACACACGACCGTTTTTCATGGCGTGAAAAATGCCATTTTTAATATTGGTCATTAAAAACGATTGTGTGTAGGCTCCAGAGCATTTTTAACGACGTGAAAATGGGCTAAAAAAAATTAGAACCTGCTCTATTTTTTCACGTAGTTTTTCACGTTGTTCTTTTTAACGTCGTGAAAAACGTTAGTGTGTATGCTTTTACGAGGGGAAAAAAATGCTCAGAATCAAGTATGAGACGGGAGCACTCCTTCTGGTAAAACTAATGTTCGTAATGGAGATAGCACATTCGTCAAGCTGTAACGGACTGAAGAGCATGAGGCTGAAAAGCGTGAATCGGCTCTCACCAAACTTTACTAATACAAGGATCAGCAAAAGCAGCCCAAAGGGTGGCGCCATCCGAATAGAACGTCCCCCCTTTATAGTGCCGTCGTACGTGTTGTATGCCACCGCGCTTTGCTCGAGCATTTTTTTTCACGATAGTGTGTAGGCAAGGCAGGCTTGAGAGGAAACATGAAAAATCACGTCGAGAAAAACGTTGTTTTTTTCAATGACATTAAAAACTGCCGTGTGTACGCGGCATCAGTGATGATCAAATACCACCAAAATAAAGCTCTATTTGTTTGGGTACAGCTTAGCATGACCACTCAATTATCAGTTAACCGCTTCAATACTGGGCACTTTTACCCCCTTCCTGCCCAGGCCAATTTTCAGCGCTGTCACACTTTAAATTACAATTGCGCAGTCATGCAGCGCTGTACCCAAATTACATTTTTATAATTTTCACACAAATAGAGCTTTCTTTTGGTGGTATTTAATCACTGCTGGGTTTATTTTTTGGTAAAAAAAAAAAATGAAAAAAGACTGAAAGTTTTGAAAAAAATAAAAGTTTTTCTTAGTTTGTCAGAAAATGTTGTAAATAAGTAATTTTTTTCCTTCACTGATGAGGCGGCACTATAAGGCTGCACTTATTGTCACTGAAGGGCACTGATTAGGAGGCACTAATATGCTGCACTGATGGGCATGAATAGGGGGCGCTAATGGGTACTGATAGGCGGCACTTATGGGTAATGATAGGCGGCACTGATGGGTAGCATTGATGAGCAGGCACTAATAGGCACTGACTGGCATCACTGATTGGCATAAATTTGCATCACTGATGGGCACAGACTGGCATCACTGCTGGGGCTGCACTAATGATCAGTGTTCTGATTATCTGTACAGGTCTTCCCTGCGAGGAGATGCCGCTGATCGGCTCTCCTCATCCTCTGTCAGTGTGAGGCAAGGAGAGACGATAAACAGCACTTCTGTGTTTACATGTGATCGGCTGTGATTGGACGCAGCCGATCACATGGGTAAAGAGCTGCGTCATCGGCTATTTACCGAGATCAGGGTCGTGCTGTGTCCCAGGGACACGGCACGCCTGTGATCGTCGGGTAAGCGAGAGCTGTGACACTGGGGCAACGTCATATGACGTTGTCCCAGAACGAGAAGGGATCCTGCCCGCCATCATTTTACTATACGACAAGCAGGAGGAGGTTATAATTGTGCAGTGGCAAATAGCAAAAAATGGCCTGGTCATGAAGGGGGGTAAAACCTTCCAAGGCTGAAGTGGTTAAAAAGGCTGCACATACAGAAAAACTCCTGACAATCTTCCAGAAACTCAGTGCGCTCCTGATTTCCTGTGTGAGCTGACACCATAATGCCTTTGCTGAACTGAAATCCCAACCAGTGTTGTCAGCCCTGCCTGCTGAACTGCAGAACTCCACCTACCCATAGAATTTATATCTTATCTACATATCTTATCTACATTCCTGTAATATACCCAACTTTGAACTAACTAAACTAACCCACCCTTCTCTGTCCCTCTCCAAACGCATATATCGATTTCTTTCCCAGCATAACCTTGCTGCTACCTTGACTTCCGAATGTGTTCCCGAATGATGAGGCTGATTGACTAAAGAAGTTGAGAATCTTTGCTGAACAATTGCTTATAATCAAGTAAAAATGCCTGATTATATGCACATGTTTTTCACATGATTTGATTATTGAAGTGAATATTCACACAATTTGTTCAATCAAGATTCTAAACTTCTTTGCGTAGGGAAAAGGGCTCCTAGGAGATGTAGCTCGGGGGAGTGGGGGGCATGCCTGTGTCAATAGGAACTGAACTCCCACCATCTGTCCATGCAAGAATGTTATAAGCCTGGTGATGCCACAGGGAGTAATAAAAGCTTTTTCTTGCTTGTTGATTGGCTGGAGTGGAGTGCAGGGGAGGTATTGGGGTCTAATAGACCCCTGATGTGTCCATAAAGAGATTTTGTCACCTGCCAATGCTATTATATAGGGCCCCCCTTTGTGATAGCAATAAAGTTAAATAAAAAAAAAGTTCTAAAAAAATTATACATTATAATAAAATAAATTAAAATTGTAAGTGGAACCCTGCGCACACACAAATGGATATGTGCATGAATGCGTAAGTAAACAGAGATTGTGCCACACATGTGAAGTATCGCTAAAAATGTCAGGAGTGAGAGCAATAATTCTAGGACTATCATTCAGCCCAGGTTCACACTGGGCTGCGGGAATGAAGCCGCGCGAGTTCAGCTGAACGATTTCACTCCCGCTTGTCTGTCCCGATTTCGGCCACGATTACAGAGACATCTGTGCAGTTTCATGGCGTCACCTGTGGACAGTTTTGGGTACCGTAGTCATTTGACATGTTTGGTATCTATTTACTCGATACACCCCATGATGAGGGCACTTCCTATTGGATGTTGAGCAGCAGGGTTCTTTCAAGATCCAGAAGAGGACAACGTTAGCGCAGGGGGCTTGAGATCTTGGACTCCTTTTGCACTGCTGCTGGATTCGTGGTCATTTTCATTCAGAACTTACAGCATTTGTAAAAACTTTTTTTTTTTTTTTATGATAAACATGTTATACTTACCTGCTCTGTGTAATTGTATTGCACGGAGTGGCCCCGAATCTCCTCTTCGTGAATAACCTGCCGGCGCTCTTGGCTCCTGCTCTTTTAGTGCGCCACCATAGAAACCGCTTCCTTCCTGCAGTCTTGCTCCGGATTCGGCTGTGCATCTATAGACACACACAGCACGGCTTGACCCCCACCCCCCCCCACCCGCCTTTGCTCACTGGATTTGATCGACAGCAGCAGGAGCCAATGACCACTTCTCCCTGCTCATTATCTTTTCTGGGACCGGTCCCCTCACCACCCCAGTGTAGTTCTTCTGCCCCTGAAGCGATGTGAGGATCAGAGGACCAAAAAGAGAAGACTGAAGAATGTCACGTGACCGTAGCTTTTTTTTTTTTTGCCAGTGATCAGTCAGAAAGGAGTGGAAGGAGGAGTTTTTGTTTTGCCCAGAGTTGGGCTTTACCTAGTTTCCGTCCACAGCAATTTTGTCGTTTTTTGCACAAAATGTTAAATGCTACATTTTTGCTAGAAAATTACTTAAATCCCCCAAACAATTATATATTTTCTAAAAACAGAGGCCATGTAGGATAAAATAGTGGCACTTGCAATTTTATTATCACTATTTACACAACTGTTTATGAAATCGATATCTTCAGGGGAAAATAAACTAAAATGACATTTAGCGCATGTGAACACAATATTTTTTGGTAATACAGGCACTGACACCTGAAGAAGTACCCAAGAAGGAAGGAGGAAAAAAAAGGACTTGGGGCTGCAGTGTCACATGACTGCAGGTTAAAGAGGAACTTCAGTGTAGGTTCACACCTAGCGTTTTGTAAAAGGCATGTTCTTGCATGCGTTTTTTATGCGTGTTTTCATGCTACACGCACAGGGCGGTCCATTCATCTCAATAGGCTGTGTGATAAGCATGCTCATGTACCTTTTTCAGGCATTGAGCTTTGTGTGCTCTTTAACCACTTTAATACCGGGCACTTTCACCCCCTTCCTGCCCAGGCCAATTTTCAAATTTCAGTGCTGTCACACTTTGAATGACAATTGTGCAGTCATGCAACACTGTACCCAAATGAATTTTTTATAATTTTTATCATTTTGTTCACATAAATAGAGATTTCCTTTGGTGTTATTTATTCATATGTTTTTTCTTATTTTGCTAAATAAACGAAAAAAGACAAAAAAAAATTGAAAAAGAAAAATGCATTTTTCTTTGTTTCTGTTATAAAATTTTGCAAATAAATAATCGTTCTTCATAAATTTACGTCAAAATGTATTCTGCTACATTTCTTTGGTGAAAATAACCCAAATCATTGTTTATTATTTAGTCTGTAGAAAAGTCCTCAGACTATGATATATATCTGAAAAATTAATCAATCCTGATGTGTTCTTGCGGCCTGAAAATGCCAGGATAGTACAAATATGCTCCCAAATTACCCCTTTTTGGAAAGTAGATAGTCCAAGGTATTTAGTAAGAGGCATGGCGAGTTTTTTGAAGTTGTCATTTTTTGTCACAATTATTTTAAAAACAAAGAAAAAAAAAAAAGAATTTACATTTTTTACATACTGTCACCAGTACAGTACAGTACAGTGTCATCATATAACAGGTGTCGGTGATTAGGGACACTGACTGGCGACAGTATGTAAGATTTTTTTTTTAAATAATGATTTTATTTCTTTTTATTTCTTTTTTATCATATTTTCTTCTTTTTTTTACGATTTTGTTTCTAACACGCTGTGACCAGAGCAATGCAGTGTTACCATAGTAACACTGTACTACTCTGGGGAAGGGATCAAGATTTTATTTTTACACATTATGAATGCTTATACCAGGGGTCTCCAAACTGTGGCCCCAGGGCCAGATGCGGCCCTTTGCTTGTCTTCATCTGGCCCTTGGGGCACTACTACTCCAACTGATACCAATGATGGTGCATTGCTTTCTTTCACTGATTTTGAGGGATTTTGTGTTCCCACTGGCCACAGTCTGGCCCCCTAAAAGCCTGAAGCACAGTAAACTGGCCTTTTGCTCAAAAAGTTTGGAGACCCCTGGCTTATACCAATGAATTTCAGTTTTTATTGCTGTCTGTACCCCATCATCTCTTTTTGTGAACTTCAAAGAAGAAGAGGAATAGGGAGGATATCTTCAAATGTAGACACTAGTTCTGGTGACAACCAGGTACTCATTCACTTTCGAGGGGATTTCCTCTCACTTTCTGTTATAGCTATGAGAGAGGAAGTGACAGGAAATCTCCCCAATGGGACACAGATGGCACAAAGAAACTGCCAGGGTTAACCACTTACCGACGCTGACATGAAGCCGGACTGTGATTATACACAGCGGGAGCTGTGTACCGTGGCCTGGATGTCCGCCGGCACCCACTGATCATTTGGTACAGAGGCAGGACGGCTGTTCCGTCAGTAAGGAAGGTGCTGATCCTGTGTTTCTGCAAAGAGACAAGGATCCATGTATTTCCCAAGTAAAAGCACCTCCCCCACAGTACACAACCACTAGCTAGGCACACATTTAACCCTTTAATCACCCCTGATGTTAACCCCTTCCCAGCCAGTGTCATTAGTACAGTGACAGTGCATATTTTTAGAACTGATCAATGTATTAGTGTCACTGGTCCCCAAAAAAGTGTCACTTAGGCAGGCCATACATGGGTTTAATTTCGAAAGAATTTTCTTTCGAAAATCTTATCTAAGAATTTTCGTTCATATTTCGCACCATTAGTCGGCTGCAGCAACAGCCAATTTTCGTGCGGCCATCGAATTTGAGTAATCGGGCATGTTGGAAATTTTTTGAAAAAGGAACGATTTTCTATTCAATGATGGGAGAATTGTGCGAGAAATGTAATCGAAAAAGAAATGCGCATGTGCAAGAAAAGAAAATTCCCGGAAAGAAAAGAAGATTCCCGGCCACAAAAAAAAACATTCTGTAGCAACAGGAGGTAAAATTGAAGGCTTGGTTGGTCGAATTTCGAAATCAATGGTGGCACCAACGAATCACAAAACGCACAAATTTTCTGATTTTTAAAAGAAAATTATTTTGAAATTCGACCTTAGTGTCCGATTTGTCCGCCGCAATATCGCAGTCCCGCTAAAAGTCGCTGATTGCCTTCATTACTAGTGTAGCGGACCCCCCGAATGATGGGGGTCGCTATACTTAAATTTAGAGGGTAGCCTGAGCTAATAGTTGGGCTCAGGCTGTTGAGTTCTTTAAACTGGCTTCTGCTCTGACGTAATGTTGCCTGGCAGTACAGTTCCCTGTGGCCAGTGGGTGGCACTGCAGGTTGAACCAAAGGTAGCATTGCAACGTTATTGGGTGTCCTCTCTCGGCAGCCGTGTAGTGGGCGTGATCTACCCACTGTGCATGCTGGGAGAGGATACAAAAGGGGCAGACGCCATTATTCTGAGAGCAGTTCGCGCCTCCTGGCCCTCCAGGCCAGGGGTGCATGTGTGTACCAGCCCCAGGCACCTTTAGCCCGAGGCTGCATCGTTCCAGGTAGGCCCAGCACCTTTGGCTGAGGCCTACATTAGAAGAGGAGTCCCAGGGTACTCAAGTAGGGGGTAACCCGCTCTGAAGGAGAGGAAACCAGGGGAGGACCTATCCAAGGGGATCGGTGAAGGAAGTCACTGTCTCGGGAGACAGGACTTAAATATTACAAGTGCTGGGAAGTTCAAGATTTGGATGCTGTCTCTTGATCGTATGCCTAGGAAATTATCAGTGAATGTTCCGTGCTCCACACCGGCTGCTAGGACCGTGCGAGGGGACTATCCGGGTGAGCAAAATTACACTCAGGCCTGAGTGGCGATAAGTGTTAGTTGAGTGCTGCATGCCTGAACCTACCTCCCTGTCATTTGTTTCTCTATCTCCAAGTTTCCTGTCGAGTTATCAAGCAAGGAAAATTAAACCTCTCTTTATTGGGTTTAATACTGTCTGGACAATGGCCTTCTTTAAATAAGGAGAGAGAATAGACTTCTTCCTACACTCTAGGGTGAAGAACCAACGGAAAGAGGTAACTCGCTGCAGGACCCAAAAATAGATAACACTGCTCACCCTCTTCATCAAGGAGGATACTGGGCATGTGGCATGGTGTGTCCCACTTGCTAGCGGAGCCTAGGGGCTGCTTCACACTTTACACTTGCAGAGATGCGGAGGCCCTGGGCATGCTTTGTCCCAGATGTGGTGGCTTGGCTGTGCAGATACGGCCATTCGGAAGGTGTTTGACCTGTGGGGAATTTTTATTTTAGGTGGACCAGCCCACCGAGTCACCCCGAGCCTACCGGGTCAACTTCCGAGGAAGACAACTACGCCCCTACAGCCAAGCCTGCGCGCATTACCGCGGCAACAACGGATGCCAAAGATGGAGTTCCAGCCACCACAGAGCCAGCGACGGACGCCACATCGGATGCTGCCTCCGTCACTACGGAAACTTCCATCCCACCCGCCAAATGGAAAGTGGTATATGTTAAGGCCTCCCGCGGCCGTGGTAGAAGCCTGCCCCAGCGCCTGCCTGAACCGGATCTTCAGAGCGGAGGGATCTCTGGAAAATCCAAGCCAGGTGACGGTAAGGAGGCTGGGGGGAACTGTGACAGCGAGTTTGCTGGGGAAAGGAAGAAGCCCATTCCTCATAATAATAAAATAAAAAATGCAGCGCCTATATAATGTATAGAACCCAGAGATATATATAAATCTGGGCGTGTGTGAATTCCAAATACCACAAATAAAGGGAGTAACCCTAAAAAGTTATAATATACAGCAACAAATAAAAAGTGCAATTTCATATATAACGTCCTGTGAGGTGATATAACTGACAATAAAGTCCAGTATGATGCACAATAAGTGAAAAAAAACAAAAAAACAAAAACAAACAATCAATCAAAATTCGGTGTATCCATGGCGACTTCAAGTTCATATAAATATATACATTTATATAGCAGCAACACCCAGGAACGTGATTCCAACACCAGGAGTGGGGGAAGAAAATGGGTACTCTTACCCCTATGTGTGGACACACACACCAGCGGTGGTGGGTCAGACAAGCAAAAGGTGCGGATAAAAAATCCTCTGGAACCGTCCTCACAGTGCGATAGGTGCAGGAACACCGGATCTCCAGCTGGATATCTCCACGGTTGTAATACGAAGCGTCAAGGATATCAGTGCATCAGAAGTGGTGATAATAACCATAAAACAAAAAAAGGGAAGCTCCACATAGTGCAGGATCAGAAGGTAATTAAAAATACTTTGTTTATTCAAACAAAAAAGTCACAGAACACACATCGGTGTTTAAAGAACAAAGTTTTAGAAAATGAAACAGGCTTCCATGCAGAGGCTTGTACAAGCAATATCAGATTAAAAAAAGCGTAGCTGTAGGCAGGTCCATGTACCCGACATGTTTCGCATAATAATGCATCAACTGGGGCAGTTGATGCACTGATATCCTTGACGCTTCGTATTACAACCGTGGAGATATCCAGCTGGAGATCCGGTGTTCCTGCACCTATCGCACTGTGAGGACGGTTCCAGAGGATTTTTTATCCGCACCTTTTGCTTGTCTGACCCACCACCGCTGGTGTGTGTGTCCACACATAGGGGTAAGAGTACCCATTTTCTTCCCCCACTCCTGGTGTTGGAATCACGTTCCTGGGTGTTGCTGCTATATAAATGTATATATTTATATGAACTTGAAGTCGCCATGGATACACCGAATTTTGATTGATTGTTTTTTTGTTTTGTTTTTTCACTTATTGTGCATCATACTGGACTTTATTGTCAGTTATATCACCTCACAGGACGTTATATATGAAATTGCACTTTTTATTTGTTGCTGTATATTATAACTTTTTAGGGTTACTCCCTTTATTTGTGGTATTTGGAATTCACACACGCCCAGATTTATATATATCTCTGGGTTCTATACATTATATAGGCGCTGCATTTTTTATTTTATTATCTACTTTGCGATTTGTCTATTTGCTGATGCTAGCAGCCATTCATTTATTTGTTCACTCAGTAGCGCATACTTTGTTTATTTTTTTACATTCCTCATAATAGAGGGAGTGAGGCCAGAGCCAAGGCCCAGAAACTGTTGTAGAACCAATGTGTAGTTGCTACCCTTATGTGTCGCTATAAAGAGTTGACAACCAAGGACCCCGAGAGGGTGACAGCACGGGTAAGGGCCCCGGGTGATGCTAAATGGACATTGACAGCAAGGAAAGAGACTCTTTGTAAACCTGTCAGATCATCCGACTCGTGTGTGTTGCCTGGGACGGGAGACCGGAGGACATTGCCAAGACTTGCCCGGTTACAGAAAGCTATGCTGCACCGTGTAAGAAAGAATTACGGTCTCGAATTCCCTTACGTGACCTCATAGTGTGATGAAGGAGATTGAGAACGAGAGGGAATCGTGGTACGATGAGACTATTTGGGATTACTTAGATACTTCTGAATCCCACCGAGGAAAGTATAAATTTGACTTAAGAGAAGAATTCTTTGCGCTCCGTAGAAATTGGAGCTATGGTCGGCGCATCTACGCTGACCGAGTGGTCATTTGTATAGAGTGGGGAGCAGATGTGGAACATTCGATCATCACCAGAGATGAAGGCGGAAGATCTGTGATTCTCCCTGATCCTCACTACTACTTTTGAAACAGGAATTTGTGTTTTTTATCTTTATCCTGTTTTTACATGAACAAACTACCCTGGATTTCAGTAGTCCTCTACTACAAAGGAAGTCTACTTCGTTGAAGGAATAGGAGAGCTATTGTGTTTTTTTTCCTCTCCTCTGCTCTTCAAAAAAAAAAGCAAAAAAAAAAAGAAAAGAGACGGTTTTTCTTCTGAACTTTGGGGTAGTCTAGCCAGGGCCAAAGCAGCAGAGACGTCGTGGTCAAGATGGGAAATGTTATTGTGTGCAGTGATTCCTTCCCATGCGTAGCTATGGTAGATGTAATGTTTTCACGCTACCACTAGGTGGCGGCGGTTTGCCGAACTCAAAGAAAAAAAAAAGGAGAATAATTGATATGATAGTATAAAGTGATGCTAGGCTTAGCGTACTTTACTTACAGAAGGAAGTCATTTCTTTTCGGAGAAATGGCTCACTTCTTTGTACAATTAGAAGATAGGGTGTGTATTATGCTGCATGTTGTTTTTTTCTCTCCCTCTGCAAGTGTGTGATCTGCTATCAACTCCACCGGAGAATGGGGTGGGGTAGTTATTTAGGAGAGGGTGGGAAGTGTACTATGTTTTGTGTGCATTGCTAAATGTGACATTAATAATGGGATGTCAATTTATATGTTACTCTATGTCTTTCTTTTCTTCTTTCCCTCCCGATTTCCCAAAATTTTTGGTTCAGGCATCTTTTTCAAATTTTGTGTATATAGTTTGTGAGTAAATCAACACCTACTCGGGATTGAGGGGGTTCTTTGATCTACTCTAGCCACTGGGACAGTGTCTTATTTAGGAGGGGGTGTGTGTAGCGGACCCCCCCAATGATGGGGGTCGCTATACTTAAATTTAGAGGGTAGCCTGAGCTAATAGTTGGGCTCAGGCTGTTGAATTCTTTAAACTGGCTTCTGCTCCGACGTAATGTTGCCTGGCAGTAAAGTTCCCTGTGGCCAGTGGGTGGCACTGCAGCCCCAGGCCCAGGTTGAACCACAGGTAGCATTGCAACATTATTGGGTGTCCTCTCTAGGCAGCCGTGTAGTGGGCGTGGTCTACCCACTGTGCATGCTGGGAGAGGATACAAAAGGGGCAGACGCCATTATTCAGGGAGCAGTATGCGCCTCCCGGCCCTCCAGGCCAGGGGTGCGTATGTGTACCAGCCCCAGGCACCTTTAGCCTGAGGCTGCATCATTCCAGGTAGGCCCAGCACCTTTGGCTGAGGCCTACATTAAAAGAGGAGTCCCAGGGTACCCAAGTGAGGGGTGACCCGCTCTGAAGGAGAGGAAACCAGGGGAGGACCTATCCAAGGGGATCTGTGAAGGAAGTCACTGTCTCGGGAGAGGCCTGGTTACCTATCAGAGGGAAGGACTCCATAATCCGCCGCAAGCCTTGTAATGTGCCCCATTGGCACCTAAGGACTTAAATATTACAAGTGCTGGGAAGTTCAAGATTTGGATGCTGTCTCTTGATCGTATCCCTAGGAAATTATCAGTGAATGTTCCGTGCTCCACACCAGCTGCTAGGACCGTGAGATGGGACTATCCGGGTGAGCAAAATCCCACTCAGGCCTGAGAGGCGATAAGTGTTAGTTGAGTGCCGCATGCCTGAACCTACCTCCCTGTCATTTTTTTCTCTATCTCCAACTTTCCTGTCAAGTTATCAAGCAAGGAAAATTAAACCTCTTTATTGGGTTTAATACTGTCTGGACAATGGCCTTCTTGAAATAAGGAGAGAGAATAGACTTCTTCCTACACTCTAGAGCAGTGATGGCGAACCTTGGCACCCCAGATGTTTTGGAACTACATTTCCCATGATGCTCAAATGTACTGCAGAGTACATAAGCATCATGGGAAATGTAGTTCCAAAACATCTGGGGTGTCAAGGTTCGCCATCACTGCTCTAGGGTGAAGAACCAATGGAAAGAGGTAACCCGCTGCAGGACCCAAAAATAGATAACACTGCTCACCCTCTTCATCAAGGAGGATACTGGGCATGTGGCATGGTGTGTCCCACTTACTAGCGGAGGTAAGCAAGAAAGGGATCTGTGTGCTACACTAGTAAAAAAAAAATATATATATATATATTCCATAAATCTATCCCATAGTTTGTAGACGATATAACTTTTGCGCAAACCAATCAATATACGCTTATTGGGATTTTTTTTTACCAAAAATATGTAGCATTTTTTATTGGATGTATTTTATAGCAGAAAGTAAAAAATTTTTTTTTTTTTCAAACTTGGCACTTTTTTTGTTTATAGCGCAAAAAATAAAAATCGCAGAGGTGATCAAATACCACCAAAAGAAAGCTCTATTTGTGGAAAAAAAAGACGTCAATTTTATTTGGGTACAGCATGGCACGACCGCACAATTGTCAGTTAAATTAATGCAGTGCCGAATCTCAAAAAATGGTCTGGTCATGAAGGGGGGTAAATCTTCCGGAGCTGAAGTGGTTAAAGAAGATTTTGGGTTGTCACCAGAACAGCTATAGGGATGAAATGGTTCAACGGGGACACTAGTTCTGGTGACAACCAGGTACTTGTGCACTTTGAATGGATTTCCTCTCACTTCCAGTTTTGGCTATACGATAGGAAGTGACAGGAAATCTCTCCAATGGCACCAAGAAACTGACAGGAGTTAAAACCCTCCCTTACTATATAAAAAAATAAAATAAAGTTTTGCCTTTGGTTCTACTTTTAGTCATTGGAAAGTTTTGTGTCAGTCAATGGTAATGAGTATGTCATACTGGAAACAGGCCACAAGATGGCGCCCTTTGCTGTGAGAATGAGGCGGGCTCTCACTGAGGCGCCTCACATAAGGAAGGCACACAATGCGGAGACACCAACACGCCCACACAGCGCATGCTCCGCCCTCTGTATTACCTCATCGCCGCACACCAACGTCCCTTCCGTTACAAATTCTGACGGGTCGCCTAATCCCAAGAAACACCGGAAGCGTTACACAAGCCACCTCACGGATTGGCCCGGCGCACGGTACTCTGGGAATTGTAGTCCCCTCCCCCGTCATCTGTACGGAGGGGCGCGCTGCACGTCGGGAAGTGTAGTTTCCAGCGCAGCCCCGCTGATTCTCTCCTCACCGACATGGCGGACAGGAGGCGGCGGAGGAGACGCGCGTCCCAGGACAGCGAGGAGGAGGAAGAAGAGTCCGGCAGCGAGAGCGCGGGCTCCGAGGAGAAGCCCGTACTACCGGGGAAAAGTGAGACCCGAGAGGTCGTGGTGCCTGTCAGAGTCAGAGAGGGAGACAAGTCCGAGTGTGTAAGTGTGCACAGGCCGGCACTGTACAGGGATGGGGGGCGCACGACGACCACTTACTGGCACACCCATACCTATCTTATTCAGTGGAGCACAGGGCAGCCACCCCTAGCAGCCTATCAGAACTCGGCTTACTGAGGCCACACCAGTGTAAGGCAGGCTCTGATTGGTTACTAGGGATACTGCACCGAGTGTGAGGATGTACAGACAGCTGGGCCTAGTCACTCAGTGCAGTAGCCATAGCAACTGCGCTGCCTTCTGATTGGCTGCTATTAGGCCTCATTCACACCTAGCTTTTTACTCACACACAGGGCACCCCATTCATTTTAATGGGGGTACCCTACACACAAGTAAATCATGGAGCTTTTTTACGCATTCAGTTTTGTGTGCATTTTTTATTTTATTTTTTACACCTCATCTTACAGTGTTTGCACATTTTTGCACGCAAAAAAACAAAACGCACGTCGGCTTTCTGTGGATGTCATTTACAATGACTGGTGCAGCAAATGTGATGTGGTTTTATAAATGTGCAATTTTGTAGTGTTTACATGACGCTCGGGTGTGAGTGAAGCCTTCGGGATGAGTTTGGAAAGAAGGTATCGCCCTCCTAGTCACTTGCAGCCAAGGCATTCCCTGCTCCCCATGACCGCATGTACACAAAGGGGCGAGGATGCCCATGATATCATTTACTTAATATGGCCACATTACATAATAAGACTGTATCAGGTCAATGATGTCACAAGCATTCCCCGCCCCACAGCTGCACTGACACAAAGGGATGGAGATGCTCAGGGCATCAGCAACCTAATATGGCCACATTACATCAATGTCATTGGCTGAATAGGACCATGTGGCCATATGAGATTAACCACTTGCCTACTGGGCGCTAGGGATGAGCTCTGGCGTGTTCGCATTGAACACGTGCTGAGCCCGCCAGGAAGTCGGCACTGCGCTAATCACAGCCAGGAAGACCTTTCCCGACCTCTGCAGCCAAGCATCGGGAAATTACTCCCTGCCTGTCCTTAGCGCAGCGCAGAGCCGACATCTTGGCGGGCTCTGCACATGTTCAATGCGAACACGCTCCGGGCACTTTTACCCCCTTCTTGTCCAGGCCAATTTTCAGCGCTGTCGCACTTTGACAATTATGTGGTCATGCAGCAATGTACCAAAATTAAATTTTTATCTTTTTTTTTTTTTTTCCACGCATATAAAGCTTTCTTTTGGTGTGTGTGTTTTTTTTTTTTCAAACACGTCATTTTTCTCCTTCACTGATGAGACGGCAGTGACAGGTGACACTGATTGGCGGCACTGTTGGGACTACACTGATAATCAATGCCCTGATTAACAGTGTAGATTAGGGATGCATGGGCGGGGGATGCTTGTGACATCATTGACCTATTATGGCCACATTTTAATAATGTCATGTAATAAGACCATAGAGCCATATAAGGTCAGTGATGTCACACGCATCCCCTGCCAAGGCTTACCCCACAGCGGCATATGCACAAAAAGGGCAGGGGGGATGCACGTGACATCATTGACCTAAATTATTCACATGTCTTTATTTAGTCAGTGACATGATAGGTCTTTGATGTCACGAGCATCTACCGCCCTTTTTGTGTAAGTGCCGCTGTGGGGTTAGGGGATGTTTGTGACATCATTGACCTAATATGGCAATGTGGTCTTTAGTCAATGACATTGATGTAATGTGGCCATATTTGGTCAATGATGTCATCCCCACCCACTTTGTGTAAGAGCGAATAGGAGCAGGGAATGCCCCGACCGCAGCTGATTGGGGCGGAAGTGACCAAATATGGCCATATGGTCCTATTTGTAGAGGTGCACTGACATAGCGGCCAAAATGGTGTTTTTGCATTTCGGACAAAAGAAAAAAAGGCACCGAAATCGGGGCAGTCTGCCCTGAGTGCTACACATTGCGGGGGTGTCATCCTGGCACACCCCCCAGTCCTTTTCTTCCTCCTCCTCCTTCCTTTACGTCACAGAGCTGAATTGTTCAGCAGCCGCTGTAACAAAGTCCTTCCTCCTGTGATAGACTGCATACTGATCCAGTGGCGGGAAATTGAATCAGTGTGATGTCTATCATAGGAGGCGGGACTTTGTTACTGCGGCCGCCCGACCCGGGAAATTTAAATCCAGCACCGTGACACAGCGGGAGATCACCGCTCTGTGTGATCTGTGCACTGGCAAGGCTGCATCTGATGGACACTGGCGAGGCTGCATTGATCTCTTGTACTATGTCTGCAGTCTCTGAGCATCTTCTGTATCATGTCTGCTAGAGGTGCACCGAATGGAAATTTTGATAATATTCGCAATGTGTAAGAAATTGCAGACGTGATACAAGAGATGGTTAGAGACTGCAGACTGCATTTTCCTTGAGCACTAAAGGTGCCAACTATAAATTTTGTTTTAATTTAAATTGATATTAAAAAGTCGAATATAATACAATTCTATATAAAAATATACGGTAAATATTTTTTAAAAACTGTCATATTCGGCTAAGTGCATACTGCATTTTTGGTTTTGGCGCCAAATTTCCATTCGGTGCACCTTTACTTATTTGGACATTGACAGGTTAGGTAATGATGTCACAAGTATTCTCACCTCTTGTGTACATGCAGGGAATGCCAATGCCAGTTGATTGGGCGGGAGTGATGGCTTCCTTGCAGGTTCGGTCTGAACCCAAGCTCACCCCCAGGTCTGCTTTGGGTTTAATTCAGGGCATTGCTGTTTGGACTATGCGTTGATCAATCCTGAGTGTGTGTTTGGTGTACGGAGGGAGGTGTAATCTCTGGAGCAAGAAAACCTGGTAGAATGGAGCAGTAGCTTAAAGCAGCCGTTGAGGTCTCAGCTTTGTCAGGACACATAAGAGGCTAACTCTGGTAATGGGGGAAAATAAAGCCGTCCTGCGAGGCACTACAAGGGTT
Organism: Rana muscosa; assembly: GCA_029206835.1. Classification (NCBI taxonomy): domain Eukaryota; kingdom Metazoa; phylum Chordata; class Amphibia; order Anura; family Ranidae; genus Rana; species Rana muscosa. The sequence goes on from CM055128.1 coordinate 237,850,543, forward strand.
AAAGTTGAACTAAGGTGAGCCGGTAAATGACATGTTTACTGGCTCCTTCCTCCGCTTTCCATCCTGACAGATCTGGGACGAGGGGGGGAGCTGGAGGAGGACTTGGGGTGAGCGGTGCAGTGGTGGGAGCAGTTATAAGCATCAAACTCCCTTTATAGATTTCAAAAAAGCAGCTAACAGCAGCGGGAGGGAGAGGAGGAGAAGCGGCTGTCGGCTGTTTTATTGAAATCATACAGGGAGAGTGATGCTTATAACTGGCCGCACCGGTATCGGATTAAGCATCGTAGCATTTGCACGAGTACAAGTACTCGTGCAAATGCTTGGTATCGGTACCAATACTGGTATTGGTGCAACCCTAATTTAAATCCATTTTGTGTGCAACAATTGCCTTTGGAAACCCTGATATTACCTTGTAAAAGTAGTAGTGGCATCATCACTGCACATTATCTGTGCAGAGAGTAGAATTGTGGGAGGAGCCTGCCAGGCTCCACCCACCGATAGGAGGTGGAGGAGACAAGATCAGTCACCTTGCACAAGGAAGGATAGCAGAGGTGACAGGTCTTTATTACAGGAAGCTCCCACACAAAGGCAAAGTGTCACACTGGTTTACTGCACAGATCTGTGATGGAAATGCACAAAGCAAACCAAGATTCGTGAATATGTACTTGTCATAGCGTTCAGCTTTAAAGGTGAACTTAGTCAGGATAACTTATTCTGGGAAGCATAATGTTTGTTCATGCACCTCCCAGATAATTTCTCCTGCAGTGTTGAGCAAGTTTACAAGCCGAGTGGCATGTACAGGTTGTCAGATGGAAGCACACATGGGGTACGGGGTTTACTAAAGCTGGAGAGTGCAAAATCTGGTGCAGCTGTGCACAGCAACCAATCGGCTACCATTTATTATTTTGTTGTCAAAGCTTAATTGAACAAGCTAAAGTTAGAAGCTGATTGGTTGCTGTGCACACCAGTTTTAGTAACGCAACCCCAGCGTGTAGTTGTAGAAGCCTTTTGTGCAGAGGAATGAAGAGGAGGGGGGTGTTACTGTGTGGTGTTTGCACAGGCTGCCCAATCAAAGCACACAGAATCTAGAGGCCCCCTAAACAGGGGAAGTGGGATTCCTCTATAGGCATGCACTTGCTGTACCCAACACTGCACATATGGGATGCAATGTTGTTTGATTGCAGAGATCTATTGTCTGCAGCATGGGAGAGCCCTGGCCTCTTCATTATCAATCATTTTATGTTCTGCACTTACAGAAGGGGAGTGAGATATGGGTATAATGTGTGTCTTTATGGGTTTCTGGCACATATAAGATATTGCTTCTAACAGGCATTACAAGAGAAATATGTTTTCTGTTTAGTACCAGTGTACTGAAAATAAGGAAGTGCGGTGTCTTTATAGAGTGTGGGAGAACTAGATGTTGTGACACTGATACCAACACTGCCAGCATTGAATTTTGGGCCAAATTTGGTTACCTTTTTAGGGTCCTTGCAAAGGGTTGGCCAAGTCCGTTCAGCATAAATGCCAGTGTCCAGGCTTTCCTCCGTCCAGGCAGCATATAGCCTCCCATAGACATGAATGGTAGGGTTGCACCAATCCTTTTTTTTTTTTTGAGTACTGATACTTTCGATCAAGTACTCCCCTATAGAGTATTGATACTTTGCGGTGCAATTTTGCGTCAGTACAAACAAAATGTGCGCAACTCACACTGCAAAGAATCGCATGCGGTTTGATCAGGAATGAGGTGTGATTCCTCTCCGAATTGCATGCGTTTTCCACCATCGCTTTGTATAGAAGGTGAAGCACCATCTAGTGGGCAGTTTATTAAAATGTTAGAACTGACAAGAAGTACATATTTGGTCAAATGGAAAATCTGCATAGTGTTCCAGTCCTGCTGATGATAGAAAATCATGGCCCCTGGAGGTGCTCACAGGGCTAGGGGAGAATTTCTGGGACCCCTGTGGGTATAGGGCAAAAGTAATGTCAGCTTAGGCGCAGACCGCCTCTACATCTCCTCCAGCCCTGTGAGCACCTCCAGTGGCCATGATTTGCTATCATTGGCGGGACCTGGACACGGGTGCAGATTTTGCATTTGACCAAATATGTACTTAAAGCGGTTGTGTACTCCGCTGGGAAATTTTTACCTACAGGTAAGCCTATAATAAGGCTTACCTGTAGGTAAAATGAATATCTCCTAAACCTACACGGTTTAGAAGAAATTCACCCTGCATGCAGCCACTGACGTCAGTGGCGCATGCGCAGTGAAGGTCCGGCATATCGTGCCAGAATGGAGGACTCACGCATGTATGTGCGGCTCCGGCCCCTCTTCGCGCCGGAGCCAGCGACCCCAGAATAAGCGGCGAGGCAACATGTCAGCGCTGACCTGGTCGGGCTGCGGGAGCTTCGTTCCAAGTTAAGTATTTCATAATGTGCTAGTATGCGATGCATTATGCCATTATATTGCAGTGGTGTTTTTTTTGTTTTTTTTTTCTTCAGCGGTTTACTACCGCTTTAATGTGAGTTATACATTTTTTATTAAACTGGCCACTAGATGGTGCTTCCCTTTCTATAGACACACAGGAGCAGTGGGGAAATCGCATGCGATTCCAGGAGGAATCGCACCGCATTCCTGTTCAAATCACACAGTATTCTTTGTAGTGCATCTTGCAGCCGTTCATTTTAAATCAATGCTAATCGCACCGCAAAGTTTTTAGTTATCAGGAACATTTTTACGCGTACTGGTGAAAATGGTCGTATTGGTGCATCCCTAATGAATAGTTGGTGCAGTGGTTTTATCGTAAACAAGTACAGCTTACAGTCCTATTTAGGATGTAATATGATAAAAAATCTGACTGACCCCCCCAAACTACCGCTCCCCTGTGATAGCATGACAGGGTTCTTTTCTCTTACCATCCATGGACTGACACGGTGTCTCTTTACACGTGGGTTATGTCCCTGCTTGCAGGAGAAGACCTAGGCAGAATGTGAAATGTTATACATACATTCTAAAAGCCAGAGCTGAACAGCTCCACCCAGGGGGCGGTCCCTCCGGACATAACCCTCCCACTACAGTCAGCAGACTTCAGTTTTTTTCTGCCTAGCAGAAGGAGAAGACGTGGCTCTTTCAGGAGCCAGTCTCCTGGCCTATTTTTTATTCCTTTTTGGAATTTTTTCCTATTTATTTTTTTCTCTCTTTTGAGATCTTCTATCAACTGTCGGCTGGGCAACAGGTTGGGTACAAGATATCCTCGTAGTCTTCCCTGTCCGACCATCGAGCGTGCTGATCCTCGCCTGGTGTGCGTGAGACTCAGTTCACGACATGCCCCACGACTCCAGGGGTGGCCGGTGGGCTTCCAGCTCCGCGGTCCTCTCAAGATAGAACAGTCCGGCTGTATCTTTCGCGGTGGACCGGGCCGACAGCTACTCAGTACCGCACTGTGATAGTTCTGTCAGAAACACACCAGTGGGTCCCTCAGGGGACGGGTAAGTAGTCTCTCCTGGCTGCAGGTGAGTACATGCTGTGTGTTTCTTGTGTGGGGGATTTCCCTGTCTCCCCCTGTGTTTTTTAATGTCACTCTCTGTGCACTTCGCTGGCGCTGTACTGTGTGGGGTGCCTGGGGGCCATACTGTCCTGGGGGGGGGGCTCATGCTGCTCTGCATTTCGCTGGGGCTGTTTATTTGAGAGTGAGGGGCCTGGGCGCCGTTCGGCGCCATGTTTGGTGACTGTGCTGTTTTTTACATTGGCGGCCATCTTGCCGTGGTCCGCCAGAGCACATTGCAGCGGCCATTTTCTTGTAGCCGCACCTTCTTCTAGCTCTAGTTTGGCCTCTAGCGCCGCTCAGGAACGGCGCGAATCTCCACAGTCTCTCTCCTCTCAGCTCACTCACGCTGAGCGGCGCGGAGGGACAGGGCAGCGGAACCGAGCGGTCCTGGTCAGGTTGGTGGGTCCCCTGGGCATTCCCCTACTTCAGTCAGCACAGCCTGTGGGTGGTCTCAGAGGGGGACATTATGGAGTCAGTCACCAGCTTCCCCTAACATGCCAGAGGCAGCAGCCAGTGCTCCAGCACCTGCGGTCCCTATGGACCAGTTGTCGGCAGTCCTGGAATCATTTCTGACCAGGATGGAAGCTGTGTGTGAGCACAAGGGAGCAAAAAAGCGCCCTCTCCCCACTTTATCTCCACTAGGGGAGTGCTCTGATTCAGATATGGGCCTAGCTATTGCTGCTCAGGACCCTAGCTCTGACTATTTGGATGGTTTTGAACAGGACATTCCTTGTGAGGAAGACTCCAGTTCTGAGTCAGTAAATGACAGGGCGCTTGTTAGTGAACTCATTGATGCTGTGAGGGACACTCTCAAGCTAAATGCTGCGACTGCAGAACCTCAGGCGGATACAGTCTCCTTTTTGGTTCTTTTAAGACCAAGCCTTCTAAAAAGGTTTTTCCATATGTACCTTTCTTTGGCCAGCTCATTGACCAGGTCTGGGAAAAGCCGCAGAAGACTTTCATGGTCCCGCGGCGTTTGTCTATTAGATACCCCTTTGAAGACGCCCTGCTTAAAAAGTGGGCTTCTCCCCCGGTGGTCGACCCTCCAGTCGCCCGTTTAAACAAGGCCACCACTCTCCCGATGGAGGGGACTCCTGCGTTTAAGGACCCCACTGACAGGAGGTCAGAAGTGGTGAGTAGAGCCATGTTCGCCTTGTTGGGATCCGCCCTACGGCCAGTAGTAGCGGCGACCCTTGTGTCTCAGACACTCACGGAATGGGCAAAAATTTTGCACCAAACTGTGCAGGAGTATAACCTTCCTCCAGACACTATTGCTCTGGCCCACCAGATGGTGCAGGGTCTGATATATGTGTGCGACGCCACGTTGGACGCGGCCCCTTTAATATCCAGGGCCTCTGTTTCGGCGGTGGTATTGCGTCGTCTCATCTGGTTGAAATGCTGGTCTGCTGACCTAGCCTCTAAGAAGCTCCTGACGGATCTACCTTTTAAGGATGGTAGACCTTTTGGTGCTGCTCTGGATGACATCATCGAGGATGTCACGGGAGGTAAAAGCACGCTCCTTCCTCAAACTATCAAGGGTAAGGAGGCCCGACGTAAACCGGGTCCTTCCTTTCCAGCAAAAAAGGGGTTTTTTCGTCCGTCAGAGTCCACGGGTAAGCCATCCCAGACTGACAACAGTGCAGCTGGCGGGCACAAGCGCCCCTGGGTGCATAAGCCGAACAAGCCGGCTCCCAAGCCCGCCTCCGCGTGAAGTCTTGCCCCCGCCCGTCTCTGGGGTGGGAGGACGACTTCGCAGGTCACGAATCGGTGGTCCTCCCGAATCACCGACTGGGGGGTGTGCGAGGTGGTCACCTCAGGATACAGGATAGTATTCCGATCCTGGACCCCAGACACAGATTCTTTCCCTCAAATCTTTCTCTCCTTCCTACCTGTCGGGCAGCCCTCTTGGGGGCTGTACAGGATTTGATCAGGTCCGGAGTGATTGCGCCGGTTCCGTCACAGGAGAGTTTTCAGGGATTCTACTCATATCTGTTTGTCGTCCCAAAATAGGACGTGGTTCGACCTATCCTGGACCTCAAGGCCCTGAATGCCTCCGAGAAGGTGCAGAAATTCCGCTTGGAATCCATTCGCACGGTGATCGCTACACTCCACCAAAGGGATTTTCCTCTGGCGTCCTTGGACTTCAAGGACGCCTACTTGCATGTTCCGATCTGCGCAAGTGACCAGAAGTTTCTGCGCTTTGCGATCAGCGAAGTCCACTATCGATTGTGGCTCTTCCTTTCGGCCTAGCCTCGGCACCAAGGGTGTTCACCAAGGTGCTTGCTCCGGTTCTAGCCTTCTGTTACAGCGAGGTATTGCTGTCGTGGGCTATCTGGACAATCTTCTGCTAAGAGCAGAAAGTGGATCAGACTTAGAGGAAAGGTGACTATCGTCAATTAGACCCTCAGGGACTCGGGTGGTTCCTGAACATTCAGGAGTCAGTCCTGGTCCCGACTCAGTGTCTGGAGTATCTAGTTCTGATTCTGGACTCCTTGGAGGCAAAGGTATCCTACCTCTGGAGAAGTTGCTGACACTTCGGTCTGCGGTGCGGGTGCTGACATCCCAAAAATGGTTGTCAATCCGTTTTGTGCATGAGAGTCCTGAGACTCGTGGTGGCCTCCTTCGCGGCCGTTCCGTATGCCCAATCTCACACCAGGGCATTGCAGAAGGAGATCTTGTCCACCTGGGACAAATCCCCGTTGTCCTTGGATCTTCAGATCCAGGTGATTCACCTGGTCAGGGTGCCCCTGGCATGGTGGTTGAGATCCTCGGCTCTTCGGTCCGGAAAGTCGTTCCCCTCCCATCCAATGGACGGTACTTACGACGGACACCAGCCTGACGGGCTGGAGTGGAGTCTGGGGAGTCCTGTCGGCTCAGGCCTTGGACTCCGGACGAGCCCGTTTACCAATCACTGTTCTGGAAATACGGGCCATCGGACTGTGTCTCTCCTCAGGTCGGAGAGAGTACGGGGTCGCTCCATCAGGAGCCAGTCGGACACCGCCACGGCGGTGGCGTATGTAAACCATCAAGGGGGAACTCGGAGCTCAGCTGCGGCTTCCGAGGTAGTCCATATCCTGAAGTGGGCCGGAAGAAACGTGCCGGCTCTGTAGGCCATTTTCCATTCTGGGCATAGACAATGGGCAGGCGGACTATCTGAGTCGCCAATCGCCAGACACCGGACCAAGAAGAGTGGTCCTTGCATATTTCAACTCCTTTACCGACGGTGGGGCACGCCGGATGTGGACCTGATGGCCTCTCGACTCAATCGCAAGGGTCGAGGTTGTGGCCAGATCCAGGGATCCTTGGGCGAGGCCTCGGATGCGTTGGTGGCCCCATAGGGTCCTTATCGCCTGATATAAAACTCCGGCGATCCTAATTGTTCCGGATTGGCCTCAGCATCACTGGTACGCTGATCTGGTACGTCTCGTCGCGGACGTTCCCTGGCGGTTGCCGATGAGGGAGGACCTTCAGTCTCAAGGTCCTATGTTTCTTCTGGCTTACAGTCTCTGGCTTTAACGGCAGGGCTGTTGAAAGCCAGGTGTTGAGGGACCGAGGTCTCTCGGACTCGGTCATTTTGACCATGTTAAGGACACGGAAGTCTTCCTCCAAGCAGATCTATCACCGTGCCTGGAAAGCTTATATCGCCATATGCGAAGCGCTGGACTGGCGTCCTCGGACGTATTCCTTCCCCAGAATCCTGCGTCCTCTGCAGTGTGGAGTGACCCAAAAGCTTGCTTTGAGTACCATCAAGGATCAGATTTCGGCCTTGGCCGTCTTCTTTCAGCGACCTCTAGCGGGTCATTTCTTGGTTAGCACCTTGTGTTGGGGGTTCGCCATGTGCTCCCTCCTGTCATGCCTCCTCTCCCACCGTGGGATCTGAATTTGGTGCTCTCGGTCCTCCAGGTACCTCCTTTTGGGAATATCCGGGATATTCCCCTCTTGTCTTGTCTCAGAAGGTGGCCTTTTAGTGGCAATCACTTCTGTTTGACGGGTGTCTGAGTTGGCGGCTTTGTCCTGCAAGTCGCCATATTTAGTCATCCATAAGGATAAGGCGGTGTTGCATCCGTGACCTTCCTTTTTGCCAAAGGTGGTGTCGACCTTTCACCTACATGAGGACATTGCCCTCCCGTCCTTGTGTCCTCACCCATCGCATCCCAGAGAGTTTGCGCTGCACATATTGGATGTGGTACAAGCCTTACGGGTGTACCTGTCTGCTACTGCTTCTATTCGGAAGTCCGACTCACTGTTTGTGACTGTCTCTGGTCCATAACAGAGCCAAGCGGTTTCGTCTGCCATCATTTCTAGGGGAATCGGACAAACCGTCATTCAAGCCTATGCTCTCAAAGGGCGGGCGCCTCCCTTTCTGGTTACGGCGCATTCCACCAGGGCAATTGGTGCTTCCTGGGTTTTCCGACATCAAGCGTCGGTTGCACAAGTGTGCAAGGCGGCGACCTGGCCGTCTGTTCATGCCTTTTAAGTTTTATAAGGTTAATGTGGCTGCATCTCCGGATGCTTCCTTCGCCCGCAGGGTGCTGCAGGCCGCTGTTTAAAGTTGCGACTCCTCCGTTGAGGAGCTCTGCCTTCTTGGAGTGAAGTTTTTGGTTTTTCCATTTATACTGCTCCCATCCCTCTTGACACTGCTTTGGGACATCCCACGTGTAAAGTGTAAAGAGACACCGTGTCAGTCCATGGATGATAAGAGAAAATAGGATTTTTTGTACTCACCGTAAAATCCTTTTCTCTGACATCCATGGACTGACACGGCACCCACCCTTCCTTTTTAAGTTTGTACTGCTTTGTTACGAACTGAAGTCTGCTGACTGTAGTGGGAGGGTTATGTCCGGAGGGACCGCCCCCTGGGTGGGGCTGTTCAGCTCTGGCTTTTAGAATGTATGTATAACATTTCACATTCTGCCTAGGTCTTCTCCTGCAAGCAGGGACATAACCCACGTGTAAAGTGTAAAGAGACACCGTGTCAGTCCATGGATGTCAGAGAAAAGGATTTTACGGTGAGTGCAAAAAATCCTATTTTTCCCTGCAGCAGCTGTCTGTTTTTGAAATTTGTAATCAATGAATGAATGAACTACAAGTCCCATCTGCCACCACAGCAGAACGTTTTGTAGTTCTCAATAGAACAAAATGTGATCACCACACTCCTAGTCGATTGGCACCCTGCTCTCTAAATGATGGTCCATACCTTGGTACAAACAAGGAGCTGGAGGAAGAGGCTGCAGAGGCCCGGCCTTGTGATGTGGGTGCAATGCCCCGCAGGCTCCTTTACATTTTTTGCTACAAATATATGTGCATTAATAATTTTTTGTGAAAGGTGGACTTTGCTTTTAATGTGCTTCATATTAGATTACTGTCGATCAGCAGTTCCATCTCTCACTATCAGAGGTTTAATCGCCAGCGTAGTCCTAGCCTAAGCTTGTGAAATGCTTTGTGAGTGCTGCTGAATTTGCTGCTTTTCAGACTGGCAATTATATTCTGACACAGTCTTTATGTACAGGGCCTTGTAGTGCATGTTCTAATAGTTTTCCTCTGACTTACTTTTTGATATAGTCAGGTTGTTGTGCTCTTCATAGAAGATAAACAAAGTCTATTTCTTCAGAGAGACTTGATCACATGTGTGAAAACGTCAGGGACAGGGAAGTGATTGTACTAGGTACAATAAATACTTCTTCATTTAAAAAAAATAAGTGTTTTTCATGGCGGTTTGTTGCCTGAAGTTAAAGCATGTGATGATAAACACAAGCTTTGAAAAAAATCCATGCATTCTTGAACTTTAAACCTTTTTATAGGACTGAATAAAATAATTTGCCATTTTATAGCATACCAAAGCTGTTCTTTAGATCAATGATGGCACTCAACTGCTGTGTGCTGATGTGTATACTGGGAATGTGCTTGTGTATGAGAAGTGTGATTGTTAGCATGATGAATGTCAATTTTATGGGTTAGTTGTAGAGATGAATTAAAAATAGAGAAGCTGCGCTAGAAATCCCAATCATTCAAGATAAGGCATATAAAGTCCATTCTTAAAAATAATTTTCTTCTCTTAAATTACACCACAGTGACTTCACACAACAAGGAGTGCCTGACCATCGTACCAAAGACCTGCTTACCAGACGGCAAGCATAAAAAGCAGTTGGCTATAACCCAGCCACGGCCTTTAGCTTGCAGGTGATGACCAAATCGATTAAGCGGGCTGGATGGCTGCAAATCTCCCTCTCTCACCGTCTATGGAGTCTGTGTTCGTTTAAGGCAAATGACCCAAAAAGAAAGACTGACCATAGCGTAATACAGTCTATAGTGTTTAATATGAAAAAAGTTATACACTTACATCCGTAGATTGAAGTTTCACAGTGCCGGCCGGCAGAAAACAAACTGAGCCCGTCGTCCTAGTAAAACCGCGTGGTGACGTCAGTACGAAGCGCTTTGCAGGCACTGCCCATTCATTTCATTGGGCAGGAGCACTCGGTGTGAAAGTAGCCTAAAAGTGGTTGTAACCCTTTTAAAAAAGAGATCCTGTTTCCTCATAGCAGGTTAAACAGCACAACGTTTGTGCTGTGTAACCTGTCCCTCTGTAAGCTGTAAAAAAAATAAAACCTGGCTGATCCTGCCCTTCCCTCTGTAAACTGACCACCTTTATCATGGCTACTGGGCCCCTGATGCTGTGACCAGTTTACGTGCCCCAGTCATCCGCTGTCACTCCTCAAAAAATATTCTGTGCTGTAGGATCAGCCCCTAGCCGCCCCCCCCCCCTCCTTATTCTTACCAGAGCCCGATCTGATCAACGACCTGCACGAGAGCAGCGGCCCTCACTGCTGTCTCCCTCCTCATTGGTCAGATTGATAGAAGCGGGAGCTATTGGCTCCCGCTGCTGTCAATCAAATGCTGTGCTGTGGGACAAAAAGGGGGAAAAGAAACCTCCCCAAATAATTTTAGTGCTGCGCAAACTGTTGGCGCTATATAAATCCTGTATAAAAATAATACCTGTAAAACATAACAGAGGATGTGACCCATCCACACTATAATTAAAAAAAAAAAAAAAAAAACTAGCTGGAGATGCGTTTAAATTTGTCATGTGGTGAGACAAATGTTCCCAGTGATTACATTACCTTTTTTCCCCAACATGTTCCAATCCAGGTGGAAATTCTATGCATGTTAAAGAGGTTGTAAACCTCCTTGTAGTACTTGTACCTATAGGTAAGCCTTATTCTAGGCTTACCTACAGGTACTGTAAATATCTCCTAAACGTGCACCGTTTGGGAGATATTTACTGTACACTGTGCTGATAATGTCATCGGCGCATGCGCCCTGAAGGAACAGCCGCCCGTGCCGTTTCTTCAAGAGCGAGTGCCATGACTGGTGGCTCCCCCCCCGCATGCGCGGGAGTGATGTTGCGTGGCTCCAGCCAGTCACATAGCTGGAGTCCGTGGCCACGGAAGGAAGAGGGGCAAACATGGATGCAGCCTGCAGCAGGGACGGCTCGGGCTTCATTTGCAGGTAAGTGTCTCATAATGTTCTAGTATGCGATGCATACTGGCACATTATGCCACTACTTTGCAGGGAAGCTTCCAAGTTAAAATCATTATTTTGTTGCTAGAAAATTTGCAACCCCCAAACATATGTATTTTTTAGCAGAGACCCTAGAGAATAAAATTGCACTTTTATGAATAAAATAAAACTGTAAATTTGCCCAATTTTTTTTGTATAATGTGAAAGATGTTACGCCGAGTAAATAGATACCGAACATGACTTGTTTTGAAATTGCGCACATTCCTGGAATGGCGACAAATAACGGTACTTAACCACTTCCCATCCCAGTCATTGTAGTATGACGGCCGCATGAACACACTGTCCCTCCGGGCGGCCGTCATATGATGTCAACGACTTCCCGGCGTTGTAGGGGGCGCGGGAGCCGATCCGCGTGCCCGCGATTGCTCATTGCAGAACAAGGACGTTGATCTGTTTGTGTAAACACACAGATCCATGTCCTGTCAGGGGAGAGGAGATAGATCGTGTGTTCCTTGTATATAGGAACAGCGACCAGTCTCCTTCCTTAGTCAGTCCCCTCCCTAGGTAACACATTTCACTTCCCTGCCAGTGACATTTACACAGTAATCGGTGCTTATTTATAGCATTGATCGTTGTATAAATGTCACTGGTCCCAAAATAGTGTCCGATGTGTCCGCCGCAATGTCGCACTCCCAAAAAAAATCGCAGATCGCCACCATTACTAGTAAAAAAAAAAAAAAAATACAATGCTATAAATCAATAACCTATTTTGTAGGCGCTATAACTTTTGCGCAATCCAATCAATATACGCTTATTGCGATTTTTATTTATTTTTTTACCAAAAATATGTAGAAGAATACATATCGGCCTAAACTGAGGAAAAAAATATTTTTTTTTTTTTTTTTTAAAGATATTTATTTATTTATTTATTGTCGGTCTTTTTTTGTTTATAGTGCAAAAAATTAAATCGGCAGAGGTGATCAAATATCAACAAGAAAACTCTATTTGTGGGGCAAAAAAATAATAATCAAATTTTCATTTGGGTACAACGTCGCACTGAAAATTGGCCTGGGCAGGAAGGGGGTGAAAATGGCCAGTATTGAAGTGGTTAAACATCTCCATAGGCGACGCTTTAAATATTTCTACAGGTTTCCAGTTTAGAGGTACAGAGGAGGTCATGTGCTATAATTATTGCTCTCGCTCTAATGATCGCGCCAATACCTCACATGTGCGGTTTGAACACCGTTTAAATTTGCTGCGCAACTTCCATATGCGATTTCTTCTGCACGGAGGGGTGGGGCGCTTACATTTTTTTTTATTTTTACTTTCTCTTTAAAATAAAACATTTCTGATCATTTTTATTGTGGTCACAAGGAATGTAAACATCCCTTGTGACCGTAATAGTCAGTGACAGGTACTCTTTATGGAGGGATCTGTGGTCTATAAGATGCAAAATCTCTCCTTTGCGCTTAAAAGTAATCAAAATGCCAAAATCAGCGTTTTGGAATGCTAGGGATTTTTTTTAAATCCTCACCACCGGCGGCCGAGTAAATCAGAAGTGATGTCATGACATTGCTTCCGGGTTACTAGATCCGAGACCCAATGGAAGCCGATTCCGTCTTCGTTCGGGTCTTCGGCCAGCCTGCAGACGTGTCGGCTGGTCGCTCGGGCCTCCCAGGGGCATCACCCCGGTACAACCCCTTCAAGCCGAGGCTGCATATTTGCGTACGGTTGGCGTGAAGGGGTTAACATGCAACTCTCATTATCCATGTGTATAACTATTGTGTTTAGCTTTAAACCTACACCTCTACTTACAAAGGTTTACACTGTTTGGTTCTAAACACACAAACTTTCAGACATTTTTAGGCTCTGCTGGAAGCAAAGAATTTTGGCACCTGTCGGGATGTAAAGAAATAAAAGCTACAGTAATTTTAATGATCTGGTGGTGAAGTTATTATTGTAACTTACCTGAATAAGCACGGGATTGCATTTTTCTCTATTAATTTATTGTTTTTCTTTTAAAGGAAAGCGAAGATGGTATTGGTGATGGCGATGGTGATGGTAAGTGCATGTTCGACAAGTATTTGAAGTCCAATTTTTTTTTTATGTAATACAGAATTCCGGAGTGTGTGCGCTTAGTGCATGGTCACTTTTTTTTATTTTTTTTTTAATAGTTTCTTTTGTTTCTTATTTTTTCATGGTTTTTGGTATAGCAATTTGTGAACTCTTCAGTCTGTGTTTTTCTATAAAATTAATTCTTACTATCACATTTTATGCCCATGTCACACCTGCACTCCTGCTGTTGGTGAAAACCTGCCAGTGGCAGAATGGATACGTAGGACATGTTGACTGGTGAAACACTTCCCTCCTTGCGTGTGTCACTCACTTACGGACTGGATGTGTGGCATTGATCTCTTGCTACCCACTCCGACAACATTTTAGGCAGCAATATGGCAATACCTTGCTGATCCAGCCAGGGAGAGAGTGACAAATATAAAGCAGGTGAGCATTCACCCTGCACATTTAGTGATCTGGTCTCTGAGTTTTTGCCATATTGCATAAGCGCCTAAAAATCTCTAACATTAACTGGAATTTTTTTTACTACTCAATGCAAAAATTTTTCAGTTGCAAGATGTTTTAGGCCTTGTTCACATAGGACGTACTAAAGAGTGCCGAGAACGCAGATTGTAAGAGTTCAGGGCTGTGCACACGCATGAATTTCAAATTGGCAGCAGCATTAACATCAATGGGACTGCCTGCATCAGAATGAACAAACACCTGTGCATTCCCATGTGAGTATGGATGTACTCCTTCAGTGCGCCCAGTGTCAATAAGGCCTTAGGTCTCCTTGCGTGAGCTGCTCAATTGCAGTGTTCAACAACTTGTAACTGGCCCTAATTTTTTCCAAGCCCGCTGGCTGTCGCTAGTTACTGTGCTGCATGGCTAGAGTCAGAATGAGACAGTGGTTGCATAAATGGACAAGACTCCATTCATTTTGTGTGATCGCCCTTTTGTGTGTTTGTTTTTGGGACAAGCGAGAGTTTGGCTTCACAGTCAGCCAGCTCTGCAGATGCAGCTCTATTGAGATGTTAGCCAGCATGAAAATGTGGAACTAGCTTGCAGCATTGTACAGTTATGTGTATGGCTTCTTATTTTTTTTCTGTCTGTCTTTTACCTACAGCCGTGTTGTCAGACTACGAAAGTGCTGAGGAGTCTGAAGTAAGTATCCTAAAACTACGGTAATAGTTAAGAGGTCTGTTTATGCTTTTAAATCATTGAATCTGCTTTTATTCTAGTCTGAAAGTCAGCCTATTCAAAACTGGTCAGTCTGCTTCATGTGGCCTATATCTCTTTGGCAGTTATGTGTTGCTCCAGACAGTTATGTGTTGCTCCAGACAGTTGTGTGTTTTTTTTTTTTTTACACATGGAACAATGCTGTAAAAAATGGGCATAACTTATTTAGCAGTAGAGGGCTGACATTGGCATGGTTTCAAAATGCTTTCCAGTTATCATAGCTCCATGCCTTAAGGCCTTGGCTGCCTCGATCCTATAATACTTCATAAATGTCAATGTCAATTGGGGCCCACTGCAGTAAACATTCACATTGTAAGGCCTGGCACTTTCATACATTGCCCTGAAATTCCTTATATTTGTGATTTAGCTCCAGCAGCTGTGGTGTTGACTATGCTACAAGGACGTTTGTGATTGCTTAAACACTTAATATTTTATACATGCTTTCCGATCATGTTCGCCTGTCAGTTTATTAGGCGGGCCTGATTGGAAGCTCTGGGCAGGCTGATGTACACTGACTTTTGTGTTTTTGTTTTACACCCGCCTACCTCCGAGTCCATCCAGTACCTAAACGTGACTAATCGGAGGTAGCCTCTACATCCGGCCGCCCATAAAACTAGAATAGGTCTGCCCGTGTCTTCTGGACACAAACTAAATGGGCACAGATGTCAAAAACCTGACATCCATCCCATACAGCTCCAGTTCAGCAGGGGATCTGCTCATGGGTCTCCTGCTAAACAGAGCAGATGGACTCTCTGTGGAAGAGCCTTTAGGGCTAATTTACAAAAGAAGAGCAGATGAAGTGGTAGCAACCAATTAGCTTTATTAGATTATACCGAATTGGCTAAATTGTGCATTTGTGCTCCACTTTTGCTCCAGTTTAATTGAATATTCTCTGTTTTGCAGAATCTGGGAGCATCGCTTATGACCATTTATGGTCACCCTAAGGCTTAAACTATACAGTTTTTTTTTTTTTTTTTTTTAACTTGATTGGAAATTATTACCCAGGATGGGTTACAGATCCCATTATTAGTTGGATTAACCTTCTTCATAGCGTTGTATTGTGATTTCCAGCAGTTGCATGTTGCTGTGATTGTCTGACTGTATATGGATTAGAAATTCTGCAGATTGTGTTTTGTGTTTAATAGACTTCAATGGATTTTTACATGCTTCTTGCTTTTTTTTTTTCTTCTCCATAACAAACTGTGAAGAGCTGGTTAAGGAGTGAGCCGGGAAGCTGGCCGCCGCCGCATCCTTAACTGAATAAGGTCTGCCCTATAGCAGTTTTACTTGGAATGTAAAAAAATGGCAGCTGGCTTCCTGGCACGCTCCTAACGACTAGCTATGCACAGTTTATTTAAAAAAAAAAAGGCATGCTCAAAATGCGCCTGAAAACCGCATAGGTGTGAACCTAGGGTTAGACATAGCTTATGTAAACCACTAATAAACAATTTTCAGTTACATGACTTAATGTTGACCTGTACTCTCCAAGAGCATTTAGCCTGGGTTCACACTGTAGCGAACAGACATCGCATGTGATTCGCACTGCTGTGTTGATCACATGTGATGTTTGTGCAATCTGAGTTTAGCCATACGGTTTGTATGGCTGAACTCGCATTGGATTCACCCCTGCGATCTGGTTCCTGTCTGAATCCACAGTTCGCACTGCGATCTGTCAACTGATCTGGAGGTGTCATTAACATTGTATTGACACCCGCAGCGGTTCACAGAAAGGGGAGTGTGAACTGCCTGTGGGAGAAATGCGATGCGGGAACAGGCACTGGGATCCCGCTGGTTCCCGTATCACTACAGTGTGAACCCGGGCTTACTTATCTGCCTTTTCTCTGCTGCAACTCTGTTAAGCCACCAAAGCAAAATCTTATGTAAACTAGAAGTCCCAAGATATGCACTGATTGGCCCAGCACTTTGACGTGAAGGAAGTTACATGCTTTTCATACCTGGAAGTACCTTCATCTCCTGGCAGGGGAACAAAGGAAAGATGAGTATATTCTGCTGTTTTCCCCTCAGGAGGAAGAGCCTCACTTAAGTGAAGAGGAAGCACTCAAAGCTACCCTAAAACCAGAAAACACAGCTGTCGAGACGACCGCCGCTGCCACCACCCCCGCCGTCACCCCCACCACCAATGCCGTTGCTCCCACCACCACAAAAGAGGAAAAGCTTAAGACAAAAGGCGCTTTAACAGGGGAGCGTCAGAGTGGAGATGGACAGGTAAAATATAATGCAGATTTTTATAAATAAAATTTTTAGCGTTAGATTTCTGTATCTTTTTGTGTTCTGCAGGTTAATGTTGTCATAATGTTGCCACGACGTCCGCTTAAAAGCCAGGCAATAAACATTTTAAGGAGCGGTCAGCGATGACCGCCTTAATGTATTTATAACTAAAGACAGCGTTTTTTTTCCCCCTCAGATTTATACAGAGTGGCGAGGGGTTAGAACTCCTGCCCGTGTCCCAGTTTGGAAGATTCATTCTCTTTTTAACTGTCCTTATTACCAATTTCCCGGTTACTGAACGTGATGGAAAAATCGAAAATGTTGAGTTGTCACCAGAACAGGAATGGAGGCAAAATGTTCCAATGAACACTTGTTCCTGTGACAACTGTCTAAGAGGGGCTTCCTCTTACATTGGAAGGATAATCCTCTCACTTCCTGATGAGTCTGCAATACAGGAAGTTGATAGAAATCTCCCTAATAAGACGTGGAAAAACAAAGCGCTGACAGTGATTTTTAACTCTTCCCTACTCTATCCAATATGAAAAGAAAGTTTTGCCCTAACTTGTACTTATTAGTATTTCATAAAGGAAAAATAGAGGGGGTTCTCTCATATATTCACATATATAGTTAGAGAGAAGAGAACAAAAAGTGCCACATAGCGTGATTCCGTATGAAAGTTTAATGAGGTAAACTCGCATTTAGAAAGATCAACAGCGCTTTGGTTACATGTATATGGCAGCAGCAGGTTGGCACAGGGGGTAAGCGATTTTTCATGGGCAATTTGTCAGCACATTATTTCTATTATTACATTGTAGTAATAAATGAAATGGTTCAACTCGCCATAATGCAGAATTAGTGGGAGCCCTGAGCGTGTCACTTGCCACATCGCCTGCCACCAGATGCGGAATGTCACTTGCCACGTTGCCTGTCCCCAGATGTGGAATGTCACTTGCCACATCACCTGCCACGCTGCCTGCCACAAGAGGCGGAATGTCACTTGCCATGCTGCCTGCCACTGCTTTGGTGGCTGCACTGGTCCATTTAGCACAGAGGGGTGCTGAGTGAAGGCAGGAGAGCAGTGAGAGATGTCATCTCTCTGCTCCCTGCCATACCTCCGACATTGAGGCTGACAGGGCAGGAGAGCAGCGATGCGGGGGGCGGAGAGATATGTCATCTCTGCTTGCCCCCCGCTCGCTTATCTCTTCCACCCGGCGCTCATATGCCTGGCTGTCTCATGCCCGCGGCCCGTCTGCAGAAAGGCCACAGCCTGGTAGTGGTCCGCGACCCGTGGGTTGACGACCACCCGGCATAGATGACCTGGGCCCGACTGGGCAGTACATGAAAGGGAGAGATATAATCTGCAATACTAGACACATGTATCGGATGCACCATTTGCAAATTTTGTTATATTTTGCAGGGCACCCTCTATTAATATAAATGAATCTTTTATAGGGCAATGTGTTTACTTCAGTCTTCCAGTCAGTTAATCTGGGGGGGGCTGTCTCATCCAAAGTTTGGCAATTGTTTTGTGGGCGGAAAATAGTCTCGTGCATGAAGATTTTGGTGTATTTGTCGGTGGCATCAGGTACCCGCTCTTAAGAAAAAAAAAAAAGAATTGCATGCCAAAAGTGGCAGGGGAGGGGGGGAGGAGTACTTTAATGCTGAACTTCTCAACTTTGGGTGGACCTTCCCTTTAAATAAATTCTGTTAATAGACCGTGCAGTCATAAAGTATTTAGACCCTCTTCACTTTTTTCAGTTTTGTTATGTTGCAACCTGATACTACAGTTGTTTTTCAATTCATTTTTTTCCCCTCATTAATCTACATTCAGTACCCTACAAAGTGAAAACCGAATTTTGGATATGTCCAGTGAATTTAATCGCTTTAGCGCCATGCCTTTTTGTGACTTTTTTTTTTTTTTTTTTTTTTTTTCAGTATTTTTTTTTTTTTGCTAGAAAATTTGTTGGAACACCCAAGCAGGCCCTAGACTATAAGATGGTGAGTTTAACAAAGTTTTTATGTCACACGGTATTTGCCCAAAATGTTATTTTGATGGCTAATTTTTGGGAACAATACACTTCTTTTTTTTTTTTTTATGCAAAATAACACCATACATAACCCAATTTTTGGTACAGTATAAAAGATTGTTACGCTGAGTTACCAAACATGCCACTCTTTAAAATTGGGCATGCCCGTGCAACAACTACAGACGGGGTAAATTTTACTATCCATAGGCAATGATTTAAAAGCCTTTACAGGTTACCACTTTAGATTTACATAGGATAGTGCTTACTGCCCATGATCTGACGTTCGCAGTGATACCTCATGTGTGGGACAATTGCTGTTTGTGCGCATTTGCCTTTACGCACACGTATGGGGGCGTTTTTATTTTTATTTTTTTATTATTATTAATGATCACGCCTTGCCATTGTAAAATAAGCCGAGCGCAGAGCTGCTGTGGTCGAAAAGGTGGTATCGTCATAAGTGGGTGATTAAAGAGGAAGTAAGCCCTGATGAGTTTACTTCCTCTTTGTTTCCCTGCAAAAGTAAAGCATAATGGGCTACTATGCATCGCATAGTAGCCCATTATGTGTCATTTGCAGTAAAAGCCAGCGATGTCCCCGATTTTTCCTCCCTAGTAGCAAGCGTCCATCTTCACCCCTCTTCTTCCGGGGTCCGCAAACTCCGACTCTGTGACTGGCCGGAGTCGTGTGACGTCACTCCCGCGCATGCGCGCGGGAGCTGCTTTTCACGGCACGTCCCCATTCATAAAACGCCACACTCGGTGCGCCTGCGCAGTTGTCTACGGCGCGCATGCGCCGTAGACCTCGGTGCAGTCTTTTTTTGCAAATATCTCCTAGACCGTGTAGGTCTCGGAGATATTGCAAGCACCTTTTAATCTATTCTTACCTGTAGGTGTAACTTCCCCATAAGGGTTTACAACCACTTTTAAGCTTAGTGAACCGGAAAACTGGATGTCTTTGATTGGGAGTCCTGTTTGGTGAAAAGGGATAGAGGCAAGTTCCCCATCAGTGTTACCAAAGCGTGGAGCTATCCACCTGGTGCTTGATGCTGGTGCTGCTATACGGTAGAGCTGCACGATTCTGGCTAAAATGAGAATCGCAATTTTTTTTGCTTAGAAGATAGATCACAATTCTCTCACGATTCTCGCGGCGTAACATCATCTTTCACGTTAAAACAAAAAAAATTGGGCCAACTTTACGTTTTTTTTCTATTCTTTGAAGTGTATTTTTCCCCCAAAAAATGCATTTGAAAGACCACTGGGCAAATACAATGTGACATAAAATATTTCAGCAATTGCCATTTTATTCCCTAGGGCCTCTGCTAAAGTGTGTGTGTGTTTGGAGGTTCCTAGTAATTTTCTAGCAAACAATATTTATTTTAACTTGAACAAGTGTCAGAAAAAGATTTGGACTTAAAGTGGTTAAACATCCTGCATTTACATACAGAAGTTTGAGCTAAGAAGGAAGTTAGTTACAATGTTTCATGTTTTTAAAAACTTGGCAGACTGGCCTGATTTTTTTTCTTTACACACACACACACACACACACACACACACACACACACACACACACACACACACACACAAGTTTATCCCTTTTGATCTAAGAAGCATTAGTTACAATGTTTCCTGTTAAAAACTTGGCAGACTGCCAGGATATTTTCTTTTGACAGCTGAGTGAGCAGATAGTCTCTCCACTTGTTATATGAAAGAATCGGCAAACTCTGCATTGGAGATAGTCAGGGGGTTGAATCAAGATCACGATTTTTTAACAATTAATTGTACAGATCCTGGTTTTATGGCTGTTTTTATCTCTTCTGGTAAGGAGATTGCAGCACACCACGGTTTAAATTCAATCTCGCACTGAAGCAGGTGCTGGGGTCTCATCTCTTCCTTTCACTAAACTCTTATGGGCTGCCTTTTTGTTTTTTAGTGCTGCATATGGACTTTTCATGTGGGGTTTTTCTTTTTTTATTTTTTATTTTTTTATTTGCTAATCAAACAAATTGTGCTGGCTGTTTCATCATTTGCTGTTATGTTGTATACCTTCACATTTTTGATTTCCAAAATCCTGTTTTCACTTTGTCAGTATGGGGTAGTGAGTGTAGGTTAATGAGAAGAAGGGGGTCTGAATACTTTATGAATGTGTGTGTGTGTGTGTGTGTGTGTATATATTGTGAGGGGGTTAGCTCGGCAGCGGGTGTGTGTGACCCCCGGGATGGGCTCCCCACACAAAACAGGCCCAGCAAACGGAGGTTGTGGTTTTCAAAATCAAAAAAGGTGCGGTTTATTTTCTATTTACAGTGACAAAACACAGCAAAGCAAAAGAAACATAACCAAAATAAATCCTGGTCAAGTTGACCTCTGACTAAACATACAGGTTTCCTAACTAACAACTGGGATCAGCCTAGTGCTGTCCTAGTCCCTAAGTCCCTGGTTTAGTAAAAGTCCAAACAAATAGCCACACAGGCTTTGCCTCACCGCACAGGGGTTCACTCTCCCTAGACAGTCCACACAGGTCTGGTTCCAGGCATGAGCTAACACCTAATGAATCTGGGAGTTCTTATAGAGGCCTAAATGAGCTGACAAGGTTCAGCTGGTCTCCTCATCTCTGTCTGCACGACGCCCCACACTCTCCCTAGAGGTATGAGTCATCCATGAGCCCACTAGCCTTATACAACTCTCCACCTAGTTGTATAAGTCGGCGTAAAGCCTGAATCTGGGCGAAATATATCTACCCCCCTGGATGCAACCAGGTGACTTTACCTTCCTGCTGTCACAATATATATATATATATATATATTATTATTATTATTATTATTATTATTATTATTATTATTATTATTATTTAAAAACATTTCTTAGAAATTGTTATGTGAGTAACAATGTCTTATTCCTAGGAGAGTACTGAGCCTGATGAAAATAAGGTCTCTCAGAAGACTCAGAAGCAGTTGGATGATGATGAAGACCGGAAGAATCCTGCATACATCCCTCGCAAGGGGCTCTTCTTTGAACATGATCTACGTGGACACACAAATGATGAGGAAGTAAGGTGAGACTGCAGTAATAAATTAATAATTATATAGTTGAGGAAAGAGACCAGGGTGTAACAATGTGAAGCAAGTAGGATAATGTATAGAAGAAGGAGGTATGAACATAAGGTTCAGAATTTGTATGCAAATATCATCTACATTCCTCCAATATATTTAATTAAACTTTTCTAAGCAGCCTACTGATTAGCTGACATGCAAGTCCAAAGAACGCATTTGGACAGCAATTTTTACTTCTATAGGATTACTGGAAAGGAAGTTGGGGGCGTGCTGGATAATTTTGCACCTCAGTATACCCCTTCAAACCACTTTACCTCTGGAGGATTTACCCCCCCCCCCCCCCCCTTCATGACCAGGCTATTTTTTGCGATACGGCACTGCGTTACTTTACCTGGCAATTGCGGAGTCATAAATTACATTTTTATGTCCTTTTTTTCCCACAAATAGAACTTTCTTTTGGTGGTATTTGATCACCACTGGCTTTTAATTTCTTGCTCTATAAACAAAAAAAAGACCAGACAATTGTGGGGGCGGGGAAAAACAATATTTCTTTTTCGTACATCACGGGACACAGAGCGACTTAGTCATTACTAATGGGTTATATAGATTACCTTCAGGTGTTGGCACTGGCCAATTCCAAACCGGAAGTACCCTCCCCTATATAAGCCCCTCCCACCCGGGAGCACCTCAGTTTTTTGCCAGTGTCTAAGGTGTTGGCCAAAGAGTAACATGTGTTTTCACTGGGCTTGCGTACAGGTTCTTTTGGGCCTTAGTAAGCTGTTCCGGATCCCACCAAAAAAGCTTCATAGCTAAACGGTCGGTACCCGGGCCTTGCAGCAGAAGAGCAAGGTTTTGCCTGTAATGCTTCTCTTAGGAGGGCTGGACCCTGGGATCCAGAGCTCTGGTCATACCCACGACCAAGATGTTGTCTGTGCAGGGTGCTATACAGGTCCAGGGGAGTGGAATCCTTGGGAACCCGGTCCCTGAAGGTTTAATTACAATGCCTGCCGTGATAGGTGAAGTTTGGACTTCTGTGGACCAAACAAAGTCCTGCGGCGGGGATCAGGTAAGTGGGGGCCCCCAGGAACTTGGTTCTATTGGGGGACCCCCAAGCCTAATTTGTCTTTCTGTCTGTTACCTAACGGTATTCCCGCTAAATATCTGTGTTTGCCTATAACTACTGAAAATGTAAAATTTTAATAGTAGTCAAGAAAAAAAAAAACAGGGACCGCGGTACCTGTGTTAAACCACTAGAGGCCGCTGTAGTCCATTTTTCTTGTCATGTGGATCTTTGGTTTTCTCAAGTCAAAAGATCCAGGCAGCTGGTAAGTTTCTCTGTGGGAATCCACTTCCTCTGCCCTGTTGCTGCGCTCATCCACCGCACAGGCCCTCCGGCAAAAAGGGCCCTGGCTCCTAGTCCCCTGTTTGATTTCGAAAAGGGCGCCAATGGCGCACGGGCGCGTGCACGCGCCTTCTATGAAAAAAAGGGGCGGGGCGGGTGGATGACGCTCGATGCGCGGCGCTTCTGCGCATGTGCGGGCGTCCCAGCATGGTTAAAAGACACAGTACAAGTGTCAGCTGCATGCAAACAGAGCTAGCAACAAACAGTGGCACACAGAGGCGGTTGATGCAGGCATCCCCATAGAAAGGCACTTTAGTGGACACCAGCTGGTATATAGCAGCACCTGTGTTAGACTATTACCAGCAAAATTGGTGTATGACGACGGGAATACCTCAGCTTTGTGCTTAAAGGATATGTCGTCCAGACGCTCCGGAAATAGATCTTCCAGGAAGCCAAAGGGGTCTCCATCGGGCTCTGAGGATATTGGGCATGCTTGTACTGCACCAATCTCCCCTGAGAATTCAGAGGTCAGTAGCCGTAGAAACCCCGCAGGAATGCCTGGTGCTGCGGCTGTCCCCAGTCCACCTGCTCCTGTATATATAACAGAGGAGGTTTTATCCCCAACTCTGGGAGGATTGGAAGAGAGATTAACAGCATTGATCGCTGCTTCCCTGTCTCAGGAAAAGCGCGTCCGATCTCCGTCTCCTCCTTCAGAGTGCCTGTTAGTGGAGGAACAGCCCCACACAGAGATCGACCTACCTGAAGGGGATCAGGATGAGGTTGATTCAGTTATGGAGGAATCAACAGTGGAAGAACCTTTCTCAGCTTCTCAGGCTGAAAGATTATGGGTTCAGTCTCTGACTAATATGGTCCGATCAGCATTTAAGATGCCTCTGGCGGAACCACCATCCACTACGGTTTCCTCGCTGGGGTCGCTAAAAGCTCCCCAGGCTGTCTGTTCCTTCCCAATCCACCCTTTATTAGAAGGGCTTATTTACCAGGATTGGGAGCATCCTGATAAAATATTTGCTCCCCCCAAGAGATTTCCGGTGATCTATCCCATGGAGGATAAGTTCATAAGAAAATGGAGGGTCCCTACAGTGGACGCAGCCATCTCTTCTGTTAACAAATCACTGACATGTCCAGTAGATAATGTTCCAATGTTCAAAGACCCAATAGATAAAAAATTGGAGTCTTTACTAAAATCTGCTTTCTCTACAGCAAGTATGGTGACACAACCTGCGGTAGCAGCGATTGGAGTCTGCCAAGCAGTGAAAGATCAGTTGAAACAAGTCTTAAGGGACTTACCAGATCAGCAGGCTCTTGCCCTAGCTGACCTGCCTAGAGCCTTGTGTTTTGCGGTGGACGCCATAAAGGATACAATCCAACAGGCCTCCCGCTTTACGCTGTCTATAGTACATATGCGTAGGCTTCTGTGGCTCAAAAACTGGTCTGCTGAAGCTCCCTGTAAAAAACTGCTGGTTAGCTTCCCATTTCATGGAGAACGCTTATTTGGAGAAGATCTGGACAAATATATCCAGAAAATTTCTGCCGGTAAAAGTTCACTCTTACCGGTTAAGAACAAGGGTAGAAGTCCTTCTTTTAAGAGGCCTACTTCTCCAGTCCCGGGCACATCGGCTGTGAAGCAGTTCCGACGGCCTCCGCGGTCAAATTCAGGGGGCAGAAATCAGGGACAATCACAGGGTAACAAGAAGCCCTGGATCAAGAGAGGTACAAAACCTCCCCCCAAGGCATGAAGCATTGCCCCCACTCAATCGGGTGGGGGGAAGACTTCAGTTGTTCACAGAGACCTGGCGGGACACCATCAGAGACAGATGGGTGCTCTCCGCAGTAAGTCTGGGATACAAGCTGGAGTTAAAAGGCACTCCTCCTGCCCAATTTATGAGGTCAAACGTGCCAAGAGATCCCCAAAAGAGAGGATCCCTCCTTCTGGCACTAGAACAACTATTGCTCCAAGGTGTAATCATGAAGGTTCCCCTGGAAGAAAGCGGATTCGGGTTTTACTCGAACCTTTTCACAGTCCCCAAACCAAATGGGGACGTGAGGCCCATATTAAATCTAAAAGGGCTAAACAAGTTCCTAAATATCAGGACTTTTCGGATGGAGTCGATCCGATCGGTGGCCACCGCCCTACAAGGGCAGGAATGGCTAGCCTCGATCGACATAAAGGATGCTTATCTGCATATTCCCATCTTTCCGGCCCACCAGAAATTTCTACGCTTTGCAGTAGAAGGGCGCCATTTTCAGTTCAGAGCCTTACCTTTCGGTCTGGCCACAGCACCACGAGTGTTCACAAAAATTCTGGCCCCATTATTGGCCAATCTAAGAACACAGGGTGTAACGATAATGGCATATCTAGACGACCTGCTACTAATAGACCACTCAGTGGAAAAGCTGGAAGTAGCTATTCACAAGACAATCAAGTATCTGGAATATCACGGTTGGATTATCAACCGGGACAAGTCAGCTCTAAGACCAGTCAAAAGTCTGGAATACTTAGGGCTAAGGCTGGATTCAAATCAGAGAAAGATTTTCTTACCTCCAGAGAAGGTGTCGTCTTTAAAAGATTTGACCCACTTAGTGGGTACAAAAAGAAAACCATCCATACGCCTCTGCATGAGGCTGCTGGGAAAGATGGTGGCTTCATTCGAAGCGGTACCCTACGGTCAATTCCATTCAAGGAATTTGCAAAGGGCCATACTGTCAGCCTGGAACAAAAAAGTTCAGGCTTTAGACTTACCAATGTCCCTGTCCCCTTCCGTTCGCAAGAGCCTCCATTGGTGGTTGGTGCCCCAGAATCTGGAAAGAGGGAAACCCTTCAGTCCGGTTTCTTGGAAGGTGGTCACTACAGATGCCAGCCTCATAGGCTGGGGGGGCAGTACTGGAGCAATGGTCTCTCCAGGGCAAGTGGTCAGAAGCAGAAAAGGCCCTGCCCATCAATCTCTTAGAGATACGAGCAGCCCGGTATGCCCTAGTAGCATGGACATCCAAACTCCAAGGGTCCCCTGTCAGAATTCAATCAGACAATGCCACGGCAGTGGCATATATCAATCACCAGGGTGGCACCAAGAGTCGTGCAGCCCAGAGGGAAGCAAATTGCATCCTGGAGTGGGCAGAAAAATATGTCCCAGCCATATCCGCGGTTTTCATCCCAGGAGTGGAAAATTGGAGAGCGGACTTTCTAAGTCGCCAACAATTATGCCCGGGGGAATGGTCTCTTCACCCCGAGGTTTTCCAGGCAATATGCCAGCGGTGGGGAACACCGGATGTAGATCTGCTAGCATCCAGATTCAACGCAAAGGTGGACAGATTTGTGTCTTGCACAAGGGATCCCCTAGCTTGCGGCTCGGATGCCCTAGTGTTCCCTTGGGATCAGTTCGAGCTGATATATGCATTCCCACCGCCACAATTGTTACCGCGATTACTCCGCAGAATCAGGGTAGAAAAGAAACCAGTGATTCTGGTGGCTCCAGCGTGGCCCCGAAGGGCATGGTACGCGGAGATTGTAAAAATGTCAGTGAGGAGTCCTTGGACCCTCCCACATCGTCCGGACCTGCTGTCGCAGGGACCGATATACCACCCTTCCTTACCAGCCCTAGGTTTGACGGCCTGGCTATTGAAGCCCACATTCTGAAAAAGAGAGGGCTCTCTAATTCTGTGGTATCTACCATGATCAATGCCAGGAAACCGGTATCCAGGCAGATCTATTATAGGATCTGGAAAGCATACATTACGTGGTGTGAGGCCAGGAAATGGCATCCACGTAAGTACGTGATAGGGAGGATTTTGGACTTCCTACAGTGGGCTGTAGATAGGAAGCTTGCCTTGAGTACTATCAAGGGTCAGATTTCGGCCTTGTCAATATTTTTTCAAAGGCCCTTGGCTTCGCATTCACTAGTCAAAGCCTTTATACAAGCAGTGATGCGTATTAGCCCTCCGGTTAGTATTCCCATATGTCCTTGGGACTTAAACCTGGTTCTGTCGGTTCTACAGAAACAACCGTTTGAACCATTACAACACATTTCCTTGGTTCTTCTCACCAGGAAATTGATTTTCTTAGTAGCCGTTTGTTCGGCTAAAAGAGTATCGGAATTAGCCGCCTTGTCCTGTAAGGAGCCATATCTGGTTGTCCATAAGGACAGAGTAGTATTACGTCCTCATCCAGCCTTTCTTCCTAAGGTGGTATCGAGGTTTCATTTGAACCAAGATGTGGTTCTTCCTTCTTTTTTCCCCAAACCTAGCTCGGTAGAGGAAAAGTTATTACATTCTTTGGATGTAGTAAGAGCAGTTAAAGCTTATCTAAAAGCCACTGCTCAGATTCGCAGAACGGATTCTTTATTTGTTCTGCCGGAAGGCCCCAGAAAGGGTCAGGCAGCATCAAAATCTACTTTAGCCAAGTGGATTCGACAGGTCATAATACAAGCCTATGGCTTGAGAAAGAGACCGCCTCCGTTCAAAGTTAGGGCGCACTCCACAAGAGCAGTTGGAACTTCATGGGCAGTGCATCACCAGGCCTCCCTGGCTCAAGTATGTAAGGCCGCAACATGGTCTTCGGTACACACGTTTACTAGGTTCTACCAGGTAGACGTTAGAAGTCAGGAGGATGTCGCCTTTGGGCGCAGTGTGTTGCAGGCCGCAAAAGATCCTCATGCCTGATGGCGCCCAGCTTATGTATCCCTCCCCTCATTTGGCATTGCTTTGGGACGTCCCATTAGTAATGACTAAGTCGCTCTGTGTCCCGTGATGTACGAAAAAGAAAAAGGGATTTTTATAACAGCTTACCTGTAAAATCCTTTTCTTGGAGTACATCACGGGACACAGAGCTCCCACCCCTCTTTTTGGGACACTTATTGCTTGGCTACAAAACTGAGGTGCTCCCGGGTGGGAGGGGCTTATATAGGGGAGGGTACTTCCGGTTTGGAATTGGCCAGTGCCAACCCCTGAAGGTAATCTATATA
Source organism: Rana muscosa (assembly GCA_029206835.1). Classification (NCBI taxonomy): domain Eukaryota; kingdom Metazoa; phylum Chordata; class Amphibia; order Anura; family Ranidae; genus Rana; species Rana muscosa. Next base: position 237,878,520 of record CM055128.1, read on the forward strand.
ACCCATTAGTAATGACTAAGTCGCTCTGTGTCCCGTGATGTACTCCAAGAAAAGGATTTTACAGGTAAGCTGTTATAAAAATCCCTTTTTTTTACTTTCTGCTATCAAACTTATCCAATAAAGAAAATAAAAAATCAAATTTCCTCATAATTTTAGGCCAATCGGTCTTCTGCTACATATTTGTGGTTTAAAAAAAAAATAAAAATCACAATAAGCGTATAGCGATTGATTTATGTTATGGTGTGTGTGTATTGATTATGTTTATGTGTGTGTGTGTGTGTGTGTGTGTGTGTGTGTGTGTGTGTATATGTATGTATGTGTGTATATATATATATATATATATATATATATATATATATATATATATATATATATATATATATATATATATATATATATATATATATTGGATTTTTTTTTTCAATGGCAGCAATGAGCAAATTTTATAGCGGGATTGCGGTGGACAATCTGACACTGACTATGTGGGAACCAGTGGCACTAATTTAGTGATAAAAATATGCACTGTCACTGTACTAATGACACTGGTTGGATAGGGGTTAAACAAGGCGATCAAAGGGCTAACCGCACCAATCCTTTCCCATACATTTTTGATTTTGTGCCCTTATAATGAAAACCTTTAAGGGTATTAGTGATATCTCTCTTTTAGCCTATTACCACTAGCTATTCTCTGAGCTTGTATATGCAAGGGGAAGAACGAGGCCTGTCTGCTTTCTTCTTCTTCCTTTTTTTTTTTTTGTGCCAATTGTCCATCCTTCTAAGGCAGGGGTCTCAAACTGGTGACCATCCAGCTGTTGCAAAACTTCAAGTTCCATGAGGCATTGCAAGGCTGACAGTTACAAGCATGACTCCCACAGACTGAGGCATTATGGGACTTGGAAGTTTTGCAACAACTGGAGTGCTGCCAGTTTGAGACCCCTGTTCTAGGGGAAGGGCTAATACCCCCAAAGTCTACTGTGTTCCCCCATAAACCTTAAAATATATATATATATATATATATATATATATATAAATTTTGGTGAGTGTAAAAATGCCATTATATAAGCAATTCAAATGTTATCTTTGTACATTATTATTTCAAATGATAAGTTTGAGTATTGCTTTTAGACCAAAGGGTCGCCACCCACGCAAGTTGTGGAAAGATGAAGGGCGATGGGTGCATGATCGGTTTCGGGAAGATGAGCAAGCTCCAAAGTCTCGGGATGAACTGATTGCCATGTACGGTTATGATATTCGTTCTTCTAAAAACCCAGAGGAAATTCGTACACGCCGACCAAGAAAGCCAAGGTATACTTACTTTTTTTTTTTTTTTTTGTTATGCCATGGGGTTGGTGATTTTGTTGTCTGTTAAACTGTGTTGGTCATTTGTACTGGTGTTATGTGTTTAAATTTTCTGCCTTGGTCCTAAATCTTAGCTCCATGAAAGAAAGCTCTGGACATTTTAATACCCCAAAGCTATTGGAAACACCAACACATAAATTAATGGTTCTACAGCCCTTGGATGTCATAGCAGAGCTAGACTAAGCGGGCATTCCATAATGCAGCTTGGCCCGGTTCTCCTTGCTGTGTTGTGGATGGCACAAATGGCTGTACTTTCAGTCCACATAACTTGATAAACTGTTAATTCCAGATTAGACAATGACCATTCAAGTGGTACTTCTGCTTGTTATGGTGAATCCAAATAGGATTTTAGAATTAGATTAACCACTTGCCGCCCACCCTATAGCGGATTGATGGCAGCAAAGTGGTTTCAAAATCCTGACTGGACGTCATATGACGTCCTCAGGATTTTGAGCCGCTGCGCGCCCCTGGGGGCGCACATCGCGGCGATCGTTGTTGCGGGGTGTCAGTCTGACACCCCGCAACACCGATCTAGGTAAAGAGTCTCCGATGGAGACTCTTTACCACGTGATCAGCCGTGTCCAATCACGGCTGATCACGATGTAAACAGGAAAAGCCGGTCATCGGATTTTCCTCACTCGCGTCTGTCAGACGCGAGTAGAGGAGAGCCGATCGGCTGCTCCTCTGACAGGGGGGGGGTTTGTGCTGATCGATTATCAGCGCGGACCACCAGGGATGCCACTGGACCACCAGGGATACCACCAGGGATGCCCACCACCAGGTATGCCTCCCTAGACCACCAGGGATGCCAATCTGTGCCCCTAATGGATGCCAATCTGTGCCCACAATGGGCATCACTGATTAGCAGGCATTATTGATTGGCATCCATTAGTACCACATTACAGTACAGTGCCACCCCATCGGTGCCTGTCCGTGCCGCCCCATCGGTGCCCGTCCGTGAAGGAGAAAACTTACTTATTTGCAAAGTTTTGTAACTAAATCAAAAAAAATACGTTTTGTTTTTTTTTCAAAATTTTCGGCCTTTTAATTTTTTTAGCAGAAAAAAAAATCGCAGAGGTGATCAAATAGCATCAAAAGAAAGCTCTATTTGTGGGAACAAAATGATAAAAATTTAGTTTGGGTACAGTGTAGCACAACTGCGCAATTGTCATTCAAAGTGCAACAGCACAGAAAGCTGAAAATTGGTCTGGGCAGGAAGCTGTATAAGTGCCCAGTATGGAAGTGGTTAAATAATAGATTTTGTGGAAATAGTAATTTAATAACACACTTGAGGTATTCTAACATTTAGGTAGTTATTTGGAAAACCTTCTACCTATGTAGGAACTACTGGTAAGGTACTTTTACTACAAGCCTTGGGTGCTGGTATGCCCAGGGACTCCTGTAAAGTGTTAGGGAGCACTTAAAAGTTTCACTAAGCCCTGGTTCACACTGGTGCGATTTGGCATGTCAAAATGCTGATATTTGCCGCAAATTGCCGGCAATGGCACAGTCCTAAACGGTGCGGCGGCGCATCTGCGGCGCTGCACCGATTTCAAAAAGTCGTTTCTGTACTACTTTTTTGCGATTTCGGGCCCGATTGACATTGGTGTCAGATGTCTTTGTAATCGCGGCTGAAATCTGGACTGCCAGCGAGAGTGAAATCGTGTGAGTTCAGCTGAACTCGCACGGCTTCACTCCCGCCGGCCAGTGTGAACCTGAGCTAAAGGCAATTTTTTTTTTTTTTTTTTTGGGCAGTGTGTAGAGGGATTAGACCTCTTTCTGGGTTTTATTGCTGTCTGTGGCCCAGTTAAGGAGTCTCTCTCTCCCTCTCTCCCCTCTACTTTTAAGTGTTCCCTAACACTTTACAGGAGTCCCTGGATATACCAGCATCCCAAATTTTGGGTTGACGTTCTAATAAGAACAGAGGGGAAATCTTCCAATGGGAACACTAGTTCTGGTGACACCATGGAATTCCCTCACTTTGGAGGGCTTTCCTCTCGCTTTCTGTTTTGGCTATGGGACTCCGTCCATAGTGGAAAAAAAGATTTTGCCTATGTTAACACTTTATTAGTGTTCAATTGAACAATGGTTTCCTTTAAACTGCAGGCTGACTTAAAACCCTGTAAAAATAATCCGAGGGATGCCTCCTTTTCCACAAATAGAAACTTTTTTGTTTCCGGAAATATGTATTTGGATTCTTCCTCCCCTATGCCTCACTGTTTGCTTGTATTTATGATAGACAGCCTCATTGACGTGTAGTCCGTAGAAGGAAAACTGGACTAAGCGTGCTTCAAATACTAATGCCTCTGTTGGAATATTAAATGTGTCACTGTGAAAGTGTTGTATACTTTTTTTTATTTTTTATTATTATAATGAACATGCATCCACTTTAAGAACTCTCCTGCATGGTGAAGCCCTTGAAAGTAATGAGCGATGCACTCAAAATGTCTCAATGCTGTAAATTGCAGTGGAGGGTGTCTATACTAAGCCTTTCAGCTCAGAACAAAATGTATACACAGCACCAGAGAGCCCTAATCATCTAACACAGCCTTTTTCAACCAGGGTGCCTTTAGGTTTCTTCAGAGGTGGCTTGGCAAAATGCCTAAATATTGCCCAAGGTGGATGAAATCTGCCTTTTAGTTACACAAAGCCTTCTACAACCTCCTGATAACCAATGGCATCATCTGTTGATGAGGAGGATGTCGGCTGCCTGCATATCAGCATTGTTTGACCCTCTCCTGCCTCTCTCCATCAGCTTTGGGGTCACATAAGCTGAGTGATGCAGAAAAACCTGAGGAAGTAGAGAAACATTGGAATACTAGTCGGCACCAGTTTGCAAAAGTGTATTTGAAAGTATTGATGTTGCTGCATTATTGTAAAACTATTAGAATAGTTTTTTAAATTTTTTAGGATGGGACACCTCAAGATGTCTAATTTTGGAGGGTGCCTTGACTGAAAAAAGGTTGAGAAACGATGATCTAACAACTCAGTTTTTCCTTTCCCCAGTGGTCCTAAAAAGCAGGGTTACCCAATTGTATTAACCTCTTCAGCTCCGGAAGGTTTACCCCACTTCATGACCAGGCCATTTTTTGCGATGCGGCACTGCGTTATTTTAACTGACAATTGCACGGTCGTGCTACGCTGTACAGAAAATTTATGTCCCTTTTCCCACAAATGGAGCTTTCTTTTGGGAGTATTTGATCATCTGCTACGTCTTTTTATTTTTTGCGCTCTAAATAAAGAGTCTGACAGTTTTGAAAAATAAACAATATTTTTTACTTCTATAAAACACATTCAATAAAACATTGTAAAAAAAATCTAGTTTCTGCTTCAATTTAGGCCAATATGTATTTTGGTAAAAAAAAAAATCCAAATAAGCGTATATTTATTGATTTGGTTTGCGCAAAAGTTAAAGCGTCTACTAACTATTTTACTAGTAATGGAAAAAAAACGAACTTCTCATTTCAGATACCCCAGCCCCTCCAGAAGGGAAGACCAGGAGGAAATGCCAATCAGGCAGTCAAACCGTTATTATGATTCCGAGTCTGTCCCCCCACCCCGAAACTACAACAGTCGCAATTCCCCTGGGAACAATAGAGCTGTTTCAAATAGGACCTACTCACGGCCAGGTGGGTACAAGGAAAATCGTCCTGTCAGTTACCCACCAGATGACATTACTTCTCCACCACCTACTTCTGAACGAAGGCAGGATTATGGAGGTTACAGAGCCCGGAGCGTAGAGCAAGCACCACAACCACCAGATGAAGAGCCCCCTGAAATGGGAATTCCTAACAAAGATCAACCAGCAAATGAGAAACCGGCTGATCCATCGCCACCACCTCCCGATCGACCTGTGGAGAAAAAGTCCTATTCTAGAGCCAGGAGGAGTCGAATTAAAGTTGGGGAGGCTGGAAAGAGCATAGACGACACTACATTCCCTGAACTGCCTCCTCCCCCTCCACCACAGATGCCCACTGAGGTGGTTCCAGAGCCTTCCCCACCCATACCTGTAGTGAAACCTGGTGGCTGGGAACCTCCTGTAGAAGGTGGTTTGACTGGACTAGAGCAGGACATGTCACAGGTCAACATTGCAGACCAGAACTGGAGCCATGGGCAATCGCCATACGTTTCAACACGTAAGTGTTCGTTTTATGTTTTTGTTTTTTTTGTTTTTTTTTTACATGGGTCACAGTTTTCCATTTGTATTAATGTGATCTATAGCTGTGTGTTTCCAACTGAACTGGAATGTTGGCAGTTGTCATGAAAATTTTGGAACTGCAATTCACCTCAGTAACTGGTAATTGAAATTGGAGAGATGTGCCTAGCAATATTAGCAAACTAAGTGGATTATAGGGAGCACAGGCATAAACTGGCAGCACACAGCTGGCTCCTCTGAGTTGCTGTATACGTATGCATGCACTGTGACAGTGCAACAAGCATGGAGTGCCTGGGCAGCCCAGAAAATGGTATGCCTTGCGGCGTAAGGCCATGGGCGCAATATTTTGCCCATGAACTCAAGACCAGACCCACTAGGAGTTTCAGGGTAATATATGATGAAGCCAGTCAGATTAGGGGTCGACCAATATGGGTTTTTCTCTGGCCGATGCCGATATTTAGAAATCAGGGTGGCCGATGGCTGATATATGTTGTCGCTTTTTTTGGGGCCGATATTTTAGGCCGATTTTTTTTTTTATTTATTTTTTTCCCCCTTCATCTCAGAATCTAGGGTGGAGAGGTGGGGGGGAGGTTATTGTTTAGGGTGGAGAGGTGAGGGTGCAGCCTATCGGTGTCCATCAGTGCCACCTCATTAGTGCCCACCAGTTCAGCCCGTCAGTGCCGCCTATCAGTATCCGTTAGTGCCCACCAGTGCCACCTCATCAGTACCCACCAGTGGAGCCCACCAGTGCCACCTCATTAGTGCCCACTAGTGCAACCTTATCAGTACAGCTCATCAGTGGTGCCCACGAGTACAGCTCATCAGTGGTGCCCACGAGTACAGCTCATCAGTGGTGCCCACGAGTACAGCTCAATAATATCAGTGGTGCCCACGAGTACAGCGGAGCACTCCTGGCTCCGTTCCGTCCCCTCGCATGGCCAAAGACGGCTCCATTCATCTCCTGACGTGCTGCGCGCTCTGCCTCTGCCTCCAGACTACAAACCTCAGAATGCAGCGCGGCCAGTAACAGCCAATCGGCGGCCGCCGCTGCTGACTTCCTCCACTGGGGGGAAAAAATTAAAAAAGGAAGCCAGGCAGCGGCGGTGATAGCAGCCGTTTAGAATAGATGCTTTAGAATGGATTTCCACCCAGCACGCCCCTGCCTCAGATCCCTCACAAATCGGCCTTTTTTTACATAATAATCGGCCGATGCTGATTTCTTTAAAAAGGCGAAATATCGGTCGACCTCTAAGTCAGATACCCATTTTTGGCACTCACCATGCACCCTGAAATGGATCTCTATTTTGAGAGCAGGTGACTGGCAGGATCACCAGGTACCGTATTTCACACAGGAAGCAATGCAAAAAAAAAAAAAAAGGATGCCCTTGCAAGTCTGTGTTACAATGTACTTGTATCAAAAATGTGAAATGTTGGGGTAACCTACACTTTAATGGCTTGGATTTTAATGAAAATTGAATTTTGCCTGCTATATGTAGATTGCTTAAAGTAATCAACAAGTAAAGTAGCAAGGTACATCTACATTTTGGCAATACAATGAAGTGAAAGTTATCTTTCCTGGGAAAGTTGAGTTTGGCTCTGCCCCATTCCACCTCCTGGAATCTTTTTGATATAGCTCTAATTTGATAGGGGTTCTTGCTCACTAACCATTAGCATTGGAAAGCTAGAGTGGGCAGTACCAGGCCTAGCTTTTATTTTGGAAAGGGGGCCCAATTCGAAGCTTGGACATTTTTTACTTTAATGCAAGGACTGCCTCTAAGGTAAAAAATGTTTAGGCTTTAGAACCACTTTAAAAAAAAAGGTGAACTGTGCGATGCATTGTAACAACGCACTACAGCGCCCCCATACAACACACAACAGTGAATATGCATTGTACAGATTATAGCACTGATTCCCTGGTGTAAATGGGCCCTAATAGTCAGGATTTTGAATCTGCAACAAAGGGCCCTGCCTCATGCTTATCCGTTGCCAAGCATTTCCTTAGAGTTGGGTTACTGAGCACATCTGACATTGTTGGACTAGGCAACACCCAAAGTGTATCTATTGGCAAATCTTCTCCACTTATGTCCAGTTGTGTCTCCAGGGCTGGAAGTGAAATTTCCCTGATTGGACAAAAAAAAAAGTGGAATCCTAGACTGAGCATTTGTTCTTTTCAGAAAATTAATGCCTACAGTGTATGTATGATTGCACTGTAGTTCATTATTATTTTTTGTATGTACACATGCGCTGGGAAAAAGTGGACGGGCAGAGTGTTAAGCAAATTAAGCATGTGTTCATAAATTAATCTTTCTAAACAACTTTGACAGGTATTCCAAATCATATTCACATGCCTGGAGCACCCCCACAATATGGTCGCATGGAGGGAATGGTAAGTAACTCCCATTAACGCTGAATGGCTGTGTTGATTTTACTGAAAGTTCTTTGTCTTTTTATAATTTGAAGAGGTAAAATATTGACAGGAATTCAGACTTTACCCAAACACATTAGATTGGTTGCGTGTACTTCCACTTTCATGAGATGTGCATGCTGTGTTTCCTGGCTAGTAGTGATGCATAGTGATTGCACTGTCCTGCTCCTCTATAGTGCAGGTCTATGGGTCTGCTTTAAACTCTATCATTCATGGAACATGCTGCATCATATGCTGGTCACATTAAACTGGACTTGTTCTGTAACGTTGACAATGTTTTTTAGCTTCCCCCCCCAAGCCACTTCTGTTTTTTTACTGAGTTGTCAGGAAGATACCCCAGCGTCCACACAGGAAGTACGGCCCTTTATACCAGTCACCGCTGTATGTGTAGATGTTAATTGTAAAAGAACAGGCGGTAAAAAGAAAGTGTTCACGTAATTAAATAATGCAAGGCAAACTTAAGAACCCTCCCCCCAGCCAAACGGCCAAATGAAATGTTTGTGAACTGATTTGCCTGCTAAAATATCTTATTCTGTTCAGCCAGTCTTGTGATTCACACAGTTCTGGCTGAAATGCAAAGCCAGGATCAAGTTGGCAGCTTTATATGACACCTACATGTTTGTTGGACAGTGATTTGGCTTTCCTCTTACTGGTCATTGAAAGTCAAATGAGGGGCAGGTGACCCAGAATATGCCCAAAAAGCTGAAAAAGGAAAATTATGGTGCTTGCATGGCTACCCAGTTTTGAAGGGGGGGGGGGGGGGGCGGCTTAGATGAACAGTATTCATATGGCTATTTTGGCAGGTAAAACAGTTCACCTAAATATGTAGTTCTGTGCCCAGCTTCTCTTGGTTGGCAGTAATAAGATTGATGAGGATTTATTTATTTATTACCTGCTATGTAGGGAGTTCAAAGTGGTCGTGTCAAGAGGTATTCCTCCCAGCGTCAGAGGCCAGTTCCTGATCCTGCTCCCGCTCCTTTGCACATCAGCCTTATGGAAGGTCATTACTATGATCCAAGTGAGTGCCTCACTGATGTGTTCTGCTCTTATTTGTTGCAGGAAAAATTGCTTTGGTGTACTAATTTCTTCTTTTTGATTCTTTAGTCCAGTTCCAAGGACCAATATATGCTCACACTGATGGCTCTTCCCCTTTGCCCCCTCAGGGCATGATTGTACAGCAAGAAATGCACCTTCCCCATCCAGGTACTTGGTATTTGAGTGTTTAAAGATATTTACTGCCTTTAAGTTACACTATGAATGAGGGGCAGTTGGCTCTAATAAGGCCTCATGCATACTGGACATTTTTACCGTTGTGTTTTTTTACTTCAGATGTTTGTTTCTGCAGCCAATAAATTCCCCAAAAAATGATAAAAATTTTGTTAGGGTAGTGTCGTATGACCGTGGAATTTGTCTTTCAAAGCGCGACAGCACTGAAAATTGTCCTGGGCAGGAAGGGGCGAAAGTGCCTGGTATTGAAGTGGTTAAGGATCTCCAATATTATTTATTATTATTATTATTATTATTATTATTATTCTTTTTTTTTTTGGTGTTAAACATTTTAAAACCTATGTCATAAATTCTATAAAACTGCAATAGAAGCATACTTGTCTTTTAATGTTACTGAATAAATGTGCACTTAACTTTCCTCTTTGTTACTTAAACAAATCTACTCTGCAATAAGGCCCCCAACCACACTGTTCATTCTACTTCAAGAAAACCCCAAAATGGAAGCAGCAATCTTTGTTCACAACAGGACATACATTGGGGAAAATAATTATTTGATCCCCCTGCAGATTTATTTAGGAATACCTTCTTTTTTTTTTTTTTAAGTGGTTTTAAACCTAGTTACACCACTTGTACCTACAGGTATAATAAGGCTGACTTGTAGGTACTGTAAATATCTCCTAAACCTGCACGGTTTAGGAGATATTTACCTTATATGCTTGCGCCGACGTCATCGCCGCATGCGCACTGAAGAAATGGCTCGATCGTGCCATTTCTAAAGGGCCTGTGCCGTGACTGGCGGCTCCCGCGCGCAGGAGTGACATCATCGCGGCTCCGGCCACACGCGATGCATACTAGCTCATTATGCCTTTTTTTGTCTTGCAGGGTTTTTTATTTATTCATTTTTTTTTTTTTTTTAAAGTGGTTGTAAACCCACTTTGACAACATGCACCTAAAGGTAAGCCTAGATTAAGGCTTACCTGTAGGTGCATGAAAAATCTCCTTAACCTACACGGTTAAGGAGATATTTGCTGAAAACCCAGCAGCGATGACGTTGCATGCATGCGTACTTGCGGGCCGGCATCATTGCCGGTTTTCTGAATTGCGATCTTGCCGGCCCGAGTGCGCATGCGCGTGACGTCATCGCCGCTCCGGCCAATCACAGCGCCGGAGCTGCGATACACGGAAGGGACATCGAGGCAAGATGGCGGAGGGCAACGAGGAGGACTTCGGGGGCTTCAATTTCAGATAAGTGTGTGGAGGGTTTACTTCCTCTTTTTTAAATGGGTTTACAACCACTTTAAGAGCGAGCTTCAGGGTGGTCACGTGACTCGGGGATGGTCTCCAGGGCTACTGAAGGAGGGGCTGAGTGGCCATGTGACCTCCCTGGCTGATGTCAGAGGGAGATCTCGTGCTCCTCCTGCAGAAGCCATGTATCGGAGCTGTACAGCGCCCCAGGAGTCACGTGACCGGCCTGAAGATGGCTCTAAAAAGGTATTTCCATGCCTTGTTTTTTATAAAAGACTTATGCAGTGTGTCATGCCTGCCTATAATAGAGGGGCTGGCAGTGATTTATACTTGTGAGTTCACAAACACTTTAAGGCTGGATATACTGTATGTCTTTTCAGTGCCATATATCTAAATCCATCAAAAGGCAGTGGGACTTTGGAGGGCTTCTGTATAAGATGTGTAGTAATTTCCTGTGTATGGCGGCACATACCTTGGCAGTAATTATTTCTTTATCGTACACCACGGGACACAGAGCTAGTCATTACATAATGGGTTAAGGGTCACCAGCGGTGATTGGACACTGGCACAACCAATGGAAGACAGTTCCCCTCCATATAACCCCTCCCATCAGGGAAGTACCTCAGTTTTTTCGCCAGTGTCGAAAGGTGTTGGACGCGTTAGGAGGTGCTAAAGGAAAGCTCTACCAAAGAGACCCTCTGGGGGTAAAAGAGCTATGCTTTCGGATCCATCCAAGACGCCTACAAATGAGCTGAATCTGGATGGGATCCGGGCCTCATCCATGAGGCGTCGCCTGTAATGTCTCTCTTCGGAGGACTGGGCTCTAAGATCCAGCACTTTCGCTATTTCGCTATAAAGTCCTGGTAAGAGTCTTGTACAAGGCCCAGGGGAGAGGTATCCTTTAAATAGGAACCCATATCCCTGAAGGTTGGCACACATAGCCCACCGTGAAGGGTGAAGTTTGGTATCTGTCTGAAATCTTTCAGCAGAAAAACCTGCGGCGTGGATAAGGTGAGATTAGAAGGTCCATAACTAGGTTGGGACCTTTTTCAAAAAATGGATGTCTTCTTTTTTTCCACCACTGGGGGGAGTAAAGAGCTGAATATACTCACCTCACTCTGTTCAGTGTCGGCTTCGGCGAAGTACACTGCTCGTCACCTCCGCTGCTGAGCTTGCTGGGGCACCCCGATCCTCCTTTCGGTGGCCGACCAGACACCTGCAGATGCAGGTAAGTGGGAACAAGGGCTGATGAGAGTCCTCTCTCACTATGGCCACCGCCATAGCGCTAAGGGCCGCGCGCGCGTGCGGGAGCGCGCTTTATCGGAGGGGGGGGGGCGAAGGCGTGCGCGGGCACGTGGCGCGCGCAGGCACAGAAACGGCGCCAAATTTAAGACTGTCAGTGTGAGAAGCACTGCAGCAGCAAGCAAGCTCGTTAGTTCTCTTGTTCCTGGCAGAGAAACACAGCAGCTATACAGGGACGTAAGACTCCATGTGGTTGGATTGGGTACTTCCTAGAAGACATCCATGTTATGCATAGTTATGTGTTAAAAGTTGCATACTTAATGTATTTGCTAAACTGAACACGGTAGTATATGCATTTAGGTACCTTGTATTTTGTCTAAACAGTAAGCCTTCCAGGGGAAGTAATACGGACAAAAACAGATAAGAAAGCACCACCGCCTGAGAGGAGGCTCTAACTGTGCTGACTCGGTACCTTTCTCTCCTGTGTTGCTAAATGCACCTGTTCAGGATGAGCCATTACCTCTGTCAGGTATGGCGGCTTCCTCAGTGAAGCCTGGGCCTGTATATGTCACTGAGGACACTTTATCAGCTGCCCTAAATAATCTGGAAGAAAAAATTGCTACCTTAATCGCTAAGTCCTCTAAAAAGGGACAATAAGCGAAGCAGGTCTCTTCCAGTATTGGACCTCCCTTCAGAAGTACCTGAGGGAGGAGGATGAGGAGGAGGAGGCTACATCAGCAGAGGATGAGGAGCCAGATTTTAAGGTCACAGGTACAATGCTATAGCAGTGCATTTAAGTTAACCTCTGCGGAGGTAACGGAATTACCTGTCTCCTCCCTAGGGTCATTAAGATCCCTGCAAGGTGCATGCTCCTTCCCGGTTCATCCGTTACTAGAGGATCTAATATACGCAAACTGGCAACATCCAGATAAGCGTTTCTCACCTCCAAAAAGGTTTAACATTCTTTATCCTATGGGGGAAATTTTTTTAAAGAAATGGAGCCTGCCTGCGGTAGTTGCGGCTATTTCTTGTGTAAATAAAAACCTGACATGTCCGGTGGATAATGTACAAGGGTTTAAAAGATCCTTCTGAGAGGAAGTTGAAATCCTCCTTCCTTTTGGCCGGCTCAATTACCCAACCTGCAGTAGCAGCAGTCGGTATGTGTCAGGTCATCAGCCAACAGGTAAAGCAGGGGCTGAAGGAACTGCCTTCAGAGCAGGCTAGAAATTGGGAAAATTTGCCTAAAGCCTTATGCTTCACAGTGGATGCCATTAGAGATTCTATCATACAGGCATCACGCCTTACACTCCAGCTGGTACAGATGCGCAGAGTACTTTGGCTTAAGCATTGGTCAGCGGAAACCCCATGCAAAAAGCTGTTGGCAAGTTCCCGTTCCATGGCGAACGCCTATTTGGGGAAGATTTAGAAAAATATATACAGAAGATATCAAGTGGTAAAACGACTTTTTACCTGAGAGAAAGAAAAACAAGAGATCTTGTTTTAAACGCTCTCTCTCCCCAGCTCCCGGGAAATCTGACTCCAACCAGTGGCGGCGGCCTGTTTTAGCCACCCACAAAAGCCAAGGGGCAAGCTCAGAATAACAAGAAGCCGTGGGGTGCAAGAGCTAATAAGCAAGCCCCCAAAGCCTCTCAGTGAAGGGGCGCGCCCGCTCGGCCGAGTGGGAGGAAGGCTTTGTCAGTTCTGAGCGACTTGGTGGTCAGAAATCCAGGACAATTGGGTAGTATCCACAATATCCTCAGGGTACAAACTGGAATTTCGAGAGATCCACCTTCTCAATTCCGAAGTTCAAGACTCTCCAAGGATCCACAAAAAAGAGAATCCTTCTTCAAAGGTTTGAATCACTTAATGGCTCAAGGGGTAGTTACAGACGTACCCCAAAAAGAGCGAGGTTCAGGTTTTTACTCAAACCTCTTTGTGATTCCAAAGCCAAATGGAGATGTCAGACCCATCCTGGATCTAAAATCCCTAAATCGGTTCCTGAACGATCGCCATTTTCGAATGGAAACGATCCGATCCGTGGCCGCCACTTTAAAGGGCGGAAAATTCATGGCGCCCATAGATATCAAGGACGCACATTTACACATACCCATCCTCCCCGCTCACCAAAGATTCCTAAGGTTTGCGGTAGAAGATCGCCACTTTCAATTTGTGGCTCTGCCGTTTGGTGTAGCCACCGCGCCCATAGTATTCACAAAGGTGCTAGCTCCTCTGTTAGCAAACCTAAGAACACGGGGCATTGCGGTAACAGCCTATCTGGACGATCTACTAGTAATAGATCAGTCAAAGGAGGGATTGGGTCACGCTGTACACACTACAGTAGGATACCTGGAGCATTTAGGATGGATTATAAATTTACAAAAATCCTCTCTCCAGGCCCAAAGAAGGATAGTGTACCTGGGCATGATCATAGATACAGCCCAAAACGGGGTATACCTGCCAGAACCGAAGATACAGTCTCTGAAAGACCTGATCCACAAGGTCAAAGCAAACAAGAGGCCGTCTATTCGCCTTTGCATGAGACTATTGGGAAAGATGGTAGCCTCCTTCGAGGCGGTACCTTACGCCCAGTTTCATTCGAGACTACTTCAAGGCAATATTTTAGCTTCCTGGAACAGGAAGAGCCAAGCTCTGGATATACCCATGCGCCTGTCCTCACAAGTACGCCACAGCTTCGATTGGTGGCTAGAAGCCAGGAATTTACGGAAGGGAAAGTCCTTCCTCCCAGTGGCCTGGAAGGTGGTATCTAGGGATGCCAGCCTATCGGGCTGGGGTGCAGTATTCGAGGAGGCTTCTACCCAGGGAACCTGGGCCAAGACTCAGGGGATCCTGCCCATCAATGTGCTAGAGATCCGGGCGGTATATCTAGCCCTCAAAACCTGGACATACAGGTTACAGGGCTACCCAGTTCGGGTTCAATCCGACAATGCTACTGCAGTAGCTTACATCAATCACCAAGGAGGCACCCGCAGTCGGGCAGCCCAAAGAGAGGTGAACCGGATCCTGGCATGGGCAGAAGAGCATGTACCTTGCCTTTCTGCAATCTTCATTCCAGGGATAGAAAATTGGCAAGCAGACTACCTGAGTCGTCAGCAGCTGCTACCAGGAGAGTGGTCTCTTCACCCCGAGATCTTTCAGGCCATATGTCTGAGATGGGGAAACCCAGATGTAGACCTGCTAGCTGCCAGGTTCAACAAGAAATTGGACAACTTTGTGTCCAGAACGAGAGATCCTCTAGCCTACGGGACAGACGCTCTAATAATACAGACGCTCTAATAACTCCATGGAATCAGTTCTCACTGATCTATGCATTCCCTCCGATCCCTCTTCTACATCGCAGGATCAAGGAGGAGGGAATACCAGTAATCCTAGTGGCCCCAAACTGGCCCAGGAGGCCTTGGTACGCCGAGATTGTAAAAATGGCGATAGGAAGGCCCTGGAAGTTTCCACTTCGACACGACCTGCTGTCACAGGGTCCAGTATTCCACCCTTCCTTACAAAGGCTAAAGTTGACGGCCTGGCTGCTGAGACCCACATTTTTAAAAAGAGAGGGGTCTCTGGTCCGGCTCTTTCTACGCTCATTAATGCTAGAAAGCCAGCCTCCAGACTCATCTATCAGAGAGTCTGGAGAGCATACGTTTCCTGGTGTGAATCTAGATGTTGGAATCCTCAGAAGTATGAAATAAGTAGGATTCTTGCTTTTTGCCAGTTAGGAGTGGATATGAATTTAGCCCTTAGCACCATCAAGGGGCAAATATCGGCTCTATCAGTCTTCTTTCAGAGACCATTGGCATCTCACTCCCTAGTTCGGACATTAATTAAGGGGGTACTGAGGATAAATCCTCCAGTTAGGACTCCCTTGTGTCCATGGGATTTGAATTTGGTATTGTCAGTGTTGCAAAAGCAACCTTTTGAACCTATTCGCCATATTCCTTTAATTATATTAAGTAGGAAGTTGGCCTTTCTGATTGCTATAGCTTCTGCTAGGAGAGTATCAGAGCTAGCAGCTCTTTCTTGTAAAGAGCCTTATCTAATTTGTCACAAGGACAAAATCGTACTACGACCCCATCCGGCTTTTCTACCTAAGGTGGTGTCGGCTTTTCACTTGAATCAAGACATTGTTCTGTCTTCCTTTTTTCCAAACCCGCGGACGGCGGGGGAAAATTATTACACTCTCTAGATCCAGTGAGAGCGGTAAAGGTGTATCTGCAAGCAACCGCTCAGATACGTAAAACAGATGTTTTGTTTATTTTACCAGATGGGCCCAAGAAGGGCCAAGCGGTATCAAAATCCACCATTTCCAGGTGGATTAGACAAGTAATTGTTCAAGCTTATGGTTTAAAGAACAGGACTCCTCCTTTTCCTGTTAAGGCGCACTCTACCAGGGCGATAAGTGCTTCATGGGCAGTGCACCACCAGGCTTCGATGGCTCAGATCTGTAAAGCTGCAACTTGGTCTTCAGTCCATACATTTTCCAAATTCTATCAAATAGATGTGAAAGGACATGAGGATTCCGCCTTTGGGCGAAGTGTGCTGCAGGCAGCAGTATAGGGCTTCTGGTCCGCAAGCGGCCTGTTTTGATCTGTGTCTCCCCCCCTTCATATGAGCATTGCTCTGGGACGTCCCATTATGTAATGACTAGCTCTGTGTCCCGTGGTGTACGATAAAGAAAATAGGATTTTTATAACAGCTTACCTGTAAAATCCTTTTCTTGGAGTACACCACGGGACACAGAGGTCCCCCCCTTCTTATGGGAACCTTACTGCTTTGCTACAAAACTGAGGTACTTCCCTGATGGGAGGGGTTATATGGAGGGGAACTGTCTTCCATTGGTTGTGCCAGTGTCCAATCACCGCTGGTGACCCTTAACCCATTATGTAATGACTAGCTCTGTGTCCCGTGGTGTACTCCAAGAAAAGGATTTTACAGGTAAGCTGTTATAAAAATCCTATTTTTCTGGCTCTACCATCAGCTGTGCTATGGCATCCTACAATTGCTAATATCTGTTATTATTGTCGGCGCTTTTAACCTAGGAACTCAAGGCGATTTATCTTTTGTTGGGACAGATGGTAAAGCAGCAGTCTTGAATGTTCTCAGTAGAATATCATACTAGGAACAGTTTTTTGTAACAGGAACCAATTAATTTACCAGCATGTCTGTTTAGAGTGTGTAAGTAAACTGGAGTACCCGGAAGGTTTTAACACAAGGACAGAGAGAACATACAAACTCAAAGCAGACAGTGTCTTGGTCAGGTTTCAAGCTGAGAACCCCATCGCTGCCAGGTAGAAGTGCTAACCACTAAGTTGCCTGTTGAGCTATTACAAGTCTCTTCATTGATCTGTTTGTGAATCCGGTTCCCTCCGTGGCTGGTCCATTTTGTGTTAATGGACCTTACCGATGTTAATCAGCACAAGTGATTTGTGATCTCAATCAAACCACGATGTTTGTCTGACCAGCTTTCTTTTCCCAGTACAGGTACTATTGCAATGACAAACATAAGTAGTGTAGCTTGTTTCATACATCCATTTATGGCCCAACAGTGCTGTCCTATTATGTAGAACTTGATACAGGACATAAACGCATGGCAGGATTTGCGCTAGAGAAGCTTAAAATCAAATGTTCCTATCAGTTTATACACACTAAAGCCTATTTGGTCATAAGTGAATGAAGTATATTTTTGAATTGTGGGAGGAAACCAGAATATCCAAAGGAAACCAGCACAGACAAAAAAATAAATGCACTTTACATAACTCATCTTTAGAAATGTCTTGTGTCATAAATCATATATTTTTGAAACGCCTATATAAAAACTTTTTTTTTTTCCCCCATTTCAGGTTTACACCCGCACCAGTCTCCTGCCCCCATGACTACCCCAAGCCTTTACCCTGCACCAGTCTCAATTCCTCCAGGCCAGCCTCCTCCACAGCAGTTGCTGCCCCCACCATACTTCACTGCTCCCCCTGGAGTCATTAATTTTGGCAACCCAGCCTACCCTTATCCCCCAGGTGCATTACCCCCACCACCACCACCTCATCTCTACCCCAATACACAGGTGAGCAGGTGTTTATCACTGGAAATTGTTTGTACAAATGGTTAAAGCGTAAAAATGTTGCAGCCTTACAAAGGAGATGCGACTTGCATTTGTTTTTCTGGCTTCTTTTATTTATTTTTGAATTATTTACTTTGGTGATCTTGCCAGTAACAACACTTCTGTTTTTAGTGACAACGCTCCTTCATTCTACTGTATCTATGGAGAATCAACTTTCCCACCATAAGACAGGACTTCAAACACCACCAGTTCTTCATAACACAGAAGGGGGGGGGGGTGTTATGTAGTCCTCCAATAGCTGTGGACATTATAACTGATAACCGTGCAACACAAAGTACATCAGCTGATCAGGTTTCTGGCCAGAAATCTGATCAGCTGATGTACTTCTTTTTTGTTTGTTGTTTTTGTTTTGTTTTTTTAAAGGACCAAACGGTTGTAACCATGCTTTTAATTGTATATTTAGCAATCCCAAAGAACTAAGATTATTTTCTGGGTTTTATATACAACCCTTTGTCTTCAGGCAGTAGGTAGACTGTGTTCTGAGGTTAGCCTAGTTGAACTTTCGACGGGCTAGGCGTCAGCTGCGCCGCATCCACCCCGACCTGAAAACTGCCGCGTGGTTTGTCTAGTTCAGGGATATGCAATTAGCGGACCTCCAGCTGTTGCAGAACTACAAGTTCCTTGAGGCATAGCAGGACTCTGACAGTCACAAGCATGACACCCGGAGGCAGAGGCATGATGGGACTTGTAGTTTTGCAACAGCTGGAGGTCCGCTAATTGCATATCCCTGGTCTAGTTGAACTTCGGGGGAGGCGTCAGCCGCACCGTGCCGCATCCACCCAACCTAAAAAACTGCCACGTGGTTTGTCTAGTTGAACTTCGACGGGGGAGGCGAGGCGTCAGCCGCGCCGCATCCACCCAGATATTTTGTGAGTTTCTGCTGAATTGACACTAAATTTACCAATCCATCCCTGCTGGTAAGTGTAGCTCTCTAGCCAGTGGACATGGTCAAAAGCACAAAAAGTGATTGAAGATCCAAACTTTCATAGCTGTCACCAGAACAGGATTTAAGGGGAGGTCTTCAAGTGGGTACTTTTTAGGTTGTGATTGTCTAAAAGGGTGATTTCCTCACTTTGAGGAAATCCTTTTCTACAAAAACAAAAAGAGGGAAGAGAAGTGAAGAGTATCTTCCCCAATAGGATAAAATACTGTAGGTTAATGGGGGTTAAAACCTCTGCCAGGTTTTGGACTTTCCCCTCGCATCCGCCCCAGGTCATGTGTATTGGCCCAGGAAATGAGGGGAAATCTCACCAACAGGGACACATACAGAAATGAAAGTGTTACTAAACCCACAACAGTAAAAATCTGTCTGTATATGCAGTAAAGCATTGTTGTTGTAAGCACAATGGAACCTAAGGGGTTAATTCTCTGCATTGTGTAAAAAGGCTGTTTGATCCTGTCTTCTCTGATTTGCCCCCCCCCCTTTTCTTCCACTGTCCCAAATCCATCTCCTGATATAACAGAGCCTTGGGGGCACTCTGCACATCCTGGTCCTGGGTTTAATAACACTTTAAACTTTGTAGAGCTTTTAGCACTTCCCTGCTCCGTGCAGAAAAAAAAGTTTCGGATATATTTGAGTTTTAATTAAATTTTTTGATTTTTTTTTCTAAAGTCAGTTTATGTTCAACAGTGTGTCAATGACTAATGACCCTTTTTTGTATTATATAGGCTAACTTTTTCAGAAACCTGAAGATTCAGCTGGCAGTAAACAGTGTGTGTCTCTGTTCTAGAGTTTTCAGATCTTGTTACAGTATTAGTGTGGATAGAAAGAGGCTTTTACATCAACTTTCTCTAAAGTTTGGAGAGGTAGTTTCAGAAAGGTGAAAGATGAGGTAATGATATTTAGTAGGATTTGATTATGTTAAGGTGTTTTTGTTTTCTTGTGTTAGGCACAGTCACAGGTGTATGGAGGAGTGACGTATTATAACCCTGTCGTACAACAGCAAGTGCAGCCAAAACCTTCCCCGCCCCGACGGACATCACAGCCTGTCACTATCAAACCACCTCCGCCAGAGGTAAGGATGGGTCCTATTACTTCATTTCTTTACCCGCCATAGAATATACTCTGTGATTTCACGTTATTCACTAAAAGACATATATTTTTCATAAAAATATTTTATTATACATAATAAAACAGATTAAGAGAGTCCCACGTTTCCCCAAAGCCATACATACCTTTCCTCTTTCCTACATGTTTGTAAATGGGTAGCTACTTTTATAGCAAAAGTCCAGGGATGTTAATCTTCTTCTTTTTTTTTTTTTTTTTCTTATATATTTTTTTTTTTTTTTTTTATTCCAGCATAAAGTTTAGTTTACACTCAGGGTTTTATCATAAAGCATCCAGTTTCAGTGTGAGGCTGGAGCGTTGACCAAGCTTCACCACAATCCTCTGTAGGAAAACCATTTGTGCTACAGGCAGTCAGTTCATCAGCTGGTGGGACCCGCTTCTGAGTCTCATCTTCATTGTGTATCACTACTCCTTCCACGGATGCTTGCTTCTGTAATAGCAGTATAATAAGGAGCTGTTAGGCCACAATAACTAATAAGTGCTGAATGAAGTAGCAGTAGCTTTGTAGTAAACGCTGGACCTAAATGTCAGATCGCAAAGACTGTACAACAAGCGCTGGTCAGGCAATCAAGTCATTTATCTTGTAAACCCTGAACCTGCAAAGTAACTTCACAATAGTTTAAGTGCTATTCTGGGGGTAAATGGTTGTGGCTAAGGGACCATTCTAACATTTGTGGCATTACTGGCTTTTTTTAAGAGATCCTCCTTCTTTTTTTTTTTTTTTTTTTTTTTTTTTTTTTATTCTTTGTTATTCTTTTTACCATCTTATTTTCTCCTCTAAACAGGTATAAAAAAAAAAATCTCTTTAAGATTGTTTGTCCAATAAGTGTTTGGTTTGTGCTTGTAGTTCGCTAAAAGTGATCGTAAAGGAAATTAAAAAACAAACATCTCTACATTTAAAGGGTACCGCCACTTTCTTGGGGGGGGGGGGGGGGGAATAGCAAATAAAGAAAAAAATTATATAGCGCATATGATTGCGACACTAATCATTTTGTAATTGAATGCCTTAAAAAAATACCTTTCCTTTTCATTCTGCAGCCAATTAAATTTTCTGAGAATGCATTGCAATATGGCTACCTGGAGTTGTTCTGTACACAGAGTGTGTACTGACCACTCCCCAGAAACCTAATTTCCTACTTGTGTGATTGGCTCACCAATTTTCCCAGAAGTCTGCCTAAGATACAAGTCAGATTTCAGGCATCTCTTGCAACACAAATGAGAGATGCTTTCAATAGGAACCCATCTAAAGGGATGCAGGCCCAGCAGATTTCCTCATTAGTGTCCTGTAGCTCCACACCTGACAGTTAATTATGAAACCACTCCCATTAGACCCTCTTAGAACAGAGGCACAGACAAACGCACATGAATAACAAAAGGTAGGTATCTGCAACAAAATTTGTTATCCTTGCAATGTACATGGATAACCCAGAGGGGAATGTTTTTTTTTCTCAACAAAAGTGGAGTTGCGCTTTAAAGGATAAGTTCATCTTTATAAAAAAATTTATGCAATTTTTTTATTTTTTGCATGTAATGTGCAAAGGGGCCACAATCGATGCCTAAACATTTTTTACCTTAATGCAAAGAATGCATTAAGATAAAAAAATATTTAGGCTTTAGAACCACTTTAAGTAGAATTCCAGGGAAAAAACATTAATGACGCGTACACACAACCGTTCATGACGAGAAAAATGCAATTTTTTTTTAATTTGGTCATTAAAAACGATCGTGTGTGGGCTCCAGAGCATTTTTTGCGACGTGAAAAATGGGCATTAAAAATTTGGAACATGCTCTATTTTTTCTCGTCGTGAAAAACAGCCGTGTGTAGGCTTTCACAACGTGAAAAAAACGCGCGTGTTCAGAAGCAAGTTATGAGATGGGAGCGCTCGTTCTGGTAAAACTAGCGTTCATAATGGAGATAGCACATTCGTCACGCTGTAATGGACTGAAGAGCACGAGGCTGAAAAGCGCGAATTGATGCTCAACAAACTTTACTAACGCAAGGATCAGCAAAAGCAGCCCAAAGGGTGGCGCCATCCGAATTGAACTTCCCCTTTTCTAGTGCCGTCGTACATTTCGTACGTCACCGCGCTTTGTAAAAGCATTTTTTTTCACGATCGTGTGTAGGCAAGGCAGGCTTGAGAAGAATCACGTAGAGAAAAACGTCGTTTTTTTCAATGACATTAAAAACGGTTGTGTGTATGCTGCATCACAGATCATTACATTTAAAAAATAAATATCAACTTTTGCTGTAATGCTTGCTGTATTTCTGGTGCTGTTCCCCTCAGCAAGTCTCTCCCCCTACTAAAGGTCACCAGTCTTCTGGTTGCATCATGCAGCCCACTTCCTCTGAGACAATTCTGTCATGGACACTCTAGTCATAGTTCGGCTAAAATGGCAGCTACTGATTCTAGCTGTGCCTACCTGCAAACTGTTATTATGCACACTACTGCCCTATACCCTATAGAATAGCATCTGCAAACGGCATGTTTCTGTTCAAAAGCCCTGAAAGGGAGATTTATGTAGCCCTTGAAAAAAAAGAATTATTTCATCATCTGACTGATCCATTCCTTTGGTACTCTGTTACCTCTTGTCTGTCAAGTTTTCTTCCATGGTCACCGCCTCCCCTTTTTTTATTTTCCCCCCCCTTTTTTAATGTTTCTACACTGGAGCTTGAAATTGGAGAACAACCTACAGTTTCCTAATTTTCAAGGTCACTGCTTGGTCCTATTTGAAATTATATAAACAGGAGTAAAAGAGCAGTTTTGTTGAACATATTTCACAAGTTGCATATATTTCGAAGCACAGAATAAAAAAACTTCAGTGAGATTTCAAAAAGAACATTTAATCAAAATTAGAGAACGCTTTCAGATATCTCCCAGTTATTGGTGTTAATCAGGCACCTTGTGCTAATTTATTTAATTATCTGACAAACCCTATTTCACTGGCAGCCTGACTTTGCAAGATGGTGAGCTGTTTTAAAATGACTAAAACCCTCCGGAAGCAGGTTGTCCAGATGAAGGCCAAAGGGATGACCCTTTCAGCCATAGCAAGAGAAGTTTGTCGTTCCAAATCTGGTTTCTAGAATATTGCATCTTTACAACGTCGCAAACTCATTCAAGTCCCCCAAGAAGGCTGGTCTTCCACGAAAGGCAAATGCCAAGTGAGGACAGGATAATCTCAATGGGCAATCTGTTTAGAACTGCAGCTGCGATTGTTTGCTAGTTCGGTGCTGACCAGAGTAAGGATCTGTCTCGTCATACAGTGTCTTGCCATTTTAAAGGAATTTGGACTGAAAGCCCACTCTGCAGTGACCAAACCTCTCATTAGCAGAAAGAATCAAAAGGCTAGACAAACTGTTTCTGAACAGCATGTTGTGTGGACAGAGGAGAACTGGTCCCAAGCTCAGTTTGAGTGATGAAAGCAAGTTTTAATTTATTTGGGTCCGATGTGAAACATTATGTTTGCTGTCAAACTGGGGAAAGGCTGAACCCAAAGTGTGTAAAGTCTGAACGGTGGAGGGGGAAGCGTTCTGGTTTGGGGGATGTTTTCTGCAGCAGGAGTTGGGCCTCTTACAGATACATGGCAGAGTGGAATGCAAATGTTTATCACAACCTTCTTCGACAACATGCAGTTCCTTCCCTGCGTTCATCATCCAATCAGCCAGCAATTTTCATGGCCCCCTGTCGCACAGCAAAACAGGTAAAGCAGTTCCTTGAAGCTGAAAACATTGAAACATTGAAATAATGAAATGGCCAGCCCAGAGTCCTGGTCTAAACCCAATAGAAAACCTCTGTACAGTAAAATCCTTGGTGACAAAGTTATGGCCAAGCAACACCCACTACAGTCACCGAACTGTGGAAGAGACTGGGAAAAGAGTGGAACAAAATCACACCAGAGCAGAATAAGAGACTGGTGATGTCCTGTGGCTGCAGATGTGCTGAAGTCATTCAAAGCAAGGACCCCTGCTTCCTACTGATTGTTGTAACCTTCAGAATTTTTCCTTGTAATATTTCTTGTGCTACAGTAGTTGCTGTTCTCTAATTTTGATCATTGTGTTTTCTACAAAATCAGTTTTTTTTTGTTGAAGTGCCTTGGTTATTTTGAAAAACACTGTTCTATTAGCATGGTATAGCCACAACCAAAATTCCATCAAGTGTTGAGCTATGAAGATGACATTATTTCTGAAAACAAATTGTTCTCTAATTTTGATCTCCAGTGTAGTTGGCTCCTGATTATACAGTGGTATAAATCTATTCCCCTATGAAGCCTTAAAGACAACTATAACAGGAAAATTTGCATGGTGATAAAAAGAAACAAACACATGTAATCATAGTTTACACAATGTACAGCTGTATAGCTCGGCAGGGGTGGGTGGTTCACGGAGTATGATAAAACTGTTCCTGTATACCTGTTTTGGCTGTAATTGTGATCCTCAACATTTTACATTGCTGTTTCTAGGAAAATAGAAACTTGAAGATGACAAGAGAAGGCTAGTTCCTGAGCTCCCTTTTACAAG
Source organism: Rana muscosa (assembly GCA_029206835.1). NCBI lineage: Eukaryota > Metazoa > Chordata > Amphibia > Anura > Ranidae > Rana > Rana muscosa. The sequence continues at coordinate 237,902,885 of CM055128.1, forward strand.
ACGCACCTTTCCATCTTTTGGATTTCAGACCAGTGTTTTTATTATGAAAAACTCCTTCTGGCCATCTGGATTTATGCAACTTTTCCATACTTCAGAATATGTCTTGCCATTCACCAATATTACTGTGTACTTTTCTGTACTTTGGTAGACCATTTCCTATATAATGTTACATGACAGAATGGTTACAGGAAACCATTTTTGTTTTTGTGAACCTCCTTGTTGAATTTGTACAGTTTTGCCATGTAGGAAACAAGTGCTGCTGATTAAAAAAAAAAAAAAATACAGGGGGGGGGGACAAAGTATTTATTTTACCAAACGAAATCTCCAAGTATTTTGAGTGAAATACCAAATATTTCCTGTTGTATGACTAGGTGCTCTTCTCATTAAAGAGACACTGTCACGTTACCTGTTCTGAGCAAAGTAATAGTCTCTGCAGATAGCACAAAGGCAGTTATACTTGCCAAACTATGCTCCAACAGCACCACTAGAGCACTTTCTAACTAAGGGCTTTCAGGCATAAGGAAGAACAAGACCATCCATATATGACCGTGCTTGGGCCTGAGTGGCAAATAAACAGGCCCACTGTCCCTTTTGGGCCATGATGTCCTCCACTTGTTTAGGCGTAGACACCAGAGCATTGGCATGTGAGACGGATGAGTGTCCCTAGTCATGTGCAAGCATCTATCGGAGCAATTCAGACCTTACACAGGGCTCACATGTAGCTAAACAGGAGCAAAGGGATCATGAGTATGAGGGGCATTTAAGAAACCTGCATGGGCAAAGCACAGGCTTACTTTAATAGAGGTACTCTCTATTAAAGTACGCTCATGGGACTTAAAAGCTCCACAGATGCTATCGTTCATATAGTCTAAAGGGCCAAAACCCAAGATATTATAATTTGGGTGATCACTTGTGTGCAGAAAATATTGCTGCTGAATTTACTCAGTGGATGATTTGTTCACTTTTGATTGGGCCATTGCTGGCCAAGTACTAGGTGTTGTAATAATGTCAACGAGCTTCCAATATCTACATTGACCAAATGAGAGGAATTAATAAAAAAGCATCGGAGACCAGTTCTATCGCCGCTGGTGCTATTGCCCATAGCAAACAATCGGCTTCTATCTTTTTTCCACACAGCTTAGAAAATGAACATTTAAAAGCTCATTGGCTGCACTTCATTTGCAATAAAGCCTCAAACACTTTATCAGTTTTCCCCAATGAGTCAAGGCAACTTATCAGCAACAGTTTTCCTAAAAATCAGCACTGTTTTGATACTTTCAATGAACTTTTGATTTAAAAGATGACTGAAAGTGGTTAAAATTTAGCTGTATGATTTTATGGCCAATTCACTCTGACTTGCGCTAAAATGTATGGGAAAATGCATGTACGTTTCCATCCATCTTTTAATGCGCGCTGACATCTGTTTTAATGTTCTTTTGACGTACTTTGTAACGTCTGTTGACATGCATGCGTGGTGTTATGGTGTGAATAGGGCACATTGAAAATTGTTTTTCAGATTCCTTCCGTTGATCTGTGTTTTACAGCTGCGCTACAATGCAGATCGACGCACTGGTGTGAATTGGCTCTTAAAAAAAGAAGCCGACTGTAACTGAAAAACAAAGTCTTCTGATCACTATTTTTACAGGATTCATAGTTTTTGGACTTTTTTTTTTTTTTTTTTCCCCTGTTCTCTTGAGGTTCTGACTATTTGGGGAAAGAATTCCCTGTTAAAGTGTAAGTTCACCTTTTTTGCAGAAAATCTGCCAGGTAAAACTTGCACTGGACCCCCCCCCCCGGTCCCGCTGTACCGGAGTCCTGTGATCCCCTGCTATCAGGCACTGGGATGGAGCTTCACCGGTCTGTTGATTTGAAATCCTGGATTTCTCTTCTCCTATAGCGCTGACAGAATGGGCTAGATCAGTGGTTCTCAACGCCTGCCCTCAGAACCCACTAACAGGCCAGATAACTGAAATACATTGCAGGTGATATCATTTGCTGCTCAGTGATTGCAGTATTCTAGTCTGCGTCTCCCCAAGGTAATAATTAAAATCTGGCCTGTTAGTGGGTCCTGAGGAAAGGAGTTGAGAACCACTGGGCTAGTTGGAGTCTGATTGGTCAGCGCCGCTCATGCTGCTCCAAAGTGACTACATAGAATTTTTATGGATGGGTCGGATTGTTTCCAGAAACAGGCCAAAGACTTGGCTGCCACTTTTAGAAAAGGGGGTCATTGAAATCTTATAAAACTTGTTTAATCTGTATCTCTGCCAGTTGGTACATTGTTACTTCACATTTGGACCTTATTTCAAAGACTTGTCCAGCGTGGAAAATGTTCCATATAAGGAACATGCAGTGTCCACTCCCAAGCAGAAAGCTGTCTGGCTACTTTCAGGATAATCAATAATCCTGTATAGGGGTCAGTCTTTAACCTCCTCTTTTCCTGTACACTAAAACAAGGTGCGTTTTGAAGCGTGGTCACATTACCTGAGATAAAGGGGTTCTCATGCTGGCTATTATTTGCTACAAGCCAAGCTGATGGGCACACTTTCTGCCTCCCTTCTCTGAGCTTGCTCCCCATCCAACAGAAGCTTTTGTGGTAGTGATGGAGCATTGGAGACCTGAGCTGGGGCCAGGTAACTGGATTTCTTTGAAAAAGCGAATGTCTTTACTGAAAACCTAAGGTCATATTTGGCTCAATGCTGCACCACTGAAGTAATGTGTTGATGGCTTTTGCTCGCATCAGATAGGTTTTGCATTCCCATGCAAGTCTATGGGAATGCCAACCCACTTGAAGCAGGTCAAAGGGAGGTCATTTGCGGGTTAAATGTGCTTGGTAAATTTTTAATAATCTAAGAAGCTTTTCAAACTTATGCCGTTGACATAGGCCCTTAAAGTATAACTAAAGGCAAAAACAGTTTTTTTTTTAGATTTTGGTCAGCGTGAAGAGGGATTAGAACACTTTTTTTGTTGCAATCTGTGTCCCAGTTAGGGAGATTCACCCTCCCTAATTGTCTGAAATTACCGGCAATCCCAAATTTTGGGCTGTGACCAGAACAGAGGGGAAATAATTCCAGTAGACGCTAGTTCTGGTGACAACTAAGAGGATTCCCTTACTTTGGAGTAGTTTCCTGTAACTTCCTGTTTTGGCTATGAGACTGTAAGTGAAGGGAATTCTCTCCATTTAGTGTCCTTTACTTTAAAGCAGAACTAAACCTAACTTTAAAAAAAAAAACTGCAGGCAGTTCTTTACTGCAGGAGACATGTTGTTTCTCTTCTGTGTGAACATACACTTACTATCTGCTTACAGTTTATTGATTGCATACTTGAGTTGCGTATGCATGTACAGTTTTGGCACACTCTGGCTGTGCCGCAATGACTGACTCCCGTGCGCATGTTCAGGATGATGTCTTCCTCCACTGGCCAATCGAGAGGCTGAAAACCCAGCACCTGGAGGTAGCCCAATGGAAAAGATGGAGCTGGAGTTTAGTTCTGCTGTTGTGATAGAAAAGTAATGCGCTACCACTTCTGATTTGTGTTAGGAGGTGCTTGCTCCAGGGCTGGTCCTCATTGCTCTCCTTTCACTACTTGGTGGTGACAGACCTAAAACAAGCACATGTATAGTAAGTATTAGGAAACCTGATATGCCATGGGCCATATTAGGCTGGAATTACATGTATGCATTTGGTTTAGGAGTGCTCAATTCTACTTTTATTTTTTTTCAACTAGTAAGTGAATTGCTGTATACGTGCCTTGCCATGCATTCTAAATTGGCTTCCCAACGCACGTCTATGGTAATCTAAAAAAATCACCCACACTTTAGTGCACCACAACACGCTATTGTGAATGCCAAAAATGTGAAGGTGTTTTATTTCATGTGTTGATAGCCCAGTTAGTGAATAGGTTGCACTAATGCAATGTGCAAGCATTTGCGCATACAATTGTGAATGGGTCCTTGGTATTGCAGCAAGGGTAATGACAACAGCGCTGGAATCTGCCTTCACATGTTCCTTTTTTCTTAAATTTTTTTTTTCAATCAAAAATGCAGTTAAACATTTTGGTGTTTTGCCTAGTGTTATTCTTAGTAGAGTCTTTCTAAGAAGGTCTGAATACATTAAGATTACTATAGTGCTGAAATTCCTAGAAATGAATGGTGCAGAGAAAAGCATAGATATACACAGCAGCCTATCTATTTCTTTTTTCTATACTTGGTGCAGCCTAGAGAAAGGTAGCAAGTACCCGATTGGTCACTGAGGACTAGTCTATTCCGTTATTTGCTCCTGTTTTCACTAATCGGTCAGTGTGTAAGAAAATGGGTACTCCTAATAGAATTTTTTTTTTTTTTTTCAATGTAAATGGTATTAAAAACTTTTTTTTTTTTTTTATATGCAGTTCTCTACTGCAAACTCCATACCAAGAAAAACAAATGGTTGACTTTAACCCCCCCCCTGGGTCAGTGTGGCCTTGTAGTTGTGTTAACTGCTTCCCTGCTGGAGTGTCTTGTATACATGGCCTGTGGCTCTGAAATGCATTACAGGCCACTGTGCAAGCAAATATATTGTATTTTTTTGTTTTTATCTTGCTTAGTTTTGTCTTTGAAAATGTTCTTGACCTAAACACACTGTGATGGCTTTATAATTTTTTATCATTTTTGTTCTGTGCAGGTGTTTTTTCTTTTTAACAAACAATTTAAATCTGTATTTTTTGTGAAATGCAAATATAAGTTAATAAAAATGTTTGGAGAGGCTTTCTCTAATAATCATTAAGAGTCGTGTAATTTTTATCACTGGTGCGAAGACCTTTTGCTTTCATCATTCATTGAGGCACAAGAGTTTTTGGAATGTCAGGTTATACTGCCACCTACAGGAAAGATGGACACTGGCAGCAAAATATTTGTTGACCAGCACACAGTAAACCTGCCTACTGTCATGCTTTAGTTTTTTGCTAGTTTCCTGAGGAGAGTGGATGTGTTTTAAGCTCTGCTGTTCTCTCTTCAGTTGGAAGATTTTTCTGCTATCAACAGCTGCTTATAGATTGATGCCAGATAAATTAAATCCTGGGAGTTTCTGTAGTCGGCTAACAAGTACTTGTAGATTCTTGCTGGATAAAAGGTACACGCTATGTGAAAATTGGGGGAAAAAACATTCTGTTGGACACGATTTTCGTATAGTGTGTGTGGGAATTTCACTAGGGGTTCAATACTATGCTTTGCTTTTTTACTAATAAATTTTTTTGGATATATGCCCAATCTAATGCTTTTTTTTTTTTTTTTTTTTTACACCCCACACTTGTTCTTTGTTTTTCCTGGTCCAGCTATCAGTTTTAGGTCTATGTTATTTGATGCCAATGGCAACATTTACTAAATATTTATATTGTTTTGGGGGTTTCCCATCCTCCAGCCCCCCCCCCCCCCCTTTGGTGAACCACTGACTACATTTGGTTTTTATACATTTCTTACTGATACACACCCTGCAAATTCTGAAGAAGTGGAGTTAACTCCATGAAAGGCGTTGAGATTATTGGATGCAGTTATACCATAATCATGCGTTTTATCTTATATAATTTTCTGTAATCATGATGATTTTTTATTTTTAATGTGGCATGTTAAAGCGGTTGTATACCGCAAAACTTTTTTTTTTTTGGGTTAACCTGCAAGGCAAAGGTATAATGAGCTAGTATGACTAGCATACTAGCTCATTATCAATCACTTACCTTAGATCGAAGCCCCCGCAGGGGTCCTCGGACGCGTCTTCCGTCGAATCCATGATACCCGGAGTGACTTCCGGGTATCGCCGCTCCGGCGCTGTGATTGGCCGGAGCGGCGATGACGTCACTCCCGCACATGCGCGGGGAACGGCACGATCCCCGCGCATGCGCGAACTACCGGCAGTGTACGGCAGGCTCCCATTCAAGAGCCGCCGCGCTCAGTGCGCCTGTGCCGTTATCTACGGCGCGCATGCGCCGTAGATAGCGGTACAGTTTTTTTTTTGCAAATATCTCCGAGACTGTGTAGGTCTCGGAGATATTACAAGCACCTACAGGTAAGCCTTAATGTAGGCTTACCTGTAGGTGCTTGTACAAAATTTGGGTATACAACCACTTTAATTTGGAATATAAATATATATAATAGCATATTTATAAATGTTATAGATAGATCTATATATCTCATGTACTGATCATTTTACCAGTGGTGTGCCACGTCCCTTTATTTAAAGTTTTTTTTTTTTTTTTTTTTTTTTTTTTTTTTTTTTTAAATCTCAGATACAGGGATGGAGGTACATGACTATAGATTATGGCTCCATTTAAAGTTCCAACCTCCCCCTGATTTTTGTATAGTGCGTACACAACTTTCAGACTTTCCAAACGAAAATTTCTGAAGAGACAAACTTTTTTTTTATTCATGAACAGAACTGCCGCTTTTCGTTTAACCACTTACCTCAAACCGCCGTAGCTGTATGTCGGTACTTTAATGTAGAATACCAGGGTACCGGATAGCTGTCATAAGCCCGGTAGTTTCAGAAACGACAACTGTCCTCTTTAGGCTAAAAGTGGTCTCCGCAGCGAATTCACCACAAGATCACTTTAATCGGCAGCGGGAGAGGTGCACCTGAGAACCCTGGAGCCGAGTGAGGGAAAGATGGCCCCCACGCGGCTCCATAACTTTGGATGGCGTAAGCAACGCCGCACGTCACTTCCGCCCAACGGCCTTAACGGGGGGAAAAAAATGTTATTGAAAAAAATACTTTTCTCTCTTATCGTCCATGGACTGACAGCTCTAATACTGTAAACGTGTGGGAATATGTCCCTGCTCGCAGGAGAAGATCTAGGCAGAATGTTAGATGTTAGAAACATACATTCTAGAACAAAACCAGAGCTGAACAGCCCCGCTCAGGGGGGCGGTTCCTACGGACATAACCCTTCTACCTGCAGCCTCAGTTTTTTTTCTGCCTAGCAGAAGGAGAAGACGTGGCTCTCTCAGGAGCCTGTCTCCTGGAATATTTTACTTTTAAATTTTATTCCTTTGGGAATTTTATTTTATTTTTGAGACCTTCAACGGTCGGCTGGGCAACAGGTTGGGTACACTGGTATCCTCGTCGTCCCGGTCTGACCATCGAGCGTGCTGATCCTCGCCTTGTGTGCATGAGACTCAGTTCACGACATGCCCCATGACTCCAGGGGTGTCCGGGTTGCTTTCATGCTCCCGTGGTCCTCTCAAGATCAAACCGTACCTGTCTGTATCTTTCGCGGTGGACCGGGCTGACAGCTACGCAGTACTACTCTGTGATAGGTCTGTCTGAAACAAGCCAGTGGGTCCCTCTGTGACAGGTAAGTAGTCTCTCCTGCTGCAGGTGAGTACATGCTGGCTGTGTTTCTTTATATGAGGGGTTTCTCCCTGTCTTCCCCCTGTTATACTGCTCTGTGCACCCTGTACTGGTGCTGTTCTGTGTGGGGCTACTTGGGGGTCACTCTGGCCTGGCGGGGGGCGCTCATGTCTGTGTAGTGGACTCTGGAAGAGGAGCAGTGTTCTGGTGTGTGAGTGTTGGGGACTTCATTGCGTGCGCCATTAGCGCTGTGTGGTGTTTTATAAAAATGCGCTCGGCGGCCATCTTGCCGTGGTTCAATGGCGCAGTAATACATGCGGCCGGTGGCCATTTTCTTGAAGCCGCGGCGCTTTCACTTTCGGTATCGGTGCTGCTGCGGCGCAAATCTCACTCTCAGGCTTCACTCGTGCTGCAGCGCGGTTTCATACAGCGTAACTGAGCGGTCCTTAAGGGGTTGTGAGTCCTCTGGGTATCCCCTCCTCAGCGCAGCCAGTGGGTGGACTGTATATTATTCACTGTAATAGTGTATAAGGTCTCAGAGGGTGGCAGTATGGAGTCTGGTTCACCTGCTTCTCCACACTTGTCAGAGGCAACTGGCAGTGCTCCTGCGGTCCCTATGGGCCAGTTTTCGGCAGTCCTGGAATCATTCCTTGTCAGAATGGAAGCGGTGTGCGAGCGCAAGGGAGCTGTAAAGCGCCCCCTCCCCACACATTCTCCTGTAGGAGTGCTCTGTCTCAGATCTGGGCCTAGCTACTGCTGCTCAGGACCCTAGCTCTAAGGATTTTAATGTTTTTGAACAGGACATTCCTTGTGAGGAAGACCCTTGGTTCTGAACCAGTAACTGACAGGGTGCTTGTAAGTGAACTCATTGATGCTGCAAGGGACACTCTCAAGCTGAATGTTGAGACTGAGGAACCTCAGGTGGAAGCTGTCTCCTTTTTGGTTCCTTTAAAGCCGTTTCTTCAAAAAAGGTCTTTCCATATGTGCCTTTTTTTGATACATTCATTGACCAAGTCTGGGATAAGCCGCAAAAGACTTTGCCGGTCCCGCGGCACCTAGCCATAAGGTACCCCTTTTGAGGAGGACCTGGTTAAGAAGTGGGCTCTCCCCCCCCCAGTGGTCGACCCCCCCCCCCCCTGGTCGCCCATTTGAATAAGGCTACCACGCTCCCAATGTATGGGACTCCTGCATTTAAGGATCCCACTGACAGGAGGTCAGAAGTGGTGAGTAGAACTATGTTTACCTTTATTGGAGTCTGCCTTACGCCCTATAGTGGCGGCGACACTCGTGTCTCAGACACTCACAGGATGTGCAAAGATTTTGCACCAGACGGTACAGGAGCACAATCTCCCTCCTGAGAACATTGCCCTGGCTCACCAACTTGCGCAGGGTTTAATCTATGTGCGATGCCATTTTGCATGAGGCCCCTTTAATATCCGGGGCCTCTATCTCCGCTGTGGTGCTGCATCGCCTTATCTGGCTGAAATGCTGGTCGGCCGACATAGCTTCCAAAAAGCTCCTGGCTGACTTGCCCTTTAAGGACGGTAGACTGTTTGGGGCCGCCCTGGATGACATTATTAAGGATGTCACAGGGGGTAAGAGCACTTTCCTTCCTCAGTCTTTTAAGGGAAAGGAGCCCCACCGCAGGCCGGGCCCTTCCTTTCCGGCGAAGAAGTTTTTTTCGTCAGTCAGAATCCACAGGTAAGCCCGCCCAGACTGAAAAAAGTGCGGCTGGGGGACATAAGCATCCCTGGGTGCGTAAGCCTACCAAGCAAGATCCCAAGCCCGCCACTGCATGAAGTCTTGCCCCTGTCCGACGCTGGGGTGGGGGAACGTCTTCGCAGGTTCACGGTTCGGTGGATCTCCCGGCTCTCCGACTGGTGGGTGTGCGAGGTGGTCACCTCGGGATACAGGACAGAGTTCCGTTCCTGGCCCCCAAACGGTTTCTTTCCCTAAAACCTCCCTCTCCTTCCTGCCCGCCGGGTGGCCCTCTTGGGGGGGCCGTACAGGATTTGCTCAGGTGCGGAGTAATTGTGCCGGTTCCGTCACAGGAGAGGTTTCAGGGGTTTTACTCAAACCTGTTTGTTGTCCCAAAAAAGGACGGGTCTGGCCAATCCTGGACCTCAAGGCCTTGAATGCCTATGTGAAGGTAATAAAATTCCGTATGGAATCCATTCGCACGGTGATTGCGACACTCCACCAGGGTTTTTTTTTGGCGTCCTTGGATATCAAGGACGCTTACTTGCACGTTCCAATCTGCGCAAGTCACCAGAGGTTTCTGCGCTTTACCATAGGTGAAGACTACTATCAGTTTGTGGCTCTACCCTTCGGCCTAGCATCGGCACCACGGTTTTCACCAAGGTGCTTGCCCCGGTTCTAGCTTTGCTGAGACAGCGAGGAATTGTTATTGTGGGCTATCTGGACGATCTCCTTCTAGGAGCAGAAAATGCCTCAGAATTGGAGGAAAATGTGACAACAGTCAGTCGGACCCTCCGGGACTTCGGGTGGCTTCTGAACATGCAGAAGTCGGTTCTAGTCCCCACTCAACGATTGGAGTATCTGGGTCTGATCCTGGACACATCGGCAGCGAAGGTGTTTCTACCCTCGGAGAAGTTACTGACACTTCAGTCGGCAGTGCGGGTCCTGACGTCCCAAAAATGGTCGTCAATTTGTTTCTGCATGAGAGTCCTGGGACTAATGGTGGCCTCCTTCGTGGCGGTTCCATATGCCCAATCACACACTTGGGCAGAAGGGAATTCTGTCTATTTGGGACAAGTCCCCGTTGTCATTGGATCTTCAGATCCAGGTGAGTCACTCTGTCAAGGCTTCCCTGACGTGGTGGCTGAGATCCCCGGCTCTTCGGGACGGGAAGTCGTTCCTCCCCATCCAGTGGACGGTGGTCACGACGGACGCCAGCCTGACGGGCTGGGGAGGAGTTTGGGGAGTCCTGTCAGCTCAGGGGCTCTGGACTCCGGGCGAATCTCGTCTACCAATCAACATTCTGGAATTGTGGGCGATCAGACTGTGTCTCTCCGTGTGGTCGAAAAGGCTACAGGGCCGCTCGATCAGAATTCAGTCGGACAACGCCACGGCCGTGGCGTATGTCAACCATCAGGGGGGCACTCGGAGCTCGGGTGCGGCATCCGAGGTCGCCCACATTCTAAGATGGGCAGAAAGAAGCGTGCCGGCGCTGTCGGCCGTCTACAGTCCGGGCGTAGAAAACTGGCAGGCGGACTATCTGAGTCGCCAGTCCCTGGTCCAGGGGGAGTGGTTCTTGCATCCGGAGGTGTTTCAACTCCTTTGTCGGTGGTGGGGCACACCGGATGTGGACCTGATGGCATCTCGACTCAATCGCAAGGTGTCGAGGTTTGTGGCCAGGGACCCATGGGCGGATGCCTCGGACGCGTTGGTGGCCCCGTGGGGTCAGTATCGCTTGATGTATGCTTACCCTCCGCTGCAGTTGATTCCTCGTCTGCTGTGCAGGGTAGCGGCCGAGGGCATTCCGGTGCTCCTTATTGCCCCGGATTGGCCTCGGCGTCACTGGTACGCCCATCTGGTACGTCTCATCGCGGACGTCCCTTGGTGACTGCCCTTGAGGGAGGACCTTCTGTCTCAAGGTCCTATCTTTCATCCTGCTTTACAGTCTCTGGATTTAACGGCATGGCTATTGAGAGGCAGGTGCTGAAGGACCGAGGCCTGTCGGATTCGGTAATTTCAACCATGCTTAGGGCACGGAAGTCTTCTTCTAGAAAGATCTATCACCGTACCTGGAGAGCTTACATCGCTATGTGCGAAGAGCTAGACTGGCGTCCACGGACGTACTCTGTCCCCAGAATCCTGCGGTTCTTGCAGCGTGGTGTGGCCCAAAGGCTGGCTTTAAGCACACTTAAGGGTCAGATTTCGGCCTTGGCCATTTTCTTTCAACGACCCCTAGCAAGTCATTCTTTAGCACTTTTGTGCAGGGGGTTCGCCATGTGGTTCCCCCTGCCAAGCCTCCGCTCCCTCCTTGGGATCTGACCTTCTCGGTTCTTCAGGAACCTCCCTTTGAAAATATCAGAGATATTCCTCTTTTAACTTTGTCTCAGAAGGTGGCTTTCTTAGTGGCCATCACTTCTGTTAGACGGGTGTCTGAGTTGGCGGCTCGGTCATGCAAGTCGCCTTACCTGGTCCCCCATAAGGATAAGGCGGTGTTGCGACCGTCTTTCCTTCCAAAGGTGGTTTTGGCTTTTCACCTTAATGAGGACATTGTCCTTCCGTCCTTGTGCCCTCACCCATCGCATCCTAGAGAGTTTGCGCTTCACAATTTGGATGTGGTGCGAGCTTTATGGGTGTACCTGGCGGCTACTGCTTCTATTCGGAAGTCTGACTTACTGTTTGGCCCTGTTTTGGACCAGAGACAGACACAAGCGGTGTCGTCTGCCACCATTTCTAGGTGGATCAGACAGACTGTTATACAGGCCTATGCCATTAAGGGGCCGGCGCCTCCCTTTCCGGTTATGGCGCTTTCCACCAGGGCAATTGGTGCTTCCTGGGCTTTCCGACATCAAGTGTCGGTTGCACAAGTGTGCAAGGCGGCGACCTGGTCGTCCGTTCATATCGTTTCAAAATTCTATAAGGTTGATGTGGCTGCATCTTCGGATGCTTCCTTGGGCCGCAAAGTGTTGCAGGCCGCTGTTAAATGTTGCAACTCCTCCGTTGAGGAGCTCTGCTGGTTTGGAGTGAAGTTTTGGTTGTTCCTTTTACTATTTGCTCCCACCCTTTTCTTATACTGCTTTGGGACGTCCCACACGTTTACAGTATTAGAGCTGTCAGTCCATGGACGATAAGAGAAAATAGGATTTTTGTACTCACCGTAAAATCCGTTTCTCTGACGTCCATGGATTGACACAGCACCCACCCTTCTTTTAAGGTTTGTACTGCTTTGTTACGAACTGAGGCTGCTGGCTGCAGGTAGGAGGGTTATGTCTGGAGGGACCGCCCCCTGGGCGGGGCTGTTCAGCTCTGGTTTTGTTCTAGAATGTATGTTTCTAACATCCTGCCTAGATCTTCTCCTGCGAGCAGGGACATATACCCACACATTTACAGTTCACAGTATTAGAGCTGTGTCAGTTCATGGACGTCAGAGCAACAGATTTTACGGTGAGTACAAAAATCCTATTTCTCTTATCGTCCATGGACTGACACAGCTGGATACTGTAAATGTGTGGGTATATGTCCCTGCTCGCAGGAGAAGATCTAGGCAGAATGTTAGAAACATACATTCTAGAACAAAACCAGAGCTGAACAGCCCCGCCCAGGGGGGCGGTCCCTCCAGACATTACCCTCCCACCTCCCACCTGCAGCTAGCAGCCTCAGCCTCTTTTCTGCCTAGCAGAAGGAGAAGACGTGGCTCTCTCAGGAGCCAGTCTCCTGGAAGATTTTACTTTTAACTTTTATTCCTTTTGGGAATTTTATTTTATTTTTGAGACCTTCAATCAAATGTCGGCTGGGTAACAGGTTGGGTGCACTGGTATCCTCGTAGTCTTCCCTGTCCGACCATCGTGCGTGCTGATCCTCGCCTTGTGTGCGTGAGACTCAGTTCACGACATGCCCCATGACTCCAGGGGTGGCTGGGTTGCTTTTAGCTCCCGCGGTCCTCTCAAGATTGAACAGTACCTGACTGACTGACTGACTGTATCTCTCGCGGTGGACCAGGCCGACAGCTACGCAGTACTGCTCTGTGCTAGGTCTGTCTGAAACAAGCCAGTGGGTCCCTGAAAGGGACGGGTAAGTAGTCTCTCCTACTGCAGGTGAGTACATGCTGGCTTTGTTTATTTATATGGGGGGGTCTCCCCCCTGTTATGCTACTCTCTGCACCCTGTACTGGTGCTGTGCTGTGGGGGTGCTTGGGGGGTCACTCTGGCCTGGCTGGGCGCTCATGTCTGTAGCGGGCTCTGGGGCAGTTTTCCTGGTGTGTGAGGTAGTTATTGCGTGCGCCATTAGCGCGTGCATTAGTGTCGTTTGCCTTTTGAATTTCGCGCTTGGCGTCCATCTTGCCGTGGTTCAATGGCGCAGTTATAGCTGCGGCCGGCGGCCATTTTCTTGTAGCTGCCGCGCATTTACTTTCGGTTTCGGCCTCTAGCTGCTGCGCGAATCTCCTCACAATCTCCTCACAGATTCTTCACTCTCCTCAGGCTCACAGCGCGGTTTCTTCAGCAGAACTGAGTGGTCCTTAAGGGTTGGTGAGTCCTCCGGGTATCCCCTCCTCAGCCTCAGCGTAGCCAGTGGGTGGACTGTATATTCACTGTAGTAGTGTATAAGGTCTCAGAGGGTGGCGATATGGAGTCTGATACACCTGCTTCTCCACACTTGCCTGAGGCAACTGGCAGCGGTCCTGCACCTGCAGTCCTTATGGACCAGTTGTCGATAGTCCTGGAATCATTCCTTGTCAGAATGGAAGCGGTGTGCGAGCGAAGGGAGCTATAAGCCCCCTCTCCCTACAAAAATCTTTAGTGGAGGAGTGCTCTGATTCAGATATGGGCCTAGCTCTGAATATTTTAATGTTTATGAACAGGACATTCCCTTGTGAGGAAGACTCCAGTTCTGTGTCAGTGAATGACAGGGCGCTTGTAAGTGAACTAATTGATGATGTGAGGAACACTCTCAAGCTGGATGCTGTGGCGGACACTGTTTCCCTTGGTTCCTTCAAGCCTTTCTTTTACACAGCTTCCTCACTGTTTTTCCCTCACACGCTGCGTCGAGAGCAGCATGGATGATACAGTGGTACACAGTGTTTCCCTCCCCCTGGTTGGTGCAGCATGGGGGGGGGACTTTATTCATTTATGTCTCTAGTCCCTGTGAGCCTTCTGTGTGATGTCCTGAGGCAACAACAGGGTCTCTGCACCTGTGGTTTCCCGCCATTTCCTGGGGAATGCTCTGAGCTCTGACAGACACACGGTCTGAGGATCAGAGGTTACCTGCATGCTGCTTCGGCAGCACAGTCTAGCAGGTTGAAATGATACAGAGAAGATTATGTGCCTCTGCGCCATAATTTAAACTCATCCTATACACTGCATGCATTCACAGTGTATGTATGCGTTATTGGTTTCTGTGTCTGCGTGGGTGTCCCCCCACGTTCCAATGCTGTGTTTCAGTGCCATACATGATATAAACGTACAAAATATGTTTATGCATGACTCTAGATACATTCACAGTATATGTATGTATTATACTCTCTGGGTCGGTGCGGGTTTCCGCCGGGGGCTCCGGTGTCCTCCCACGCTCTCATGGTATGTGCGCTTCGGCTCTCTGCACAGTATAGACATGTTCAATATGTTTATTGCACATACTATACATGTTTACAGTATGGGTATACTGTTTGCGTGGGGTTCCTCCGGGTACTCCGGTTTCCCCCCACGCTCCAATGGAAATGCACAGCATAAACATGTGCAATATGTTTATTCACATGCTATCATTCCTACACGGTATGCGTATGCAGTCTGCGTGGGTTTCAACCGGGTGCTCCGGTTTCTCCCCCACGTTCCAATGGTGTGCGCATTTTTAGCGCTATGCACAGTATAAGTGTGCAATTTGTTTATTCGCAGGCTAACATACCTATGCGGTTGTGTGCGCAATCTGCGTGGCTGGTTTACGTCCAAGCCCCGATGATTTGTGCGCCTTCGTCGCTGGCACAGTATAAACGTGTTTAATAGGTTTATCCACACATACTAAACTACATACACTGTATGTGGTTGTATTATGCTCTTTGTGGCTGGGTGGGTTTCCTCCCACACTCTATTTGCGCGTTTGACGCAATACACAGTATAAACTATGTGTTTGTACAATCAGCACTTATCCATGGGTAGCTGCTGGATGGAGCATTGTCATAAGGATCCCTGGTATCGGGGGTACCACTTTCCACCTGCTTTCAGTGGTGATCAGAAGCGCTGGCTTGGACTGTGTTCACCAGGCTGAGGTTAGCGTTACGCCCGTTAGTGGCTGCGTCTCTGGCGTTTCTGTAGCTAAATGACTGGGCAAAAGCCTCTGCTTCATCTATCAGTCGACTAGCAGGTTCACTGCAACTGCTTTAGCCTTTAGGGTCTCTGTGCCCGGGGTGGGTTTGCGCCACCTGTGGATGCTGAGGTACTGGTCCTCTGACCGAGTTTCTAGGAAAGCTCTGTCAAGTTGCCTTTATTGGCCAACAGTTGAGGCACCCTGTACACCGGGGCCCCTCTTCTCCGATACATTGCGGAGTCTCTGAGATTTTCATACATCTCGCTGCAAGACGGTCCTGTCGGCCGTGTGCATTGCAGGGGAAGGGTCCTTGCATCCGGAGGTGTTTCCACCTCCTTTACCGGAGGTGGGGCACTGGATGTGGACCTTATGGCCTCTTGACTCACTCGCAAGGTGTCAAGATCGTGGCCAGGTCCAGGGACCCCTGGGCAGACGCGTTGGTAGCCTGTGGGGGCAGTATCGCTTGATATATGCTTACCCTCCGCTACTGTTGTTGCTTCGCAGAGTAGGGGCTGAGGCCATTCCGGTGATCCTCATTGCTCCGGAACGGCGACATTGGTACGCCGATCTACTTCGGCTAGTTGCAGACGTTTCTTGGCGACTGCCTATTGGGGTGGACCTTCTGTCTCATGATCCCATACTTCATCCTGCTTTACAGTTCTTGGCTTTAATGGCATGGCTGTTTAAAGCCAGGTGCTGAAGGATCGAGGTCTCTCGGATTCGGTCATCTCTTCTATGTTGTTGGCACAGGAATCTTCCTCCAGAAAGACATATCACCGTACCTGGAAGGCTTACATCGCTATGTGCGAGGAACTTGATTGGCGTCCTCGGACGTATTCCGTTCCCAGGATTTTGCTGTTCTTGCAGCGTAGTGTGACCCAAAAGCTGGCCTTGCATACCATTGAGGGTCGGATTTCGGCCGGGGCTGTCTTTCAACGACCACTACCGGGCTATTCCTTGATTAGCACCTTTTGTGCAGGGGGTTCGCCATGTGATCCCCCCTGTCAAGCCTCCTCTCCCTACTTGGGATCTGAATTTGATGCATCTCGGTTCTCCAAGAACATTCCTTTGAGAATATCGGAGAGATTCCTCTCTTGACCTTGTCCCAGAAGGTGGCCTTCTTAGTGGCCATTACTTAGTTTAGACGGGTGTCTGAGTTGGCGGCCTTGTCCTGCAAGTCGCCTTACTTGGTCCTTTATAAGGATATGGCGGTGTTGCGCCCACGACCGTCCTTCTTTTCAAAAGATGGTCTCGGCCTTTCACCTTGAGGACATTGTTCTTCCGTCCTTGTGTCCTCACCCATCGCATCCCTGAGAGTTTGCGCTTCATACATTAAGATGGGTACAAGCCTTACGGGTGTACCTGTCTGCTACTGTTTCCATTCAGAAGTCTAACTCACTGTTTGTGTCTGTCTCTGGTCCAAAACAGGGCCAAGCAGTGTCGTCTGCCACCGTCTTTAGGTGGATCAGGCAGACTGTCATACAGGCCTATGCCCTTAAGGGGTGGGCGCCTCCCTTTCCGGTTGCGGCACATTCCACCAAGGCAATTGGTGCTTCCTGGGCTTTCCGACATCAAGCGTCGTTTGCACAAGTGTGCAAGGCGGTGACCTGGTCGTCCGTTCATACCTTTTCAAAATTCTATAAGGTTGATGTGGCTGCATCTTCGGATGCTTCCTTCGCCGCAAAGCATTGCAGGCCGCTGTTTAATGTTGCAACGCCTCCGTTGAGGAGCTCTGCTTGTTTGGAGTAAAGTTTTGGTTGTTCCTTTACTACTGCTCCCACCCTTCTGATACTGCTTTGGGACGTCCCACACGTTTACAGTATCTAGCTGTGTCAGTCCATGGACGATAAGAGAAAATAGGATTTTTGTACTCACCGTAAAATCCATTTCTCTGACGTCTATGGACTGACACAGCACCCACCCTTTCTTTTAAGGTTTGTACTGCTTTGTTACGAACTGAGGCTGCTAGCTGCAGGTGGGAGGGTAATGTCCGAAGGGACTGCCCCCCTGGGCGGGGCTGTTCAGCTCTGGTTTCTAACATCTAACATTCTGCCTAGATCTTCTCCTGCGAGCAGGGACATATACCCACACGTTTACAGTATCCAGCTGTGTCAGTCCATGGACGTCAGAGAAGCGGATTTTACGGTGAGTACAAAAATCCTATTTTTTTTTTAATTGCATTTCAAGGGTTTGTAAAGGTAGGTTTCTTTATCTTGATCATTAGGATAAAAAGCATTCTGTGTACAGCAGCCCCCCAATACTTACCTGAGGTCCCACTCTCTCCAGCAATGCCCACAAATTCCTAATAGGCTGAGACACCAGCGGTGCCATTGGCTGCCGCTGCTGTCAAAGTCAACTAGTCAATCAGGGAAAAGAGGCGGCGGATACGGGTCGGGGCTCCGTGTCTGAATGGACACACAGAGCTGTGACTTGGCTCGGGTGCCCCCATTGCAAGCTACTTGCTGTGGGGGCACTGAACAGGAGGGAGGGGCCAGGAGCACCGAAGAGGGACCTGAGAGGAGGATCCTGGGGCTGTTCTGTGCAAATCCACTGCAACGTTTATTTTATTTTCTATAGAAAATAATAAAGCCTTTACAATCACTTTAAGTGTAAATGTAAGATCTGAGGTCTTTTTGACCCCAGGTCTCACATTAAAGAGGTCCTGTCATGCTTTCTTTTTTTTTTTTTTTATTACAAGGAATGTTTACATTCCTTATAATAGGAATAAAAGTGATCCAAACGTATTTTCTCTTTTCGTACATGGACGGACACAGCCTTCTCAATTCTTGACAACTAACGATTATTTTGTCTGTCGACTAATCTAGCGATTATTTTTTCGATTAGTCATCGACTATAGCGGTTATTTTTATTAAATTTTTTTTACTTAATCTAGTGTTCTTTTTTTTAATTAGCTAATTAATCCTTTGGGTAACTTTACAAAAAAATAAGTACATAAAAAAAAAGGTAAGATAAAAGAATATAAATAAATACATATATATATATATATATATATATATATATATATATATATATATATATAAATGTATGTAGTTATATTCTTTTATTTTACTTTTTTTTATGTTCTGTTTTTCTTTTCTGTTCAGAAGTTCATGAATGTTTATAATTTTTTTTACAATGCTTTCTTTTTTTTTAAGGGGGGGGGGGGGATGTGGGGACAGTGTCAGTGTGTTTGTTTTTTGTTTTTGTTTTTTTACAATTTTTTTTATTTATTATTATTTATTGCATTTTTTTTTTTTAATCAGCCCTGTTGGGGGGCTATGGTGAGATATCAGGGGTATTAACAGACCTCTGACATCTCCCATTTGAGACGGAAAGGGACTAGGGACACAGATTCCCCAGTCCCTTTCTCAGCAGCCTCAGTTGCACTGATAATGAATGGAGAGAAGACAATGGCTTCTCTTCATTCATTAACTGAGACATCGTAATCACAGGAGGTTACAATGTTTCAGTTATGTGAATGCACAGAGTCAGTGATCACTGACTCTGTCCATTCAGAAAACGAAGGAGCCGGGTTTACCGGCTCCTACCTCCTCTCCATCCTGAGATACCGAGGGGGACGGCAGCACGGAGAGGGACAGATGCACGGAGAAGAGAGGGGGAGACAGCAGCATGAAGGGGGACACGGAGAAGAGGGGGAGACAGATGAACAGAGGAGAGAGGGAGACACGGAGCAGCATGGAGGGGGACATGGAGAAGAGAGGGGGACAGATGAACGGAGGAGAGAGGGAGACACAGAGCAGCATGGAGGGGGACATGGAGAAGAGAGGGGGACACGGAGGAGAGAGGGAGACACAGCAGCATGGTGGGGGACAGCAGCATGGAGGGGGACAGAGGAACGGAGGAGAGAGGGAGACACAGAGCAGCATGGAGGGGGACACGGAGGAGAGAGGGAGACACAGAGCAGCATGTAGGGGGACAGCAGCATGGAGGGAGACATGGAGAAGAGAGGGGGACAGATGAACGGAGGAGAGAGGCTGACACGGAGCAGCATGGAGGGAGACAGCAGCATGGAGAAGGCAGATGGGGACTGGAGGAGGATAGGGGACAGTCAGTGGTGATTGTGTGTGGGAGAGAAGCACCGCACTGAAAGCCACAGTGGGGGTGTATTGACCTGCAACTCTCAACGTGTGACGCATCGACGCCTTTCACGCACGTCAACGTATTTTCGTAGTCGACGTAATCGATTACATTGACGCGTCGTGGCAGCTCTACTAGGCAGAACATGTTAGATATTTAAACACATGTTACATTAATCAGAGTTGATCAGCCCCACCCAGGGGGCGGTCTCTCCAGACCTAACCCTCCGCCCTGCAGTCAGCTGCTCAGTTTTTTTTTTTTTGCCTAGTTTTTGATACTGTTCCCACCCCTTGTTTTTTTTTTTTTTTTTTTTTTTTTTTACACTGCTTGGGGACGTCCCATGTGTCAAGAATTGAGAAGGCGGTGTCCGTCCATGGACGAAAAGAGAAAATAGGATTTTTTGTACTCACCGTAAAATTTCTGTCGTCCATGGACGGACACAGCCCCCACCCCTCATTTTTAGGTTTGTACTGCTTGTTACGAACTGAGCTGCTGACTGCAGGGCGGAGGGTTATGTCTGGAGGGACCGCCCCCTGGACGGGGCTGTTCAACTCTGATTAATGTAACATGTGTTTAAAAATCTAACATGTTCTGCCTAGTCCTCTCCTATGAACAGGAACATAACCCCTATGTCAAGAATTGAGAAGGCTGTGTCCGTCCATGGACGACGGAGAAAAGGATTTTACGGTGAGTACAAAAAATCCTATTTTTTTTAAAGGGACAGTGTAAAAATTAAAAGTAAATACGTTTAAATGCGCACCATCCCGCCATGCTCGCGCGCAGAAGCGAACGCATACGTAATTCACGCCCGGATATGTAAACGGTGTTCAAACCACACATGTGAGGTATTGCCGCGATCGTTGGAGCAATTATTCTAGCAAAAGAACTCCTGTAACTCAAAACTGGTAACCTGTAGAAATTTTTAAACGTCGCCTATGGAGATTTTTTTAAGGGTCAAAGTTTGTCGCCATTTAACGAGCGGTGCAATTTTGAAGCATGACATGTTGGGTATCAATTTACTTGGCATAACATTATATTTCACAATATAAAAAAAATTGGTCTAACGTTACTGTTTTCTTAATTTTTTTTTTTTTTATTCAAAAAGGTGTATTTTTTTTCCTCCAAAAATTACAATCTCCACCATTTTATTCTCTAGGGCGTCTGAACAAAATAAATATAATGTTTGGGGTTCTAAGTAATTTTCTAGCAAAACAAAAAACCTGATTTTAACTTGTAAGCAACAAGTTTGAAAATAATAGGCCTGGTTCTTTAAAGGGTTTGTTAACACACACACACACACACACACACACACACACACACACACACTATGCCAGCCCCTCTATTAGAGGCTGGCATAGCACACTATGTCATTCGTTTTACAAAACGAGCAGTGTAAATACCCATTCTGAGCTGTCTTCAGGCCGGTGACATGACTCATGGACGCTTTCCAGCTCCGATGGATTGTGTCTGAGCGAGGGGCCGTGATCTTCCTCTGATGTCAGCCGGGGAGATCACGTGGCCGATTGTCTCCTCCACAGAAGCTCTGTCCTGAAGCTGTAAAGCGGCCGCGAGTCATGTGACCGACCTGAAGACAGCTCAAATTTGGTATTTACAGCGCTCGTTTTGTAAAACGAATGACATAGTGTGCTATGCCAGCCTCTAATGGAGAGGCTGGCAGTGAAAACCTAATGATTTTATTTTTACAAGCAATAGCGGCAGGGGGGAGGGGCCCGGGCCGAAGACAGATACACAGAGACAGATGACAGGGAGGAAAGAGGGGTGAGGGGGGGAGAGAGGGGACAACGTATGACAGAGGAACGCACTTTGACCACGGTGATCAGTGTAGAGAGAGGCAGATTACACAGCACAAGCGCTGTGTAATCTGTTTTAAAGGGGTTGTATAGGTTCGTTTTTTATTTTCTTTTCTAAATAGGTTCCTTTAAGCTAGCGCATTGTTGGTTCACTTACCTTTTTCCTTAGATTTCCCTTCTAAATATTTTTTTTCTTTGTTTTCTTTGTCTGAATTTCTCACTTCCTGTTCCTCCTCAGTAAGCTGTTCTGGCTGACTCCACACCACTCGGATGATGGTGTGAAGTTTACTGAGGAGAAACAGGAAGTGAGAAATTCAGATAAAGAAAAAAAACATTTATGCCGCGTACACACGATCATTATTCACGGCGGTTAAAAAACCGCCGTGAATAATGACAGGAAAAACCGCTTGGTTCCCTACACACGGTCGTTTTTCCCGTCATTTTTTCTCTTGACGAGAAAAACGACCGTCTGTGGGCTCCGCGGCAGTGTTTCCCTATGGGAAAACTGCCGCTGGAAAAAACGACGAGAAAATTTAGAACGTTCTAATTTTTCTCGTCGTTTTTTATGCCGTTTTTCTCGACGAGAAAAACGACATAAAGCCCACAGACGATCGTTTTTCTCGGCGAAATGAAAAAATGCCGTTTTTCTCGTCGAGAAAAGCGGTCGTGTGTACGCGGCATTAGAAGGTAAATCAAAGGAAAAGGTAAGTGAACCAACAATGCACTAGCTTAAAGGAACCTATTTGGAAAATAAAAAACGAACCTTTACAACCCCTACATTATTTTTATTTATCTCTCCTCAGTGCAAGTTAACAGTTTTTATTACTGGTGTTCAACTGCATCAGTGCAGTTGGCTGTGTTCCAGTTCTCACAGGACTTCACTATTCGGATCCGGGAGTATATACAGTATAGTTACATAGTTAGTCAGGTTGAAAAAAGACAAAGTCCATCCAGTTCAACCATAAAGTTGTCAGGATCACTACTAACTCTAAGTTGGCCTTCAGTGGGAAGGACCTATACTAGTGTCTTGGGCCATTGCATGATAGCTACAACCCCAATTCCCAAAAAGTTGGGATGCTGTGTAAAATCTACATAAAAACAGAATGCAATGATTTCCAAATCTCATAAACTTATATTGTATTCACAATAGAAAACATATCAAATGTTTAACCATTTGCCGATCGCCCGCCGTTGTTTGACAGTATGGCTCCTCTGCGCGAATCGCTGTAGCTGCACGGCCGCCAATTTAAGGGGTATAGGGCGCACGCCCACCGCGTCACTTAGAAGCGGGTCTCTGGCGGCTGTGATGTCCGCTGGGCACCCGTGATCGATCCTGATAGAGCCAGAACGGGGATCTGTGTATGTAAACACACAAATCGCGGTTGTGTCAGGGAATAGAGACAGATTGTGTGTTCCTAGTAAGTAGAAACAACGATCAGTCTCCTCCCCCCACAGTTAGAACACACACTAATGAACACATTTAACCCCTTGATTGCCCCCTAGTGTTAACCCCTTCCCTGCCAGTGACATTTATACAGTAATCAGTGGCTATTTATAGCACTGATCGCTGTTCAGCTGTCAGTGGTCCCAAAAAAGTGTCCGATCTGTCCGCTGCAATGTCAGTCCTGCTAAAAATCACAGATTGCCGCCATTAATAGTAAAAAAATAATAATAAAAATGCCATAAATATATCCCCTATTTTGTAGACGCTATAACTTTTGCGCAAACCAATCAATATACGCTCATTGCGATTTTTTTATTTTTACCAAAAATATGTATAAGAATGCATATTGGCCTAAACTGATGAAGAAATTTTTGTATTTTTGGGGGGGGTATTTATTATAGCAAAAAGTACAAAATATAGGTTTTTCTTTTCAAAATTGTCAAAATTAAAGTGCAATTGCAATCTCAAATCATAACAGTTCCACTAGATAAGTGGTGTATTAAAAGGCAACAGCTCATGTGTTGACGCAATGTATATTCACACATCTGTTTCCAAAGTGCTTCCACCACCGTGCACTAGGCTTGTGCAATTCGTTTCGTAACTAATCGAAATTCGTCCGAATTTAGCAACTTTCGGACATTCGGAAGCATTCGAATTTCCGAACAAAGCAATTACGAATAAAACTGAATCCGAAATAAATTATATCGCAAATAGCGAATGCCCGAATGTCTTCGGCATAATTTGTTATGAAAAAAGTTACGAATGTACGAATCCATTTGAAGCACAATAACACTCTGCTCTGCTCTCTTCTTCTCCCTCACCGTGCTGAACCCTCTCAAAATGGTGTACAGGGGCGGAGGCTATAGCCGCATGTAAAAAACTAAAGTAAAATACGAGATTTCGAATCGTTACAAATAACTGCTATGTATTTAGAAAAGTACAAATCCATTCGAAGCACATTAGGCATAATAGGGCAGCGTCGTTGTGAGAGAGACACGGAAAATTACGAATCAACGAACCCAAAAAAGTTACGAAAGTAGGAGTTGTGTCCAGAATCAACGAAAAACAATGTACTCTACCGAAAGTACGAATTATAAATAAACTAAAAATAAGGCTTACATTACTCTACCGAAAGTACGAATTATAAATCAACTAAAAATAAGGCTTACATTAATACGAATCATTCAGATTCAATGAAAAATGTCGCTTGCCAAAATAACGAATTAGTCCGAACACGAAAAATCTCGTCTAGCAAAATTACGAACGATTACGAATCAACAGGACCGAAAAGAAACGAACCGAAACTAAACAAATGTTTCCGTTGTGCACAAGAAACGAACCGAAACTAAACCAATTTTTCCGTTGTGTACAAGTCTACCGTGCACCACCATTAAAGGGAGCCTCTTACCAGACAGTGTGAACCATTAGATTATAAATGGTCAAAACGCTTAAGGTTGCTGGTCCTCCAATGGCCTCCTAGTGCAAGCTGTATCCCTGATATGGACCATCTTCACTTCTGGGTATCGCCAACAAAAAGCAAGAGCAGTACAGATCCATAGTGAAGTATGTAAAAACTGTGCCTTTATTTTTTAAATTACAGGTTGCCCTTTTATAGCAAGACAAAAAAAATATCTCTGCAATCCTATACTCCTGTGTAGCAGACTGATCCTCAACGCTGGTAGCCAGCCAGCAGGCATGATAATGTCAAGTCGTAGCCACGACCTGCGTGTTTTGTCGGAAATGACATCAGGGGACAGGTTAGAAGGCGCACACCAAACAAGTTGTATAAATACTGCCTGCTGCTTACAACTACCGTATAGGTCACAGCCGCCTTCAATATAGAACATCATGCCCTGTAATCAACTCCCAACAATAACAGTATAAAAGAATACATTGTAATACTTAATACTTCCAGACTAGGATCGGCTGCACTTCTACAGCCACTCCTGCTGTGTAATACATAGAAACTCCCGGCTGCCATTTTGACAGTCAAGAATTGCGCATAATAGCAGCTGGGAAGAAGAACAGGACTATAAGAACGAACATTGAACCCATCAACAATATACATACATTTTGGACAATTTCATGCTCTCAAATTTGTGGGAACAGTTTGGAGATGGCCCCTTCATATTTTAACATGACTGCGCACCAGTGCACAAACAAGGTCCATAAAAGACATGGATGAGCGAGTTTGGGGTGCAGAAACTTGACTGACCTGCATGGAGTCCTGACCTCAACCCAATAGAACCCCTTTGGGATCAATTAGAGAGGAGACTGCGAGCCAGGCCTTCTCTTCCAACATCAGTGCCTGCTCTCACATGCTCTTCTGGAACAATGGTCAAACATTCCTATAGACACACTCCTAAACCTTGTGGACAGCCTTCCCAGAAGAGTTGAAGCTGGTATAGCTGCAAAGGGTGGGCCAACTCAATATTGAACCCTACGGACTAAGACTTGGATGTCATTAAAATTCATGTGCATGTGAAGGCAGACGTCCCAATACTTTTGACAATATAGTGTAGTTCAGTTTTAGCATAAGGGGCCTTCATTTAATTATTTTGCCTGGGCCCATTTTGTGTTAAATTGGACATGACAGTAGCTGTCAAAGCACATGCCACGTTGCATTTCCTATGACTGCAGCAAAGCCCCCATTATTATTATTGTAATATGGAATCTACATAATATCAACAATTTTTGCTTTACAATATAAAGGGAGACAATGCGTTTACAATAAAGAGGGTTAGGAGGGCCCTGTTTGTGAGAGCTTACAATCTAATAGATTGCAAGCCGTGCCATGGCTTTTGCATGCGTGATGTAACAAAAAGCATAACAGCATATATGAAAAGAACCAGCCCTTATGCCGCGTACACACAGTCGGAATTTCCGCCAGCAAAAGTCCGATGTGAGCTTTTGGTCGGAAATTCCGACCGTGTGTATGCTCCATCTGACTTTTGCTGTCAGAATTTCCACCAGCAAAAGATTGAGAGCAGGTTCTCAATTTTTCCGCTGGAAAAAATTCCGGTCGGAAATTCCAATCGTCTGTAGCAATTCCGACGCGCAAAATTCCGACGCATGCTCGGAAACAATTAGACGCATGCTCGGAAGCATTGAACTTCCTTTTCTTGGCTCTTCGTAGTGTTGTACGTCACCGCATTCTTGATGGTCGAAAGTTCAGAGAACTTTTGTGTGACCGTGTGTATGTAAGCCAATCTTGAGCGGAATTCCGTCGGAAAAACCATCCAAGGTTTTTCCGACGGAAAATCCGCTCGTGTGTACGGGGCAATAGGCTAAGAAGAAACATACAGCTGAACCAACAGAACCTGAGCTCAGTCTTTAGGTCTGTATGGGTCATTCATGGTACAACAGTGCCACCTAGAGATTGTGCATGAAGATATTGAGCTTCTGCAGTTATGTAGATGTACTGTATATTTCTGATTGCTTACAAGGAAGTGTTTGGGACTTGGCTAAAAATTCTCATTATATATAAGATGGGCAAATCTGCATGGGATATTATTCACAGAGATTCCATCCATTGGGAGATTGGGGTAGTAGGCAAACTATTGTCAAAAGTGGCATGGGGAACCGGGCACTGTTAAGGTATATAACATTTTTTTTTTCATTTACCATACAACAGGAATCAGGTCCTTTTAAAACAGGTTCGAAGGTGACGCCAATTCTTTAAATTACATGCTTAGGGGATGACTTTAAGCTGTATGTTATCGAATAGTACGATTTCACAGACAGCATTAGCAACACCCTATTCTGTACTACATATTTTTGATGTTCTGTGATTTTTTTTTTTAACATTTAGCTTTGTTTAGATAGAACAGCAGCACCCCAATCCTGATTTATTTCAACCTGAAAAAAAAGACTTTTTTAAGTAGTTTTAGCTGTGACACCAGATTTTCTTATCAAGAGGCAACAGGCCGAAAATGGCTGTTGGAAGTTACAGATTTAAAAGCTATAGGAAAGCTAAAGCCTTAAATTTCATATGAAATGCCAGTTGCATAACGGTTTATTAGTATAATTTGAAAGCTTCTTCTTTTTCACACTACCACCCTCTAAAAGAGAAGTATTTTTATTTTATTTTTTGATTCATACTTACCTATGTGGATGCCTCATCAGACCGATGCTGCATCTGTCCCCCGCCGTCTCTGCACTGAGAACCGAGACACTGAACACCGCCGATGGCCCGGTTTTCACAGATCCTCGAGAGGAGAGCTGCTGACTGTCAGTCAGCGTCTCTCCTCTCTGCTTTTCCACGCTCCTTGGAGCGCTGAGCTGTGGAGGGGCGGGGAGCTGCTGTCTCAGCGGCTCTCTGAGACTGCTATCAATCAAGGCAGCTGGCAGATCCAGACTTGGGAAGTCGTGATGACGCGCTGCCTTGACTGATGGCAGTGAAGTCAGTGGAGAGCAGACTTCAGACTGCTCTCCGCTGAAAACATAATGTTTCCATCAGCTGCGGTGCCGACATCGCTGGACTCCAAGACAAGTAAGTGTCCTATTATTGAAAGTCAGCAGCTGCAGTATGTGTAGCTGCTGGCTTTTAATTTTTGCAGCGGTGGGTGGTACACCGCTTTAAAAAACAAAGTGTAACCTGGGTTGTGGCCTTTTGACACATACTTCAATGTTGTGTCTGTTTTGTTTATTATGATATACATTGTGACCAATGCCTGTTTCTTCTTGTACTAGTGAAATTCTCTTTTAGGCTCGGTTTACACTGCCGCGACTTGGAATCAGACTTTTGAGACCCTAAGTCACGAGACGTGAAAACACATGTGAGTTCATGAGAGCTGTCTTAATTAGCACTACTGAAGTCGCTCCGACTTCAGAAAAGGTTCCTGTACTACTTCAAGGCGGCTTCTATCCGACTTCTATTCTCTTCTATTCTATACTTCTATCAAAGTAGCACTCAAGTCGCCAGGCAAAATCACAATGCAAGTCGTTTGACTTTCAGGTCGTGGTAGTGTAGACCGAGCGTAAAACTGGGAGTAAACTCCCTTGTATGATTTTTACCTATAGGTAATCCTATAGTAAGGCTTACCTATAGGTACAGTAACTATCTCCTTGAACGTGCAACGCTTAGGAGATATTTACTTTAGATGCTCCTGGTGACGTCACCAGTGCGTGCGCTCTGAAGGAACAGCATGAGTATGCCGTAAACTGAATTCCGCATGCATGCGTGGGAGTGACGTCATCGTACTCGGCCATTCATATCCCCCAAGCCCACAAACCTGGAAGGAAGACCGGGTGAAGCTGGAAGCGCCTTCAGGTAAGACTGTCATAATGTGCTAGAATGCGATGCATACTAGCACATTATGACTGAAACTGCCCGGGGCCTATTATTTTTAAATGAAGAATGTTAAAAAAAAAAAAAAGTTTATTATCTGGGGCACAACAGCCCCAAAGGTTGAATAGTGTCTCAACAGTACCTAAACAGCTTGGTTAGACAAAATGAGGGGAGAAAAGAAGCAGGTTTAGTAGAAATTAGAGTGTATTATCTGAGAGAAAATATCAACAAATATATTTGAGGCACAACTTTCCTTGCAGCAAACATTAGAAATGTATCAGTATCGAACATAGTACGTATCAGTAGCAATATTAGAGCTCCAAAACTGTCTATAAACCTTGAGGCAAGGATTTACCCTGCACCAAATATCAGAAATTTTGCAGTTGAGATTGAGCTGTAGAAACATTGTATGGCAACTGAAGCACCTCCTCAAAATGTGCTGCATTTTGGTCTTCTTCTGGGATGGTGCCAGTAGATTGGCCATTTTTTTTTTTTTTTTTAATGTAATCTTTATTTTGAAGATATTTTAAGAGAGCATACAAATAAACATAGAACAAAGCATAGAAGCAGAAGACAACACCACATGAAGAGCCCTTCACCGGGTACATACAGTTGGAAGGGGAAGTACTCAGAGATACACCCACTGTGGGGATCGTGTCCGGGGGAACGATTATCGACATATTACAACCATCATATGAATTCAAACATCTATGGGTCTCCCCTAGCGTTCCCCACTGAGACATCTCTGAGGAGAGCATACACCCTCAAACAGAAACAAGGATCGGGTTATGACCCAAGGTACCAGGCCCGCTAGAAAACAAAAATATACCACATATAAGGAATCAAAAATAAAAAAAAAGTGAAAAATAAGAGAAAAATGAAAATAAAATAATAAAAAAAAACTAAGAATAAAAAGGAAAAGGGTGTAACACCTGCCAGGATGGTGAACCAATTGGAGCTGTGTTAGGTTTATCATAAGCTCATCTTTACCTTCGCTCTTTGGTCCGTGGAGCCCCAGGCCCTCCTCGGCCCGGCCCCAGCAATCAGGGGGGGCCGCAGAGATTGGGCATTTTAGCTTTATATTGGGTATATAATAGGATGGCCATCCAAAAGTGCTCCTTCTCTTTGATGAGCCAAATTCCTGGGTTGTTGCACAGGCATTTGAGCAAAAATGTCCCTATTCACCACAGTGAAATAAACCCTAATTGTCTGGAGCAGTGGCGGCCCGTCCATAGGGGGCGCCCGGGTGCCGCCCCCCCCCCCCCCCCCCTCCTGTGGTCACCAAAAAAAATAAAAAATAAACGGGCCCTTTAAGAGGTTTTTTTTTTTTTATGTCTTTTTTTTTACACATGGCGGCGCGACCATAGAGGGCGCAGAAGCGCAGCTACCGCTCGCTTCTGCGCCCGGCCGTCACTCACCACAACAATACATAGGTTCATGCATTGCATGAACCTATGTATTGCTGCCGCCCACTATTCAGATGGCCGGCCCCTTGAGCGCCGGCCATCTGAGTCACAGCGTCTGATTGGCCTTTAGAAGTGCCTATCAGAGCCAGCAGGCTCTGATAGGCTTCCCGACTACAGCCTGAGGGCTGTAATCGGCTTCTAAATACCTAATGAGAGGACGCACAGGGGTGCGTTCCCTGGCCAATCAGGTTCACCGGGTCTGGTTACCGGTAACCTGATTGGCTGAAGTGACATCGAGGGCGGGAGAAGATATCGAGGACGGAAGAAGGACGGCGCTGACTCGAGGAAGGTAAGTGCAGGGCTGGGGGGGAGAAACTGGCTGTATTATGGGGGAGAATCTGGCTGAATTATGGGGGAGAAACTGGCTGAATTATGGGGGAGAATCTGGCTGAATTATGGGGGAAAAACTGGCTGAATTATGGGGGAAAAACTGGCTGAATTATGGGGGAGAAACTGGCTGCATTATGGGGGAGAAACTGGCTGCATATAGGGGAGAAACTGGCTGCATATAGGGGAGAAACTGGCTGTATATTGGGGGAGAAACTGGCTGCATATAGGGGAGAAACTGGCTGCATTATGGGGGAGAAACTGGCTGTATATTGGGGGAGAAACTGGCTGTATATTGGGGGAGAAACTGGCTGCATATGGGGGAGAAACTGGCTGCATTATGGGGGAGAAACTGGCTGCATTATGGGGGAGAAACTGGCTGCATTATGGGGGAGGAACTGGCTGCATTATGGGGGAGAAACTGGCTGTATATTGGGGGAGAAACTGGCTGCATATGGGGGAGAAACTGGCTGCATTATGGGGGAGAAACTGGCTGCATATAGGGGAGAAACTGGCTGTATTATGGGGGAGAAACTGGCTGCATATAGGGGAGAAACTGGCTGCATTATGGGGGAGAAACTGGCTGCATATAGGGGAGAAACTGGCTGCATTATGGGGGGAGAAACTGGCTGCATTATGGGGGAGAAACTGGCTGTATATTGGGGGAGAAACTGGCTGCATATAGGGGAGAAACTGGCTGTATATTGGGGGAGAAACTGGCTGCATATAGGGGAGAAACTGGCTGTATATTGGGGGAGAAACTGGCTGCATTATGGGGGAGAAACTGGCTGCATTATGGGGGAGAAACTGGCTGCATTATGGGGGAGAAACTGGCTGCATATAGGGGTGACAACTGGCTGTATATTGGGGGAGAAACTGGCTGCATTATGGGGGAGAAACTGGCTGTATATTGGGGGAGAAACTGGCTGCATTATGGGGGAGAAACTGGCTGTATATTGGGGGAGAAACTGGCTGCATTATGGGGGAGAAACTGGCTGTATTATGGGGGAGAAACTGGCTGTATTATGGGGGAGAAACTGGCTGTATTATGGGGAAGAAACTGGCTGCATGCATATGGGGGACAAACTGGCTGCATATGGGGGAGAAACTGGCTGCATTTGGGTGAGAAACTGGCTGTATTATGGGGGACAAACTGGCTGCATTATGGGGGAGAAACTGGCTGCATTATGGGGGGAAACTGGCTGCATTATGGGGGATTAACTGGCTGCATTATGGGGGAGAAACTAGCTGCATTATGGGGGAGAAACTGGCTGCATTATGGGGGAGAAACTGGCTGCATTTGGGGACAAACTAGTGGCGTTTGGGCACAGTGGCTGCGTTTAATGGGCACAGTGGCGGCAATTGATGATTTTTTTTTTTCAGTTTGTTTGCGCCCCCCCAAAAAATTTGAGCACCAGCCGCCACTGGTCTGGAGCAAAGTGCCCTGAGTCCTGGACAACCCAGCCCTCAATCTCACCCTGTCTGACTCTAACCCCCGGGGGTTTGTGAGGGTGAAACATCCCCCCTAAAGCTTGCTTAATTTTCTCCTCCCCATCGCCAGAACCCCAGTCCTTCCCTTCCTCATCCTAATTCCACTTGGCCTTCTGCTGTCTTTGCCTTTCAGGGATGGAGGCAGTTGGCAAAGGTTTCTGCTGTCCCTAGAGCACCAGTAAGTTCCTCTCTTCCTCCTACTGTTGTGCCTCTGGTGCCTGGTCTATCAGGCCATGCAGTTTGTGCCATAGGAGGAACATAAGAGGCATTGCATTACTAATCTCCTTTTCTATGTGGTTCACCACTTTAATTGCCCTTCAAAACATGACAAGATGGTGCACATGTGAAATCATTGAGGTGAAAAGAATCCTGGATTCCCAGGACTTACCCTTGTACCATAATCACAAAAGTACTCATGATTGATGACACAATGTTTCTGCTGCTGTTTTCTGCAGCATGGCTATTATTCCACTGCATGGGTTTGTCACAGATGGGCAGTTGGCGACTGCTGCTTAAAATAATGTTGTATTTCTGCAAGATGAGCATGGCCAGGTATGACCAGCTAAAGTAACCACAAACCCTGCTGGCTTGACAAAGGTCTTCCTGGAAGTCATAGTACTTCATGATGAACTGCTGCACCACCAGGTTTGGGACATGTGCCAGCCAAGGTAAATGTGTATTTTTTTCCCAAAAGAAGAGCAGCTAGCAGGTTAGTGCCATTGTCTTTTCACACACAACCTTGCCTGCCTGAAGATGACATGGGATCAGCCACCTCTTAGCCTAGGCCTGGAGAGCTGTCAGCAGCTTGGATCCAGTGTGGCCCCTGTCCGCCAGGTATACATGCTGCAACACAGTATGGCAGCATTTAACGTGGGATGCTGCAAATGCTCTGGGGCCCTTGGGGAACAATGCTGGTTCCACAGAGTCAAAGGGTGAGGCCTGTAAGAAGAAGAAGAGGGTACAGTTAACTGCGCTATCACCATCAGACAAAATACATGCTCTAGCAGTGTACCCCATCCTACATTCTCAACCATGAGAAGATCACCAGTGTGCTGTGAAGGATATGTAGTTTCCCTTCCCATGCTTACTGGAACATGTGTCCATCATAATCTGTTCCCTGACCCTGACAGCATGGTCCAGTGACACAGAAACATGTACCACATGCTGGTGAAGGGCAGGGATAAGCGTCTGGGCTAAACAACTGTGGCTGGATACTTGTCGTCGTGGTGTAGCATAGGTCATAAACTTGAAGAAGGGGGCTAATTCCAATGACTGGAATAGGAGTAGCATTTTTGGCAGTATTAAGATCCTACACGTTAGAATGATTTGGGGACATTTTCTCACTTGACCATCTTCGACTTGGCTCTATGGCCCTCCTCCCTGCTTAATGTAGCATTTCCTAAGCTACTTAAACCCCTTGTGAGACCTTCCTCCCTGTCACTGGAGATAACAGATATAGCAGTGAATGCAGAAGAAGATGTTGTGGAGGCAGGGGGGAAATGTGGATAGTAAGGGACAAGGAGGAGTGCAGGCCTTTTGCTGGCAACATGTCTCATTGAGGTGCTGCTTTAATCAAGCTCTTTGGTTCTTGTGTTTTCTCAAGAATGTGGTACCCAAATGGCTGGTACTGTTATGGTGGCTAATATGCTGCAGACAGATGATGAAGTCCACAACAGGGCTGTCAGCAGCATATGGCTCTGGGGATAGAAGTGGCCTGTACCTGTGGGGCAGTGCCACCAGATGGATTAGAATGGCTGCTTCCTCTAGTCCTCTGCAAGCTTCCTCGCTGCTGTTCTGCCTCTTTTTCAGTACTTTCCTTCTCTCCAATGAACAGCACACATCTACAGTCTGCCACCTCATCATACACCCTCTCCTCATTGCTGGAGCCCACGTCACTGTGGTCTCCAGTTGCTAGCATATCACTGCCTTTTGTAGTTCGCTGCCTGATGTCTCCTGACTGCTGTGTGGCTGAACCCCCTTTTTCCTTTATGGTCATGGCGCTATCTTCCTCATCCTCAATATCTGAAAGGAGGCATACTTGCGTATGACCAAGGTCAACCTCCTGTAGCGAGTCAGTGATAGTGTGATCAAATAACTTTGCCGACTCTTCATAACCAGTTGGTGAGCCTACAACGGGATTAGCAGAAGAGAAGGAAGAAGAGGGTACTTTAGCAGTCCTTAAAGACAACTGGCTGCTCTGCACTCAAATGTCTGAAAGAGGTGGAAGACTTTGTTGGCACCCAACTACCTCCTCGCTTTTTGTACCTAAAGAGGAGGGCCACTCTGAGGTAGAAAAGTCAGATGTGCCCTGCCTCTAGATGGTGTGGCCAGACCACTGCTTTGTCCTGCAGAATCTACTCACCCCCTGCTACCTCAGCATGCAAAACCTCTGCCTCTCACTTTAGGCCTTTTAGTAAAGGGGATTGCCTAAATTTAGTGGCAGCTATGGCAAAAGGGAGGTTAAGTATGTGGTACTTTGGTGCAAACTACTTTACCACACAAGTTTGGGGTGACATTTTGGAAACATAGGGCAAGCTTTGACTGTGTCAGCAACAAATGAAGGCTGCAAACCCTGAAATAAAAAAGCAACAGAAAATAAAATAAATACCCCCCCTTACCTATATAAAAAGAAACCCTCTACTGGAGACCTATTATTATAATACATTATAACTGACATGTATCCTTGGGTTTATGGCATTAGCTGCATAACACCATACACATATTGTAAAAGCAGATAGCAATTGTCCAGAATACACTCTGTGGCCAAAAGTATGTGGACACCCCTCCAAATGATTGAGTTCAGGTGTTCCCAATGAAGAGTATTGTTAATGCTAGGGTATGCAAAGACATTTTAGACAAATGGGCAAATCCAACCTTTTGGCAACAGTTTTGGGAAGTCCCTTTGCACAAAGCTAACTCCATAAAGACATCGTTTGGTGAGTTTGGTGTGGAGAAAATTGAGTTTTCTGCACAGAGCCTTGACCTCAACCCTATTGAACAACACCTATGACATGTATTCGAATGCAGCCTGTTAGCCAAATGTTCTTGTGCCCTATCTTAGTGGAGGCTGTTATAGCCGCAACAGTGAATGCCAACTATTCATATAATAGTGACCATCGTTTTAGAACGAGACTTCCACAAGCTCAGATGTGAAGGTCAAGTGTCTACCAATGTGACCGTAACGTTTTTTTTTTTTTATGACAACTACCTTCCATTTGTGGCAGAGTTTTCTTGAAGCCTATTTTGACATATATGGTCTCTTTCTAATTTAATTATGTTCATGCATAAAATTATGAACTAATTATGACTGATGTGGTTATTTATCTGATATTACATAATTAATCATGCAGTTAATGCTTTATTTAATTTTAGTCATTTTTAATTATGTCTTACAATACTCAGGGGTGATAATGTGGGGCCCAGCTACTTAAGGTGGTTTGTTTTAAAAGTGAATGTATATTTACATATACAGTATGATTTTCGGGACGTACTGTATGATATATTATTGCAATATAGCACATATAAAGTATATATTTTTTATTTTATTTCATTCTTGCGAGGAATAAGTATGTAGATTCAGGTCTTGCAGTTGGCAGAGTTGTCTGCAGGATGGGCTTGGCAACATGTCTGTGTAATCTACTACTTCAATAGAGTGTGATTAGTGGAGACAGCTACTGTTTTCTCTTGTGTTTTATAAACTATCCCACTTCCTGTAAAGAGATATTCTTTCTTTCTTTTTCCATTAAAGATTTTATTGGCAAAAGTTCCAATACAGAATAGATATGTAGCAAAGTAATGCCAAGATTTTTAACATACTGTACACATGTTTCACAATTAGTAAAGAGATATTCTTCATATTACTTCATTTAAAGTGAATTTATTTTATTTTAGAGGTGCATGTGATACAGATAAGCTTGAAGCATATAATGTTATCGGTCCATGTCAATGTTTTCTATATTTCTGTGTATAGTGTGTAATTCTATATGTAAATAGAGGCAGACATATTTGCTCACTGTATACACGTTTTTATTGCTGCCTTGCCCTGCTACCCAAATGTGCTTTATTGCTCCTTTTCTCAAAGCCAGTCTATAGGGGTTGATTTACTAATGGAATAGAGGCTGTTCACATAGCAAATTTAAAGTACCGTAAGTAAATTGCGTTTTTTTTTTTTTTTTAAACCTGCAAGTCAAAGTTATAATGTGCTAGTATGCATGTGCTAGTGATGTCACCAGCATTTAGAAGATATTTACTGTACCTACAGGAAAGCCTTACTATAGGCTTACTTATAGGTAAAAATTGTCCATGGGAGTTTTCTCCTACATAGATGTTATCTGAACTTAAAGCGGTTCTTCGCCCTGTTAGAAAAAAAAAAAAAGAGTCAGCAGCTACAAATACTGTAGCTGCTGGCTTTTAATAAAAGGACACTTACCTGTCCAGGGGTCGAATGCCATTCTCACCCAAACCGGTTGTTCACCAGTCTTTAGGTCCCCAGTGCCAGCATGCTCTACGCGCAACAAACACGCCAAAGTAGGTCCTGCAGATTCTTTTTTTTGCAGTAGCCTGCAATTGACTTTTGTGGTTACATTAGGAATTAATGGAGCTGCAAGCGTGGTGTGCGTTTTGGCACTTTTTCGCAGGTTTCTGTGCTCGTTACCAAAAAGCAAAAACGTGTGAATGGAGCCTAAGAGCTCTTAAATGCAGCACAGAAATATAA
Source organism: Rana muscosa (assembly GCA_029206835.1). NCBI lineage: Eukaryota > Metazoa > Chordata > Amphibia > Anura > Ranidae > Rana > Rana muscosa. Next base: position 237,938,834 of record CM055128.1, read on the forward strand.
TATCTCCTGGCATGGCAGAAAGGGCTGTGCATGTATAGGGGAGCTGTGTAAATCTCAAGCAAACACAGTTTTGTTGTAGTTCAAGCACAATTCATCCATAAACCTTCTGGTATTATGTTACAAATGCCGCGTACACACAACCGTTTTTCATGACGAGAAAACTGCCATTTTATTAGATTGGTCGTGAAAACTGGTCGTGTGTATGCTCCAGAGCAGTTTTCTCGACGAGAAAACTGCCCGCAATTTTTTTTTCGAGATCAGCAAAAGCCGCCTAAAGGGTGGCGCCATTCGAATGGAACTTTCCCTTTATAGTGCCGTCGTACGTGTTGTACGTCACCGCGCTTTGCTCAAGCGTTTTTTTTCCCTGAATGTGTGTATGCAAGGCAGGCTTGAGAGGAATCACGACGAGTCATGTCGAGAAAAACTTCAGTTTTTTGCAGGACAGGAAAAACGGTCGTGTGTACGTGGCATGAGAAGAAAAAAATGCCATTGTGTGGTGGATGACAAATAGTGGTGAGCAAAACAGTTTGCCCAAAGCTGGATTTGAGCATAATCTGACTTGTCCACGGGGGAAACTGATTCACTTAGTGAAATGGTAAAGGGGTGATTGCACCTGTGGAAGGTGCCCTGGGTACAAGGGCCTAACTACCGTATATTATTGCTTCTCTCATCTTAAAGTTTTTTCTCCAAGACCCATGGGGCTCCTTTTTAATTGTACAGAATGCAAAGCAAATTTGTAATAACTTAAATTTAATAAATTGTAATATTGATCTTTCTGAAGGCCTCTATAGATGACTGCAGATAGCTTCAGGAATGAAAGATGATGAAAATGAAACTAAGATGGATAATGACCAACAAATAGTCAGTATTTTGAAGGATATTTCCTCATGGTTGCAGAAGGTCTGGAATTCCTGGATACTTTACATTTAAAAACCATCTTAATAGTTGACATGGTGACAGCTGCGATTGGCCCTCAGATCGCTCTGGTCCTTCTTACCTCTTTTTCTTTTATTTCTTTATGCTCCTTTTACTTGTGAAAAGATGATATCTAATGGAATAACATAGGTCACATTGCACAACAGTAATTATCTCAACCTCATATAACGGTTTAGTGATGGGCAGGTGTTTTGGTATAGGTTATCTGTGTTGAATATGTGGACCCATCACATCTGAATACCTTACTGATATGCACTGTTGCTATGTCGGATGACATGACCTTTAGACAATTGTTGATCCTGTTACAAATGCTTCATCCTTTGTCTATTTATGTCTAATTATGTTACTTCCTCCACCTTTGCTGTGGGATTATTACTTGTCTACATTAACGTTTGACCATCTCTTGTCATGCAAAACCTTCAATAAAAAAAGAAAGCACAGAACTAGAAAGAGAAATATGTCATAGCAGACATTCTCCACCCACTTGTCAATAATCATTTTGTTGCTTATTATTAACATGTGTTGTGGTTATTTGTAACTGCACTACAAATACAGTGGTTGAAAAAGTATTCAAACCCCTAAAATTTTCCACATGTCATGTTACAACAATAAATATATTTTATTGGGATTTTATGTAATAGACCAACACAAAGTGGCACATAATTGTGATAATAACCAGCGATTCCCAGAAAGGCTCGTACCTGCTTCTTGCTGTTGGGACGTGGCCAATTCTGTATGGCCTTGACTTTATTGACTTGGGGTTTTATTACTCCCCTCCCAATGGTGTACCCAAGATACTTGGCCTCCTCCTGTCCAATGGTACACTTCTTGGGGTTGGCCGTAAACCCAGCTTCCCGGATAGAGTCTAGGACTGCTTGCACTTTTGGCAGATGTGAGGCCCAATCTGTGCTATAGATAATTACATCATCTAGGTAAGCCGCAGCATACTTCTGATGGGGCCTCAGTATCTGGTTTATTTTCCGCTGGAATGTTGCCGGCGCATTCTGTAAACCAAACGGTATTCTTTTATATTGGAACGCCCCATCTGGGGTTACAAATGCGGTTTTCTCCTTGGCCGACTTGGCCAGGGGAATTTGCCAATACCCTTTGGTGAGATCAAGAGTTGTCATGTATCGGGCTGTTCCCAACCGGTCGACCAACTCATCTATACGTGGCATGGGGTAAGTGTCAAATTTTGTAACTTTGTTCAGTTGTCGGAAATCGTTACAAAATCGCCAGCTCCCATCCAGTTTAGGCACTAACACTATGGGACTTGACCAATCACTTTGGGATTCCTCTATCACCCCTAACTTAAGCATTTTCTGTACTTCCTCACATATTGCCTCCCGTCGGGCCTCTGGGATCCGATAGGGTTTTAGCTTCACCCTCTTACCGGGTGGGGTAATAATATCATGCTCTACCCCATACGTTTGTCCCGGCAGCTCAGAGAAAACCTCTTTGTTGCGAAGCACAAACTCTTCTTGTTGGGGGTTTGACAAGGTGAAACCCCCAACAAACCCCCAACAACAGGAGGTTAAGGAGTTTGTGCTTCGCAACAAGGAGGTTTTCCAACCTCAGGAATCATGCAATCAGACTGAGCTGGTGACAAAGTTTCTGCGACTAGGGATTCCCTATTCCTCCAGGTTTCAACAGATTAATGTGATAGCTCTGTTCGGGCTTTCACCTTCCTGGTTGTCTGACCTTGTAATTCACTTCGCTCACTTTTTCCATTATCTCGTAGGGGCCTTGCCATTTGGCGAGGAACTTGATTTCAACCGTAGGGACAAGTACCAATATCTTATCCCCCGGGGAAAAGGTACGGGTCTTGGCCCCACGGTTGTACACTCTCTGCTGTGCCAACTGCGCTTGGGCCAAATGTTCCTTTACTATTGGCATTACCTGTGCAATTCTATCTTGCATCAGGGTGACATGCTCAATCACACTCCTGTGGGGAGAACTCTCACTTTCCCAAGTTTCCTTGGCGATATCCAACAGCCCTCTTGGGTGTCTCCCATAGAGTAACTCAAAGGGTGAGAAACCCGTAGAGGATTGGGGTACCTCACTAATAGCAAACATTAAATAGGGAATTAGACAGTCCCAATCCTTTCCATCTTTATCCACCACCTTCTTTAACATTTGTTTTAGAGTTTTGTTGAATCTTTCAACCAACCCATCTGTTTGGGGGTGATACACAGATGTACGCAGTTGTGTCACTTTGAACAACTTGCACAGCTCTTTCATAACCCGGGACCTTGGTCCGTAAGCAGTTCCTTACAAATACCCACACGGCTAAAAACAAGAGATAGCTCTTTGGCCATGGTTTTGGCTATGGTTTTGGCCGAGGTATTTTGGAGAGGAATCGCTTCTGAATAACGGGTGGCATAGTCCAATATAACCAAAATGTACTGATGCCCCCTAGCGGACTTCATTATCGGACCTACCAAATGCATTGCGATCCTCTCAAAGGGAACCTCAATGATGGGAAGAGGTACCAGCGGGTTACGGAAGTGTGGTATCGGTGCCGACCTTTGACACACAGGGCAGGAGGAACAATAATTTTCTGTTTCCTTCATGACCCCAGGCCAATAGAATCTCTGCAATACTCTCTCTCGGATTTTCTCTGTCCCCAGATGACCTCCAAGAATGTGCCCATGGGCCAAATCTAACACCAACTTCCTGTAAGGTTTAGACACCACAAGCTGCTCAATGGTTTCTTCTGCCCTTTTAGCCACCCGATACAGTAGGTCCTTTTCCACAATGAAGTATGGGTAAGTGTAGGTCTCATCTGGGTTCACTAACTCGCCATCTATTTCCACTACGTTTTCCCGTGCCTTTATTAGGGTGGGGTCTTTTAACTGTTCTGTGGCAAAATTTTCCTTGTGAACCTCGAGATCAGAAAACTCCACAGACGGCATGTTTTCAACTGAGGACAAGGGGAATTCTGGAGAGTCCTCACCACTCTCAGAGGAATTCTGGCTATCACATTCCTGGTATATAGGGGCACCAGTGGGGGGCTCAGGATAATCCTATAGTTCCCAGAACTTTGGAAAATCCCTTCCCACAATGGCATCATGAGGCAAGTGAGACACTAACCCCACCTGATGAGAGAGGGTACCTTTGGGGGTCTCAAAACACACTGTAGTCACCGGATACTCTTGGGTGTCCCCATGCACACAAATAACAGCTACCTTGCTATTCCCAGAGACCTCTGTAGTAACTAATTTAGCCTTTATCAGTGTCACCAGGCTACCTGAATCCAGCAACACAACAACATTTCTACCATTAATACACATTTTGCATAAATGTTTCTCAGTTCCCCGAATGGCAGTGCATGCGACTGTCGCAAACAGCGACTGACGTCTGTCCCTTTAGAAAGTCACACTGCATGGGTTTATCCACAACCGGGCAATTTGCTGCAATATGTCCCTCTTGTCGGCAGTGGTAGCAAACAATCCTTTTTGCTGCCTCTTGAGCCCCTGACTTCCCAGGATGTTCTCGCCATACCTTAGGTAGAACTCCCACCCTCTCACTCTCTCCACCCTCACCCCGTGGAATCATCTTACTCGCCACTGGGGATGGTCTGGTCTTAGGGTGGAAAGTCCGTGAGTCTCTGGAAGAGGCAGTCAGGTTCTCGGTAGCCAAGTACTTCTCTACACGATCCACAAGATTATCGGCCGTTTCTGAGTCTCCATGGCTTACCCACTTTTGGATGGCAGTAGGAAGAGCTCTCAAGAAATGATCCATCACAACACGTTCCACAATCTTTGGTGCGGACAAAGTCTCTGGCTGTAGCCACTTCCTGCTCAGGTGAATGAGATCATACATTTGAGACCTGGGGGGTTTTCCAAGCCGGAAAATCCAGTTATGCACACACTGAGCCCGGACAGCCAGGGTGACACCCAAACGTGCCAATATTTCAGTTTTTAGCATCACATAGTCTTTTGCTTGGTAAGGCTCTAGGTCATAGTAAGCTTTCTGCGATTCACCAGTTAACAGAGGAGCCACCAGTCCAGCCCACTGCTCCTTAGGCCACTTTTCTCTTTCAGCAGTCCTTTCAAATGTGGTTAAAAACACCTCTGGATCATCCTCTCCAGTCATTTTTGTCAATAAACGACTCACCCCAAAGGACGCAGTATTAGTGGAACTACTTGCTTCACTGGTCTGCGGACATTGCTGCATTAACATTTTCATTTGTTGCTGTAGTCTCTGTTCTTGCTTCTGTAACAGGTCTATGAAGCGGGCCTCAGATTGCTGCTGGGCTTGTTGCTGAGCTTCCAGACTCTGTTGCAAAGTTGCATTTGTCTGCTGCTGGGCTGCAAGGCTCTGTTGATGAGCTTGCTGCTGGGCTGCAAGGCTCTGTTGATGAGCTTGCTGCTGGGATGCGAAGCTCTGTTGTTGAGCTACAAGGCTCTTTTGCAAACCTGCATTTGTCTGCTGCTGATTGGCATTTGCTAGAGCCAGCTGTTTCAGTATCTCCTCCATGCTGGCCTTAAAAAAAACTGCCCGCATTCTCCACCAACTGTGAGGGGGTTAACTCAGCAGCGGGTGTGTGTGACCCCCTGGATGGGTTCACCACACAAAAACAGGCACAGCAGACAGTGGTAGGAGAAAACAAAAGGGTGTGGTTTTATTTGAACTATATACAGACAAAAAAAATACAGCAAAAACAAAAGAAACAGGAACATAAATCCTGGTCAACTTGACCGCTCACTACACACGTTGGTGTCCCTAACTAGCCTTGTGCTGTCCCAGTCCCTAGCTCCCTGCTTTTAGAAGTTCTAGCAATAACCACACAGGCTTTGGCTCACCGCACAGAGATCACACTCCCCAGACTATCCACACAGATCTGGTTCCAGGTTGGAGCATCTCCCTTAGCATGCTGGGAGTTCTTGTAGAGGCCCTAATGAGCCCACTTACTTCAGCTGGGCTCATTAACTCTTCCCCTGCAAGACTCCCAGCACTCCCCCTAGTGGTATAAATCGGCATAAAGCCTGAATCTAGGACATATATACCTTCCATCCTGGATGCAACCTGGTGATTTTACCTGCCTGCTGTCACACATGCCATGTCTGAAATCGCAATAGTGTGAACCAGGTCTAAGGCAATAACCATTTCAGAACCATTTAACCACTTAAGCCCCGGACCATTTCGGGCCATTAGGACCAGGCCTGTTTTTGGGATTCGGCACTGCGCTGCTTTAACTGTAAATTGTGCGGACATGCAATGTTGTACCCAAATGAAATTTGCGTCCTTTTCTTCCCACAAATAGAGCTTTCTTTTAATGGTATTTGATTGCCTCTGCGATTTTTATTTTTTGCGATATAAACAGAAAAAGACCGAAAATTTTGAAAAAAAATGATATTTTCTACTTTTTGTTATAAGAAAAATCGAATAAACTCAATTTTAGTCATACATTTAGGCCAAAATGTATTCAGCCACATGTCTTTAGTAAAAAAATGTCAATAAGCGTATATTTATTGGTTTGCGCAAAAGTTATAGCATTTACAAACTAGGGTACATTTTCTGAAATTTACACAGCTTTAAATTTATGACTGCCGATCTCATTTCTTGAGGTGCTAAAATGGCAGGGCAGTACAAAACCCCCCCAAATGACCCCATTTTGGAAAGTAGACACCCGAAGGAAATTGCTGAGAGGCATGTTGAGCCCATTGAATATTTTTTTTTTTGTCCCAAGTGATTGAATAATGACAAAAAAAAAAAAATTACAAAAAGTTGTCACTAAATGATATATTGCTCACACATGCCATGGTTATATGTGGAATTGCACCCCAAAATACATTCTGCTGCTTCTCCTGAGTACGGGGATACCACATGTGTGGGACTTTTTAGGAGCCTAGCCACGTACGGGACCCCGGAAACCAAGCACCGCCTTCAGGATTTCTAAGGGCGCAAATTTTTGATTTCACTCCTCACTACCTATCACAGTTTCGAAGGCCATAAAATGCCAAAATAGCACAAAACCCCCCCAAATGACCCCATTTTGGAAAGTAGACACCCCAAGCTATTTGCTGAGAGGCATGTTGAGTCCATGGAATATTTTATATTTTGCCACAGGTTGCGGGAATATGACAAACTTTTTTTTTTTTGCACAAAGTTGTCACTAAATGATATATTGCTCACACATGCCATGGGCATATGTGAAATTACACCCCAAAATACATTCTGCTGCTTCTCCTGAGTACGGGGATACCACATGTGTGGGACTTTTTGGGAGCCTAGCCGCGTACGGGACCCCAAAAACCAAGCACCGCCTTCAAGGTTTCTAAGGGCATAAATTTTTGATTTCGCTCCTCACTACCTATCACAGTTTTGAAGGCCATAAAATGCCAAGATGGCACAAAATCCCCCCAAATGACCCCATTTTGGAAAGTAGACACCCCAAGCTATTTGCTGAGAGGCATGTTGAGCCCATTGAATATTTTTTTTTTTTGTCCCAAATGATTGAATAATGACAAAAAGAAAAAAAAAATGTACAAAAAGTTGTCACTAAATGATATATTGCTCACACATGCCATGGTTATATGTGAAATTACACCCCAAAATACATTCTGCTGCTTCTCCTGAGTACGGGGATACCACATGTGTGGGACTTTTTGGGAGCCTAGCCGCGTACGGGACCCCAAAAACCAAGCACCGCCTTCAAGGTTTCTAAGGGCATAAATTTTTGATTTCACTCCTCACTACCTATCACAGTTTTGAAGGCCATAAAATGTCAAAATAGCCCAAAACCCCCACAAATGACCCCATTTTGGAAAGTAGACACCCCAAGCTATTTGCTGAGAGGCATGGTGAGTATTTTACAGCTCTCATTTGTTTTTGAAAATTAAGAAAGACATTTTTTTTTCTTTTTTTTTTTCTTTTTTTACATTTTCAAAACTTTGTGACAAAAAGCGAGATCTGCAAAATACTCAACATACCTCTCAGCAAATAGCTTGGGGTGTCTACTTTCCAAAATGGGGTCATTTGGGGGGGTTTTGTGCCATCTGGGCATTCCATGGCCTCCGAAACTGTGATAGGCAGTGAGGAGTGAAATCAAAAATTTACACCCATAGAAATCCTGAAGGCGGTGCTTGGTTTTTGGGGTCCCGTACGCGACTAGGCTCCCAAAAAGTCCCACACATGTGGTATCCCCGTACTCAGGAGAAGCAACAGAATGTATTTTGGGGTGTAATTCCACATATGCCCATGGCATGTTTGAGCAATATATAATTTAGTGACAACTTTTTGTACATTTTTTTTTTTTTTTGGTCATTATTCAATCACTTGGGACAAAAAAAAAAATATTCAATGGGCTCAACATGCCTCTCAGCAAATAGCTTGAGGTGTCTACTTTACAAAATGGGGTCATTTGGGGGGGGGTTTTGAACTGTCCTGGCATTTTATGCACAACATTAGGAAGCTTATGTCACACATCATCCACTCTTCTAACCACTTGAAGACAAAGCCCTTTCTGACACTTTTTGTTTACATGAAAAAAAAAAATTTTTTGCAAGAAAATTATGTTGAACCCCCAAACATTATATATTTTTTTAAAGCAAAGGCCCTACAGATTAAAATAGTGGGTGTTGCATTTTTTTTTTCCACACAGTATTTGCGCAGCGATTTTTCAAACACATTTTTTGGGGGAAAAACACACTTTTTTTATTTTTAATGCACTAAAAAACACTATATTGCCCAAATGTTTGATGAAATAAAAAAGATGATCATAGGCCGAGTACATGGATACCAAACACGACATGCTTTAAAATTGCGCACAAACGCGCAGCGGCGACAAACTACATTCATTTTTAAAAGCATTTAAAAGCCTTTACAGGTTACCACGTTAGATTTACAGAGGAGGTCTACTGCTAAAATGACTGCCCTCGATCTGACCTTCGCGGTGATACCTCACATGCATGATGCAATTGCTGTTTACATATGACGCTAGACCGACGCTTGCGTTCGCCTTTGCGCAAGAGCAGGGGGGGACAGCGGTGCTTTTTTTTTTTTTTTTTTTTTATTATTTATTTGGCTTTTTTATTTTATTTTTAAACTGTGCCTTCCATATTTTATTTTTTTACCATTTTTATCGTTATCTCAGGGAATGTAAATATCCCCTATGATAGCAATAAGTAGTGACAGGTACTCTTTTTTTGAAAAAAATTGGGGGGTTAGACCCTAGATCTTTCCTCTGCCCTCAAAGCATCTGACCACACCAAGATCGGTGTGATAAAATGCTTTCCCAATGGCGCTTTTTATATCCGGGGGGGGGGACATTCCCTCCCACTGCTTGTAAAAGCAGTCTAGAGGCTAATTATCTGCTAGAATTGCTTTTACATGAAAGCCGGCTGCTGGCTGAAAAGAATGATACCAAGATGATACCTAAACCCGCAGGCATCATTCTGGTATAAACATTCAAAGTCCAGCAACATACCAGTACGTTGCTGGTCCTTGTTGGACATGTATTGTAATCTTTTTTTTCATACAGCCTATTGGCTGAACGAAAAAAAGAGATTGATTGGTGGGTATGCCCACCATTAGAATACCTCCCTTCATCCACCCACTTCTAATGATGGGCATATATGCCGAAGCATGGGGGCATCCTCCCGCAAAAAAGTTATGCCGCGTACACACGGTCAAGCCTTCGTCGGAATTTCGACCGTATGTACGCGGCATAAAAGGTTATGCCGCGTACACACGGTCAGACTTTTCCATGGGCAAGCCTCCGTTGGAATTTCGACCGTATATACGCGGCATTAGGAGCAAAATCGCTCCTCCGCCCCTGCTGCCCCAATGCTTCGGCATATATGCTTTTTTTTTTAACTGTGGTGGTGAAATCACCTCCTACAGCGTTGGAGTCACGGCTGTCAAGATAAATAGATCCGCGCTGCAACTGAATGGCGTACCTGCTAAGCAAATGGTGGTTAACATTAAAACAAAGTAACATTACAGTACAACAGTAAGACCTTACCATGCCATACCTGCAAAGCAAATACCAAAACAAAACCTAGTAAAAAATAAAAAAATGTTTTAACGCAACTTGTGCCTAAAATATATATATGCCGAAGCATGGGGGCATCCTCCCGCAAAAAAGTTATGCCGCGTACACACGGTCGGAATTTTCCACGGGCAGGCCTCCGTCGGAATTTCGACCGTATGTACGCGGCATTAGGAGCAAAATCGCTCCTCCGCCCCTGCTGCCCCCATGCTTCGGCATATATGCTCTTTTTTTTAACTGTGGTGTCACGGCTTTATGTATCGTGGGAGCAAACGCTGTTGCTGTCAAGATAAATAATTCCGCGCTGCAGTTGAATGGCGCACCTGAAAACAAAAAATTACATACCTGAAAAGCAAGCATGATAAAACATTGCAGAATAGAATACAGTAAAAAAGAGCAGAACAATAGAGAGAAAATAGAGAGAGAGAGAACAATAAAACGACAACTATTTTTGGTTTTTTTATTTTATATTTTTTTTGTGTTTTGTTTTTTACGTTTTTTTTTTCTTTTTTACACTTTTTTTGTAACTTTACAACTGTAATGGTTCGGGTCTCTCAAAATGTAATGGCATCTTGGGAGACCCTGTGTAAGTGTGTCCTTGTCTGTGAAATGCTGTACCCTACGCTAAAACTTCACTTTTGAGTGGTAGCGTTCAAAACATTCACCTTGGACTGGTTGATATTGATGGTTGCTATGGACTGGTTGCTATGGACGGTTGCTATGGACAGTTGCTATGGACGGTTGCTACGGATTGGTTGTTATGGACGGTTGCTATGGATTGGTTGCCATGGACAGTTGCTATGGACTGGATGCTATGGATAGTTGCTATGGATGGTTGCTATGGACAGTTGCTATGGACGGTTGCTATGGACTGGTTGCAATGGATGGTTGCTATGGACAGTTGCTATAGACTGGTTGCTATGGATGGTTGCTATGGACGGTTGCTATGGACTGGTTGCTATGGACGTTTGCTATGGACTGGTTGATATGGATCAGGCCTGTCTCTGCGAACGCTGCAGTTATGTGTGTTGTGTTTGGTAAGTGACAGTGATCGATCGATACTGCACTTGGGTGGGCTGGGCTGGGCTGGGCGGAGGGGCTAAACGCAGGCGCTAGCAGGTATCTGGGCTGATCCCGCTAACACTGCGTTTTTGGGAACCCTAAACCGCTGGGGATGCTAGTATAGATCTGATCAGATACTATACCACTAAGGGGGGTGTATGCTTTGCGCGTGGGTGTTAGCGTTACTGGCACTAACCTAACACTGCCTGGGGCGACGCAGACCCTCTCTGGCGCTAAAACCTAATTGATCTCACCCGCCGGGCGATCAGGGGGGTTAAACCTTTATTGGGTTATATACAGCGGGTGCCCTGATGCTATAAAAAGCAAACTAATCAACCAGCGTCACCCGTAACCTTTATATGGTGATCACTGGTGAAAGGGTTAACTAGGGGCAATCAGGGGGTTAAAACCTTTATTAGGTTAAATATGGGGGTACCTGACACTATATAAAAACCTGACGGGTAACCTAAATAACTAAATAACTTACTGGCTAACCAGTGACACCAGTGACGCTTATACGGCGATCACTGGTGAAAGGGTTAACTCTAGGGGCAATCAGGGGGTTAAAATAATATATGGGGGTACCTGACACTAATAAAAACCTGCGGCGAACCTAAAAAAAAATAACTAATAATCTAAAACACCAGCGACACAAATACAGCGATCGGAAAAACAATCGCTTAGTGATGCTGAAGTTAGGGGGTGAAAGGGTTACCTGGGGGGTGATCAAGGGGTTAAACCTTTATTAGGGGGGTTAGGGGGCTACCCTGGACCTAAAGGGGCCTAATCCTAACTGCCCTGCAACTTTTTACAATCACAGATGACACTAAATGCAGTGATCAGTAAAATAAATGATCACTGCAATCAGTGACACTGTGATTGGGGGCTTTGGGGTGACCTGGGGGGTGATCTGGGGGTGACTGGGGGGTGATTTGTGTGCCTATGTGTACCTACGTGTCAGTGGACTGTTGGTGCACTAACCTGCTTCCTCTCTGCTCGGCGCCGGGAACGAAAAGACCGCAGCGAGGGAGATGACATCACTTCCTCCAGCCTTGTTTACATCACATGGCGGAGGAAGCATTTTCATTGGCCGGGAGCGATCGCGAGGGGGGGGGGCGGAATCGAGCGGCCGCCCCCTCATGCCTGATCGCTCCCGAACACTTAACGGCCGCTCACTGCAGTGAAGGGGGGTCCGGATGGACCCCCCAACTGCACAAAGGCGATCACGTAGATCTACGTGATTCTGCCTGTCCGTGCCATTCTGCCGACGTAAATCGGCGGTGGGCGGTCGTTAAGTGGTTAAAAGGGAAAACATTGGCATCAAGGAAATACTTCAAGTCGTTGACTTGAGTATCATGTGAGTACAGTTTAAAGCGGATCCATATTCATTTCATTCTGCACCACTATGTGGTGCAATAAGGTCACCATATTGGTAAAGGCACAAGTTACCACTGGATAGCTTTTCCTGAAGATACCATCAATGTATCCTGAATCAGAAGCTGGAGTGAGTGGAATTTACCTCTAAAGACTCCTGATAGGCTTTTCTGAGGCCTCGTACACACGGCCGAGATTCTCGTTGAAAAAAACATGTCGTTTTTTTCGACGAGATTCTTGGACAAGAAACTTGTCCCGGCCGAGTGTACACACGCTCGTTTCAAAGAACCCGCGGTTCTTTGAATGGAGCGTACGCGGTGACGTCATCGACTACGACGAGCATGCGCTCGTCACATTCGATGCCGTCGCCGCCATCTTGGTATACCCTACGTATGCCTAGGAAGCTACCGCGCATGCGTCGAATTCATTTCGAACATGCGCGGGCTTCCGGGAGGACAGGTAAGTGTGCACACACTCACTTTTCTCGTCGAGAAACATGCCGAGGAGAATCTCGACGAGAAAATAGAGAGCAGGTTCTCTATTTTCTCGTCGAGGTTTCTTGACGGTTTTCTCGACGAGAAACCCGATAGCCGCGTACACACGACCGATTTACTCGGCAAGACCTCTCTGCCAGCAAGTTTCTTGCTGGTTCTTGCCGAGAAAATCGGTCGTGTGTACGAGGCCTGTGGCCTCGTACACACGACCGATTTTCTCGTCGTAAAAAACACGTCGTTTTTTTCGACGAGATTCTTGTTAAGCTTGTCGATTTTCTCGTCAAGCTTTCTATGCGTACACACTGTCATTTCCCAATTTCCTCGTGGTTCTCTGCGCTCACGTCCAGCACGTACGACGGCACTATAAAGGGGAAGATCTTTTTTCTTGGCGCCACCCCTTGGGCTGCTTTTGCTGATCTCGTGTTACCGCGTGTGAAGTAAAAGTTTGGGAAGAGACGATTCGCGCTTTTCAGTCTTCGTACTTTTCAGATCGTTTTCTGCCGTTCAGTTTGTGCTTGTGGGTTCGTATCTTGACTTTCAGGGCGTCTAGGCAGGTCGTATCTGTTTTACAGTGCGTTCTTGCCTGTTCGTTTCTGAATTTCAGTTCGTTATTCATAGGCCTTGCTGTTCTAAAGTGCGTTCTGTTCTGTACGTTCTGATTAGACGACCGTTTCCTAGCCATGTCGCCTGGACGTTCTCGTCGTCGAGTTCGTGCTGTGCGTGCGCTTGGTGTTGGTCTGCTTGTTTTGGACCAAGACCAGTCCATGAATGGTGTGAGGAGGAGTTCATGGACCAAGAATTGGTTGCTCCAGCGGGACCAATTCTGCCACATGCCTCTGCTGCGGGAGATCGTCGAGAATAATCCTGAGGACTACAGGAATTTTCTGAGGATGTCTGACCCCGTTTTTCAGGAACTGTTGGCTTTGGTGTCCCCCTATATTACCAGGAAGGACACCGTTATGCGGGAAGCCATCAGTGCTGAGCAGAGGCTCATCGCCACGTTGCGTTACCTGGCGACAGGGAGAAGTCTTCAGGACTTGAAGTTCACCACAGGCATCTCCCCCCAGGCTCTGGGCCTCATAATCCCAGACACCTGTTCTGCTATTATACAAGTCCTGCAGGAGGACTATATTAGGGTAAGTTTTCTCCCTTCACATCACATTTTATGTATTACATGTATGCTAATGTATTGTATTTCTTTCATCCTTTCCTAATTACCATGATTGTAATATGCTGAGAATGTCCCCTTTGTCCCCATGCATGCTGGAAGTTTTTAAATGCCCCTTTTTTATCCTCCCTAAATATTTCCCCTCACTAACTTTTCCAGCAGGGGCGCCTGTTGCTCCAAATGTTGGGGGGTTACAACCCCAATTTCGGAAATAAACTTCCTCCTTTTTTGCTCTGTTGCCTAATAAACGCCCCCAGTTGTCCCCTCCAATGCAGCCATTTAGTCCCCTCTATTGCAGCCAGTTTCCCCCCAGCCCTGCACTTACCTTCTTGTGGTCAGCGCCATCCTTCTTCTGTCCTTGATGTCTTCTCCTTCCCTTCATGTTGCATCAGCCAATCATGTTACCATTAAACAGACTTGGTGAACATGATTGCCAGAGCTGCCTGTCAGTGTTTACACAAGGAATGCCCCCTCCTTGCGTCCCTGATTTTTCTTTGAGGAAGCCAATTACATCCCTCAGGTTGTAATTTGCAAGACTTTTTTAATACCTGTTTCTGCTCTGCAATTTTAACCCCCTAAATGACGCAATTAATCATATGTCGGTCGCTTTACAAGAGGCCATCCACCTGAATAGTGTGCGGCATAGACAATACATAGGTTCATGCAACGCATGAACCTATGTATTGTTCTGAGTGATGGGCACAGGAGAGAGGGGACAGTGCTCCAGCGCCCACTCTGGACGCACCGCCACTGCAATGCTATCCTGTGGCCAAACACATCTCCCCCCCCCAAAATAATTTAGTAATGGCCCATCAGAGGGGGTGATGAATATGATAAATGAGCCTTCCATTATACTTTTTTTACACACCTTAATAAACGTATAATTAGATTGATGTTGGTCTCTAATTTTTTGGTCTTGAATTTGCTTGTAATGTATGCCTTTGTTTTTCTAATATTATTTCATCTTGTTTCACTCCACAGCTTCCTTCAACGCCACAGGAATGGCAGACTGTGGCATCGGAGTTTGCCACGCGGTGGGACTTCCCCAACTGCGGTGGTGCCATAGACGGGAAGCACGTCCGCATCGTGCCGCCACCCCGTTCTGGATCCTACTACTACAACTACAAGGGGTTTCATAGCATTGTGCTGATGGCGGTGGTGTCAGCACGGTATGAATTCCTCTATGTTGATGTAGGGAAGAATGGCCGGATGTCCGATGGGGGATCCTTCATCCAGACGGAGTTTGCCCTCCGTCTCCAGAGTGACGACCTTGCATTGCCACCGGATGCAGGGAATATTGAAGGACTCCCCTTTGTTTTCTTGGCTGATGAAGCCTTCGGACTCGGACGGCATCTTATGAGGCCATTTCCACAGAGGACCCTGACCCCAGAGAAGAGTGTGTTCAATTACCGGCTGGCCAGGGCCCGAAGAGTCGTTGAAAATGCCTTCGGCATAATGGCCAGCCGGTTCCGCCTTTTTATGACTTCCATCCACTTGGCGGACTACAAAATAAACTATGTAGTGTTATGCTGCTGTGTGCTACACAATTTTCTTTGCCGCAAAGCGAATTCATATATGGCCTCAGTTTTGCCAGAGGCTGGACTTTCCCCTGCAAATCCCCTTCCGGGCCTGGAATCTGCCCGTCTTGGCTTGCCCCCCCAAAATGCCCGTGTGGTTCGGGACAAATACATGGAGTATTTCACGGGTAGGGGGGCAATTCCTATGCCAGCCTATGTCTAAGTATCCCAATAAAAATCTTGTTTAAACCTTT
The DNA here is from genome assembly GCA_029206835.1 of Rana muscosa. NCBI lineage: Eukaryota > Metazoa > Chordata > Amphibia > Anura > Ranidae > Rana > Rana muscosa. The sequence continues at coordinate 237,954,637 of CM055128.1, forward strand.
AATTATTTGTTCTTTCCTGTCTCCTAGTTTGTCTTTGTGCATTTGTAGTGGCAAGTGTATTTTACTTTAGTAAATAACAACCAATTTCACTATGTTACCTTACAAAAGAACCAAATAAGCTTAGAGTGTATTATAAAAAGAAGCTACACGTTGTTTGTGGTCAAATATTTTACTCTCTGCACATTTTTTTTTGTTTTACTTTGGGGTTGGCCTGACCACAACCCGTCAAATTTTGGCTTATGAAAATACAAAAATACCACTTGCATTTCTAAAATGACAACATTGGATACCTCTGAGCAATCTGAGACATTCAGTTACACAAACTATGTCTCTATGTGCCCGTCCTAATATGGGGTCCTGCCACCCCTTGCCCAGCCAAAAATTCAATATGCACACATTTTTACTTTTTTGCAAATAGGAAGTTTACAATCCTGATCCCTATTGTCAACATGTGCTATCTGCCATCAGGGGTGATCAATGGATGTGTTTTGGGGGTGCATCCCCTTCCTCAGTTCACCGACTTTTGATACGAGGAAGGGGTTGCACCCACAAAAGACGTACATGGATATCCCCTGATGGCAGATAGCACATGTTCACACACTGTGTGCATATTCAATTTTTGGCTGCTTTGTTACTCAAAAAATTAGTAAAAATATAAAAACAAACATGTAAAAACAAATGTGTTTGGATGGCTTATTGAATTCTCCCCAAAACATCGAGAATGTCTTTAAATGTTTGTTCCATCACATGGATTCTTTGTTTAATTAGGTCCAGTTCCGTGCTACATTCCATCACTTGCTGGATGAGGCGGAGGGCACTGTCAGCAGAGAACGGTGTGCTATCCTTCACAACATTTCCATCCCCTAAAAACCATAAAAAAAAATTAATAAAACTCTGCAGGCCTACCTCGCTTACCTTAAGCTGTGGTATCAGATACTGACCTGTTGTGGTGACCAGATCCACAACGTCATCCACCTCTCCTTCCTGCACTTCTCCTTCCTCCACCTCAACTTCCTGCACATCTTTCGGTTGTGGATCTTTGGGAGTTTGGGGTTGCTTGGAAGTTGTGGGGTGCATGTGCTCCCTGGAGTGTCCTCCTCCCAGTCTTCTCTCCCCTATGAGAATAAAACCAAAGGTCTATTTATCACACTGTAAAAATCTCATTTTTAAACTTAAAACAGGCTAAATTGTTTGGAAGTGGGGTACAAGTGTGTGTTTGTGCGGAATTTAAAGAAAAATGCATTCTTTATGACCCCAAATATGTTTATTATTCACATTTGGATGTAATTTTTTGGACATGGAGGCACCACAAATAAACTCTGATGCACCTGTGTGGGACACCCAAAAAAGGCGGGTCTGGTGGCCCACACTATAGTGCTCCAAAGTACAGATGTGGAAGCAGCTGCTGAGTGTCCTCTCCTTTACACTGATTAAAGTTTGCATTTCATTCTCCTTACAAACACATCATCTAGACTTAAAAATTATCCACAATACTTGATCAAAAATGGCAGATGTCTAATTACTTTTGGGGGTCTTAAATAAGCCAAAACCACGGATAGTGGCCGAACGAAGTGTCGGTAACGTAACGAACGATTACTGTGCCCAACCTAGTTCAAAATAATACATTTTGGAAGGGAGTCCAATATGCTTTAAAAAAAAAAAAAGTCAGTTTCTAAAAAGATTAATAGCAGAAAGGTCGTCATTTTACTTACTTTTAGCGAGCATCCTCTTTATGCTCCTCAACTGGTCTGGCTCCCTCAGTTTGAGGTCTGACCACCTCTTTCTGAGCTGCTCATTTGAGCGTTTCACCCCGAACTTCGCCCTCAGACTCTTCACAACTTTAGTGAGGATTTTGGCCTTCCTTCTATTTGGTTTGCTATACGGCCCATGCTTGGCATCATAATCAGCCTTGACCAAGATGTCCACCATCTCCGCCATCTCCGCCAAAGACATATTCGATGCCTTGAATCTCCTCCTTGATCGTGACGTGTCCTCGGTCTCCGGGCTTGTCTCCTCGCTAGTTGCGGAATTATCAGACACCTGCTGTAACTCCGCCATATCTGTCTGCGCGCCGAAAGAGAAGGGGCGGGGAAAAGATGTTAGTTAGAACGTCATGGGCGGGCGACGTGTGCGGAGCGACGTGTTCGAATTTGGACGCATGCGTGGTGTGTATATAGCAAACACACATGTGACTATAGTACGTTCGGTGTGCGGAGAGAGGAGTTCAAGTGACGGACGTGCGAACGAAGGTATGTGATTTTGTGAGACTTGTTAAAATTGTTGGCCTATACTGTCTTGAGATTGTTGGAGGATATATATGGTGACTAGGATGTGAAGGAGGTTAGACTGTTTGCCTCACATTATTTAAATATAATTTATTTTACTTGCAGATACAATATGAATGTATTTATTAGCGACAAAGAGTTCCTGGCGGAATTTATTGACCGGGTAAGGGAGCTGCCGGCTCTGTGGGAGACCAAAAACCCCATCCATAAAAAAAAGGGGTGAGAAAAGCAGCGCTGGAGAAGCTGCTCCCATTTGTGCATACCAAGGTGCCCACAGCCACAGCAAAACAAGTGGACACTAAAATTGGGAGCTTGAGAGGTACCTACAGGACTGAACGCTCTAAGGTGCTGGCTTCTCAGAGGTCAGGAGCAGCAGCAGATGATGTTTATGTCCCGGTTTTGTGGTACTACAGCAGGATGTCCTTCCTGGATGACCACATTGAGCCAAGGCCATCACTCTCCACTCTTCCCCCCAGACTTCCCTGCAGCCAACCTGAGCCTTCTCTGGAGCAAGAGGAGGCAGCCATCCTGGATGATCCTGATTTGTCCATCTGGAGCCAGGTATAGTATTAACTGAAAATGTAGTGGGATAAAATTAATGTTTCCCAAATATGTCAGGATGAGAAACATACATTATTTTGTATTCCACAAGTGAAATCATGATCTGTAGACATTATTCTGCACTTAATTGTGTGGTAAATAGTCAAGCTGATGTAGTGGTAAATTTAAAGCAAGGATTTATGCATTTACATTCTAATTGCTTCCATCAGGATTACAAAGTTTGATGCAAAGATTAAACCAACATATTAAACTATGTTTCTTTTTCATACACAGGATGAAATCAGCCAGGAGCAGGGTCTGGAAACTGTCAGGCAGGAGGAGGAAGGGCCCAGTGGCAGCCAGGAGGTGGCAGGGCCCAGTGGCAGCCAGGAGGTGGCAGGGCCCAGTGGCAGCCAGGAGGTGGCAGGGCCCAGTGGCAGCCAGGAGGTGGCAGGGCCCAGTGGCAGCCAGGAGGTGGCAGGGCCCAGTGGCAGACAGGAGGTGGCAGGGCAAAGGAGAAGCACCAGATCCCAGGTGCCTCCCATCAGGCTTCACAAAAGAGGCAGGAGGGACAGGACCACCAGTGAGGCAGCAATGGCCCTTATTAAAGAGGCCCATGCCACCCTCAAGGAGCCCACATCCCCTGAAGAGGCCATTGCCGGCCTAGTGGAGGCTAAGTTCAAGGTGATGAGCATGGAGCAACGCCTCCTATGCGAACCCCTGCTCATCACCTTGCTCAACAAGGGGGTGATGGAGCAAATTACCCCCAATACCGCCATATGTGAGGTGGCCCAACTGACCCAACCTCAACCTCCACCTCCACCTTCCTCTTCTGCCCCACCCCCTTCTGCTACCCCTCCACCTTCTGCCCCACCCCCTTCTGCTACACCTCCACCTTCTTCTTCTGCCCCACCCCCTTCTGCTACACCTCCACCTTCTGCCCCACCCCCTTCTGCTACACCTCCACCTTCTGCCCCACCCCCTTCTGCTACACCTCCACCTTCTTCTTCTGCCCCACCCCCTTCTGCTACACCTCCACCTCCTCCTCCTGACAGGAGTACCCCTCCAGTGGGCCAGCCTCCAGCTAAACGAAGAAGGAAGGCTTCAGTAAAGGCTGCAGGGAAGGTTGCCAGGAAGAAGAGGAAGTGATGGCCTTGCTTCATTGTGGTCGGATAGAAGGCAGCCTGTTGTAGTACCACACACTTGGGACATATATCTCACCTGCTGCTGTTCCTGACCTCTGGGAGGCCAGCATCAGATTGTGTTCTGAAATGTGGGCCTTCTCAAGCTCCCAATTTTAGTGTCCACACAGGGTTGCTGTGTGCTCTGGGGTCCCTGGGATGCACAAATGGCAGCAGCTTCTCCAGCGCTGCCTTCTCTTTATTTAATTTATAAACATGAATAAATGTGTTTTTTGTTTAAGTTCATACTTGACTATGTGTATTTTTAAATAAAAAAAAACAAGCTTTGGAGTAAGCAGATACATTTGACTGACAATAAAAGGCACAGATATCACCCCCCCCCCCCCCCAAAAGAATAACTAAATCTGATTAGCTCAAAAACATGGTGTGAAATTTTAAAAATATAGATTAGAAAATTAAATGGGAGATCGCTATCAAAACATTGAGAAATTATAATTAACATCATTTTGAAAAATCTAACCATTTAAATTATTCCTAAAAACTTGCACGATATAATACACATAAATCTTATAAAGAGCAGCATGAAAAAGGTTAAAAATAAGGCATAACTCTGTGTGAATATCAGCAGCAAAAGAAGGTCTCTCGTTTTGATTAATGTAACATTCTAACGAAGATTTCAATGCAGAACATTTAAACGATGAAATATTTATGAGCGTGACGAATGTGCTCTCTCCATTATGAAGGCTTGTTTTACCAGAAGATGCGCTCCCGTCTCATAGTTGCTTGTGGGCATGCGCGCTTTTGGAAGAGTCGTAAAAGCATACACACGAACCATTTTCTCGTCACAAAACAGGCCGACGAGAAACACGACGAGGAAATCTGGACTCCTGACGAGAAAATAGAGAGCAGGTTCTCTATTTTCTCGTCGAGATTCTCGTCAAGTTTCTCGTCGTAAAACCATACACACGAACGTTTTTCTAGACAAAAAAACTCTCGCGGCACTTTTCTTGACTGTTTACGACGAGAAAATCGGTCGTGTGTACGAGGCCTGAGGCTATAAAAATGGAAGGCACTTAGGCACTATCACGTGCAGAAGTAATTGGGAATTATATGCAAAAGAACATTTTTTAATAACTACTTTATCACATACCTTTGTGCTAATTAATTCCCATTAAACAGCAAGACTTTGGATTTTACGTATAAATCAGCTTTTACATTTTTTTCAAATAAAATCCTTTGGTTTATGCTCTACGCAGGGGTGCTTTTCTACTGTTTGTTTTTCTTCAGCATAGTTTCTTATTGTACTAAGGGCTGCCTGCTGCCCCAACATCCCAGACTGTTTTTTATCATCAGCATTTTGCTTTAGCTGAGAGGGAGACAGGCGTTCAGGAAGTGTACCACCTACACACTCACCCACTCTCCCAGATGCCAGTTATCAGTGTGAATTGTACAGTAATCATTACTTCTGTTCAGTACATCCTGTGCCCTGTGCCATTCTGAAGATGCCTAACTAAGAAAGCAAAATGGAATATGGTGCAATTAGGAACAGGGCTAACTAATGCTGTTTTCAAATCAGAGTATTGTAATTTATGTGTAGACCAATGCTGAAATTGACCTGTTAACTTTGGAACAGAATTGTATCTTTCATGTTCAGGATAACTGGTACTTTAAAGTGGAGTGAAATTACATAAAAATAAAAATTCTAAAGCCCTCCGATGCAGATATACACTATATTACCAAAAGTATTGGGACACCTGCCTTTACACGCACATGAACCTTAATGGCATCCCAGTCTTAGTCCGCAGGGTTTAATACTGAGTTGCCCCCCCCCCCCCCTTTGCAGCTATAACAGCTTTAACTCTTCTGGAAAGGCTGTCGACAAGATTTAGGAGCGTGCCTATGTGAATGTTTGACCATTCTTCCAGAAGCGCATTTGTGAGGTTAGGCACTGATGTTGGAGAGATGGCCTGGCTCGCAGTCTGTGCTCTAATACATCCCAAAGGTGTTCTATCAGGTTGAGGTTTAGGATGCTTTGCAGGCCAGTCAAGTTCCTCCACCCCAAACTTACTCATCCATGTCTTTATGGACCTTGATTTGTGCACTGGTGCGCAGTCATTTTGGAACAGGAAGGGCCAACCCAAAACTGTTCCCACAAAGTTGGGAGCATTAAATGTCTTGGTATGCTGATAGCTGATGCCTTAAGAGTTCCCTTAACTGGAACTAAGGGGCCAAGCCCAACCCCTGAAAAAAAAACCCACACCATAATCCCCCCTCCACCAAATGATTTGGACCAGTGCACAAAGCAAGGTCCATAAAGACATGGATAAGCAAGTTTGGGGTGGAGGAACTTGACTGGCTTGCACAGAGTCCTGACTTCAACCCCATAGAACACCTTCTCAACCAACATCAGTGCCTGACCTCACAAATGTGCTTCTGGAAGAATGGTCAAACATTCCCATAGACACACTCCTAAACCTACACGCTACTCATATACCCAAAAATCCGGGGAGGGGTGGGCCTCCCCGACTTTGAGCTATACCACAGAGTGGCACTGCTGTCCAGGGTATTGGAGTGGTTTCCTCGCCCCTTCCCCAAAGCATCTACTATGGTGGAACAGGACCTGTCCGCCCCTGACCTCCGGGCCCTACTCTGGGGATACGGCAACACCTACATTTACTCTCTGATAGCTCTCCGTTGACAATTGCTGCCCTTCAACTATGGTACAAGAGGGGACTGCTCTCATTGTTGTCCACAGATCCTTCACCACTAGGGATGGGCCCGGTGCTCGATTCGAACCCATGTTCGAATCGAGCATCGGGCGTTCGCTCGCTCGTCGAGCCCAGAACTATTTGGGCCGTTCGCATCACATTCGTGTGATGCGAGCGGCCCCGCAATGCATTGCGGCCGGCGCGGCCGGCGCAGTGCATTGCTGGCTGATGATTGGCCAAGCATGCACTGTGACCCCGCATGCTTGGCCAATCACAGCGCCCGAAACTCGGAGAGCAATAATTGGCTACAGGCAGGACGCCTGTAGCCAATTACAGCTCAGGGGCTTTAGTACACGCCCCACCATTTAAAAGGCCGCCACGCCATTGGCCCCGGTCACATGAGTTCCGGCTTTAGGAGAGATTAGTCTGCTGATTCTGTCTTTGCTTGATACTGAAAGATTTGCTCTTCTTTGCTAAACCATTGGCTATTTCTTTGCTAAACCATTGCTACCTAAGTCATTGATCGTTCATTGCTGCTGATTGCACAGTTAGTGTGTTATTAGCTGCTGCTGGGGATTAGTCTGGTGCGTGCTTACTGTTAGTACAGTATTGCAGTAGTACCAACCGCAGTGCTGTTAGCACAGCATTGCACCCCAACAGCACCCATAGGACTTCTAGTGTGTTAGTGGCAGCAAACAGAGCTCCTATATTTTCTTCTCAGCAGCACCCATAGGACTTCTAGTGTGTTAGTGGCAGCAAACAGAGCTCCTATATTTTCTTCTCAGCAGCACCCATAGGACTTCTAGTGTGTTAGTGGCAGCAAACAGAGCTCCTATATTTTCTTCTCAGCAGCACCCATAGGACTTCTAGTGTGTTAGTGGCATCACACAGAGCTCCTATATTTTCTTCTCAGCAGCACCCATAGGACTTCTAGTGTGTTAGTGGCAGAAAACAGAGCTCCTATATTTTCTTCTCAGCAGCACCCATAGGACTTCTATTGTGTTAGTGGCAGCAAACAGAGCTCCTATATTTTCTTCTCAGCAGCACCCATAGGACTTCTAGTGTGTTAGTGGCAGCAAACAGAGCTCCTATATTTTCTTCTCAGCAGCACCCATAGGACTTCTAGTGTGTTAGTGGCATCACACAGAGCTCCTATATTTTCTTCTCAGCAGCACCCATAGGACTTCTAGTGTGTTAGTGGCAGCAAACAGAGCTCCTATATTTTCTTCTCAGCAGCACCCATAGGACTTCTAGTGTGTTAGTGGCAGCAAACAGAGCTCCTATATTTTCATCTCAGCAGCACCCATAGGACTTCTAGTGTGTTAGTGGCAGCAAACAGAGTTCCTATATTTTCTTCTCAGCACCACCCATAGGACTTCTAGTGTGTTAGTGGCATCACACAGAGCTCCTATATTTTCTTCTCAGCAGCACCCATAGGACTTCTAGTGTGTTAGTGGCAGCAAACAGAGCTCCTATATTTTCTTCTCAGCAGCACCCATAGGACTTCTAGTGTGTTAGTGGCATCACACAGAGTTCCTATATTTTCATCTCAGCAGCACCCATAGGACTTCTAGTGTGTTAGTGGCAGCAAACAGAGCTCCTATATTTTCTTCTCAGCAGCACCCATAGGACTTCTAGTGTGTTAGTGGCAGCAAACAGAGCTCCTATATTTTCTTCTCAGAAGCACCCATAGGACTTCTAGTGTGTTAGTGGCAGCAAACAGAGCTCCTATATTTTCTTCTCAGCAGCACCCATAGGACTTCTAGTGTGTTAGTGGCAGCAAACAGAGCTCCTATATTTTCTTCTCAGCAGCACCCATAGGACTTCTAGTGTGTTAGTGGCAGCAAACAGAGCTCCTATATTTTCTTCTCAGCAGCACCCATAGGACTTCTAGTGTGTTAGTGGCATAACACAGAGCTCCTATATTTTCTTCTCAGCAGCACCCATAGGACTTCTAGTGTGTTAGTGGCAGCAAACAGAGCTCCTATATTTTCTTCTCAGCAGCACCCATAGGACTTCTAGTGTGTTAGTGGCAGCAAACAGAGCTCCTATATTTTCTTCTCAGCAGCACCCATAGGACTTCTAGTGTGTTAGTGGCAGCAAACAGAGCTCCTATATTTTCTTCTCAGCAGCACCCATAGGACTTCTAGTGTGTTAGTGGCAGCAAACAGAGCTCCTATATTTTCTTCTCAGCACCACCCATAGGACTTCTAGTGTGTTAGTGGCAGCAAACAGAGCTCCTATATTTTCTTCTCAGCAGCACCCATAGGACTTCTAGTGTGTTAGTGGCAGCAAACAGAGCTCCTATATTTTCTTCTCAGCAGCACCCATAGGACTTCTAGTGTGTTAGTGGCAGCAAACAGAGCTCCTATATTTTCTTCTCAGCAGCACCCATAGGACTTCTAGTGTGTTAGTGGCAGCAAACAGAGCTCCTATATTTTCTTCTCAGCAGCACCCATAGGACTTCTAGTGTGTTAGTGGCATCACACAGAGCTCCTATATTTTCTTCTCAGCAGCACCCATAGGACTTCTAGTGTGTTAGTGGCAGCAAACAGAGCTCCTATATTTTCTTCTCAGCAGCACCCATAGGACTTCTAGTGTGTTAGTGGCAGCAAACAGAGCTCCTATATTTTCTTCTCAGCAGCACCCATAGGACTTCTAGTGTGTTAGTGGCAGCAAACAGAGCTCCTATATTTTCTTCTCAGCAGCACCCATAGGACTTCTAGTGTGTTAGTGGCAGCAAACAGAGCTCCTATATTTTCTTCTCAGCAGCACCCATAGGACTTCTAGTGTGTTAGTGGCATCACACAGAGCTCCTATATTTTCTTCTCAGCAGCACCCATAGGACTTCTAGTGTGTTAGTGGCAGCAAACAGAGCTCCTATATTTTCTTCTCAGCAGCACCCATAGGACTTCTAGTGTGTTAGTGGCAGCAAACAGAGCTCCTATATTTTCTTCTCAGCAGCACCCATAGGACTTCTAGTGTGTTAGTGGCAGCAAACAGAGCTCCTATATTTTCTTCTCAGCAGCACCCATAGGACTTCTAGTGTGTTAGTGGCATCACACAGAGCTCCTATATTTTCTTCTCAGCAGCACCCATAGGACTTCTAGTGTGTTAGTGGCAGCAAACAGAGCTCCTATATTTTCTTCTCAGCAGCACCCATAGGACTTCTAGTGTGTTAGTGGCATCACACAGAGCTCCTATATTTTCTTCTCAGCACCACCCATAGGACTTCTAGTGTGTTAGTGGCATCACACAGAGCTCCTATATTTTCTTCTCAGCAGCACCCATAGGACTTCTAGTGTGTTAGTGGCAGCAAACAGAGCTCCTATATTTTCTTCTCAGCAGCACCCATAGGACTTCTAGTGTGTTAGTGGCAGCAAACAGAGCTCCTATATTTTCTTCTCAGCAGCACCCATAGGACTTCTAGTGTGTTAGTGGCAGCAAACAGAGCTCCTATATTTTCTTCTCAGCACCACCCATAGGACTTCTAGTGTGTTAGTGGCAGCAAACAGAGCTCCTATATTTTCTTCTCAGCAGCACCCATAGGACTTCTAGTGTGTTAGTGGCAGCAAACAGAGCTCCTATATTTTCTTCTCAGCAGCACCCATAGGACTTCTAGTGTGTTAGTGGCATCACACAGAGCTCCTATATTTTCTTCTCAGCAGCACCCATAGGACTTCTAGTGTGTTAGTGGCAGCAAACAGAGCTCCTATATTTTCTTCTCAGCAGCACCCATAGGACTTCTAGTGTGTTAGTGGCAGCAAACAGAGCTCCTATATTTTCTTCTCAGCAGCACCCATAGGACTTCTAGTGTGTTAGTGGCAGCAAACAGAGCTCCTATATTTTCTTCTCAGCAGCACCCATAGGACTTCTAGTGTGTTAGTGGCAGCAAACAGAGCTCCTATATTTTCTTCTCAGCAGCACCCATAGGACTTCTAGTGTGTTAGTGGCATCACATAGAGCTCCTATATTTTCTTCTCAGCAGCACCCATAGGACTTCTAGTGTGTTAGTGGCAGCAAACAGAGCTCCTATATTTTCTTCTCAGCAGCACCCATAGGACTTCTAGTGTGTTAGTGGCAGCAAACAGAGCTCCTATATTTTCTTCTCAGCAGCACCCATAGGACTTCTAGTGTGTTAGTGGCAGCAAACAGAGCTCCTATATTTTCTTCCCAGCACCACCCATAGGACTTCTAGTGTGTTAGTGGCAGCAAACAGAGCTCCTATATTTTCTTCTCAGCAGCACCCATAGGACTTCTAGTGTGTTAGTGGCATCACACAGAGCTCCTATATTTTCTTCTCAGCAGCACCCATAGGACTTCTAGTGTGTTAGTGGCAGCAAACATAGCTCCTATATTTTCTTCTCAGCAGCACCCATAGGACTTCTAGTGTGTTAGTGGCAGCAAACAGAGCTCCTATATTTTCTTCTCAGCAGCACCCATAGGACTTCTAGTGTGTTAGTGGCATCACACAGAGCTCCTATATTTTCTTCTCAGCAGCACCCATAGGACTTCTAGTGTGTTAGTGGCAGCAAACAGAGCTCCTATATTTTCTTCTCAGCAGCACCCATAGGACTTCTAGTGTGTTAGTGGCATCACACAGAGCTCCTATATTTTCTTCTCAGCAGCACCCATAGGACTTCTAGTGTGTTAGTGGCAGCAAACAGAGCTCCTATATTTTCTTCTCAGCAGCACCCATAGGACTTCTAGTGTGTTAGTGGCAGCAAACAGAGCTCCTATATTTTCTTCTCAGCAGCACCCATAGGACTTCTAGTGTGTTAGTGGCAGCAAACAGAGCTCCTATATTTTCTTCTCAGCAGCACCCATAGGACTTCTAGTGTGTTAGTGGCAGCAAACAGAGCTCCTATATTTTCTTCTCAGCAGCACCCATAGGACTTCTAGTGTGTTAGTGGCATCACACAGAGCTCCTATATTTTCTTCTCAGCAGCACCCATAGGACTTCTAGTGTGTTAGTGGCAGCAAACAGAGCTCCTATATTTTCTTCTCAGCAGCACCCATAGGACTTCTAGTGTGTTAGTGGCAGCAAACAGAGCTCCTATATTTTCTTCTCAGCAGCACCCATAGGACTTCTAGTGTGTTAGTGGCAGCAAACAGAGCTCCTATATTTTCTTCTCAGCAGCACCCATAGGACTTCTAGTGTGTTAGTGGCATCACACAGAGCTCCTATATTTTCTTCTCAGCAGCACCCATAGGACTTCTAGTGTGTTAGTGGCAGCAAACAGAGCTCCTATATTTTCTTCTCAGCAGCACCCATAGGACTTCTAGTGTGTTAGTGGCATCACACAGAGCTCCTATATTTTCTTCTCAGCACCACCCATAGGACTTCTAGTGTGTTAGTGGCATCACACAGAGCTCCTATATTTTCTTCTCAGCAGCACCCATAGGACTTCTAGTGTGTTAGTGGCAGCAAACAGAGCTCCTATATTTTCTTCTCAGCAGCACCCATAGGACTTCTAGTGTGTTAGTGGCAGCAAACAGAGCTCCTATATTTTCTTCTCAGCAGCACCCATAGGACTTCTAGTGTGTTAGTGGCAGCAAACAGAGCTCCTATATTTTCTTCTCAGCACCACCCATAGGACTTCTAGTGTGTTAGTGGCAGCAAACAGAGCTCCTATATTTTCTTCTCAGCAGCACCCATAGGACTTCTAGTGTGTTAGTGGCAGCAAACAGAGCTCCTATATTTTCTTCTCAGCAGCACCCATAGGACTTCTAGTGTGTTAGTGGCATCACACAGAGCTCCTATATTTTCTTCTCAGCAGCACCCATAGGACTTCTAGTGTGTTAGTGGCAGCAAACAGAGCTCCTATATTTTCTTCTCAGCAGCACCCATAGGACTTCTAGTGTGTTAGTGGCAGCAAACAGAGCTCCTATATTTTCTTCTCAGCAGCACCCATAGGACTTCTAGTGTGTTAGTGGCAGCAAACAGAGCTCCTATATTTTCTTCTCAGCAGCACCCATAGGACTTCTAGTGTGTTAGTGGCAGCAAACAGAGCTCCTATATTTTCTTCTCAGCAGCACCCATAGGACTTCTAGTGTGTTAGTGCCATCACATAGAGCTCCTATATTTTCTTCTCAGCAGCACCCATAGGACTTCTAGTGTGTTAGTGGCAGCAAACAGAGCTCCTATATTTTCTTCTCAGCAGCACCCATAGGACTTCTAGTGTGTTAGTGGCAGCAAACAGAGCTCCTATATTTTCTTCTCAGCAGCACCCATAGGACTTCTAGTGTGTTAGTGGCAGCAAACAGAGCTCCTATATTTTCTTCCCAGCACCACCCATAGGACTTCTAGTGTGTTAGTGGCAGCAAACAGAGCTCCTATATTTTCTTCTCAGCAGCACCCATAGGACTTCTAGTGTGTTAGTGGCATCACACAGAGCTCCTATATTTTCTTCTCAGCAGCACCCATAGGACTTCTAGTGTGTTAGTGGCAGCAAACATAGCTCCTATATTTTCTTCTCAGCAGCACCCATAGGACTTCTAGTGTGTTAGTGGCAGCAAACAGAGCTCCTATATTTTCTTCTCAGCAGCACCCATAGGACTTCTAGTGTGTTAGTGGCATCACACAGAGCTCCTATATTTTCTTCTCAGCAGCACCCATAGGACTTCTAGTGTGTTAGTGGCAGCAAACATAGCTCCTATATTTTCTTCTCAGCAGCACCCATAGGACTTCTAGTGTGTTAGTGGCAGCAAACAGAGCTCCTATATTTTCTTCTCAGCAGCACCCATAGGACTTCTAGTGTGTTAGTGGCAGCAAACAGAGCTCCTATATTTTCTTCTCAGCAGCACCCATAGGACTTCTAGTGTGTTAGTGGCAGCAAACAGAGCTCCTATATTTTCTTCTCAGCAGCACCCATAGGACTTCTAGTGTGTTAGTGGCATCACACAGAGCTCCTATATTTTCTTCTCAGCAGCACCCATAGGACTTCTAGTGTGTTAGTGGCAGCAAACAGAGCTCCTATATTTTCTTCTCAGCAGCACCCATAGGACTTCTAGTGTGTTAGTGGCAGCAAACAGAGCTCCTATATTTTCTTCTCAGCAGCACCCATAGGACTTCTAGTGTGTTAGTGGCAGCAAACAGAGCTCCTATATTTTCTTCTCAGCAGCACCCATAGGACTTCTAGTGTGTTAGTGGCATCACACAGAGCTCCTATATTTTCTTCTCAGCAGCACCCATAGGACTTCTAGTGTGTTAGTGGCAGCAAACAGAGCTCCTATATTTTCTTCTCAGCAGCACCCATAGGACTTCTAGTGTGTTAGTGGCAGCAAACAGAGCTCCTATATTTTCTTCTCAGCAGCACCCATAGGACTTCTAGTGTGTTAGTGGCAGCAAACAGAGCTCCTATATTTTCTTCTCAGCAGCACCCATAGGACTTCTAGTGTGTTAGTGGCATCACACAGAGCTCCTATATTTTCTTCTCAGCAGCACCCATAGGACTTCTAGTGTGTTAGTGGCAGCAAACAGAGCTCCTATATTTTCTTCTCAGCAGCACCCATAGGACTTCTAGTGTGTTAGTGGCAGCAAACAGAGCTCCTATATTTTCTTCTCAGCAGCACCCATAGGACTTCTAGTGTGTTAGTGGCATCACACAGAGCTCCTATATTTTCTTCTCAGCAGCACCCATAGGACTTCTAGTGTGTTAGTGGCAGCAAACAGAGCTCCTATATTTTCTTCTCAGCAGCACCCATAGGACTTCTATTGTGTTAGTGGCAGCAAACAGAGCTCCTATATTTTCTTCTCAGCAGCACCCATAGGACTTCTAGTGTGTTAGTGGCAGCAAACAGAGCTCCTATATTTTCTTCTCAGCAGCACCCATAGGACTTCTAGTGTGTTAGTGGCATCACACAGAGCTCCTATATTTTCTTCTCAGCAGCACCCATAGGACTTCTAGTGTGTTAGTGGCAGCAAACAGAGCTCCTATATTTTCTTCTCAGCAGCACCCATAGGACTTCTAGTGTGTTAGTGGCAGCAAACAGAGCTCCTATATTTTCTTCTCAGCAGCACCCATAGGACTTCTAGTGTGTTAGTGGCAGCAAACAGAGCTCCTATATTTTCATCTCAGCAGCACCCATAGGACTTCTAGTGTGTTAGTGGCAGCAAACAGAGTTCCTATATTTTCTTCTCAGCACCACCCATAGGACTTCTAGTGTGTTAGTGGCATCACACAGAGCTCCTATATTTTCTTCTCAGCAGCACCCATAGGACTTCTAGTGTGTTAGTGGCAGCAAACAGAGCTCCTATATTTTCTTCTCAGCAGCACCCATAGGACTTCTAGTGTGTTAGTGGCATCACACAGAGCTCCTATATTTTCTTCTCAGAAGCACCCATAGGACTTCTAGTGTGTTAGTGGCAGCAAACAGAGCTCCTATATTTTCTTCTCAGCAGCACCCATAGGACTTCTAGTGTGTTAGTGGCAGCAAACAGAGCTCCTATATTTTCTTCTCAGCAGCACCCATAGGACTTCTAGTGTGTTAGTGGCAGCAAACAGAGCTCCTATATTTTCTTCTCAGCAGCACCCATAGGACTTCTAGTGTGTTAGTGGCATCACACAGAGCTCCTATATTTTCTTCTCAGCAGCACCCATAGGACTTCTAGTGTGTTAGTGGCAGCAAACAGAGCTCCTATATTTTCTTCTCAGCAGCACCCATAGGACTTCTAGTGTGTTAGTGGCAGCAAACAGAGCTCCTATATTTTCTTCTCAGCAGCACCCATAGGACTTCTAGTGTGTTAGTGGCAGCAAACAGAGCTCCTATATTTTCTTCTCAGCAGCACCCATAGGACTTCTAGTGTGTTAGTGGCAGCAAACAGAGCTCCTATATTTTCTTCTCAGCAGCACCCATAGGACTTCTAGTGTGTTAGTGGCAGCAAACAGAGCTCCTATATTTTCTTCTCAGCACCACCCATAGGACTTCTAGTGTGTTAGTGGCAGCAAACAGAGCTCCTATATTTTCTTCTCAGCAGCACCCATAGGACTTCTAGTGTGTTAGTGGCAGCAAACAGAGCTCCTATATTTTCTTCTCAGCAGCACCCATAGGACTTCTAGTGTGTTAGTGGCAGCAAACAGAGCTCCTATATTTTCTTCTCAGCAGCACCCATAGGACTTCTAGTGTGTTAGTGGCAGCAAACAGAGCTCCTATATTTTCTTCTCAGCAGCACCCATAGGACTTCTAGTGTGTTAGTGGCATCACACAGAGCTCCTATATTTTCTTCTCAGCACCACCCATAGGACTTCTAGTGTGTTAGTGGCATCACACAGAGCTCCTATATTTTCTTCTCAGCAGCACCCATAGGACTTCTAGTGTGTTAGTGGCAGCAAACAGAGCTCCTATATTTTCTTCTCAGCAGCACCCATAGGACTTCTAGTGTGTTAGTGGCAGCAAACAGAGCTCCTATATTTTCTTCTCAGCAGCACCCATAGGACTTCTAGTGTGTTAGTGGCAGCAAACAGAGCTCCTATATTTTCTTCTCAGCACCACCCATAGGACTTCTAGTGTGTTAGTGGCAGCAAACAGAGCTCCTATATTTTCTTCTCAGCAGCACCCATAGGACTTCTAGTGTGTTAGTGGCAGCAAACAGAGCTCCTATATTTTCTTCTCAGCAGCACCCATAGGACTTCTAGTGTGTTAGTGGCATCACACAGAGCTCCTATATTTTCTTCTCAGCAGCACCCATAGGACTTCTAGTGTGTTAGTGGCAGCAAACAGAGCTCCTATATTTTCTTCTCAGCAGCACCCATAGGACTTCTAGTGTGTTAGTGGCAGCAAACAGAGCTCCTATATTTTCTTCTCAGCAGCACCCATAGGACTTCTAGTGTGTTAGTGGCAGCAAACAGAGCTCCTATATTTTCTTCTCAGCAGCACCCATAGGACTTCTAGTGTGTTAGTGGCAGCAAACAGAGCTCCTATATTTTCTTCTCAGCACCACCCATAGGACTTCTAGTGTGTTAGTGGCATCACATAGAGCTCCTATATTTTCTTCTCAGCAGCACCCATAGGACTTCTAGTGTGTTAGTGGCAGCAAACAGAGCTCCTATATTTTCTTCTCAGCAGCACCCATAGGACTTCTAGTGTGTTAGTGGCAGCAAACAGAGCTCCTATATTTTCTTCTCAGCAGCACCCATAGGACTTCTAGTGTGTTAGTGGCAGCAAACAGAGCTCCTATATTTTCTTCTCAGCACCACCCATAGGACTTCTAGTGTGTTAGTGGCAGCAAACAGAGCTCCTATATTTTCTTCTCAGCAGCACCCATAGGACTTCTAGTGTGTTAGTGGCATCACACAGAGCTCCTATATTTTCTTCTCAGCAGCACCCATAGGACTTCTAGTGTGTTAGTGGCAGCAAACATAGCTCCTATATTTTCTTCTCAGCAGCACCCATAGGACTTCTAGTGTGTTAGTGGCAGCAAACAGAGCTCCTATATTTTCTTCTCAGCAGCACCCATAGGACTTCTAGTGTGTTAGTGGCAGCAAACAGAGCTCCTATATTTTCTTCTCAGCAGCACCCATAGGACTTCTAGTGTGTTAGTGGCATCACACAGAGCTCCTATATTTTCTTCTCAGCAGCACCCATAGGACTTCTAGTGTGTTAGTGGCAGCAAACATAGCTCCTATATTTTCTTCTCAGCAGCACCCATAGGACTTCTAGTGTGTTAGTGGCAGCAAACAGAGCTCCTATATTTTCTTCTCAGCAGCACCCATAGGACTTCTAGTGTGTTAGTGGCAGCAAACAGAGCTCCTATATTTTCTTCTCAGCAGCACCCATAGGACTTCTAGTGTGTTAGTGGCAGCAAACAGAGCTCCTATATTTTCTTCTCAGCAGCACCCATAGGACTTCTAGTGTGTTAGTGGCATCACACAGAGCTCCTATATTTTCTTCTCAGCAGCACCCATAGGACTTCTAGTGTGTTAGTGGCAGCAAACAGAGCTCCTATATTTTCTTCTCAGCAGCACCCATAGGACTTCTAGTGTGTTAGTGGCAGCAAACAGAGCTCCTATATTTTCTTCTCAGCAGCACCCATAGGACTTCTAGTGTGTTAGTGGCAGCAAACAGAGCTCCTATATTTTCTTCTCAGCAGCACCCATAGGACTTCTAGTGTGTTAGTGGCATCACACAGAGCTCCTATATTTTCTTCTCAGCAGCACCCATAGGACTTCTAGTGTGTTAGTGGCAGCAAACAGAGCTCCTATATTTTCTTCTCAGCAGCACCCATAGGACTTCTAGTGTGTTAGTGGCAGCAAACAGAGCTCCTATATTTTCTTCTCAGCAGCACCCATAGGACTTCTAGTGTGTTAGTGGCAGCAAACAGAGCTCCTATATTTTCTTCTCAGCAGCACCCATAGGACTTCTAGTGTGTTAGTGGCATCACACAGAGCTCCTATATTTTCTTCTCAGCAGCACCCATAGGACTTCTAGTGTGTTAGTGGCAGCAAACAGAGCTCCTATATTTTCTTCTCAGCAGCACCCATAGGACTTCTAGTGTGTTAGTGGCAGCAAACAGAGCTCCTATATTTTCTTCTCAGCAGCACCCATAGGACTTCTAGTGTGTTAGTGGCAGCAAACAGAGCTCCTATATTTTCTTCTCAGCACCACCCATAGGACTTCTAGTGTGTTAGTGGCAGCAAACAGAGCTCCTATATTTTCTTCTCAGCAGCACCCATAGGACTTCTAGTGTGTTAGTGGCAGCAAACAGAGCTCCTATATTTTCTTGTCAGCAGCACACATAGTACCTATAGTGTGTTAGTGTCAGCACCCATAGGACCTACAGTGTGTTGTGAGCACACATAGGAGTTCTATTTTTTATACTATATACACTACCGACTACAATGGCTGGAAGACCGCCAAGGAGAGGCAGAGCGTGCCGAGGCAAGAACACAGGGCAGGCAGGCTCTGTTTCTAGAGACAACAGTGCTGGTCGTGGACGTGGTCGTGCATCGTCATCAGCACGTGGCCATGGGACACGCTTGTCTTTGTTTTCGGCAGCTGGACATGTGGAGCCGCATCATGCCGAAGGCTTGGTAGAATGGATGACCAAGCCCTCCTCATCCTCCTCATCCTCTCTCACCCAGGCTCAGGGTACTGGCAGAGCAGCTGCCAACGCGTACTCAATGGCATCATCAGCCACCCCTTCCCTAGACCCACCATGTCCTCCTGAGGAGTCCCCCGAACTGTTTGAGCACAGTGTTGGGTACATGCTCCAGGAGGATGCCCAACGATTCGAAGGCTCGGATGATGATACCCAGCTTGAGGAAGTCAGTAGTGTGCGCGCAGAGAAAGGGGATGCTGAAGGACAGCAATCTGGCAGTAGTGTTCCACCAGCTGCAGCTTACTGCCAGGTTTGCTCTAGTGGTGAAGAGGGAGGGGATGATGAGGTCACTGACTCCACGTGGGTGCCTGAAGGGAGAGAGGAGGAGGAGGAGGAGGAGGATGCAGCGTCACATGTCCAACGAGGCAGGATGCCCCCTGGAGGCCAGCTAGAGGCCAGCACAGCAACTGTACCACACCGCAGAGCTCCGCCTGTGCAGGGCGCTGCCTCTGCACGTTATCACAAAAGTTCTTTGGTGTGGGCCTTTTTTGAGACGAGTGCATCAGATCGCACCACTGCTATTTGCAATATTTGTCTCAAGCGTATCTCGCGTGGCCAAAACATCAGCCGCTTGGGCACCACAAGCATGAGCAGACATATGTCGACCTGCCATGCAGCTCGTTGGCAAGCACACATAAAAGACCCACACCAAAGAACAAAGCGGACCTCTCCTTGCTCCTCATCAGCTGGGATCTCCATCCCCACTATATCTTCAGTCCTCTCTGAAAGCTGCTCTGAGAGGACTGAAGGTGTAGAATTAGGTGTGTCACAACCAAGTACTTGCAGTACACCGACGTCCGATTGTAGCAGGCAAATTTCCCTGCCCCAGCTGCTGGACCGTCGAAAGAAGTATACTCCCAGCCATCCACATGCCCAGCGGTTGAATGCTAGCTTGGCTAAATTGCTAGCACTTCAACTGCTGCCTTTTCAGTTGATAGACTCGGCCCCCTTCCGTGAGTTTGTTCAATGTGCGGTTCCTCAGTGGCAGGTTCCCAAACGCCACTTTTTCTCACGGAAGGCAATTCCGTCTCTCTACTGGCATGTGGAAGGCAATGTCCATGCCTCGCTGGACAGGGCGGTCAGCGGTAAGGTGCATATTACCGCTGACTCATGGTCCAGCAGGCATGGACAGGGACGTTATCTTTCTTTCACGGCCCATTGGGTCACTCTATTGGTAGCTGGGAGGGATGCAGGACAAGGTGCAGTAGTGTTGGAGGTTGTTCCGCCACCACGCCTCCAAAATGCTACTACTGGTTGTGACACACCTCTCTCCTCCACCCCCTCCTCTTCTTCTTCCTCCATGTCCTCTTCGAGTGCTCTGTCCTCGGAACCAGCGGTGCTCCGTAGGCGTACAAGGGGCTACGCAAGTACGCAGGCAAAAAGATGCCATGCCGTGCTTGCGCTGGTGTGTTTGGGGGACAGGAGCCACACTGGGCCAGAGGTTCTGGCAGCTCTGCAGGGGCAGGCCGAGAGGTGGTTGACGCCACGCCAGCTTAAGCCAGGAATGGTCGTTTCTGATAATGGCACCAACCTCCTCTCCGCCCTGCGACAGGGGCAGCTCACCCATGTGCCCTGTATGGCTCACGTCCTCAACCTGGTGGTGCAGCGGTTCTTGGGCAGGTTCCCAGGCTTACAGGATGTCCTGAGGCAGGCCAGGAAAGTCTGTGTGCATTTCCGCCGATCTTATAATGCCAGTGCTCGGCTGACTGAGCTGCAAAAGGAGCTGAACCTGCCCAAGAACCGCCTAATATGTGACATGCCCACCAGGTGGAACTCAACGTTGGCCATGCTGCAGCGACTGCACACGCAGCAGAGGGCCATCAATGAGTACCTTTGCGACTACGGCACCAGGACAGGGTCAGGGGAGCTTGGCTTTTTTTCCCCACGCCAGTGGAGCATGATCAGGGATGCATGCACTGTCCTCTCACCATTTGAGGAGGCCACGAGGATGGTGAGCAGTGACAGTGCATGCATCAGTGACACTGTACCTCTTGTCCACCTGTTGGAGCATACGCTGCGTGGGATAATGGACAGGGCACTTGAGGCAGAACAGAGGCAGGAAGAGGAGGACTTCCTTGTCTCTCAAGGCCCCCTTTATCCAGACAATGTTCCTTCTGTCCCACCCATCACACAGGAAGAGGAGGAGGAGGAGGAGGAGGATTGTGTGAGCATGGAGGTGGAGCCTGGCACTCAGCATCAGCAGCAGCAGTCTTTTAGGGATGATGTACAGTCCCAACAAACCAGTGGACTTGTACATGGCTGGGAGGAGGTGGCTGGCGATCATGTCATCCTCAGTGACCCAGAAGACTCCGGACCGAATGCCTCAGCTAACCTACGCTGCATGGCCTCCCTGATCCTGCAAAGCCTGCGGAAGGATCCTCGTGTTCTTCGGATCAAGGAGAGTGACCATTACTGGCTGGCCACTCTCCTTGATCCACGGTACAAGGGTAAGGTTGCGGACCTTATCTTGCCGTCGCAGAGGGAGCAGAGGATGAGACATCTCAGGGAGGCCTTGCAGAAAGGTCTGTGCAACGCGTTCCCAGAAACTGGGAGGTTACAAACTCCTGGTCCTGGACGACGAGTTGCTGAGGCTTCGGTCAGTAGCAGAAGGAGCGGTGGGGAAGGTGGACGTCTGACCGATGCGTTCAGACAATTTTTTAGTCCGCAGCCCCAAGGTATGATCGGTTCCAGCAACCATCGCCAGCGTCTGATATACATGGTGCAGGAATACCTAGGGGCAAGGTCAGACTTGGACACCTTTCCCACCGAAAATCCTTTGGCTTACTGGGTCCTGAGGATGGATCACTGGCCAGAGCTTGCACAGTATGCAATTGAGCTACTGGCCTGTCCTGCATCCAGCGTTCTTTCCGAACGCACATTCAGTGCTGCTGGAGGATTTGTCACCGAACATAGGGTGCGCCTGTCCACCGACTCGGTTGATCGACTGACCTTCATAAAAATGAATCAGTCTTGGATCACCACCAGCTACCAGACACCTGAAGCGGATATAACGGAATAATTTATAATGTCACATCCCTTCAAGACTGCCTATGCTGATGCTGAGTGACTGTCCTGTTATGTTCACTGACTATCCTCTTCCTCCTCCTCAATGATCCATGCCACCACACCAGTGCCTAAGGCACAATTTTTCAGCCCCTGTATAACAGGGGCGTGTAATTACAATTTTTTAAAAAGATGCTTCGCAACAGGTGTGACTGCTGTGCTCAGAGTACAGTATCTGTGAGGGGTTGCAGTGTTGTGGCACCAGCACCAGTGCCTAAGGCACAATTTTTCAGCCCCTGTTGGGGCGTGTAATTACAATTTTTAGGCAATGCTTTGCAACAGGTCTCATTGCTGTGCTCAGAGTACAGTATCTGTGAGGGGTTGCAGTGTTGTGGCACCAGCACCAGTGCCTAAGGCACAATTTTTCAGCCCCTGTATAACAGGGGCGTGTAATTACAATTTTTTAAAAAGATGCTTCGCAACAGGTGTGACTGCTGTGCTCAGAGTACAGTATCTGTGAGGGGTTGCAGTGTTGTGGCACCAGCACCAGTGCCTAAGGCACAATTTTTCAGCCCCTGTTGGGGCGTGTAATTACAATTTTTAGGCAATGCTTTGCAACAGGTCTCATTGCTGTGCTCAGAGTACAGTATCTGTGAGGGGTTGCAATGTTGTGGCACCAGCACCAGTGCCTAAGGCACAATTTTTCAGCCCCTGTATAACAGGGGCGTGTAATTAAAATTTTTTAAAAAGATGCTTCGCAACAGGTGTGACTGCTGTGCTCAGAGTACAGTATCTGTGAGGGGTTGCAGTGTTGTGGCACCAGCACCAGTGCCTAAGGCACAATTTTTCAGCCCCTGTTGGGGCGTGTAATTACAATTTTTAGGCAATGCTTTGCAACAGGTCTCATTGCTGTGCTCAGAGTACAGTATCTGTGAGGGGTTGCAGTGTTGTGGCACCAGCACCAGTGCCTAAGGCACAATTTTTCAGCCCCTGTATAACAGGGGCGTGTAATTACAATTTTTTAAAAAGATGCTTCGCAACAGGTGTGACTGCTGTGCTCCAAGTACAGTATCTGTGAGGGGTTGCAGTGTTGTGGCACCAGCACCAATGCCTAAGGCACAATTTTTCAGCCCCTGTTTAACAGGGGCGTGTAATTACAAATCTTGATCTAATAGTTCACAGCAGGGCCCATTCCTGCGCCCACCAAGAGTAACTATGAGGGCCTACAGTCTTGTGGCAACACCGTCCACCACCACCACCACCACCAAAGGCCCAATTTTTCTGCCCTGTTCAACAGGTGCATGCAATTACAAATCTTGATCTAATAACTCACAGCAGGGCCCATTCCTGCACCCACCAAGAGTAACTGTGAGGGCTTACAGTCTTGTGGCAACACCGTCCACCACCACCACCACCACCACCAAAGGCCCAATTTTTCTGCCCGGTTCAACAGGTGCATGCAAGTACAAATCTTGATCTATTAACTCACAGCAGGGCCCATTCCTGTGCCCACCAGTCTTGTGGCTACACCAACATCTAATAGGGCAAATTTCTGCAGAGTATATACGGCAGGCCCCTACTTTCAAACATCCAACTTACAAACGACTCCTACTTGCAAACGGCAAGAGAAAACAGGAAGTGAGAGGAAATCTACCCCTAGGAAGGAAAATTCTATCCTGTTAGATTTAATTTGGGAAAAAGGTATCTCCTCTCTACTGATGCTTTATCACCAATCCTTGTTTCAATTAAAACCCCACTTTTCCAAAAACATTTGTCATTGGGACGGAAAGTGAGGTGACATGTTCTGAACAGATGTGCAAAGACAGCAAATGTTACAGGGGTGATAACCCCTCCCTATGTTCTCCAAAAAGCTTAAAAATTGATTTTTTTGGGATGTAGCTACACTTCATAATGTACCTGTTCAGATTCTACTTAAGAACAAACCTACAGTCCATGTCTTGTTTGCACCACCTATATACTGCTGTTCAGAGTATATAGGGTTGTAGGTATAGGGTTTTATTTTGAGTGCGGGGTCCCCCTTAGTATCCATACAAGACCCAAAGGGGCTGGGGTGGGGGGGGGGGGTGATGGGGTAGCCATGCCATTTTTCTCAAGGATTTTCAGCCATATGGCGGCCAGGACAAGACATGACATTAAAGCCGCAAGTGGTTTTAAATGGCTTCTTTTTTTCCTTTACAAATGTCATTTTGTGCAAGGACAGTTCTAAACACGGGAAACACATGCCACTTCACAGGCATACTTTAGACACCCCCCAGGTACCGTATTTAAAGGAAAATTTCACTTTTTTTTTTTTCACTTTATGCATCATTAAAATGACTGCTCCCGAAAAAACTTTAGTTTTTAAAATTTCTTTTTGCATTGATATATGTCCCCTGGGGCAGGACCCGGGTCCCCAAACCTGTTTTATAACATTAACATGCATATTGGCCGTTGTAATTAGCAATTTTGATTTCGAACGTTCGCGTCCATTATAACGAATAGGGTTCGAAAATTCGCGCGAACTTTCGGTCCGTTCGAAGGTTCTGGTGCGAACCGAACCCGGGGGTGTTCGGCTCATCCCTATTCACCACTCACATCTCTATTTGACCACCCTGCCTTACCACAAGGTTTCGGCTCACATTCGGTGGGGCCATACTCCCGCCTCACATGGCCCATAGCGAGTTAATTTGTAGACCCTACCTCAGGCGCTCCCGTAGTGCCCAGTGACCGAGGCAACTGGCTCACAGCCCTCCGCATATCCTCCTTTTGTTCTGACCTTTTCTCATCATCCCAAATTCGCAGATCCCTGATGGGATACGAACAGCTGTGCTCTCTCTCAGAAACACTGAGACATTTGCTCTCCACCATGTACACGCTACAACACGCACTGATACATGATCAACCTCCTTCTTACACCAGGAAGTGGTCCTTGGATCTGGGAAAGGAACTCCACCTGGTGGATTGGCAAAAGTCCTACCACTTTACGCACAAATCCTCAATCTCCTGTTATTCCCAGGAGAAAAACTTTAAGCTCCTTTCCCGGTGGTACAGAGACCCTCAATCTCTCCATAAAATATTCCCGTCTGTACCTCCCTCATGTTGGAGGTGCGGCTCAGCGGACGGCAGCTACCTCCATACATTTAGCTATCCTGTTCTAGCTGGTCTTTGTAGTGCCTGTTGAATAAACACACGTTGGATTGAAGTGCGGCTGTCCTCATTCATTTTTTCCTCATCAGCTACCTCCATATATGGTGGGAGTGTCAAGCCATTCAGCCCCTTTGGTCTCAAGTCTTTGCCATATACAGCAGTCTATACGATCAGCCCCTGGCGCCCTCCCCAGAAGTAGCTTTATTGTCCATGCTCCCTGGCTCCATAGCTTCTCATAAACGCACCTTACTATGCTTCTTCCTGTCAGCTGCAAGGCAGCTTATCCCCCAATTCTGGAAGACTACCTACTACCCCCCCCCCCCCGTCCTTATGGGTCTCTGTGGTCAATGACATAATGCGCATGGAGGAGATGCTGGCCCTAGATAATGACACTTATGACAAATTTAAGACCCTGTGGCTCCTATGGATTGACTACTCTACCTCAGACTCCCTGAAGACATTATTGGCACCACAGAGCCAACCCTGAAGTTCACCCTGAATCCATTTTGCAGGTTTTACGTGTCGTGGTCTGCTCGGTCCACCTTTCTCTCTATCCTCTTCCCCCATCCCCCTTCTTCCTCCCACTACCTCCTTTCCCCCCTTCTCTTTCTGTCTATTCTCTTTCATATAGTAGTCAGACGTCATGCTAATCGATTTTATTGGCCTTCACTGATTTTTGTATAGCATATCGCTGTCTGCCTAGAGAAGGCAGCGACTTGTTCAGACTTACTTTGGACACGCTCCATAAAATATTTGGACAACATGATTTACAGTGTATCATGTTATGTTATGGACATCTGACAGTTATCTGTAATATTTAATTTTGTTGAAAAGCAATAAACATATATTTGACTCTAAATTGACAGCATATTCATTATGGGAAGTGGTTTAAGCCTTGTGCAAAGTGTGAGTCCAGAATTCAGAGGCCCCGCCAGACACAGAAAAAGCTATTTTATTGCAAAAATACTTTGGCAGTACTGTTTATTAAAACACGGGTGTACTTGACAGGTTCAGTTTAAAATGAACCTGTCAGAAGGGGAACCTTCCTACAAATCTAATGGCAAAGCCTCAATACCCCCCCCCCCCCCCTTCTGGATGGACATTAGATCTCAGACTGAACAAACTCTCTATGTTGACTTACCATATCTCCGATAGCTTTCCTACTCCACATACCCACAACCCCCTCCCCAGTCATTTTAAGAAAAGTGTATTGCCACATCTTCTGAATGTGATCAACATTTTGCTACTCATTTTTTGGAAAAAGGCAGAGGTTCTAACTATGGCAGATTGAATTAGAAAAGGTATCGGACATTAGGGAGTCAGGACAATGGATAGCTACATGTAAAGACTGATATGATAAATTCTATGGCATATGGACTACATGAATACATTATACTGAAGCTTCGCCATTTTGAACAAGGCAAATAGCAGTCTAAGGAATATCCCAACTAAACTGAGATACTGTATAGACCAGTGTTTCTCAACTCCAGTCCTCAAGGCGCCCCAACAGGTCATGTTTTCAAGCTTCCCATTAATTTGCACAGGTGATTTGATCAGTTTCACTTCCTTAGTAATTAGCACAGCCGTTTCATCTGAGGGAAATCCTGAAAACATGACCTGTTGGGGCGCCTTGAGAACTGGAGTTGGGGAAACACTGGTATAGACCCTTCACACCTAATAAATACTAAAGCTTAACCTTTTAGACACTACTACTAATGGGAATTCCAATGCTGTTTGTGGTTTCTATGACAGTTGAGTATGAGTTGGGTCCGCATTGTGGATGATTTTTTCTAATGGTTTTATTATTGTATAATGACTCTGTCTCCTATTTGGAGTCTTTGTGATTAACATCTTTTTTCTAATGCCACTTTCCTATTCACCTCTCAACATGCTTTTTTCACTTCTCAACACTTTCCTTTTCACTTCTCAACTATTACCATATGTTGTGTTATCTGACATTACAGAAAGGCAGCTGAAATACTTTCAGTGAGGATATTGCTTTTGAGGTTCCTTTCTCTTTTCCAAACTTTGTTCGGTAGCTCTGTAATCTTTTATACAATGCACTTGTATAATTCAAGAAAGTAAAATGTGTATACAATATATGCTGATAAGATATATTATCCAGACCTGCTTGTTCTATGGTGTTAAAATATTAACCTGTCAGAATAGAAACATGGGCACCTTGCCTATGAAAATTATCTTAGAATGCAACCTGCAGGCACCTGGCCAGAAACCTTATCTTAGCAGGGCTTTCATCCTTTCCATTTGGATGCATTCCATTATCACAACTTATTATTATGGTTTAAAAAAGTTAAATAACGCAAAACTATTATCGCATTGCACAGTTATAGTTAATGTAAAGCATTTTGCTGTGAGAGATTTAAAAAAAAGGGCCTTGTTAGAAAGACCCTCCACCTAACCTCACCCTGCCTTTGGAGTTTTCCATCACCTCCATCAGAAAAGATGGATTCCACTAAATTCTTCATCTCAATTAATGATGTTATCCTTTTTGGCAGAGGCACTCACAGGGAGTAGTGTATTTCATAATGCAACTGTAGCGCTACCCCCAGTTAAGAGAGCCGCTGATATTGATTTGGGCCCTGCAGTGCACCGCTGTCAACCCCCGGCAATCGGCTCTAACCTCCCGTGGCACAGCTGGTGATAGAGAGATAGGACCGCGTGATCGCAACTGTTGGTGACGCAGTCCTATAACAAACATACACAGAATATACTTTAAAACTCCTATTAAAGTAAGCGGAACTGACACCAAATGTACTTTACCCAGATATTTTACTGAGGCTAATGGGCAAGTAATAAACAACAGTATAACAAGTTGCAGATCCCTGCAATAAACAGTAATAAAGATAAACAGAGTAATCAGAATAATAAAGTATTGCTATGCAACTCTAGCGCTGCCCTTTTACAGCTACTTCCCCTCATGGGTAGACTAACACCCAGCAATGTCTACCTATGCAGTCAGGCCTGACTGATCTAAATGGAAGTTCAGTGAAACAATATTCACTAGCAATCTCTCGGTGGTGCACTTGAAGAACAACTTTGTAATCCCAACGAATAGTAAAGATAAAGGATCTGTCTTTAAACAGCTCTCACCACCTGGACAAGTCCAAGTCCCTTTCCTCCATCGATTCTTCTAGGAACAGGAATCCACCGACATCCAAGTCTTCAATCCTTCTGGTGTACTGCAGCAAGGAGGATTAGATGTCTCTAAGGCTCTGCTAGGCTGGCAGAGGGCTCTTTGGAAAGGAGCACACGGCCCGGGCTTCAGGCCTTGTGCACACAGCAGTTCAGCACAGAGATCCTCTTACTAGGAGAGGGGTGTCCAAAGAGGCCGACCAAAACTCCGCCTCCCCTTTATAAAGTCTGCCCCAGCAGTCTCTGTTCTGGAGCAATGCACCCTGGGTGCTGCAAGATGTACTGGGAGATGTAGTCTCTCTCTCCTCTGCTTTCACTTCCATAATGTCTCTTTACTTCCTCCCGACTCACCTCTCACCTGGAACTTCTTGTCTCTCTGCATTAAAGGGGAACACCCCGCTACACACTCCCCCCACTTGAACTCTTTGGTCCCCAAAGATAAACTTCAACAAATACTGTTTACCATTTTGGACAATGTCGAGCATGATGTTGGCATAGGGAATTCCCACCAAAACTTTGGGATGGAACTCTCTTGCCCACAAGTCACACTACCATGAGTGGCCTGCCTAACTGTGCCAGAGAGTGAGCTGGGGTTGCCCTCCACCAAATGGACGGTGGAAGGATCAGGTTGTTCAACACTTCTCCTAGCCGTTACAACAGAGTCCTCTGAGCTCGTCCCCATTTGGGGGTAAGTTAGTTTCTTGGGAGGCCTGATGACTCTGCGGGCCCTCTGCTCTCTTGGTGCTTCTGACTCTGGCACCACAGGCTCTTCTTCAGGAGTAAGTTCAGGTAACATTGCTGGTTCTGGAACCTCTGATTCAGAAGTCGACTGACGTATGGAATCTCTAGAGTCCTCCTCTGCGCAAGTGTCAGGAACATCTTCCCAGTAATCAGCTGAGGGACTGAAGGGTATGAATTCAGTAGCCTCCGGATTCAGCGTTGCATCTGGGGTATCCCCTCCATTTGGGAGTTCTATGGCGGACGTTCCCAGAGTCGAGGGAGGCCACAGCCAGTCCAGTTCTCCACCTTCTTCTGTACTCAATTGGGAGGCCTCCCCATCTTTGGCTCGAGAGGTCTGGGACCGAGTGTTCGGCCTAGGAATATCCAGGATAGAGGCCGGTTCAGGGGAGTCTCTCACGGGAGGTATTCTGACTGCCTCAGCAAGTGGGAGCAGGTGGTTCCGATGCCACGTCTTCAGTGGACCCACCTTTCCTTCTGGCTTTAGTTTGTAGACAGGCAAACCGGGCAACTTCCTACAGACAACATAGGGCTCAGATCTCCACCTGTCGGCAAGCTTGTGTTTTCCAGGGACCCCCAGATTGCGTAGCAGTACTCGGTCCCCGGGCTGCAGATCTTGCACTCGAA
This sequence comes from Rana muscosa, assembly GCA_029206835.1. Classification (NCBI taxonomy): domain Eukaryota; kingdom Metazoa; phylum Chordata; class Amphibia; order Anura; family Ranidae; genus Rana; species Rana muscosa. Next base: position 237,984,080 of record CM055128.1, read on the forward strand.
CCTTCAGATCAAAATTTCTCTTGTTGCGGGCCCCCCTTTGATCCGAAGCCGCCTGGGCTTGTTCATAGGCCACCTGCAAGCTACGTCTAAGTCTGTCCACGTATCTCTTGTGGGATGTAGCTGAGGTATTGTCTATAGAAGTGCCAAAGGCCAGGTCCACAGGTAGCCTTGCTTCTCTCCCAAACATAAGTCGATAAGGGGAGTAGCCAGTGGCGTCACTTGTGGTACAGTTATAGGCATGTACTAGGGCTGATATGTGCTGACTCCAGTGTTGCTTCTTCTCTGTTTCTAAGGTTCCCAACATGTTGAGCAGGGTCCGGTTAAATCTCTCCGGCTGAGCATCTCCTTGTGGGTGGTAAGGCGTGGTTCTGGTCTTCTTTATTCCTAATGAATCCAAAAGTCTTCGGATCAACCGACTCTCAAAGTCCCTTCCTTGATCTGAGTGGAGTCTCTGTGGTAGTCCGTAATGGACAAAATACTTCTCCATAAGTATCTTGGCCACGGTGGATGCCTTCTGGTCTTTGGTTGGGAAAGCTTGAGCATAGCGGGTGAAATGGTCGGTTATTACCAGAACATTCCCCAATCCACTCAGGTCGGGTTCGAGGCAGAGAAAGTCAATGCATACCAGATCCATTGGGCCTTGACTCTGTAAGTGGCCCATTGGGGCAGCTTGATGGGGTAGGGTCTTTCTCTGAATGCATCGTGCACAGGAATGGCAATACTCCTCTACTTCTGCCCTCATGCAGGGCCAATAGAACCGATTTCTGACAAGCTGGAAGGTCCTTTCTGCCCCTAGGTGACCATGATGGTCATGCAGGGCAATTAGTACAGTCTCTCGGTGCTTCTCTGGAAGAAATAACTGCCACTTATCTTCTGAGTCATCAGAGGGGCCCCTTCGGTAGACCACTCCCTGATGTACCTGTAGCCTGTCCAATTCCTTCCTCAACAGGCGAGCCTCCTTTGAGGGGTGATGTAGGAATTTATTGGGATCCTGATTCTCCAGGGCTTCGAGGACCAATCTCCCCATGGGGTCTTCCAATTGGTCACACCTCAACTCCTTCTTGGACAGTCTCGGTAGGTTGTCTTCCTCCAGTTGAGTTACCCCACAATAGTGTTTGGGGACTCCTACCATGGTAACCCCTATTTCTTCTGCTCTGGAGCCTCCTCTGGCTTGGAATTCAGCCCCTTGACAAAGGGCCCGCACCCCGTCCGGTGCCACTTGGGTCCAATCTTCCCAGTCATTTGTCGTGGCATGAGACCTCCGGGACAGGGCATCTGCATCCCTATTTCCGGCTCCTGGTCTGTACTTCAGACTGAAGTTGAATCCAGACAATGCGGCCAACCACCTGTGTCCGGTGGCATCTAGTTTTGCGGTGGTGAAGAGGTAGGTCAGGGGGTTGTTGTCTGTCTTCACAGTAAACTCTGCCCCATACAAGTAGTCTTTTAGTTGTCTACTACCGCCCATTTGAGGGCCAGGAATTCCAGCTTATGAGTGGGGTAATTCTTTTCTGAGGGGGTCAGGCTCCTGCTCACATAGGCCACTGGTCGCAGTTGTCCTTCATGTTCTTGGTAGAGTACACCACCTAGACCCTCATGGCTGGCATCCACATGTAATTCATAAGGTCTGGTAGGGTCGGCGTAGGCCAGGACTGGGGCAGTGGTTAAGCTCCTCTTCAGAGCATGAAAGGCCTCTTCACACCTTGGGTTCCACTGATCTTGAACTGACTCACCAGGCCTCCTGGGCCCTGAGTCATCCTCTTCCCCTTCTGCCTTTAGCAATTCATTCAACGGGCGGGCAATCCGAGCAAACCCCTCCACAAACCTCCTATAATAGGAGCAGAACCCCAGGAAGGATCTGAGCTCTGTTACTGTGGTGGGTCGTGGCCAGGAAGTGACTGCTTCCAACTTCTCAGGATCTGTGGCCACCCCTTCTTCAGACACTATGTGCCCCAGATAGTTCACAGAAGACTGGTAGAACCGACACTTCTCGGAGGAAAGCTTAAGTCCCTCTTCGCTGAGTCTTCTCAATACTTTCTCCAACCTGGCTTCATGTTCTTCCAAGGTTCTTCCAAAGACAATGACATCGTCCAAGTACACAAGGACTTCTATAAGATTCATGTCTCCAACAGTCTTCTCCATAAGGCGTTGAAAGGTAGCAGGAGCTCCAGACAGACCCTGAGGCATCCTATTGAATTCGAAGAATCCCACCGGGGTTATGAAGGCTGTCTTCTCCCTGTCTTCTGGATGCATAGGGATTTGATAGTACCCACTCTTGAGGTCCATCACACTGAACCATTTGGCTCCAGACAAACTTTGTAGGGCATCTTCTATCCTTGGCGTGGTGTATTGGTCAGGGATGGTTCTCCTGTTGAGAGTCCTGTAATCGATACAAAGCCTCAACGACCCATTCTTCTTTCTGACCACCACGATTGGGGAGGCATAGGGACTTCTAGACTCCCGGATCACACCAGTCTTCTTTAGTTCTACAAGTTGTTCCCTCAGATCCTCCAGATCTGCCAGGGGGACCCGCCTGACCCTCTCTCGGAAGGGCTTATCTTCTTGGAGGCGGATCCGATGGGTGGCACTTCTTGCACACCCCACATCGAATTCATCTTCGGAAAAGATCTTCTCCCACCTGGTCAGCTGGGCCTTGGCTCTTTCTTTCCAAGCCCTGGGTAGGTTCGGGTTTTCCACGGACAGTTTCTCCCAAACATCTCCTCCGTCACCCGTCCCCTTGACTTCGGACCAAGTGACCGGGGCAGCAGGGCTCACCTGACCAAGCAACACTCTGGCAGGGATCTCCATGGGTCCTCCCGTAGTGTTCCTAACACTCACCGGAACTCTGCCATGGGCCTTCTTCAGGGCCTTGAACGGAATCACTTCTGATATCACTTCCAGGCCTGAGGACTCTTCCCTTGGGTCTGATTCCAGCATGACAAAGGGGCCAGGTTGTTCCCACGAAAGCTTCACAGTGGCCCTAAGACAGGTTACTTCTCCGGGCTGTAGCACTACTCCTTCTCTGCCAAGTCTCCACACCTTCCCTATCCCCTCTCCCGGGGTCTTCTGCTCTAAGACCAGTCGTTGGTAGGCCGTCTTTAGCATGGGATGGATTTTGGTGGCTGAATGGTTTCTCTCTTTCACTAGAGGGGTCAGGAGTCTCCTGACTAGATCCGTGTTTGTCCCAATGATCAGGGAAATCTTGCTGGCTCCAGGCGGCCGGGGACACACAACTGCCAGGGTGTCAAACACTTCAGCCTTCCCAGCCACGGATGGGTCGAAAGTCATCTTTATGGGCAGGTACCCATCATAAGGGAAACTCTGGGTTCCAAGTCCCCATATCTCCAGCTCTTCTATCTTCTGGATAGGCAGATGACTCAAGTGCCTATCATAGAAGTCCCGGTATAGTAAAGTCACCTGTGCTCCGGTGTCCAAAAGAGCTTTAGTATAGACTCCTTCCACTTGAATGGGCACAGTAGGAGACGGGCCCACCAGTCCCTTTGGGTATGGCTGGACTGGGGTCACCTCTTTTTTTTGGCTTTCGACCCTTGCCCTGCTCCTTTTGGACTTTAATTTTTCCTGAGCCTGGCATGCATTGACTTTCTCCCTCTCAATGGGGGCACAAACCCGCTGAGGGATGTTATTGTTCCTTTTAGGTGGATGTTCCTTCTTTGGGGTGCTGTACTTCCACTGAGGGGTCTTGCCCCCTCCCTCTGGGGTACATCTTGGTGGGGGTGTACTATACCTCCTCCTAGGAGTTTTGTCTCCTCCATTCTTGGCCTTTTTTTTTAGTTTGGAGCGCACTGAAGATGATGGGCACCCGGTTGACTCCTTCACCGGGGCCCTTTGGAGTTTCCCGCCGGCTTGTAATTATCTGTTCTCTTCTTCTTTGGGCTGGAGCATACGTTAGCAAAGTGGCCACTCCCTCCGCAGTTATAGCAAATCACCTCTTCTCGGTCCTGTAGGGAGGCCGGTGCTGAGGTGTTCGGGAACAACTCCTTTCTTGGGCTTGGTTTCTCTCGTCTTCTCTGATCTTTCTCCATCAAAGAGGTCAGCATCTCCAACACTTGGGCCATTTGCGATTTCAGAGTGTCAACCTCCGCATCTCTTTCTGGGCTCTTGACCGAATGGACCAACACTGGTACAGGTGTGACATTCGCCTTGGCCACCTGCTGATCTTCCTGCAGCGCCTCTTCGTCCCTAATAATTTTTATTAGATCAGAGTAGGTTAGTGACATTCCTCCTCCTGAGGTTTTCAGGTGCAGCCAGACCGGGTCTGAGCGCCGCGCTCCCCTCATGATCTGCTTCATGCGTGCTTCATCTGCATCTTTGGGCAGCATTCCCTTCTTCAGTACAATCTTGCATAACTGCCTGTTCAGCCTTCTAACATATTCTGACAGTTTCTCATTCGGCTGCTGGAGAGTGTGTTCAATTTGATAAATCATCTCTGACACCTTCTCCAGCTGACCAAACTCTTCCTGCAGCATGGCCAGGCAATCTTGAGCTGTACAGTTTTCATTTCCAAACCGGAAGCTCTTCACCGCTTCTGCCGCGGCACCTTTCAGACTTTCTAAGACTCGCTGTCTCTTCTGTGCCTCAGGCACCTCCCATGCTTCTACTGCCTGCAATGCCTGTTCCACCCAAGTGTCAAAATCTTCCTCCCCCGCAGGGACGGGGAGCTTCCCTGAGAAGGTGCTAAGCTTCCGGTAACCGGCCTCCACATGCACCGTACTGCTTTTCTGGCACTTAATTACAAGGTCTCCTAGAGCATTCAACAATTCAGGCCCTGTAGCGGCCAGCGGTGATCCCGGGCTTAATAGTTCCTTAAGCTTTTCTGCTTTAGGGGATAGTGGTGGAGATAATTGTGGGAGTGATGGCTTTGGTGTCTGAAACCATTCTTCCTTCACTGGCAGCGTATGTATCAAGTGATAGATCTGATTATCTATGGCTTGTATACTCTGACTTTTAAAATGCTCTGGGATTTCGTTTTTCCATTCTACCAGTGCGTATGTAAACGAGATCACTGGATCTGGCCTAAAATCCATCACCCATGCTTTGTGGCTCGGAGACAGTAACAATACGAGCTGTTTTATCTCCTCTTCCTTCCATCTTTCCCCCGGGAGTACAATGACTACCGCCGCGGTTGGATCGGCGCCAATCGCTGCGCACCACTGTGACATTGCCAGCGGGTCCATGCTGGTACTTCTGACCGGCTTGATTGCAGCGTGCAACGTACAAGGATCCCGGACTCGAGCCCCCACGTGTAGCGCTACCCCCAGTTAAGAGAGCCGCTGATATTGATTTGGGCCCTGCAGTGCACCGCTGTCAACCCCCGGCAATCGGCTCTAACCTCCCGTGGCACAGCTGGTGATAGAGAGATAGGACCGCGTGATCGCAACTGTTGGTGACGCAGTCCTATAACAAACATACACAGAATATACTTTAAAACTCCTATTAAAGTAAGTGGAACTGACACCAAATGTACTTTACCCAGATATTTTACTGAGGCTAATGGGCAAGTAATAAACAACAGTATAACAAGTTGCAGATCCCTGCAATAAACAGTAATAAAGATAAACAGAGTAATCAGAATAATAAAGTATTGCTATGCAACTCTAGCGCTGCCCTTTTACAGCTACTTCCCCTCATGGGTAGACTAACACCCAGCAATGTCTACCTATGCAGTCAGGCCTGACTGATCTAAATGGAAGTTCAGTGAAACAATATTCGCTAGCAATCTCTCGGTGGTGCACTTGAAGAACAACTTTGTAATCCCAACGAATAGTAAAGATAAAGGATCTGTCTTTAAACAGCTCTCACCACCTGGACAAGTCCAAGTCCCTTTCCTCCATCGATTCTTCTAGGAACAGGAATCCACCGACATCCAAGTCTTCAATCCTTCTGGTGTACTGCAGCAAGGAGGATTAGATGTCTCTAAGGCTCTGCTAGGCTGGCAGAGGGCTCTTTGGAAAGGAGCACACGGCCCGGGCTTCAGGCCTTGTGCACACAGCAGTTCAGCACAGAGATCCTCTTGCTAGGAGAGGGGTGTCCAAAGAGGCCGACCAAAACTCCGCCTCCCCTTTATAAAGTCTGCCCCAGCAGTCTCTGTTCTGGAGCAATGCACCCTGGGTGCTGCAAGATGTACTGGGAGATGTAGTCTCTCTCTCCTCTGCTTTCACTTCCATAATGTCTCTTTACTTCCTCCCGACTCACCTCTCACCTGGAACTTCTTGTCTCTCTGCATTAAAGGGGAACACCCCGCTACACAACTCTATTTGATATTTTCTCATGTGTTCTTATGCTCATATTTTTTATTCCTATGTCAACTGTTAAGCCCCGTACACACGATCGGTTTGACTGATGAAAACCGTCCGATGGATGGTTTTCATCAGACAAACCGATCGTGTATGGTACCCATCGGTCTTTTTTCCATCGGTTGGAAAAAATAGAACTTGTTTTAAAATTTTCCGATGGATAAAAAACCGATGGGAATTTCCGATCGTCTATGGGCAAGTCCATCGGTTAAAATACCCACGCATGCTCAGACTGAATTAGGAGACGGGAGCGCTTGTTCTGGTAAAACTAGCATTCCTAATGGAGAGAGCACATTCGTCATTCTGCAAGTTATTGCTTTGTTTAATGCAGCGCATGTTTTGTTGCTTTAGAACGGTCTTTAAAATGTCATTTTGGCAGCAGATCTTTCTCATGAGTTCGGAGAAACGTATGTCTTTCTTCTTTCTTGTGATCTTAGGAATAATTAGTTTAATTCTTCAAGGCCGACCTCACAAATTACACCTTTTTTTTGTTTTTTGTCTTAAAATTTGTGGTGCATTTTTTGGTGTGTCAATTTCTCCAAACAACATATTTTTTTTATTTCTTACTCATGGAGGTTGGTGTCCCTTGTTATTAATTACACATTGTATTTATTAAATCTTATTGCTACTTAAAAAAAACCCACATCAGGCATGTATGTTGGCTGAAATCAAATGTCCCTTTATTTCGGATAAAAAACAAACAAAAACCGAAGGGTAACTATTCAGAAATTAGCAGAGAATATGAAGTCATTAGATCCCAAATGCAGACCTGACTATGATCAATAATAAAATCAACAACAGCATGAAATCAGGAGCAGCAGCCAAAGACATACATCATCCCAAGCTGTGGTACTCCATCAACCTTCAATTTCTGGATGAGCAGCTCGAGGCCAGGGAATCACCTCCTGCTCTTCCCTGTAGCCTTCCTTCCACGCCTCCCTGCAGCGTTCTCTCCACGGCCCCGTCCATGCACCCTTGCAGGCTAGGCCACTGTGGGTGGTGATGTGGCAGGAGGAGGAGGAGAAGGAGGAGAGGGATTGGCCTGCTGCGAGATATGGGTGGCCTCAGTCAGCAGCCCCCTCGCCCCCATGTGTACGGCCATATATATAAGGTGCTCACAAAGGGCCCGTTGTCCCGCCTCCATTCTGAGCAATTTATCCGCAAGATAGGTGCTAAAGCCCTCTGTAGGGTTGTGGGGGGCCCTCATAATGGCAGCAGCCTCCTGAATCATCTTTAGTGACTCCTCCTCCACTTGTGTCATCCGCCGTTGTTTTGGCGGTCTGGCGTGGAGGGGAGCCACTTGGGAGACGGTGCTGCCACTAGGCCTGGGGACCTGCTGAGTCCCACTTGGCCCTGCCTCCTCCTGGCTGACACTCACCTCTGCCTCCTCCTGCCTGCCACACTCCTGACCCTCTTCCTCCTGGCTTGCCTCATCCTGTTTTTAAAATAAAAGGAAAAATTGGATTATTTGGGGAATCGATCACACACAATTTTGATCTCATTACTGGTTTGTATTTTTTGGGGTGGGGGGGGGGGATGATATCATTTATGGCTAATCCAAACAGTACCACAAAATATTACTTAGTGGACAATAATTAAGATCAAAAATACTATACCTGGCTGAAGATGTGAAGATCTGGCTCTTCTAGCTCGGGAGGCTCCTCCTCCGCCTCTGCAGGGGTGGAGGGAAGGGTGGAAGGAACGCTGGAGGGAAGGGTGGAAGGAAGGGTTGAGGGAAGGCTGGAAATAGATTCCCTGGCCTCGATCTGGTCATCCAGAAATTGAAGATGTCTGTAGTACCACAGCTTGGGCTTTACTACATTGTCGGCTGCTGCTCCTGATCTCTTTGACTGGCGCACTTCCTTGTATTTTTTTTTATACGAATTACGCAGGTTGTTGATTTTATTATTGATCATAGTGTAGTCTGCATCTGGGATCCATGGCTTCATATCCTCTGCTAATTTGGTAATAGTTGCCCGACGTACATCACTTTTGTGGTACGCAGGGTGTTTCAGTTCCCACAGGTTGCGCTGTTCCTTATATTTTTCGATAAAAATCATCATCACCTCCGGCTCTCGTAGTTTATGCATCTTTTTGGATCATCAAGTAAAAAAAAATTAAAAAAAAAGAAAAGGATCAGAATTGATTCTCCTCAACTTATCACAATATTGCCCTTTACAATCATGAACCATTATAGGCCACTGCAGGCCCGAGTTCCCTTCTTACCTTAGTTCACTTCGTTGCTTCACTTCCGGTCGTCCTTACTCCACGCATCCCTAATAACTTCTTTCCCCTTTTTATACCCTGCGCATGCGTGTAACTCCGCCCTCGTCGCCCGCCCATGACGGACTTTTTCAGCATTTCGCCGCCCCTTAACGATCGGCGCACGGTGTGAGACGGCGACATGTCGCAGACACAGGTGGCTTCTTTAGTTGAAATTACCGACGAGGAAAGCCCGGAGGCGGAAACGTCCCGATCCAGTCAAAAAAGATACAAGGCGACTAATATGTCTTTTTCTGAGATGGCGGAGATGGTGGACATTCTGCGGAGGAAGGATTACGACGGCAAGCATGGCCCATACGACACACCTAATCTCCGGAAGTCACAAATTATGAACAAAGTTGCGAAGACTCTCTATAAAAAATATGGGGTCAGGAGATCCAAGGAACAACTCCGTAAAAGGTGGTCAGACCTGAAGCTCAGGGAGCCGGAGCAGTATAGGAAGCTTATAAAAAGCATTGAAAAAAGTAAGTTTATTTTACTGTGTTCTTTCACATTGTAATATGTATTCTTCCATGTTTTGCACCATGTGCTTGGCTTGACTGGTTTCACATTTTAAAATCTCAACTTTTCTGTTAAGTGGAGAGTCCACTTATTTGCTAAATGTGTTGAAAAAAAAATTGCTGCTCTTACCACAAACATGTTTGGCACATATCCACGTAAACTACATGTGGGCATGCCTCATTTTACTTCAACAATGTTTATCTACACATTGTTGGCTAGATGATGTGTTGTAAAGGAAATTTAGAATGTGAATGAAAGAAGAAACTGTATTCTGGGTAAAGGAGATGACACTCCAGCAGTTGTGTACTCTTTTTTGTTCTTCAGCAAGATACTATACTCTGGGCCACATGACCCAATTTCTTAAACGGTGTCACACACAGGTGGTCCAGTGGATACCTTGGTGGTTATCCAAGTGTATTTGTGAGTGTCCTCCAAAATAACATGTTGCTTTGTTGAGTTTGCAAGATCTCATATGTTCATCTTGAAACTCAGGGCCAAATATCATTTGGACCCCACTTTAAAACATTGAGAATCCATTTTCAGGCCTAAAAAGTTTGTGTGCTAAAGGTTCCTTTTTTTTTGCTATTTCCATAGGGGAGAGGAGAGTGGGAGGACACCATGCTCATGAGACGAGGAACCCAACACCACAGAAACTCCTCGAAGATCCCAAAGCAGACCAAGTTCAGCAGGTTCAGGAAGCGGAGGGGGAGAAAGTGGAGGTGGAGGAAGGGGAGGTGGAGGAAGGAGAGGTGGAGCTTATCAGCACAACAGGTCAGTGTCTGTCACCACAACTTCAAGGTAAATACAGATGTAGGCCTGCATAGTTTTAAAATATTTGTTTCTTTTTAGGGACTGAACGTGGGGGTGTGTCAGGAAGTCCAAATCCTCCATTCTCCAGGGCCAACGCCAAAATAATCATTCAGGAAATCATGGAATGCAGTAGCGAAATGGACATTATGAGAAAGAGAATGATTGTGATTGAGCAAAAATATAAAAACATGATAGATATTTTGGGGAGAATAGTGTGACCCCCCCCCCCTTTTTGTGTGTTTTGTTATGTGTCGGAATTTTTCTATGGGATTTCCACCAGCCCAAATGTGAGGATGCACACACTGAAGACTTAACATATCCTGTGACGGCAGATAGCACATCTATGTCCCTGTTTTGGTGGTGCAACCTCTTCCTCCCTCCTCAAGTAGGGGAGAGGAAGGGTTTTCACCCCCAAAGCACGTCCATTGATCCCCCATGATGGCAGATAGCACATGTTTACCCTAGCCATGGGATCATGTTGAAGATACCCATTTGAGCCCCAAAAAGAAAGTGTGTTTCTTCACATTTGGGATGGATCAGGGGTAACATCACCCCATCTCCTGTTTGTATTTTTCACTGTGTTATTTTATTACTTTTTCAGAAAAAAAAATGTGGCTTTTGACCCATGCATGTTTCTGCTCAAAAAGCCGGACAAAAACCCCAAAAAAAATATTTAGAAAAAAAAAAAAAAATGTGTTGCAATCACAATAAAAACATTTGGGAAGTCGAAAAAAGGTGTTCCTTGTTCTTTCTATGCTCACTAGCAGTTCTGAAAATGAAAAATGAGTGTTTTTACCTCTGAGATTGGAGGCTATTTACTAAGGAGAAATACACTTGGCACTACTAGAACCTGGGAGACACGTAAACCACAAATAAAAGAATGACAACACAAGTTTGTAGTAAATCAAATATTTTTGTTTATTTAAAAAAGGTAAAAACAAAGGTCAGATGTGGTCTGGCATTGCGATGGCCCCCCTACCCGTGAAGTACTCTACGTATTTCTGACATACTTCACTGGCACTTTGGGGGGCCAAGCCAGTACGGGCAGTGCTGAGGCCGGTCAGATTTATCAGTTCAGAGGGACCGGCCTCAGACCCAACTGATCACACATAATTTGTGGAGAATTTCCTTAAAAAATTGTGCAACAAGCAGCAGCAGTAGACAATGTTGTTGAGTTTATAATCCGCCAAATTTATAGCTGTCTGGAACAGGCAGAACCGGCTGGCCATTATCCCGAAGGCATTCTCCACAACTCTCCGGGCTCTGGCCAGCCGGTAATTAAAAACCCTCCTCTCCGGGGTGAGGGTGCGTTGGGGAAATGGTGAGGTGTGGTCCAAGTCCAAAAGCTTCATCCGCGATGAAAACGAACGGTAGCCCTTCCACATTCTCTGCATCTGGAGGCAGTGCAAGACCCCCAGCCTGCAGACGGTGAGCGAACTCCGTCTCAGCGAATACTCTGCCATCGGACATCCGGCCGTTCTTCCCCACGTCCACATACGGGAACTCGTACCGTGCCGACACCACCGCCATTAACACTATGCTATTAAAACCTTTATAGTTAAAATAGTATGACCCCGAACGGGGTGGCGGCACTATGTGGACGTGCTTCCCATCAATTGCCCCTCCGCAGTTGAGGAAATCCCACCGCTGGGCAAATTGGGAGGCCACAGTCAGCCATTCCTGTGGTGTGCTAGGGAACTGTGGAGTCAAACAAAAAGAAGACATTAGTACGGTTTATGTTTACAGTGCAAGCAGATTACATGCAAAAACATTGTTGACCAACATCATTCTAACATTATTATTTAGGGGAGTATTTACTACCAATAAACAAAGGCCCACTTAGCAGATGCCTCACCCCCGCTGAGTGGACATTCTAAAATAAACTAAGGGGGGGGCCTAAGGTGATTGTGGGGGATCCAAAAAAAGGCTTGACCACTCTGCTGAGCTTGATTGAGAACTAAAAAATTATTTACATCTTTAGGGGGGGGGAGGGTTGTCAAACTACGCGGGCAATGACCCCAAAAAAAGGAAAATAGAAGGCTAGCTGGGTTTGCGCCCACGATAGCATGCTGGAGAGGTTAGTGAAGGGAAATAGGCATGTAGGGCCCAAAAAGACCTTTACAGGTACAAAAATGCATGGGGAAAATGGGGACATTACCAGGATATTACAAAAAGGCAAATTTGGGTTAGGAGGGGAAAAAGAAGAAGATTCTAAAACAATCTAAACATATAATGTGAGGTTAAAGGAGCAAAATTACCTTCATATAGTCCTTCTGCAGGACCTGAATGATCCCGAGAGCCTGGGGGGAGATGCCTGTTGAGAACTTGAGGTCCTGCAAGCTTCTCCCAGTCGCCAGGTATCTCAACGTGGCAATAAGCCTCTGCTCGGCAGTGATGGCCTGGCGCATCACAGTGTCCTGCCTCGTGATATAGGGGGACAGCAAATCCAACAGACGGTGAAATACGGGGTCCGTCATCCTGAGATAATTCCTGAAATCATCAGGGTTATTCTCATGGATTTCCCGCAGCAGAGGCATATGAGAGAATTGGTCCCGCTGGAGCAACCAATTCTTAGTCCATGAACTCCTCCTCACCCTGTTCACAGACTGAACTCGGGTTACAGTGTTAACTGCAACACCAAGCCCAAAGCCAGCACGAGCTCGAGAACGAGAACGCACTTCAAACATGGTTTTAAACCGGTCGGCTGGTCAGAACGCACTCAAACAGAACGCACCGTGGAACAGCAAGGCCTGAGAAGAACGACCTGAAAAACAGTAAACAAACGGCCAAGAAGGCACTGCAAGGCAGTAACGACCTGACTGCACGCACTGAATCACAAATACAAACCCACAAGCACAAACTGAACACCAGGAAACGATCTGCAAAGCACGGAGACTGAAAAGCGCGAATCGGCTCTCACCAAACTTTTACTAACACGCGGTAACACGAAATCAGCAAAAGCAGCCCAAGGGGTGGCGCCATTAGATTTGTTCGGCCCTTTTATAGCGCGTCGTACGTTTTGTACGTGCCGTCATTTTCTTGCCGTCGTTTTTTTAACTGATGGTGTGTGGCCAAGACTGATGAAAAACAGTTTCATCGGATTTCCGATGGTCAAATCCATCGGTCGAAAATCCATAGGTTATCCGATCGTGTGTACAGGGCTTGAGTGTCAGGAAAATGGGTTTGCAGCCATACGCGTAGGTATGCGCATAATACAGTTCGTGCACCCACATGTGCATTAACATGGAAGAGTGTGCATATGGGTATTGACGTTTTTGGCGCCTATTTAAAGCTGTACGGGAAGTCAAAACATTGCTGAGTGGTCATCAGCTTCTGTGTTCAGACCTGGCTTCGTTTGACTTTGTTGATCCTAATACTGTTGCTGACTTAAGCCCCGTACACATGATCGGTTTGACTGATGAAAACCGTCCGATGGATGGTTTTCATCAGACCAACCGATCGTGTATGATACCCATCGGTCTTTTTTCCATTGGTTGTAAAAAATAGAACTTGTTTTAAAATTTTCCGATGGATAAAAAACCGATGGGAATTTCCGATCGTCTATGGGCAAGTCCATCTGTTAAAAAACCCACGCATGCTCAGAATCAAGTCGACGCATGCTCAGAAGCATTAAACTTCATTTTTCTCGGCTCATCTGAGTGTTTTACGCCACCGCGTTTGGAACGGTCGGTTTTTTGACTGATGGTGTGTGGCCAAGACTGATGAAAAACAGTTTCATCGGATTTCCGATGGACAAATCCATCGGACGAAAATCCATAGGTTATCCGATCGTGTGTACGGGGCTTTAGGCTTGTGACTCGACCTTGTCTCCTGCCTGCTGTTCCGCTACCTTTTTTTTGCTCGCCTGATACTGACCTCGGCCTGGCCTCGACTTTGCTTCTGTCTCCTGATTCTGTACTTCTGCCACCTGGTTGTTGCCAACTCTTGTCTGCCTGACCACGATTCAAGATTCTGCATCTGCCAGATGCCTGCTTGCCTGCTGCACAGACTTTAGTTCTGAACTTGCTACAGACTTGCACTCAGGGCCGCTGATAAGGCAGTACAGCTGGCCCTCCTGTAGTGAGCTCAGGCCCCATCAGTTCAAAAGTGGCTGGTTGTTTTTCCTTATTTCTCCTCTTGCGGTTCCCCTGCAGAGCTTCCGGCTTCTCCCTGCCTTCTCCCTCTGGCTGTGCATCTGTGCCCCCATCCCCTTTCTGTCCGGGCCCTCTTGTGGTCCCTCCCTCCACAGTCTTTCCGGCTTCCCTCCTCTTCTTTCCTGCTGGCAGCTGCTGAGGGCACAAAGGGGAATTGGTTTTATGATGGAGAGCAGGAAAATGTGCCCTATTTACTTGCCACCTTCTTTCCTGAATGAACATGGTGAGCGCTCGGCATTGATTGTTCCTGTGCCCATTCATTACTGAAGTATGGAAAACATGGAAAACTGATTACTATGCTTTAGCTTGTGAATGAACAAGAAGCCCCTCAGCACAGAGTGCTTCACGTTCATTCACTGTCCAGTGCAGCCGCAGCCTCAGCTGCAGAGAAAAGGAATGATCAGTTCCTTTCTCTGTCTCAGAAGTGAGACATCAGGGGTCTGTAGACCCCTGATGTATCACCAAAGCCCCCCAACAGGGCTGTTAATATATATATATATATATATATATATATATATATATATTGTGACAGCAGGAAGGTAAAGTCACCTGGTTGCATCCAGGGGGGTAGATATATTTCTCCCAGATTCAGGCTTTATGCCGACTTATACAACTAGGGAGTTGATGAAGCCCAGCTGAGGCTAGTGGGCTCATGAATGACTCATACCTCTAGGGAGAGTGCTGGGCGTCGTGAGGCAGGGAGTTGATGAGACCAGCTGAAGCCTGTCAGTTCGTTTAAGGCCTCTATAAAAACTCCCAGATTCATTAGGTGTTTGCTCATGCCTGGAACCAGACCTGTGTGGACTGTCTAGGGAGAGTGAACCCCTGTGCGGTGAGGCAAAGCCTGTGTGGCTATTTGTTTGGACTTTTACTAAACCAGGGACTTAGGGACTAGGACAGCACCAGGCTGATCCCAGTTGTTAGTTTAGGAAACCTGCATGTTTAATCAGAGGTCAAACTGACCAGGATTTATTTTGTTTGTTTCTTTTTGGCTTTGCTGTGTTTTTGTCACTGTACATAGAGAAATAAACCGCACCTTTTGATTTTGAAAACCACAACCTCCGTCTGCTGGCCCTGTTTTTGTGTGGGGAGCCCAACCAGGGGGTCACACACACCCGCTACCGAGTTAACCCCCTCACAGTTGGTGGAGAACCAGTGGCAGTTTTTTTTAAGCCAGCATGGAGGAGATACTGAAACAGCTGGCTCTAGCAAATGCCAATCAACAGCAGACAAATGCAGGTTTGCAAAGGAGCCTTGCAGCCCAGCAGCAAGCTCATCAACAAGCCCAGCAGCAATCTGAGGCCCGCTTCATAGACCTGTTACAGAAGCAAGAGCAGAGACTACAACAAATGGAAGCAGTAATGCAGCAACGTCCGCAGACCAGTGAGGAAAGCCGTCCCACTAATACCGCGTCCTTTGGGGTGAGTCGTTTATTGACAAAAATGACTGGAGAGGATGATCCAGAGGTATTTTTGACCACATTTGAAAGGACTGCTGAAAGAGAAAAGTGGCCTGAGGAGCAGTGGGCTGGACTGGTGGCTCCTCTGTTAACTGGTGAATCGCAGAAGGCTTACTATGACCTAGAGCCTGACCAAGCAAAAGACTATGTGATGCTAAAAGCTGAAATATTGGCAAGGCTGGGTGTCACCCTGGCTGTCCGGGCTCAGCGTGTGCATAACTGGACTTTCCAGCTTGGAAAACCCCCCAGGTCTCAAATGTATGATCTCATTCACCTGAGCAGGAAGTGGCTACAGCCAGAGACTTTGTCCGCACCGGAGATTGTGGAACGTGTTGTGATGGATCGTTTCTTGAGAGCTCTTCCTACCGCCATTCAAAAGTGGGTAAGCCACGGAGACCCAGAAACGGCCGGTAAACTTGTGGATCGTGTAGAGAGATACTTGGCTACAGAGAACCTGACGGCCTCTTCCAGAGACTCTCGGACTTTCCACCCTAAGACCAGACCATCCCCAGGGGCGGATAAGAGGATTCCAAGGGGTGAGGGTGGAGAGAGTGAGAGGGTGGGAGCTCTACCCCAAGTTTGGCGAGAACAGCCTGGGAAATCAGCGGCTCAAGAGGCCGCAAGAAGGATCGTTTGCTACCGCTGCCGGCAAGCGGGACATATTGCAGCCAATTGCCCGGTTGTGGAGGAACCCATGCAGTGTGACTTTCTGACGGGCAGACGTCAGTCGCTGTGTGCGACAGTCGCATGCACTGCCATTCGAGGAACTGAGAAACATTTATGCAAAATGTGTGTTAATGGTAGAAATGTTGTGGTATTGTTGGATTCAGGTAGCCTTGTGACCCTGATAAAGGCTGAGTTAGTTAAAACAGAGGTCTCTGGGAATAGCAAGGTAGCTGTTATTTGTGTGCATGGGGACACCCGAGAGTATCCAGTGACTACAGTGTGTTTCGAGACCCCCAAAGGTACCCTCTCTCATCCAGTGGGCTTAGTATCTCAGTTACCGCATGACACCATTGTGGGAAGGGATTTTCCGAAGTTCTGGGAACTGTGGGATGATCCTGAGCCCCCCACTGGTGCCCCTATGTACCAGGAATGTGATAGCCAGAACTCCTCTGAGAGTGGTGAGGACTCTCCAGAATTTCCCTTGTCAGTATTGGCAGGGGAGACTCAAGAAACTGGAGAGGAGCCCACCTCCTCAGACGAAAACCTACCGTCTGTGGAGTTTTCTGATCTGGAGGTTCACAGGGAAAATTTTGCCACAGAACAGTTAAAAGACCCCGCCCTAATAAAGGCACGGGAAAACGTAGTGGAAATAGATGGCGAGTTAGTGAACCCAGATAATACCTGCACTTACCCATACTTCAGCGTAGAGAAGGACCTACTGTATCGGGTGGCAAAAAGGGCAGAAGAAACCATTGAGCAGCTGGTGGTGCCCAAACCTTACAGGAAGTTGGTGTTGGAGTTGGCCCATGGGCACATTCTTGGAGGTCATCTGGGGACAGAGAAAACCCGAGAGAGGGTATTACAGAGATTCTATTGGCCTGGGGTGATGAAGGACATAGAAAATTATTGTTCCTCCTGCCCTGTGTGTCAGAGGTCGGCCCCGATGCCACATTTCCGTAGCCCGCTGGTCCCTCTACCCATCATTGAGGTCCCGTTTGAGAGAATCGCAATGGATTTGGTAGGTCCTATAATCAAGTCCGCTAGGGGGCACCAGTACATATTGGTTATAATGGACTATGCCACCCGTTATCCAGAAGCGATCCCTCTCAGAAATACCTCGGCCAAAACCATAGCCAAAGAGCTATCTCTTGTTTTTAGCCGGGTGGGTATTTGTAAAGAACTGCTTACGGACCAAGGTACACCCTTTATGTCCCGGGTTATGAAAGAGCTGTGTAAATTGTTCAAAGTGACGCAATTGCGTACATCTGTGTATCACCCCCAAACCGATGGGCTGGTTGAAAGATTCAACAAAACCCTAAAACAAATGTTGAAGAAAGTGGTGGATAGAGATGGAAAGGATTGGGACTGTCTACTTCCTTATTTGATGTTTGCTATTAGGGAGGTGCCCCAATCCTCTACGGGATTCTCCCCCTTTGAGTTACTGTATGGGAGACACCCAAGAGGGCTGTTGGATATTGCCAAGGAAACTTGGGAAAGTGAGAGTTCTCCCCACAGGAGTGTGATTGAGCATGTCGCCCTGATGCAAGATCGAATTGCACAGGTAATGCCCATCGTGAAGGAACATTTGGCCCAAGCGCAGTTGGCACAGCAGAGAGTGTACAACCGTGGAGCAAAGACCCGTACCTTTTCCCCGGGGGATAGGATATTGGTACTTGTCCCTACGGTTGAAAGTAAATTCCTTGCCAAATGGCAAGGCCCCTACGAGATAATGGAAAAAGTGAGCGAAGTGAATTACAAGGTCAGACAACCAGGAAGGCGAAAGCCCGAACAGATATATCACGTTAATCTGTTGAAAGCCTGGAGGGATAGAGAGTCCCTAGTCGCAGAAACTTGGTCACCAGCTCAAACTGGTTGCGTGATTCCGGAGGTTGGAATAGCAGCCACCTTGTCACAACCCCAACAACAGGAGGTTAAGGAGTTTGTGCTTCGCAACAAGGAGGTGTTCTCTGAGCTGCCGGGACAAACATCTGGGGTAGAGCATGATATTATTACCCCGCCCGGTGAAAGGGTGAAGTTAAAACCCTATCGGATCCCAGAGGCCCGACGGGAGGCAATACGGGAGGAAGTACAGAAAATGCTGAACTTAGGGGTGATAGAGGAGTCCCAAAGTGATTGGTCTAGTCCCATTGTGTTGGTGCCTAAACCGGATGGGAGCTGGCGATTTTGTAACGATTTTCGTCAGTTGAACAAAGTTACAAAATTTGACACCTACCCCATGCCACGTATAGATGAGTTGATCGACCGGCTGGGAACAGCCCGATACATGACGACTCTTGACCTCACAAAAGGGTATTGGCAAATTCCCCTGGCCAAGTCGGCCAAAGAGAAAACCGCATTTGTAACCCCAGACGGGGCGTTCCAATATAAGAGAATGCCGTTCGGGTTACAGAATGCGCCGGCCACATTCCAGCGGAAAATGGACCAGATGCTGAGGCCCCATCGGAAGTATGCTGCGGCTTACCTGGATGACGTAATTGTCCATAGCACAGATTGGGCCTCACATCTGCCAAAAGTGCAAGCAGTCCTGGACTCTGTTCGGGAAGCGGGGTTTACGGCTAACCCCAAGAAGTGTACCATTGGGCAGGAGGAGGCCAAATATCTTGGGTACACCATTGGCAGGGGAGTAATAAAACCCCAACTCAACAAAGTCGAGGCCATCCAGAGTTGGCCACGTCCCAACAGCAAGAAGCAGGTACGAGCCTTTCTGGGAATCGCGGGTTATTATCGGCGCTTCATTCCCCACTTTGCTTCTAAGGCTGTGCCCCTAACCAACCTGACGAAAGGGAAAGGGTCGGTCATGATTAAATGGACCCCCGAGGCTGAGGCAGCATTCCAATTCTTGAAACAAGCCTTATGTAGCCAGCCAGTGTTGTACTCACCCGACTTCTCTAAAGACTTTGTCGTACAAAGTGATGCGTCAGATGTGGGGTTAGGAGCAGTATTGTCCCAGGTCTGGAACGGGGAAGAGCACCCAGTCATTTACCTCAGCAGGAAGTTGAAGTCCCATGAGGTAAATTACGCCACGGTTGAAAAGGAATGTTTAGCGGTGAAGTGGGCTCTAGATTCCCTTCGGTACTATCTGCTAGGTAGGCACTTTGACATGGTTACGGATCACGCTCCGTTAAAGTGGATGGCTCAAAACAAGGAGACAAATAGAAGAGTGAATAGGTGGTTCCTGGCCCTACAGGAATTCAACTTCACAGTAAAGCATCGCCCTGGCGTTCAAATGGGGAATGTGGATGCTTTGTCTCGAGTACATGAATGCCTGATTGCTGGTGTTCCAACCCCAAGGTTAAAACAAGAGGGGGGGGGTATGTGACAGCAGGAAGGTAAAGTCACCTGGTTGCATCCAGGGGGGTAGATATATTTCTCCCAGATTCAGGCTTTATGCCGACTTATACAACTAGGGAGTTGATGAAGCCCAGCTGAGGCTAGTGGGCTCATGAATGACTCATACCTCTAGGGAGAGTGCTGGGCGTCGTGAGGCAGGGAGTTGATGAGACCAGCTGAAGCCTGTCAGTTCGTTTAAGGCCTCTATAAAAACTCCCAGATTCATTAGGTGTTTGCTCATGCCTGGAACCAGACCTGTGTGGACTGTCTAGGGAGAGTGAACCCCTGTGCGGTGAGGCAAAGCCTGTGTGGCTATTTGTTTGGACTTTTACTAAACCAGGGACTTAGGGACTAGGACAGCACCAGGCTGATCCCAGTTGTTAGTTTAGGAAACCTGCATGTTTAATCAGAGGTCAAACTGACCAGGATTTATTTTGTTTGTTTCTTTTTGGCTTTGCTGTGTTTTTGTCACTGTACATAGAGAAATAAACCGCACCTTTTGATTTTGAAAACCACAACCTCCGTCTGCTGGCCCTGTTTTTGTGTGGGGAGCCCAACCAGGGGGTCACACACACCCGCTACCGAGTTAACCCCCTCACAATATATATATATATATATATATATATTGTGACAGCAGGCAGGTAAAATCACCAGGTTGCATCCAGGATAGAAGATATATATGTCCTACATTCAGGCTTTATGCCAATTTATACCACTAGGGGGAGTGCTGGGAGTCTTGCAGGGGAAGAGATAATGAGCCCAGCTGAAGTAAGTGGGCTCATTAAGGCTTCTACAAGAACTCCCAGCATACTAAGGGAGATGCTACAACCTGGAACCAGATCTGTGTGTAGAGACTGGGGAGTGTGTTTTCTGTGTGGTGAGCCAAAGCCTGTGTGGCTATTGCTAAGACCTTCTAAAAGCAGGGAGCTAGGGACTGGGGCAGCACAAGGCTGTACCCAGTTGTTAGTTAGGGACACCAACGTGTGTAGTGAGCGGTCAAGTTGACCAAGATTTCTTTTCCTGTTTCTTTTGTTTTCTGTTATATTTTTTTGTCTTTATATAGTTCAAATAAAACCCAACCCTTTTGTTTTTCTCCTACCACTGTCTGCTGTGCCTAATTTTGTGTGATGAACCCTTCCAGGGGGTCACACACACCTGCTGCCGAGCTAACCCCCTCACAATATATATATATATTGTGAGGGGGTTAACTCGGTAGCGGGTGTGTGTGACCCCCTGGTTGGGCTCCCCACACAAAAACAGGGCCAGCAGACGGAGGTTGTGGTTTTCAAAATCAAAAGGTGCGGTTTATTTCTCTATGTACAGTGACAAAAACACAGCAAAGCCAAAAAGAAACATAAACAAAATAAATCCTGGTCAGTTTGACCTCTGACTAAACATGCAGGTTTCCTAACTAACAACTGGGATCAGCCTGGTGCTGTCCTAGTCCCTAAGTCCCTGGTTTAGTAAATGTCCAAACAAATAGCCACACAGGCTTTTTCTCACCGCACAGGGGTTCACTCTCCCTAGACAGTCCACACAGGTCTGGGTCCAGGCATGAGCTAACATCTAATGAAGCTGGGAGTTCTTATAGAGGCCTAAATGAGCTGACAAGCTTCAGCTGGTCTCATCAACTCCCTGTCTGCACGACGCCCCACACTCTCCCTAGACATATGAGTCATCCATGAGCCCACTAGCCTTAGCTGGGCTTATACAACTCTCCACCTAGTTGTATAAGTCGGCATAAAGCCTGAATCTGGGAGAAATATATCTACCCCCCTGGATGCAACCAGGTGACTTTACCTTCCTGCTGTCACAATATATATATATATATATATATATATATATATATATATATATATATATATATATATAAAATAGGGCTGTGGAAATTAACTATTAATTCCTCGATTAATCGATTAATTTTTTTGATCGATCAAAATTGTTTTGATCGGTACACACCTCTTCGCCGGCTTCCGGGTCTTCAGGGAGTTTCGTCGGAGATCCAGTGACATCACGGACATCGGCGGGGCTTGCCGTGTCCATCTGAAGGGCTTCTTGGCTGTGCCCTCATATCTGCATGCCGGCGGGACCTTACTATTTGCCACACGCAAGGGCTGTTACACTTCCCTCTATCACTTCCCTCTATCAACCTGGGATTCTACAGCCATCCACTGGGAGTTGTGATAGTTCCCTTCACAGGACATCTACATGCCGACGGACTGATGTCAACCCCTCCTCATCTGGATTCAGCAGTGGTATCGTTGTACACATTTTTATACCAGTATCATACTTAGCTACATGTTTTTATGACTGCTTTGGCTACCGTTTGGTATTACTCGCACCATTTTTACAGTTTATGTAGCTACATCAATTTTATCTCCAGTGCAATGTTTATTTTGTTACCTACTTGAAGACTATAAAAGTTTTAATGCTATTCCCATTGAGCGCTGCCTTTGTGTGTTTTTTGTATCCTGCTATCAATTTTTCCAGTGGTTGGTAGCTGCACTGGGAATCAGCCTGCAAGGAGATCAGCTAAAAGTACTTGGATCTGTAAGTGCATTATAATTAATCAAAATTAGTCGATTAATCGATTTAAAAAAAAAAACTACCTATTAATCGAACACGAAAATTTTAATCAGTAACAGCCCTAATATAAAATAAAGTTATAAAGAAAATTAAAAAAAAGAATTCAAGACAAATTAAGGGCTTGTTCACATGTGCTTTGCTGTCTGAAGAGCTGTCAGTATTTGGATCACTCTTTAAAAAGAGCATTTGACAGGCCGTGAGAAGCTATATTGCCTCCTCACTGCCGGCTTTAACTCCGCACTAGCTAGCATGCTGCAACCGAGTGCTTTGCACTTGACAAGAAGCACTATTCACTTGAATGAATTTTGTTCAAAGGAGGTATAATTTCTGCCATGTCTGCGAGGCATAGAATCATAGCCACTGTCTCTGTTGCTAAAGGGGGGTATCAGTTGGGGGGTGGTAAAGGTGCAGCTCAACCATGTGACCTCACGTTTGAATGAGCCCTAAGTTACAGTTATGCTGGCAGTGTAAATGAATGGATTGTTCATGCGGCTGGAGGTGCCTGTTACTCTAAATGCGCAGTGGCTGTATGAACACAACCACAAGTCCTGATTTGATAGGTGTGCAAGTGTGGGTGATTGGCCCTGAATGCACACTAACTGAGTTCAGGGCCATAAACCTGCACCCACAAACCTGTCAAATTAGGACCTGCGACTTTATCCATACAGCTGCTGTGTGCACATAGCTTAACATAGGCTGAGTGCACACAGCTCCAGCCACCTAAGCAAACCACTGATTCACATAGTACAGGCCACAGCATGCATGTGAATTAGCCCCAAGACCTCATTTATACCTACAGAGCTTTATTTATTAACTCTATATAGTTTCATCTTTTATATTTAGCAGGAATTGTGTCCACTAATAGTATTGATTTTAGTGTATTTTTAGTGAAAATATAATTCAATATTCTCAGAAAAAAGGGGGGGTAGGGGACACTATCAGGTAGGCTGTAGGGGGCCCCCTGATTTCTAACAGCACCCCTGCCTGCACTACCCAGAGCATCTTCTGACCAGGATCTCCTACTGGCAACATGCAGCTGTGCTACCCTGTGCCCTGTTATATCCTGTCATCAACTCCAAGGGAAACGGGACAGGAGCTGTAAGTGAAGCCCTCTCGTCAACTCAGCCTTGACCAGGTGCGTGACAAATTTCTCATTGTTTGGAATTATTATCTCACCTGCATGTTTTGGTGTAATTCATAAAAAAGTTATTTTCATAGAGTGCCTTAGAAACTTTAATATATGGGAGAGTTATTAATAGTTTGGGTTTCTCCAGGACCATAGCAGTTCCTATATTCCTGTTTGGTCTCCAAATGTAGATAAATAATTGCCAAACTTGCTACATGTCATCAGGGAACCAGCTCAAAGAACCCAGAAGAGACTGTCGGCTTCCTGAGGACATCAGAAGAGATGTGTGCAACAAGGAGTGCTGAGACAGAGCGGTGACTTACACCAGACAACACTGGATTTGCTGGGTGGGTGAGTATGTTTTTGGAGGACAACTAAGATGTCAAAGTAAGCAGGAAATAAAAATGAACAGGTTCCTGCCCGCCGTATATTTAAATGACAGCTGGCCGGGACTGCTCTAGTTCTGGGAGGAGGTCGTATGATGTCCTCTCATTCTTGCCGCGCATGCATGCTCTCGGGGGCACGCAGTGCGGCGATCGGTGGTAAACTGTGTCCCTAGGACACAGTGCATCACCAATCGGGGTAAAGCGCCAATGACAGCGGCTCTTTTTTTTTAGCGTAAAGAATGACAGCGGCTCTTTACCACATGATCGGCTGTGTCCAAGCATTAGAGCCCATTCACACAGGGGCGGCACGACTCGTGCCGCGACTGTGCTGGGCGATCTGCAGACGACTTCAAAGGAGACTTCCAAAATGACTTCTGTATTGAAGTCAATGGAAGTCGCCTTGAAGTCGTCTTGAAGTAGTACAGGAAACGTTTTCTAAGTCGGAGTGACTTCAGTCGCTCCGCTTAGAACGGTTCCATTGTACAGAATGGGAACTGACTCGTCAGGCGGCTGAGACGCCTGACGAGTCGCCCCTGTGTGAATGGGGTCTTACTGAACATGATGTAAACACAGTTGTAAGTTATCTGCATTCCTTTCCTCACGCTGTCACAGTGTACGGAGAGGCAGAGTCAGTAACCAGCAAGTGTGAAAGGGGACATCTTCACTGATAATTAGGGTACATCAGTGTTCTGATTATCAGTGCTGCCCCAACAGTTCCCATCAGTGCTGCCAATCAGTGCCCATCAGTGCTGCCAATCAGTGCGCCTATCAGTGCTGCCTATTAGTGCCCACTTGTGCTGCCTATCAGTGCCCATTAGTGCAGCCTCATCTGTGCCACCTCATCAGTGCCCATCAGTGTTGCCTATCAGTGCCCATCAGTGAAGGAGAAAAATTACCGGTTTGCAAAATTTTATAACTGAAACTAAGAAAATTATTCCAAAACTTTTGGTCTTTCTTCGTTTATTTAGCAAAAAAAAAAAAACCAATAATGATTAAATACTACTGAAAAAATCTCTATTTGTGTGAAAAAAAATGATAAACAATGTCATATGGATACAGTGCTGCATGACCGCGCAATTGTCATTCAAAGTACGACGACGCTGAAAGCTAAAGACTGGTCTGGGCAGGAAGGGGGTAAAAGTGCCAACTAGGCAAGTGGTGAAATAGAGTGAATGAAGTTCTGCTTTAAGCTTTAAAATGAAATAAAGTGAAATGAACAAGTACAATCATTTTGCTAATTTTTATCCTGCCTTTATAACATAGTCAGAAAACTATTTACTGTAACACGAGAGGGCGCCAGAGGAAGGAGAGTGCAGCGAGCTAAAGCCAGAGTCAGTCACTTGTTTATCCCCAGAGTAGAGCATTGAAAACATTAGGTGTAAGGAACTCTAGAGAGGACGGCCTCTATTGTCTTTAATTACCAGACTGAAAAACCTGTGGGCTGTGTGCTAGATCCTGTGGGCTGTGTGCTAGATCCTGTACGCACTACATAAGAAAATACATATTGATGTTTTGTTCTTCGCTCTCTCCAAGCCTGAATTATTTATAAAGAGAATTACAAATAGTAGTCCTTTTTTGTTAGAAATTCTGCTTCCGTCTACCATTGATCACAGTTTACATAGGTGTAAAATCCAGATGTATTGTAAACAGGTTTCCTCTTAATATGCATTCATTCTATGCAGAAGTTATCAGTGTTTTCTCTACTGTGGTCCTCTGGCATACCTCAAAACCAGATTTATGGAAAGGTCACATAGGCCACGGTCTAGGGTGGGAAAAACATAAGCAGGAGACATTTCCGGAGCGGGGGTGGCATGCTGCCTCTTTTTCTATTTTCTTAAAGCTCAACTCTCAACTGTTTTTTTTTTTTTTTAAATGTCCCGCTTTTTTTTTTTTTTTTTAACACAGGTCCGGCTGAAATATTAATTTTTAATCTTGAATTTATTAAGCTGGAAGAAGGTGGTCCTGAGGGTTAATGAGAGGAGTTAACCCAAAGTGTGCTGACGGGAGGACGACCAGGAAATACCCATTTTCATTCTGAAGCTGTGACTTTTGCAGTTCCTATTCTTCGCCACAAGATGTCCTCAGTCTTCCAGGTTAAATGATAGCCAGCAACCCTCAACTCAGAAGACTGAGGAGACACGGTGGGGTTTATTCACCAAAAGCAAGTAGACTGCACTTTGCAAAGTGGAGTTGCACCAGAGCTTAGTAAATGAGGTAAAGCTTCACTTTTCAAAGAATACCCAATCACATGCAAGGAAATATAAAAGAAACAACAATTTTGCTTGCACATGATTGGATGATGGAAGTCAGCAGAGCTTCTGCTCATTTACTAAGCTATGGAGCAATCTATTTGCCTTTAGTAAATCAACCCCTGTGAGTGCAGGGCGTCATGGCCCCGCCATCTGAGAACATAGTTGTATTTTGATGCAGAGGGCAGTGCTGATGTCATTATGTACCCACGGGTGAAGATTAAACAGCAAAAAGGACCCAAAGCATCATGTGACCAGTCAAAAGACTTCAGAAAAAAAGTAGAAAGGTGGGTAGCGCTCAGTGTACCTTCTTGGTACCGGCAGGGCCGTCTTTAATATTGATTGGACCCTGGGCAAACACATTCATGTATAGGAATTCATGGTTGATATTGTAGGAGATTTGTTTATGGGTTTTCACATCTTTATGTCATTTCATTGAACACAGCCAGTGCAGGGACTCTTTACTCTAATTTTTAGAGTAACATACACCTTTTTACCTGGCAGCATATTGAATATGTAATCACAACACCTGCACATCATAGCGCGGGGACATTTATATTATTGTATATTATGTATTGTGAGGGGGTTAACTCGGTAGCGGGTGTGTGTGACCCCCTGGTTGGGCTCCCCACACAAAAACAGGGCCAGCAGACGGAGGTTGTGGTTTTCAAAATCAAAAGGTGCGGTTTATTTCTCTATGTACAGTGACAAAAACACAGCAAAGCCAAAAAGAAACATAAACAAAATAAATCCTGGTCAGTTTGACCTCTGACTAAACATGCAGGTTTCCTAAACTAACAACTGGGATCAGCCTGGTGCTGTCCTAGTCCCTAAGTCCCTGGTTTAGTAAAAGTCCAAACAAATAGCCACACAGGCTTTGCCTCACCGCACAGGGGTTCACTCTCCCTAGACAGTCCACACAGGTCTTGTTCCAGGCATGAGCTAACACCTAATGAATCTGGGAGTTTTTATAGAGGCCTTAAACGAACTGACAGGCTTCAGCTGGTCTCATCAACTCCCTGCCTGCACGACGCCCAGCCCTCTCCCTAGAGGTATGAGTCATCCATGAGCCTACTAGCCTCAGCTGGGCTTATACAACTCTCCACCCTAGTTGTACAAGTCAGCATAAAGCCTGAATCTGGGAGAAATATATCTACCCCCCTGGATGCAACCAGGTGACTTTACCTTCCTGCTGTCACATACCCCCCCCCTCTTGTTTTAACCTTGGGGTTGGAACACCAGCAATCAGGCATTCATGTACTCGAGACAAAGCATCCACATTCCCCATTTGAACGCCAGGGCGATGCTTTACTGTGAAGTTGAATTCCTGTAGGGCCAGGAACCACCTATTCACTCTTCTATTTGTCTCCTTGTTTTGAGCCATCCACTTTAACGGAGCGTGATCCGTAACCATGTCAAAGTGCCTACCTAGCAGATAGTACCGAAGGGAATCTAGAGCCCACTTCACCGCTAAACACTCCTTTTCAACCGTGGCGTAATTTACCTCATGGGACTTCAACTTCCTGCTGAGGTAAATGACTGGGTGCTCTTCCCCGTTCCAGACCTGGGACAATACTGCTCCTAACCCCACATCTGACGCATCACTTTGTACGACAAAGTCTTTAGAGAAGTCGGGTGAGTACAACACTGGCTGGCTACATAAGGCTTGTTTCAAGAATTGGAATGCTGCCTCAGCCTCGGGGGTCCATTTAATCATGACCGACCCTTTCCCTTTCGTCAGGTTGGTTAGGGGCACAGCCTTAGAAGCAAAGTGGGGAATGAAGCGCCGATAATAACCCGCGATTCCCAGAAAGGCCCGTACCTGCTTCTTGCTGTTGGGACGTGGCCAACTCTGGATGGCCTCGACTTTGTTGAGTTGGGGTTTTATCACTCCCCTGCCAATGGTGTACCCAAGATATTTGGCCTCCTCCTGCCCAATGGTACACTTCTTGGGGTTAGCCGTAAACCCTGCTTCCCGGATAGAGTCTAGGACTGCTTGCACTTTTGGCAGATGTGAGGCCCAATCTGTGCTATGGACAATTACGTCATCCAGGTAAGCCGCAGCATACTTCCGATGGGGCCTCAGTATCTGGTCCATTTTCCGCTGGAATGTGGCCGGCGCATTCTGTAACCCGAACGGCATTCTCTTATATTGGAACGCCCCGTCTGGGGTTACAAATGCGGTTTTCTCTTTGGCCGACTTGGCCAGGGGAATTTGCCAATACCCTTTTGTGAGGTCAAGAGTCGTCATGTATCGGGCTGTTCCCAGCCGGTCGATCAACTCATCTATACGTGGCATGGGGTAGGTGTCAAATTTTGTAACTTTGTTCAACTGACGAAAATCGTTACAAAATCGCCAGCTCCCATCCGGTTTAGGCACCAACACAATGGGACTAGACCAATCACTTTGGGACTCCTCTATCACCCCTAAGTTCAGCATTTTCTGTACTTCCTCCCGTATTGCCTCCCGTCGGGCCTCTGGGATCCGATAGGGTTTTAACTTCACCCTTTCACCGGGCGGGGTAATAATATCATGCTCTACCCCAGATGTTTGTCCCGGCAGCTCAGAGAACACCTCCTTGTTGCGAAGCACAAACTCCTTAACCTCCTGTTGTTGGGGTTGTGACAAGGTGGCTGCTATTCCAACCTCCGGAATCACGCAACCAGTTTGAGCTGGTGACCAAGTTTCTGCGACTAGGGACTCTCTATCCCTCCAGGCTTTCAACAGATTAACGTGATATATCTGTTCGGGCTTTCGCCTTCCTGGTTGTCTGACCTTGTAATTCACTTCGCTCACTTTTTCCATTATCTCGTAGGGGCCTTGCCATTTGGCAAGGAATTTACTTTCAACCGTAGGGACAAGTACCAATATCCTATCCCCCGGGGAAAAGGTACGGGTCTTTGCTCCACGGTTGTACACTCTCTGCTGTGCCAACTGCGCTTGGGCCAAATGTTCCTTCACGATGGGCATTACCTGTGCAATTCGATCTTGCATCAGGGCGACATGCTCAATCACACTCCTGTGGGGAGAACTCTCACTTTCCCAAGTTTCCTTGGCAATATCCAACAGCCCTCTTGGGTGTCTCCCATACAGTAACTCAAAGGGGGAGAATCCCGTAGAGGATTGGGGCACCTCCCTAATAGCAAACATCAAATAAGGAAGTAGACAGTCCCAATCCTTTCCATCTCTATCCACCACTTTCTTCAACATTTGTTTTAGGGTTTTGTTGAATCTTTCAACCAGCCCATCGGTTTGGGGGTGATACACAGATGTACGCAATTGCGTCACTTTGAACAATTTACACAGCTCTTTCATAACCCGGGACATAAAGGGTGTACCTTGGTCCGTAAGCAGTTCTTTACAAATACCCACCCGGCTAAAAACAAGAGATAGCTCTTTGGCTATGGTTTTGGCCGAGGTATTTCTGAGAGGGATCGCTTCTGGATAACGGGTGGCATAGTCCATTATAACCAATATGTACTGGTGCCCCCTAGCGGACTTGATTATAGGACCTACCAAATCCATTGCGATTCTCTCAAACGGGACCTCAATGATGGGTAGAGGGACCAGCGGGCTACGGAAATGTGGCATCGGGGCCGACCTCTGACACACAGGGCAGGAGGAACAATAATTTTCTATGTCCTTCATCACCCCAGGCCAATAGAATCTCTGTAATACCCTCTCTCGGGTTTTCTCTGTCCCCAGATGACCTCCAAGAATGTGCCCATGGGCCAACTCCAACACCAACTTCCTGTAAGGTTTGGGCACCACAAGCTGCTCAACGGTTTCTTCTGCCCTTTTTGCCACCCGATACAGTAGGTCCTTCTCTACGCTGAAGTATGGGTAAGTGCAGGTATTATCTGGGTTCACTAACTCGCCATCTATTTCCACTACGTTTTCCCGTGCCTTTATTAGGGCGGGGTCTTTTAACTGTTCTGTGGCAAAATTTTCCCTGTGAACCTCCAGATCAGAAAACTCCACAGACGGTAGGTTTTCGTCTGAGGAGGTGGGCTCCTCTCCAGTTTCTTGAGTCTCCCCTGCCAATACTGACAAGGGAAATTCTGGAGAGTCCTCACCACTCTCAGAGGAGTTCTGGCTATCACATTCCTGGTACATAGGGGCACCAGTGGGGGGCTCAGGATCATCCCACAGTTCCCAGAACTTCGGAAAATCTCTTCCCACAATGGCATCATGCGGTAATTGAGATACTAACCCCACTGGATGAGAGAGGGTACCTTTGGGGGTCTCGAAACACACTGTAGTCACTGGATACTCTCGGGTGTCCCCATGCACACAAATAACAGCTACCTTGCTATTCCCAGAGACCTCTGTTTTAACTAATTCAGCCTTTATCAGGGTCACAAGGCTACCTGAATCCAGTAATACCACAACATTTCTACCATTAATACACATTTTGCATAAATGTTTCTCAGTTCCCCGAATGGCAGTGCATGCGACTGTCGCACACAGCGACTGACGTCTGTCCGTCAGAAAGTCACATTGCATGGGTTCCTCCACAACCGGGCAATTTGCTGCAATATGTCCCGCTTGCCGGCAGCGGTAGCAAACAATCCTTTTGGCTGCCTCTTGAGCCCCTGACTTCCCAGGCTGTTCTCGCCAAACTTTGGGTAGAGCTCCCACCCTCTCACTCTCTCCACCCTCACCCCTTGGAATCCTCTTATCCGCCCCTGGGGATGGTCTGGTCTTAGGGTGGAAAGTCCGAGAGTCTCTGGAAGAGGCCGTCAGGTTCTCTGTAGCCAAGTATTTCTCTACACGATCCACAAGACCACTGGCCGTCTCTGGGTCTCCATGGCTTACCCACTTTTGGATGGCAGTAGGAAGAGCTCTCAAAAACCGATCCATTACAACACGTTCCACAATCTCTGGTGCGGACAAAGTCTCTGGCTGTAGCCACTTCCTGCTCAGGTGAATGAGATCATACATTTGAGACCTGGGGGGTTTTCCAAGCTGGAAAGTCCAGTTATGCACACGCTGAGCCCGGACAGCCAGGGTGACACCCAGCCTTGCCAATATTTCAGCTTTTAGCATCACATAGTCTTTTGCTTGGTCAGGCTCTAGGTCATAGTAAGCCTTCTGCGATTCACCAGTTAACAGAGGAGCCACCAGTCCAGCCCACTGCTCCTCAGGCCACTTTTCTCTTTCAGCAGTCCTTTCAAATGTGGTCAAAAATACCTCTGGATCATCCTCTCCAGTCATTTTTGTCAATAAACGACTCACCCCAAAGGACGCGGTATTAGTGGGACGGCTTTCCTCACTGGTCTGCGGACGTTGCTGCATTACTGCTTCCATTTGTTGTAGTCTCTGCTCTTGCTTCTGTAACAGGTCTATGAAGCGGGCCTCAGATTGCTGCTGGGCTTGTTGATGAGCTTGCTGCTGGGCTGCAAGGCTCCTTTGCAAACCTGCATTTGTCTGTTGTTGATTGGCATTTGCTAGAGCCAGCTGTTTCAGTATCTCCTCCATGCTGGCTTAAAAAAAACTGCCACTGGTTCTCCACCAACTGTGAGGGGGTTAACTCGGTAGCGGGTGTGTGTGACCCCCTGGTTGGGCTCCCCACACAAAAACAGGGCCAGCAGACGGAGGTTGTGGTTTTCAAAATCAAAAGGTGCGGTTTATTTCTCTATGTACAGTGACAAAAACACAGCAAAGCCAAAAAGAAACATAAACAAAATAAATCCTGGTCAGTTTGACCTCTGACTAAACATGCAGGTTTCCTAAACTAACAACTGGGATCAGCCTGGTGCTGTCCTAGTCCCTAAGTCCCTGGTTTAGTAAAAGTCCAAACAAATAGCCACACAGGCTTTGCCTCACCGCACAGGGGTTCACTCTCCCTAGACAGTCCACACAGGTCTTGTTCCAGGCATGAGCTAACACCTAATGAATCTGGGAGTTTTTATAGAGGCCTTAAACGAACTGACAGGCTTCAGCTGGTCTCATCAACTCCCTGCCTGCACGACGCCCAGCCCTCTCCCTAGAGGTATGAGTCATCCATGAGCCTACTAGCCTCAGCTGGGCTTATACAACTCTCCACCCTAGTTGTACAAGTCAGCATAAAGCCTGAATCTGGGAGAAATATATCTACCCCCCTGGATGCAACCAGGTGACTTTACCTTCCTGCTGTCACAGTATGTTTTTGTGTTTTTGAGCTGTTCCAATCATATATAACTTGAGCCCTTGAAGAAGCCAATACTGGCGAAATGGAGACTGGAAGTGAAGTAGCAGAGACTCCAGCCCGGTTCTTTGGGATGCCGTAAGTGGGGCCCCCCACTGACACCTGGTCCAGATGCAGTGTTACTTGCCAGTAGATAGAGGAGTTGGGTGGTCATCCAGCTTGGTGGAGAGCACTAGGCGCGGAGGAGGAGGAGGAAGTTAACTCCTCCACTTTGAGTGCTGAGCAGGGAGTTGAGCAGGGAGTCGCAGCCATTATGTCCCTGGTTGCTAGATGTCAGGCGGCTCTAGCAACCAGTGGCCAGTAGAGTATCAGGTGGAGGCGGAGTGAGCACCAGCGCTACGGCGGGGTTTGCTCACTCTGTCAGTATCATTCCGGGACACTGTATTGTCCCGGAATGAAGGTGCCTGGGACAGACTTGCTAATTGCGGAACTGTCCTGGGCAATCCGGGACACGTGGCACCCTAGGCGAAACGCATCCGCTTGAGTTGTCCTTTCCTGCTTTGATACATGTTGTATACAATGTGAATTATAACTTGAGATTTATGCTACAATTATATGTATGCATGATACACATTTAGTAAAGAAACCCTATCTTTAGGGGTGTTTTTCTTGGCCTGAACTAAACGGGTGGGAACAAATTCTTGTTTTTAAGGGGCATTACCCCACAGTATGTCTTTTTTTATCATATTTGTAATAAAAATCTTTTTACCTTCATATATGTAGTGATATGCATTGTTTTACTTTAGTTACTATAGGGATGTGGTGCTGATCTTTCAGCCAAGCTCATTGTGATAAATCTACAACCATA
Source organism: Rana muscosa (assembly GCA_029206835.1). NCBI lineage: Eukaryota > Metazoa > Chordata > Amphibia > Anura > Ranidae > Rana > Rana muscosa. The sequence goes on from CM055128.1 coordinate 238,016,961, forward strand.
TTAGTGTGCAAATATTCATAATACTGCAACATTTATGTGATGATTTTTTATTTGTCTAAACCTATGGACTAGAATGAAACCACTAGTTATATCCTTTGGTTCAATTGCACATGGTATCATGGCTGTACTTTCTGTCAGAGGTGTATAAATCACAAAAGTGCCCTGACAGAATTACAAATCCTTTGGCAGCTACAGTAAGATATTCACATATATGTATATATATATATATATATATATATATATATATATATATATATATATTAAACTGTGTATTTAGGGCTACTGCTGTAGATCGTGGGGTGATTGTTAAAACAGACCTAAAATCAAAATATGACTGCAGGTCCACAGTTTCCCTTTGTTGCCAAGTCTAAAATATAGAGGACAGACCTTACTGGTAGAATCTTCTTACCACATTTGCAGAATCTGATTGACTTTGCAGGCAGAGGCAGCCAATTAATGCTTCTGCCTGACACAGAACAAAGACAGACACCGGACTGTCTCCAGGTGAACCCTCTCCATAGCTCCCAACTGTCCCTGATTTCGAGGGACTGTCCCTGATTTGGAACAAAGTCCCTCTGTCCTCCTCATTTGTCCCTAATTTTGGTCTTATCTATAGAGTTGTACATGAAATGCACTTTTTATCTTTCATATAGTTTTCCCGGTGCTAAACCTTTCATCCAATTCCTAAATTGCTGCATTTGGAAATTTCAAAAGCCAGTATAAAGGAATCGTAGTGGTAAAATAAAGTACTGGTGGGTTTAACAATTTAAAAAATATATAATTCTCCTTTTAAGGGTGGCGTGGCAGGGGGTGTATCCTATGCCTACATACTTTCGCTAATAGGTGTCCCTCGTTCCCATCCCAAAAAGTTGGGAGGTATGCCACTCCATGAGATAAGTATTTGTGAGATCGCCTGGTACACGCGATCGGATTTTCCGCGGACAAAGTGTAGGACTTTTGTCCGAAGGGCGTTGCCCATGAACTTGTCTTGCATACAAACGGCTAAGAATTGTCAGCCATCAAACATGAAACTATGTGGTTTTTCAGCTCTTTAGCGCCACCCTTTGGGCAACTTCTGCTAATGTTTTGTTTGGTGAGCATTGCTTCTGAGCATGCGTGTTTGTACTTTGGATTTTTTTCCGAAGGACTTCTGTACACACGATCGGATAATCCGACAACACACATTTGTTGTCGGAAAATTTTAAAGCATGCTATCCAACATTTGTTGGCGGAAAATCCGACAATTGTCCGATGGAGCGTACAAACGGTCAAATTTTCCGACAACTGCCTGCCATCACACAATTCCCGTCAGAAAATCCGATCGTGTGTATGAGACTTTAGAGGGAAGGTCAAGAGATAGAATAGGTAATAACTGTGGAGGGTTGTGCTGATGGAGAAAATAAATGTACAGTTGATAGTTGGGGGGCCAGATAAAACTCTCTGAAGAGATGAGTTTTCAGGGATCGTCTGAAAGTGGACAAAGTATGAGAAAGTCTGACAGATTGGGGTAGAGCATTCCAGGGGATGGGAGAGGCTCTGGAGAAGTCCTGAAGGCAAGCATGGGATGAGGTGACAAGAGAGTTAAGGCCCGTACACACGATCCAATTTCATGGCCATAATTGTCTGATGGACGTGTTGTGTCGGATATTTTTTTTTTTAATTCCCGGAGTTCAGCTTTAGTTTTTGTACAGCTATTAAACCGTGGTATTGTCCAACCAATCAGATCAATCGTACTACTACTACCCATTCCTTTGTAGCAGCCCACATTAAAATCAATGTGATACAAATAGATTAATCTCAGTATATATCAGCTCAGTATATATCAAAAGCTACCTGTTGGAAACTACAGATAGCGGCCTTTCACACTAAGGAGTTTTTCAGGCGTTTTGCGCAAAAAATAGCGCCTAAACAACGCCTGAAAAACTCCTGCCCCTGCAGTCTCAATGTGAAAGCCAGAGTGCTTTCACACTGAGGCGATGCGCTGGCAGGACGAGAAAAAAAGTCCTGCAAGCAGCATCTTTGAGGCGGTGAAGGAGCGGTGTGTATACCGCTCCTTTACCGCTGCTGCCCATTGAAATCAGTGGGACAGCGCGGCTATACCGCCCGCAAAACGCCTCTGCAGAGGCGCTTTGCGGTGGTTTTTAACCCCTTCTCGGCCGCTAGCGGGGGTTAAAACTGCACCGCTAGTGGCCAAATAGCGCCGCAAAAAGAACAGTATAGCGGCGCTAAAAATAGCGGCGCTATACCGCCAGTGCATCCAGCGCTTCAGTGTGAAAGCGGCCATAAGAAAGAAAAAAAAAACGGAGTTGTTGCCATAGAAACTAATCAATGTTCTTTTTTTGTTCTTTTTCACTGTCAAGGTATTAAAAACACTAAACTCTGCAGTTTTTAGCGATGTGAAAAACTCACCATGCACCAGGTACCCGGGGATCATGTCATCTATGATTAGGCCGTGACATGATTTCATTTTATAGGATCTCAATTGCACTACAGAAATAACCTGAGAGCAATCTGTTTTATCACATTAAGCCCTGGTTCACACTGGTGCGTTTTGACATGCGATTTGGCATGTCAAATCGCATGTCAAAACGGCGGAATTTGCCGCAAATTGCCGGCAATGACACTATCCTAATCGGTGCGACGCCGCATGTGCGGCGCTGCGCCGATTTCAAAAAGTCATTTCTGTACTACTTTTTGCGATTTTGGTCCTTTGATTGGACGAGCCACGATGACATCACTCCCTCACATGCTCGTGGGAGCTTCTGTTCACGGTATGCCATTCCTTCAGAGCGCATGTGCCAGTGACGTCACCGACGGTTTTACAAGTAAATATCTCCTAAATGGTGCACGTTTAGGAGATATTTATTGTACCTATAGGCAAGCCTTACTATAGGCTCACCTATAGTTAAAAATCATTCATGGGAGTTTACTCCCACTTTAAAGGGGTTGTAAAGCTTCGTGTTTTTTCACCTATGCATGAAGGTGAAAAAACACCTTGCATTCTTGGGCCCCCCCAGCCCCCCTGTTTTACTTACCTGAGGCACGAAACTCCATGGGCTCTTTCCCACGATGGTTTTCCCCAGCTTGAGGCAGTTCTTTATTGGCGATTGATAGCAGCACAGCCATTGGCTCCTGCTGCTGTCAATCAAATCAATGACGCATCGCGCCAGTGGACGGGGCCGAGTGATACACTGGTCGGCTATGGCCGCCGACTGTATCATGGGAGCGCGCCCACAATCTAACCCCCTTGGGAGAGAGCTTCCCAGAACCGGGGTTATCTCTTGCGGGGAGGAGCTGAGACAGCCGCCGAGTAGGGTGACCACATTTCCAAACTACCATTCAGGGACACCCTCCCTTCCCAAAAATCAGCTTGTGCTGTAACGAATCACAGCACAGTGATTGGACACAAGAGGCGGGATTTATGATTTCTCCAATCACAAGCAGGGGGGGGGGATTGTGCTCCTCCAGGCATTCCCGGCCAGGACAAGTACTGTCAGTGAGTAAAGCGGTGATGTGGCGGCCATTTTTGGGGGCATCAGATTGGCCCGGGGGGGTGGCTGTGTCAGTTTCATTCCGGGACACTGTATTGTCCTGGAATGAATGTGCCCGGGACAGACCTGCAAAATGTGGGACTGTCCCGGGCAATCCGGGATACGTGGTCACCCTACCGCCGAGGGACCCCAGAAGTCGAGGATCGGAGCCACTGTGCATAACAAACTGCACAGTGGAGGTAAGTATGGTATGTTTGTTATTTAAAAAAAAAAAAAATTAAAACCCCTTTAAGTCTATGGCAGGGATATGCAATTAGCGGACCTCCAGCTGTTGCAGAACTACAAGTCCCATGAGGCATAGCAAGACTCTGACAGCCACAAGTATGACACCCAGAGACAGAGGCATGATGGGACTTGTAGTTTTGCAACAGCTGGAGGTCCGCTAATTGCATATCCCTGGTCTATGGGGTAAGGCCTGGTTCACACCTATGCAGGTTGCAGTTTGCATATTCGAGGTGCATTTTGCGTTTTTCAATACACGTTTTTGATCCATTGAAATCTATGGAACCAAAAACCTGAAAAAAGTCCCTGGCCCTTTCCATAAAATGCACAGATGTGAACGTGACCCTTTGGAAACCATGGTAAATCGACTGTAGTGCGTTTCTGAAAAACTGAAAATGCAATAAAAAATGCATAGGTGTGAACCAGGCCTAAAGGAAAAGGCTGCAATACTTACCTTATTCCTTGTACTTTTCTCTCCAGTCAATTGTGGGTGGGCCCTTGCCATCTTCACATATAATGCAGGAATATTGGCCGTGATGATGTCAGTGTGTGACAGCCAGCTGAAACGCCTTGGAGAAAAGGCTGGGTGCCAGTTGCACAGTGGGAGGAAGGTTGCTGGAGCGATTCCTCAACCCTTAGACCTAGCTCAGCAATATATAAGGCATTATATAAGGCTGCATTCACACTAAAACGTGACCGGTTGCAGGGTGGTTGTGGCACGGACATACGCTTAATAATACAGTTATTGCATTGGGGCCACAGCATGTGTATAGCTCTGAGTGGCTGCATTCTCTTTTGTAAAACTGCAGCCCATCCGCCTGATTTTATTGCTCCCTGACTGTGTATGTCAATGATGTGGTCCCAGTTAATTTTTATAGCTGCCCATCAGGATTACACCACTGTCCCCAGTCATTGCAGTTGGGTTACTTGTTTATTGTGTCACATTCTGTGGAACTTTCCAGAAGCCTGAGCTCTGCATTTAATGGGCGAAGGCGGTTGGATCTGAGGTGTTATGTAGCTGCTGTCGGGGAGGGCAGGGTGTGAGGTTAGCAGCTGCTGCAGGTTGAGTCCTGCTTTCTGCTGAGGTTGTTTACCTGGAGTTTGAACCTCTCCTCGCGCGGGCGTTGGCCTGTCTGAGGATAGTCATTATAGTGGCGGGAAAGGGAGGGATTGGCACGCTGGGTTTGTGCATGGAGTAGATCAGGATGTGTGGGTGTAATCGGAGTTAACCCAAAATGAGCTGGCACCCTGAGCTCTGAATCTCCACGTGCAGATACTATATAACGTGGCCTCAGGCAGAGCAAGAGTTAGCTGTGTGTAGGAGCTCTCGTGTGAGGGACCAACGTGCCTGTCACAGCTTGTGTGATGTCTATAGAAAGCACTACGCTGAGTGTGTACATAATACTCAGCTCCAAATTCCACACCGGGGACGATTCATGAAAACAAGTGTAAAGAAAATAGAGGCCTTGTTTGTAGCCACTGGCCACGTTTTATTTTCCCGGTTAAGGGTAATGAATGAAAGCTGAAATCTAACTGGATGCTACAGGCAGAATGTGCAGGCCATTATACAGACAAGGCCGAAGTACTGGACATATACACAAAACTCACAGTAGTAAACAGCAACTTTAAGGCCCCTTTCACACTGGTTTGCTTCAAAACTGCCAGTAGTAAAACGTTGAGCTCTTTTGCTGCGCTTTTGAGACGTTTGCGGTTTTTAAAGGACAAGTGACCCAAAAACTGCACCAAAAAGGCTGTGGGGCATTTTTCAGGCGTTTTTGAGGTGCTTTTAAGGCGCTTCTCATTCATTTCAAAGAAGAGGAACATTTTTGGTGCATTTTTTTAGCTCCCCAAACATGGTCCAATGGTGCTGTAGTATGTGTAGGATGGTGCCAGTAGGGCAGTGGAAAGTGTCAGTAGGAACGTTTCTGGTGGGGGTTTTTTTAGCTCCCCAAACATGCCCCACAGCTGTGGGTAGTATGTGCAGGATGGTGTTAGTAGGGCAGTGGAAAGTGTCAGTAGTTCTTTATTTTTATTATCATTTTCTTCTTATTATTTTTTTACAATTTCATTTTTTTGTATTTTTTTTATTTTTTTCATTTTTTCAAAATGCTTTTTAGGGGGTCAGTAGGGCAGTGGACAGTGTCAGAATTTATTTTATTTTTATTATTTTTTTACAATTTAATTTTTTTAAATAATTTTTTACAATTTTATTTTTGGGGATGATTGGGTGTGGGGGGTAGCGGACAATGTCAGCACAGCAGTGGATGGTGTCAGTCGTTTCTTATTTTTACGTATTGATTTTTTTACAATTTAATTTATTTTTAATTTTTTTCTTAATGCTTTTTGGGGGGAGGGGGTTGGGGCAGTGGACAGTGTTGGTAGATCAATTATTTTTTATTTTATATATTTTTTTACAATTACATTTTTTATAATTTTTTTACAATTTAATTATTTAATATTTATTGCTTTTTTTTTCTGTTGGGGGGCTTTGGTGAGATATTAGCGGTCTAAACAGACCCCTGACATCTCCCCTTTGAGACAGAGAAAGGGACTGAGGACAGAGATTCCCCAGTCCCTTTCAGCACTGAAGATGAATGGAGAGGGGACAGAGTCTCCTCTCCATTCATAAACTGAGCAGAGTACACACAGGTTACTCAGTTTTTACAGGACACAGGAGCGATCTTGCGGGAGCCGCAGCCAAAATGCAGGAGACTCCCACACCTCGCGGGAGACTTGGCATGTCTGCCAGTGTGAAAGCATTCATTGATTTTAAAGGGAAGCATTTTTCTCGAGCTTTTGAGGCGCTTTTTTTTTTTTAAAGCATAAGTGCTTGAAAAATTCTTCAGTGTGAAAAGAACCTAAAGCTGAACTCCAGGTAGATATAAAATATAAGAATGAATGCAGCCTTTATTCATACATCATTGAGACCCCTTTCACACAGGAGCGTATTGCAGGCGCTATAGCGTTAATAATAGCGCCTGCAATCCGCCCTTAAAAATCTGTTACATTCCGAGGGCTTTCACATTGGAGTGTTGCTCTAGCAGGACGGTAAAAAAAGTCCTGCTAGCCACATCTTTGGAGCGGAGAAAGAGCGGTGTGTTTACCGCTGCTCGCGCTGCTGTCAATCACATCCAATGATGCTGCGCGCCAGGGGGGCGGGGCCGAGTGATATAGTGAGCGGCTATATCACTGGAGCGCACCCGCAAGGACTCACCACCATGCAAGCTCGTATATAGGTGGTGAGTTCTTGCGCGGAGGAGCCGAGACAACCGCCGAGGGACCCCAGAAGACCAGGTTCGGGGCCACACTGTGCAAAACGAGCTGCACAGTGGATGTAAGTATAACATGTTTGTTATTTAAAAAAAAAAATATATATATATATATATATATATATATATATATATATATATATATATTTTACAACCCCTTTAACTAAACCTTTAAGGCCTCTCCTACACAGGTGGCCAAGCTGTTGTTTTACCACCCCCTGACCTTCCACATAAAATCTGCAATCCAGCTTAAGAGGGCTGTTCATATGGTGCAGTGTTATGCATCCTGGCTGCAGCAAATTTAACGCCGCATGTCGAGTTGACAGGCAGCACCGCTTGTCAGACTCAGCAATTTAGGTCAATGGGGTTGAAACCACAAACCAGATGTGTACATTAGTCTCAGGTCTGAGGTGAGACATTCCCCACACTGTTAGGCCCCTTTCACGCGGGGTGGATCAGCTCAGTGGACTCCGCTAGCTCAGTAGGAGATCGCTCCGTTGATCCCCGGTGAGCAGGCGGATGACAGGTCCGTCTCTGCTCACTGTGCAGGGACAGACCTGTCAGAGCCCAGCTGTTCTCTATGGGAAAATCGGATGAAAATGGACAGTATGACAGTTTATATCCGATCTGCTGGACGGATGGCGAACGTATCGCCATCCGTCTGTTTTCAGCGGATCTTGTCAGATCGGATGGCAGGTGGGTGTCAGTTGACACATCTCCACTGACATCCGCCTGCCCATAAAAGTCAATGGGTGACCCGCATCAAAAATGCATTGGAATGTAGGTTATATGGGTTCCAATGGCATAGTTCACACCAGTGCAGTGCGTTTCAGTGCTTTTCAGTTCCAGAAAAAAAAGTACAACATGCTGATTTTTTTCCTGCACAGAACTGTACTGGAATGCGGTAAAAAAGCATAAACAATGCATAAAAAATAAAAAATAAAAACGCATCTGGAATGCATCCGGAAACGCATCAAAAATGCATTGAAATGCATAAAAAACAAGCAGGCAGAAATGCATCCAGATCGGATCTGGAGAACGTTTTTTGTGGTGTGAATGGACACTCAGGGTTAAACGCTTCCTGCGCCTAGGGGGACATGACAAGGCCGTGTTAGGTCTCTTCCAGACAGGCAGCAGTGCTTACTGCCCTCTAAAAAGCGACCCGTACTTTATCGCTTTGTAGAGCAATGGCTGACAAGCGTTCAGGAGGGACCGTACTGCCGCCTCATGTTGTCTGTTTTATTTATTTTATACTTTTTTTAATTGCAGAACAACAGTTTAACATTTTTGTCCTCTTCTCCCTCTGGCGCTCCGGGCTGTGGGCGGTCCTTCAGCATCATTACTTGCAATGCAGGGCCGATCAACTCTGCATTCTAATTGGAGGGAGAAGGAGTGTGACCATGGCCGGGAGCAACTTAGGAAGCAGGCATGGTCCACGGTTGTCACAATAGGGAAGCCTGCCCTAGGAAATGCCATGCAGCCATTGCCGCAGTGCATGTATGTCTATGGGAAGTAGCTACAAACAGGCTGCAGGAGATCAGCAGTACTGAGATGAAACAAAAATATTGTCATTCAGTTAGGATTTACCTTTACTTTAACAGATGGTCCAAGTTTCTTAACTGCACTGCAGAAACTACAGCTCTCTTTTTCCATGGCAGATGGTCATGTGACCAAGTCAAATGCCTTATTTCTCTTCTATAATGGGAGCAATGCTGGCCGGGGGTGCGGGGGCGTTTTTATTTGACTGCACTTCTGCTTTAATCAGAATTTAGAACACGGTTATTCTTACTTGGTACTCTTATACAAATTAGTTGTATTTGGTGCAAACATGCTGGCACTTTTTTGTTTGGTGCCATCCAAGTTTTTGTCATTGATAGATTATGGCATATTGTTTTGTCTTGGCACTGGAATATTTCTGTACAAAGTAATACCAGTGCTAAATTTGGCTGGGCTTGAAGTTTTAGATTAGCATTATATTTCTATGAATAAGGCTTTGAGATTAAGTGGCACATTGAAAACATCAGTGCTATATACACATGGCCAACTTATTGGTGCTCTAATGTCAGGGATAGAATCTTCTTCCCTAATGATCCAACTTCAGAACCAAAGAACCAGCTTCTTGCAGTCTACAGTACAGCAGAGCTCAGACTGTCGGAGGAAGAGCAGTACAACAAGGGAACAGTCAGGTGTGCTGCAGTGAAAGGAGCCATGCTGATAGGAGGAGAGAACAGAGTGATGAAGAGGTGGACTTATCAGCCTGCTGCTTCTCCTTCACTGTCTAGTTACAGTGTGGGGGTGGGGAGGGGGACCTGTTAGCAAAAATGAAACTGTAGCAGAGAATTATCCGATCCCAATGATCGCAATTCAAAACCAAAGAACCAACTATGCCAGACCTACGTGATAACTGCACAATTAAAGCCAATCTCCACGTAAAACAAACCTGATAGGCCCCTTGTGCTGCTTCAATTTCTCCCAGCCTGAGCTCTGTTGTACAGGGAATGCAACAAGCTAATACCAAGCCAAATTCACTTAGTACTACTTGCATTTATAAATGCATTTAAAGTCCAACACCAGGCAAGACTCCAAATCTAACTTTGTTTTGGCAATAAAATGCCGTTATTGGTGCCTTCTGCAAACACACAATGGTGACACATACAGCTATATCCTCTCTCAGAGCCATGGTTACCTTGTACTGTCATCCTTATTTCCTGTCCCAGGGACTGGACACATTTGTCTGCTCATTGGGAGCTCACTGCTCCCATGTAGTTCTCAGCGCTGTAGTGCTAACATAAATATGTCAATGTGTTGTGGGCGGGGTTATTCCATTGCCACTATGTGCAGCGCTGTTTGCTGCAATAGACTGGGGACACCTGATGTAAGGAGGGACTCTGCTGGGGGCACCTGATGTAAGGGGGGACTCCGCTGGGGGCACCTGATGTAAGGAGGGACTCCGCTGGGGGCACCTGATGTAAGGAAGGACTCTGGGGGGAATGCCTGGTGTAAGGAGGGACTTTGCTGGGGGGCACCTGATGTAAGGAAGGACTTTGCTGGGGGCACCTGATGTAAGGAGGGACTCTGCTGGGAATGCCTGATGTAGGGAGGGACTCTACGGGGGGCACCTGATGTAAGGAGGGACTCTACTGGGGGCACCTGATGCAAGGAGGGACTCTGCTGGGGATGCCTGATGTAAGGATGGACTCTACTGGGGGCGCCTGATGTAAGGAGGGACTCTACTGGGGCCGTCTAATGTAAGGAGGGACTCTACTGGGGCACCTGATGTAAGGAGAGACTCTACTGGAGGCACCTGATGTAAGGAGAGACTCTACTGGGGGCACCTGATGTAAGGAGGGACTCTACTGGGGGCACCTGATGTAAGGAGGGACTCTACTGGGGGCACCTGATGTAAGGAGGGACTCTACTGGGGGCACCTGATGTAAGGAGGGACTCTACTGGGGGCACCTGATGTAAGGAGGGACTCTACTGGGGGCACCTGATGTAGGGAGGGACTCTACTGGGAATGCCTGGTGTTAGAAGGGGCTCTGCTGGGGACACCTGATGGCATCTGGTGGCAGGTGACGGTGGCAAGTGACACGCTCAGGGCTTCCACTGATTATGCATTATGGTGAGTTGAACTATTTAATTTTATATTACAATGTAATAATTGAAATAATACGCTTTAATCATCCTGATACCATATCAACCATGGTGCCGTGATGATTGAAGCACCAACACCAGGTGTTGTTGATTGTTAAACTTTCTGGAATACACATATTTCTATTGTGGTGTAGGATCTGGGCCTGCTGTCCCTCCATCCCTCTTTCGTTCCTTCCTTGTCTCTCCTTCCCTCCCTAACCCTTTCTTTCTTTCTCTCTCTCTCTCTCTCACCCTCTCTCTTTCTCCATCCTTCCCTCATTCATCTCAAACTCTAACCACACCCTCTTTGAGCCTCGCTCCCTTTAAGCCACGCCCAATACTTAGTTTAAACCACAGCAATTTTCGTGCCACATTTTTCTTTCCCGCTACATCATGCCTAGAAACAAATGCCCCACCCCTAATTATAAAAAGACTCCGCCTACATACAAAAAAATGTCCCTATACATTTTTTTACAATGTTGGCAACTATGGGATAGTACTCTGTGTGGTAGACCCATGTACTGTATCTTCCTCTAACTCAGTCCCCTTGTGTTGCAAGCCCCGTTCTTTTGATATACTGTGCATGCACCCCCTTTAAGCTATTTCAGACCAGGCAAAAGGCAAGTAAACAAGCGCTATTTTTAGCGCTAAAATGCCTGAAAACTGCCTCAGTGTAAGTTGCTGATGACAGTACAGTTCTTAAAAAGACACCTTCAACACAGTTCCTTTAGGCAATAAATCCATACGAGGTAGTGCAAGTCTCTAGAGTCCATGATTGGCAGTAATCTATAAAGGCAGTGAAACCATGATTCGCAGCTATAAGTCCATACGTTCACCAGGCATGGGACCCCAATTAGGCTCCTTTCATCCCCCCAAAGGGGTGATCACTCCAGCAGAGTAAAAGACTACATTTTGCCCTTTTTATATGGGTTGACCTGTAGGTGGCGGTAACCTGACTGAAAATGGTGGGAAAGCATTAAAGTGATTGTAAAGCCTCGTTTTTTATTTTTATTTTTTTTATTTTTTTTCAAAGATATTTTATTGAAACGTAATAAGCATTTACAGATATCTTGGACAGTTGAAGTACAAAAAGGGTATTAAGGTATTGATGCAACCACAAAAAGGGAACGAGAACGAAATTTCAGTGTCATGTACAATTCAACTTGTGGGTAGTGAGAGTGAGGTGTGCCGGTGTAGTCTTCATGAGCTAGGCTATGATGGGATGGTCTACCTTAATCCAAGGTAGGGGTGAGATGTTATCAGAGTCTGATACCGTTGACGGAGGTGTAACCCGTAAGTAGGTGAGGGCTAGGTAGGGTCGTAGATATCGTTGCGGAGTATTGGTCTACGGGGTAGAGAAGGGCCGGTAAGTGTATCATGGCTGGCAGGTAGAGAAGGAGCTACCATCGGATTTATTTCGTTGAACGCGTATGGATGGGGGGGGTACAAGCTGGGGCTGAGGTAGTGGTTGTGTTTGTACAGAAGCGTATGAATGAGTAGATAGGGGGGGTATGTGGTGGGAGAAGGGGGGGGGAGGGGGGATCAGGGGGGGTGAGGTAAGAGGGAGGAGCATTGGCAGGGGGTCCGTCTCTGGCCTCCCTGACCACTTGGGGTGTTCAGAAGGGGTGTCAGGAGAGAATAAAGATTGATCTACATTGGGGAAGTTATAGGGGGACTGAGGTGAACATGGGAGATTTAGGGTCCTGGGGGGCGCTGGGCTCGTCGTAGATCGTAATGGTATTTCTCCGAGGAGTATTTTATCCTGAGACAGGGTGTAGGGAGTTTGTGTATTCTGGTGTCGTTTTATAGTGTATCCAGCAAGCCCATTTTTTGCTAAATGATGTCGGTGTATCTCTTGCAATATGTATAAGATTTTCCATTTCCTCAATTTTGCATATTCTGTTAAACCATTCTTTTAGTGTTGGACGGTGAGTTGTGTTCCAATGTAAAGGGATGCATTGTTTTGCCGCATTGATCATATGCATTGCTAGGGATTTGTGGTAGGAGTTGTGTGGCAGGGGTGAGTGGTGAAGGAGGAATTGAGAGGGTGAAAAATCTAATTGATATGAAGTAACTCGGGATGTTATGTGGCATACTTCTTCCCAGAAACCTTTTAGGGACGGACAGGACCACCATATGTGGAGAAGGGTTCCCCTTTCCCGGTGGCATCTCCAGCAAATCTCTGGAATAGTGGGGTTAAATTTATGCAAGAGGGCGGGTGTGCGGTACCATCTAGATTGGATCTTATAATTGTTTTCCTGGGTAGAAACATTCGTTGATCCTTTATGTATGTTGAGAAAAATTTGTTCCCATTGTTCCTCTGGGAGAGAGATAGAGAGGTCTAGCTCCCATTTTTTACAGGCTAAGGTCTCATTAGCTTTCATCTCGGCAAAAAGGAGTTCATGTGTGGTCGATACTAAGTGTGATTGGGGTGTTGTTTGGGTACATAGCTTCTCAAAAGGGGTGAGTTCTCTGGAACATTGTGTATTTTTGTCTAGGGATTTTAGATAATGGGCCATTAAAATATATGTCCAGGGGGGAATGGGCGGCTTGCTTAGTCGGGAAGAGAATTGGTGTGCAGACAGGAGTTTGCCCCGGGAGAAGAATTGATGAGATCTAAGTGGGCTATTAGTCCAGTTATCAGGAAGAAACTTTGCGTGCATACCTGGTGGGAAGCCAGGGTTCATTGTTACAGGAGTCAGTGGGCTGGGGATCGAAGATATGGGTGATTGGCAGCAAAGTATTCTGAAACGTTGCAGGGTAGGGCCTATTAGTGGGTGTATGTGTAATGCAGATGGGACGTGGGTAGGGAGTATCCATGGGAGAGACTCCAAAGGGAGGGTAGAGAAGGATGCTTCTAGAGCAACCCAATCTTTGTGAAGAGACTGGGTGTTCCAGTCCACTATCCTGGTTAGGTGTGTTGCGGTGTGATAATTGAGGAGATTGGGGAGGCCTATGCCACCAAGCCTTTTGGGTCGGGTGAGCTGCATAAAGCTGATTCTAGGTCTACGGTTCCCCCATAAGAATTTAGAGCATATGTGTCTGTAAGATTTAAAGAAGGCCGGAGGTACATGAATAGGAATTGTCTGTAATATGTAGAGTAATCTCGGGAGGGCATTCATCTTGAGTATTGCTGCTCTGCCAAACCAAGAGAAGAGCGGTTTGTTCCAGGTTTCAAGGTCAGATGATAGTCTGTGTAGTATAGGGATATGGTTTTTCGCATATAGATCGGAAAGTTTGGAAGGGAGTTGTATGCCTAAGTATGTGATGGAGTCTTGTTTCCATTGGAACGGGAAATTAGCCTTACATTGGTCCACTATATGTTGAGGTAGTGTAATATTTAGGGCAAAGGATTTCGAGAAATTCATTTTAAGGTGGGAGAGGGACTGAAAGTGTTTGAATTCAGAAAGAAGGTTTGGCAAGGAGATCAGTGGGTTCGACAGGAACAACAATATATCGTCCGCAAACGCGGCGTATTTGTATTCTCTTTTGGAGGAGCTTATACCCTGAATATCTGGATTGTGTATTAGTTTACGGAGGAATGGTTCAAGCGTGAGTACAAAGAGGATGGGAGACAGGGGACATCCCTGTCTTGTGCCGTTTCCGATGGGGAAGGCGTCCGACAGAGTATTGTTGACCCGTACCTTAGCCGATGGGCTCGTGTATAACGCCGTGATTAGGCCCAACATATATGAGCCAAGTCCTATGGCCCTTAGGACCGCTGTCATATAGTCCCAGGCTACTCTGTCGAACGCCTTCTCCGCATCGAGCGACAAAAACAAGCCTTTTTGGGAAGTCTGTGTCATAAGATGGTGTAGGTTTATTGCTTTGACAGTGTTGTCCCTGGCTTCCCGTCCAGGGACAAAACCGGTCTGGTCATGGGAGATTAAGGAGGGGAGAAGCGGTAGGAGTCTGTTCGCCAAAATCTTGGAGAAGATTTTGACGTCTACATTCAGTAAGGATATTGGTCTATAGTTTCCAGTCTGGGTGGGGTCCTTATCGTCTTTGGGGATAACTACGATATAGGCTTCTAGCATCTCGCTTTTGAAGGGGTTCGTGGGAGAGAGGGTGTTGAAGGCGTCGAGGAAGGGTTGTTGGAGGAGGTCTGAGAACGTCTTGAAATATACAGCGGAAAGACCGTCGGGACCCGGGCTCTTACCAGGCTTAAGTTGTTTTATAGCATCTTTCCATTCACGGATAGAGATCGGGGATTCAAGTGTTGTGGTGGAATCTGCGGAAAGTTTCCCTGGGGCAAATTGGTCTAAAAACAAGTTAATATTGTTAGGTCTGTCATCTAATGAGGTAGTAGGGGGTTCGGATTTGCCTAGGTTGTATAGGGACGAGTAGTACTTCTCGAACTCTCCGGCTATGTCATTGTTGTTTGTGAGCGTTTTGCCTGTGTGGGATTGTATGTGGTGTATCGTGTTAGCTGCCTTTTTCTTACGTATAGCTATAGCAAGAAGATGGCCACTTTTATTGCCGAACTCATAAAAGAGTTTCTGAGTTGGGGTGTATTTCTTCCTGAGGTGGTGACCTATTTCTTCCTGTATGAGTGTGCGAGTCTCTAGTAGTTCTGCTTGGGTTTGCTGGGCCAGACTTCGTTTGTGTAATGCTTCTAGTTTTTTAAGTTTGGAGAAAAGGTCAGCCAGTTTGGCCTTTTTTTCCTTTCTAATTGCGGCCCCCAGGGAAATTAATTTATCTCGGACAACACATTTGTGAGCCGCCCACTGAGTAAGTTTTGAGGTGTCCGGGGTGTTATTCTCTGCAAAATAATTTCTTAAACAGGTTTGAATCTCTAATTCTTTGTTTTTGTCTGTCAGGATGGAAGGGTCTAGTCTCCAGATTTGTGAGTGGTGTACTTTTTCAGGGAAAGTGAGGGTCATTGAGATAGGATGGTGGTCAGAAAAAGTCATCGGTTCAACGGTTGCTACTTTTAGGAATGGGAGATCCTGTTGGGTAAGAAATATGTAGTCTAGTCGTGAATATTTATTATGTGGGGCAGAGAAGAATGTAAAATCCTTTACACTTGGGTGTAGGGTGCGCCAAGTGTCATGGAGTAAGAGATCTTGGAGACATTTTGTGTAAGGTAGGTGGGATTTACCCGATGATGTGTCTAGTATTGGGTTCAGGGGTACATTGAAGTCCCCTCCCAGTATTAGGGTTCCTTCTTGGAAATCTGCTAGGTGTCGAGTTACTGCCCTAAAGAAGGGAACTTGGGACGTGTTGGGGCTGTATATGTTCGCCAGGGTGATTGATTTGTTCCTGAGGGTCCCTTTTAGAAAGATAAATCTGCCTAGTTCGTCCAGGTGAGTGTCTGTAATTTGGATGGGTAGGTTTTTGGATATAAGTATGGAGACTCCTTTGGATTTCGAGATCGGTGAAGTAGCATGGAAACTGTGAGGGAAAAAAGCGATTACTCATGTTGGGAACATTCTTTGCGCTAAAGTGGGTTTCCTGTAGGAAAATTAAGTCAGCTTTCATGCTGCGCATAAGGGAGAAGAGTTGTGTTCGTTTTTCTGGAATATTCAACCCTTTGGCGTTAAGGGAGACTACCTTTAGGGAGAAGTTGGAGTTCGGTTTATTATCGGGGCTCATGTTGATTGTAAAGGTTTGAGCTGGTAGGGGACGGGAGGGTATGGGGAGGCCAGAGACGGGGGAGAGGAGGGGGGGGTGAGTTGTGAATATCAGGAAAAGGGGAAAAAAGGGAAAAGTGGAAAAGATGAGGATAGAACGTTGAGGAGGAAGGCAACTAGGGCGGAAGGGAGGGACCAGTAGGGGGATGAGGTATGATACCGGGTGTGGGTATTGACCTGCAAGCCCACAAATTAGGAGTGGGGGTACCGGTGAGGATCAGCGGTGTCTACCAGAGTCCGCCGTATGTGAGGGTGGTAGGTGGAGTTTAACTAGAGGGAGGTGAGGTCTGCGTCTCCATGAGGTCTTGTGGAAAACAGACGCTGCAAGTTGTTATCGTCATCCGTGGCTCAGTGAGATGTCAGGGGAGTAATCTGGTTGTGCAGATGACGGTCAGGATGTATCGGGACATGGTGAGAGGGTGATTAAGTGATGAAGTTAGGGTTGTGCGAGTCAGCTCATCCTCACAATGAGTGGGGGCTGTAGGGTAGAGTAATCATTTATTCTACAATTAGAGGGGGAATGCTTGGCCTGGTGTAATGCCTGGGTTGGTGTGGAAAGGATGGGTATAAGGAATTGTATGAGCGTACAAACGAACGGAATTACCTCTCAAGGTGTGGTGTAATGTCTTCGATACGGGGAATACATGGCGGAAAGTTGAAGTTAGAGTCAGTAACAGTAACAGGGTGAAACAGCTAAAACCAAACTTACAGCCAGTGGTACAGTGAGCAAATATGTATTTGTAGATATGACTGATAACAAAACGCAAAATATAGATAACAAGACAAAACAAACAGAGTCAACCAGAGTCATGGTCACACCCAGGGGGTTGATGGCCGGCGATCTAGATCCGAGGGGGGCACGTCCAATCCCTAATCTGAGAATGAACTCTCCTCGCTACCCACGTGTGTCACCCCCTAGTGATTAGTGAGATCGTGTGTTCGAAAATGAGTAACTCTATGGGGTTACACTCGTGTGGTCAGCGGCATGTTGTGGTTTCCTACCTGAGCATGTCCCCCTCGGATCTCCCGCCACCCTCCGGGTTGTAGGATCAAGGATTTAGGAACCAGTACAGTCTGTGGGGATAGAAAAAAGACATCATATAAGGTACTTAGGGATATATCTATCGGTATGTTACTAGCTGCAGAGGAGCGGTTTGGCTAGCGTGGGATGAAAGCATCAGGAGGGGAAGGGTACAGCAGAAGAGCGGCAGTAAAAATAGTGCTAGGGGGTAGAGGAGGGCGATCTATACTGGATAAGGCAGTCTCTGGCCCTGTACAATGTGGGTAGAGCGTCCGGAGAGGCCTACGGAAGATGTCCAGGACGGAAAGAGAAAAAAAAATGCCCCCCTATCTGTCAGTGGTCCCTGGGGAATGTCGTACAGGGTCACCTGAAGCTTGGAGCGGATCAGAGCCTCGCTGTGAGGTGAGGGTCGAGGGAGGGAGTTCATGCTTCTGTGCGGAAGATCAGGAACACATGGTGGACAGACTTGGGTAGAAGTGGAGTATGCCATCGAGGGCGGAACACATCTGCTGTGAGGCATCCTTTGGAGGCTGGAACAGAGTCGGTAAGTTGGTAAGGTTGGTGCTATAGGATCTTTCTCTTTTTTTTTTTTTATCTCTCTTCTCCCTCTTCCCCCTTCTTTTTGAAGAAAAAATAAAAAAAATAAAAAAAATAAAAAAAGCAGGATCAGCGGGAGTCCTGGCCAATAGGCAGTGTGATGGGGCTGAGAAGAGAGAGTTTAGTTGGCGTCGCCGGGGTTTAGGTAAGTGAGTGCCACGGTCTCGGCTTAGAAGTTGCAGTTACTGTCTAATGCTCTTCTCACGGGAAGCTCCGCTCCTGATGTATCGTGGCAGCAATGGGACGGGTAGATGGCAGTTCGTCTTGGGTCCAAGCAGATTGTGCTGAGGGGGAAGGGTGTCTAGGCTGGGGAGAGCATGGTTCCAATAGGTTGATGAGGATAATGGGTAGAAGGAGGGAGGAAATGGGTCTTTGTTCAGCAGCTTAGGAGGTATAAATGGTAAGAGGTGGGGAGCTGGTTCCTCCGTAGCCGTTTAAGGGCCTGTACGGCATGCTTAGGGCGGTCAGCATTACTCGGGAATCTGGCCTGGGTATTGAGCTCTGGTTGAACGGATTTTAAACAGTTCATCTCCTGGGGGTATGTTAGGCTATAGGATTAGTGACCCTGCGCCATGTGTAAAACTGGGTAAAGAGAAGATCGGTTACCTTGTTAGGCGATGCGTGCTTTGCGGGGCACTGGAGAAGCTGTCGGGCTACCATTACGCGGGGCTCCTTGATCTTTTGAAGGAGTGTGGGGAGGAGGTGGGTGAGAGCGTCGGCGGCCGATACTGAAGTTGCCTGCTTCTGCGATACCTTCCATGGAGGTGGCTCTTCTTAGTGGCAGGATACGGAAGTCGCTGTACCAGTCTGGTACTTCCACATACGGTATCTCCATGGCTGTACAGAAGTGGTCTAAATCCTCTGGGACTTTTAGATTGGCTGTGCGGCCTTGGTGAGTTGCTGTCAGGCAGAAGGGGAACTTCCATCTATAGACTATGGATCTAGCCCTCAGTGTTTCCAGAAGGGGTCGTAGCTCGCGTCTGCGCTGCAGGGTGATGTTGGATAGGTCCTGGTAGATCCTGATATCCGTTCCCTGGAAAGACAGTTGGTTGCGGTGTCTGGCCTTGCGTAATATTTCCTCCTTCAGGGGAAAGTCTGTGAGGCAGCAGACTGCATCCCGCGGAGGATCTGTGTCCCTTCCCCGTGGGCGCAGTGCCCTGTGGAGCCGTTCGAAAGCGATCGGAGTATCAGGGGCTCTTTCAAGTAGGTCGTTAAAGATGGTAGTTACTGCCACTGGGAGCTGGCTGGCATCGATCGTTTCTGGAATACCCCTCACTCTAAGGTTGCGGCGCCTTCCGCGATTATCTAAATCTTCCATGTGGCGATTGATCTCCCTGAGGTGGATCGCATGCGACTCTGTTACCTGTTGAACGTGGCAAATCGCTGTGTCTTGGCGGGCTTGAGTGTATTCCACCTCTTCCACCCTAAGCGTCATGGCGTGTATGTCCGACCTCATGTCTAAGATGGCCGCCATGAGGGTGTTTTTAATATCCAAAGCAACGCTGTGTAAATCGTTTAGGCTAACTGCCGGGGGGTGATTCATCCCCGTTGCCAGTCCTGGGGAGATCTGCTTATCGGATCGCTGCGGGCTGGTGCTCTGGAAGCGTGACCCCTGGGAGGAGGCTGCTTGTGGGGCCTGCATCCTGGCCGTAGGCCGGGACCGGAATATCTCGGGGATTTGCTGACTCAGCGGGGTGTCGGTGTTCAGCGGGGATCGGGAACGGGTTGCCGAGGCACTTCGAGCCGTTCTCACCATGTCAGGGGGAGAAGGTAAGCTGATAAGCTGAAGTTGCTGGACCTCGGGACGGGAGCTTGCAAATTACACGTCCATCTCGGAACGGCACTAGACCACGCCCCCCGTTTTTTTTTTTATATAACAAACATGTTATACTTACCTTCTCTGTACAAGGGTTTTCCACAGAGTGGCCCCAATCCTCCTCTTCTGGGGTCCTGGCTCCTCCCCGCATCGAGTTCCCCCTCAGAGAGTGGGCACTCATTCAGGCACGCTTCCGAGTCCTGCTGCTGCGTCAATTGACACAGACAGCAGGACTCTGCCCACCCCCAGTTCCCGTGTCACTGGATTTTGATTGCTGCTATCAATCTATCCAATGGTGACCCGAGACAGCGGCTGGAGTTGCTGTGCTCGTTCTCGTCGCCGTAAAGATCGGGTTCAGTTAAGGAAAAGGGAGGCTCTGGGGGGCTGCTGCACTACAGAAGTTTTTTTATTGTTTTTTTTTGTTTGGGGGGGGGGGGGGGTCGGCAAACAACCAAACCCCCCCCCACGCAGCAACTCAAACCCCCCACGGACATCGCCGATGGCTCGGTTCTCTTGGCTCCTCAAGAGGAGAGCTGCTGACTGTCAATCAGCAGCTCTCCTGCTCTGCTCCTCCTCGCTCACTGGAGCGCTGAGCTGTGGAGGGGCGGGGAGCGGCCGTCTCAGCCTCTCAGTGATTCGCTGAGAGGCTGAGACTGCCATAAGTCCAGGCACCTGGCAGATCCAGACTTCCAGAGTGACGCGGTGCCTGGACTGATCTATGTGATGTCAGCAGAGAGTGGACTTCAGACCGCTCTCTGCTGAAAATGGGTCACGGGAGTGCAAAACGAATTGCACTCCTGTGAACCATAGGAGAAGCCCAGCCAAATGAGCTCAGGCTGGACTTCTCCTTTAAGCCTTACAGCCTGGTTACCTCCAGCACACAGATCAACCTAAGGACACAGGAAAACATCAAGACATTGTAACATTTGACACCTGGCTGGGTCAACTAACATAAGAATATGAGCACAGCCAGGAAAAACAAGTGCTTACACAGGAAGACATGTTAACCCCTTATAGGCGCCTACAAGGGTTTTAAATATATAATTTTTTTATTTTATGCTAAATGAAGAAGAAAACAATCACCATATGTAGATTTTTCAGTGGTGGAGATGTGAGAAAATGGGCAAAAAAGGACCCTTTTCACACAGACAGTCTAATCAGATCTGCTTGCCAGTTTTTCAGGCTGATCTGAACTGAAGCTCCATTAAGTCTATAGGCACCAGATGTAAACAAATGTGTCTCCGTTTACGCCCAATTACCTCTGAGCCCATTTGGGTACAGAAAAAAAAAAGGGAGAAAAAGTCTTTGTCCACTTTTTTGGGGACATAAATGTGGCAAAGTCCTTTTACATGCGCTTGCCTATAGACCTAATATTGGTCCATTAAAGTGTAACTCTACTTTTGTTGAGAAAAAAAAAACAAGCCCTTCTGTGTGATTTATGCCAATTGCAAGGATTTTTCTGCTCTGAAAGAATAGTTGTTTGTCTCACCATGTCCTTTCCGAGTAATTCTGAATGGGAGGAACTGGTTCAGTATAACCACCTGGTACATTTTCAGTGTTATGATAAGAAAAGCTTCAGTGCCTGCATCTCTTTAGAAGTTTTTAACAATTGGAAAGCATCTCACCAAAACTGAAATTCTAATTGCAGAAGATGCCTAAAATCTGACTTGTATGTTTTGTAGCGCTACCCCCACAGGGGCCGCTGGTAATAGCTGGTTCTTCCATAATAGTACAGAGATGAC
This sequence comes from Rana muscosa, assembly GCA_029206835.1. NCBI lineage: Eukaryota > Metazoa > Chordata > Amphibia > Anura > Ranidae > Rana > Rana muscosa. The sequence goes on from CM055128.1 coordinate 238,038,445, forward strand.
CCACATCCACAAGCATAGTTCATACACTCTAGCTCCAATAACTCAGTCTAGGGGATGTCTTTTTGAAATGTATTTCTTCAAAAACATTAAACAGGAGCATGAAATACTCCAAAAAACGATTAGCAATAAGAGGACAATCTTCTACCCAGTCAGTCTCCTTTTGTGGGTAATTGGGGACTATAAACAGTCTAATGCCGCGTACACACAACCGTTTTTCATGGCGTGAAAAATGCAATTTTTTAAAATTGGTCATTAAAAACGATCGTGTGTAGGCTCCAGAGCATTTTTAACGACGTGAAAAATGGGCTAAAAAAATTAGAACCTGCTCTATTTTTTCACGTCGTTTTTCACATCGTTCTTTTTAACGTCGTGAAAAACGGCTGTGTGTGGGCTTTTACGAGGGGGAAAAAAAATGCGCATGCTCAGAATCAAGTATGAGACGGGAGCGCTCGTTCTGGTAAAACTAACGTTCGTAATGGAGATAGCACATTCGTCACGCTGTAACGGACTGAAGAGCATGAGGCTGAAAAGCGCGAATCGGCTCTCACCAAACTTTACTAACACGAGGATCAGCAAAAGCAGCCCAAAGGGTGGCGTCATTTGAATGGAACTTCCCCTTTATAGTGCCGTCGTACGTGTTGTACGTCACCGCGCTTTGCTCGAGCATTTTTTTTTCATGATAGTGTGTAGGCAAGGCAGGCTTGAGAGGAAACACGAAAAATCACGTCGAGAAAAACGTTGTTTTTTTCAATGACATTAAAAACGGTCGTGTGTACGCGGCATAAAGCCTCACAGCTGTAGAACATGAGACATTTTCTTTGGCATCTGGTTACCATGCGCCACTATTGATACCCAATGCAAATTTCAGGACACTGCACAGTAACATGGGCACTTTTCTCTAGGCTCACATTCCAGGATTCTGCTGAGGACAGGCCAGAACTCTGAGACCCTATGAGAGCCGTCTCAGTCTACAGCTACCACTGGCACTGTGTACCGTATATACTCGAGCATAAGCCGACCCGAATATAAGCCGAGGCACCTAATTTTACCACAAAAACTGGGAAAACTTATTGACTCGAGTATAAGCCTAGGGTGTCCCCGGCCGTAAGTCCCCCGGACAAGAAACTTTGCAAACTTGTAGAGGAAGAGTGGGGCTACATGTGTGCCAAGTTTGGGGTCCAGAGGACCAACGACCGGCCAGTACCGGGTCCCCAAAGTCACCAGAGAAATGACCGTTTAACATGGGAGTCTATGGAAGGGGTGCCCGGTTTTGAAAAGTCGGTGCTCCCCGACCGTAGGTCCCCCGGACAAGAAACTTTGCACACTTGTAGATGAAGAGTGGGGCTATATTTATGCTACGTTTGGGGTCCAGAGGACCTACGGCGGGCCGGTACCGGCTCCCCAAAGTCCGGGAGATCAGGTGCAAAAAGGTGACTCAAGTATAAGCCGAGGGGGGCATTTTCAGCACAAAAAATTGTGCTTAAAAACTCGGCTTATACTCGAGTATATACGGTACATACAGGAGAATCGAGACAGAGCGCTGCTCCAGGTAAGTAATATAATCCACCAAAAAGGAAGGCTGGGTGCTAGCTCTGGCTCGCAACCGTGAATATGTAGACCAAGTAAGAAAAATTTGCTGTACACCAACATCCGTTCCAACAGGTTTATTGAAAGACTGCCACCAGGACTAAAACAACGGACCGACGGGGTGACGACGTTTCACACATACATTGTGCTTCTTCAAAACACCTTTGTACATCCCCAAAAGAGCTCACAGTCACCAGGAATCATTTCAGGGTCTTTACCCACAACTCCCCAGGACAACTGCCACCTTCCTTTCGGACATGGTTCGGTGAAGTAGATAATCCTTCTTCTGAGCCAGATTCCTTGTGGTGCAGCTAGCTTCTCAGGTGATCCATCCAGGCCCTCCACCCTGACACTGATGAGGCCTCTAGGACAGCTACACAGTCCAAAGACTGCCTAAGCGCAGCAGCACTTAAGCCCCATACACATGGTAGGACTTTTTGACAACAAACTTCAAAATGAGCAGGTTTTCAAAAAAATCCTACCGTGTGTACGCTCCATCGGACAAACTTTTTCGGTTTTCATCAGACAAAAGTTCCCTCTGCAAACGGACAAACTTTTCGGCAACAAAAGTCCTACGGTGCAAAGTCCTATCGTGTGTGCAGAAATCCATCGGACTTTAGTCCAAAGTACAAACACGCATGCCCAGAACCAATGTTAAAATCAACCAACAATAGCAGAAGTTGACCAAAGGGTGGCGGTAAAGAGCAGAAAAACCACGTGATTTTGGAAAAGTTTGCAGAAAAAGTCCTGCTGTGTGTATGCTATGGGTGTTCCCGGCCAACGCCCTACAAACAAAAATCCACGGAAAAGTTTGTTTGAAGTCCGATCGTGTGTATGAGGCTTATAGCTTTGGAACCGTTTTGGGGAGAAGGAACAATCTTGCCAGGGCTTTAGACTATTTATCAACTCTCCAGCCACCTGCTTCCCAATGAGTCTTCCCAATGACCACACATGTAAGGAGCATTCTTCCCACTGACTATCAGCATAAGCCCTGGTTCACACTGGTGCGTTTTGACAAGCGATTTGGCATGTCAAATCGCATGTCAAAACGTCGATATTTGCCGCAAATTGCTGGCAATCGCACCGTCCTAATCGGTGCGACGCCGCATCTGCGGCGCTGCACCGATTTCAAAAAGTCGTTTCTGTACTACTTTTTGCGATTTCGGCCGCGATTTACATTGACATCTGTGCAGAAACCCGCACTGATGTCTCTGTAATCGCGGCTGAAATCGGGACTGCCAGCGAGAGTGAAATCGTGCGAGTTCAGCTGAACTCGCACGGCTTCACTCCCGCAGCCCAGTGTGAACCTGGGTTAAGGCTCCATTCACATTGCTTTTTATAGTTTCTGCAGTGCTTTTTGCTGTATTTTCTGCATTTTCGGACAGGTGCTTTTGAAAAGTTTTTGATGCGTTTTGCATTTTGCGTTTTTTTTTTTTTAATTTGGCCAATTTGTTGTTGGACAGATTAAATAATGCAAAATGCATCAAGAACACACTTAAAACGCACTACATGCTTTTTAACAGCGTCTCCATTGAAGTCTATTGAACCAAAATTTTTTTAAAAAAGCAGAGTTTTGCGTTTAGAAAAGTCCCTGATCCTTTCCAAAAATGCAGATCCACAAAAAATGCATTGATGTGAACATGTTCCATAGGAGCCCATGTTAAAAAAATCTCCTGCATTTCTGCAAAAAACTTCTGGGGCCCCCAGCAGTTAATGTAGCAATACCCCCAGCTAAGAGGGCTGCTGATATAGTTTTGGGCCTGTAACACACTGCTGTCAACCCCCAGGAACTGGCTCTAACCTCCCTTGGCACAGCTAGCACAAATGGAAGTGTGAAACCCATTACGCTATAGGAATACTTTTACTGAGTAGAAGATATAAGTTTAGACAATGGTACATTTACCTATGCAGAGCCCTGCAATATTAAATGCCAAGCAAAAAAACAAGGACTATGTCCTAACAGTCTTATACACACTGAATGTCTTTTAGTAAACTACGCTCGCGAGCTTCCCCCTCGTGGCCAATATGGCGCCCAAACAATGTCTCCCTGCTGAACAGTCAGGCCTGACTATTTCACACACAGTTATTCCGTTGAGAAGGATCTTCGCTAGCAATGATGGTGCACTTTATAGATTTGTAATCCAAAGGTATTAAGTGGTTAGTTACTCAGCATGCAGTAAGAAACTTAACTCCGGCTGCACAACACACTGTTCCTCTGGTGTGCAATGTAATACTCTGGTAACGGTGGGCCCTGACCAAGGGATACTGGGCCTAAAAGATAGTCAATAAATCCTGAGCAAGTGCTCTCTCACCCGACCGGACCAGTCCGTACAACCGACTTCCGTAGTTGGGGCTCCAGCACACAATCTCACGACAGCCGTAGTCTCCGATCCTCCCGACCATCCGAGGGAGATTGATGGATGAGTCTACTCTGGGTTCTCCCGTGACGATCAGCAAGCTCTTCGGATCCCCAAGGCCCAGGCTCTCCGGCCTAGTCCAAAGCAACAGGCCCCAACGTAGGCTCCACTTGCTAGGAGGGCGGTGTCCAAAGAGACCCACGTGTTGCTCCTCCCTTCCTTAAATAGTCCTTCCCCAGCAGACCTTGCGCCGGGCAATGCACTGTGGGTGTCCCGCTGCATACTGGTTATAGTAGTCTTTGTACTCATTAAAGTGACACCCCGCTACATTAAGAATTTTCCACATTTTGTCATGTTACATCCAAAAACGTAAATGTATTTTATTTGGATTTTATGTGATAGACCAACACAAAGTGGCACATAATTGTGAAGTGGAAAAAAAATGATAAATGGTTTTCATTTTTTTTTACAAATAAATATATGAAAAGTGTGGGGTGCATTTGTATTCAGCCCTCCTGAGTCAATTCTTTGTGGAATCACCTTTCACTGCAATTACAGCTGCAAGTCTTTTTGGGGATGTCTCTACCAGCTTTTGCACATCTAGAGAGTGATACTTTTCCCATTCTTCTTTGCAAAATAGCTCAAGCTCTGTCAGATTGGATGGAGAGCATCTGTGAATGGCAATTTTTAACTCTTGCCACAGATTCTCAATTGGATTTAGGTCTGGACTTTGACTAGATAATTCTAACACATAAATATGCTTTGATCTAAACCATTCCATTGTAGCTCTGGCTGTATGTTTAGGGTCGTTGTGCTGCTGAAAGGTGAACCTCCGCCCCAGTCTCAAGTCTTTTGCAGATTTTCCTCTAAGATTGCCCTGTATTTGGCTCCATCCATCTTCCCATCAACTCTGACCAGCTTCCCTGTCCCTGCTGAAGAAAAGCATCCCCACAACATGATGCTGCCACCACCATGTTTCACGGTGGGGATGGTGTGTTCAGGGTGGTGTGCAATGTTAGTTTTCGTCACAAATAGCGTTTTGCTTTTAAGCCAAAAAGTTACATTTTGGTCTCATCTGACCAGAGCACCTTCTTCACATGGCTTCTCGCAAACTGCAAACAGGACTTCTTATGGCTTTCTTTCAACAATGGCTTTCTTCTTGCCACTCTTCCATAAAGGCCAGATTTGTGGAGTGCACGACTAATAGTTGTCCTGTGGACAGAATCTCCCACCTGAGCTGTGGATCTCTCCAGCTCCTCCAGAGTTACCATGGGCCTCTTGGCTGCTTCTCTGATTAATGCTCTCCTTGCCCGGCCTGTCAGTTTAGGTGGACGGCCATGTCTTGGTAGGTTTGCAGTTGTGATATACTCTTTCCAATTTTGGATGATGTATTGAACAGTGCTCTGTGAGATGTTCAAAGCTTGGAAAAAAATGTCATAACCTAACCCTGTTTTAAACTTCTCCACAACTTTATCCCTGCCCTGTCTGGTGTGTTCCTTGGCCTTCATGGTTCTGTTTGTTCACTGAGGTTCTCTAACATACCTCTGAGGGCTTCACAGAACAGCTGTATATATATATATATATATTGAGATTAAATTACACTCAGGTGGACTCTACTAATTAGGTGACTTTTGAAGGCAATTGGTTCCACTAGAATTTAGTTGGGGGTATCGGAGTAAAGGGGGCTGAATACAAATGCACACCACACTTTTCACATATTTATTTGTAAAAAAAAATGAAAACCATCAATAATTTCTCTTCCAATTCACAATTATGTGCCATTTTGTGTTGGTCTATCACATAAAATCCCAATAAAATACATTTACATTTTTGGTTGTAACATGACAAAATGTGGAAAATTTCAAGGGGTGTGAATACTTTTTCAAGGCACTGTATTTCAATGGTTCCTCTGTGTTGAAAAGCTTGAGAAACCCTGCACTAACATATCATAAGTTAAGGGTATAGTCATTTTTAGCAGGGGTTCCCCTGTGTTATTTCAAGGGTTCCCCAGTGTTATTTCAAGGGTTCCCCTGCGTTATTTCAAGGGTTCCCCTGCGTTATTTCAAGGGTTCCCCTGTGGTATTTCAAGGGTTCCCCTGCGGTATTTCAACGGTTCCCCTGCGTTATTTCAACGGTTCCCCTGCGTTATTTCAACGGTTCCCCTGTATTATTTCAAGGGTTACCCTGTGTTATTTCAAGGGTTCCCCTGCGTTATTTCAAGGGTTCCCCTGCGTTATTTCAAGGGTTCCCCTGTGTTATTTCAAGGGTTCCCCTGCGTTATTTCAAGGGTTCCCCTGCGTTATTTCAAGGGTTCCCCTGTGGTATTTCAAGGGTTCCCCTGCGGTATTTCAACGGTTCCCCTGCGTTATTTCAACGGTTCCCCTGCGTTATTTCAACGGTTCCCCTGTATTATTTCAAGGGTTACCCTGTGTTATTTCAAGGGTTCCCCTGCGTTATTTCAAGGGTTCCCCTGTGTTATTTCAAGGGTTCCCCTGCGTTATTTCAAGGGTTCCCCTGCGTTATTTCAAGGGTTCCCCTGCGGTATTTCAAGGGTTCCCCTGCGGTATTTCAAGGGTTCCCCTGCGGTATTTCAAGGGTTCCCCTGTGTTATTTCAACGGTTCCCCTGCGTTATTTCAACGGTTCCCCTGTGTTATTTCAACGGTTCCCCTGTGTTATTTCAAGGGTTCCCCTGCGTTATTTCAAGGGTTCCCCTGCGTTATTTCAAGGGTTCCCCTGCGTTATTTCAAGGGTTCCCCTGTGGTATTTCAAGGGTTCCCCTGTGGTATTTCAAGGGTTCCCCTGCGTTATTTCAAGGGTTCCCCTGTGTTGAAAAGGTTGGGGAAGGCTTGTATATTCTATATTTAGTATACACTTATATTAATTGTTTTTATTTGCTATATTTTTCCACTGAAAGTGGAGTCATCCTTTAAGCTCTGGGAGGGCAAAAACTGAAAAGACAAGAATGTTGCATGGATGATCTTTTCTCGAATGCCCTGCTGATCGGCACAGACGCGGCCGGTGTGACAATATTTACGTGAACAGAAAAAACACTACATGTCCTTTTTTTTTCTGCAAAAACACACCAAACTTCAGTTCCCGGACGTAAACTAGTCACATAGGAACAAATTGGATTTCTACTTGAAGCGCACAAGTGTGAACAGGCCCTTGCATTGTCAAAAATACCTACAACGCTCCGCGCTTTAAAGGGATGGCGACCACTTCCATAGGTGCGACAGAATGCAATGTACTCGCTGTATAAAGAGATGTTTTTAGGACTACACAGGATGGTGGAACCCTAAATTACCGAGCAGAATAAGGAGTAGGAAATGAGGCGGGTGTGCTACAAATGGGTGAATCATGCTGTGTACCTGGAGTGGACTTAGGACAGGGGGAGGGGAGACACCACAGGCTGTCAGTGTAGTAAAGGAGGCGAGGAGGAGAAAAACCGTAGGAGGTGATGGTGGAAAAAGAAGCAAAGAAAGGTTATACCAACAATGGAGACCGGGATGATTGTAGACAATAGAAAGGTGGCAGGAGAAACAGGCTATATATGTGATCAAAAGAAGGAAGATTTTCCTTAAAGCGGAACTCACTAAACAACAATGTCCTAAGTCTAGTACACACTATTAGAAAATTGGACAAACGATCGTTCGCATTTTTCTGTGTCCTCATCCCATATTGAAAACAAGAATGCCTAAAATGGTACAGAATTCTCAAACGACAGAAGACAACTTCCCACATGGGAATGACGTCCTTTTTTTCCCCACAAATAGAGCTTTATTTTGGTGGTATTTAATCACCTCTGCAGTTTTAATTTTTTCCGCTATAAACAAAAAGACAGACAATTTTGAAAAAAAAAAAAACAATATTTTTTACTTTCTGCTATAAAACATATCCGATAAAATAAAAAATAAAATTTATTCATCAATTTAGATCAGAATGTATTCTGTAAAATATTTTTGGTTAAAAAATCCCAATACGCGTATATTGAGTGTTTTGCGCAAATGTTATAGCCTCTACAAACTTTGGGATATATTTATGGAATTTTTTTTTTTTTTTTACTAGTAATGGCGGTGATCAGCAATTTGACATTGTGGCGGACAAATCGGACACCTAACTGACACTTTTGACACTTTTTGGGGACCAGTTACACCGATACAGTGATCAATGCAAGAAAAACAAATATGCACTGTCACTGTACTAATGACACTGGCAGGGAAGGGGTTAACATCAGGGGCGATTAAAGGGTTAAGTGTGTCCCTAGGGGGTGCTTTCTAACTGTGGGAGATGTGCTTTGATTGGGGGAAGACAGAGATCCGTGTTTCAGAAACATACGATCTCCATCTTCCCCTCTGGCAGAACGGCGGTCTTCCGCTCCTGTCCCGGATGACATTGCGTCCGCCTGACCCACTGATTGGCTCCCGCTGTGTCCAGTCAAAGCGGGAGCAGGTCGCCGGCGGGGCGCGCTCCAGACCCCGTGCACAAAATCACGTACAGGTGCGTGATTTCATGCAGGAGGGCCACCCTGGCGTAGTATATCTGCTTGGGGTGGTCCAGAAGTGGTTAAACACAGGAGAAATTATCTGGGGACTATAATAAGTTCTCACACACACTGGCCACCTGCTTCATGAAGGGTCTGATCAGGTCCGCCTGTCTGTTTTTAAGGTGGACCTGATCAGAGGGTCCATTCACCCCTATGGACTGGTGGGTGAAAACTGACTTGTGTCCATTTACCTCTACCTCCAGTCCAATCCATACCCCAGAAGAAGATCAGAGGGCAGAGTGCCTTTACTCTTGGCTGCCCATAGAGCAGCCAAGGAACTAAGCGGACACGAACATGTCATTCGCCTGCTCTGCTCCGATCGGCAGGTGATCAGTGGACAGATCCTCTGCTGTTAAAAACAGAGTCTGCCCCGTGTGAAAGCGGAACTAAACCCTCCTATGCTTTTCAGCAGAGGAAGCTGCCATCTTAGCCTCTGTTTGATTTACAACTGCCATATTGCTGCACATGTGATCAGTTATGACACCAGCCATTTGATGGTTTGACAGTTTGGTTGAGAGCACAGCAAATGTGACAGTTACATTCCCAACATGCCGAGAACATAACTGTTTTTTGAAATTGTTAAATCTAAATCGATGGGTTTAGTTTGTGTGACTTGTCCTGCGACTTTGAACTGCAAAGTCGCATGACAAGTCGTACCCCATGATTTCCAATGAGTACCATTCATATCTGTGCAACTTCAAAATAGTCCCTGCACTACTTTGGTCCGACTTTCATGCGACTTGAGGTCCATAAACCTCAAGATTACACAGGCATTGCTTCAAGTTGGATCAAAGTCGCAGCAAAATCACTGCAAAGTCACGGCAAAAATAGCGACAAAATTGCACAAGTGTAAAAGGGGTTGTAAAGAAATTTTTTTTTTTTTTTTTTAAATAACAAACACGTTATACTTACCTCCACTGTGCAGCTCGTTTTGCACAGAGTGGCCCCGAACGGCGTCTTCTGGGGTCCCTCGGCGGCTGTCTCGGCTTCTCCCCGCAAGAACTCACCACCTATATGTGAGCGAGCGAGCGAGCATGGTGATGAGTTCTTGCGGGTGCGCTCCCGTGAAACAGCCAGCGGCTATTGCCGCTCACTGTATCACTTGGCCCCGTCCCCCGGCGCGCTGCGTTATTGGATGTGATTGACAGCAGCGCGAGCCTATGGCTGCGCTGCTTTCAATCCATCCAGTGTAGCCAATCAACGGCCAGGCAGAGAAAAGAGCAGGATGTCGGGGGAGAGCGCGGGACTTTCGAGGGCTTAGGTAAGTAAAACGGGGGCCCGGGGGGGGGGGGGGACGCTGTATTGTCGAATGTTTTTTCACCTTAATGCATAGGATGCATTAAGGTGAAAATTTTTTTTCCTTTACAACCCCTTTAAGCAAGCCAGAGATGATACACTTTTCTTTCCTGCAACCACAAGCTGCAGGAAAGAAAATGGCTTAATTTCCCCATCAACACAGTCAGTGCCAATGGGGGAATCCCTCCCACAGCGCTATTGTGTTCTGCCGGCAGGGAGCCTTCCCTGCCAGCAGAACACAATGATTACTGCTGGCAGAACTGTGGATAAGGGGGTACCACCGGTCCTCCTGTATGGGGGAAGAGGGGCCCAGGCAGCTGGGTGAATCGGATATGGGCAGGGAGAGTGATCGGTGGGCAATTACTGAAACTGATCCCCTATATGGTTTCTCTCTGCAGCAGGTGAAAGCTGGCTTCTACTCCTCTCTCTCCTGCCGGTATATAGCTGCTGCAGAGAGAGCCATACAGGGTATTGATTCCAGTTATTGCCCCCCCCCCCTCCCCCTGCCGCACTGATCATCCTCCCTGTGAACCATACATTTCTCCCTGCTGCATGCCCCCCCCACAGTGCTGCAGTGCTGCTGGCTCCCCTACTCTCCTTCCCACCGGCATCTGCAAGCACACAATAAGATACTTCAGGATAGAGAGTGGGGGAGGGGTCTGGTAAATACGTCATATTTACAAGTCCCTTCTTTTCCTGAATGAACACAAAGGGAAATGCAAAATCTAGTGCAGCTGTGCATGGTAGCCAATCAGCTTCTAACTTCAGCTTTTTTAGTTAAGGTTTGACAAAAATAAAGGACGCTAATTGGTTTCTATGCACATCTGTCCCAATAAGTGATCGGTACCGAAGCATAGTAAACTGTGTTTATTTGGGGGAGAGGGGGCCTGGGGCCTGTCAGGTTGGCTGTATGAGGACCTGTGGCTTCTAATGGCAGCCCTGACTGTTGGTGGCTATAGTTGCCAGCAGTGATCGCATGCAAATAATCCAGCAGGCTGGATGGATCAACTTCAGTACAACCAGCCTGCCCACAGAAGGATTGAGTTCCTGCTGAACCAGCTGAGATTTAATCCATCTATGGAGGGCTTTACGCAGCAGCATTTGATCTGGGAAGAATAAACCAACCTTCAATTCCTAGCTCCATTTCTGTTTGTGTTTACATGCGTTTAGCTGCAGAAAACCCACTTTAGGTCCACCCTATAGCAGTTTTTTTTTTTTTCTCAAAACCAGAGTTTTATTGAACAGAAAGCATGCATATATGTAAGAAATTTATAAGACAAATCACTGACATAATAAACAGTGGCAAGTTAGGTTAACCCAAAACAGCTTCTTAACTTAAACTTAAACATGAGACAGTATGGCTGCTAACAGGTACAGTAATGCCGCGTACACACGACCGTTTTTCATGACGAGAAAAATGCCATTTTTTGGTCATTAAAAACGATCGTGTGTGGGCTCCAGAGCATTTTTCGCGACGTGAAAATGGCCATTAAAAATTTGGAACATGCTCTAATTTTTCTCATCGTTTTTCACATCGTGAAAAATGGCCGTGTGTATGCTTTAACGACGTGAAAAAAACGCGCATGCTCAGAAGCAAGTGATAAGACGGGAGCGCTCGTTCTGGTAAAACTAGCGTTCATAATGGAGATATCACATTCGTCACGCTGTAACGGAGCATGAGGCGGAAAAGCGTGAATCGTCTCTCACCAAACTTTACTAACACGAGGATCAGCAAAAGAAGCCCAAAGGGTGACGCCATACGAATGGAACTTCCCCTTTATAGTGCCGTCGTACGTTTCGTACGTCACCGCGCTTTGCTCAACTTTTTTTTTCACGATAGTGTGTAGGCAAGGCAGGCTTGAGAAGAATCACGTCGAGAAAAACTTAGTTTTTTTCAATGACATTAAAAACAGTCGTGTGTACGCGGCATAAGTCATATACTAAGATATGGTCCACACTGCGGCCATTAAAAGAGTATTGTTGCTCCATTTCCGAGTCATATTATGGTCTCTGAGGCCTGAAGACATCTATCCCATATTCTTTCATACTTCGAGGGGGAAACCCCTATGAGAGTACTCTGTAGGACAGAGTAATATTCACCTCCGCTATCCAGTGTGACAGTCCCGGTGGGTCTGGCCTCATCCAAACTCTAGCGATAACCTTCCTTGCGGAGAACAAGGTTTCGTGCAGAAATATTTTTGTAAACTTATCTAGCTCCGGCTCTGGAAAAATTCCCAGCAGGCATGTTTTGGGATGTAATGTCACCGGGGAGCCCATGGTGTCATGCAAGAACTGTAATTACCTGTACCCAGAACACCTGCGTTTTAGAGCATTGCCACAGGAGGTGGTAAAATGTACCTGGAGCTTGGCTACACATGGGGCAACTGGTTGGTTGGTTTGGCTTGTACTTGGAGATTTTGAGTAGCGTGAGATATGATCTGTGCAGTATAAAGACCTGAGTGAGTCGATCTGACAGCTTAGTAGAGACCAATTTACAAGTACAGTGGGGCAAAAAAGTATTTAGTCAGCCACCAATTGTGCAAGTTCTCCCACCTAAAAAGATGAGAGATTCCTGTAATTGTCATCATAGGTATACCTCAACTATGAGAGACAAAATGTGGAAAGTTGGAAACAAATCCAGACAATCACATTGTCTGGTTTGGAAAGAATTTATTTGCAAATTATGGTGGAAAATAAGTAATTGGTCAATATCAAAAGTTCATCTCAATACTTTGTTATATATCCTTTGTTGGCAATGACAGAGGTCAAACGTTTTCTGTAAGTCTTCACAAGGTTGTCACACACTGTTGCTGGTATGTTGGCCCATTCCTCCATGCAGATCTCCTCTAGAGCAGTGATGTTTTGGGGGTGTCGCTGGGCAACACGGACCTTCAACTCCCTCCAAAGATTTTCTATGGGGTTGAGATCTGGAGACTGGCTAGGCCACTCCAGAACCTTGAAATGCTTCTTACGAAACCACTCCTTCGTTGCCCGGGCGGTGTGTTTGGGATCATTGTCATGCTGAAAGACCCAGCCACGTTTCATCTTCAATGCCCTTGCTGATGGGAGGAGGTTTGCACTCAAAATCTCACGATACATGGCCCCATTCATTCTTTCATGTACACGGATCAGTCATCCTGTTCCCTTTGCAGAGAAACAGCCCCAAAGCATGATGTTGCCACCCCCATGCTTCACAGTAGGAATGGTGTTCTTTGGTTGCAACTCAGCATTCTCTCTCCCTCAAACACGACGAGTTGTGTTTCTACCAAACAGTTCTACTTTGATTTCATCTGACCATATGACATTCTCCCAATCCTCTTCTGGATCATCCAAATGCTCTCTAGCAAACCTCAGACGGGCCCGGACATGTACTGGCTTAAGCAGGGGGACACGTCTGGCACTGCAGGATCTGAGTCCTTGGCGGCGTAGTGTGTTACTGATGGTAGCCTTTGTTACGTTGGTCCCAGCTCTCTGCAGGTCATTCACTAGGTCCCCCCGTGTGGGTCTGGGATTTTTGCTCACCGTTCTTGTGATAATTTTGACCCCACGGGGTGAGATCTAGCGTGGAGCCCCAGATCGAGGGAGATTATCAGTGGTCTTGTATGTCTTCCATTTTCGAATTATGGCTCCCACAGTTGATTTCTTCACACCAAGCTGCTTGCCTATTGCAGATTCCCAGTCTTCCCAGCCTGGTGCAGGTCTACAATTTTGTTTCTAGTGTCCTTCGACAGCTCTTTGATCTTCACCATAGTGGAGTTTGGAGTGTGACTGTTTGAGGTTGTGGACAGGTGTCTTTTATACTGATAACAAGTTCAAACAGGTGCCATTAATACAGGTAATGAGTGGAGGACAGAGGAGCCTCTTAAAGAAGAAGATACAGGTCTGTGAGATCCAGAACTCTTGCTTGTTTGTAGGTGACCAAATACTTATTTTCCACCATAATTTGCAAATAAATTCTTTCCAAATCAGACAGACAATGTGATTGTCTGGATTTGTTGCCACATTTTGTCTCTCATAGTTGAGGTATACCTATGCTGACAATTACAGGCCTCTCTCATCTTTTTAAGTGGGAGAACTTGCACAATTGGTGGCTGACTATATACTTTTTTGCCCCACTGTATCTAGAGCTTCCTCATCCTAGTCTTCAATGCATAGGCGGACACAGTCGCTTGTGGGAGTGTTAGCATACTGTGAAAGTGGGAGATAAATTTCTTGGGATCCGGGCATTTAATTGCCCCCATTAGGGGGTTGCTAGCTAGGGAAACACTATCTGACGGGAACTGTGCCCGGAAGGCGTGACAGAGTTGTCAGTACCGAAGACGCATGTGATTTGGGAGTGCAAACTCGGTTTTAAGTCTGTCAAAGGTCTTTAGTGTTCCATTATGGATAATATGATTCAAATCAGGGGCGGATCCAGAGTCTTTTCTCGGGAGGGGCACTGCCAAAAAATGTTTTTTTTTGTGGGAAATTTATCGGGGAAATGGTTGGTGTCGGTGCTTCAATCATCCCGGCACCATGGTTGGTATGGTGTCAGGATGATTGAAGCGCATTATTTCTATTATTACATTGTAATATAAAATTAAATAGTTCAATGCAGAATCAGTGGGAGCCCCAAGTGTGTCACTTGCCACCGTCGCCTGCAATTAGTGGGAGCCCTGAGCGGGTCACTTGCCACACGTTGCGGATTGTCACTTGCCACGTCACCTGCCACATCTTGTGGATTGTCACTTGCCACATCTTGTGGATTGTCACTTGCCACGTCACCTGCCACACCTTGAGGATTGTCACTTGCCACGTCACCTGCCACACCTTGCGGATTGTCACTTTCCTGCCACCAGATGCAGATTGTCATTTGCCACGTCACCTGACACAATTTGCGGATTATCACTTGCCACGTCGCCTGCCACACCTTGCGGATTGTCACTAACTTGCCTGCTAAGGTGTAGTTTTGGTTGTCTCTTGCTGTGTCCCAGACTCCCAGAGTCAGGCAGCAGAGAGATAATGTAATCTCTCTGCTGCCTGCACAGTGAGGGCGGAAGTCACTGCAGGAATGCAGGGCAGGCACGGGCGGTGAGAGATGATCTCATCTCTCTGCTCCCCCGCTCCCGGCTAGCTGATTGGCCAGCTGCCACACTGAGCCTGCTCTCTCACTCTCACCTGCGCTGCCAACACACTGAGCAGCACGGTCTGCCCACGAACCGCGCCGCCCGCCGACAACAAACCGCGCCGCAAGTGGAGCCGCCCACTTTCTTACCCGTCTGTGGAGCCGCACGCTATCGCACCTGCCCGCAGAGCGGCCTGACGTGACTCACTGACGTCACTCGTTGCTAGACGCCAAATGGCCCAGGCATTAGCAACGAGTGCAGGGAAGAGGCTCCACCCACCTCCTCCTCCGCTCCTGGTATCGTGTCAGTGCGCCACGTAACTACATTAGACGCCGCTGATCGGCTGATGTGAGAAACTGAGAGAGAGACTCAGAGAGGCAGCGGCAGCCGCAGAACAAGTACTGTATATACTCGAGTATAAGCCGACTCGAATATAAGCTGAGGCACCTAATTTTACCACAAAAAACTGGGAAAACTTATTGACTCAAGTATAAGCCTAGGGTGTCCATCTGCATGCCTCACTTTGCCTCACTGTGCCCATGCCTCACTGTGCCCATGTTTAACATGGGAGTCTATGGAAGGAGTGCCCGGCTTTGAAAAATCGGTTCTCCCCGGCCGTAGGTCTCCCAGACACCAAACTTATAGAGGAGACATGGGGCTACATGTGGGCCAAGTGTGGGGTCCAGAGGACCTACGACTGACCAGTACCGGGTCCGCAAAATCACTGGAGAAATGACCGTTTAACATTGGAGTCTATGGAAGGGTTGCCCGGTTTTAAAAAAATCAGTGCTCCCCGGCCGTAGGTTCCCCAGACACCAAACTTTGCACACTTGTAGAGAAGACATGGGGCTACATGTGTGCCAGCACCGGGTCCCCAAAGTTCAAGAGATCAGGCGCAAAAAAAAAAAACAGAGCAAGCGAGTGTGACAGATGGTCTCGGGGGGGGCAATTGCCCTGTTGCCCCCCCCTGGATCCGCCCCTGATTCAAATAGAATATTCTCCTAGAGCTCCAGAGCTCACAGTCCGGGATTTAGTGTAATTCTGGTAAGTCTACATTGTGCAACAAAGGGGTGTATTCATGAGTTGCTGGCAGGTTAAGTTAGGCAGAGATCACTGTATTATGCCGCGTACACACGATCGTTTTTCATGCCGTTAAAAATGCCATTTTTAAAAATGGCCATTAAAACCGATCGTGTGTGGGCTCCAGAGCATTTTTAACGGCGTGAAAAACGGGCATTAAAAATTTCGAACATGCTCTATTTTTTCACGTCGTTTTTCATGTCGTTTTTTTTAACAACGTGAAAAACGATAGTGTGTATGCTTTTACGAGGTGAAAAAAAAACACGCATGCTCAGAATCAAGTATGAGATGGGAGCGCTCGTTCTGGTAAAACTAGCGTTCGTAACGGAGATAGCACATTCGTCACGCTGTAACGGACTGAAAAGCACGAGGCTGAAAAGCGCGAATCGTCGCTCAACAAACTTTACTAACATGAAGGGTGGCGCCATTCGAACGGATCTTCCCCTTTATAGTGCCGTCGTACGTGTTGTACGTCACTGCGCTTTGCTCGAGCGTTTTTTTTAATGATCGTATGGATGCAAGACAGGCTTGAGAGGAAACAAGAAAAAAAACGACGAGAAAAACGTTGGTTTACAAAATAGCATGAAAAACGATTGTGTGTACGCCGCATTAGTGTCACTGGTCCCCAAAAAGTGTCAAAAGTGTCAGAATGTCCACCACAATATCTCAGTTGCGCTACAAGTAACTGATCACCGCCATTACTAGTATAAAAAAAAAAAAATACAAATATCCTATAGTTTGTAGACGATATAACTTTTGCACAAACCAATAAATACACGCTTATTGGGATTTTTTTTTAACCAAAAATATGTAGCAGAATATATATTGGCCTAAATTTATGAAGAAATCTGATTTTTCAATTTTGTTTTATTGGATATGTTTTATAGCAGAAAGTAAAAAAATATTGTTTATAGCGCAAAAAAAAACGTAAAAATGTAAATAAAAATTGTCTAAAGAGTTGTTTAAATACAGCCCAAATCTTCCAGAGGGCAAGTGGGTAAAATCATGACATGCATTTATTGCCAGCTCACACCACATGCAGCCCAGTACGTTTTTTTTTTTTGCATCAAAAACGCATGGATAGTAGGTTATATGGTTTCCAATGACATAGTTCACACCAGTGCGATCAGTTCCAGGGCGTACCAGTTCCAGAAACAGAACATGCTGCATTTTTCCTGCACTGGACTGTATTGGAACGCGGTAAAACGCATAAAAAACCCACCTAAATGCACCAGAAACGCACTGGAACACACATGTCCTTATTTAGGACCAATTCACACCACATGCAGTCCAGTGCATTTTTTTTTCTGCAGCAAAAACACATGGATAGTAGGTTATATGGTTTTCAATGGTTCACACCAGCGTGGTCAGTTCCAGAAAAAAAAAGTAAAACATGCTGGATTTTTTCTGCCTGGACTGCACTGGAATGTGGAAAAATGCATCACAAATGCACCAAAAACACACTGGAACACACATGTCCTTTTAGAGCCAGCTCACACCATAGAAACGCAGTCTGGATGTGTTACGGATACATTTCTTCATGCGTGTTTTTGACGTGTTTCCTGTGCGGGGGCGTACGTTCCAGTGCGTTTTATTGGTGCATTCCAGTGCGTTTTATAACGTTCCAGTACAGTTCAGTGCAGAAAAAAATTCAGATTAAGATTTAGAGACGATTCACACCATAGAAATGCAGTCTGGATGTTTTTTTCCAGATTCATTTCCGCATGTGCATTTTTGACCCATTTCCGGTGCGTTTTTTACTCACCTTAAATGGGGACATGTGCATTTCAGTGTGTTTTTGATGCGTTCTACCGCTTTCCAGTACAGTTCAGTGCAGAAAAACTGCAACATGTTCTACTTTTTTTTCTGGAACTCGAACGCACTGGTGTAAACTATGACACTGGAAACCATATTTCCCTGTGTTTCTGATGCAGAAAAAAACGCACTGGACTGCATGCTGCGTGAACTGGCCTTAGGGCCTTAGGGCCAGCTCACACCATAGAAACGCAGTCTAGATGCTTTTCTGCATGTGCGTTTTTGACGCGTTCCAGTGCATTTTTTCCTCCAACTTAAATGGGGGCATGCGTTTCAGGTGCATTCCAGTGCGCTTTTCCACGTTCCAATACAGAAAAAAAATGCATATTAGGATTTAGGGCCAGCTCACACCATAGAAACGCAGTCTGTATGTATTCCAGATGCTTTTCTGCATGTGTGTTTTTGACGCATTTCTGGTGCGTTTTTGATGCTTACCAGTGCATTTTTTCCTCCCCTTTTTTCTCTTCATCTTCAGGGCCAGTTCACACCATAGAAACGCAGTCTGGATGCCTTCCTACATGCGTGTTTTTGATGCAGTCCAGTGCCTTTTTCCCCCCTCGTTTTTCTTAAATAAGGACGTGTGTTCTTGGTGCGTTTGTGATGCGTTTTACAGTGTTCCAGTGCAGGAAAAATGCGACATGTTCTACTTTTTTTTCTGGAACTGGAACGCACTGGTGTGAAATACGCCATTAAAAACCATATAACCTACTTTCCATGCATTTTTGATGCAGAAAAAAACACACTGGACTGCATGTGGTGTGAGCTGGCCCTCAATGGAGACATGTGCGTTCCAGTGTGTTTTTTCCTCACCTTAAATAGGGACATGTGCAGTCCGGTGCATTTTTGGTGCATTCCAGTGTGTTTTTGATTCGTTTTACCGCATTCCAGTGCAGTTCTGTACTTTTTATACTGGAACTAACCACACTGGTGTGAACCATTGGAAACCATATAACCTACTATCCGATGCAGAAAAAAAACGCACTGGACTGCATGTGATGTGAACTGGCCCCAGAGAAACTTTCCGGATGCTTTTCTGCATGTGCGTTTTTGACGCTTTTTCTGTGCTTTTTTTCTGCTTTCCAGTGCATTCTTTCCTTCATCTTAAATGGGGACATGTGCGTTTTTGGTGCATTTAGTGTATTTTACTGTGTTCCAGTATAGAAAAAATGCATGTTCTACTTTTTTTTTCTGGAACTGACAACACTGGTGTGAACTATGCCATTGGAAACCATATAACCTACTGTCTGTGCATTTCTAATGCAGAAAAAAAAAATCGCACTGGACTGCATGTGGTGTGAACCAGCCCTAAGGACCGGTTCACACTATAGAAACGCAGTCTGGGTGCCTCCGGATGTGTTCCAGATGCTTTTCTGCATGCGTGTTTTTGACGACTGGTTGTAAACTCTGTTACTTGTACCTACAGGTAAGCCTATAATAAGACTTACCTGTAGGCACTGTAAATATCTCCTAAACATGCACGTTTTAGGCGCTATTTACCATATACGCTTGCGCCGACGTGATCAGCGCATGTGCACTGAAGAAACGGCCTGCTCGTGTTTTTTTTTTTTTCAAATAGCCAAAAATGAAAAACGCCTGTAAACGAAAGGCGACTAAACGCAAGTTCCCGCGTTTACAAGCTGTTACAGGCGTTTCAAATGCCTCTGAACATCCGTCCTGAACGCATTTTTTTGCGTTCCAAAAAACTCTTCTAAACTCACCTGCCTAGAAGTTCCTATAAATGACCCTGATAAGATAACATTGAGGAGAGTTCAGGGGCAGCTAAAAAACACACCCAACTGCTCCTAAACGTCAGTTTACCAGCAGCAGTGTATATGAGGCCTAAACTTTAATGATATGTGTGTTCCAGTGTGTTTCTAAGGCGTTTCACCACGTTCCAGTACAGGGAAACGCAGAATGTTCAACTTTTTTTCTGGAACTGACCGCACCGGTTTGAACTCTGCCACCGGAAACCCTATGGGCCAGTTCACACCACATGCAGTCCAGTGCATTTTTTTTCCTGCATCAAAAATGCATGGAAAGTCTGACTGACTGGAACTGACTGCACTGGTGTGAACTAGAGCCAGACGCGAGTAGAGGAGAGCCGATTGGCGGCTCCCCTGACTGGGGGTCTGCGCTGATTGTTTATCAGCGCAGCCCCCACACGGATGCCCACCCAGGACCACTAGGGATGGCCACCACACAGGACCACTAGGGATGGCCACCACACAGGACCACCAGGTATGCCACCCTAGACCACCAGGGATATGCCAATCAGTGCCCAGGCAGCTGCCAATCAGTGCCCATTAAAAATGCCTGTCAGTGCCACCCATAAGTACCCATCAGTGCCACCCTTAAGTACCCATCAGTGCCACCCTTAAGTACCCATCAGTGCAGCCTTTCAGTGCCCACCAGTGCCACCTATGAGAGCCCATCAGTGCAGCCTATCAATGCCGCCTATCAGTGCCACCTCATCGGTGCCGCCTTATCAGTGCCCATCAGCGAAGGAGAAAACGTACTTATTTACAAAATTTTATAACAGAAACAAAGAAACTTTTTTTTTCTTCAAAACGTTCGCTCTTTTTTTATTAGTTTAGCAAAAAATAAAAAAAACGCAGAGGTGATCAAATACCACCAAAAGAAAGCTCTATTTGTAGGAACAAAATGATAAAAATTTAGTTTGGGTACAGCGTAGCATGACCGTGCAATTGTCATTTAAAAAGTGACAACGACAAAAGCTGAAAATTGGCCTTGGCAGGAAGGGGGGGAAGTGCCCGGTATTGAAGTGGTTAATGTTAGGAAAAAATAAGGGGAAAAATGCACTCACTAAACGCACATGCAGAAAAGTATGTGGAACGCAGCCGGACTGCGTTTCTATGGTGTGAACCGGCCCTATAACCTACTATCGGCCTACTATAACCTACTATCTGTGCGTTTCTGATGCAGAAAAAAAAAACGGTCCCAAGAAAAAAAGAGGGGAAAAAATGCACTGGACCGCATCAAAAACGCAGAAAAGCCCCCCGGACTGCGTTTCTATGGTGTGAAGTGGTCCTTATAGAATAGAAATGTCCTGAGTAAAGCATGTCTGTGCCTGGGAGTGTGAATGAGGACATCTTCCTGGAGAAGGTAATACTTGGAGGTGATAATAGAGAGGGGGGGACAGGCCAGACACACCGTGTGGAGAAGGTAATACTTGGGGGTGATTATAGAGGGGGGGGAGACAGACACACCGTGTGGAGAAGGTAATACTTGGGGGTGATTATAGAGGGGGGGGGGACAGGCCAGACACACCGTGTGGAGAAGGTAATACTTGGGGGTGATTATAGAGGGGGGGGGGACAGGCCAGACACACCCTGTGGAGAAGGTAATATTACTTGGGGGTGATTATAGAGAGGGGGGGACAGGCCAGACACACCGTGTGGAGAAGGTAATACTTGGGGGTGATTATAGAGAGGGGGGGACAGGCCAGACACACCGTGTGGAGAAGGTAATACTTGGGGGTGATTATAGAGAGGGGAAGGGGGGAAGACAGACACACCGTGTGGAGAAGGTAATACTTGGGGGTGATTATAGAGAGGGGGGGGGGGACAGGCCAGACACACCGTGTGGAGAAGGTAATACTCGGGGGTGATTATAGAGAGGGGGGGGGACAGGCCAGACACACCGTGTGGAGAAGGTAATACTTGGGGGTGATTATAGAGAGGGGGAGGGGGGAAGACAGACACACCGTGTGGAGAAGGTAATACTTGGGGGTGATTATAGAGAGGGGGAGGGGGGAAGACAGACACACCGTGTGGAGAAGGTAATACTTGGGGGTGATTATAGAGAGGGGGGGACAGGCCAGACACACCGTGTGGAGAAGGTAATACTTGGGGGTGATTATAGAGAGGGGGGGGGGCAGGCCAGACACACCGTGTGGAGAAGGTAATACTTGGGGGTGATTATAGAGAGGGGGGGACAGGCCAGACACACCGTGTGGAGAAGGTAATATTACTTGGGGGTGATTATAGAGAGAGGGGGACAGGCCAGACACACCGTGTGGACAGGGGAGGGCTGGCGGCCTTAGGCCTGGGGGGCAAGTCCAGTCAAGTGGCCCATTGAACCGCCGAATCAGCTCACCATTCATGACCCACCTGGTTTTTCAATGCAGCCTCACCAGTGCCCATCAGTGCAGCCAACTCCAGTGCCCATCAATGCAGCCTGATCACTGGAGCAGGTTACAAGGGGTGTATGGGGGGGAAATGGGGGGATAGCTAGGGGTGTCAGGGTCTCTCACTTCAGCGATCTCAGCTCAGCAGGTCCTTGCACGCCACGGTCTCCTGGGGGGGGGGGGGGTAACGCTCCTGATCCTGGGGTCAAGTTGCAGCCAGCGCCCAGCCCTGCATCCCGACTCCCTGGCACGCCCCGCCTCTGCCTGCTTCCAAGAATCCGGTCCCAGGGAGTTGTAGTTTCCTCTGCGCTGCTGTGTTTTCCACCCACCAGAAGCTTGAGTGTGGACTACAACTCCCGGAATGCAACGGCTAGTGGTCGGCCACCATGGCTATGCCCCCGGCCCGACTTCCTAGACCAGAATAAAAAAGAAAATGGTAGCGGGCAGCGGCTGCCGGACATTTTGAACATATATTAGGGCAGCCTGGGGGGCAATTGCCACCCTGGCCCAGCCCTCCCCTGCGTGTGGAGAAGGTAATACTTGGGGGTGATAATAGAGAGGGGGAGGGGGGAAGACAGACACACCGTGTGGAGAAGGTAATACTTGGGGGTGATTATAGAGAGGGGGAGGGGGGAAGACAGACACACCGTGTGGAGAAGGTAATACTTGGGGGTGATTATAGAGAGGGGGGGAACAGGACAGACACACCGTGTGGAGAAGGTAATACTTGGGGGTGATTATAGAGAGGGGGGGAGAGGACAGACACACCGTGTGGAGAAGGTAATACTTGGGGGTGATTATAGAGAGGGGCAGGGACAGGCTAGACACACCGTGTGGAGAAGGTAATACTTGGGGGTGATAATAGAGAGGGGGGGGGAACAGGACACACCGTGTGGAGAAGGTAATACTTGGGGGTGATTATAGAGGGGGGGACAGGACAGACACGCCGTGTGGAGAAGATAATACTTGGGGGTGATTATAGAGAGGGGGGGACAGGACAGACACATCGTGTGGAGAAGGTAATACTTGGGGGTGATTATAGAGGGGGGGGAGAGGACAGACACACCGTGTGGAGAAGGTAATACTTGGGGTGATTATAGAGGGGGGGGACAGGACAGACACACCGCGTGAAGAAGGTAATACTTGGGGGTGATTATAGAGGGGGAGACAGGACAGACACACCGTGTGGAGAAGGTAATACTTGGGGGTGATTATAGAGGGGGTGGACAGGACAGACACACCGTGTGGAGAAGGTAATACTTGGGGGTGATTATAGAGAGGGGGGGACAGGCCAGACACACCGTGTGGAGAAGGTAATACTTGGGGGTGATTATAGAGAGGGGGGGACAGGACAGACACACCGTGTGGAGAAGGTAATACTTGGGGGTGATTATAGAGAGGGGGGGGGGACAGGCCAGACACACCGTGTGGAGAAGGTAATACTTGGGGTGATTATAGAGGGGGGGGGGGGAGAGGACAGACACACCGTGTGGAGAAGGTAATACTTGGGGTGATTATAGAGGGGGGGACAGGACAGACACACCGTGTGAAGAAGGTAATACTTGGGGGTGATTATAGAGGGGGGGGGACAGGCCAGACACACCGTGTGGAGAAGGTAATACTTGGGGGTGATTAGAGAGGGGGGGACAGGACAGACACACCGTGTGGAGAAGGTAATACTTGGGGGTGATTATAGAGAGGGTGGGGAGAGGACAGACACACCGTGTGGAGAAGGTAATACTTGGGGGTGATTATAGAGAGGGTGGGGAGAGGACAGACACACCGTGTGGAGAAGGTAATACTTGGGGGTGATTATAGAGAGGGTGGGGAGAGGACAGACACACCGTGTGGAGAAGGTAATACTTGGGGGTGATTATAGAGTGGGGGGGGACAGGACAGACAGACCGTGTGGAGAAGGTAATACTTGGGGGTGATTATAGAGAGGGGGGACAGGCCAGACACACCGTGTGGAGAAGGTAATACTTGGGGGTGATTATAGAGAGGGGGGGACAGGCCAGACACACCGTGTGGAGAAGGTAATACTTGGGGTGATTATAGAGGGGGGGGGAGAGGACAGACACACCGTGTGGAGAAGGTAATACTTGGGGTGATTATAGAGGGGGGGACAGGACAGACACACCGTGTGAAGAAGGTAATACTTGGGGGTGATTATAGAGGGGGGGACAGGACAGACACACCGTGTGGAGAAGGTAATACTTGGGGGTGATTATAGAGAGGGGGGGGGACAGGCCAGACACACCGTGTGGAGAAGGTAATACTTGGGGGTGATTATAGAGAGGGTGGGGAGAGGACAGACACACCGTGTGGAGAAGGTAATACTTAGGGGTGATTATAGAGAGGGTGGGCAGAGGACAGACACACCGTGTGGAGAAGGTAATACTTGGGGGTGATTATAGAGAGGGTGGGGAGAGGACAGACACACCGTGTGGAGAAGGTAATACTTGGGGGTGATTATAGAGAGGGGGGGGACAGGACAGACAGACCGTGTGGAGAAGGTAATACTTGGGGGTGATTATAGAGAGGGGGGGGACAGGACAGACAGACCGTGTGGAGAAGGTAATACTTGGGGGTGATTATAGAGAGGGGGGACAGGCCAGACACACCGTGTGGAGAAGGTAATACTTGGGGGTGATTATAGAGAGGGGGGGGACAGGCCAGACACACCGTGTGGAGAAGGTAATACTTGGGGGTGATTATAGAGAGGGGGGGGACAGGCCAGACACACCGTGTGGAGAAGGTAATATTACTTGGGGGTGATTATAGAGAGGGGGGGACAGGCCAGACACACCGTGTGGACAGGGGAGGGCTGGCGGCCTTAGGCCTGGGGGGCAAGTCCAGTCAAGTGGCCCATTGAACCGCTGAATCAGCTCACCATTCATGACCCACCTGGTTTTTCAATGCAGCCTCACCAGTGCCCATCAGTGCAGCCAACTCCAGTGCCCATCAATGCAGCCAACTCCAGTGCCCATCAATGCAGCCTGATCACTGGAGCAGGTTACAAGGGGTGTATGGGGGGGAAATGGGGGGATAGCTAGGGGTGTCAGGGTCTCTCACTTCAGCGATCTCAGCTCAGCAGGTCCTTGCACGCCACGGTCTCCTGGGGGGGTAACGCTCCTGATCCTGGGGTCAAGTTGCAGCCAGCGCCCAGCCCTGCATCCCGACTCCCTGGCACGCCCCGCCTCTGCCTGCTTCCAAGAATCCGGTCCCAGGGAGTTGTAGTTTCCTCTGCGCTGCTGTGTTTTCCACCCACCAGAAGCTTGAGTGTGGACTACAACTCCTGGAATGCAACGGCTAGTGGTCGGCTACCATGGCTATGCCCCCGGGCCGGCTTCCTAGACCAGAATAAAAAAGAAAATGGTAGCGGGCAGCGGCTGCCGGACATTTTGAACATATGTTAGGGCAGCCTGTGGGGCAATTGCCACCCTGGCCCAGCCCTCCCCTGCGTGTGGAGAAGGTAATACTTGGGGGTGATAATAGAGAGGGGAAGGGGGGAAGACAGACACACCGTGTGGAGAAGGTAATACTTGGGGGTGATTATAGAGAGGGGGGGGAACAGGACAGACACACCGTGTGGAGAAGGTAATACTTGGGGGTGATTATAGAGAGGGGGGGACAGGCCAGACACACCGTGTGGAGAAGGTAATACTTGGGGGTGATTATAGAGAGGGGGGGGAGAGGACAGACACACCGTGTGGAGAAGGTAATACTTGGGGGTGATTATAGAGAGGGGGAGGGACAGGCTAGACACACCGTGTGGAGAAGGTAATACTTGGGGGTGATAATAGAGAGGGGGGGGGAACAGGACAGACACACCGTGTGGAGAAGGTAATACTTGGGGGTGATTATAGAGGGGGGGACAGGACAGACACGCCGTGTGGAGAAGGTAATACTTGGGGGTGATTATAGAGAGGGGGGGACAGGCCAGACACACCGTGTGGAGAAGGTAATACTTGGGGGTGATTATAGAGAGGGGGGGACAGGACAGACACACCGTGTGGAGAAGGTAATACTTGGGGGTGATTATAGAGGGGGGGGGAGAGGACAGACACACCGTGTGGAGAAGGTAATACTTGGGGTGATTATAGAGGGGGGGGGACATGACAGACACACCGTGTGAAGAAGGTAATACTTGGGGGTGATTATAGAGGGGGGGACAGGCCAGACACACCGTGTGGAGAAGGTAATACTTGGGGGTGATTATAGAGAGGGGGGACATGACAGACACACCGTGTGGAGAAGGTAATACTTGGGGGTGATTATAGAGTGGGGGAGAGGCCAGACACACCGTGTGGAGAAGGTAATACTTGGGGTGATTATAGAGGGGGGGGAGAGGACAGACACACCGTGTGGAGAAGGTAATACTTGGGGGTGATTATAGAGAGAGGGGGGACAGGCCAGACACACCGTGTGGAGAAGGTAATACTTGGGGGTGATTATAGAGGGGGGGGGAGAGGACAGACACACCGTGTGGAGAAGGTAATACTTGGGGGTGATTATAGAGAGGGGGGGAGAGGACAGACACACCGTGTGGAGAAGGTAATACTTGGGGGTGATTATAGAGAGGGGGGGAGAGGACAGACACACCGTGTGGAGAAGGTAATACTTGGGGGTGATTATAGAGAGGGTGGGGAGAGGCCAGACACACCGTGTGGAGAAGGTAATACTTGGGGGTGATTATAGAGAGAGGGGGGACAGGCCAGACACACCGTGTGGAGAAGGTAATACTTGGGGTGATTATAGAGGGGGGGGAGAGGACAGACACACCGTGTGGAGAAGGTAATACTTGGGGGCGATAATAGAGAGGGGGGGGCAGACACACCGTGTGGAGAAGGTAATACTTGGGGGTGATTATAGAGAGGGGGGGACAGGACAGACACACCGTGTGGAGAAGGTAATACTTGGGGGTGATTATAGAGAGGGGGAGGGGGGACAGGACAAACACACTGTGTGGAGAAGGTAATACTTGGGGGTGATAATAGAGAGGTGGGGGGGCAGGCCAGACACACCGTGTGAAGAAGGCACTACTTGGGGGTGATTATAGAGAGGGTGGGGAGAGGCCAGACACACCGTGTGGAGAAGGTAATACTTGGGGGTGATTATAGAGAGGGTGGGGAGAGGACAGACACACCGTGTGGAGAAGGTAACACTTGGGGGTGATTATAGAGGGGGGGGGGGGGACAGGCCAGACACACCGTGTGGAGAAGGTAATACTTGGGGGTGATTATAGAGAGGGGGGGACAGGACAGACACACCGTGTGGAGAAGGTAATACTTGGGGGTGATTATAGAGGGGGGGGGGAGAGGACAGACACACCGTGTGGAGAAGGTAATACTTGGGGTGATTATAGAGGGGGGGGGACATGACAGACACACCGTGTGAAGAAGGTAATACTTGGGGGTGATTATAGAGGGGGGGACAGGACAGACACACCGTGTGGAGAAGGTAATACTTGGGGGTGATTATAGAGTGGGGGACAGGCCAGACACACCGTGTGGAGAAGGTAATACTTGGGGGTGATTATAGAGAGGGGGGACATGACAGACACACCGTGTGGAGAAGGTAATACTTGGGGGTGATTATAGAGTGGGGGAGAGGCCAGACACACCGTGTGGAGAAGGTAATACTTGGGGTGATTATAGAGGGGGGGGAGAGGACAGACACACCGTGTGGAGAAGGTAATACTTGGGGGTGATTATAGAGAGAGGGGGGACAGGCCAGACACACCGTGTGGAGAAGGTAATACTTGGGGGTGATTATAGAGGGGGGGGGAGAGGACAGACACACCGTGTGGAGAAGGTAATACTTGGGGGTGATTATAGAGGGGGGGAGAGGACAGACACACCGTGTGGAGAAGGTAATACTTGGGGGTGATTATAGAGAGGGGGGGACAGGACAGACACACCGTGTGGAGAAGGTAATACTTGGGGGTGATTATAGAGAGGGGGGGGACAGGACAGACACACCGTGTGGAGAAGGTAATACTTGGGGGTGATTATAGAGAGGGGGAGGGGGGACAGGACAAACACACTGTGTGGAGAAGGTAATACTTGGGGGTGATAATAGAGAGGTGGGGGGGCAGGCCAGACACACCGTGTGAAGAAGGCACTACTTGGGGGTGATTATAGAGAGGGTGGGGAGAGGCCAGACACACCGTGTGGAGAAGGTAATACTTGGGGGTGATTATAGAGAGGGTGGGGAGAGGACAGACACACCGTGTGGAGAAGGTAACACTTGGGGGTGATTATAGAGGGGGGGGGACAGGCCAGACACACCGTGTGGAGAAGGTAATACTTGGGGGTGATTATAGAGAGGGGGGGACAGGACAGACACACCGTGTGGAGAAGGTAATACTTGGGGGTGATTATAGAGGGGGGGGGGAGAGGACAGACACACCGTGTGGAGAAGGTAATACTTGGGGTGATTATAGAGGGGGGGGGACATGACAGACACACCGTGTGAAGAAGGTAATACTTGGGGGTGATTATAGAGGGGGGGACAGGACAGACACACCGTGTGGAGAAGGTAATACTTGGGGGTGATTATAGAGTGGGGGACAGGCCAGACACACCGTGTGGAGAAGGTAATACTTGGGGGTGATTATAGAGAGGGGGGACATGACAGACACACCGTGTGGAGAAGGTAATACTTGGGGGTGATTATAGAGTGGGGGAGAGGCCAGACACACCGTGTGGAGAAGGTAATACTTGGGGTGATTATAGAGGGGGGGGAGAGGACAGACACACCGTGTGGAGAAGGTAATACTTGGGGGTGATTATAGAGAGAGGGGGGACAGGCCAGACACACCGTGTGGAGAAGGTAATACTTGGGGGTGATTATAGAGGGGGGGGGGAGAGGACAGACACACCGTGTGGAGAAGGTAATACTTGGGGGTGATTATAGAGGGGGGGAGAGGACAGACACACCGTGTGGAGAAGGTAATACTTGGGGGTGATTATAGAGAGGGGGGGACAGGACAGACACACCGTGTGGAGAAGGTAATACTTGGGGGTGATTATAGAGAGGGTGGGGAGAGGACAGACACACCGTGTGGAGAAGGTAATACTTGGGGGTGATTATAGAGAGGGGGGGACAGGCCAGACACACCGTGTGGAGAAGGTAATACTTGGGGGTGATTATAGAGAGGGGGGGGACAGGACAGACACACCGTGTGGAGAAGGTAATACTTGGGGGTGATTATAGAGGGGGGGGGAGAGGACAGACACACCGTGTGGAGAAGGTAATACTTGGGGTGATTATAGAGGGGGGGGGGACATGACAGACACACCGTGTGAAGAAGGTAATACTTGGGGGTGATTATAGAGGGGGGGACAGGACAGACACACCGTGTGGAGAAGGTAATACTTGGGGGTGATTATAGAGTGGGGGACAGGCCAGACACACCGTGTGGAGAAGGTAATACTTGGGGGTGATTATAGAGAGGGGGGACATGACAGACACACCGTGTGGAGAAGGTAATACTTGGGGGTGATTATAGAGTGGGGGAGAGGCCAGACACACCGTGTGGAGAAGGTAATACTTGGGGTGATTATAGAGGGGGGGGAGAGGACAGACACACCGTGTGGAGAAGGTAATACTTGGGGGTGATTATAGAGAGAGGGGGGACAGGCCAGACACACCGTGTGGAGAAGGTAATACTTGGGGGTGATTATAGAGGGGGGGGGAGAGGACAGACACACCGTGTGGAGAAGGTAATACTTGGGGGTGATTATAGAGGGGGGGAGAGGACAGACACACCGTGTGGAGAAGGTAATACTTGGGGGTGATTATAGAGAGGGGGGGGACAGGACAGACACACCGTGTGGAGAAGGTAATACTTGGGGGTGATTATAGAGGGTGGGGAGAGGCCAGACACACCGTGTGGAGAAGGTAATACTTGGGGGTGATTATAGAGAGAGGGGGGACAGGCCAGACACACCGTGTGGAGAAGGTAATACTTGGGGTGATTATAGAGGGGGGAGAGGACAGACACACCGTGTGGAGAAGGTAATACTTGGGGGCGATAATAGAGAGGGGGGGGCAGACACACCGTGTGGAGAAGGTAATACTTGGGGGTGATTATAGAGAGGGGGGGACAGGACAGACACACCGTGTGGAGAAGGTAATACTTGGGGGTGATTATAGAGAGGGGGAGGGGGGACAGGACAAACACACTGTGTGGAGAAGGTAATACTTGGGGGTGATTATAGAGGTGGGGGGGCAGGCCAGACACACCGTGTGAAGAAGGCACTACTTGGGGGTGATTATAGAGAGGGTGGGGAGAGGCCAGACACACCGTGTGGAGAAGGTAATACTTGGGGGTGATTATAGAGAGGGTGGGGAGAGGCCAGACACACCGTGTGAAGAAGGCACTACTTGGGGGTGATTATAGAGAGGGTGGGGAGAGGCCAGACACACCGTGTGGAGAAGGTAATACTTGGGGGTGATTATAGAGAGGGTGGGGAGAGGACAGACACACCGTGTGGAGAAGGTAACACTTGGGGGTGATTATAGAGGGGGGGGAGAGGCCAGACACACCGTGTGGAGAAGGTAATACTTGGGGGTGATTATAGAGAGGGTGGGGAGAGGACAGACACACCGTGTGGAGAAGATAATACTTGGGGGTGATTATAGAGAGGGGGAGGGGGGACAGGACAGACACACTGTGT
This sequence comes from Rana muscosa, assembly GCA_029206835.1. Classification (NCBI taxonomy): domain Eukaryota; kingdom Metazoa; phylum Chordata; class Amphibia; order Anura; family Ranidae; genus Rana; species Rana muscosa. The sequence continues at coordinate 238,069,063 of CM055128.1, forward strand.
GGAGAAGGTAATACTTGGGGGTGATTATAGAGAGGGGGGACAGGACAGACACACTGTGTGGAGAAGGTAATACTTGGGGGTGATTATAGAGGGGGACGGGGGGACAGGACAGACAGGCAGCCGTGTGGATACTGGCTAGAGAAGGGTGCAGGAAGCAGAGCCAGGTAAATGTATGGAGGGAGGAGGGTCAGCAGAGAGGGAGGGGTCAGACGCAGCACGCAGTCCCTGTCCCCGCCCCCTGCACACATCCTCAGTGTGGGACCCTCCTCCCTCTCCTACACCAGCATTGGCTGCACCTAGACCGGGAGCATGGAGCTGACTGGAAGCCTGCACACCTCTCCACCAGCACAGGGCTTTCCTGCTGTCACTTTCACAGCTTTTAATTAAAGCCTCCCCCCCCTTATCCAGCACTCCCTCCCTCTCTCTCCCCTTCCCTCCCTCCTCTGGGAAGCTAGGGGGAACAAAGGAGGAGGGGGGACAAGCAAAGAGGGGCAGTCTGAGAGCACACACAGAGAGAGAGAGGGGGGCAGGTGAAGGATTAGACATCCCTGGAGCAGAGAGACAGCTGGGAAGAGACAGGTGCTGCCTATCTATGTGAGGAGAACGCCTGGCACCTGCTGGAAGACAAGGGAGACAGAGGACAGTCATCTGATTTCAAGGAGACACCCCCCCCCCCTCCTTCCCTAAGGACTATCACAGCTCCACATTACCAGCCCATTTCATTTTCCCTTTATTACTGACAACTGGGGGGATCCTGACACTATTTTTGGAAGGAGGAGTCCTTTTTGGCTCTATCCGTTCTCTACGACCGATCTGGTGACACCAGGATTTCATTTTGGGTGCTCAGGAATTCCATCCTTATTGGACGCCCTCTCTTTTTTTTTTTTTTTTTGCAGCTACACCGCAGATTTCCATAGCCAACCCCTAATATTCAGGCGTTTGCCCATAGGGATGCTCGGTATATCTTCTTAGCCCTCTAGTGCCTCTATCTTTTTGGGGGGGCTTAGCCCCCTTTTCCATTCCGCTTTGCTATCATCAGTTCATCACCCCCCCCCCTTTCCAAAACCATGAAGCCTTTGGAGAAATTTTTAAAGAAGCAGAGCTCTCACATCTCGGGTCCTAAGCACCTCCACCGAAGGCAAAGCGTGTCCAAAATTCTTCCCTCGTTCCTGAGGGATAATCCGGGGGACTCGTCCAGTGGGGAGAAATGCGAGGAAGACCCCAGTGCTGGACCCACGCCTTCCCACGACTGCTTGGAGCTGCCGGATGGACTGCGTTCCCCCCTGTCCTTCTCATCTGATGAACTGTCACCTTCGGAACCGGTGACCCCACCGCCTGGGTCTGGTGGATGGACACTCTCTCCTCCTGGACTGCTGCTTGCCCCGGATACCCCAGAGGCTCTTCTAGGGAGGGTACTGGACCAGTTACTAACTGCCCCGAGACTAAGCGATGCAGCTGGTAAGTAGAGTGAAGGAATGAGCTGAGATATAAGCATGTCTTAAGATCAAAGGTTAAATGTTCTAAGATATATATTCATTCTTATTTGCCATACCAATCGATTTTTACAAAGAGAGCTGAAGGTAAAAATCACAAGGCTGAAATATTGAACATTATGACACATGTGTTATAGCTTAGTGAATTAAGCTGTGGGTGTAACGTTCTTGACTAGGTACCAAAGCCGAGTTTGGCATTGTAGTCATCCAGGACAATGGATATGGTTCTTCTGCGCTGTAGTCTGAATAAAGTCTAGTTTGGTGGTTGACACTTCCATGTCCAGGAGTCAGTTCAGCTTAGCAGTTGGCTGGTATTGGAGCAAGGAGTATGTGCTTTGCCTTAAGGCCCATACACACGATCAGAAAATCGGAAGTAAAATTTTGTCCGATGAACAATCTGATGATTTTCGGATCGTTAGTACGGTGCTTTCTTTCGACAGCCAATTTCGAATGACAAAAACTGGATGTGCAGGCTATAACATTTTTGTTGTATGTAAACACAATGTCTGATTTTCCTTTTTTAATTAGTACAGTTTTCGTCTGAAAAAAATCGTAAGAGCAAGACTACGCATGCTCAGAAATAATAGAACACATACAAAACAATTTAGCACGTTGCATCACTTCTGAAGTTGAATTCGATCGTAGGAGAATTTTCGTATGTTGCATGACCTCTTCACTTTCGATATGAGACTAGCATGCACCCAAAAACTGACAAATTCGTCCGATAATCTGAAGGTGTGTGTGGCTTTAGAGTAGCTTTTACTTTTTAACATGGAGGAACCTCTGACATAACTTTCAGGCCTTATAGTGCCCATACACTAAACAAAATATCGTTTGAATATCTGTCATTTGGACAGTTTTGTTTTTCATCCAGTTGACGGGAACAGATCGAAAATCAGTTTGAAGTGTTTGAGACAAAAATAAAAGGAAGGAAAAGTTTGAAAAACTGCTGAATGGACGAAAAATTTAAAGGTTAACGTGTTTCTCGCCTGTTAAAATTTTAAACTGTTGGTACTGCACATTAGGGAACCCCTGACAAACATGTACTATACTGTATCCATAACTCGGGGGATATTAGCATAGTGGTCAGTGGGAAGAATGTTCCTCACAGTGGCGGTCAGTGGGAAGAATGTTCCTCGCATTGGCGGTCAGTGGGAAGTATGTTCCTCGCATTGGCGGTCAGTGGGAAGAATGTTCCTCGCATTGGCGGTCAGTGGGAAGAATGTTCCTCGCATTGGCGGTCAGTGGGAAGAATGTTCCTCGCATTGGCGGTCAGTGGGAAGAATGTTCCTCGCATTGGCGGTCAGTGGGAAGAATGTTCCTCGCATTGGCGGTCAGTGGGAAGAATGTTCCTCGCATTGGCGGTCAATGGGAAGAATGTTCCTCGCATTGGCGGTCAATGGGAAGAATGTTCCTCGCATTGGCGGTCAATGGGAAGAATGTTCCTCGCATTGGCGGTCAATGGGAAGAATGTTCCTCGCATTGGCGGTCAATGGGAAGAATGTTCCTCGCATTGGCGGTCAATGGGAAGAATGTTCCTCGCATTGGCGGTCAATGGGAAGAATGTTCCTCGCATTGGCGGTCAATGGGAAGAATGTTCCTCGCATTGGCGGTCAATGGGAAGAATGTTCCTCGCATTGGCGGTCAATGGGAAGAATGTTCCTCGCATTGGCGGTCAATGGGAAGAATGTTCCTCGCATTGGCGGTCAATGGGAAGAATGTTCCTCGCATTGGCGGTCAATGGGAAGAATGTTCCTCGCATTGGCGGTCAATGGGAAGAATGTTCCTCGCATTGGCGGTCAATGGGAAGAATGTTCCTCGCATTGGCGGTCAATGGGAAGAATGTTCCTCGCATTGGCGGTCAATGGGAAGAATGTTCCTCGCATTGGCGGTCAATGGGAAGAATGTTCCTCGCATTGGCGGTCAGGGGGAAGAATGCTCCCCGCATTGGGGGTCAGGGGGAAGAATGCTCCCCGCATTGGGGGTCAGGGGGAAGAATGCTCCCCGCATTGGCGGTCAATGGGGAGAATGCTCCCCGCATTGGCGGTCAATGGGGAGAATGCTCCCCGCATTGGCGGTCAATGGGGAAGGGTGCTCCTCTTTAGACCCCTTTTCACATGGACAATGCTGTTGACTTGTGATCCATGGTAGATCCCTTTTGCCAGCATGAATCTGGCCTGCAGTTAGCAGGTGAGTGGGAGGAAATTTGCCACCTCCAACACACCCGTTTTGATAAGGGATTTCACTCTGAAATCCCTGTTGACCACACTGCAACTGCGTAATTAAGATGCAGTGTGGTTGTGACGCAGCTTCACCCTACTTTTTTTTGCCACAGTGCATGCAAAGCCTCGCGGCTGCGACAAGTTGGATTGAGCCGTCTGAGAGTCATTGCCATGTCGGTGGTTACTTATCTGAGAGGCAGAAATTTGTATATTGCTTGAAGAACCTATAGAAACCTCTGAAGGAACCTTAGGTTCCAGGAGAACCTGTCAAAATGGGGTACACCCCCACCCCAAAAAAAGACATGCCAAATGTGGCAGGAGACGAGGACTTAAAGCTGAACTCCCCCCTTTGGGTGGAGTTCTGATTTAATGTGAATTTGACCAAAGGTGTGTGTGTGTGTGTGTGTGTGTGTGTGTTAGTTGCCCTTTTTGACTTGGTTTGTAAAGGTATTGGCTCCAGGGCTGTCATCCTGATCCTGGCTTCACCACCTTACAAATTATTGACCCAGAACAAGCCTTTAAGGACTTTTTAGAACTTTCAAATTCTGCCTGGTTGCATGCTTGTTCCAGAGTAGTGGCACTCCAGACAATTAAAGGCATAGGGTCTTGCACCTTTTAAGAACCAAAGTAACATTTCTATCCATGATGGTTGCTCCTATATTTGTCCTCAGAGACCTGTGCCATATGAGCTGCTTTGTATTGTCACCTGATTAGTAATATACAGAAGTCTATTTTTGCACTTTTATGAGTAGCCCATGATGTGTCATGGACCTTAGACTGGAAGGTATGACATCATGAAGTGCATGTCCCATTGATGACAATGGCTAGGCGTGTAAAGCATAACGTAAGTAGTATATGAAAGGGGGAAATAGAAGACATCAAGATGATGAACCTTTTTTCAAATCCTTAGGCTTAATGTACACGGGACGTTTTACAACCTCTCCTAAATTATTTAACTTGACAGATAGTAACCCACGTTTAAAAACGTCTATTTTGCCGCGTTTACATGCCGCGTTTGCGTTTTAGAAGCGTTTTTTTTTTTCTTTTTCAAATAGGCAAAAATTTAAAACGCCTGTAAACGAAACATGGCTAAATGCGAGTTACAGGCGTTTGGCATTTCAAATGCCTCTAAACATCCGTCCTGAATGCATTTTATTTATTTATTTTGCTTTCCAAAAAATGCTTTTAAACTCAGCTGCCTAGAAACTACTGTAAACGACCCAGTGTACATGTACTGATAAGATAACAGAGGAGAGTTCAGGGGCAGCTTAAAAAAACGCCCAACTGCTCCTAAACGTCCGTTTACCAGCAGCAGTGCACATGAAGCCGAACTGTAATTTACCAGCCAAATATAGCGTTTGGATATGTTCAATACAAAGTAAAGACCTGCATGGGTAATTTTTTATCTAAACCAATGGTGGTCAACCTACCAGAGTGTGGCCCCTGACATTGCCAAACAGCTGTCCATCATCTTCAGTGTAATATAAGCCCTGGTTCACACTGGTGCGTTTTGACATGCGATTTGGCATGTCAAAACGCCGGTATTTGCCGCAATGGCACCGGCCTAATCGGTGCGCCGCCGCATCTGCGGCGCTGCACTGATTTCGAAAAGTAGTTTCTCTACTACTTTTTGCGATTTCGGACGCGATTTACATTGACATCTGTGTCAGATGTCTTTGTAATCGCGACTGAAATCGGGACTGCCAGCGAGAGTGAAATCATGCAAGTTCAGCTGAACTCGCACGGCTTCACTCCCGCAGCCCAGTGTGAACCTGGGCTAATGGTAAGTTAGTCTGTTAGAGACCATCAGCATGTTAAATGGTAGAGATCAATGCTATTCTGACCATTTTACAAACCAGTGCTCCCTACATCCAACTTTACATTTCTCACCACATTTGATATTCCCTGTAGAAAGATCCATTACAAAAAAAATAAAAAATGGACACACCAAAAACACATAACCATGAGGATGAATGATGAATGTTGGAAAGCCTTTGTGGATCTGCAGGCTCTGATCCGTGTATTCTGACAGGGCAGGAGTCTCCGCTTGTGTGGATGGACACTTGAGGTCATGGAAAAGCATATTAGGTGGGTGCCCTCCGTCAAACTCTGCATGTTGCGACCAAATTTGCCACGGAAATGTGTACCTACTCAAATGATGTCTGCTTGCAGACGGGTGCTTAGAGGATGGTGAAAACATTTTCTTCTTTGCTGCCCCCTTGCCCATGTGAATGGAGCCCAAAACTGGGTACACAGCTGGGTGAGATTTTATTTGTTTAACCAGCGGGCTGAATGAAAGAACTCAAATTCTTGCATCCACACAAACAGTGTGGATGCAGGGATCTCCCTCGTAGCACTATTGTATTCTGACAGTGTCCTGTCGGAATACACTGATCAGCACTGCAGCCGGTGGCTGCAGCAACTGATCGAATGTCAGTCGAACCGACGGTATTTCGGCACGTCTAAACCAAGCTTAAAGTGGTTCTAAAGCCTAAAGATTTTTTTACCTTTTTAAAGCGGAGGTCCACCCTAAATTTTTTTATACTTACCAGAAATGTCTGTTTGCTAGGCAGCTGGTCCTAATCTGCCACTTGCTCGTCCACGGTGATCTTCTCTCTTCTCCTCCTCGCGTGGCCTCCTGGGAAATGGGGCGCGCTCTCTTCTGGGAACTGTGTGTCTCCCAGAGGACAGCCGCCCATTCAAAAAGCGCCACGTGACTCGCGCATGCACAATAGGAAACGGGCAGTGAAGCCGCAAGGCTTCACTGACTGTTTACCTTAGTGAGGATGGCGGCACCGACACACGGTCCGGAGGATAGATCAGCCTCGGGCGGCCGACACCACGGGCGCGCTGGACAGGTAAGTGTGCTTATTAAAAGTCAGCAGCTACAGTGTCTGTAGCTGCTGACTTTAAAAAAAAATAAAAAATCCCAGCTGGACCTCCGCTTTAATGCAAGGAAGGTAAATGTTTTGACATCAGCATTCCCCCTCACCCTCTAATACTTACCTGAGCCCAAAATTCGATCCATCGCTGTACACGTCTGCAGCTCTTCTCTCGCCTCACTTCCTGTGTCTCGCTGGTTTGGTGGGGCATCGGGAGCTATTGGCTCCCAGTATTGTCAATCAAAGCCAGTGACGAGGGAGCGGGGGGCGAGGTTGAGTCTCGCCTGTGTCAATAGATGCAGCAGCGGGGCTTGGGAGCGTGCACGCTTGAGTGCCCCCATGGGAAGAGGCTTCTCATGGGGGCACTTGACAGTGAGGAGGGGCCATAAGTGCCAGTGGGGGACCGGAGAAAAGGAGGTAATTCTATTTCACAGAGCAAGTAAGTATAGACCTGTTTGTTATACACTTGACAAGCATGAACCCATTCAAGCGAATGAGGCCGCTCTGAAAATGCCCTGCAACCTTGTGCAGTACAGCAAACAAGGGGTTAAAGCAGGCAGTGTTGTGTTGCTTTTTTCACCACCTGCTTTAACCCCTTGCACCACGCAGAAGCATGCAATTGGGTGGTACTTGCAGAGTGACCCTATTTACTTGAATGGATTGCGTTTTGGCAGGAGGTAGCACCCACCAAAAGCAACAGGGCCCCAATTCCTGCTGTGGCATGTGTACACCTTTTGGCTGCTGCCTCAGCAGCTAAATGGGGTAGGAATTGGGGGTGGTAAAAACCAAAACTCCTATCCCTCTCCCCCCCTAACTTTATCTGTGAACGAGCCCTAAGGGTGCCCTTGCCGAATGCAACAGGGCTCATTCACAAGTGCAGCAGGAACTTCTGCTCCCCTGAAAGGCGATCCAAGTGTGTTTGGCAGGTGGTGAGGAGTTGATATGTTGCCTTTTCATCACCTGATTTAAACCCATTGTAGCCGTGCAATGCACGCTGTGGTAATACGGCAATTAGAGGTTTAAATCCGGTGTGAGGATGCCACAACGTGCCCGGTGAGCTTTGATGTCTCCCACGATGTTCAGGTAGATCTCCAACTCTTTAAAGCGGAGTTCCACCCAAAAGTGGAACTTCCGCTTTACGCACTCCTTTCCCCCTTACATGCCACATTTGGCATGTCATTTTTTTTTCTTGCGGGGGGGGGGGGGGGGGGAGAGTGGGTACCTTCCTTTTAGTGGGACCTCCTGTCCCACTTCCTCCTTCCTCTTCTCGGCCGCCTAGGCGACGACTCCTCTTGCCCTAGGTGGCCCCCCTGCCAGCAATCTTCTGGGACAAGAAGACTCCTCCTCTTCAGGTCCCAGAAGATTGCCTTTTCAATAGCAGTGCGCGCCCGGCCGTGCAGCTGTGATCTGTCACTGCAGGGTGCCCACAGTTGCTATGACGGAGCCGTGGAGAGTAGGGAGAGAAGAGCGAGGCTCCGTGCGGCCGCATCGCTGGACTGTGGGACAGGTAAGTAACTGTTTAATAAAACTGTTTAATAAAAGTCAGCAGCTACGCTTTTTGTAGCTGCTGACTTTTAATAAACTTTTAATAAACGAAAAAAGGGGTGGAACTACGCCTTAAGGTTGCCTACCCCTGCAAGGATCTGCTACTGATGGCTTGGTTCCATCTATACCAAACATGCCTTCAGAGCTCTAGTGGAGTCCATGCCTTGATGGGTTATGGCGGTGGTCATAATTTTATGGCGGATCTGTGTAAATATGTTAACTAGTCCAAGAAATGCATACATACAATTACTCAAAAACCTATTCAGTGATATTTACTAGTTCCAAAATGAATGAGAAAGCTGATCTAATGTACTTGATATCAACTTCTTGTAATCCAATGCACAGTAGAGTGGAGGGGAAAGGCCAGCACTAGGAACCAGCTGGCCTTTGCCACAGTGCGCATGCACTGACGGAGGAGCTATCAGAATGGACCTTATCTGCTGTTCCTTTTATTGTCCAATCAGCAAGCTATGCTCTAAATCTATACAGTATATACTGCAGTGGCAGTCGAGGATTTGGCTGTGCCGTCTGTAGGGGTACCTGGATTCCAAGACTGGGTAAAACAGTCCCCATATATGTATTTTAACTGTGAAATTTAGCAGCGTACCTAGCATTTAGCTTAGGTAGTGTCCCAGTATACAAATGTAAAGAAAAGTATGGAGCACTGTGGATAAGGAGAAACTAAGAATTCTTTTTACTAAAACTGGTGTGGCTGTGCATAGTAACCAATCAGCTTCTAACTTCAGCTTGTTCAATTAAGCTTTGACAATAAGCCCCCCGTTCACACCGGTGCGACTTGTCATGCGATTTGACAGGTCAAATCGCATGACAAGTTGTACCCTATTGTCGACAATGGAACTGTTTGACTTTGTGGTGCCGCACCGATTTGAAAAAGTAGCTCCTGCCGTACTTTTGTCAATTTTCAGGTGCGACTTGCATAGACACCTGTGCCATAGTCGCACAGATGTCAGTCAAGTCGCACCTGAAGTTGTACTGACTTCAAGTGAAGTCGCACGGTTTCAAAGCCTCATTCAGTGTGAAACCTAGAAGTTTTAGTAAATCTCCCACATAGAAAATATAGGGTTCCATTCACAAAGCAGTATGTTTCCCTGTAAAAATGTGGTAAAATACCGCTCTGTTTTTCAAAAAGTTTTTGGAAATTTACAAAACGCTACTAAAATACTGCATGAGTTATTTTATTAAGTCTTGCAGTATTTTAGTAGTTAAAATATGTGGTAATTTAACGCATGGCACTAGACGGAGTATTTATTAAATGTTAAGGAGTGGGCGGCCGCCCGCATCCTTAGCAACCAGTAAACCACATGGGTTTTTAAGGAGTGGGCACTGGGCAGCTGCGGCATCCTTCATAACCGATGAGTCGTCAGCGGGGTTCTCCGCTGACAGCTGAAAGTAAAAAAAAGAATTGCCGGAAATACCTAATTTTATTTTTTTCAATAATTCACAATTACCAGACCCTTATCCGAGCATGTAGCTCGGCAGGTCAGGAAAGGGAGGGGGGATGAGCGAGCCGCCCCCGAATCATTCCATGCCACATGCCCTCAACATGGAGAGCCCCCCCCCCCCCAAAGCACCTTGTCCCCTATTTTAATGGGGACAAGGGCCTCTTCCCCACAACCCTGGCCAGTGGTTGTGGGGGACTTACCGGAATCTGGAAACCCCTCTCTAACAAAAGGGGCCCATATCCCGGTCCCTCCCATGTGAATAAGTACCCCTACTCATTCACTTAAAAAAAAAAAAAAAAAAGACTTTAGACAGGTTGACAAGTCCTTTAAAAAAAAAAAAAAAAAAATGTAGATCCATCAGCAATCACCATCCCCTTGACTGTTTAATAGAGCCAGAGTGGATGTTGCTTGTATGAGTGGATCTCCTGCATATAATATTTATATTTTATGTATATTTTTCAAATGAATGACTGGTCTAATGTCTTTTTCTTACACCTACACAATTTGGTGAATGAGTAGGGGTACTCCTTCACCTTGAAGTGGGGGATCTGGGGGCACAAATATATAGCACCCCCCCTAGTATAGGATGCTAGGAAAGTTTTTCATTTTTGGCTTGCTCAGTGATCTGCCGTAGTCTGCTCATGGTTTCACAGGCTAGGAGTTTGATTGCTATCCCCCACCTCTGGGTGAAGCTTCCACAACTTAGGGTGGGAAATTAAAATGACTGGCCTGAATATATACTATGTTCTGGCCAATCCCTGGGGTGCTATGTCCAGAAGGTGGTCTGGGAGCTGGCAAATAGCCTAAAGTCTTGAGATTGTCTTTCCCCTGTCAGGGATGGATCTGGGAGCTTCAGGGGGATGCTTGCCTGGACTGGATTGAATGCTGGACCTCTCTATCAAGGAATTAGGTTTGAGGATGTAGCTGCTCTAGGATTTGTGAGTAGGGACCCTGACTGACTCCCTAAAACGGCGTAATCGGAGAGACCTGCCTCGTGGTCCCCAGCTTTGAGACTTTAACTATTTTGGAGCTATCTCACGGTCCTCAGCTATTGGGGTTGGGCTATCTCATGGTCATCCGTTTTGAGACAAACTAGTTTGTGACGATCTCATAGTCCTCACCTATAAGAAAATAGACTGTTCTGTAAACCACCTCATGGTTCCCAGCGGTGAGCGCTAGACTGTGCTACCTTTGCCAAGATTAAAGTTTCTTCTGCTAATCGTTCTTAAGCTTTTTGGAGGATGCCATGCCCCTTTTCCCTCTCTAAGTTCTGCAGCAATAAATCTTAAAAAGACATCCCCTTGATTGTTTAATAGAGCCAGAGTGGATTAATGTTGCTTGTGTGACTGGTAGTCTTGCCACTACTTGGGAAGAAGAAACTAGTTCAATACAGCGGCTCCTTCAGGGGCTCCTTCAAGGAGCTTACAATCCTGAGTCCCTAACTCACATTGATACATACTAGTGCCAATTTAGACAGGAGACAATTAACCATTTAGTCTTTGGAGTGTGGAAGAAAACCGGAGTACCCAGAGGAAACCCGCACAGGAAGAACATACAAACTCCATGCTGCTAATGATATATAAAGAAATTGGCAGTGATTACCAAACTTTTCAACTGGGGTGGAATAGTTTATTACAATGTATGGTATGTCTATTGTGTTGGCACAGCTGCAACTCTAAAATATCTCCTTTAAAAAAAAGAGTAATACTACAAACTGAAAGCCAAGTTTAGGAATGCTTGATGGACCAAATTTAAAATGTGGTTTGATCCTCCACCTTGAATCTGGTTGGGCTCCCAAAATACAATCCATTAAATCCGGACCAATGCCCTGTCTTTAAGGGGTTGTAAAGGTTCGTTTTTTATTTTCTAAATAGGTTCCTTTTAAGCTAGTGCATTGTTGGTTCACTTACCTTTTCCTTAGATTTACCTTCTAAATGTTTGTTTTCTTTGTCTGAATTTCTCACTTCCTGTTTCTCCTCACTGAACTCCACACCATCATCTGAGTGGTGTGGAGTCAGCCAGAACAGATTCCTGAACAGTTTACTGAGGAGAAACAGGAAGTGAGAAATTCAGACAAAGAAAACAAAGAAAAAAAATATTTCGAAGGGAAATCTAAGGAAAAGGTAAGTGAACCAACAATGCACGAGCTTAAAGGAACCTACCGTATATACTCGAGTATAAGCCGAGATTTTCAGCCCTTTTTTTGGGGCTGAAAGTCCCCCCCTTGGCTTATACTCGTCAGCGAAATTTTTCCATTGTAAATAGTACCTGTAAAGAAGTTGCGGCGGCTGCAGCTTCCATCGTTCGAATTCCGCGGTCTCTTCCTGTTCCTTCCGTGATAGGCGAATCTCATCAGACACTCTCCGCCTATCACGAACGTTCTCTCATCCTCAGTTTTCCAGCAGACGTCTGTGATTGGCGGAACACCCAACACAGTGTCTGCTGGGAAAACTGAGGATGAGAGAATGATCGTGATAGGCGGAGAGTGTCTGCTGAGAATCGCCTATCAAGGAAGGAACAGGAAGAGACCGCAGAATTTGAACGATGGACGCCGCAGCTTCTTTACAGGTACTATTTACAATGTAAAATAGGGAACAGCGAGCTAGGGAACAGTGGACAGTGAGGCATCGGCTTATACTCGAGTCAGTAAGGTTTCCCAGTTTTTGGGCAACATTAGGTACCTCGGCTTATACTCGAGTCGGCTTATACTCGAGTATATACGGTATTTAGAAAATAAAAAACAAACCTTTACAACCCCTTTAAGTACTGACATGCTGCTCCCTGTTGTCTGGATCATGACAATTGACATGTAGTTAAGACTGCTTGATGTGAGTGCATTCGCAGAAAGTCTGTCCCTCTTCCTTAGGACCAAGCTGCTCTGCTGATGTTCTGTATATACTCCGTATTAATACTATTAACCCTTGCTGGTGTAAACAAGCCTTCTGTGGGCATTTAGGTCATTGATCACTTGCCAACCGCCCTGTAGTAGTTTTACTGATGCAAGGCTGCCGCGCTGCACAGGATCACGTGCATATATACGTGATCCTGCACATCCGGGTAGTGAGTGCCGGGCATCGGCAGCTCGCTCCCGCTGTGATTCCCCTGGCACCCGCTGATCGTTTGGCACACAGGCAGACCGCCATTATGTCAGTACAGAAGGCATGGCTCCTGTGTTCCTGCAAAGCGGGAACACCAATATATGCCTTCCACTAGTAAAAGCACCTCCTCCCGCATTACACTACACTAAAACACTGGCTAGGCACACAGTTAACCCTTTTCCCCTGATGTTAACCCCTTCCCAGCCAGTGTCATAAGTACAGTGTATAGTGCTTATTTTTAGCACTGATCACTGTATTGGTGTCACTGGTCCCCAAAAGAGCGTCGGTGTCCAATTTGTCTGCCGCAAATATCGCAGTCCCGCTATAAGTCGCTGATCGCCACCATTGAGCTTGTTAAATATAGGCCCAAGTGGGCAATTATGTGGTTGGGTTGGAGATCTAGAACCTGTACCATTTTCGTGTGGTTGGAATGCTTAGTTTTGTAAGAATAGTTGGGGTCAGTTGGCACACACAGGCTGTTTGTGTAGGTTGGTAAAAATTGTATTTATCGTATTGTGAAATTGGTGAAGGATTTTGGTAATTGTATGTTTTTTTCAGACTGTTGGAGGCCTGTAATGGCAAATTTGATAGAATGGAAAACGCACCCATTGTAGGCTGCTTGTAGCCGTTCACATGATAAAGCCCCCTCGTGATAAATGTAAGCTCTACGTAGTTTTATAGAGGCAGTAACCACATTCAAGCTTGCCATAGAAGTTATCATTTAGTTTTATGATGGAGAAAGCCGGGAATGGCTTCAAGAATTACACTCTCTGCATTTTCCCTGATGCTGGAGTGTTGCTGCCGACCATGCTCTTGGATGGACCCATTTTGGGCTGTGGTTAAGGTCTCTTAGCTGACTTCTGAATCTCTGCATTTACAGTTGTCCCATTTTCACCATGGAATTACATCACCACAATACCAGGCTTATTGTTTTTTATTTTTATCTGTATGCTTGCAACCACTAACCACTCTGAGTTTGTGTATTTATGCTTCTTATGAATAATGACACTCAAAACGCATCGGGCAGCTTCCACATCAATGGTAAAAAATTATACTGCGCTAATTCAATAAAATTAAAGTAAAGCGGCAACTGAAAATGTTATACAACACCAAATAGCAATTATATGGTTGCTAGTGTCACATAAGTTCATCTATAGCGCAGCTTCCAAATCAAGACTGCTACACTTAAACCTATTATGCCTTGTACACACGATCGGATTTCCGATGGAATAAAATCCGATTGAATTTTCCGTCGGAATTCCGATGAAGCTGACTTCCATCAGTCTTGCATACACACTGTCAGACTAAATTCCGACCATCCAAAACGTGGTGACGTAAAACACTACGACGAGCCGAGCAAAATTAAGTTCAATGCTTCCGAGCATGCGTCGACTTGACATGCGTGGATTTTTCTCCGATGGAATTCCACACAGACGATCGGAATTTCCCATCGGAAAAATGTAAAACATGTTCTATTTTTTTACTCCGATGGAAAAAAGTCTGATGGGGCCCACACACGATCGGAATTTCCGATGAAACAAGTCCATCGGATTTTATTCCATCGGAAATCCGATCGTGTGTACAAGGCATAAGAGTTGTATATGAGGTTCCCCTATGGTCTAAACGAGTGGGCCCCAACCTTCCCGGGAACCAGGGACCATCTAGTGGAAGACCACCCCGCCACCAACCCGGGAGGGAGATGGGGGTTCAGCCTATCAGCTGAAGTCAACTCAGTATGATGGCCCCCAGGACATGGCAATCTCTCTATCCTATAAACTGTAGCAGTGTATGGGTCTCACCAGTGATCTGATAATCCTGCCCCTGTCCCAGCTCTCCTCACTCCCATTCTCCTTCTTCTACCTCTTCGCTTCATCTCTCTTACTCTTCCCACATGTTGACACAGAGAGGGAAGGGTGACTACAGAAAGGGAAGGGAGTAGTGATGCTGGGAGAAGGGGAGCTGGCACCCTCTGATGGTTGGAGGGTGGCAGTGCAGATTGTGCCCCCAGCAGGCCACGGACTAGCATCGGTTCAGGGGTTGGGGACCTCTGGTCTATTCCTACAGTGTATGTTTTGAGATATGGTGTTATGTTTTGTAATAAAGGTGTAATAAACTATTTTTATATACTTTTTGAGTTATTTTTGGTCCTTGGAAAGAAATGATACTCTTGTTACCCTGTTAGGTTCTTTCTGGAGTTTGGATGCTGTGGATTACAGAGAACTCAGATGAAGATGACTTTAGCATAGCTGCGGCTAGGGGCGGCCTGTCCATTAGGGGCGCACGGGCGCCGCCCCCCTATCCATGCCGCCGCCCCCCAATAGCCATGCTTCCGACCCCTTGCAGGATACCAGATGCATGAATTCCAATATGGGGTCGTTTTTTTGAAGCGCTGATTAGAGCCAGAGGGTGGGCTCGGGCTCAGAGAATGCGCTCGGAGGTGTGTTTACAATAACAAATGAATATTCACTATTGTAACACTGATCCTCCTCCCGGCCAATCAGGAAGCAGGTCTGAGACCTGACACCCGATTGGCTGAAAGGACAGGTGATACTCTTGGACGCCTAAGGGGGAGGGAAGGAGACTCACGGCTGAAGGAGGTAAGGCAACAGGAGCTGATGCCCGCTGCCTAGATGGTGTAAGTGCCGGGCTGACTGGCAGAAAGCAGACATGGGGGGGTTGAGGTGCTGCCGGGGGGCAAGGGATTGTTTGCCGCCCAACCCCCCCCCCCCCCCCAAAAAAAAAACTAAAACGGTCGCCACTGGCTGTGGTTTTTACTGGATAACATTAGGAAGCTGATGACTTTCACATCACGCCTCCCATTGGCTCCCAATGATCCTGTTGTGCGGGTCCACATTCGAAATAACCTTATGGGCCAGATTTGCTAAAGTGTACAGGTAAGGGAAATACCATGAACATTGAGCTGTCTATGCAGATCAATGCAAGCACAACACAAAGGCACATAGAAAACCATTAGGCCTCTTTCTTTACATGGGCTAACCGATCAGGTCCCCCTGTCAGTTTTTCAGGCAGACCTGCTCGATGGCCCATGCCCATGTATCCCTATAGACTGGCAGCTGTAAAAGGACTTGTGACCGTTTTTTACACTCACCACCTTCAATCCAATCCGGTACGGCAAAAAAAAAAAAAGGGGATCTATTCCCCTCTGTCTAGGTGGATTGGATTGGGGGGCAGTTCATCCCATAGAGCAGAGCGGGCTCTGTCCGTGTCCACTCCGCATAAACTGAGCGGACACGGACCTGTCATCCGCCCGCTGCGCTCTGCTCAGCAGGGGATCAGCGAACAGATCCTCGGCTGAGTAAAGCAGATGCCGCCCCTTGTGAAAGGGCCCTTGTTGACATCATTCATAGAAGATGGTGTGTGTGTGCTGCGTAAAATTGCCCGCAGCCACTGTATGGAACCGCATGTCGCCACACGGCAGTGAAACAACACTTCAAGGGCTCGTTCACACTATGTGCAGAGACCTGCATTCTACTTCACTAGAAAACTGTAGGTCTCTGCAAGGGCACAGAATGTGCCCTATTCAAATCCCTGGTTTTATGTGCAGTGCAGAAATATGCAGCATGTTGGCATTTTTCCAAAATGTATAGTATTTTGACCTTGCCACCACCACAAAAGTGAAAACGAACCGATAACACAGGATAAAGGGTAAAAATGCATTAAACACATGTCAAGATGCATAAAAATGTACTTAAACGCATATCTTTGCATGTGGACTATGTGGAATTTTTTTCATACATGTATAGTTTGGATGAGTGATTTAGACAACGCTTTTAAAGGCTTAGAAAATAAGGGCTTATTCACATGGTGTCACGAATTTGTACACATGTGCAGAGGGCCACGTTTATCCACCCAGGAGGCACAGGTGGCGTGTGCATCTAGCTTGATAAAACCAATGACAGGCTGATGGCTGCACATATCTTCACTGATCTTCCTGCACATCCTTGCATGTACATCTTATGGGACAAATGCAGTGCTCTGACAATCTCATTGTCCTCTGCACAGGTGTACAGACCCTGCCCATGTGAATGAGCCCTTTGGTTGCCCCTGACGTTAACCCCTTCCCTGCCAGTGTCATTAGTACAGTGACCGTGCATATTTATTTTTTTCTTTTAGCACTGGTCACTGTATCAGTGTCAGGTGTCCAATTTGTCCGCTATAAGTCGCTGATCGCCGCCATTACTAGTAAGGCTACTGTCACACTGGGGCGTTTTTGCAGCGCTATTCAGCTGCTAGCGGGGCGCTTTTGACCCCCGCTAGCGGCTGAAAAAGGGTTAAAATCGCCCGCAAAGTGCCGCTGCAGCAGCGCTTTGCCGGCGGTGCTGCCCTTTGATTTCAATGGGCAGGGGCGCTGTAGGAGCGGTGTATACAGCGCCTCAAAGATGCGGCTAGCAGGACTTTTTTGAGCGTCCTGCCAGCGCACCACTCCAGTGTGAAAGCCCGAGGGCTTTCACACTGGAGTGAGAGAAGAGGCTCTTTCAGGGCACTTTGCAGGCGCTATTTTTAGCGCTATAGCGCCTGCAAAGCGTCTGTGTGAAAGTAGCCTATAGAAAATAAATAGAAATATCCCATACAGTAGTTTTTTGTAGACGCTATAACTTTTGCGCAAACCAATTTATTATACGATTATTTGGGATTTTTTACCAAAATATATAGCCGACTAAATATAGTCCCAAATTGATGAAAACGCTATGATTAAACACTAAGAAAGTGTGAGACTAGTCAGCTCTAACCAGAATTTTGTGACTTGCTGTGCTGTATTTGGATTTTTGAAGATTTTACATAATAAAGGCTTTTTATTGGAGTGCTGCTGTCCAGAAGACTTGATCTTTTGTTTTGCCCCAAATCGATGAAGACATTTGATTTTTTTTATTTGGTGCGTTTTAAAGCAGAAAGTAAAAAAAAATGTTTCATTTGTTTTCAAAATTGGCGGTCTTTTGTTTTATAACGCAAAATAAAACAAACGCAGATGTTATCAAATAGCAGCAAAAGAAAGCTCTATTTGTGGGGAAAAAATTTGATACATTTTATTTGGGTACAGCGCCGCATGGCCGCGCAATTGTGAAAGTAACGCAGTGCCGTATCGCAAAAAATGACCTGGTCCTGAAGGTGGGGGGGGGGGGTTAAATCTTCTGGAGCTGAAGTGGTTAAAAGATAAGCCCACCCAAGTATTTCAGTTATAGGTATCGCCCAGTGTCTCTTTATTTCGTTAAGTCTCAGGGGAAGAGATCACTCGCCTGAATTTCGGGAAATTCCCTATCCTTGCCGTAAAGTCTTTATCATTCATTATGATGTCACTGAGAAATCCACCAGCATTCTATAAACTTTATTGTAAATAGAAGAGAAGCTCCTTTCCCTTTCAGGTGTGGGGCTGTCGGGCATGCTGGTACCTGTACATTTGTTATAGGAATACAAAGCTGGGGGTTTTAAGCTTTAGGAATATGCAGACGCTCAGTATGGATACTGAAGAGCTTGATGCTTTTATGACCAACTAAGTGTTACTGATGGGTCCTCTTTATAATAAAGCATAAATAATTTCACTAGTTCCTATAGGAGTCGTACAGCATCTTTACTGCAGTGCCAGTCGTGACCCTACTGTGCAATCCAGAACCTGCTGTGCAAGTTTCTGTACATTGTGCAATATTGTTTAATGAAGCAGCTGTCTTCAGCGTTTGGTAACAATAGGAAGAACATAAAAGCTCTGGCTGAAGCAGAAAATCGGTTTGCAGTTTATTTTTTCGGGGATATATACAGTGCAACCAGAAAGTATTCACAGCACTTTTTCCACATTTTGTGGTACATCCTTATTCCAAAATGGATTAAATTCATTATTTTCCTCAAAATTCTACAAACAATACCCCATAATGACAACTTGAAAGGAAGTTTGTTTGAAATCTTAAAAGTATCTTTATTTACCACTTGCCGCCCGCCATATAGCAAAATGACGTCGGCAAAGGGGTTGTGTTATCCTGACCGAACGTCATATGACGTCAAGCAGGATAACAAGCTGCTGCGCGCCCCTGGGGGCGCGCATTGCAGCTATCGGTGGTGCGGAGTGTCAATCTGACACACAGCAACTCCGATCTAGGTAAAGAGTCTGACGGAGACTCTTTGGACACGGCTGTTCACGTGGTGATCACGATGTAAAGCGGAAGAGCCATTGATCGGCATTTCCTCACTCGCGTCTGACAGACATGAGTAGACAAGAGCTGATCGGCTGCTCTTCTGACAGGGGGGGTCTTATCATCGCAGCCCCCCCCCCCCACGGATGCCCGCCCAGGACCACTAGGGATGCCACCAGGCCACCAGAGATTCTCACAAAAGGTATGCCACCCTGGACCACCAGGCAGATGGCAATCAGTGATGCTGATAAGTGGCATCTATCAGTGCCACCCATGAGGGCCGCCCATGAGTGCTGCATATCAGTGCCCATCGACGGTTTCAACTTATCAGTGCCCATCGGTTAAGGAGAAAACTTGCTTATTTACAACATTTTATAATGGAAACAAAAGAAAAAAGTGTTTTTTCAAAAATGTCAGTCTTTTTTTTACTTTAGCAAAAATAAAAACCACAGAGGTGATCAAATACCACCAAAAGAAAGCTCTATTTGTGGGAACAAAATGATTCATTTTTGTTTGGGTACAGTGTAGCATGAGTGCGCAATTGTCATTTAAACAGTGACAGTGCTGAAAGCTGAATATTGGCTTGGGCAGGAGGGGGGTTAAGTGCCTGGTATGGAAGTAGTTAAAAATGAAGAAATATCACATGTACATACGTATTCACAGCCTTTGCTCAATACAGTACTTTGAAGCGCCTTTTGGCACCAATTACAGCCTCCAGTATTTTTTGAGTATGATGCTACAAGCTTGGCACCTTTTTTTTTTTTTTTTGGGGGGGGGGGGCAGTTTCTCCCATTCTTCTTTGCAGGACTTTTTCAGATTTCTCCAGAGATGTTCAATCGGGTTCAAGTCTGGGCTCTGGCTGAGCTACTCAAGGACATTCAGAGTTGTCCAGTAGCCACTCCTTTGTTGGCTGTGTGCTTAAGGTCGTTGTCCTGTTGGAAGATGAAACTTCGCCCCAGTCTGAGGTCCAGAGCGCTCTGGAGAAGGTTTTCATCAAGGATTTCTCTGTATATGGCTGCATTCATCTTTCTCTCGATCCTGACTAGTCTCCCAGTTCCTGCCGCTGAAAAACATCCCCACAGCATGATGCTGTCACCACCATGCTTCGCTGTAGGGATGGTATTGGCCAGGTGATGAGCGATGCCTGGTTTCCTTCAGACATAAAGCTTGCCATTCAGGCCAAAGCGTTCAATCTTTGTTTCTTTAGACCAGAGAATTTTGTTTCTCGTGGTCTGAGAGTCCTTCAGGTGCATTTTGCAAACTCCAGAGTGGCTTCCATCTGGCCACTATACCATATAGGCCTGATTGGTGGAGTGCTGCAGAGATGGTAGTTCCTCTGGAAGGTTCTTCTATCTCCACAGATAAACGCTGGAGCTCTGTCAGAGTGACCATCGAGTTCTTGGTCAACTCCCTGACTGAGGCCCTTCTCCCCTGATCGCCCAGTTTAGCCGGGCGGTCCGCTCTTGGAAGAGTCCTGATGGTTCCAAACTTCTTCAGTTTACTAATGATGGAAGCCACTGTGCTCATTGGGACCTTCAATGCCACAGAAATTTTTCTATACCCTTCCCCAGATCTGGGCCTCGATACAATCCTGTCTCGGAGGTCTACAGACAATTCCTTGAACTTCATGGCTTGGTTTGTGCTCTGAAATGCACTGTTATCTGTGGGGCCTTATATAGACCGATGTGTGCTTTTCCAAATCATGTCCAATCAACTGAATTTACCACAGGTGGACTCCAATCAAGTTGTAGAAACATCTCAAGGAAAATCTGTGGAAACGGGGTGCACCTGAGCTCAATTTTGAGAATCATGGCAAAGGCTGTTAATACTTATGTATGTTTTTTGTTTTTTATTTTTAATAAATTTGCAAAGATTTCAAACAAACTTCTTTCATGTTGTCATTATGGGTTATTGTTTGTAGAATTTTGAGGAAAATAATGGATTTATTCCATTTTGGAATGAGGTTGTAACATAACAAAATGTGGAAAAAGTGAAGTTCTGTGAATACTTTAGTTGCACTGTACAGTGCATCCCGAAAGTGAGCTCCTTCCATACGTAGGGGAGTCAGTCTCATGGTTTGGCAATGAATGATCAAACCCTTGGATGCATTTCTTTTCATCTACAAAGGATAGGTGGATTTTTTGCTGCCGAGAAATGGGGTTGCAGCACAGGAGTTAGCCCTAAATGTAGTTGCTCTATGAGAGAAACGGGCTGTCTACCTACAACACAGTAGAGAAATATATAAAAAAAATAAATAAAAGCCACATAAATGCTTTAAATATAACAAATTATTTCAATGCTTCAATAACCTAGAGGTCAATGTTTTATTTTTATTATACAGTATATGTCTCATACATGACAAAGGATTCCCAGAGCATTGTGGGTTTACAAACCATAGAGAGTCAGCACCGCAAGCAGAGCTGTTTGCTTTGAGGTGTAATTTGTCTGGCAGAAATCTCTGCCTGACTGACTGAGAAAGGATGTGAGTCAGTACTAAAAAGTCATTTAGCTGTGTAAGCAACAGGGTTCTGTCATCGAAGCAAACGGAGAGCCTTTTAAAAGGAGTTGTAAAGTCAGAAGATTTCTTTATCTTAATGCATTAGGATAAAAAGCCTTCGGTGTGCAGCAGCCACCCCAACACTCTCTAATATTTACCTGGGCCCCAACTCTGTCCAGCGGGCCTCCGAGACTCTCCCTCCTGATTGGCTGAGACACAGCAGCGGTGCCATTGGCTCCCGCTGCTGTCAATCAAATTCAGCCAACCAGTCAGGAGAGAGAGGGGGCTGGGCCAGGCCGGGCCGCAGCTCCATGTCTGAATGGACACAGGGAGCTGCTTGCTGTGTAGGCACTTGACAGGAGGGAGGGGCCAAGAGCACAGAAGAGGGATTCTGTGCAAATCCACTGCAACAGAGCAGGTAAGGATAACATTTGTTTTTTTATTGAAAAAAAAGAGACTTTACAATCACTTTAAAGCTGAACTAACCTTTCTCAGTCAACAATGACTATTTATTTTTAATCCTTATGCTGCTAGCATTCATAAATTGATGGATAGGAAGGTATATTATATTTTCTTGCTTAATTCTTGGTTTCTGTCCGAGGCCAAAATGATATTGTACATCCCAGGAGTCTTCATGGGTATGTTTTTCCTTCATCTGGAGGAGGGGTTTTCTCAGCTAAGCACACCATCCTGCTTGTATGCATAAGCTAAAGGCAGATGAATTCCAGGAAGTAAATGCTATATAAATAATCTGCCCTTACTCAAGATGGCCACAGCAAGAATTGTTAGGGGGTGTTTTTCTCTAAGTGATTTCTCAACAAAATAAAGCGTGGAGACATGGATTATTGTTAAAGGGGACGTCCAGATTTCAATAATTCCCTTGCCTGCCGAATTTCACAACCACCAGGCCAGGGTTGTAGGAAAGAGGCTCTTGTCCTCAGCAACGTGGGGACAAGATGTTTTGCCTGGGAGGGTCTGGTATGGTTTTTGGTGGGGGACCCTCGCACCCCCCCCGCCCCTCTTTTCTTTTCTTCTTGATTTTTGTGTGGGATCCCCCCCCCCCCCTTAACCACTTCCCGACTGCGCTATAGCCGAATCGGCTACAGCCATGCCGGCCAGTTCTGGAAGGGTGTCAAATGACGTCATCTCGGGATCGTGCCTGCTGCGGTGAGATCTGTGATTGCTGTGTACCTAGGACAAAGCTGATCACAGATCTGGGTAAAGGGCCAATCACAGCGGCCCTTTACCATGTGATCAGCTGTGTCCAATGACCGCTGATCACGATGTGTAAACAAGCCGGTTATCAGCATTCCTTTGAGTAGAGCCGATAACCAGCTTGTGTGAAAGGGACATCTACAGTGCCGCCTATCAGTGCCCATCAGCACAGCCTTATTAGTGCAGCCTCATCCGTGAAGGAGAAAAATTACCTGTTTGCTAAATTTTATTACAAACTATGAAACTATGTATTTTTTTTTTTTTTTTTTAAAGGTTTTTTTTTTTCAACATTTTCAGTTTTTTTTTTTTTTTTTGTTTAGAAAAAATAAAAAACCCAGTGGTGATTAAAGTGGAGTTCCACCCTAAAGAAATTTTTGGGCAAAAAAATAGAAAAAATAATTTTTTTTTACTCACCAGAAAAGGTGGTTGCTATGCGGAAGTTCCTAATCTGCCTCTTCATCCACCGTGGCAGGTCTTCTTCCTCGTCCTCCTTGCATTGTCTTCTGGTGAATGGCGCGCTGCCTTCTGGGAACTGTGTGTATCCCAGAGAGCAGCCGGCCCATTCACAAAGCGCCGCGCGAATCGCGCAGTAGGAAACGGGCAGTGAAGCCGCATGGCTCCACTGCCTGTTTCCCTCAGTAAGGATGGAGGTGCCGGGAGCTGCCAGGATCGAGCGATCGACCTCGGGGGCCAACATCGTGGGCAAGTAGGACAGGTAAGTGTCCTTATTAAAAGTCAGCAGCTACAGTGTTTGTAGCTGCTGACTTTAAAAAAAATTCAAATCGCGGGTGGAACACCGCTTTAAATACCACCAAAAGAAGGCTCTATTTGTGTGAAAAAAAATTATAAAAATTTGAATATGGGTACAGTGTAGCATTATTGGAACAGAATGAAGCAGCCAAGAGTTGTCCTTTTGCTGGCCATTTTAAAGACACCTTTTTCTTGGTAAATGCCAGTTTAGCAGTAGTAGGCTGTATACATTGTAGAGATGCACCATTTCACAGCCTGGGTCAGGGCACCCCCAGGCATGTTAATTAATGGAGTTTTGCATTTTTAGGCCTCATGCACACTGGGCGTTTTTTAAGTTTTTACTGCAGCTGTTTTTGACTGTAGACGTTTTTTTCTACAGTCCTTAAACTCTCCATGTTATAAATTGCTTTGCATTCTAATGAGTGAAATAAGTATTTGACCCCTTCGCAAAACATGAATAGTACTTGGTGGCAAAACCATTGTTGGCAATCTCTGAGGTCAGACGTTTCTTGTAGTTGGCCACCAGGTTTGCACACATCTCAGGAGGGATTTTGTCCCACTCCTCTTTGCAGATCCTCTCCACGTTATTAAGGCTTCGAGGCTGATGTTTTGTAACTCGAACCTTCAGATCCCTCCACCTATTTTCTATGGGATTAAGATCTGGAGACTGGTTAGGCCACTCCAGAACCTTAAAGTGGAGCTCCACCCTAAAGTGGAACTTCCGCTAATCGGAACTCTCCCCCCCTCCGGTGTCACATTTGGCACCTTTCAGGGGGGAGGGGGGTGCAGATACCTGTCTAAGAGGTATTTGCACCCACTTCTGGGAGTCCTCTCTGCGGGTATTCTGCGGGTAGTACGTCACTTCCCTCAGAATACCCGTTGTGTTCTGGGAGACACTCGGCTCCCAGAACACAACAGGGACCAGTGAGAACGGCGCAACGTGACTCGCGCATGCGCCGTAGGGAACCGGGCAGTGAAGCCGCAAGGCTTCACTTCCTGGTTCCCTCACCGAGGATGGCGGTGGGGGCAGCAGAGTGACGAGCGATTGCTCATCTTCTGCTGCGGACGTCGCTGGACTCCAGGACAGGTAAGTGTCCTAATATTAAAAGTCAGCAGCTGCAGTATTTGTAGCTGCTGGCTTTTAATAAAAAAATTCAGGGGTAACTCCGCTTTAATGTGCTTCTTCTTGAGCCACTACTTTCTTACCTTGGTCGTGTGCTTTGGGTCATTGTCATGCTAGAATACCCATCCACAACCTATTTTCAATGCCCTAAAATGAAAAACAAATGATGTTAGTGTTCGGGATATGGGCTGAAGTATAGTGTGAGTAATTAATACATTATATGCAATGGGAGAGAAATACACTGCACTGCAGAAAAAACTACAAAAAAAGTCCACAATGGAAATAATATGTCAATAAATGAAGGTAGTAATAAACCTTGAGGGGAGATGATGATGGATTGCAGCGTCTTGAGTGACAGGGCACTCAGGGCAAGCTCTTCTCAGGAGTGAAGCCGGCTCAAACCATCAACATAGAAAAGCGCCTCTTAGTGCATTGTTTATTAAATTACAGTAATAAAATATCCAACATTTACATAACAGTAAGGATCTATGTACTCATAGGGGATATGGTATATCAGATGGAAGTTTGTCCTGCGTCTTAGGCTGTCTCCAGGGCGGTCCAAGCTACGAGAGCCGCAAGGAGCCGGGGAGGAAGCCGGCTGTGTCCTTCAGGGGAGATGAGCCCGCTCGTGGAGCATGCACGTACCTTTCTCTAATACTTGAGAAAAAAGCGCGCATGCTCTGAAACGCGCCGTGATTTCCCTGGTCCCGTGACGTCACACGCTGCTCAACGAACGGGCTCATCTACCCTGAAGGACACAGCTGGCTTTCTCTCCGGCTCTTGTAGCTTGGATTTTTGACCACCCTGGAGACAGCCTAAGACACAGGACAAACTTCCATCTGGTATACCATATCTCCTATGACAGGGCTCGAAAAAAGCCAGGTTGCAATTGCGACTAGAATTAGTGACCTGGCGCGGCACAGCTTGGGTATTCTGTTTCCGTGCCCCCCCCGCTGCGCGATGGCGTCGGGCCGGCTGGTAATTGAGGCCGCGGCTTTGCGGCCTTCTGCAGTCCTGTGATTCCTTCTGGAATCTGGTGCCCTTTTGTTGTGGCGCCAGATTGTCTTGTGGTATGACAAGACAACCAGCAATGCTAATGGAGCTTCCCCTGCCTGTTTTTCCTGATTTCAAATTATTATTTTACTCTTTCGTCCATGGACCGACACAGCTTCTCTATTGACAAAGTGGGTATTATCCGTTAATTAGGAGTGACTAGGCAGAAAAACTTGTAAAAAGTGTTGCATCACACCTTCTACAGTACCGCCCAGGGGGCGGACCCTCTGGGTATACCCTCTCAGTCTGCACATCGCAGATCAGTTTTTTTCTGTCTAGCAAGGAGTAGGACATGGCTCCCTTCGGGCCCATTGGTCCGGGGAAAAAAGATATATATATTTATTTTATTTTTTTGCTACATTTGTTGTTTCCTGCGATCTTCGATCAACTGCCGACTGGGTGACAGGCTGGATCCTCGATCCTTGTAGTCTCCCCAGTTTCGGCCATCGAGCGTGTGCCGACCCTAGCTACGCGCTGGGTTTTCCACGACATGCCCGTCGCTCCACGGGTGGCCGGTGAGCCTACGCTCCAGGGCCTGCATCGGACCGCTCAGCTTCGGCTGACCTTACGGCCGAGTCGCAGCAGCCTGGCCGGTGAGCTTACGCTCCAAGGCTTGCATCGGACCGCTCAGCTTCGGCTGACCTTACGGCCGAGTCGCAGCAGCCTGTCCGGTGAGCGTCATGCTCCAGGGCATACATATGATCGTCCCTTCTGGGTCCAATCACAGCATGCCTGGCCAACAGTCACCTTCCGTGCGCGGACGATGATCTGTTTGGAATGTCTTCCAGCAGAATACATGCAGGATAGGTAAGTAAAACTCCCCTGCCTCGGCTGGGTGATTTAGCTGGACATTCCTGGAGAGATCAAGTAAGTGGTTGTGGCCCCTTTCTTCCCTCTCTCCCTGCCTTTCCCTCCTCCCTGGGCTTCTAGCTAAAGGTTGCTGGGTGCTGGGGGTCACCTAGGGGGTCCCACTGGAGCGGGGCTGGCTGTAACTAACATTTAAAAGAAATGTCATTTTTGCTTACCTGTGTTTCTGTGTCTCCATGCTGTCGGCGGCCATTTTGAGATGGTCCATGCCAAGTTTGGCCTCTTGTAACTGCCTGGCGGCCATCTTCCTGTGGTTCGGCCACACCCACTGGCCCCTATCAGGTGATCGGCGGCCATGTTGGTCCACCCTGTATGCAGATATTGCCGTTCGGCGGCCATCTTTTTGGGGGCTATGGCTGCCTGACCTCTATCTTCTGTCGGCGGCCATTTTCTTAGAGCCCACATTATCTTCCATACAGACGTTTTTGGCAACCATTTTGCGAGAGCCTCCGGCCTCTAGGGTGCATTACACTGGCGTGAAAATTCACACAGGAAGTGCTGATAAAAGAAGCAGACTGACACAGCAGCAAGGGGACAGCATCACAGGCGCAGCATAGCAGTACCTATCCAGGGTGGTGAGTCCTCTGGGTAACCCAGCATCTCTGCAGCGCAGGAGGGTGGCCTATTGATATCTTGCCTGGAGCCCTGTGAGTGTCAGCGTGTGGTCAGCATGGCATCTGAGCCAGATGTCTTCTCCCCTGAAACACCAGATTTAGCAGCTGGTGCCCCTGAGGTGTCTATGAACGCTATGACTGCAATCCTAGAGGCGTTTGCTGCCAGGGTGGAAGCAGCACACGGGAATACAGGGGGTAGTAAACGCCCCGTCCCCTGCAAGCTTCTGGGGATATTTCTGATGCAGAACCAGGTCCAGCTACGGCTCATGGCCCAGATTCTGACGCATCAGAGACTGCAGACCGTGACCGGACAGTGAGGATGACTCCAAGTCCAGGTCAGTACGCGAGACGGCTTTGGTATCTGACCTTATTACTGCAGTGCGGGATACGCTAAAGTTGGAAAATACTGCAGAAGCAGCAGAGACTCCGGTCCACTTGGGTTTCATAGACCTGCCCGCACTGCTAAGGTGTTCCCTTGTGTGTCTTTTGATAAACTCTTATACAAGGAATGGGAGAACCCACTGAGGGTCTTTACAGCCCCAAGGAGGTTTGCGGTACGGTACCCCTTTTGAGGAGAGTTTTCTGAAGAAATGGACCTCTCCCCCCTATAGTGGACCCTCCGGTGTCCAGACTTAATAGAGCCACCACAATTCCTGTAGAAGGGGCTCCTGTTTTCTAGGACCCTATGGATAAGAAGGCTGAAGCACTCGCTTGCTACCTATACTCAGTGGTAGGCTCGGCAGTACGCCCGGCATTGGCGGGGGCCCTAGTGTCTCACACACTTACTGAATGGGCAAGATTGCTACTCCAGGGGTTAAGGAGCGAGATGCTCCTCCTGATGAGATAACATTGGCCGACCTGTTGGTCCAGGGCCTTAGGTTTGTCTGCGAGTCAGACATGAATACTATTCCCCTGCTGTCTAAAACTTCGGTTTATGCAGTAGCAATACGCCGCCTGATCTGGCTAAAAGGCTGGTCTGCGGACCAGACTTCCAAGAAAGCCCTGTTGGATCTGCCTTTTAAGGGCGACAGACTTTTTGGGGCTTCTCTGGATGACATCATCAAGGATGCCACAGGAAGTAAAAGCACTTTGCTTCCCCAAATTAGCAAGGGTAAGGGGCCACGCCAAGGGCAAGGGCCCTCCTTTACTGCACACAAGTGGTTTTTTCGTCCCCCTAGGGCGACAGGGAAAAGACCCCAGGCCGACAAAGCGCCTGCCCAAGGACAAAAGCGTCCTTGGTCCCGCAGACCCAACAAGCCTGCGGACAAATCTGCGTCCACATGAAGGTCCGCCCCCACCCAGCTCTC
This sequence comes from Rana muscosa, assembly GCA_029206835.1. Classification (NCBI taxonomy): domain Eukaryota; kingdom Metazoa; phylum Chordata; class Amphibia; order Anura; family Ranidae; genus Rana; species Rana muscosa. The sequence goes on from CM055128.1 coordinate 238,097,332, forward strand.
GGGTGGGGGGACGTCTTCACGAATTCGCGACTCAGTGGACTGCTCTAGTCTCCGACAGGTGGGTTTGCGAAGTAATCTCCTCAGGCTACAAGATAGAATTTCTCTCTTGTCCACCAGACAGATTCATCACCTCCAATCTCCAGCTACTACCGACCCGTCGGGAGGCCCTGTATGGGGCGGTCCAGGGTCTACTGGAACACGGGGTAGTTATTCCAGTTCCAGAACAGGAACGGGGTCAGGGTTTTTACTCAAATCTGTTCATTGTGCCAAAGAAGGAGGGGGTTCGTCCAATCTTGGATCTCAGAGCCCTCAATTGCTTTGTGAAGGTACAAAGATTTCGGATGGAGTCGGTTCGATCCGTAGTCACGGCTCTCCATCCGGGGGACTTTCTGGCCTCCTTGGACATCAAGGACGCATACCTGCATGTCCCCATATACTCCAGACACCAGAGGTTTCTGCGATTTGCTATCGGGAAGAACCACTACCAGTTTGTGGCCCTCCCGTTTGGCCTTGCCTCAGCACCCAGGACGTTCACCAAGGTGCTCGCTCCGATTCTGGCACTTCTAAGACAGCGGGGTATCGCTATCACAGGTTACTTGGACGACCTTCTGCTGAAGGCCCCTTCAAGCTCAGAATTAGAGGTAAGCGTGTCCATTACCTGTCAGACTCTTCGAGACTGTGGTTGGATACTAAACACGCAAAAGTCAGTATTGGTGCCCACTCAACGCCTAGTGTACCTGGGGTTGATTCTGGATTCCTCAGAGGCAAAGGTATTCCTCCCTGTGGAGAAGTTGCAGACCCTCCGGGCTGCAGTACGGCAGCTGACTTCCAGGAATTGGTCGTCACTCCGTTTTTACATGCGAGTGTTGGGCCTCATGGTAGCCTCCTTCGAGGCGGTCCCATATGCTCAATACCACACTCGAGTGTTACAGAAGGAAGTTCTGTCCAGATGGAACAGATGCCCTTCATCTCTGGATTATCAAATCCGAGTGAGCCACCTAGTCAGGAGATCCCTGGTATGGTGGCTGACAGCACCGGCTCTAATGGCCGGGAAGTCATTTCTTCCGGTTTACTGGATAGTGATCACGACGGACGCCAGCCTTACAGGTTGGGGGGGGGAGTCTGGGGTGTCCAGTCGGCGCAAGGTCGCTGGACCCCAGAGGAAGCCCTCCTGACGATCAATGTCCTGGAGATCCGGGCGATCAAGCTGTGCCTCTTCAAATGGTCTCAGAGACTGCAAGGGCGTCCAGTCAGGATCCAGTCAGACAACGCCACAGCAGTGGCATATGTCAATCATCAAGGAGGAACAAGAAGCTCAGCTGCAGCATCGGAGATCGCTCGCATCCTGAAGTGGGCAGAGAGGAGCGTACCGGCACTGTCGGCCGTGTACATTCCGGGTGTGGAAAACTGGCAGGCGGACTACCTGAGCCGCCAGATGCTGGACCAGGGAGAATGGTCCTTACACCCGGAGGTGTTCCAACTCCTCTGCCAAAGATGGGGCACACCAGACGTAGATCTTCTGGCTTCCCGACTCAATCGGAAGGTATTGAGGTTTGTGGCCCGGTCAAGAGACCCATGGGCAGACGCAACGGACGTGTTGGTAGCATCGTGGGGTCAGTATCGGCTAATCTATGCCTTCCCTCCCTTAAGGCTTCTTCCTCTTCTGCTCCGCAGAGTGGAGGCAGAGGGAATTCCAATGATCCTAATCGCTCCAGATTGGCCTCAGCGTCCTTGGTACGCCGATCTAGTACGTCTGGTAGCAGACGTCCCCTGGCGCCTACCACTACGGAAGGACCTGCTATCGCAAGGTCCCATATTCCATCCTGCTTTACAGTCATTGGCTTTAACGGCATGGCTGTTGAGAACCAGGTACTGAGAGATCGGGGCCTGTCAGACTCAGTAATCTCTACTATGAGAAGTGCTCGGAAACCGTCCTCTAGGAAGGTCTATCACCGCACTTGGAGGGCCTACATCTCCATATGTGAGGAAATGAAATGGCATCCGCGTACCTATTTGGTTTCCAGAATCCTGCTGTTTTTACAGCATGGGGTAGACCAAAGGCTTGCCCTAAGTACGATTAAGGGACAGATATCTGCCCTGGCTGTCTTTTTTCAGCGACCCCTGGCGACTCACTCTCTCGTGAGTACATTTGGGCAGGGGGTTCGACATGTGGCCCCTCCGGTCCGCCCCCCATTACCTCCGTGGGACTTGAACCTGGTCCTCTCGGTGCTTCAGACGGCACTGTTTGAGAATATTAGAGATATTCCCCTGTTGACACTTTCTCAGAAAGTGGTCTTTTTGGTGGCTGTTACGTCAGTTAGACGAGTCTCTGAGCTGGCAGCCTTGCCCTGCAAGGCTCCCTATTTTGATTTTCCACAAGGATAAGGTGGTGCTGCGGCCGCAGCCTTCCTTTCTTCCGAAAGTCGTTTCGGCTTTTCATCTCAACGAAGACATTGTACTTCCATCCTTGTGTCCTCAGCCGTCGAATCCTAAGGAGTCGGCGTTGCATTCCTTGGACGTTGTCCGAGCTTTGAGAGTATACATATCTGCTACTTCCCTGTTCCGGAAGTCAGACTCACTGTTTGTTTCGGTGGCTGGTCCCAAGAAGGGCCAAGCAGTCTCATCGGCCACCATCTCTAGGTGGATCCGACAGATAGTAATCCAGGCTTACGCCTTAAAGGGTCAGGCGCCCCCCTTTCCTGTCACGGCGCATTCGACCAGGGCAATAGGTGCCTCTGGGGCTTTCCGACACCAAGCGTCTGTTTCCCAACTATGTAAAGCGGCGACTTGGTCGTCCGCTCACACTTTCACAAAATTCTACAAAATTGATGTAGGTGCATCTTCGGATGCCTCTTTCGGCCGCAAGGTTTTGCAGGCGGCTGTTTAGAGTTGCAGCTCCTCCGTTGGAGGAGTGCTGTTTTGTGTTTTGGGGTGAAGTTTGTTTTTATGCTGTTACCACCCCTCGTTTTTTCTCTGACACTGCTTTGGGACGTCCCACTTTGTCAATAGAGAAGCTGTGTCGGTCCATGGACGAAAGAGTAAATAGGATTTTTTACTCACCGTAAAATCCTTTTCTCTGAGTCCATGGACCGACACAGCACCCACCCCTCCTTTTAAGTTTGTACTGCTTTTTGACGAACTGATCTGCGATGTGCAGACTGAGAGGGTATACCCAGAGGGTCCGCCCCCTGGGCGGTACTGTAGAAGGTGTGATGCAACACTTTTTACAAGTTTTTCTGCCTAGTCACTCCTAATTAACGGATAATACCCACTTTGTCAATAGAGAAGCTGTGTCGGTCCATGGACTCAGAGAAAAGGATTTTACGGTGAGTAAAAAATCCTATTTTTGCTAGAAAATTACTTAGAACCCCCAAACACTTTATATATATATATATATATATATATATATATATATATATATATATATATATATATATATATTATAACTTTTTAGCAGAGACCCTAGAGAATTAAAATGGTGGTTGTTGCAATATTTTATGTAACACGGTATTTGCGCAGCGGTCTTTCAAACACATTTTTTGTGGAAAAAATACACTTTAATGAATTGAAAAACAAAACTAAGTAAACAGTAAAGTCTTTCTATGTCCTCTGATAAAGCCCTGTGTACCATCAACAATTACCACTCTTTATGTGCAGCTGGGCTCCAGTATTTCATGGTGACCAAAAATCACCAGAGCATTTAATAGTCACTGTGGGGGACACACATGTGGGCATGAAGTGGCTGCAAAGAGGCAGCAGAAGATCAGCAGCACTGGAATACTTCTTTCACCTTTTTTTTTGTATTGTATTTAAAGTGTCACTAAGGCTTCATTTAGATGTGCAGTTGGGTGGTAAAAATGTGCAGTAGAGACATGTTTTTGCCACCCACCAATGGCCACCCTTAAGCTCCATTAGGCAGCAGATGAGGGCGTTTTACATGCCGCAGTCAATGCATTAGGCATAATAAGGAGTTTCCCCCTTTATAACATGTTATTGGCTGGCTGCTCTGCTGTGAGTAAGTTAGGGGGCGCAAATTACTTGCCTTACCCCCGGCGCTGACAACCCACACTACAAAAAAAAAAAAAGCCTGGCTCCTAACTTTTTTAGCTGGCTCCTAGATTCAAAGCAAATTTGTCAAGCCCTGCCCTATGAGTACATCGATCCTTACTGTTATGTACGGTAAGTGTTGGATATTTTATTGCTGTAATTTAATAAACAATGCACTAAGAGGCGCTTTTCTATGTTTCTTTCTCTATTTTCAATGCCCTGGCTGAGGGAAGAAGGGTCTCACCCAAGATTTGACATTACATGGCCCCGCCCATCGTCCTTTTGATGCAGTGAAGTTGTCCTGTCCCCTTAGCAGAAAAACATCCCCAAAGCATAATGTTTCCACCATGTTTGATGGTGGGGAGGGTGTTTTGGGGTCATAGGCAGCATTCCTCCTCCTCCTCCTCCGAACACGGCGAGTTGATGCCAAAGAGCTAGGATCTGGTCTCATCTGACCACAACACTTTCACCCAGTTCTCCTCTGAATCATTCAGATGTTCATTAGCAAACTTCAGACGGGCCTCTACATGTGCTTTCTTGAGCAGGGGGACCTAGTGGACGCTGCAGGATTTCTGTCCTTCCCTGCATAGTGTGTTGCCAATTGTTTTCTTGGTGACTATGGTCCCAGCTGCCTTGACAAGATTCTCCCGTGTAGTTCTGGGCTGATTCCTCACCGTTCTCATGATCATTGGAACTCCACGAGGTGAGATCTTGCATGGAGCCCCAGACTGCGGGAGATTGACAGTTATTTTTTGTTTCTTCCATTTGAGAATAATCACACCAACTGTTGTCACCCTCTCACCAAGCTGCTTGGTGATGGTCTTGTAGCCCATTCCAGCTACAATCTTGTCCCTGACATCCTTGGACAGCTCTGTGATCTTGGCCATGGTAGAAAGATTGGAATCTGATTGCTTCTGTGGACAGGTGTCTTTTATACAGGTAACCAGCTGAGATTAGGAGCACTCCCTTTAGGCTGGGTTCACACTGGTGCGACACGACAGCCGTCCTACTTTGGATCCGACTTTGCCCTGCAACATGAAGCCGACATATGTCCGACTTTCAATGAACGGGGATCCGACTTGGATCCCCGCCAACACCAGGCACTGTGTTTGCTATGAATCTTGAGGGGGAACTCCAGGCCAAATTTTTAATAAAAAACCGGCATGGGTTCCCCCTCCAGGAGCATACCAGGCCCTTGGGTCTGGTCTGGATTTGAAGGGGAACCCCTACGCCGAAAAAACGGCGTGGGGGTCCCCCCCCCAAGATCCAAACCAGACCCTTATCCGAGCACGCAACCTGGCAGGCCGCAGGGAAAGAGGGGGGACAAGAGAGCGGCCCCCCTCCCTCCTGAACCGTACCGGGCCACATGCCCTCAACATGGCGGGTTTGGTGCTTTGGGCAGGGGTGCGACCTGCGGCCCCCCCCACCCCAAAGCACCCTCCCCCCATGTTGATGAGGACAGGGCCTCTTCCCGACAAGCCTGGCCGTTTGTTTTGGGGCTCTGCGGGCGGGGGGCTTATCAGAATCCGGGAGCCCCCAGATCCCAACCCCCCCACCCTATGTGAACAAGTATGGGGTACATCGTACCCCTACCCATTCACCTGGTGGAAAAAAATGGCAATAAAAACACAACACAGCTTTTTAAATTAATTTATTGCACAGCTCCGGCCCCTCCACTAGCAAAAGAGCTGGAAGAAGATAGTGGAGGGGCCGGCAGAAGGACAACGGAGAGCCGGACTAGACGACGGGAAGACCGGGCCTCTGCTAGCAAGAGAGCTGGAAGAAGATAGCGGAGGCCCGGCGGAAGAAAGAACCGGAGAGCGAGAGAAGAACCGGAGAGCGGGAGAAGAAGGCGACGGAGAAGACCGGGCCCCGCTAGCAAAAGAGCTGGAAGAAGATAGCGGAGGCCCGGAAGAAGAAAGAACGGGAGAGCGCGGAGACCCCCGGAGCTGTGCAATAAATTAATTTAAAAAGCTGTGTGTGTTTTTTATTGACTTTTTTTCCACCAGGTGAATGGGTAGGAGTATGATGTACCCCATACTCATTCACATAGGGTGGGGGGGCGGGATCTGGGGGCCCCCTTATTAAAGCGGGCTCCCAGATTCCGATAAGCCCCCCGCCCGCAGACCCCGACAACCAACGGCCAGGGTTGTCGGGAAGAGGCCCTGTCCTCATCAACATGGGGGCAGGGTGCTTTGGGGTGGGGGGGGCCGCAGGTCGCCCCCTGCCCCAGAGCACCAAACCCCCCCCATGTTGAGGGCATGCGGCCTGGTACGGTTCAGGAAGGAGAGGGGGCGCTCTCTCGTTCCCCCTCTTCCCCTGCGGCCTGCCAGGTTGCGTGCTCGGATAAGGGTCTGGTTTGGATTTTGGGGGGGACCCCATGCCGTTTTTTCGGCGTAGGGGTTCCCCTTCAAATCCCAGACCTAAGGGCCTGGTATGCTCCTGGAGGGGGAACCCATGCCGTTTTTTTATTTAAAATTTGTCCTGGAGTTCCCCCTCAAGAGCAGCACAGCACAAGTCGCATGCCAAAGTCGGATCATGCAAGACTGCGGTCCGACTTTGATCCGACTTCAATGATAGTCAATGGGCTGAAGTCGGATCAAAGTCGGACCAAAGTAGTACAGGGAGCATTTTCAAAGTCGGACCGACATGTGTCGGACCAGTTAAGACGGCTCCCATAGGGAAACATTCATTTTCACACTTCATGCGACATGAGCTCCCAATGTCGGAGCGTTTGTCGCCCCAGTGTGAACCCGGCCTTAAGGGAGTGCTCCTAATCTCAGCTGGTTACCTGTATAGAAGACACCTGGGAGACAGAAATCTTGCTGATTGATAGGGGATCAAATACTTATTTTTGCTCATTAAAAAGCAAATCCATTTATAACTTTTTTGAAATGGCTTTTCCTGGATTTTTTTTGTTGTTATTATGTCTCCCACTGTTAAAATAAACCTACCATTAAAATTAGACTGATCATATTTTTTTTTTTGTTAGTGGTCAAATGTGCAAAATCGGCAGGGGATCAAATACTTTTTGTAGCTACACAATGTAGGCTGGAGTAAAATTAATTGTGCAACGCCCCCCCCCCCCACTTCCTGTATCCCCCGTTTTGTTCATTTATTGTCTCCTGTTTGTTTCCCTCGATGTATGTAATACTAAGAATATAAAATAAAGATTATACAAAAAAAAAAATGTGCTATGCTTTTGTTTTAACATAATTTAGAATTATTTTAATGAAATTATATTGATTCTTTTAAGAATACTCTTTAGAAATCTTTCCTGGGTACCTAAAAAAGTGAGTTCCATCTTTTTACATTTGGTACTCTATACTACTACCTAATTTTATTTTTTTTGGTATCTTTATCATTCATTTTCTTTCTTGTTAGAGTAGAAAGGATTATTTTATATACGGTATATTACTGTTTGTCTGGATTTTCAGATTATGCCTGGAGTTGGCCTTCAATGTGTGTGTACAATGGGTTTGTGATACATTTTACCTTGCTTTTTGTATTGATTTCTAAGGAAAAGAACGCAGATGAGAAGCAGCAGAATAAAACATGCTGACTTTACAAAGCAATGTATGCTAAATGCAGCCATAGATGCAACAAATAATGTCTTTGCATATGCATGTCTAGTCCTGAAGGCCTA